>OU452212.1:6581318-8013563 GCA_911728435.2 Apoderus coryli
AACGCTAATAGTAGGGTGTATATAGGCAAGATACGAGGGTTGTTCTGTTAACACGTAACATGAAATTATGGAATTAAGTGTTGCTATAAGATTATTAACATTACAACGTTGAATTTCAAGATATGTCTTTTATTTTTTTAAGATTTCCAGTCCCATTCCATCACTAAAAACAAAAATGAAGCCCTTGCCTTAAAACAGTGGACGATTATCTAACGATTTTGATACATTAGGTCTTTCCGGCTTTTCTTTGAATAATCATTCTGTTGCCAGTAAACATTTTTAGTCCAATTGTCCTCTCAAAACACAGTATATTTAAAATAGACAGTAAAACCACTAAGACATCTACCCGAAATATTGTCTATCGGTCGCCACTCTTTTCTGGAGGCAGTTGGTAGACGCGCTTGGTTCAGATTTATACCCGTTGTATTGCAGCATGCACAAGAGTATTATTATACCAGTTATACTTTGTTGTATGAGATTAAATAGAAAGAAGTTCTACAATTTTGCAGTATTTTTTTTCACAACCCAATTTAAGTAAAACAATGCACTGTTTTTATTAACAGTACACTACAACAAAGCACTACTGATGTGCCAGGTATAGTAATCTAGCTGCAACACTTGCTTCAGTTCTCATATAAATTCTTTTGTTAGAAAAATAATAAGAACTGCGTTGAATGAGAACTAAGTAGGCAAGCAAATTAGTTCAATACAAAAAGTTAATTTATGCTATCGAAATTTTGATGGGGATATTTATAATCTAAAGTTTATATGGACGGCTCTCAACATACGCAACAAATTCAAGTAAAAATAGAGCAAGAAATTAACATTTTTAATAACCAACCAGAAGAATTAGGCAAAACCCTGGAAGATATAAATTATGTGTAAATGTAAATGGGGACCGTTTTGAACAGTTGCTATTTAATTTTTTAGTTACTTATTTAGTTGTTTTCATATCTTTGATAAAAAGAAATTAGCACATGCATATTTTTCGAAAACTACTAAACATAACCTCAATAAAGCATATATATTTGAATTCAGAATAAAAGCCTCTACAGGATGTTCCATTTTCTAATCGTCTGTCAAAATTTTGAGAATGAATTGACATACTAATTCATTTCTGGCAGCATGATCTGACGATTCAGAAAAAATGCTGCAACTGTGCTAAATTATACTGTGTGATCAAAATTAACGGACATAGCTATTGACTAAAATATATGTGATCACCCTGTAGTATAAGCATCCTTTAAATGTTGTACAACATTGAACACAAAATTTGTCTCACATAGGTAGCCTACAGCTTCTCTGATTTGTCTCTGCATGTCGTTTTGATTTATACAGGGTGTTTCAGAAAGACACGGCCAAAATTTGTGAGCAAATTGGGGACATCTAATGATGAAAAAACCCTAAATTGTAATTTTTCGAAAAGTCCTTATTTACAAATAAAGATGACTGCTTGAGGACGATTCTTTTGAAATATTTTCAAAACGAGTAAAGATGAATTAATCAAATGTAGCATATTTATTGACCTAGTTATATGTCGTAAACTGACATGAAATTGAATAAAAAAGGATGACCATAGGCGGGTAAACCGGGGGACCCTTAATTATCTCCTAACTTTTTTTTCTTGTGACTGTTATTCATTTTGTGTCAAAAATGTGATTAAATAAAGTTTTCTATAAACAAGGCATACTTCTTTTTTCTCGAAAAACTTAAAGGTTTTCGAGAAATTCGAGTTTGAAAATTTTGGGACAATACTGGTCCTTAGTAAACAGCATTAATAAAATTTTGGAAAACTTTTCGTTAGCAAACTGTATTTCAATAATTTTATTAATGCTGTTTACTAAGGACCAGTTTTGTCCCAAAATTTTCGAACTCAAATTTCTCGAAAAGATTTAAGTTTTTCGAGAAAAAAGAAGTATGCCTTGTTTATGTAGAAAACTTTATTTTATCACATTTTCGAAACAAAATGAATAAAAATCACAAGGAAAAAAAGTTACAATATCATTTTAAATATCGTGGGTTTACAGCAAAAAGTGACCAAGTCATAAATCGTCCTATTTCTGTTTTTGTGACCAAATGATTAAAAATAATTTTAACTCCCCCAGGAAAAATTGACCAAGTGATTACGAAAATATTTTTAGTTTATATTAACACAGCAGATGATGACCAAGGCTATACGACTGATGGTATTACAGTAAAAAGTGACCAAATTGACCTGATCATTTGTGTTTTGCAAAACATATCACGTAAAAATCACCAACTTGACTTGGTCAGTTTCAGAGGTAGTGTAATCATGTATATTTGATATTTCCAGCAATCAGATCGTCACATAGCTGCATAGAGTACTAAAGTAGTGACAAATATTTACCAAACGAGAGCTTTTCAAGCGACGAGGAAGTTTGTGAGGATAAAAAGAAAAGGAGACAATACCGATAGGAACAAAGGAATCCTAAGAACTGGAAGAAACATAAAATTAAAGCGCGGAGGGCTTCCGGCAAATCGTACGTGATTAAGAACATTCCAAAGGCAGTTAACTGCCAAAATTGTCTTTTCAAATGTTCGATTAATTTCACTGAAGTCGTTAAAGTCTGGACTGAAAATGTTTCTCAGAAAACTATCAAAAACTGCTTTCCTAAAGCAGGTATTACTGAGAAAAATCACGAATGGGAGGAAGAAGACAAAATCGATCTCGCTACCTTAAAAAAACAATGGGGTATTCAACAAAAAACTGCTACCGTCGATGCAGATTTTTACATGAAGATTTCTTAGAAATCGACAATGATGTTGGCACGACAGATCTCCCAACTGACCAAGGAATAATTGACGATATATAAAATATAGGCGATCATGAAGAAGAAACTGAAACCGGGAAGTGTCTTGCTAAATTTAGTGAACATGAAATAAGAAATGCGTTTGACATTGTACGAACTCTCAGAGGCTAGGAAAGGGTACCTCGTCAAATCTTTAAGCATTTGAATAAATGCGAGAATTTTGTTGAGCAACAATGATTTTTCAAAAGTAATGTTCGAAAGAAAATAACTGATTCATTTTCCTAGTACATATGTACGTTAATTTAGCAATTTCTCAAACCTACACAAATTACTATATTCTTATGTAATGTGTACGTAGATTATGTACAATAATGTATTTAAACTTTCAAATGTTTAATAAAGTCATTTATAATTCAATTTTGCGATACCACCCAGTATAATATCCAAACATGTTTCTTTATAATGATCCATGTTCTATCGGTTTCTAACTGATAATATGATTCTACAAAATATACATAACGTGCGCCATTCTTTGCTTTACAAGACAATTAGCACCTAATTTAAATTTATCATAGACCTCAACAAAAAAAAAAGCATCCCAATTATTTTTCCCACTAACAGGGTCTAAAAAATGAGAAGCAGATTTTTCACAATCATTATTCAGACAACGTTTGTATTGTAAATATTTGAACACCCCAAAAACGTCTTCATGACTTTGCAATCCTGCTGAAAATGTTCCCCTCCTGCTACCATGCTACCCCAATTTGACCTCTCGCTCTGTTTCTCAGAACGAAAAAAAGCCTGCCAGTTATACTTTAGTGTCCGTATTTAATGTGTTTACCAATAAATCTAATTGGAAGAATAAAAATGAGATGATACATGATTTTTGAATTTGCATTCATTTAGGTACTTTCCCCTAACGTTGATTTTGACCTGTTTTACGATGGTTCTTAGTAAAGTGTGGCAAAAAATAAGAAACAATTTGTTGACATCTGCCAATCAGAGAAATAAACCGTTCAGGAAAGACTTAGCTGGGCAGTCCAATAATTTACGCAGGACAATGATATTATGAAGGGCTATTTGCATGCCAAACGACATTCTTCGGAACGGTCATTAAGGATAGTTTCTTAGGTCTTGATTAGGTCCTGTATGATAGCGTCCTATACCAAACTAAGGCCCCAAAAAATTGAAATCTGTTTTCCTAATAATGGGGTCGTGAAATTCACGCAGGACAATGATATTATGAAGGGCTATTTGTATGCCAAACGACATTCTTCGGAACGGTCATTAAGGATAGTTTCTTAGGTCTTGATTAGGTCCTGTATGATAGCGTCCTATATCAAACCAAGGCACCAAAAATTTGAAATCTGTTTTCCTAATAATGGGGTCGTGAAATTTACGCAGGAGAATGATATTATGAAGGGCTATTTGCATGTCAAACGACATTCTTCGGAACGGTCATTAAGGATAGTTCCTTTGGTCTTGAGTAGGTCCTGTATGATAGCGTCCTATACCACACCAAGGCCCCAAAAACACTGTACATTCAAAAAAAAATGGACACTTTGGTTAATATGAGAAATTATATACACCCGTATGTGTAAAACTGATTAAATAACAAATTCTACTTTGTCTCAATAATCACATTTAATTTAGGACGAAACATTACATTCTGTCGGTAGGTACCTACTTCATTGTGCCCGAAAGCTTATCACTGATATTGAATAAATTAATTTCCTACGGCACTGTTTTAAAACTTTACCGTGTTTAGCCACAGAGAGAAAGTCCAGGAGGAGAGAGTGAAAGTCCTGCGGGAAGTATAAAGTGTGTAGTATGTATGTGAGGGCTAGGGGGGTAAGGAATGGAGACAGGCGAGGGTAATGCTCAATCGATCCCTCCAAAATTTTAAATTATATAGATACCGGCTCCACCATTGTCCTTCTCCTATATATAGAGCAGCACTATTACGCATTTGAATATACAGGGTGTTCATTTAACACTCCGGTCTTTGATTGCATCTTATATGGTTAATTCAATAAAAATGTTGTTGCTTAACGTTATATAAATAATAATAATAATAATAATCTCTTTATTGTCTAACAGGTATAACTACCCAATTACAAGACAAAACAAAAATATATATTATGATACAATGACATAGGTGATTGAAAATAAAACTAATAAAAGTAACAAAGGTATAAAATAAAATAAAATGGCCACTCAAATAACCACATAAATAATATCAATTTCATTAGCCTGTAAGTACCCGCGCAGGTCACGCTTAAATGAATTGAGTGATGCATTAAAGTAATTAATATTCTCATGGATAGTCAGACGATTGCAGTAGTTGCAAGCCCGAAAAAGGGGCGCCCTAGTTTCATAGTTTGCGTGAACCTGGGGCACCCAAAATACGAGTATATCAGAAGCTCTTGCGTGTAAGCGGGGAACACGAAACCCAATCTGATGAAGCAGCCGAGGACAGTCCAGCAAACCGTTTATTAATTTGAAGATAAATATTTGAGAAACATAAATGCGCCGCTCGGACAATAGTTGAAACTGAAACCTGTTCAGCAACAAACCATGACTACAGGCGCGAGATGGAAAACATCCATCATAAATAAAGGGAATACATGCTAAGAAGAATTTGTCTTACAAACAAGTGTCCGATATAATTGTAAAATTTTTAAAATACACTGTGTAATTTTACACAAACTAAGGCTGTAATTTTTTACGAACGTTATCTCATGTAATTTTCCACTTTTACTATAATACAACTATAATATTAGTCCTAATATTACAAATTTCAAATTACGTCGCATTTAGTTACAATATTAAGTAAAATTACAAATTAAGTGTAATTTTACAATAATGCTCCTAAAACAATAGTGGAAATTACTTAAAATGTAGTGTTTTTACGTAAAAAATGGCGGAAAATTACCATTTTTGTACAAGAAGAACGTAAATATACGTAATTGTTATTGTACTTATTCATGAACATTTATGTGAATTTACTGAAACTTTACCTGAATATTTCATTATACTTGCCGTATTTGTACAAGATTTTTAAGTGAGAGCAATGTCCAATCGATTCGTTTGTTCAACTCTAAAATATTTTTGTTTTAAAATGCGACGTTGCCAAGTTTTCAAATTTTTAAAAATATTTTTTTTTGACGAAATGACTACATTAGTTAAATTTCAATTAGGCCGTCATTTTTCATTTAATTTAAATGGAATTTTGTAAAAGCTCTTAACTGATATCATTTTATCTTAAAAAAATGTAATGTCGTGGGTTCCTCGTGCAAGGTGTCCAACATTTTTCTTTCGATAATAATGTGTTCTATTTTATTCTAATAGGGTGTATCATTTCATCATACTGGTGCTCTACCACTTAACCCTGCTATTTTACCTTACATAAACATTTTTTTTTAACAAAATATTCTTTAGCCCTAGCAATATTCACACATTTATAATTTAAGACTCAAAATAAAAAATAAAACAGATAACTATAGTAATAACATCATCAATAACAACAAACAATGGTATATATATTCATTATACTCCTATCCTCATATTTAGCATAGAAATAAAAGCAACTACAATATATGAATGGCAAACCTGAAGTATCTCCGCAAAACCATTACTCAGCCTGATTTTCAAATAATAACGTAAACATACTCTTTTTGAATTCTGACGTCTTGCTAGACTGAAGCTCAGTTGGTATGGCATTGTACAGTCTAGCGATACAGTAGCTGAAGCCTCTCTCGAAGAAGAAGAATGCAAGACTTCTGAACGCCTTGAATCTTCAAATTAGTGTCATTATCAATACAAGGCGCGCGAAGAGGAGCACAGTTAGTAAATTGTGATAGATTTAAGGATTCACATAACATTTTTTTTGGTTTTAACATTTAAAGATGACCGATGGGGATACAAAAGTCGAAGAGCAAAATAGGCTTTATGAATATTTTTAGTACACTGGTCCCGAAATCTTAATGAATTGCCTATAATAACTCCCAAATTTTTCGCTGAAGTTTCAATAGGTACAATTGTATTGTTTATCATTATTTGTATTTGTGAGAGTAACACTTGATACTCTGTCTTTTTACCAAAAAGTATTGCCAATGATTTGCAGGGATTTATTGTTAAACAATGCTCAGCTGATTTGTGCGCAAGGCTCTTCAGATCGCAGTTCATCTGTGCAACAGCATTTTGGCTATTACGAGAATCAAACGATAACAGAAGCTGGGTATCATCGGCGTACATTCTCAGTCCACAAAACCTCACAAATCTCGGGAACTTGGAAGTATAAAGTGTAAACAATAGAGGTCCCAAGATAGACCCCTGAGGAACGCCTGAATTAGTCACCCTAGAACTAGAGAATTTGTCTTGGACTCTGACGCGCTGCTTTCCATTTGACAGATAAGACTGGAATAGCCTTAACGAACCCAGGGCTACACTCTCAAGGATTTTAATTAAAATATCGTGATTTATGGTATCAAATGCTTTACTAAAGTCAAGCAATACCATCAAAGAATTTTTCCCCTCGTCAGAAGCATGAACAATATCATCAACGATATCAAGCAATGCGGTGCAACAACTGTACCCCGGCCTAAATCTAATTGGGACTCTATTATCTTTTCTAAAATTTTAGACATTCCGGGAAGAATACTAATAGGTCTTAGATCAGAGGGTTGCTGAACATTCTCTATTTTAGGAACTGGACAGACAATGGCATTTTTCCAGCAATTTGGAAATATTCCAGCTAGGAAGATACTATTGACACTGTTTATAATGTACCTATTTGATAATAATATATAAGGCTGTTTTTCCAGAAAACGTAAAAAACTTCACAAATTGGTTATGAACTAAATTTAAATCGCGTCTTCGTATGCCCAGTTTTCTTACATACACACACACATTCCTATGGGTCCAAAATAATTCGCAAATTTAAGCTGACGGACCAGCGTCCAACTACAGCGTAGGTATTGATCTTTGAGAGAAGAGGGAAAGTTTAGAACGGGGTGCCCCGCTCTTATGTAAGGGATTTTCGGGGTGTTGTGAGCGGGGGTATAGCCGTAACGGCATCCCATCCACCCACCAAATGCTCCCCCAAAAACACACCGTTTCCAAGCCGCCCGCGCTCTATAAGACGAAGTTTACATCGTTGGAGATATGGAGAGAATGGAGGAAGGACGTTGGTCATTTTCAAACAAAACTAGGGATGTGGGAGTGTGAGGGTGGTTTTGTAATAGGGGTCAGGTTGGTTGTTTGAGGAGGTTAGAGAAAATCTTGCACAGGGATGGATTTAAATCTAAATAATTTGCATATACATTGAGGATATTTCCTGTGAGAATTTAAAAGTACAATAATTAAAGGACATGAGTTTTACCATAATTTACAAATAAACTTGACAGACCATGAGATTTTTGTGCGACAGAAACAGCTTATTGAGCATGAAGGTGCCAAAAGAGTGCGAAAAGTGGTGAGTGGACATCTTGAAGAATAATTATATCCTTGATGTCCGACTGCGTGGAGAGCAGGGTGGTCTTGATGTGTTAATTCCTCTGGATGGCGCCAGGCATATTGTTTTACTCATTTTCTCATAAAATTAATTTATTTTCTCCAAAATATTTCAACAATAAGTAATGGAAAAAAAATCAAAACGCTTTTTCCTCAAAGAAAAGTGTCAAATGTTTAAAGTATACAGCAAAATTAGCAACTCAATGTCATCGTCAGAAAGTGAAATCCTAAATTCCGAAATGTGACATCATTCCTAATTTAAACGCACTCTCCGTCTAATGGAAGGGTGTTAATTTTTTAGTACTTTGTTTTTAGGTGTTTCCATCAGAATTTCAAGGATACTTATAACTCTATAAACACAGGAGGCAAAAAGGGCGGTATTAGGGAATTTGCGAATTACTTTCCATTTGAGATGAGGAAAATTTCTGGAAATAATCAAATCAAATGTAATACTATGTAATAGGTGGGTACAGCTTAATTTTTATTTTATTTTATTAAGAATAACTTAAGTTTAGACTATATGATATTCACTAGTGTAAAGAGAGCATAATTATTATTTTATTTTTAGGAAATATTCCATGGTCCCTGAATGTTGATCCATCTATCATTAAATAAAGCAAAAAGCCGTTCAGCTATAATTTGGGAGCACTGTCCACGTGCCTCACAACGAAAAATCATTCAAAAAGTCGTTAGGTAAGTGCCTATTTATAATTAAAAAATAAAATAATTAATGGAGTGATATGAAAGCTCATACAAACTTCTATATTTTTCCTCACTGAACTCATTTTCTGGCTGAACCAATTGAGTTCCTGGTGTAAGGAGTAATGGTTCTTTGAAATTGAGCCGAACACCGTGTGTCGTTATTTCAATAAGTAAATTTTGGTATAGTGTTTCTAAAGTTAGTTTAAAATGATATACAAAACTACAACTCGATATCCCTTTGTAATGTCAGTACCGACTGCAGCCGTCCATAGGCGCACCGTTTTAACTTTGCATAACAATACATGCCCTAAGATATTCGATATAAAAATCCTTTATGTATTAACAATTGTATGTTCATTTGTATAAAAGTATACTGTATTTTTCATTGCCGCTCCCACACGGCAACATATACGAGGGTTGCCTTATATATTTCGGGATTAGAGAACAAAAACAAATATTAATCATCGAAAATCACATTATTGTTTTTCAAAATATTCCCCACTTTTGTATGCGTTTGAACCAATTGTCAAAGCACTTTTGCCACTCTGATTGAGGTATCTCCAAGACATGCATTTTGAAGCAGCAACCGCTTCTTCAGGTGTCGAAAAACGTTGACCTCTCAGTTTGTTTTTTACGTACGGGAATAAAAAGAAGTCATTCGGTGCCAAGTCAGGACTATACCGCGGATGACTCATCAAATCGACGTTTTGGGTACTCAAAAATGCAGTTGTTTGAGGCGATGTGTGAGAGCTCGCATTGTCGTGGAGAAGAATGCTCCGTCTTCGGCGGTTGGTTTACCTAATTTCTTGGAAGACAACTGGCAATCAAATGGTTGTGTACCACTCAGAATTGACTGTTCTGCGTTGTTCTAGTGGCACGGTTACGACATGTCCAGTTTTTCCGAAAAAACAGGCGACCATTTGCTTGGAAGTGCTTCGTGCGCGAACAACTTTTGTTGGATTTGGCTCATCTTGAACCACCCATACAGTCGACTGCTATTTACTTTCGGGTTCATACGCGTAAATTCATGATTCATCACCTGTCACGATGTCATAGACGTGTTTCGAGGCACCGCGATCGTATTTTTTGAGCATTTCTTTCGACCAATCGACACGAGCTTTTTTTTGAGCCATTGACAAATTGTGTGGGATGCTACGCGAACAAATTTTTTTGACAGTCAAATGTTTATGCAATATTGAATGTATGCTGGTCCCACTAATGTCTAAGGTTGTCTCAATCTCTTGATAGTTCACATGACGATCTTGAAATATCAGTTCGCGCACAGCATCAATGGTTTTCGGAACAACAACTGATTTTGGACGACCTTCACGAAATTCGTCTTGGAGTGAACTACGACCACAATTGAATTCACTATACCATCGATAAACACTGGTCCTTGATGGAGCTTTATCGCCAAAAATTTAATTAAGCTCAACCATGCACTGTTGCTAAGTTAAACCACTTCGAAAGTTGTTCCTGGTTTACATATCGGATCTGACGGGAAATATAAATGCAAATACAAGTTTCTTTGCTGATGACTCTAAACTGATCTCGACAGAGTGATGACGTGGTCAGCCACTTGGCTGATGAGTTTGAATTTGGATAAATGTACAGTCCTCCATTTGGTACCAAATAACCCCGAAATATCCTACACCCTTGGTGGACACGAATTAAGACCAACTCTCCAGCAAAAGGATCTCGGCGTGATTATTACCAATGATTTAAAATGGGAAATCCATGTCTCGGCGGTAGTGAAGAAGGCCAACAAATTGTGGTATTTGATCCAGAAAGCATTTAGATCAAGGTCCAATGACATGGTTCTGAAGCTGTACAAGTCGTTTGTCAGGCCGGGCCTGGAATATGCCAATAGTGTATGGTCTCCTTATTTTGTTAAGGATATTGAGGCTTTAGAAAGAGTTCAGAGAAGATTTACCAAGCTTCCACAAGCGCTGTGCCACCTGCCATATGAAGATCGGCTAAGAACTTTGAACTTAACAACGCTTCAAGAAAGGCGTCGTCGTGGCGACTTGATACAGACGTATATGGTTCTTAGCGGACATTACACAATAAACTTGGATCTCTTTCATCTTAATAAAAATCCGAGCCTACGTGGTAACAGCAAGAAATTGTGCAAAGAAAGATGCGCCAAACTCGCTCGAAGAAACTTTCTGTCAAATAGAGTGGTATATGCGTGGAATGATATGTCGGAGGAGGTTGTATCAGCGCCAACAGTGAATAGTTTTACGAACAGACTGGACATTACGCTTAAAGATCGGGGCAGCTGCATGGTCCACTACTGGTTATAGTAAATCGTCGTGTTTTTATGCACTGAGCCGAGTTTTATCTTTTACAAATCGGGCGACAGTCTCATCGGTTTCACCGCTTAATTAATAATAATAATAAAGTTGTAAAAA
Source organism: Apoderus coryli (assembly GCA_911728435.2). Taxonomy (NCBI): domain Eukaryota; kingdom Metazoa; phylum Arthropoda; class Insecta; order Coleoptera; family Attelabidae; genus Apoderus; species Apoderus coryli. The sequence continues at coordinate 6,592,720 of OU452212.1, forward strand.
ATAGTCTCACGAAAATGTTCACGATTTAATTCAATTTTTGGGCCGAGATGAATCTTTTAAGTTACTGTAACCAACACAAATAGCGCTCGTATGTCAAAACGTTCTGAGTAGGTACGTATATCCTCAAAAATCCCGAAATATAAAAGACAACCCTCGTATACCTACGCTGAAAAAGACTGTTTTTGTTTTTTGAAGTTTATACATAGATGCACACGTAGACTATACATATTTTCATTTGGACCACTCTGTACTAACTAACTATCCCTGCTGTGAATAAATTCTTTTCTAAGTGAATATTTATCCGACAGATGACGTGTCCATCCTATTATCATAATAAGAATAACAAAAGACTAAGTCCCTAGCCAAAGGAACTGGAGATGTATTGATTCAGCAGCCAGCTCTCTCTCGGGCGATGTCCATTCTAGCAACCGCGCGTCTAAATTATGCGTGAGTTGAGTATATGCGTAGCGCCGCGCCAAACAAGCGGAGGCTGAAGAGGGACGGGTAGATGGACACATACAACACACACACACACATACATCCACAGAGTGATAAAAGTGGTTCAAGCCAGAGGAGTGCGAAAGGTAAGGGGGTTGTTTAGAAGCCAGATAAAGGGGGAGGAGGTGGTTATATAGGTAGTTTTGTAGGTATATGTATATCTTGGACCCGCAGGAGGACGACTTTGATGTTCAGTACACGCATGCATATTATATCTACACATGTGTCTGTGTGTGTGTGTGTATGGGGGGTGTCAGTGGAGGGATCCCTCTTTTTGGTAGCATAGTGACCTCCTGCTAAATTACAGAGCAGGATTTTTTTGTACATTATTTTGATACAAGGAATTTGGACAGAGGTAATTTAACTTTTATTTAAAGAGTGAACTTAATTTTTGAAAAATCATTTTACCCATGGGCCGTATAACAACATCACAATAACTATATAAAAAATAAAAAAGAACCAAGTAGAACCCAAACAACAATATAGAAGTTTAATACAAATTTCCCATGCATCTCCGCAGATCCGTCCGAATCTGCCAATTTTGCCATCGAAAAAATCTAGTTCTCTATGTAAATTAAATTTATTGGTCGACTTACAAGCTCTAGTCAATGGCGCACGTCCCTCATAGTTTGTTCGAAGACACTTCGAATATAAAAATGACCGGAGAAATAATCCCCTTAAATATTGCCTCGTCTTTTTGAAACGCCCTATATAATTATTGTCTCTTACCCTTTATTTTAATTTTAAGGGTTTTAAAGCATAACCAAAATATTGTTTACGATTCTCAATAAAATTGCAAAGTCAAACAAAAAATGAATTTAATAAAAAAATAGTGTTGTCCGTTCCTGAAAATTTCACATTCTTCCTCCCTTCTACCCACTGTCCACTCAATTCGGACCCCCCAAAACGAAAAAGTCCATGCATGATTGAGAACGCGCATTGAAATTGAATTCGGACCACATATTCCCTCATACTCTCCCGTTTTCACTCGCCCCCTTTTTATAAATTTGAGGAGTATATATATACATGAAAGTGTGAGCGAGAGACACTGTAATAAAACTTTGTGAAAAAGAGAAAGTTTTCACTCTTACTTTTACTACTCTATATAAAAGATTGAGTTTCGTTATACGTGTGGTAAATTTTAAACTATATGATGTTTGTATTTAGTGAAGATATGTGCCAAAAACAGATAAAAACTTTGAAGGTTACAAATACAGGGGTAAAAAGAGTCTAAAGATACAGATTCCATAATTTTGTCTTATTTTACGAATCTTGAACCTTATAGGTAGTTTAAATTTTTATTTCAGTCGTTAATTGCGACGTTTCAGGGAAATTTTGTCGCCTACTTTAGGCATCTAAAAAATATATACAATGTTACACAAAACGGAACATGATTCTTCATTTTATATCTTACGATTTTACAGAGGTTTTGACAGATTAAGAAACAGGAGAAATTATGAATGTAAATTAAAATTAAAGTTTTTCACACATAAAACATTCAAATAAAAATTCTCAAGTATAACATTAACATAACGCTAGACAATTATTGAAAATTGACGTACGAAAATAAATGACAGGACTGATATCCAATATTAAAGTACTTAATATTTATCATAATTTGATATAAAGAATTTAAATGCTGTTTTACCCACAGCTCGTATTGCTGCTTCCTTTCAAATGACTAAAATGTTCGTTTTACCTACACAAGGAATTTTTGTTTAATTTACCACGGCCCCAGTCTAATTCAATAGAACCAGACCGAGGCATGGGTCGACAGATACTGAGGAATTCGTTTCGCTCTTGTTATGAGCTCGTCAGAGTACCATAGTCGTTGCCCATCTACAATTATCGGCCTGCATTTAAGCACAATAGGATACACAACCGTAGACACATGTAAACACGTATCATCTACATGTACATAGTAATGCATATCCTATACCATGCAGAGGTCGAGCAAACTCAATGTATAGGGAAGACCAGTCGTTGTGTTCATACTATTTTTATTTCTATTTATACGACTAAATCAACAAGGATTTGATCGAATGACAGTGACATTTAATCATTAGCTATTTATTACAAAAGTGTATTTTATTAAGTACCTATAACAATTAGTTTATTAATAATTACTTAATTAAATTTTGGTTAAAATGAATTTTCCCAAAAATGAGTTAATAGATATGATTTGGATATTGGGAGAGTGTATGCAAAATGTTTTACTTGCGGAAAGAATTTACCAAGAAAGATATCCTGCTCTAAGGCAACTAGAAAAGATAACAATGGAAAGGTTACGTAATGAATCGTTTTGGAAACACGGGATCAGTAAAATACCCGAAACAAACTAGGACCAAAACTATTTTGAATGATGGAAATTTATTGAATGTAATGTTAAAAGTGGTAGAAAATCCACATATCAGCACGCGTGAAATTGCTCGGGAACAATCCGTAAGCCACAGCTCAGTCTAAAGAATTCTACATAGAAACAAAATGACGATGACTATTTCCGGCGAATTATGTTCTGCCAACAAATTCACAATCAGGTAGATTTTTTTGACTTTGTGTTGTTTGGAGATGAAGCCACATATATTTATATTTATAAATGAAAATATCTTAAAAACTAATAGCTTTAGGTATAGGAAAGGCTATATAAGAATAAAAGCTTATCAATTTTCCTCTCAGTTTCTGATATTATATACAGGGTGTCTCATTTGGAAAATTCGAGTAAAACGCAAATTTGAGTTTGGACCCACCCTGTATACAGGTTTTGCACTATATACTAACAATTATCTTTTTCTAAAAGTGAATAACTATCAAAAAGCTATGCCCGTAAGAAGCAGAGTTTAAATTATTTCAGTTCCAGTACAGAAGCCTTAGAAATCGCCATGTTTTGCATATAATACTAGTGGTAAGTTTTGAACCACTCTGTATAATTTTCTAAAGTTTTAGTATGATTAATGTCAAGTCTAAGCCAATGAAATTGTGGAATAATAAATAGGGCTTTCCATTTAAAAAAAGGTAAGTTTGGTTCAACCTGATGAGATGAGCCACCCTGTACAAATAACAATAATTTTAAAATTACGTACTTTATGACTGCCTACAGACTGGCTGCTTAGTTTTGCGTGAAATCTTTGGTCTTTGAGGTAATATCGAATGTCGACGCACTAATAACTCACCCTGTATGACACTAAATAGTTTTATTTTTATAAATATGAAAAATCGAGAGCGTTATTGAAACATTTTTGGACACCCTGTAATTTTGGTTTAATGTAGAATCTCATAATTCGTTTTATTTTATTTCATTCTTTAAAATTTGATGTTACTTTAATTTTGACTTATATGTTAAAAAATCTCACTGCTACTCTCAACAGGATGGTTGTCCGGCACTAGGCTCGTCAGGTTCCAGATTGGCTTAATCATAAATTTCGCACAAAATGAATTGGTAGAAATGGTCCAATTTTGTGGCCCCCAAGGAGCACTGACTTAACAATCGGTGACATGTATCTATAGGGCCGAATAACATAATTTGTTTATGCTACTCCAATACCAAATAATATTGATGTGTTAAAAGGAAGAAATCAGAAATATCTAAGGCAGCATTTGAAAAAATGTGGTCAATGTGGGAGTGCTGTTTTTGAAATTCGATATCTTCATTATATTGCTCATCATATTATGTATTTAAAAATTACACTTGAAATGAATACTTTAGCCTTGTAACTAATTTATAATGCATCATGTATAAAAAATTGAAATTTTGATACGTGAACCTTATTTTTTGAGAACCCTGATTTTGGTACTGCGGCTATTTAAAATCCATAGTAATCCTCCGCAAACTATTGACGATTGAAAAGAACATATTCGACACAAAATACGACATATTTTTCGATTAATGTTTAAGAAGAGAACGCCATCGTTTTTTCAGCGGCAAAGTTGTTAGACTTCAAAATGTGTCACTACATTTTGGGCGACACACTGTATTGCATTTCAGAGCATCGACCTTTTACCCCGTTTCAAATAAAAAATAATAAAAACTTTGAAAGCGACCATACTCAACGGATGTTCTAGATGGTGATTTTTATCTCATTCGTTTTTTTTTTCTATGCTCCCGAATGAATATCTGGGTCAAAGTTACGCTGAACTCTTTGTTACAAGTATAATGGGTTAAGGGTTTTGACTGCTTTTGAGGGTTATAGATAGATATACACATATATATTATATATATACATTAGTGATAAAGTGAGAGCGCGAACAATATTAATGTCAGGGTCATGAGGGTTTATTGGCAACGAGCCATATGATTAGAGGCTGAAGCTGTTCAATTTCGTGTATTAATCTTTCAATAATTAATAATTTTGGGAAATTATTTTCGACCGCGTAGGTATGTATTTGACCAAGTCTTCTATGTGACATTTTTGAATTTATTTTCTTCCACCGGAGATAGTCATCGTCATTTTGTTTTTATGTAGAATTCTTTTGACTGAGCTTTGGTTTACCGATTGTTCCCGAGCAATTTCACGCGTGCTGATATGTAGATTTTCTACCACTTTTAACATTACATTCAATTAATTTTCATCATTCAAAACAGTTTTGGTCCTAGTTTGTTTCGGGTATTTTACTGATCCCGTGTTTCCAAAACGATTCATTAAGTAACCTTTCCATTGTTATCTTTTCTGGATGCCTTCGAGCAGGATATCTTTCTTGGTAAATTCTTTGCGCAAGTAAAACATTTTCCATACATTCTCCCTATATCCAAATCATATCTATTAACTCATTTTTGGGAATATTCATTTCAACCAAAATTTAATTTAGTAATTATTAATAAACTAATTGTTATAGGTAGGTACTTAATAGAATACACTTTTGTAATAAATAGCTAATGATTAAATGTCACTGTCATTCGATCAAACCCCTGTTGATTTAGTTTATAAATATTGCAATTATTATACCGGTTTTGATTGCGATTATGATAAATAACTAGGTATTAAAAAATAGGTTGAATATAAAAAATATTATTTTGGTGATTTTGTGTAATGTTTTCAATAACAAATATCAAAAAAATGAAATTAGATATACCTATGCAAAATGATCACGCAACGTCCAAATTTTCTAATATTTTTTTGTTTAAACAAAAATATCTTAAAAACTAAGAGCTTCAGGTATAAGAAAGGCTATATAAGAATAAAAGCTTATCAATTTTCCTTTCAGTTTTAGATATTATATACAGGGTGTCTCATTTGAAAAATTCGAGAAAAACGCAAATTTGAGTTTGGATTCACCCTGTATACAGGTTTTGCACTATATACTAACAATTGTCTTTTTCTCAAAGTTGGTAACTATCAAAAAGCTATGCCCGTAAGAAGCAGAGTTTAAATTATTTCAGTTCCAGTACAGAAGCCTTAGAATTCGCCATGTTTTGCATATAATACTAGTGGTAACTTTTGAACCACTCTGTATAATTTTGTAAAATTTTGGTATGATTAATGTCAAGTCTAAACCAATGAAATTCTGGAATAATATATAAGGCTTTCCATTTAAAAAAACGTAAGTTTGGTTCACCCTGATGAGATGAGCCACCCTGTACAAATAACAATAATTTTAAAATACGTGAAATTTTTGGTCTTTGAGGTAATATCGAACTTCGACGCACTAATAAGTCACCCTGTATATAGGAAATATTTTTTTACTTTCAACCTTTTTCCACTATTTACGAACGCCTATGTAAGCAAGTTTTGTATGATACATTTCATAGGCGGGAAAGTAAAAACTTCCAGAAAATAATGACAAGAAAATCGTCACTAAAATTGTTATGTGAGCATGAAATTATGATACTTTTGCATGAAAAAATTAGTTTTGTTGTACCGGGTGTCCATATAAGAAAGGACGCCGGCGCCGGCTCTATCTCGAAAACTAATCATGTTACGGTTTTAGGATTTTTTTTGTTTTAGTAATAGTGGACAAGGGAAATCGCTGGAAAATAGTTTTAGTTTCCTAAAATGTCCGCTAGAGGGCGTAAATCTAACTCTAAATTGAAAAACACCGTTTACTTAAAAATATACTTATATTACGTAAGTGTTAAACTTACTGAGGATGATCTAAGTACAATTCTAAAACTTTTTCATATAAACCTTTTTTCCCTATCTTCTTAAATAAATGGTGGAGGAGCCGGAGAATGTTGTTTTGTAAAAAGTTATCTAACTTTCTTATGGATAGTCCGATTTTAATAAAATTAGGCACAGTATAAAGGTTATGTTTGGGAGAATCAAAGAAAATATTGCTGCTTTTATTTATTTTGTATATATGGCCGCTAGATGGAGATATATAACAATGTTTCCGATTTTGTCAATTTTCTTAGAAAAATCAAATGGAATGGTACTTTTAGTCTTCACTAGATAGAAAGAGCATACAAAAATATGGAAAACAGTGAAAACCGGAAGTCTCTATCTTCTTCCTGTCCATCTCAATGACTGAATATATGTTTGCGTAAATGTAATAATTCAATAAATTTGTATAAAATTAATAGTGGGCTTCAATTTAGAGTTAGAAACTAAAATTATTTTCCAGCGATTTATTCCCTTGTCCGCTTTTACTTAAACAAAATAATCCTAAAACCGTACTATGAATAGTTTTTGAGATAGAGCCGGCGTCCTTTCTTCTCTGTACACCCTGTACAATAAATAAATATCCTATTCGCAAACACTTACCAGGTAGGCCTTGTATCAGCTAAACTGTGAAGGAATGTTCTAGCATAACACAACACAAGTATATTAAAATAATTATTAAATGTCTTTATCGAGTTTTGTTTTTAATCAGCCCGTTACGTAATTACATTAATAAAATTAAATTTAAATAAACAGAACACAATTCTTGAGACCGCGTGACGTGTACCACAGAATTCCTGCGATTAACTGTCACAAAAAGCATTGTTGTGTGTTTGAAATATCTTTCCACAGCCTACTAATAAACTATGGTCTAGAGAAAAATTTAATTTAAGAATTCATTTAGAGCAGTGAATTTTTGAATTTGATTTGTGACACATTTGATGGTTTTCAAGGTCATGAGACGTTTGTGGTGTATAACCAGATAGTTTTATATAAGTATTTAGGGGGTTAAAGGTTTGTTCATCGTTGGGTGATTTTAAAGATTTTTGAGGATTTTGATTTTTATCGTATTTTGGGTTTAAAAATTTAGAGCAGTGAATTTTTGAATCTGATTTGTGATAAAAATTAATTTTTCTTGAGTAATGAGACGTTTGTTTATTATTAGGTGGTTTTATAGAAATATTTCGGGGGCGGTTAAAGTATATAACAGACTACCTGATGTGATCAAAAATAGAAATAATTAGAACTTGTTTGTTAAGAGTTTGAAGATGCATCTTGTTTAACATAATTATTAATATTAATTAACATAAGGTAATATCTACAGTATAGGCTGTTTGCAACATTTATTTAATCTAGTCCGCTATTTATATGTATTACTCTCGAGGCCAGAGCTTTTAGGCACTGATTGGAGAGTTTTGTTGCTATGTTTGTAAATTTAATTGTTAATTTGTTGATAAATAAATAAATAAATTGAATTTGAACCAATCAGAATGCAGTATACATTAAAAAAATTGAAAAATTGTTTTTCTACGACTGCCTTTAAATGCCTATTATATGTTCAATCATGATTTGAAAATGTAGTACATTGTAATGCTGTTTATCATTTACCCGTGCGTAATAATATTTCCCACTAGTTGCCTAGCAAAATATTATTACGCACGGATAAAATTTCCTGGTGATGACAAAAGTAGCGGCGGGCATGAAAGATCACCATAGCAACGCCGAAAATACAAACACCAAATTGACAGTTTTGGTATTTATAATTAATAATAATTATAATTAAGTATTTCGCTAATTTCAAAACACATAAACAGTGATAGTGAATATAGTTTAACACCACCTAGTCAATTTAAACTTCTAATTTATCGTATTTAGGCTTATACGCTAACAAGGGTAAGTTTCGAAAAACAAATATTTTCCTAAAAATTATGTTACATTTATTCAAAAGCATTAAAACAGTCGTAGCAAAAGTATAGTGTGAAACTCACATGAAATGACCATTTCCTACTCGTATGATTTCCAGCACTCGCCTGCGGCTCATGCGGCAAACGATCATACTCGTAGGAAATATATGTCATTTCATGTTCGTTGCACAATATACTATTCCATATCAATAACATATATAATGCATAAATATACTATTGTTAGATATAAATTTGGAATTGTTAGTTTTGTTGAGTTTAACATTTTTTTTTTGGGTTGTTATAAAAAGAGATTTATTAGTGTTATCAGTTTCAAATACTTATTTACATTATAAAAATATATTTGTATTGGATTATTCAAAAAAGTATAATAAATGCCTTAGAAAAATGAATCACGGTAAGTGGCCACTTTCGGTCGTGCATAGTTAGTTTGGATTTACACTTTGCACGCTCGATTTCGATGCTGCCGGAGTTTATTATTTTGCGTATATTTTGTGAAATCTAACATCAGTAGTGGAGATTCACCCCCGTATTACCACAAAGGATAATTTGATTAAGAGATGTAAGTCATAGAAAATTAAGTTCATGTTGTATTAAAGCGAGATCATAATTATCAATGTTGGTTCATTTGTAATTGAACGTAAATTTAAAATTCATTGTTTTTACGTTATTATTTTTGTTGAATATTTTAATTACGATAAATCCATGCATGGTTTGATGAGTTTTATAAGCAAATAATTCTTTAGTTTGAGTTGAATTTGAAAAAAGTTTAGTTTTATTATTATCGAATTATACCAGTGCATAGTTCTAAAGATCATGTTCTGAAGAAGTTATCCGTCTATTGTTTTGTTATATGGCGCCTGCGGCCTGAAATTGGTTTCACTTTATTGAAGAATTATTATTTTGCATACGTTCATTCATGTATAAATTATGCTAAGATTTGTTGGGCTAATTCTCCTCGAGCACATGAGGTTTTTTTGATGCAGAAGCGTATAGTCAGAACAATGTTGTTCAAGCCTAAAATGTACTCTTGTCGCACACTCTTTCCTGCCTTAAACATTCTAACCCTGCCTTGCCTGTACATTTTTAACAGTATTATGTATTTGAAAAATAATCCCTCTGATTATGCACTATTTAGTGGTTCACCATATGCTTTGCGTGAGAATTTTAACTTTCGGATTCCCCGACACAGATTATCTTTAGTGGCCAAGAGTCCACTAGTATTGCCGGTTAAATTACAAAACCATTTGCCTCGAGCATTAAAGGAAGTATCTATTAATACATTTAAATTTACCTTGAAAACTATGTTAACTTCCCACGCCTTTTATAGCCTAAGTGAGTTTTTTGATTGTAGAAATTTGTAAGATCTTTCTATGTTTGTTGTTTATATGTTTGTTTTGTGTATCAATGTTTGGATATTGTATATATCGTAACTGCCTTCATTTGTATATTATTTATTTGTATTGTGGCGTAGATGTGTTTATGTATTTGTACTGTGTATATACTTATACTGTATGACAATTTCTACACTGCAATTGCAGTTTATGGAAAATAAAGATTTTGATTTGATTTGATTTGATTAAAGTGATTTGCATGTGTACAATTATAGTACTAGAGGTATCAATTTGTAACTGTGAGTCATTTCCCAATTTACAACGTAAAATGGATATGGAAACTTAAAATGATTTTGTGTTATTTATTTTTGTTTTAATGAAAGAAATTGGATTTTAAAATTTGAAATTTAAGCTTCAATTATCTAATAGTTGAGAAACCCTGTTGTAACTTACATTGAATCACATTTGATTTAGGTTTTTGTTTACTTTTCATTAATACTTTTCTTTATAAAATGGAAGATCTACTTTCGCAACTTGTTAATGCAATTAAATCAGTGAAAACAGCTCCTGAGCAAGTTGACTTGCCAATATTTAAACTTGACCAGATGCTAAAAAAGTGGTTAGTCGAGGTTGATAATATAAAAACAGAGTTTCAGTGGTCTGACCAACAGACTTTAGTTAGGGTAGGTCGATTTCTGACTGGTGTCTCAAAAACTTGGTTTGATTTGTGGTCGCCGGATGTAAAGACCTGGATAACTTTCCAACGTGATTTTATCGAAGTTTTTCCTCTCTTAGGCTGCAGAATTCAACAGTGACTGTTGTAACACCTATGATGCATACGTTTTCCAAAAAGCAGGAATGCTGCGAAACCTTCGAGCTCATTGGAAAGAGAACGACATTGTTGAACTTATAATTCATGGTATTAAAGAACGTGATGTTTTCACAACTGCAACACACATGAACTTTAACAAAATTTCGGACTTGCTGACATTCCTTGGTCCTGTTACGAAACGTCAGTCCTCAACAGACAAGCACGCCCACTACCGATGAACCAACAAGAAAACGTTTTCGAGAACATTTTGAAGATACAAGATACAACAATATTAAATGTCATAACTGCGGAAAGTTAGGTCACATCAAACGACGTTGTCCTATTAATAATTCATGTGAGCCAAAGCCTAGTACGTCAATCGTGTCCTCATCCATTGATTATAAAATAAGTGTGTGTTCCTTTTGCGCAAAAACTGGACATAATGTTGATAACTGTTTTATTCGTCAAAATATTGAAAAACGAAAGAAAGTGAATAGATGCAGCTCCGGAAAAGAGTTGTTAAGGGAAAAGTTAAACATAAATGGTCAAGATTATTTTGCTATTATTGACACTGGAGCAGACATTTCATTAATAGCTGAACGTTTATTCATAATGTTTCTTCGTGTGCTGTTAAACTATCTTTTTTTTTCCTATTTTTTTCTTATTTAAACTATCTGGTATTCTCTCTGGAAGTATTACCATTAACAAGAAATTAGTAGCCTGTTTAAGAATTAGTATTCCATGTGGTACCAGATTATATTCTTGAGTATTACGTTATAGTCGGACGCAACTTATATGCGTTGCTGCCGGAGTTTATTATTTCGTGTATATTTTGTGAAATATAACACTATACAGGACGTCGCGGACAACTGTGATGCCGAACAATATTTCGGAGAATAATGGGCGTTGGATAATATACCTAGTAATAAATAGAATCAGTAGATTAAATATACAGGGTATACCTACCTAAAAAGTGGTGTATTAGTAGTTTCTAAAATTTGACAATGCATAATTATCATACGTGGGAAATAAAAGTCGAAATAAATTCAATAATCTCTCTAGGAGTCATCAATCAAACAACCATACATGTTTCAAGACACTAGGCCTCATCATCAGTGATTCAGTTATGGGTTTTACGAAAATCTTACATTGTATAAGTAAATATGAGTCATAGAAATGTATTAATGTCATTTCGTGAAAGATTTTTTTTTTTAAACAGAAACAACTAAAAGATATTTTACTTCATATAATTAAAAGTACCCAATGGTGTTTTTCTATTCTTTTTGTAAATCATTTGGCCAGGTTTTGGCCTCAAAGTTATACTGTATTAAACATAAAACTATAATACTAGCGGTTTACTAGCTGCAAGCAAAAATTTAAAACTGCTTCTCCATTTTCATTATTTTCTGGAAGTTTATTATAATAAATCCTCGTAAATAATTTCCCTTCCCAAAACTATTAATTAATACACCAAATTGAAGAGCTTCATCGTCTCAATACCCTAATATCAATGCGCTACCTAAAACCAGATAGAACAAAGGAATTTAAACTCGTTCACTATGTTGATAAAGTCCCCTCCAACCAGCCTGCGAAATATTTCCAATATGTAATTCCCACTATGCAATGCTTATTTAGAGAAAGGACATACTATAACCAGCTTAAATTAAACCACCCTGTCCCCTTTATCGTTTTTCACACTGCTCCTATCTAATTCTATCTTGGAATTACCTATATTACCAATATCTCCCCTAGTCTCTTTTCTCGTCAGCACATCACCTATGCCGTAAAAGCTTTGTACAAAATTGGTTCTGTTTTTATGGGCACATTTTGCTATCCTGCCACTATCCAATATATCCCTTGTCTTTGAAAAGAAAGAGGGGAAAGTATGTAGGAAATATTATGCTACAATTTTCGCGGCTTTTTCGCATATGGATATATTGTTCTTCAAATTACCCTATTACACTTAAGAAAAAAAGGACTATGGAACCATAGAAGTTCAAGAACAAAAAAAAACAAGCTTTTAATTTAGCTTGCTCTAAAATATTCTGACAGATCTTTGTTTCCTAAGATCGATGATCTGAGAGAACTTGTGAGGCTGAATAATTACGATGTCTTGGCACTTAATCACTTATTCATATCGATGGATATTTTGGATAGACTGTCTCGTGGTGGAGGTGTTTGCCTCTATATTAGGAGTCAGCTAAAAAAAATTTGCCTATTCGATTGTGGAGATGAAAGTTCTGGCGCAGCAGTGGATTTGCTTGAGCCTGCCGAAGAGTAAACTATGGTTAGGTATAGTATAATATCGTTCTCCCAGTCCGAGTTGGTTAATTTTGTTTCTTCAGTTATAATTTGGCCAAGCTATATAATGAAATTGATCCTGATGTTAAAGCCTTCCCTAATTTAAAATTTAAGAGCCTATTGAAAAAATAGTTTGGTGAGCAGGTCACTATCTCATTGATTCTAATGCTTTATGATCGTTATTACTCGTATTTGTGTTTAGGAAGCATTTTAATTTTATAATTATAGTCTAACTATTATTTTCCGTGAATTGTGAATTATTGAATGCTTTGTTGTGGTTTTTGATTGTGTTTGTTAGTACAGCTAAATATTTTTTAGTAATTTTTTGTGGGTATTACTAGGTCCTTGCTAAAAATCAGCTTTGCTGAGCTTGAACCTTTCGGCATTTTTTTCTTTTTAATAGGATTGTATCTTTTTAAAAGAGGAAAAAAAAATCGGGTAAACTAAAGACAAAGACCTATTAAAATTTATTTCAAATAAAATAAATAAATTATTAAACATCACACCTCTGTTAAACACATTACAACTATACCATACTACCAAATATCGCTATCTAAATATATATATATAATCTACTTGAAACCTACGCACTTTAAGGAACTTATTATCACGATTCCCTAAGGGCATTAATAGCTATTTCTTCTGCCCAAACCATAACTCCCTCCGTCTTATTTCATAATATAATATCTAACCTGGTCGCACTATATATACCTCCTCTTTACCGACTATAAGGGCTTCTGATGGACGGGCCTATACGGCCCAATTAAATGCACACACTCGCGCCCCTTTATATAGGACCGTTCTCCACTGAGACCACTTATATATCTATCTTATATGGATGTTTATGAGAAATTTATAGGGTACTTTGACCTTAATAGATTTTCGCAATACATACTTATAATATTATGAAGTTTATATCTACTATACAGTTGCATCACAAAAAATTGCATTAGTTGAGATATTTTTAAAAAGCTTTGCAACCTATCATCATCATGCAAAAGGCTGTCAATGGTCTCTGAGATTTTTCTGGAATATGTTTACCTTAAATGAAACGGTGTAACAGTTGGGTTGGATTCGGTTTGGTCAAATTTATACACGGTTAGTACTAAATAAAAATCATATGGAAAAAAATTCTAGTAACGCCACCTATGTGTCATCCTACACACTTATTGAATGACCTAATATTACAGAAAGTGTAAAAACGGGATTTCATTTATATAGTCCAGCCATTGTCTTTATAAGGACAATGGTCCAGCCCATGTTTTATCAGTGCTGGGCAGAAAACGTATAACTCTTGACTATTATTGCGAGCCTTTGTATTATTAAACCTGCCCCCTTAAATTTCCCAATCAATTGTTTTGAATTTAAAAAAATATGTAGTACATACCCAAGTGGAATCAAATTATCTGTATGTAAAATGAAAGTCAAATATCCACGAACTAAATTTTAACAAAATGAAGAAACATGTTTCGAAGCATCAGGCTTCATCATCAGTCGTTAATCATAATATTTGGGAAAATCCAAATTGCAATGTGTACCTTGAATATTTTTTTGTGTGTAGGTATTTTCTTGAACCCTTTTAGTTAATTTTCAATTTTTTGTTTATTATCTTTGGGTTGTGGGTTATATTTCTTATTTATTACCATCATTGCCTTCCTCAGGTATCTTAATTATATACACGGGAGACACACTCACATAAACCATATTTCTATAAAATTATCATGTTTAAAATATTATTATATAATTTAATAAATAAAAATGACAAGTATTGTAATAAAATATGATTACAGGCATATAAAAATCGACTAAGAACCAAGAATCAGAAATAAAAAATCAGGGACAATATTTATACACACTTATCATTACTACTTTTACAAAAAGAAGGCTGTTCACGACACAAAAATAGAACCAATTACGAATCCCGCCATTCTTACCACCGGCAAACAGTCCAAACAAATTACTTTATTTTATTAACTAACATTTTGTTCGGTATTGGCACTTACACAAAACTTGTAGAGAAATGTAAACAGAAGCAAACGAACTGGAACTCAACGTTGTCAAATATACTGTTTCATAGCTTGGCTAAAGCAAAGTCTGGAAACAAGAAAGCACCGTTGTGTTTTAAGATATAAAGTAAATCGTGTATGTGACTTACGATTTTGTGAAAATGTATTCAAAATAAATTATAAATAAAACACAACAAAAATGAAAGAAAAGAATAACAAAAATAACTTTCATTCATTCAAGATTACACATCTTTAATAATAATTAAATGTACACATTGCAATTTGGCTTTTCGCAAATGTAATGAATAACTACTGGCGATGAAGGTTACATTGTACGCATCTACTGATTTAGCGCAGGGTTGTTTTAGAGTAGATAAAACTTTAATCCACCACTGCATTCCTGACAATAACAAACAATCAAAACAGAGGACTGCAAAGGGTGCAAAAAATGCAAAAGCTATTCTATTATCCAGGAAGGAAATTGCAAATTATTCCTTATATTGTCAGGGAATTTTGGTAACAAGGTTAGAGCATCATTGAATCAATCAAAGAAGTGTATTGTCCTAATAATGTCGGTTTTCATGGGTATATAAAAAATATTAACAGGCGAGTAATAGTTTAGTAATTAATAAACATTTTATTTAGTAATCCAAGTTTCGATTTGTCGGTGCAGGACATAAAATAAAACGTGCTAGATTTCAGCTTGGATTATATAATTTCGAGGACGCAATTTCAAGGATTTTATTTAGTATTTCAACATTATTTTTGTTTATCATCTGCCTTATAATGTTTAATAAATCTTGCCGATGGATCTGTTACACCTTCCACCCATCGTGGCATCCAGTAGTATGGTATGAAATTTTCCGCTGCTCCTGGAAAACTTTTCTCAAATATCTCACGATAATAAAATGCTTCTTTTGTAGTTGGTGTACAATGCGGATACAATTTTGCTGCTAGTTTCGCATCGAATGGTTCTTGTAGTCTTTTATCGATTATTTCTTGAAGAGTCAGGAACAGCGATTTCTTTTTGGAAGCTACACCATCACTAGAATTTAAGAAAAACATCAATGGTACAACCAACCTTAACCAACTTTAACAGACACAATAGCAACTATTTTATTTTCCTTTTGAAGAGCACCTAGTAACATTGTAATTTGAATATAATATCATTTAAATGACCTCCCCTGGTTTGTTGACATAAATGGATTCTTGTGGCTCAATTAATGAGCATATATTCGGTTGCAAATTTTGAATTGTGCGTCGCTCAAGGTCACGATTCGTTTGTGGTTTATTCTCGCAAACCTGAGACTTTCCATAGCCCGATAGAAAAAAGTCCAAGGTGACAGATCACAAAATCTTTGCGGTTTGTTTATATTTCCATTTCTGAAGCGTTTCTTGCAACAATTCGATGATCTCGTGAACTGTGTGACATGTGGCACCGCCTTGTTGAAGGAATCATTATTCATGTGAAGTTGAGGCCACAAATAGTCTCTTAACGTGCTCCTATAGCGGTCACCATTAACAGTAACATGATTTTCATGTTGGTATTCGCAAAAATATGAACCATGAACCCAGAAACCGCACGAAACAGGATGGAGAGGCAATTCGTGAATCATTTGAGAATTCTCATCAGCCCAAATCCTACAATTTTGTTTCTTTACGTACGCGCTAAGGTAGAAATGTGCTCCATGCGAAAAGATGATGTTTGAACCAAAAAATGCTCTAGAACCCAAGCAACGAAAGTTCGACGCACACGATCAGCAGCAGGTATGAATTTCTTACCATGTTCCTGCTTAGGAATATGTTCCCAATATCTCTGGTGCTCTTTTTTGGCCCAGCATTTCAGAAGTTCCCGCGCCGTTCTTTTAGACAAGCCCAGCGCAGGTTCAGTGCCAGAATATTTGGTTTTTCAAAGGCTTGTCTAGCCAGCCAATCCGCTCTCTCGTTGCCTTTTATTCCCGAGTGCCCCGGGACCCACACTAGATAACACTTTGGGTTACAGCAGCAGTGTTCTACACTGAACGAGCATTTCGTCGCGACGGTACAGTTGTTGGTTCGTTTACTACTGAATCTGTTCGTTGAAATTGTTTAACCAGACGATTAATAGAGCGTTCAGTTGGTCGATTGCGTTGCCATAAAGTACTCGCAATGGACAGCCAATCTAACGCCCTGGAAACTCCTCCTTCAAATGTTGAATGACCTAATGAACTCCATCGTGCTCGTAGTGTATTCGCTTTTTAATTAATTGTTTTATGCCTGAAAATTACTTTCGAATATGGGTTGAGGATTTGGTCTGGCCAGACATGAGATTTGCTGCTTTTTAAAAGCTCTAATACTAATCATCTAATCTTTTACTCATAGATTTTGGTCGGAGAGTTGAAAATTGAAATCCCTGTCCACTGACAAAGAACTCTATGATTAGTAAAAATGTTAATTGTCAGAACAAATAAAATTGACAACAACCCTTATACCCTCCAACTTTCAGTTTTAATCATTGAACACGATATTCAATACCAACATACCTAAAAGCTTCCTTATGTCGCCACAAAATATCATGTGGCAAAACATCAGTGCCATCAAATGCAGATCTCAATAAGAATTTCTCAACACCGTCTTTGGGCTGTCTTAATTCAGGTTCGATGTTCAAGTAGTAGTTTGTAAATTGTAGATCTAAGAATGGGACTCTTAACTCTAAGCTACAACCAACAGAAATGAATTAAAAATATAAATTAGTCACCAAATTATTATTATTACCTTTGAGATGCCATCGTTCTGTCAGCTCTAAGTCCATCAAAAAGGTATATCTGTCTCAACAATCTCAAGCTGTCTTTATGTGCTTCTATTGGATCTGGAGCATCTCTGAAGTATATGTATCCCTGAGCAACTTCATCAGCACCTTCACCACTAATGGATTAAAATCATTCATAATAATTATTGGCACCTTGACAATTAGAATAATAACTTTAAGGAGCTTTAAGCGGTAGAAATTTCCTCACCTGAATAAAACTGTTGTTTCTGTATTTTCCTTGATATATCTTGAAATCAAATACATTCCTATTGAGGCTCTTATTGTTGTGATATCCGGTGTTTCTAACATATATATTACATTGTCAAGTATTTTTTCCACATCCTTCTCGGTAAATATGATCTCATGATGTTCGGTACCAATGAAATCTGCTACTTTTCTTGCGGCTACTATGTCTGGGCTGTCACCCATACCAATCGCGAAAGACTATGAAATTAACAATTGGGAGAACATTTTTTTTTTGACCATCGGCAGTAGATAATAAACTCACCTGGATTTTATATGGCAAATTAGCCTTTTTAGCTTCTTTAACCAGCAGAGAAGCAATCAAAGATGAATCTAAGCCTCCAGATAGTAAACAGCCTATTCTTCTATCAGCCATCAACCTTTTCTTCACGGCCACTGTTAATAGCTTTTGAATATTTTGTTTGTGATCATTAGGTACCAGATCTACAACAAAAAAGGTAATTCGACTTTAGAAAAATTGTTGTTAAGAGTTTGTGACCTTTAAAAGCTATTGGTAAATTGAAGCATTGTATATTTTACAAATTAGTTGTATCTTCCATATAATCTGAAGCAAATGTTCTGAATTCAACAGGTTGCTCATAAATTTATCATTGAACTCATTTTTACAGTAAGAGAACTTTAAATTATCGTTCAATCATGTAAACCATACTTTACCTTCATAAGGAAGAAAGGGTTTAAATACTGGTTTATCCCCAGGTGTATGGTACCTCTCACTTCGGACTAATTTTACTTTTCCATCTGCCAAAAGGTCGTATTCCTCGAAAGTTCCAGGTGGAAACGGCTCAAGTATTTGGGCACCTTCGTTGATTTCAGCAGCAATTGCAGTCAATCCTGAAGATAATTTAGAGTTTTAATTCTCTCCTGAGGATGCTTGGCAGTATAACAAACCAAAGACATAATCTAATTTACCTTTAGCTTCAGAACATACCGCTAAAATCCCATCTTTGCTCAAAACTCTAAATAGTGGCCGTACACCATATGGATCTCGACCAAGTAGTACTTTCTTCTTTGGTACATCAACAAGACAAAATGCAAAAACTCCATCCAGGTTTTTGACACATTTTTCTATTCCAAAATGTTGATATAAATGAAATATACATTCTACATCACTGAATGTTTCGTATTTGAAGGAAAACTCTTCAGCTAACTGAAACATTAATTGTTAAGTATGTAACAAATCGAGTATTTAGTAAATTCAGTCAAATATAACTATGAACACCCCATGATCTTTAAAATCGTAGATCGGCGGCTAACAAGTTCTGAAATAGTTCTTGGGGTGCAACTCTTCCTCAATCTGATCGGTTTGACAACGCTCCTTGGCAGCAGTGCAAAATTATGATGAGTTGATAAGAAAAAAATATTTTTCACCGATAGTAAACAAGGAACGCTATTTTAATAATTATAAGTAATGTCGGGTCACCCTTCCACGTGAAAAACGGAGAAACAACTTGGATTATGTAAAAAGGGTAAGATCGATGAAACAGGATTGAAAAATAATGTGTCTAAAATAGATCGAATTAGGATTCAGAGTGGATTGTATACCTTCAGTGGATTTGAACTATGTACTTTTGTTATTAAACCATCTACCAACCTGTAGAATGATCAAAACCAACTTTCAAATATGCCCGAGTTTGTATTCCTGGTCACTCTGAAGCCAGAGTGGTTTCATCTCTAAGCAGAGATGAAACCAAACGACCGACTCTCTGGCAAAAGACGGTATTGAATGGAAACTTATCAGACCAGAACTTTCAATTCAAAATAATACTTAATAATGAGGCATTACTATGAAATATAAATTACCCGTTTGCAGTTATATAATTCTCCATTACAGATTAACATAGAATGAGGATACGCGTGTAGCTTCATTGGTTGCATACCATAGGTGCAATCTACAATTGTTAGTCGATGGAAACCAATACAACAGTTCTAAAAAAGAATGCTATTAGATAAATCAATTTAGATAAATCAATTTGGATAAGTCAATTTAGATAAATGAATTTAGGTAAATGAATTTAGATAAATGAATTTAGGTAAATGAATTTAGATAAATCAATTTGGATAAATCAATTTGGATAAATCAATTTAGATAAATGAATTTAGATAAATGAATTTAGATAAATGAATTTAGGTAAATGAATTTAGATAAATCAATTTGGATAAATCAATTTGGATAAATCAATTTAGATTAATCAATTTAGATAAATCAATTTAGATAAATGAATTTAGATAAATGAATTTAGATAAATCAATTTGGATAAATCAATTTGGATAAATCAATTTAGATAAATGAATTTAGATAAATGAATTTAGATAAATCAATTTGGATAAATCAATTAAATTGAATTTAGATAAATGAATTTAGGTAAATGAATTTAGGTAAATGAATTTAGATAAATCAATTTGGATAAATCAATTTGGATAAATCAATTTAGATTAATCAATTTAAATAAATCAATTTAGATAAATGAATTTAGGTAAATGAATTTAGATAAATCAATTTGGATAAATCAATTTAGATTAATCAATTTCATTAACAGTAGATGATATTGAGGATATTTTACTTACCTTTAATTGATTGTCATATTCAACTCGCCATGCATCGGGACCTCTGTGTGCTATTTTTGAAAAATCATTGGCGCAATGTGTATGAAGATTAGAAGTTGAACCGAACAATGCCCAAATGCCACACATTTTGACTGTTTATTTCAAATTTCAATAAATAAATAATCTAAAATTAAAAACAAATTAAGCAAATCCAAAGATTGTTGTCTTATACAAATTTATTTAGCTGCGATTTCTTTTGGAAAACATAAACGTTTTAAAAATTTAGTCTGATTTAAAGTTTGGAGCACAGGATAAAGGATTACCATTACCAGAACTAAAAGGTGCATCCAGATTTCGATGTTACCGCAGGGTATCTCGGTTGTTACAAAAAATAGAAGCTTGCGCTTTTCGCGTACCTGTCCTACTTTGTGTTAAACTAACGATCAAATTTTGGGTCACACTTTTTGTTTTCAAAATATCAGACGAAATTCAAAAAATCAGTTCTCAGGCACCTTTAATATTTCGGAAAATATGACAGATATCGGAAAAGTATAAACTATACAGGGTGATCCAGTTTGGAGGCAGAGTTGTAATGGGTCGGCAAATTTGAGGTTAGGAAGTAAATTGGCTGTCAAATGATGAAATGTAAAAAATTGAGCTGTCATCCTTTGACATTTATTTAATAAAAAGTTGTGAAATTTTAACCATGGAAAGCTACACTCTTGAGCAAAGAATTTTAATTGTGAAAATTTACTATCAAAATGGTGAAAATGTTACTGTGTCACTTCGTAAAATTCGAGCAGCTTTTCCTCGTAATCAGGCTCCTTCTGAGACCGCTGTGCATAATTTAATCGACGTTCGCAACAATTGGGCTTCACCAGAGACATTTTGCATAAAGATCTTCATCTTCACGCTTATAAAGTTCAACTTGTTCAGGAATTAAAGCCGGCCGATCATTGTTCGCGTCGTACATTTGTGAATTGGCTGTCTGAAAAGCTGGACGAAAACCTATTATTATGTGGTTCTGTCAACCACTAAAGTTTCCGATTTCGAAACTAGACCACCCGGTATAGTATGTTTAAGTAATTTTAAAAATTAAAAGTCTTTCATTTAAAACAGGAAAAATTTTAATTCATGTGCCTAGTCAGCGGTATAATTCCATAAATATGTGAAATTGAAAACAGCTGACGCAATGCGTAGTTAGATTAACTCATCAAACAATATGTTAGGCATTTTACAACCGGTAAACGATATCGTAATTTAATTTAAAAATAGATAAATACAAGATGATACTTACATTTAAATTAATAATAAATTAAACGATTAGTTTATATATCTTACAAATCACAAATACTTCAGTAAAATAAAAAATTTGCTCCTCGAAAATAATAATTCAAAATCGCGGGTTATTTCTTTATAATGCTTTGCGCTATCTAACATAGCCTAAACTAACTCACACGTGGTTTCAAGTTTGTATTCGATAGAAAGATGTGTGGTATTGATCGCAGCAGTGTTGCCAAAGGCTAAATGTAGAAATACCGCTTAATTGTCAAAAATACCATACGACATGGTGGTTTACATTTCAAAATTAAAACAACTATCGTTCTTTCTTAAGTGTTTGATTCTTCTGTAACTAATAGGTCTAAAGCCAGCCATATGCGATAATAAATATCGTAAAATGAGTGAAATTACAATTTAAAAATAAATGTCCTATTTGTTAACAATCTAGAATCTAAGAGAATCAGTTTTGAAGCTTTTGTTATTTGAAAAAAAGAGAATCAAAATTAAATATTACTATTTTAACTTTTCCAAACCTTTTCAAAGAATTTGCTTATGCCCGTTTGCACCACATACCGTTTAAGTCACGATTTGTTCTAAGAGGCGCTTAGCATCTATTTTTTATTGCACCGCGTTAAAACGTCACTTTAAATTTGCCTAAGTGTCACTTAAGTGAAGTGTTGAAGAATATTTTAAGTCACGATTTGTTCTAAGAGTCGCTTAGCATCTATTTTTTATTGCACCACGTTAAAACGTCACTTTAAATTTGCCTAAGTGTTCCTTAAGTTAAGACTCGAAAATTCTCTTCTTAAATGGAATTCTAACCTCAATATTGCTTTTATATTTTTCATTATTGGGTTGTTTACATTGTGTGGCGATTAAAAATATGGGATTATTGGATGATGATCTTGATGTTTTCGAATTAATTGAACATGGATTTCCAAGGAGGGTGTATGAAAGGCCGAATTATTTTTAAGATATGGAAAATTTAAGTTTTTTTCAAAGATTTCGACTGACGAAGCCTACGATTCGGCCTATCCTAGACCAAATTGAGCATTTTTACTAGAATTTGATGAGATATGACAGCTTTCATTAGAAGATAAAGACCAGAAAGGGTCTTTGTGCTTAACATACCTATTACTATTATATAGAGGTATAAATTATTGAGCTAGGGTATCAACAACAATAAATTAAAACCATAACAACTATTCGCAACTATACTTATAAATTATTATTTTATATGTAGCAATAAGAATTATTGCTGTTATAAACGAGTTTGTTTTTGCTTTTTATCTAGTAACAGATTCAGTTGTTTATACTATTCAGAGCACTAGCTTATGGCGCCAAAATATTCAAACAGCAAAAACAAAGCGAAATGCACGCCACCGATCCGCGTCGGCCACCCACGGAAACACGACCTAAGGGCGAACGTTCCCATTGGCTCGGTATAAAAGGAAATTAACGTATGCTTACCTACTGCCCGACCAAAAAACTCTTCTTCATTGTCGGCTACCTTAAATTTGCTATGTTGACAAATTTACCCGATACTTAACTAAGTGCTATCTACTCATGATTCGGTGCAATCAATTCCGTTCTTAAAATTTAGGTGACCCTTAACTATTCTCTACTTAAACTGTATGTGGTGCCAACGGGCATAAGTTGACTCGAGAAATCTCTTTTTAAATGGAATTCTAACCTCAATATTGCTTTTATATTTTTCATTATTGGGTTGTTTACTGTGTGTGGCGATTAAAAAATTAAAAATATGGAATTATTTGACGAGGATCTTGATGTTTTCGAATTAATTGAACATGGATTTTCAAGGAGGGTTTATGAAAGGCCGAATTATTTTTAGATATGGACAATTTAAATTTTTTTCAAAGATTTCGACTGACGAAGACTACGATTCGGTCTATCCTAGACCAAATTGAGCATTTTTACTAGAATTTGATGAGCTATGACAGCTTTCAATAGAAGATATTTTAGTAGGAAAGACCGAAAAGCGTCTTTGTGCTTAACATACCTATTATATATATATATAGAGGTACTGAGGAAATAGTCGATATTAAAAAATAATAATAGAGGTATATACCTATGTATTAAAACCATAACAACTTCACGTTTACAGTTTATTTAATTATTAATCCACAAAAGAATAAATAAGCTAACAACTCTACTTATGTTCCCAGGTAAATAATAAACTAAAACTATTTTTGAATATAAATCATAAAATATGTAAGTAGTAGTAGCACTCATCTAGCTAAATCTTATAATAGAAACAGATCAAATACTATGTATATGTAATAAATACATTTCAAATATATAACAATAAGAATAGATAAATTTAACAATGGAAAATAATAACAAAAAGTTAATTTTATTAATTTGAATGATGCCACAATAACTATGATCCAACACTATCGATAGAAGAACTTCTTTCTCGTTGGAAGTGTAGTTTGGAGGTCTTCTCTTTTTTTATGTATCACTAACTTCCATCGTATTATATGTTATATTAAAAAAATGTATTAAATAATAAAATGAAAATAATTTTGTGGCATAGCGGACAAAATGACTGGTTTTTCCTACACAAGGGACTTTTGTGTAATTTAGCAGGGCCTCAGTCTAAACAAAGTCCCTTCTGTAGGTAAACCCAGTCATTTTGTCCGCTATGCCGCAAAATAATTTTGTTTCTATTATATTTACGGACACAATTTAACTCTAGTATTTAATAATTTTCGTTCACATTCACAATCAAAATTAATGTTTACATTATGAATTATTATGAAAACAAAACTGAAGAGGTTAAAAGTTAAAATATTACCTACTGCCCGACCAAAAAACTCCTCTTCATTGTCGGCTACCTTAAATTTGCTATGTTGACAAATTTACCCGATACTTAACTAAGTGCTACCTACTCATGATTCGGTGCAATCAATTCCGTTCTTAAAATTTAGATGACCCTTAACTATTCTCTACTTAAAGTGTATGTGGTGCAAACGGGCATTAGATATACAACCATCTAAAGTCTTGCTTTGCAACAAATTTAAGTGTCCCGCTAGGGAATATGAGCGCGTCTATGTGTTGGCAATTGAATTGAATCCCTATTCACAATTCACACGACACATTACCAGTTTTGCATTAGATGGCGTCAAACACATTTTTTTACCACGCGCATCCGTGAGGCTAGCTATCAACTACAGACCGATCACCACTCAGGAGTTGAGAATCGAGTGTTTGAGAGACAGACATATGAGCATCAAGTTTTGTTTTGTTAAAGAAAGGCGAGTGAAGATTTTTTTTGTTTATGAAGATGAAGTGACAAAACACACCCAAAGCCACGCCGATTACCACTCAGGTTACAAATAAATACTAAAATAGCTGCAAACAATATAGTCGAATATAAGGCGTTCAGCAAAGCTGTAACAAAGCATGTTAATATAGGACCTTTGCAAAATTAAACTAAAATCAATATTGTGCCCGTAAATTATTGTGTAAAAATAGACTCTCAAAATATATTTTAATATAAAAATGCAAATAAATCATAATAATAAAAAGCAAATAAAAAAAAAAATATTTTAAAACTGGCTGAAAACAAAACCAAAAATTATGATTTCGTATGGAGAACACTCGTGCCTCAATGGCACCAGTTTATATATAGTATACGGTGTAGACTTTCATTATCTGCTTACCTTGAATAAAAAATCGCTAACCAGTCTATACCTAATCGTACGTTAGATACCTACTTACCATAACAAGGAACCTGATAGCATACTAACATTTACAATACCAGATGGGTGTTAAGTGTTATTGAATACCCTATACTTTGATCCAATTCCATTCAAACTTTCAAATAATCAGATTATACCTTAGAATATAAATATTCTAAAGATTATACACACACCCACTAACAAGTGGCATTAGTTGTACCACAGTATATACAGTTAGTTCACCTCGTGTCGGCACCTTTGTTATCTCTGTCTTTAAAATTCGCCGCCGCGTATAGTTATAGTATAGTATCTTATAGTATATATAGATACAGTATATATAGTAGCGGGCCAGAATGTGGCTGGGATTGCTACGAGTCGATGCCGTTTTTAGCGTCTACTGACCCTTCTTATCTATAGTTATTATTCTATGGTTGTACTTTAATATTTGGGAATTTCCGCATTGGTACGAGGAAGTTTTCGTTCTTTCTTCGAGAATACTGTAATTGCATATAAAAGGCTAGCGTCGCAACCGCGAGTCAGTTTGCGTAGGAAAGGAGAAGGAAGCGAAACTGTCTATTGCGAAATAAAGTATGTATTTTGATTTGACTGCCGGCTTATACTGGCTTCATATGAACGAACTGAATTTGAAATTGCAAGAAGAAAATCACTTTCATACTTCTTCTTCTGCGTTTAGCAAAACTAATTTTATTATTTTATTGGCGTAAAAAAATAATGGAAAACAATTCACTTATTTCATTAAGCAAAAAGATCGTCCATCATCCTAATGGCATGCTCGGTTTTCTTCTCATCGATACCAACTGGAAACTTTTTGTCTACGCATGTGTTGCCACTAGGTTGGTGATGTTTCTCAATTCTCTGCTTAATTCGTATGGGACTGACTGGTCTGCTAACTCTATATTTACTGTTAAGGCTCAAACTTCTACTACGATCACATGATTTCCTTTGAAGTCTTGTCCTGTACCTATAAAATACATCGGTGTTAACTTTAGGTGAATTGTATGACATATAAAATATTTTCTTGAAATAAAAGTCGACCTCCACGGTTAGATATCTCTAAAAATTCCTCATCACTAGGGTCCATCACCAGTGGAAAATTACAAAAAGCTATTTTATATTATTGTTTTAATTTGTTGTATTAGGAGAAGTGCATTAATTCATCACATAT
This sequence comes from Apoderus coryli, assembly GCA_911728435.2. Taxonomy (NCBI): domain Eukaryota; kingdom Metazoa; phylum Arthropoda; class Insecta; order Coleoptera; family Attelabidae; genus Apoderus; species Apoderus coryli. The sequence continues at coordinate 6,619,451 of OU452212.1, forward strand.
TCTAAATATTGTGTTAAAATTTGTTAAAACATTAAAATTTTTGTCAGAAACTTTTTTGCTTCCAAAAATGTTCCCTTCAAATTTTATCAAATCTATGTGTGACTTTCGGCCCTTACTGTATGCGAAGAAAAAAAGCTAAGATACAATAGAAACATACTTTGCCATAAGCTGTTGTACAATTTTTCTTTCTTTATCGTTCAGTGGCGACGTAGCTTTCATGTGGCCATTATTTTCCAACATATCCCTGAAAAAAATAAAATATAAAAATAGGCTCAAAATATTAGTTGTATTGTAACAAGACACCACCGCCACTGGTATTATGGATACTAGTTGGGTTTTTTATATAGATATTTTCTCTTAGTTTGGGAATATAATATTTTTGTAAATATCATACAACATCTGTAAGTAATAAACATATTATCTTGGGTGCCTGTGATACCTAGAATGTTTTAAATCCAGAGTGGTCATTCAAGATTCTCGAAACGCCTTCATGTAAATTAAATGTCGGACTTTTGTTATTATATACAGAATCTAGTAGTTGGGGAGTTAACAAGGTTTCCCATAAGAAAGAATAAATATAAAGGGCGCAGAAAATATGAACACAATCGTATTGTTCCTAACTTTACAAACAGTAGTGTCTTGTTGATCTTCTGAAAAATCTCCAGGACATCTTAACAATTAACAACCGTTATTAAAGTTTGCATTTCCCCTATGGGTTGGGAAAGTAAAATGTATCTAAATGCTGATATTTTATGTTAATATTAACGCTTAAACTTACTTAAATCTCTTTTCAAATTTCACAATAATCTTTTTCAATGTAGTCAATTCTGCTTTCAATGTTTCATCCAACTCTTCACTGTTTTTGACAGATATTTCTTGCATAACATTACTTCGTTCTTTCAAGACTTTTCTCAAAGTTTCATTTTCATTTTCCACAAGAGATAAATTTTCTTTCAATTGATTTTCCCGCTCCAAATTCGATATCCAAGATTTTTCACGACGATCTGTTAAATCTCGTAGATATTTCGCTGTGTTCACCAACTGATCCATTTCACCTCTACGGTTAAGATTGGTTATATACCTTCAATACTTCCTGAGTAAAACTTACCGTGATAAAACAAACAACTCTTTATACCGATCTAAAATGCAATCAATGTGTCTTCGTACCTCTTCCGTTTCCACACAACATTTGCACAAAATGCCATCCCAAGTTTGTATGCTCTTTTCTCGAATTTCCACCATCTTTCTTCCAGCTGCTTCATTATATTTCATGTTAATGTATGCCTCTTTTAAACGCATAAATACTTCTTGGTTATCTTTGACGAATTGAAGTTTCTTCTCGAGTTTAGCAACTTTGGTTTTTTCATTCGTGAGTCTAAATCAGAGAAAATTAGATTAATGACAAGACTTTGTATTCCGTTACTCACTCTGTTTCTGCTCGTTCATTTTTCAATTCCAAGATATGATACTTCTCTTCTAGTTCTTCCAATTTTTGCTTCAAAATCTTTACATCTCCTTCATCATCCAAGATACTTGTACTTATTGATGACTCACTTAATCCTTCTCCAAGACATCGTAGCACGTCACTGGATTGATTTGTATTTCGAGAAGAATTACCGTTTGGAGAGGAATTACCTTCAAAGGAACTTGGTTGTTAATTAAATTAGATCGCTGTTACATTGTGCCAGCACAGATCGACTGAATATATATCGTTAGCTGAGCAATGCTGAAAATAGGTCTATCTATGGAGGCACGTGAGGAGTTACGAGGCCAATTTAGTTGCTGATAAACTGAGAAACAAGTTTGTTTCTATCTGCCAGTCTCTTAATTTAAGCGTGATCATCAAGGCCTGTCCGTTATGTCATTATATTCTTTTTGATTTCATAGTCATTACAGGCTTTTGGTGGGAATATAGTCAATCTATGCGTACGTACCTTCTAGATCGTCGCTAAAATCAATTTCGTCATCTGGTACTTCTAAATTGAGTTGAACTTTTTTTGTTGGTGTTAATGGTCGAGTATTTTTAGATTCCATGGTTCGCAATGTTTTCTTGTTTAACACTTAATTTTTGAATAATTTATATTATGAGATTGACGAATGACAAATTGGAGTGACGTTTAGGATTTGTATACGTTTGCCGTGTCAAATTTTAACATTAGATCAATAATTGAGCTATACCTAGTCTTATTCTTTTAAAGTGTTAAATAAATAAATAAAGCGTTTATTGTCCAACAGTTTCCCATTTAAAGGACAATATTACAAACTAAAAAATTAAATGCTTAAATAAACTAAAATACTAATTTATAAATTCTAATTAATTCCGCACACATACACACACCTAAACCACAAATGTCTCTGCAGCTACCATTTTCAAGTGATTGACTGTAGTTGTAAAAATGTCACACCTATCAGAAACTCTATTAAAATTAGAACACATGCCATGAACAGGCGATCTTAACAGTACATTGGTCATAGCTCTGTGTAAGTGAAATGTTACATTCGATCTGGCATTTAACCTAGGAACTAACAAATTCAAGCAAGATAGCAGAAAAGAGCAGTCGATTTTTTCTCTAAGCAATTTATATAAGATGGTTAATGAGCTCTGAATTCGTCGGTACTCCAGACTCTGAACGTCTAAACGTGATAGTAACAATTCATGATCGAAACCTCTTACTGGATAAGCAACATCGGTTCTAAAAACTAAATATTTCAAAAATCTGCGCTGAATTTGATCGACCTCTAGTTTATGAATATTATACGGAGGATACCAAATGATGGAAGAATACTCCAATTTTGACCTCACATAGGCATTGAACAAGGTGATAAGGGCAGAGGTATTATTGAAGCCTTTGCAGTTACGCATTATAAAGCCATACATGCGAGATGCCTCACCAACCGTTCTTTCCATATGCTCCAAAAACTGGAACCTCTGATCGAAGGTAACACCAAGATCCGTGAATACCCGACATCGTTCAAGTTTATTTGTGGAGATTGCATACGGATAGTCAATAAACGTTGTGTTACGTGTAAAACTCAGACATGTGCATTTACGAATGTTAAGAGACAATTTGTTACTGTCGCACCATCTTTCTAGAGCACACAGATCATGCTGCAGGGTTATGCAATCTGCTACTGAATTTATGGAGGCGAAGATTTTCAAGTCATCTGCGAAAAATAGAGTACGCTGAAGTAAACAAAGGGTCCAGGTCATTGATGAAAAGAAGGAACAACAATGGACCTAAGATAGAACCCTGGGGTACTCCTGTCGTGGCCGAGCATAAACAAGATTTAAAGCCGTTGTAAAAAACATATTGTTTCCGATCATGCAAGTATGAGTTGCATAAAGATATCAAGCCGTAAGGAAATCCATCATACGTATGCAGTTTACTCAGCAATATGCCATGGTCTAGCCTATCGAAGGCTTTGGTGAAATCAGTATAGATTACATCCAGTTGACCGCCGTGATCAAGAGTTTCAGAGATCCAGTGGGTAATAACTGACAGATTGGTGACAGTGGACCGGCCACACATAAAACCATGCTGGTTAGGTGAAATCTGACGTCTCACAGCTGTATAGATCCGATCATATAAAATTGATTCAAATAATTTAGAAAAATTGCACAGTAGAGAAATTGGTCGATAATTATTAACATGAGACTTTTCGCCGGATTTAAAGACTGGAACAACTTTAGATACCTTCCATAGACCAAGTGTTAAAAAATTGCATGTTTATCATTCTCAGAATGTCGACGGAAACCATATGTTATTTCACTGAAAAAGGTGCTACGAAATCCAGGGGGACATTCTAATTGAAGGGTTAAGTTGTTCTCATAAATCTGATAAAGGTTATAGAGGCCTTTAGGCCTGAATCAGCTTCAGTAGATCCTTTTGGGGCTTTGGGTCATTAAACTGCAATTACATAGGTAATCTAGTCCTCCATTTCGGATGAAAAATACCAACTCAGCGAATTGGGGACGTCTAATCATGCAAAAATCTAAATTGTAATTTCTCGAAAAGTCCTTATTTACAAAGATACAGGGTGTTAAAGATGACTGCCTGAGGACGATTTTTTTGAAATATTTTCGAAACGAGTAAGGTTCAATTAATCAAATGTAGCATATTTATTCACCTAGTTAAGTGTCGTAAACTGACATGAAATTTAATAAAAAAGGATGACCATAGGCGGGTAAACGGGGGGTACCCTTGCCTTATTGACAACCTAACTTTTTTTTCTTGTGGCTTTTATTCCGTTTGTGTCAAAAATGTGATAAAATAAAGTTTTCTACATAAAAAAGGCATACTTGTTTTTTCTCGGAAAACTTAACGGTTTTCGAGAAATTCGAGTTTGAAAATTTTAGGACAAAACTGGTCCTTAGTACACAGCATTAATAAAATTTTGGAAAACTTTTCGTTAGCAAACTGTATTTCAATATCAAAATAAACTCAACAAAATTAAATTAACATTATTATCGTTTTTCCGTTAACATGAATAAACCTAAGTGTGGCGTAGTGTGTTCAGCGAAAAGCTGTGCGGCCAAGAGTTATAAGTAACTTATCGTTTTTCACGTTTCCAAAAGATCAAGCAAGGCAAGTTTTGTTTCGATTAACTTATTGTATTGTATTTTTATAGTTATGTTGTATATTGTCTTATTTTTGAAATGGAATTGCTCCTTTAATCTTATATTATGCGTAGTTTTATTTTATGGTATAATACCCAGTGTGGAATTTCAATTATTATTTCTTGCAGAACATATCCATTAAAAAAGTAAAAATAAAATTTCACGAAAAGAAAGAGAAACTTTTTGTGAACTGAACTGTGTGAACTGTCAAACATTTTATTAGATGTGCAAAAAACCGAGGCTGCTTTCCATACCACTCTTATAAATCCTGATGATGACTTCAACAGTAATGGAACAAAATTCAGATTACAACGTTCATTAACAATTTGGTGTAAAATCATAATAACACACCACTGACCGGTAATCTGGTGCATTTAACTGTATCACATCTTACGTGGATGAAGAATCAAGAAGAACAAGTTATTTTACAGTTATTAATAATGATCATTATCATACATCTTCGTATCATTAAAAATTGAATCGTAGATTGTCGCAATTCATAGTTAATAATAATTATTATAGCAAGATTAACATGTTTATTTCTAAAATGGCAATAATAATCAGTATAACAATCCTTTACGGTTTACGTTCGGAAGCGTTCAAGTTATTTTCAAGAAATGTTGAAAATTCAAACAGTGGTAACAAATTCTTCCTACCAATATCAAGTGTAAACAAATTTCCGTCACCTGTTGAGTTTGTTGTGCAAAAAGTGCAGGCATACTATTCGAATTATGTGTATGAAGATTTGAGTCGACCACCAACGTATGATAAACCTGTTTATACACTTTCACCAGAAGATGAACAATATTTTTTCAACACTAATTCGTCAGTGCCAACAGAAAATAGTTCTGATATTATAAATATCAATAGTGAAGGAACAACAGGTATGATATGATAAGCTATTTTAAACATTGCATGTTTAAAAGCACAAATCTTTCCTATTTCTAAATTCTTTGTTTCCACTTCACTTTTTCAAACACGAACAAAATAGGACATTGATTTGAGGACTTTACTTACTTTATGTTAACGACCATCCTATGAATATGACACATGGTCTCCTTTATATGTATGCTGATGACACCATCATATTATTATCTGATAGTGATCCTGAAATTCTCAAGCAAAAGATCAATGCCACACTCAGTGAGTTTAAGAACTGGTGCCAGAAAAATCGACTAATCATCAATTACGATAAGACAGTCGCTTTGTACTTTGATAGATACGAGGGTTGCCTTTTATATTTCAGGATTAGAGAACAAAAACAAATATTAATCATCGAAAATTAGTTTATTGTTTTTCAAAATATTCCCCATGAAGATCTATACACTTTTGCATGCGTTTGAACCAATTGTCGAAGCACTTTTGCCACTCTGATTGAGGTATCTCCAAAACATGTATCCTGAATGCAGCAACCGCTTCTTCAGGTGTCGAAAAACGTTGACCTCTCAGTTTGTTTTTTACGTATGGGAATAAAAAGAAGTCATTCGGTGCCAAGTCAGGACTATACGGCGGATGACTCATCAAATCGATGTTTTGGGTGCTCAAAAATGCAGTTGTTTGAGCCGATGCCGATGTGTGAGAGCTCGCATTGTCGTGGTGAAGAGTGATCTGTCTTCGGCGGTTGGTTTTCCTGATTTCTTGGAAGACAACTGGCAAACAAATGGTTGTGTACCACTCAGAATTGACTGAATTTACGCTCATACGCGTAAATCCACGATTCATCACCTGTCACGATGTCACAGACGGGTTTAGAAGCACCGCGATCGTATTTTTTGAGCATTTCTTTCGACCAATCGACACGAGCTTGTGTTTGAGCGTATGACAAATTGTGTGGGATCCAACGCGAACAAATTTTTTTGGCAGTCAAATGTTTATGCAATATTGAATGTATGCTGGTCCCACTAATACCTAAGGTTGTCTCAACCTCTTGATAGGTGACAAGACGATCTTGCAAGATCAGTTCGCGCACAGCATCAATGGTTTTCGGAACAACAACTGATTTTGGACGACCTTCACGGAATTCTTCTTGGAGTGAACTACGACCACGATTGAAATCACAATACCATCGATAAACACTGGTCCTTGATGGAGCTTCACTCTATGCACTCTTGCTGAGTTAATCCACATCGAAAGTTGTAAAAAATAATCGCACGAAAATGTTCACGATTTAATTCCATTTTTGGGCCGAGATGAATCTTTTAAGTTATTGTAAACAATACAAATAGCGGTCGTATGTCAAAACGTTCTGAGTACGTATAACCTCAAAAATATCCAACTTTACGATAGGGCTGTCAGTTGCCAGATTGCAACACCAGGATTGCCAAATCCCGAAATATAAAAGGCAACCCTCGTACAAGACTCTGAACTTTGATATCAGTTTTGATCAGATCCGAAAAACTCATTTCTGTTATTGTTTTAGCAAACGCAATTATCACCACCACAACAAAATCTGAAGAGGAAGGAATAGAAGAAATCAGTAGCAACACGTTCAACGCCACAAGTTACAATAACGATATACATACGGGGTCTGTTGAAAATAATGTTGATTATAGTAACTACATGCCTAATTTAAATGAAAATTCAGAAGACCTTACTTTACCTGAGCATAATAATAACGAAAAACCAGAAGAAGTTTCTGCAACAACAATTAAGAATGGTGATAATGCAAGTGCAGTGACAGTTGTAAATCTTATTGAGAAAGACAGTGATAGTGAATTTTCGATGAATCTTGGTGTGCCAAATATTGTTTACAAAGATTTACAGAAAAGTTATTTTCAATTATTCTAATATAAAATCAATATGTTCACGTCTTTAATTCATGCTTTAAACAATTCATATAAACTGGTGGGTAGTTCAAAATTGTACGCAAACTCAAATCTCGGTGGTTTCGGAACGAATCAATAAATTCTTTAATGTTGTTTATCAGTTATTTTGAACACTTCATCTTAGAGCTTTATCAATGACCATAGGTACATTTCCCACATGCCTAAACAAGTCAATGCCAAATATTAGTTGAATGTACGAATTGTTTGTTCATATTCTCTGAGACGGCGGGCGATATTCTGAGCCTTATTTCTCTTTAATAATTTCACATCGATCTGAAATTTTGTTTGCGATAATTACAACAATGTCAACTCTCTTTTAGTGATAAATTGACAGATGCGGTGTTGCCACTTCTATACGTAACTTTGATATTTCAAATGGAACACCCTGTATTTATATATTTTTTGATTCCCCATCAATTTTGGAGTATTGTAGTTTAACACTTCGCTATACCTATCTTCAACTGTTTTTGAATTTTTTTGGTCCAAAACAGGTCTCTGGAAAATATTCGCCATTTTGTGGGTTGAATAGATAGAATCTTGAATTTTGGAAGGTAGTTCAATAACAGCTCAAGAATATCAACTATCTTGAGAAATTGACGCAGTTGGTTACAGAGTGGTCCGAAATTACTCTAGTATGCTCTACTACTAAAAATAGGGGTAAGTCAATTTTCTCAAACGGCACACCTTGTATAATATTCTGAAATATATTCAAATTTTCTTTTCAAATGATGTATCATGCTATATTTTAACAAATATTTTAACTTTTAAAGAAGTAGTCCATTCTGAAGTGGAGTGAATGTATTGTAATAGGAAATAAAAGTCTGACTCCACAAAATCAATTTAATACGTTACACTCAATGTGTTACATCCAAACATGTTTCGAAGCTCACTAGCCTCATCATCAGTGGTAAATTTCGAGAGAAAATTGTATTTGCAAATATTACATATGACTAGGTTGAGAGTAATGCGCCGAAGCCACCTTGAGGAAAAATTTTTTTGTTAATATTATTAAAATAAAATTATGTTATTATTATGTATAATATGTATTAACATAATTTTATTTTAATAATATTAACAAAAAAATTTTTCCTCAAGGTGGCTTCGGCGCATTACTCTCAACCTAGTCATATGTAATATTTGCAAATACAATTTTCTCTCGAAATTTACCACTGATGATGAGGCTAGTGAGCTTCGAAACATGTTTGGATGTAACACATTGAGTGTAACGTATTAAATTGATTTTGTGGAGTCAGACTTTTATTTCCTATTACAAATATTTTAACGTCAAGTTACTACAATTGTGAGTAACTACACAATGTTTGTTTTGTTTTTTTTCTCTTAAATTTCTAATAATAATTTTTTCTAACGAACCAGGCATGAAACATACCGTTATAAAATATGTCAATAATTGGTATTATTGACCTCACGTTATACACAACTGTGTGAATAACGTTAAAGAAATTAACTATATCAAATTAATCTGACAAATATTATACAGGGAACACCTGAATGAATAGTGTGCATTGCAAGTCAGCCCAATCGATTTATAATTGTAATTTTTTAATTTTACCATCCTCTGCCTTAGACACGGAATTTCCAAGTCTAAATCCTCTGCCTACAAAATTATTTTTATTAACCCACTTATACTGATAATATTTAACGACTTCCTTTACAATATTTAGAAATATTTATTGTCAAAGGTGTTATGTTTTTTACCTAGTATTTATTTGCTCAGTATTTGGAACTCACACAATATAGGCAAATAGAAATACAAGCGTAGATTAAAAATTATTCCTCAACCAGATAATTCTCGATATAATATAACAAATAGGAAACAATCTAAACCCAAAGTTTCGTATACATAACTTCAAACTTTGATACACCTAAAACTGTTCCATCAAAGATTGAATGTTGTTTTTATATAACCATATTGATGTATTGTTTGTTGACAACTTTAAACTAAACTAGTAGACAATGCCCTGAAGAACGTTGTATTAAATATACGAAACGTTATGCTCTATATGACTGTTTATAGATGAAGAGGTCGAACTTAACATATTCGTAATCTTTCCTTTACTATAGGTATTATCAACCGTCTAAACTTTGTTTTTGCTCCTACTGACAAGTGACACTGCTGATATTTTAAAATGTCAATAAATCTTCCTAGGTGGTAATAATTGATGTTCAATTTGCCGTCTTTCATCTGTCAAAACGATGTTCTGCAAATTTTACATAACTATCAAGTGTTTTCCTTGCTATACTTTGTTCTGCCTAAGAGTGTCAGACTATTGTCTCATATGTTATAATAATAATAATAATAATAATAAGCGTATATTTCCAACAGATTCACACAAAAAATCCAATTACAGGAAATCTCTACAACTCAAAACTTAATTATTGCTAACATACAACGTATTATCAGAAATTACGAAGAACAAGAGAAATAAAAATGCAAACATTATAAGTGATAATAATAATACTACGATAATAATCACAATAGCAATAAAAATAATAATAATAATAAACAACAACAACAATAATAAGCAATAATTGCAATAGCCACATACGGAATATTTATGAAAAACACTACATTTATACATACTCACGAAAGAGACACCGCACACTTACAGAAATCAAATCATGACTGGATTGAGCTAATTATCCTTGCAACAGAGTCAAAGTACATATCGAATTCAGAACAGTTCATGTTAAAAGTTGAACAAATAAAATAAATAGGACTCTGTCGCAGAAGATTTGTTCTTGGAGCATCAGTATAAAACGGCCGACCTTGCCTAGTCGCCAATATAGGCACCCACATATTTATTTTGCCGACCAGTTAAATGCAATCCAAATGGCCGTGCAATAGGTTGTACAAAAATTTGACGCCCAGAACTTTTCTTCGAGTCTCCAAAGCTACGATGTCGAAGCGTAAAAGAAGTGAATCATGATCGGTACCACGGACCGGATAAGCACCATCCTCCTAAAGGCAAGATATTTTACAAACCGTCGTTGAAGAGATTCAATTGCACTAGTGTGACGCTGATACAGGGTTCCAAATCACCGAGCCGTACTCCAGTTTAGATCTGACAAATGTGTAGTAAAGCAATTTGAAAGTTGAGGGGTTGTTGAAAAGGTTACAGTTTCTGATAATGAATCCAAGCATCCTAGATGACGTGTTAACAACATCGTCGATATGTAAAGAAAAGCTGAATTCTTGATCGAACAATATACCCAGATCCTTAATATTCAAACCATCCAAGTCGCTCTGGAGCGCGGCACAGTCTACGACGGTGTAGATCTTAAGGTCATCAGCGTAGGCCAGGCGGCAACAGTTTAGGGAATGCAGCAGGTCATTTACGAATATTATAAAAAGCAGAGGTCCAAGGTTGGATCCCTGTGGTACACCAGAGGTCGGCGAGAACGCTCGCGACCCAAAACCTTCATAAGAAACAAATTGTGATCGTTCAAACAAGTATGACCTAAACAATGAAACGAGTCCACTCGACAAACCAAAACTTTCAAGCTTAGACAAGAGCACGAAATGGTCGACCCGGTCGAAATCAGTGTATACGACGTCCACTTGCCCTGCATTATCCAATGCTTCGCATATATATTGAGAGAAGCTTGACAGATTGATCACACATGATCGCTCATCAATGAAGCCATGCTGATAGGGTGAGAGCAAGCTTTTGGGTTTACAGCTCCAAGTCTTGCCTGCCAGATTCCTGGACACCATCAGAGCTTTTCTTGCATTACTAACCGCTCTTTCAACATGCTTATTCCAAAGACGTTTACTATCTAGGGTGATTCCTCGATATTGTACTTCAGACTTCTGTTCAATGATCTCACCATTCAGGGTAATTGGTCTCATATTGAGAAGTTTCCTCTTTCGAGTGAATTGTACCTATACTTGCAGTTAAAGCACAGATTGCTGCTTCTTTGTTATCGAAAGATCTCCGGATGATGATACAGAGCAACATCAACAAGAAAACACTTGTTTATTGTCACGAGTGCAACGATGAAAAATTGTAATTCTATAATTCCTATCGGAACTAGTTTCATCTGTGATCTCTCCTCTTACCCTCCGTAACTCCGGATAGGCATAAATCTTCTGGAATTCCTCACAGCACTAGTAACAAAAGTAAAATGCAAACTGACTACCACTAATTATTTTAATATTGATTTATTTAATAATAATAATGGCATGACTTTTGGAATAGCCCGGTATTATATAACATAATTTAAATAAATAATTTACATTTTTGTGCTTCCTCGAATAAAGAAAACTTGAAACGCCATTGCGTCGTACACATGTGATCAACCAATTTAGTTAAATTTTATTTATATGCACTTCACCAAAAAAGGTACCATTTAATGTTTTGACAATATAGAGGAACAGTTAGTCTTAATATTATTGGATACTTCCGTGGAATAGTACCACAGTGACCTACTGATATATCATAAGCTTTACAATTTGTATTGAGTATAGAAAAATAATTATGAAAACAACTAAGGCGTTCTTAATTGTCATAATTGGTATTGTTGCGAGTGATTTGATTGTAGTGTTCAGTGCACCAGTTTCTTTATATGATGACAGAGAAATGAAGCAGATTTATTTTGTACCGGTAAACAGGTAGGTGAATATATTATTCTTGTTTCTGCCCAGTAGGTAATAATTAATTACATTATTAAATTACTAAGGATCTAAAATTTACTTTATTGTCGTTTTGGCTCTGTTAATACTCGTATAAGCTCAGCTTTTAAATTTTGATACTTCTTCAAGCGTAACAGGTGAGTGACTTTGACTATTTTGGTCATAAGATAATTTCGTTTGAGCTTCGTCTTTTGTTAAAGCATTGGCAATGAGTCCAATAGTTATCATAATAAGCTATTTTGAGTATTATATTTTTGAGATAGATTTTGATAAGCTTTGGGTATTTATATCAATCTAGCGACTAAATATTCTAATTTACTTTTGCGCACACTGCGAATGTTCATGCGTTTGCCAAACATATGAGTAGAAAAATTTAACAAATACACCCCAGGTATATTTTAAAAAAAATTATTCAGCAGATCGATACATTCGAAATTTTACAAAATTTTTATGCAGTCCTTCATTTCATAAATCCTAAAAATGACCTCAGTTCAAAAGGGGAAGTGTTTATGGTTTATTATGGAGAAACTACAATGTGGTGTAGTACCTAGTTCGACGGGGAAGGATCTCGTACTGCTGGTTATACCGGGAGTGGGTGTCAACTTCCTGTGATTTTAAATACGATCCTATATAAATTATATATTCTTTTTTAATTCTACTTGTAATTCTAAAGATGGTTCATGTATAATATGTTATACGTTCGAAATACAGTCGACATTGTTTATAGTGAAACTCTATATAGTGAAAAATTCTTTACAGTGCAATTTGTTCAAGACCTAGAATATTTTAATGCAATTTAATGTAAAAACCCCTGCATATAGTGAATCTTTAAAATGAGTAGCACCCTATATTTTTCTGTTCTTAAAAGGAGTGTAAAAAACTATATATAGGTACAAAACACTCGCCAAGCGTTGTCATATAACCTTATTTTACATTAAATATCTGCTGCATCTATATGAAGCGTGCTTCTTATAGTGTTTTTTTAATGGCAAGATTCGTATGCTATGCTTAGTACAATTAAACGCTGGCAACTATGTTTATACGAACAGAGATAGGTGGTTGTATAGTGAGTATATGCCAGATGGCAGTGTTGCCCATTGTTGCTGAATAATAGATGAAAATGATTTGAGGCACGCTTCATCTCATCAATTTGCTGATGTTGTTATTAAGTTAAAGTTAATGACATTTTTCAGCCTGCCATATGCCCCATACAACATCGCTTCTGCACCGTATCCAATGCTAAGAGGTCCTTTCGATTTTATTGGAAATTGGATCCAATCGTCCGAATGGTTTCCGATAGAAGTAAACATCCCTGATACAGTTAACAATGTAAACAGCAATATGCATCAGATAATTAATAATGGAGCTGATGGAATTAGTAATGCAGTTAACCAATTTGGCAACGGTTTAAGTCAGTTTGGACATTATGTGGGTAATAATATTGGACAAGTGAGTCAGACACTTGGCAACGGTGTAAATCAGATTACTCAAGGCGTTGGAAATGGGGTAACACAAGTAAGTGAAGATTAGAATGTGAATAGGTATTATCACTTGCAGGGAACTAAATATGTAAACCATAGGCGTAACAAGAAGGGTTTAGAGGTTAGAAGGAGAATTGAAGAAAAAAAAAACAAAAAATAGCACCATGTACTTACAAGTTGCTTTCTGGAGCACTAGCCCGGAAATCGAAATTTATTATGTCCCTTTAAACTGATCACACTAGCATATGATATTAATACTTCACAATGACATTTCAGTCATTTGTTTACGTTGCTTGTGGCGACATCTAGTATAAACAAGAAATATGCCCGTTGAAACAAAGTTCACAAACTCCATTACATCCTATTGCCAACACCAGATTCGCCCCTCGTTTGTGTTCTTCTCCCCTTTTTAGAGTAAGAGACTCCATTTTTTAATTTGGACGATTTTTGGTTTCAGCTTTCTCAAGGAGTGGGTCAAGGGATCGGAAATGGCATCACCCAGTTTTCGCAATTTTTAGGCAACGTGTTCCGTCCGAGATTACCAGGAAATGTCATATTTTTATACCCAAACAGACAGTTCAGCGATGCGAGTTCCACGGAACAGACTACAAAGGTTTTGCCTGATTTCAATGAGGTTAATCAGGATTTATTAGAGGATTTTCCATAAATTTTTAATATCAAATTTTAATTTATTATTATTTATATTTATTTATTTTGTATAGTTTTTATATTAGTTAATTAAAAATATTAGTTTGACTTCCTTGTTGTTGATATTGTTCACATCTTCTTCTCTAGGTGCCTTGCCCTACACGTACGTTGGCTATCATCAAAGCTATTTGCACCTTGTTAACTGCTCTCCTGAATAAGGTACATGTGTTTACTCCAAACCACTCGCGCAAGTTCTTAAGCCAAGAATGTCTTCTTCTCCCCGGTCCTCTTTTACCTTCTACTTTACCCTGGAGTATGTTCTGTAAGATTCTGTATTTCGTATTTCTCATGATGTGGCCAAGATATTCTAGTTTCGCTTTTTTATTTCATACATGATTTCCCTGTCTTTGCCAAGTCTTTCCAGAACTGTGATGTTGCGCACTTTATCAGTCCAGGGTATTCTCAGTAATCGTCTATAACACCACATTTCAAATGCCTCGATTTTTTTGGCAGAGCACGTGGTAAGTGTCCAAGCTTCCGATCCATATAGAAGAACCGAGAACACATAGCATCGGAGCAAACGCAGTCTTAGGTTCAGGCTGAAGTTTTTGCAACTCAAAACTTTGCTCATTTTCCTGAATGCAGTTCTTGCCTGTTCTATTCTGGCTCTTATTTCAACGGAGTTATCACCTTTGCAAACAATGGTGGATCCTAGGTACTTATAACTGTCAACCTGTTGTAGACGTATTCCATTGGCTGTCAGGTTGGTCTTAGGGCTATTCTTTCTGCTTATTACCATCACCTTTGTCTTTTTGACATTTAGTCTTAATCCTGCCTCCAGACTTCTTTGACTTATGCTATCTATCAAAGACTGCAGTTCAACCTCACTAGTTGCTAACAACACTGTATCGTCTGCATATCGCAAATTATTTATCACCTGTCCGTTCACAATAATGCCTTCAGTGTTTTCGTCAAGGGCCTCGTTAAAAATCTTCTCAGAGTATAAATTGAAGAGAATCGGTGATAATATGCAACCCTGTCTTACGACCTTTTTTATCTCTATGCCTTCACTGCTGCTATTTCCTACTTTGATGGATGCTGTTTGTTCCCAGTACAGGTTCTCAATAATTCGTATGTCTCTGCTGTCAAGACCAATATTTGTCAGAATGGTAATAAGCTTTTCGTGTTTCACGCAATCGAATGCCTTCTCGTAGTCGATAAAGCATGCGTATACGTCCACTGAAATATCTAGGCATCTTTGCACTAGCACATGCATCCCCATCAGACCTTCCCTTGTGCCAAGGCCGTTGCGAAATCCGAATTGCGTCTCACCGATCCGCTCTTCGCATTTCTTATAGATTCTCGCATGGATGATCTTCAAGAACACTTTCATTATGTGACTCATTAGTGCAATCGTCCTGTAGTCGTTATGAGACTTGAGGCTGCTTTTCTTTGGAAGGGGGATAATAGTAGATCTGAGCCAGTCTTTAGGAATTGTTCCAGTGATATATATTAGGTTGAATAGTTCTACCAAAACATCCAATGCTTTTTGATCTTTAAGCAATTTAAAAATTTCTACCGGTATTTCGTCTGGCCCTGTCGCTTTTCTATTTTTAGTGTTTTTTAAAGCGTATTCAACTTCCTCCCTAATAATGACAGGACCTTCAGCTTTATTTTTATCTGTGGTAATCATGCCCCTGTCATCACATACTGGTTGATATTGCCCACTACTTTGTGATTGATATTGAAGCGATAGTGCCTGTGGTTGATATTGTGTAGGTTGTTGAGTTTTTATAATAATTAAATAATTTTATTCAGCGTTGAATTAAATAAAATGAAAAACTGTTATTCATTGATCTGATTTATTAAGCTTAAAACAATCGTTTAATAAATTATAATACGCCCGTAACTTAAGAATACCACACGTTTTATCACAAAAAAAACAATTCATCTCGCCTTAATACTAATGCAGTTGATAGCCTTGCGCACTAGATCCATCAGAACTTCTACCTTCCTTTAATTGCGCCTCAAAGTTAGATTTATTCGATGCATATGTTTGCTTCAGATCTGCTTTACCTTGCTTCTGTACAATAATTCCTACAGGATAATCGAAACTATAGAAGAATCCCTTTGGTGGTCCGGTAGTGTCTTCTTCCTCTTCACTTTTACCTCTACCACCTCCTGGTTGTGAGTAGATATCTTTAGTTTCACTACTTTGTCCACTGTAGTCAATTTGGTTTTGTGCGGACGAATATGCTTTTTGTTGAGGATTGTATCCTGTTTGTTGATATTGTCCACCAGTTTGTTGATATGCACTTCCGCTGTGTTGAACTCCTTGTGGCTGATATTGCCCTCCACTAGTTTGACTTCCTTGTTGTTGATATTGTCCACCTACTGGTTGATAGGCACCACTACTCTGTTGATTTCTTTGTGGTTGATAAACACCTCCACTAGTTTGACTTCCTTGTTGTTGATATTGTTCACCTTGTGGTTGATATTGCCCGCTGCTTTGTGATTGATATTGAGTCGATAGTGGCTGTGGTTGATATTGTGCAGGTTGTTGATTATACTGTGTGTTTTGATTCTGAGATGTGGATTGGTAGTTGGGTGGTAGATGAGGGTAATTTGATTGAGCAGCGAATTGTTGTTGACGGGCTTGTTGACCCTGAATGGATAGAGGTCCACTAGCGTATTGGCCTTCATTATTGTAAGGGTTTCTGTAAAATGATCATGTTTTTAATTTAATTTTGGTTCTAAAATTTCCCCTATACTATTTTTGGGGAAACTAATCATACAATTGAGCTTTTGGGTGCCTATTTAAGTAAAACAATCCAGTCCATCAGTGAAAAATATTGTTATTTGATGTTTTTGATTCGTTAAACATTTTCGAGTAATTTTTTTAGCACTTTTCTCCACCTATCTCTAGTGATTCTTCAAAAATAATTTATTAAAACTCTCCAATCATTTCTTTAGATTGTTATATGTATTTGTTTGATATCTTTACTTACTGTATGGGATGTTGATTCCTTTCAGCCTCCTCTTGCCATCGCTTTAAGAATTGTTCTTTGGCGGCTTTAACATCTGGCGAATCATCAATTTGTTTCGGTAGTATTTTTGGAACGTTATCTACTTGATGGAACCCTGTTCCATCATCCCAATATTCCACCTAGATAAAACCACAAATGTTTGAAGATAAGCCAATACTGAATAATATGTTTATTCTGCTACTCACTTTGATTTCCTGTCCTTGTCCATTAATATAGTTATATGCTCCACGTAAATCACCACCAGCTTTCTTCTTCTCATTTTTGGCGATATCTGGTACAGAATATCCATATAAATAACCACCTAACCCATCTTGTCCATGGTATTGTTTCGCGAGGTAAATGTCTTCCAAAACATTGTGTGGTTCGTTGCCCAAATATCTGTTACAAGCATATTTTTAGTTAGTCGGAACCCGCACAACCCTAGGGAGCTTTCAGACCAAACGCACTACTCTCTTACAGAGCAACGGGGTTGGTCTATAGGATTTGACATATTATCATGAAAAAATTATCTAAAAAACGTTACCTTACTGCTGGCACATTGCTGTCAACTTTGGGTGCGTACTTCAGAGTTTGGTCCTGACTTTCGATAACTTGTTGCGCGTCATTTGGTTCTAAATCTACCAGTCGAACTTCTTCAGCGTTTGATAGATTGTAAAGACAAACGACTGGCTGTAACATAGAGAATTATTTAAAAATTAGTTCCAATGCATTTATAAAGGAGAACTTTTAAAGGATTTGAAAGTAGTCTCACTGATTCCAACTTTAAATAATTTCTGGTTGTACACAGTGGTAGTCAGACCTGTGATAACTTATTCGACCCTGGTTTGGTCAACGAAGATGAAACAATGTACCACCAGGGTATAGATATTTGTCTGCTTAGTGATTACATGAGCCTTTAAATCTATTCCGAGGTCAGCAATGGACGTACTGCTGAACCTCCCACCCTTGGAGATGATGACAGGGATGATGATAGGCCGGCATTCATTAGGCTGGGACTGCTGATGGAAATTCCATTCATCGTCAACATATTCAAATAGGGATATACATTGGGGACAGCATCATAGATCATATCACTCTCAAATTTCAATTTGACGTAAACTTTTTTTCAATCCAAATGACAGGCACTAAGACGATCACCGGGACATAATAATGAAACACAAAATGCTAATCTAAAATTCACACTGGGCAAAAACACATCCGTATTCCAGGCGGAAGGAACATGGTAAGGTTAGTGGAAGGATTATTGGATTGGGTGGCATAAATATATAGGGATTTTTGGCAATGGGACCATGAGGCTGCAGTGAAACTGGGGACTTTTGTCGAACGGCCCCCTTCGAACAAAAAACGTCGCTTGTGATTTATTTCTTGGCATAACGCTGCCTAGAAGTGAACGTCGCTTGTGATTTTTTTTTGGCATATCGATGCCTAGAAGTGAACGTCGCTTGTGATTTATTTTTTGGCATAACGTGGCCTAGAAGCAAACGTCGCTTGTGATTTATTTTTTGGCATAACGTTGCCTAGAAGATTGAAGTTATGTCCAAGTTTTAATGTCATATCAGGTCTGAGGGCAGACCAATGGTCGGGATAGCTGAATGTTATAATATTTAGTGTGTTATTACTTATACTTCAATCACTACATCATATGACACAAGATTACTAAACAGAGAGGGCACTGCAGTTTCTGTAGTTGTCTAAACACGTCAACGACTGAGATTTAAAAAAGGGCTTTAGTTAGATGATTAGGTATGTTCTTAGAGAATAGTCAGAGGATCACATATATTACTAATTGAAATTTTGTTTTTGTTATTTCAAAATGTTTCGTAATTTAATATTGAAATTATTCTGTCTACTAATATGTTTTCAATATGCTCGAGGATTGGCACAGTCAAAGAAGATAAACCTCACGACCTTGGTATTCAAATCACTATATTATAATATGTGATGCTACCTGATTATTATGTTATTTTGTAATGGATATGTCGAGAAATATGCGACCTTCTACATTTTAAAAAATCATCAACAATTAACAGTTGTTTACATTTGATTCTAATACTTTTTTTCCTTTATAAACTTATTCGAAATATGGAATAATTTTTCATAGTTGTGATAGAATAAAACCTACAAAATACAACTTAAAAAGCTTGTTTACATAAACGTTTCTAAACGTAGAAAAAAGGTCAAAAAATCAGACTGTAAAAATGATCCTATTTAGCCTTTTAAGTATGTACCATAGGGTGAGAAAAATCTGTATCCACGATAACTCAAAACTCACTGATCAGATGTTTCAAAATTTAGTACAAAAATACTACGGGATATTTCTAGGTTCTGATTAACTTTTGAAAAACATTGAGCGGTGGCAAGAGATTGAAAAAAGTGTTTGTTATAATATTTAGTACAGCAAGGACATTATACTTTCGAACACCTGCAATTGTTTATTTTAACACTTTTGCTATAATATTTAGTGTGTTATTACTTATATTTCAATCATTATATCATATGACAAAATATTCCTAAACAGAGAGGGCACTGCACTTTCTGTAGTTGTTTTTGTTAACAACTGTCTAAACACGTCAACGACTGAGATTTTAAAAGAGGCTGATTGTGGATTTATTTTAATTTACTACCCTTACACGTTCAAAAATTAAAAAATGTATAGTTCTTGAACTTATCCGCGAAATAATGAATAATTTTTTATTGATTTAATAGAATATATCCTAAAACATTTAACATAAAAAATTAGATCACATTGGCGTTCGGAAAGAATGTAATGTCAAATAAAACATATTTCCTATAAACATAGCTGAAATATTGACTAGTTATTTATAGCTTTGATTGAATATAACGTCGTCCAACGTTCAACGGAAATAAAAATTTGAAACCGCTACATCTCAAACAGTCAAATGTTGTTGTTGTTTGTAGCATCTTCAATGTCTTCAAAAGGTAGCTGAGTGTCGCGAAAACCGGATTTTTCTATCTCTACTTACAATCAATATACTCGTAACCCGAAATCGAAAATAAGCCATACCTTGAATTATTTATTTCAGATATTCTAGTATTATTAAAAACCAGAAGTTCAAAATTTGTTTTTTCAATTTAAGTGATGCATCTACAAATCTAAATTACGTTAAAATAGACTTACCAATAGAAATAATAATATCTTCATTTTAATACAACAAAATTCACTTCAGTATAACAATTAGCACTTCACTAACAATTACTAAATTGATTATTCTGTCTCACGAACCACAGCTAGTATTATAAAATTATTACTAAAAATACTTTGTTAGTTTATAATATGTTATTGTGCGAGAAAATATTTTGAAT
Organism: Apoderus coryli; assembly: GCA_911728435.2. Lineage (NCBI taxonomy): Eukaryota > Metazoa > Arthropoda > Insecta > Coleoptera > Attelabidae > Apoderus > Apoderus coryli. Next base: position 6,640,048 of record OU452212.1, read on the forward strand.
ATATTATTACAGGTATTTTGTTATGGGACGATTCAAATTATTCAGTTTCTCAATCTTTTCATATATTTATAGATATGTTGCGAATCCGCAATCTTCCCACTCCCGCGACTAAAGATGATCCTCTGCAGAATTTGGGTCGAACGTAGGTTCCTTTAAGTATTTCTTACATTTGTAAATCCTGCATACAAATTTATTTCTCCAATTTGTGGATTTCTGTTGGTAGATTAGTCGATAAATAAAAAACAATCTGATATCTTTTTAAAAATTTTTAAATAAATGATTGTATAAGTTTTTGTAGAAGTCTGATGTTGCCTGTATAATGCGAAACATGTATCAATCCATTGTCACATATCGACGATAGAATTCCATTTTATTGCCGTTTAACAGCACACTCCTCTGAATTCGTTGTTGTTTTTGGTCAACTGTCACAAGATGAAGATAGGGTGACCCTTCAATAGGGAGTTAAGGCAAAACCAAGGACGTATACGTATCTCCATACGTAAACGTGAGATTTTGGTTATGTTAACCAAATACATATATATTTCATTATGTATATGTATAAACAACAACAGAAAAATGTTTATAATTGTTACAAAATAAACTACTACTACTAATAATAATAATAAAGTATTTATTGCAAAATAGCTTAGCTTAATTTTCAATTTAGATTGAGTTTTTAATGTTCTATTCTAGATATTCGTACAAGTTCATGTAATTCCGACAACAATCGGTTCAATACGTTTAAGTATACGATACGCGTAGAGGTACATATGTTTACGGCCTTCGTATTGTTAAACGTATCATAAATTTAAAGAGCGCATGCGTAGATGTCAAAAGATACGTTTACGTATACTTCATTGGCTTTGCCTTAACTCCCTATTGTTAGAGTTCTCGTTTACTTCTCATTGTGTTAAACGTTGAACTCTTGAAAGTTTTTCACGCAAATATAGATAAATATTTATTTGCAATGATAGTAACCTGACAACTCCCAGATACCGAATAATGCAAATTATTTTAATTAAATTAAAAATCATCTTAAATAGAAATAATTATTAGTATATGTGTGCAATAATTAGACACGTTTGAGAATATATTTTATCTGTCAACAAAATTTTTATAAAAATTCAAATAAATAATAAATATACAGTGGCGTAACTTAACTTTAGAAATTAGTAGTTAATAATTACTTATACCAATTAATCTGTCTTACATTATTTGTTTTTTAAGGAACCATATTGACTTATTATTATAAAGTTGGTGTTTCTATTTCTGGACCATACTAAACTTCAATCTTAAAACAGTTAGAAGAATCAATCAGATATAAAAGAGGAATACTGACCTTTTGGTGAAACATCACTTCAACTGAGCAGAGCTGAAAAAGAAGATTCCCATCTGAAAGACAACCTATGCTACGGCCCTGCTAAACGAGACTTCGAGAAGTTGAGTTTAAAAATACTTAATGATATCAGCGAGTGAAAAGCTCTGTAGATGCGCATTTTATGTTAGGCATTACACCCGAAAAATTATTCTGAAAAAAAGTATAAGTACGGGAATTTAAAAAAAAAATTATAAAATACACCAATCAATATTATTTCCTGTTTTAATTCTGGTCTTAACGAAGAAACAGGTTTCTATATACTTTAATACATTTAAAAATAATAAAATAAGATTCATTCATCGTCAAATTTAAATAAATTATGGACTGGATACATAAATACAAGTATACGTCCTGTTTATAATTTCGGACAGGAGAAGAATTCTTAGAAATTATAATGCGAACAAAATTATGTATAAAAACGTAATTTACGAATTTATTTTCTTTTTCTTCTTTGTGTTTTTGTTTTTATCCTATTTTTCTCAAAAAAACTTTTGGAATTCCGGTTATCAAATACAGATTAGATGATGTATCTGGTTATAAATAAACTAATGATGTTATTAAAGTTACTATTTATTAAATCGTCATTACGGTTGTTTGGCTTCATTTATTGAATTGTTTAATTAATACAGTAACTTGCGTATAAGAAGGGGTTAATCCAGGAAAAAATATATTTTTAAAAAAAATTGTTGATTGCCAATTAATGAGAGTACCGATTCATACTTATATATATATTATAATATTATGTATATTATCTGTCTTTGTCACTCATTTTGCTGTACATCTAAAAAAGTTTGAGGAGGCAATGCCGGACTTACCGTCTTTGTTTCACACATTAATGTATTGCTGCAGTAATACCTACTATGCTAGACAGAATTTTGCAACTCCAATTGTTATTAATGTGTTTAAGTTTAACGTTGATATAGCTAAATGGAATGTGTATTCATATGATAAATACTTTGAAAATACAATATGTACATGAGTACATGCCTCCGATGAATTAATATGCAATTTATAGCAATACAATAGATAATAAACTAAATTCACATAAGTTAGTAAGCATGAATTTTTAAATAAAAAAAAACTTTGTAAAAGTGATAAAAATGTGAGCAGTTAACTGTTAGCTGATCAGTTTCTGTTTAATAAAAAATCGGAGACTAATATTAATCAATGTGGGAGTAGAAAACCTCACTTGACTCATAGGATTGGGTTCCAATGACATGACATTTGTTAACATTAAGCTCCATCCAGTTTTCGGTTCACCTTCCTCCCACCTGTCGAAAATGCTATAAAACTTCAGATCATCAGCAAATAGCAGGAAGTTACTAAAATGAAAACAGGATGCAATATCGTTGATGAAAACATTGAACAAAAGCGATCCCAGATGAGAACCCTGAGAACACCCAAAGATATGAAGGTAGGGTTTGAAATAAAACAAATTGTGGGTTCTACAGGAGCCATTTCGCCTGAGGATTACCGAGTCCAATCTGTAATAATGTGACGCTAATAATACTAATGGGTCTATAGTTGCTAATATGAGAACGGTTAAAGATGACTGCCTGATGACGATTTTTTGAAATATTTCCGAAACGAGTAAAGATGAATCAATTTATTTGTACCATATTTATTCACCTAGTTAAATGTCGTAAACCCTTGCCTTAATTATAACCTAACTTTTTTTCTTGTGACTTTTATTCATTTTGTGTCAAAAATGTGATAAAATAAAGTTTTCTACATAAAAAAAGGCAAACTTCTTTTTTCTCCTGTGCGCGAACTGAGTTTGCAAGATCGTTATGTGACCTATCAAGAGATTGAGACAACCTTAGACATTAGTGGGACCAGCATATATTCAATATTGCATAAACATTTGACTGTCAAAGAAATTTGTTCGCGTTCGATCCCACACAATTTGTCAATCGCTCAAAAAAAAGGCTCGTGTAGATTGGTCGAAAGAAATGCTCAAAAAATACGATGGCGGTGCTTCGAAACACATCTATGACATCATGACAGGTGATGATTGGAGGATATACGCGTATGAGCCCGAAAGTAAACCGCAGTCGACTGTATGGGTGTTTCAAGATGAGCCAAATCCAACAAAAGTTGTTCGCGCACGAAGCACTTCCAAGCAAATGGTCGCCTGTTTTTTCGGAAAACCTGGACATGTCGCAACCGTACCACTAGAACAACGCAGAACAGTCAATTCTGAGTGGTACACGACCATTTGTTTGCCAGTTGTCTTCCAAGAAATCAGGAAAACCAACCGCCGAAGACGGATCACTCTTCACCACGACAATGCGAGCTCTCACACATCGGCTCAAACAACAGCATTTTGAGCACCCAAAACATCGATTTGAGTCATCCGCCGTATAGTCCTGACTTGGCACCGTATGACTTCTTTTTATTCCCGTACGTAAAAAACAAACAGAGACGTCAACGTTTTTCGACACCTGAAGAAGCGGTTGCTGCATTCAGAATGCATGTTTTGGAGATACCTCAATCATAGTGGCAAAAGTGCTTCGACAATTGGTTCAAACGCATGCAAAAGTGTATAGATCTTCATGGGGAATATTTTGAAAAACAATATTAAAGTGATTTTGGATGATTAATATTTGTTTTTGTTGTATTTCATTTCAGGAACTTATCGCCATAAATTTAAAATGAAATGTGTTAAGCATGTTGCTCAGTCAATTATTTCCAGGTACTTAACGACCAAGGGCATGTGCGTAATATTAAAATTAGTGAAAGTTTACAAATGGGTTTTCGTTTTATTTTAGAAGAGACCGCTGGGATCCATTTTTCATAAGAATTGTCGCAATTCTTTATTTATATAGTCCCGGGTGTGTTTTAATAATAAAAATGCATACTAAGAGTTAAACTTCGGGAAAGCTATGCTGCTTCGTTTCTGTTTCCGACTTCAATTCGTCTCTTCAGTTGTGGAGATGCCACAAGACAGTTGATTGCTCTATTCGATTTGGAAAATGGCTATTCGACAAGGTTAAACGTCGTAACGCTGACCAAAATTCGTTGTTTGGTGAAAGCACTTTTGTGCAAAATTTTAAATACAACCACGTAAGTACATTTCAGAGCGGGCGTGTAATTTTTGTACTCAGGCTATTTGAATTATGTAATTTTATTTATAATTTCGAGTAATACATAAGAAAAGAGATTTTGGTGTGGATTATGACTCACTGGAAATTTCAATACGTGTTCATCAATTTATCTTAAATAATAATTGCGCATTTTTATGTTGTATCTATACTATAAGCAATAAATTGGCCGTAATTAAATATAAATTACCATATAATTTGAAGTAGTTTGTTAATTAATCCGTCAAACAAAAAAAATTAATGGTATGCTGGTATAACTATAAACATTAGGTAAATTATACAGTGTCTAACAGAGAGTGCGCATCATATTTATAGGTTTGGGAATTTTTTTCCTTAGCATTTAATTCAACTTTTAAGTATATGCCATGTGGTTTTGCTTTAAAAATGATGCCAAATCCTATTACAAAAATATATATGTTTACAAGGTTTGGCAGGTATCACTTTACCAGAGAACAACAGAGAATCTGATCTTGCTAGTGGGGGAAGAGGTTGCGCATATAATTGCGCACTCAAAATAGCCATGTTTTCTTATACTCTCATTGTCGTCGGGATATTTTATTTGTGCTTTGCCATTTCAAGTGATTTGTTTTCCAGTGCCGTAGTATTATGTGTGTTATATAGTTATATTGTGTGTTTTTCTTTTATAAACTTTTGATAGTGATATTGTTTATTTTGAAATGCAAAAAAGCAGAGACGGAATGATGTGTGCTGCGAAGAACTGCAGGAATAAATATTATAACTGCAATTTATCATTCTTTAGTTTCCCGATGGATATAGTAAAAGGTAAGATATTTATGTAGTATTTGAATTTAGATGCATATAAAATTAGATTAAAATAATATCACATAGGTACATTAAATCAAATTACCAATTGTTATTTTGAAAAACAAATATTTCTAAACAAACTGTTTAAAAGATTGAGCTTACTTGCCTAAAAAAATCACACAAATTTTTTAAAAAACATGAATAACTTCGCTTAATTTCGCAGCACAATGGCCCTTATCTTTTATAACTTGGTTCAGTCTATTTGCCCATAAAAGTCCAATACATCTTAAGCATTCTAAAAAGAGAGCTTAAAAATCTTACTAGATGAGTGCAAAAATTCTATTAAATTCTGACAGTGTTTATTAAATTTGAATTACATACTTTAACTATTACAGATATTAGCAGGTAGTAAATTCACGTCTCAGGTTTTATTGCCCATTTGTTGGGGGTGATTTTAACATGTTTTGTGGGTATATAATGGGAAATTCCCAACATGTGTACTTGCGTTGTTTTTCTGAAGGCCATAAACAGGTAAAATATAATACATTCTCAATTATACTTAAGGAATTGAAAATCGGTAGACCTATTGTATAAATTAGAACAATTTTATTTTACTCTATCTAAAATTAATACATTTATATTTGGCCGTAATCAATTACACTTTTTTTTTCTTTAGAGCTGAACTATGGTTAATTGCTAGTTCAATATTATTAATAATTTTATTAATTTAAGCAAAAATGTAAAGTTTGAACATACATGTTCTAATTTCCCAAAAAAATATGTTACGAAATTATATTTTAGGTTAGGGTTATTTTATACATTCAAATTAATCAATAGAAATTTTAAAAATAAAAATAAAATGATTATATGGAAACATGAATAAACGTAAAAAAGTATTTGTTTGTTTTTATAATTAATAAAAATGTAATTCTATTATAAAATAATGCTATTACTCCCCTGTTCTTTACCTATCCTGTAATTTCAATAAAACGTACATACGGATCTGTCGAGTATATTAAAAAATGGCTACCACCTGCCTCGCACAGGACAATAGAAAGTGGTGCAGGATAGCACGCCAAAATTTCTGCTCAAATTCATTCTGGGTTTTAAAGTAAAATATTTGCTGAGTTTCTAGTTTCAATTAAAAGTAAGTTACAAGCATTTTTTGTAGTTTATTTGTTGTAGTTTCAATTTTCATTTAAATATTCCGAAAAGATGTCAATTTTGACAGGAAAGGAGAGTCACGTCACTGCTCAAATGCATGTCATTCGGCATCATTTTTAAAGCAAAAACATAATTAAATGTTTAATTAAATGCTAAGGAAAAATAGTTTCCATATGATGCGCACTTTCTGTATGACACTGTTATTGGAAACTTAAATATATGAACGTAACGATTAATTTTAGAAAAATTATACAAACTTGTTAAACGACTTACAATTAAAAATTATGAATTAAGTAAATGTCTATTTACAAAAACAATAATTTTGTCCCCCAATATACAAATATGAGCTTTTTCGGTTTACTCTTCCTCGGGTGTAGATTTTACAATAGAAATAAACTGGTGTTCTTGAGGCACATATAGCTCTACATAGAGACATTTCATTTTGTTAATAATGACCAGAGGCCAAAGGAAGCCCTGTTTTTTTAAAAATAAATATGTGGCGTCTTGTGTGTATCTGTTTTAATGTTTGACTTTTAATTAAAAAGTTTTCCAAAATTGTATTAATGCTTTGTACAAGGAAAAAAGAAGTATGCGTTTTTTATGTAGAAAACTTTATTTAATCACATTGCTGACACAAAATGAATAAAAATCGCAAGGAAAAAAAGTTAGGTTATAATTAAGGCAAAGGTCCCCCCCGTTTAACCGCCTATGGTCATCCTTTTTTATCCAATTTGATGTCAGTTTACGACATTTAACTAGGTGAATAAATATGCTACATTTGGTTAATTCTTCTTTACTCGTTTCGAAAATATTTCAAAAAAATCGTCCTCAGGCCATGTCTTTCTGAAACACACTGTATAAATCAAAAGGATTAGATAAACCTAATTATTTTGCATCAGAAATCTGTGTACCAGTAATTTTGGGACACCCTGTGTGCGTATTAGTATTACCTACCTACCAGTTATTAACTATTAACAAAAATTATTATAAACGTCAGTTATTAAATTGCACTCCCTGACATTTACTTCAAAACAACATGTATGAGTATCTAACGTAAATTTCATTCAAATATCATTTTTAACTCTAAGTCATATTTTTCATAAATAAGTTATTTTTTAAAAATTATTCTGGCCTCATGGAATGTTTCCAATCCTACTAATCCATCGACTCGTCAATGAATTTTAAGCAGCACGCACAATTACTTAAGTAGGTACTTAAAATGGGTTCAATATTTTCATCATCAAAGGAAAAGAGCAATGTCATAAATCTATCGGACGACTGTCTAAAAAGAATTGCGAAGCCTGAAGAGCCACCTGAAGAAAAAAAAGGTTAACCCCTATATTTAATTATTATATGAAACTAATGAAAATTATGTCAGCGGTATTTAAGAAAAGAATATAGAACATTAATTTCCATCAGCATACTTCGAATCAGTCTATTAAGTTTAGGCAATTCATCGACGGTTAGCAACGTTCGAGGATTTTTATTACCCTCTTGTGGGAAATGCTGTTTGAAAGTTTAGTAACTATGAGTCTAAATGTAAACAAACTGCTTTGTTCTACGATTGTAATATTAAAAGCTCAATGTCATTGTTTAAGATTTATATTTTCAGAAGAAGTAGTGCAAAAGACAGAACCTGAAGATCCTCTAAAAGATATTCCGCATAATTTGAACGAACGGAAGAATATGATGATATTAAAATGTCATGATGATGTTCATTCACAATCTAACGGTTTAACAGTTCAGAATTTTAATAAGCTATTAGATAAAGTCGAATCACAAATTGAACCTATAAGAACAAATCTGTGTTCAGGAGAAGAGGTAGGTAAACCTTGCATCCGTACAGTTTTTCCTGAGGTTGCTGAGCCATTGCAATTAACTCACCTTCTCCCAGTAGAAAAACACACTAAGTAACTTGTAAAAGAACACACCAAATTAATAACAGAAATATTTAATAAAATATAATACAAAAACAATTAAAAACAATAATTACAACACTGAAATAATATTTATAATCTTCTAGATAATTGAGTGTATCAAAAAAAATCCAAATTGCTTAGTGAAATGCAAACATATTCTGGATAAATACATTGATTGCATTGATACGTTGCGAATAAATATTCTCAAAGAACAGATAGAATGTGAAGAAAAGGAGAAGCGGAAAGAAGAACAGCAAGTTATTGATGAATTTCTAAGTGGTCCAGGCGATTGTGTATTATAATCCAGGAAATCATAATAAAACCTTTCATATTCACAATGAATATTAACTATTTGCCTTATTGTTTCGATAACTTAGTGGTTTAGTCTATCTAAAGTATGTATTTACAAAATGAGTTACATATAAAAATTACTGGATGTGGATAAGTCACCTCCTCTCCAAACTTTTAAATTTAGCTTCTAATCTTTTGGAGTATGCATCTAGTTTATATGCAGCTTGCTCTAGTTTTACCACACTGTCTTCAATTTGATCTATTTGCTGAAGTAAAGGCAGAAGACTGCTATCTGAAAAGATAAAATCACATAAGTGTTACTAGTGAAACACATCTGTGCTGTATAACTGATAACTAGTAGGTTTTTACTTACATTTTTCGTTAAGCTCCGTAACACTTTTTCCAACATTTCCTGCAATTTGTTTAATATCTGTATATTTAGTTATTGTAGCTCTATTCATATTTTCTAACAATTGATAATCTTCCAAAGTTGATGTTAATTCCCCATAAAGGTAATCTGATGTTTTACTAAATAAAGTGTTAGCTAATCTGCTTAAATTTGGATCATGCGGATCCAGAGCCTCAAAACTCGACGTGGATGTAGATAATGTAGGACCTTAAAAAATATTTGTATATATAACAAGTATTTAGTTAGAAATGTTTTCGATTTAATTAAATACCTTTCTTTGGAGAATATGTGACTCCTTCGGAGTCAATTTCCTGGGACATTATAAATATAAATTAATAATGTATTTTTTAATTTGTTTATAAATTTTACTATTATTTTTTATCTGACGTTTATTGAAGGTTAGGTCTTCTTATTCTTAATGTGTCATTTAATTAACTGTAGGCTGGTGGCTATCAACACGTCACAATTATTGTAGTGCTTGGTTTTGGTGTTTGAACAAACCATAATCATAGCTTTTTGTTATAGCATTGTCTTTATAAACACAATTGCAATTTTGAACGTTACATTTAGAACAAAAATTTGAGGTGAATAGCAGGTGGCACCTAACAGATAGGAAATAAAAATATCCGGCACATTAGCCACAACGCTATTGTTTTGACGTATCAGCTGTTAATTGCGCACCGCTGTTGTCAGATTTGTGATTGTTTACCTCAGAAAAATAAACATTCTGAGTTGTTTACACATAGCATTATTTTTTAACTTATGTGATATTAAATGGAATTTTATTAAAAATTAAACGAAAGGCATTAGGTAAATCATTTAAAAACTTTTATTAATAACTGTTATAATAATATATACCAAAACGCGAACAATATATACGATATTTTATGTTATAAGGTAAGTATGAAAATGTTTCTGCCATAAAATTGACTCGTATGGTCAATTGCACCGGACGATTATATTATCGCGAATTTAAAACTCAGCGTTTATAGTTAAGTTATGTATTTGCACCGCATATCGAAGAAATGTTTAGGCGTCATTTAATATAATTCAGCATTTATTTGGACTTCAATATTTGAGCATTTCTAATCTTTCTGTTCGGCGTCACAAAAATTAAAACTTTTATTTCACGGATAAATTGGTGTTAAATTTGCTAGCAGTGAATATTTCCCAACACAAAGTTGAAGACCCTAAGGTTGTAAAAGCCTGAAGAAATTTGTGAGATCTATTTGATTTATAATTGTTTAATTCTGCAACATTTTTTTTAATAACGTTGAATTCAAATTATTCATATGAAAGTCGGTGCAATTGGCCATTATATAAATCAATATTCCATTAAATTACATATAATATATAAGTACTAATTTTAGTATATTATTTGTAAACTGAATATAAACATTAAATCGAAAAATCAACCAACAAATTAAAAACAAGAAAAATATGTAAAAATCACAATAATCACAACACAATGTTCAACATAAATATAATTAAAATAATAATGTTCTGTAGATAAAAGTGTGGATATTTAATAAAATAATAAAAACAAAATAAAACTAATTAAAAAAATTATAACGTAAACAAATAACAATAAAAACAAAACAAAATTCTGAACAAGAAAGCAAACAGTTAATAGATATGTACCTACGTATTATTAGTAAGTAGTTACTTAATTAAGGATAGCGTTAACATAGTATTTCTAGTTCTTGGTAGTTAGATAACTTCTTGATTAAATCAAGTATATTTATAATATTAATAAAAAAATAGAAATAAGAAATCTTATTTTTATTTGTTTACGGCGAGTCTATTCAGAGACAATATTATAACAAATAAAACATTTGTAACTGATTTTATTTGAGAATATAAAAGTTATTGATAACAATATATAGTATGGACATGTAAAAAATTAATCCAAATCTGTCTGCTCTGTTTAAACTCACCATAATAGTTTTTTTTATTAAATACCTACGTCAAATATTGACCATAAATTGTATTGTTGGTAGTAGTTATCCATAATGCAAATATTTATAATATTTTTTTAATTAAATTGCTATTTTATAAGGAAATCAACGCCGATAAATGAAAATGTGAAATGTGTAGATAGGAAATGTCAAGAATCATATAGTAAACGTTGATAGTGGGGATAGACTTCCCATGTGGGCACATGTAACCCGAATTCGAGTGCTACTAATACTGCAAATTCTGCAGCTAACAGTTCCTTGCGACTTATACGGAAGATAGCTTCAGTTTTTTCTATTAGAAGCTTCAATGCATCACCTAAAACAGTAATGTGACATTACTTCCGTCAAAAATGACAATAGTAACACTCACCTTTAACGTCATTCAATTTGGCTGACAATATCAGACTAGCTCCTGCGCATAGTTTCCTATTTTGCTTATTGATCATACCGTTCAAAATTAACTTCTCAAAATAAACATACGATTGCGCAACGCATAATAAATCAACGTTCGATTCATGTTTCGCAATTTTCTTCATCTCCCTTTTAATACTGAAACCAAAATGAATTATAAAAACACACAACTTAGACCGAAACTTAAAATTACCTGCGCAACTTGCTTAAAGTCAGCTGTATATGTGGAAACTTCGCTTTAAACTTGTCGTTTATCTCTTTCTTTAAATCGGATGGTTTGACATAATCAATGACAGACGTCATATATGAAGTAAACGTCAATAGTGTCCTATGTTTGCCGGCTATTAGTTCTGGATCGTCCAATAAATGAGGATGATAAGTATGACTTGTAGGCTGTTGTGACTGATTTTCATCTTTTGTGTCTTGCGGTGGAGATGTACCCAAAGATGTGGCGGGAATTGAAGATGGAGCCGGTTTTTGTGGAGGTACTGGGTCGTATGCGAAACACCTGAAATGATTTTCGAATTACATTACGACAGACACAAAAATCAATCAACGACGCTTGGTATATATTCAAGATAATATATTATATGTATATACGGGCGACGGCGCAGTTTCGGATGCGGTGCCTCGTGCCTCCCGTGTATGTAACCAAATCAGTCTGGGTGTGACATTATTTTTTGTACAAGAGCTGTTATATTGTGAGAGAGCAACGAATTGTGCAATTTCACAGCAGCAGGTGATTATATTGAAAGATAAAAGTATTGTTGCATTTTTATTTTCTACCCTTATAACCTCAAAATTAAAAATAGTGATTTATAATAAATGTATATACGAGTATATTGAATTTAGTAGGGTTAATCCAAAACTACATTAGTACAACAGCATTAAATAAATTTAGTAAATTAATATTGTTAGTAATTCACTAATAATTGATTTACCATTTGTATTCTGGTTGCCAAGTCAGTACTTTTGTCCTGTAAGATTAAAATGTAAACCAAAATAAATACGAAATGAACAATCGAATGAAAACATATGTTATGAAATGAATTAACAAAAATGGTAAATGTTCAATACTTACTTGGATACAACATGTCGTTTCTCGTTGATTAAATTATTATTATTAGAATTTTGTAGAAGTTCTGCAGGATCTTCAATAGCCGTATTTCGTTTAGTTGTGTCTCTTTCACTTGGAATTAATAAATATCCGTAAGATACTTCCTAAAAAATAAAATATGTTCTCTTTTTGACATCGAACTCAGGTACAGGTGCCAGAGTTTACGAAAGCAGGCCCAGGACATAAATGTAAAAAATACACAATTCCTTACCTGACCGTCTGGAGCTCGTTCCAGACCTAGCGATTCAAAGGGATTCATACCATCACCTATTGAAGATATGGGCCGATTCCCTGATGTGGTACGTCTACGTCTTTCTTCTCTTTTGACTTCGTTTCTAAAAAAACTTTAATATTATTCCTATAAATATAGCTCCAGTTTTTCCAAAGTGTTATATTTATATTTCACAAAATTTAATAGCCAAAAGTAAAGTGGGCAGTGTAACTTAAGAAAATCCTCATTATTTACCTGCTTGATCTCTGATACGGAATAAACGAACAGACCAAAAACGGTATGTGTTTCGACGTAACCATAACAATTCTTTCATTGCGAAATTTCGTACTTTTATTCGGCTTCAACACCCTTACGGAACCTGGTCGCTTTTCACTGCTAACAGGCGATGGGGTACATCTCATGCCACGCACACTAGAAGGTTCCAAACTTTCACTGCTGCTGTCTTGTGCTGGTCGCTCATTGTTATTAATAGTCGCAGAAGTTAGGCTGGCACCACCTTCACTACAAACTGACGTCTGATAGACCAGACGTTTAGAACGCAATTGTGGTGCGTATTTACGTTCGATTGGTGCCTCAACGTTTATAGATTTGGAGCTTAAAAATAAGGAATATTGTTAATGTTAATTTTTATCAACGGAGCTTAAGTAAATTAGCTATTATTTCGATAGAATCCGATATATTAGCTGAATAAGTAAGTCGCTGGGTACCCGTTTGTGACACTGTATCCCCGTTACCATTTTGTTTCCTAACAAATTAAGGTTATTTTAACCCAGGTTACATTTAACTTGTTAAAAATATGTCAATTACAGACATTTTGATGGTCTCCCTGAACTATTAATCCTTAAAATGTATCGAGTCCGTATTTTCTATGTTACTACGTATATTTAATTAATATTCCTATATCAGAATAATTATTTTGATTAGCTATAGTTCAAAAGTGCGATATACATATTTTAAAATAGAATAGAGTCTATGAATTCATCCAAATTTAATTTACATAATATTAAATTGTATACAGAGCGAAACACGAAACCCCTATCAATAAAATTATTTCTTATCTAATTAGAACATTTCATAATTATAATAATATAACAATTAAGGATTATATTGTAAACACTTCAGAAACAGCGTTAAATTATTGTTAATTTTATTTTTAATTTCAAGTAGTTAATGAGATAAAAACGTCTTGTTTATAAATACACAACGTCATTCTGTCTATAGAATCAAAATAAATATTTCTAATTGAAGTAATCTATTTGATGCAAACTTGGGCAGATAGGGGCTGGCTCCAATTAAAGACCAAATAATGTTTTCAAAAACTATCCGAGTTTTGTCTTATTTAATTTTAATAAAACTACCTACTAGAACCAATCCTCGAAGCCTTTTTCAGCTTAGTACTTTTAATGCATATAAAACTCACATGATGCAAGGTCAGGCGAATAAGGCGGATTATTTGACACAAGGATGTTCTTACTGTTAAGGACAGAGAATGCAGAATGACACGACGCGGCGCATTGATTGTGTGTGTCCTGGAGTGGTACAAAAACTCCATTGAAAATACAAAATTCCATGAATATCGAAAAAAGAACCGTCACAGCTTTTAATCTTAGAATGCTTATTCGAGTTGTGCCTTCCAAGTCGTGGATAGGTGCTTGTTTTCAGGATTATAAGTGTAAAACCAAGAATCTAACAATCTGTCCAAGAAGTTTGAATCATTTTCAATGACATTCATGTGTCAGTACAAACATTTTTGGCACACTTACACCATGTTAAGATTACAATGTACAGTTTTCCTTACGCAACCTTTCTAAATTCCTACAGTTTGGGCGATCGCATGAGAAATTAAACGATAGACGTCTACGAACATATTTTATACACCTCGTACAACCCATGTCAATATTTTCCCGACTATATTTGCGAATAACGATTATTTCCAGTAGTATTATTAAACAATTAGAATAAAATTTATTTTTTATAGACAATATAGAATGATTACATTTTACTTATCTATATCTTATATCAGATACTTACACAATAATATTCAACCATTTACTTAACAGACATCAAATAAGATAAAACTTAATAAATATTGTTTATGTCCATATTTACTATAGTTTTAAAATATACAATTTGATGTACTTTTCAATAAAGAACTCTTTCGCAGCTAACGGAGGCAGCAATAGCCAACTCCTGGTTTAATAACTAAGATAAACTGACAAATGAATATTAAATCTACATACTTTTTCTTAAGGGATTTAGATCGCATAACATTATCATCATAATTATCCTTAAACGGGGTTCCAACCACACCATCCGAATCTGAACTTGTCGCATATTGGCCATCATTACTCTTACGATTCCGGTGTACTTTATTATTTGAACTATCCAATAAAGTCTTATTTTCCTGATCGCTACAACAATCGTCTGATTCCTCTGTTAACACATTATCCGAGCGCACGAGAGGATTTCTCGTTATTGCCCCATTTCTTGGGAGTAGAGCTAATCTCGTATCCCTAGTAAATAGTAAACAGTACAGTATTAAATTGGCTGTCTTATTTTAATATTGGAAATCTTACTTATATGTACCATCTAATGAAATATTAGATAAAAACGTTACTGCAGCAATTCGACGTCTTGAACGATTCTTTTTTAAAGAATTTGCCATTGAAGTTTCACACAATAATAATTAATAATACAGTTAAATCTAAGTATAAGTAGTATTTTTAAAATTAAATAGAATATTTAAGTACACATATTAAGTAATGTGTCAATGATTTTTTATGGACATAGTTCTTTCGCACATTTTTTGACCCGTACATATAATGTAAAATTCGTATGTGTTTACTGGAAATACTAATAACGGCGGAGCGCAGCACATCATCTTAACAATTACGCCGGGCCCCAGTAAATAAATTGTCTGTTCGTTGCACTACAGGGCTCGCGTATATTACTTGACACCGAATCACAAAATACTGCTTTGTTATTTTAATTCTATATTTAATTTATTTATTTATGAATTTACTTTGTTTCTTTTATTGATATTACGTTATCTCATAATAATAATATTGTGTAATACGTAAATCGTAAATGTCAAAACTGAAAACTGTCATCTATCAACTATCCGTCTGTCTGTCTTGAAAACCAGGGAAATTTTTTCGCTATGGTGCCGAAATTCCACACAAACAGATGAGTTCAATTCAAGAGCAGGCCTGAGTAGTTCTGACATTAGAAGGTCTTAATTTGGTCACATGACATGGTTCAAATCCTACCATGGAAATATGGGACGGTTTCAGTCAAGGCGCATTAACTATATATATAGAAACACAATGGCATATGGCTCCAAATATATGTATTTGCTTTTATGTTACTGAAACCCAAGGCGCATTAACTATATATTTGGAGCCATTGTCTAAACAAAATGCCAAAACCATTAAATTGAATTGATTTATAGTGTCGTTAATTGTTTTAAGTATATTTTTATTTGGTGTTGCAATAACTTTTTTATTATATTTTTAAATCAACTTAGCCAGCAGCTTGCGCAGGCGTCCGATAGAATTGTATCAGTTTCTATGTTGGATCAAACCTATTCGTTGAAGTTGATTAAACCCGAAAGCAGCAACAAGCCATAAAGGCCAAAATTAAGATAATTAGTAAAATTTGTAGGTTAATGTCAAAAATAATCAAAAGAATTCATAATTTGGAAAACCCAATTATTCATTCGGTTTGAGAAATTAAAAAAATGGGTCAGTCATAATGGTTTTGCCTAAATTTAATTTTAATTATATCAAAAGTATTAGTGAGGGGTTTCATAGACAATGTATACTTCATATTTCAAAACACAAAAAACTATCATATGTTTCAGTAAGGGCTTACAAAGTAAGTAACTAGTATTTCGATCATGTATTTATTAAATAATCCCACAAGTTTATAAATATCCAATTAACATATTGGTATAGCACGATACAGTCCTATTGTTTAAATTTTTGAATTCCCAAAGTAGTGTGTATATTATGTTCGTTGTCAACTAACTTCACTACATTCGAGTGAAAGAAAAGAAGGTTATCAATTTTTCCATAACATGTCAAAATAATGAATTTCATCCCACTTTGAAAATGTTCATATATTCATAATTAACTTAAATCCCACCCTATCTTATCTTTTAAAGCCTAGATTTTAATAGTATTAAACACCTAATTTAATTGATAACACAATGTATATTAAGTAACATAAGTTTCTATTTGATTATTTTGTTATTATTCAGGTGGCTTTTCGGTAAGTATTAATACCTAAGATGCAATAAAATCAATGGCTATACCATTGTGTTTATAAAGACAATGATACCATTACTTAATTATGGATTTTGTAAGTTTATTGCTGCTAAACCACAACATAAAATATGCACTTAGTTGTATACAATATTTCATATTACACCACTTAATTGATTAAGCTCGATAAACGTTTCATAAAAGTATTATTATTTGACTACAATGTTTCATATTAAACTATTTGATTTTTTCTTAATAGCCGCTCTAATATTTCAGATAAACGTTTCACAGAATATGGCTCCAAAACCTACTACAGACGTATTGAAGCAACTTAGAGCTTATATGCAAGACAAAAGTTATGTGCCGGAACACATATACGCGTACATTGTGCCATCAAAAGATGCTCACAACAGTGAATATTTGGCGGATTGCGACCAACATAGAGCGTTCATAAGTGGATTTACTGGATCAGCTGGAACAGCGGTAATTACACAGAAAGAAGCACTGTTGTGGACTGATGGCAGGTATTATTTACAAGCGTCGCAGGAATTGGACGATAATTGGACACTGATGAAAGATGGGTTGGCGACAACACCAACACAGGGCAAGTTATTTTTAAATATTTCGTACAAGATTAAAATATATATTTATGTCTCCATAACTCCTAAATTCTATTAAAAAAAACCGGCTTACTTATCTGTACTTACATTAGGGTAAATGTTATGAAAATATTTCAACACTGATTTCTTATAGCAAAAAAACTGTGGAACTGAAACTTTTATACTGGAAGACGCTTTCATAGCCTCTGCGTGCCTCAGTGTTTCTCATCTTTCTATATTCTAGGTATAAAAAATAATTATAATAGTATACATTGTTTATTTTTAAAACAAGAAAAAACCATTACCATACATTCTAAATTGGAAGTATAGTGTTTGCCATAGGATTCGAGTTATAAGGTCTTGTTTTGTTAAACAAGACGGAATAACAAATTTGCAATGATTGGAAGCATTACGTTAATGTATTGAACATGCTTTTTCGTTACTAGATATTTTTACTGTTAGATTTTCTATTGAGTTTTGGCCAAATTATATATGGGTATATAAGGCACTTTCGAGGTAAAATTATCCAAGAAATATGACCTTAAACTATCGCCATCGAAATGATTATCCTATGGGATTTATCCGGTGAAATAAATTTATTATATACGTTAATCCATTAAGTTAAATCAATCGTTTTTTGCTTAAATCCATATAGATTAATAAATCATCAATATTATATAGGTACCTACTTATTTTGTTTTTATTCTTTGCAATTATACATACGATGCTATCTATAAAACACATACACAATAGATTTGTACATACACAATATCGGTACCCATTATTATCAATTAAATGTCTGTTCTTTAAATGGTTTTATGTTATAACTTTAATTAAATTTGATGAGCCTTAATTAAAAGTGTATAGAAAATCATTGCACTATTGTTAAAATATAATATAAAAGCAAACTAAACTGTTATTGTTAATGTTGTAGACTCATAATTAAAATCTGTGTTACAGGGGCATGGTTGACTAAAAATCTACCAGCCGGATCCAGCGTAGGTGTGGATCCAAAAATATTCACCTACCGTGACTACTCTCCATTACAAACTCAATTAGAATTAGCTGGACATAAACTGATTCCTATTACCACAAACCTAGTGGAACTTCTATGGACCGAACGCCCGAAACGACCAACAAATTCAATTAAGCCACTTGCATTAGAGTTTAGTGGAAAATCTATAAAAGACAAATTAACTGAAATTTTAGCTGAAATGGAAGAGAAGAACGCCAAATATCTAGTCCTAACAATGCTGGATCAAATAGCATGGTTCCTGAACTTACGGGGTTCAGATATTGAATATAATCCAGTTTTCTTTTCGTATGTCCTTATTTCATCTAATGCTACGTTCACAGTTTTTCTCAATACACAGCAAATTTCAGAAGAGATTAAAGTGCATTTGACAGCTGAGGCTGGAGATATTTATAAGATATCACCATACGAATCAATTGAAGATACTTTGAAATCAATTAAAAATGAAGCTGATGCCGTCATCTGGTTTTCTGAACATTCTAGTTATGCATTGACAAGTATATTCGACAAAAAACAATTAGTCTTTGCGTTACCACCACCTGAACTAATGAAGGCGATTAAGAATCCAATAGAAATCCAGGGAATGCGCAATTGTCACATTAAAGATGCTGTTGCGTTATGTTGTTATTTCTCATGGTTAGAGAAAAATGTTGCTAGCGGAAATATTACGGAAATATCTGGTGCTGCGAAACTATTGGAATTCCGTAAACAACAACAATATTTTATCGGAGATAGTTTTCCCACCATCAGTTCAGTTGGACCACATGGTGCAATAATCCATTACACACCTACAGCATCTACCGATGTTCCCATCACTAACACTTCGTTGTATCTGTGTGATTCCGGGGGACAATACAAAGATGGTACCACAGATGTTACTCGAACATTACATTTTGGTACTCCAACAGAATTTGAAAAAGAATGTTACACCCGTGTATTGAAGGGTCAAATTAAGTTAGGCAGAGCAGTATTCCCAAAGAAAATCAAAGGGAATTCGTTAGACTCCTTTGCAAGAGAGTTTTTATGGGCCGTTGGATTAGATTATGGTCATGGAACAGGTCATGGTATTGGTATGTATTTGAATGTCCATGAAGGACCAATGGGAATATCTTACAGAGTAATTCAAGATGATCCAGGTCTTGAGGCGAACATGTTTGTTTCGAATGAACCAGGGTATTACGAGGATGGTAGTTTCGGTATTAGGATAGAAGATATTGTGCAAATTGTTGAGGCAGATACACCTCATAATTTCAGTAATAAAGGATTTTTAACGTTTGAAACTATAACGTTAGTACCCAAACAAACTAAATTAGTTTTACTAGATTTAATGACTGACGATGAGATTAAGTATTTAAATGATTATCATCAGAAGTGTCGAGAAGTTGTAGGACCCATTTTGGACACATTAGGACTTACAGATGCAAAAGAATGGTTGTGGCGTGAAACTGAACCGATTTCACGGTAAATGTATTCGTAAAATACCTTTGTACACTATATAAAATATATAGAATAAATTAAGAATGTTATATTAAATATATCAATATTTTATCTTGTGCTAATTTTTTGTTTCATTATTTTATGGAAATTATGCAGGCGTATAGTAGGAATGTAGGTAAGTAAAAGAAAATACTCTATAATACCAATTATTCCAAAGTACCACAAACCTGTTTTATAAATATTTATAGTCTCGCTAAGCAATCCATTAGAACATATATTAAATGAGCATCACATCATTAGAACTATACAGAAACGGAGACAACTGAGCTCTAAACTTTTTCAAAGGTTGATCTGAAAATGTTTTAAAAACAGTGTAAGATCACTTTTAGAATACAATTCCTCGAAATGTATACATAATTTGTGTATTGTGGTAATGATTTTGCTTGAATGATTGATTTTGTTGAGACCTCTTAGCCCCAGATTGGTTGTTCAGTGTCAGCTTCAAGTTTCGTGGACGCCTCAGTACTACTCGTCATAGAATAATGTTTATATACTTCTACACAGAGAAAAATAAGATTTTTATTAGGTTATGTCTGGTACTTTTCCACTTCTTGGTTTTCAGGTGTTTTGTTAACATTGACATACACGGATTAAGAGTAAAAGAAAATACCATTGTCTTCTTTTAAAGACAATGAAAATACATAACAAACCAGAACATTTTAGTACACAGGACAATAGCGTTTCTAGAATAAACATTTTAAAAACTTTTAATAAAGCGTTATCCTTCTACGAACTCAGATCAGCTGAGCTGATGTAACATAATAATCAACTGCTCACCTTATAAAAGGAAGATGCTGTCAAACTATGGGATAAGAAACATTTTGAGGTTAACATCTCAACAGTCTATAAACTTTGTAAAAGGAAAAGCGTAACGGACATATTATTTGTGTGGAAATTCCTGATATTTCGTGCTGAAATATAAAATATTGAATTTGGAACTGACGATCTAAGTAATGTAACATTAGGAAGGTTTTCTTAAATGTCCGTAACCTATTTGAGTAATTTAGGCGGTATTAGTTTTATTTATTTACTAAAATAAAAGAAAAAATGTTTGATATTGCAACGTTGGAGTAACGATGATTGGAATGAAACACAGATGTTTTCTCAATTTGAAATTGCCGCCTTATTTTTTTATTGACGTAGAAAAATTTCCACCACCACCAATCTGACAACGATTTGATACCTATTTTCCAATCAAAAAGAAGCCGACAAAAAAAATGAAAAATTGTGTTCCTGACATAAAACATAAAAGTTGGTTGTATATATGTATATGCACGTGTTGTGTTTTTAATTTATAATTTGTTAAGAAAATACAATTGTTATGTGTTGTTAAAGTATTAAAATAGTTAAAATAACATGGTGCAAGTAAGTTTACATCATTTTCGCTTTGTTTACACACGTTGTATGTGTGAATTATTAAAAATTCAAAAGTGCAAACTCTTGTTTTTTTTTTGGTCTTTATGAAGTAAAAATGGCCGTATGAGTATGGATTTATGAGTTTTTTTTTCGTGTTATTGACTGGTTTGATTTGAATAGTTTTATAGGGTTGGAGTTTGTTTTAATTTGGTATAACCCTAGATAAAGTTATTCACATTACTATATATACCTATACAATCATATTAATTTGTTTGGTAATACTTAGTATGTAAATAGTTTTTTGAGGAAATTCAAAATTACGCGGTTCGAGAGTATAAAATAAAAAGTACCTATAGCATCCAGAATTTTGGGAGAGCAAAATTTGACTTTGTACTTAATTTAAATGATTATTAAACATAATTTGAACTAATTTATCTTCTAGGCTACTGATATATCTGAAATGTTATACCACAAAGATCTGCCTCAAGCCCTGCTTCTTCTTAATGAGATGAACGTAAGTGCTCAAAATGTGGCCTCTTTGGTGGACAATATGATACAAAAAGTACGTAAAGGTGAATTATCTACCGACCAGGGACTGAGTTTTTTAGAGATGAAATACAATACGTTGTTAAGCTATTTGATAAATATCACATATGTGGTGTTAAGGAAGTGTTCTGGTGAGAAAATTGAAGGTGATCCATGTATAGACAGGTAAATATATTTCTTTATATTAGATGACATTATAACTGAGCATTTAGTTCTTTAGGACAGCTATCTAAAATATTTCCTAATGCGATAGTTGTTGCGCAATGAACCTAGTCCATATTGAAACGTCTAGGATTAATATAGTTGTTTAAAAACAATGTAAATAAATATAATAGATCTATATCGATGCTAATAATATTTCAGATTAATTGAAATTCGAACGGTACTGGAAAAAATTCGACCGATAGATCACAAATTAAAATATCAAATTGACAAATTAGTTAAGACTGCTGTCAGTGGTTACACTGCTGACGATCCAGCTGGTTTTAAAGCAAATCCTGGGAATTTTATTGATGCTGCTGACAGTGATGAGGATGATAGCGAGGACGATAATGAAGAAGAAAATCAAGAGCACAAACAGAAGAGGGAAAAGAGTAAATCAGGTGTCTATGTACCGCCTAAGTTGTCGGCAATTCATTATACAGGTATGTAATAATTAAATCATAGTACCTGTCCTATAATTTTTAATGTGTAATTCTATTTTTTAGGTGATGAGACTGTACAGGAACGTACGAAACGCCTACAAGATCGTTCCAAAAAACACGCTTTGTCTTCATCAATAATGCAAGATCTTCGCGAAGAATACTTGGATACACCGATTGAAATTTCACAAACGAACAGAGCACAGCAGCTTTTATCGAAAGAACAACGTGAACGCGAAGAATACGAGGAGGAATACATGACTAGATTGCCCATAACGAAAGCCGATAAACATAAACGTCGTCAGATGACGACATTGGGTAGTTTAGGGGATGAAATAACGAATTTTAGCAGCGGGACTGCTAGTGGTGGCAGTAGGAAACGGAAAGGGAAACTGAAGGTACGGAAGAATGTTAAACGAAAACGATTCCAATGATTTGATGCATGGATGTGTTGTTTGTTTGCGAATGACAGGTGATGTTGGTTGTGGGTACAGGTAAGTTAGTAGTTTTGTTTTTTGACAGATTGTTTTAAAAATAATTACAGATAGCAACCTACCTATAAGTATGTTTAAAATAGAAGATCAATGATCTAATAATACTGATGAATGGATAGTGTCGATAGAGATATAGTCGCGTGGTTATTGTACGTTGTGTTGTGTGTACAATCTAACGTTTTATCTCAAGGATTTTAGTATATTTATTATAAAAAACTGTATTTGAACAGAGGATCTTGTTTCACAACTTTGTAATAGAGCTAAGATAAGGTCGATGTGTGACTCTTAGTTTTCGTGAAGATGGTAAACTTTAGTTCAGCGTACAAGTCTACAAATCGTATTACCTAAGAAGGGAAGCGATACGACTATATCCTTTCACAGATATGTGATTTTAACGTTGTAGTTTACTTCTTAAAGCAATTCCTACATATTTTAGTAACGCAGAATGTTCCATTTCGTTGCACTTGTCTATTATATCCATACCATGACTATCGTTTTAAAAATATTTACCAAAAACCATCTGCAGGGGCAAAATGAATGCTCAGGAAGCATGTTTACTAGAACTTTTCTTCCTAAAATTGATTGTTCTATCACCTATATCAATTCATATACATACATGCGGAACACCCTATATAGAAAATTAACAGAATTTATTTCAGAACATTCATTCCAACAATATTTCAAAACATATTTTTTGTAAAAGGATGTGTTTGGCGACATCTAGTTATCGTTGGTAGTACGCCGAGTGAACAACAGTTCCTATATCGGCTGCCTGGGAGGTCTCTGACCCCATAAAGCAACTACCAACACATAGACGCGCCGATACTCCCTTAAGCGGGACCGCCTATATTTGAACTGGGCTTGTTTAGTGAAAGTATAGTGGTTGACAGACAAACTCTCGGATTTTAAGTCTTGTTTTGTTAAACAAGCCCAGTTCACATATTTTTTGCCCTAATCACGTGATCAAAATGTTATCTCCTAATTGAATAGCGCTATCTCAGTTCCATATTTTCACCGTCTTGCTTTGCGTTAGTTTATACGTTACGCCCGTCCTTACGTTGGTATTATAAGGTCAATGATTAAGATGTTCATTACAATGTAGTTAATGGCCATGGTATTTGTTTGCAACTCGAATAATAGTAGTAAAAACTTTGAAAAACAAGCTTCTTTATTTGGTTTCTCTCGCGATAGTGAATTGAGGGTAAAGTGGCTTAATGTTTGTTGATGTGCAGATAGATTTAATGTTTCTAATTCCCGTGTCACAAATGCCACAAATTAAAAAAAACATTGTTTGGTTATTGAATCAAAGCCTCATAAATATACCATACGATGCATGGCATGCAAATATTCGCTTGGCACAGATGACGTCACTGCGCGAACTCTACTTATTTTGAACCGGTCGATATCCTATCTAGAGAGTTATTGTACTGTCTGTTGATATTTTTGAAACAATCTTATCGAATTAATTTTAAGCGTTATAAAAATCATCAATATTGCAATAATTGTTAATAACATATTATATTATTGAAATAATAAGTTATACATTCTACATTTCATCTGTCCAAAAATGTACAACTAACTTACTTGTTCTCCAATGTTATGAATTTGAAAAATATGTGTCCGAAATATGTTATGATGATCTTAACTAGGCAAATTTTGTCAATTTACACAAATAAAAACGTAACTTAGGGGGATCGCTGGGACAAATTTATCCAAATGTTATTTTAGCACCCCCGATGAAGCCAAACTCCCTAGCCGCCACTGCATACACCGTAAATTTGAATCATGTTCCCATATGACGGAAAGGGCTACGTTTGCATAGGTTGTATCGTAACTAATACTTAAATTTTAATTAATATCGTCATTCAAAATAAGTCTGGCATATATTTTTCAAATTCAACAAAAAATCTAAATAAGAGCTTGAAACCCCAGTTGCCTAAGGTGACCAAACCTTTATATATCATTTCATTTAGCAATTATCATTACCAAAAAATAAAATTCAAAATTATTATATAAAACAGTATCGATTTTTATTTTACAAAAGTTGTGTTACTACGAAACTAACATGTATTTGGCAGTTAATCTATTTGGCATAATATATTGTAGATATTTTGATTTGTTTTTGTTTAATTTATTTTTTTTATTTAGAAAAAATAAATATATAGACTGAAGATAATATTTTTACACGTTATTATTAAATTGTTATTATATAAATATTTTTTTTTTCATTATAATCAATTATTGTGATAGAAATATTTTCAAATGAGTATTTAAAATAATAATGAACATGGATTACATCAAAGTAAACTCAGTGTTTATGAAATATGAGTAAGTATAAACCATAATTGCGCCTTTCTGGCAGAACATTAATTGCTCTCAGGTCATAATAATTGATCTGGAACTATTTTGCTGACATGTACCCTGATATACGAGGCACGTTTTTTTAGTAAGTACCGTTTTGCGATTCCGCGCCGCAGCGCTACGGTCGGCGTTCCGCGCATGCGCGCTGGTTACCTACATCTCTTGTCTACGCACTGACGCCATGACAGTCTGATTCCTCATTGTATACGTTGTTTACTGAGTGTTTAAGATGCCTCCGACAATCGTGAGTCCCGCCGATTGTGAAGTACGGGCTGTTATACGATTTCTTAGTGCTAAAGGCGTAAAACCGATCGATATTCATCGTGAGATCTGTGAAGTTTACGGACAAAACATTATGAGTGATGGAATGGTAAGGAAATGGGTGAGAGCATTTAAAGATGGCCGCACAAATGTGCATGATGAAGAACGGAGTGGGCGTCCTTCGGTCGTTACTGAATATGCGTAGGCGTTCATCGTTTTCTTATCAGATGAGTATATTCATTGCTGCGTCCTCGGAAGTCCCTTAGCCCCGTTCATTGGCGAAGGTTTCTCAACCACGACAATTTATTTCTCCATCGATTTTACCTTGAAGAATGAGTCGTTGAAAGTGGTATCTCTCCACCTAGTTGTTGCCCTAGATAACCTATTTTTCTCTTCTTGATATTTTCGAAAAGTTCTCGATCTGGCAGCCCAGATCTCCGGAGTACTTTCTTATAGTCAGCTGATATTTCGGAACCTGTGAAGGAAATAAAATTCCTTAATTTACAAGAGCAATTGTTCTTCGTCGTGTAGTTGGCATCGAAAAACATAGGGCAAGCATTTCATTGTGCAAAAATCAATATAATGATGACTATATACTCATTTGAGAAACTTTCTGTTAAGTAAATTAAGCATTAATCACTGCGGTGCAATAGATTGCGTCTGTTATTGTTAAACTTCAATTACTTCAGTGATGATGATTTTTTTTGTATATCAATAATATTGTTGATAGCGTTTTGAATTTTGATTTTAATCTTTCTTTTGTGTGTTTTATTGTATTTTTGTTGAATATTATAAAAAGTGACATGAGATTTTGTTTTCCTTAAAAAATCATACAGGGAATTGAGCCAAAAGGTTTTTTATCTTCAAAAATTATGACAGATTTATTTTAAAACCTAAATTAAACTTGTGCATCAACTTGGTTTGTCTCTAATGAATTGTTATTATATATTGATATGAGATAGTGGCATGTGTCTAAAGCGAGTGCAGCAGGACTTCTAAATTAGACAGCAAGATGTTTTGGCGACATCTAGTGTGAGTAGGCAATATGCACGGTGAAACACAGTTCACAAATTTCCAACATAACTAAAAGTCTTGTTACTTTATGTAACAAGCAATCCACACATAAAGCCTCTACGCATCTAGTCCGGCCATCGTGTTTCACCGGGCATATTGCCTGCTCACACTAGATGTCGCCAAAAACATCTTGTTGTCTTTCATCTCTTGTGCTAGTATAAGCCCTTCGTAAATGTTGGAAATTTAGGTCGCACTGCCTGCCGATCACCATGATCGGTTGTGGATCAACGAATCGTCCCGTCAAATTTCAAACATA
This sequence comes from Apoderus coryli, assembly GCA_911728435.2. NCBI lineage: Eukaryota > Metazoa > Arthropoda > Insecta > Coleoptera > Attelabidae > Apoderus > Apoderus coryli. The sequence continues at coordinate 6,667,179 of OU452212.1, forward strand.
CTAAAAGTCTTGTTAGACAGCATGCACACACCGGAGGCAAGGAAACAGGTGGACAGGTTGCCTCCAATATGGAATGTGACCCTTCACGCCTGGTTTCTGCTATAAGAGATTAAGACAACAAACTGCAATCTCGCTAAAAAGTATTCAGCGTTAATCTGAAACAACCTCCATTATTAGAGAGTTAAAGTTGTACATGAGACGAGACGTATCTATGCTGACGTAACGGAAATTATTTAGGATAAGTCAATTGAAAAATCTAGGACCGAAAATGAGTTAAAGTTTGATTAGCAACGTAACGCATTTTTCTTAGGTTATGTTTATATTTGTTTAACTCGTTCGGGTACCTTAGGTCATACAATCGAGGATTTTCGGTAGAATGCGTTCTCGTGTGAATGACACGCAAGAGACCGTATCGATACGGGATACGTATCCTCAAACGAGATGAAAAATTCATTTGCGCATGCCTAGCTGTCAATAGATACGTATACGTTCTTGTCTCATGAACAACTTTAACTCCCTATTAATTGTAGGGATTCTTACGTAAGGTAAGACTGTTCCCTTAACGAATCTGTGGATCAAATGAAACCCGACCAAGCTCGAACCCGAACCATCAGAGTTAGTGTCATGCGTCGTAGTTCGTACTCAATAACAAATGGATCTGCATTTATGCATAAATGAGATGCATATTAGCGGAGACATGTAAACCCATAAATATCAGCAAAGACTTATGCATATATTTGTGATTGGCTGATGATTTCATAATAGAGGGACCCGATATCTGTCGACCTTTTGTGTTAATTTAAACAAAATCCTGCGGCAAACCCAGTATACAATTGTAAATACTGCATTTCCAGATGTTTACGCAAGTTATGCCACTATTTTATGTCGATTATATTTATTTTATCGAAGAATGTTATTTGTTTTATTTGATATCGTTTTTTATGTGTATATCAGCTCAGTTTTATTCAAGGACTAGATAGACACTTAAGTAGTTGTTGACAAAAGAAAGAAATACTTACACCGTTGCTGCCATTTTTAAATATCTCAAAAAGTACAATAGTCAAGTACAATTTTAATAACACAATATACTCTCAAAAGAGTTGATATTATTAATAACTATTATGCATTAATAATTTTTCGTTACTTGATAATAAAAAAATATCATCTTTTATTATTTAAATTGGGGGAATTTCATTTATGTAGAACTCTATATTATAAAATTAGGTATGTCAGAAAAATTTAAACTGTTCAGTAGCTAATGTCTCGTTTTTTGGTGTCAAAATTTGTATATTTGGTATTAGATGTCATGGAAAAAAAATATTTGTTTAAGTACGCTACTGAAGATTTTTTCAAAAAAAATTGTAAGCTCAAAAATAAAATTACGAAAAAAAAAATGTATATTTAAAATTAAAACAAAAAGTATTTATAAGTACCTAATAATGTAGTTTTATAATTATTTTTTATTTATATGGCTTTAAAGAAATATGTATAATTATGATTTGTTGTTCTTTTTTGTTCTCATTGTGTAGATTTATTTTCGTAGTTTTTGAAAGTATTTTTAAAATATATATTTTCATCCTAATTGTGTTTGGTATTATTTTATTAAGTAAAACTACAGATATATTTCTAAAACATAGTTATATTCGGTATTGTTCTTTGACAGAAATACTGAAAATACATTGAAAGTATGTACACTGTGATTGAAACTGCATGGTATCTCAGCTGTTAATAAAAATGGCGATTTTCACGATCCTTTGCCACATTTTTGTAAAACGTGCCACATCTTATTGAACTTTTGCCACATTTGGTGAAACTATTGCCACATTTGGTGAAACTATTGTCACATTTGGTGAAACTATTGCCACAGTTTTGTGGAACTTCTGCCCCAAATATAGTTAATCAAGATTCGGGGTGAAAACGAAAATTTTGGGATGCCATTATGTGTCACCCCCCATTTAAGTGTACCTACCGTTTCTGAGATTGGTATTTTTTACATGAAAGATTTTTTTAAACGCACGTTAATGAATTACTGATTTATTTTTTATTCTAAGTTAACACAACCAATTTCAATTTCTTCTGGGATAGTACCATCGCTTAGCAAATTTGTGCAAGGATTGAACGAAATATCACGAAAACTCTTGTGTCTCTGTAGCAATTTGGTTTCAGAGGAGAAATTATCATCCAGAAATTTTCCAGGCGTTCCACAAGCTAGTTTTCTGTTTTGATAAAATGGGATGGTCGGTAACGACAGCTAAAAGAAAAAGTTATTTAGCTATAGTTACATAGAGCCGTTAAATTGTGCGGTACTCTTTTCATCTCATATGGATATGGCATCTGATAACTGTGTTGCATGGTAGTGATAAAACTATTTGAAATATTTCCCTCGGGACAGCAGACATTCTTTGTAAGGGTCTTCGGGCAGTCCAAACTAAAATATGTTAGGTATTACATATAACAAATGAAGAGAGAAGAGAAAAAATAGGTAATAAGTATGTTATAAATTTGTTTCCTTAATTTTTTGTGCACACACCTATCAAATGTATAAAAATTCATTATCATTTTCTTATAATCAACTGTCTTTTGTTGTCTATTACCCAACAAACCGCTTTCTAACATGTCTTGTGTCGTAGTTCTGTAATCATTCGGACCGTCTGTTCCAAGAAATCTGTAATGTGAGTGGAGTAAATTGAATCCTTCCGGACAATAGGGATCTGTGTCAATTGGTTCAGAGTCCTGGTACATATTCCAATCAGTTACTTTTACACCTTTACTGTATTCTTTTTTACAGTAGATGGTCTTTGGGATTTTATTGTCCTGAGGATTGCTCTTGTAAGCCTCTAACTACAAAAAAAAATCAGAAAAATATTTCGTTTAAATATAGGGAACAGGAAAACTTACCCGAAAAGGTGGCATTTTATTTATTTTTTAATCAGATATGTTAACAATAAAGTCTTAAAATTTTAAAGTAATGGCGCCACAAAAATTGACGTTCGAAAATTGACAATAGGCGTCATACACGAAATATCAGCAATTTCACACACACCTTTCAAAATTTTGATTGACAGGTATGTGAGAAATTAACTTCAAAATGTTTCATAGCCAATGATAATTTTGGCAAATTGACGTTCCTTTTATAAAATAAGAGAGAAATGCGAGTCAAAATCATATATTACCATCACCTTTAGCATTTATTTATTTGTGAGCCATTTATTATTTAAGTTTAATAATCGTGCACTGTTTAACCGTCATAAAGTAAAACGTCGTCCTTACTAGAGAGAATTAAGTTGGAGATGAATAACTACTACCATGGAATTTGGAAACGTTTTAAGTGTTAGCGTTGATTGAATAAATTCAGTAAAATTCACTAATCTTCAGTTAAGGATTTTAGCGAATAGAATTCTGAGGTGCTGGAACAAACTTTTGTAGATTTTTTTGAGAAACAAAAGTGGGGCATTTTATATTTAATCTCGTTGTTTCCTTAACTTTTGACTACACTCCTAACTAGGGATATTTTGAATTTTCAAACTTGACATTTGTTGCCATATCAAATGTCAGGTAAACAGCCGGTTTTTACATGCGTGGACACGCAGTGCGCACCCAACAATGGACAAAGTGTGTTGAACGCCATTATTGGACAATTGACTATTTCTTAATTTGTGTTTAATTAATTAAAAACATTTAAGAGTTTTATTGTTTTAGTGCGGTAAGCGTAAATTAGTGCAATAGTGCCAGTGATTATTATTTAAACAATATTTTAAGTGCGTTAAACTTCATATAAAAAAGACTAGTCAATGTCAGCAGGCGTGTCAGACCAGGTATATTATATACAAATCAAAATAAGAATGTAATGGAATTTATTTCTTAATTTTTATTCTAAAATTAACTGTGCGATTATTTGAAACTAATGATATTGTGTTTTTTTCTTCCCATGACATATAGCGGATGAAAGGACAGGCTAATCAAGGTATGTTATCAACATAAATATGTTTATCTAATCCTAAATAACTATATTTTTGCATATTAAACAGTTTTTTCTGCAACTCTCATTCAACTTTTGATATTTTCCCTAATACCTACTATTAGTATTCTATATCAAGCAAGGAAGTGTATTCATTATTTGCTAACAAATACATTGCGTGATAAATACTTACTTGGTATAGGATACAGTCACGGTTAATTATTTAGGTATTAGTTGAATGGAAAAGTAGGCATAAAATATAACAATTTTCCCATTTTCAATTATAATTGATAATTAATAATGCTATAATAGCTGTTTTCACATATTTATAGTAACAGTAGAATATGCATTTCTGTTATTAATTATGAATGTAACTGATTTGTACAAGGGCTCTTATAAAATACATGTATACAGGTCGACAGTAGCACAAAGCATTGAAAATACTGGACAACAAAACTGGGTGATTTTTTATACTTAGCAATTAGTGGTAGGCCGATTAGAATAAAATATTGGGGTACACCTTGTAGGGGTCGTTATTATAGGTACATTTCGTTGGGCTCGCAGCTCATGACAGTCTGTTTGATTGATGAACATCCTTTATTAATTTGATCACTCGTCATTTAATATATTGATATGGTCTGGCTTTAACACTTTAGCAGCTGTGCCTACGCGAAAGTTACATGACAGAAAAATCGCGACTGTAAAGTAAAACAAAATGGTTTAAAGGTTGTGGTTATTAAATTGCGTTTCGGGATAGATACCTAGTTACGGAACATATTGTAAATTAATGTTGATTGTTTAGCTAAATGTACTATTATATTTTTAGTGTCCAATGGATCTAAAGAGCAGTTAGGTGCTGGTGAGGGGGCCACTGGCTCCGAAGAATTCGAACCATGGCGGTCGCAACAGCAGCAACAACAGCAGCAACCACAAAATTCAGCACCTCATACAGCAGCCTACGGTGCTTCTGGCCCCATAACGAATGCCACAGATTTATACAGCATGAGCACAGCAGGTAGAACGCCGTATATACTTTAAACATATTTTGATAAAACATGATCTGATGATTTGAGTTTGTCTGGAAAACCCATTCCACATTATTATTCATTATTATCAGCTGATTTATGTAGTTAATGTTTCTGGTTTCCACAATTTCTTAATTTCTTTTTAAGTATTTGTAATAATCTTCGAATAACAGTCCAATCAAAGGAATCCTCTGGTAATCATTTATATAAATTATAAAATGTAATGCGTCCAATATACTTTCCTGAGGAATTCCCAATGTGGGTCTGAATAGAAATTTTACTTTGTGACACCTATTGAAAGTAGAATTTCAAAAATTACAATGAATTAAGTAAAAACGCAGTTTATCCAGTTGGTTTGGCACAATCACAATATATTTGTTTTATTTTTAAATAGGTTATTACGGAAGTGGTGGAACTTACCCTTATCAAGCGTATGGAGTAGGCGATGGGACTTGGTCAAATGGGACAGATCCCATGACATTCCTAAGCGGATATCCACACGATTCCTATTCAATGGACGGTAAATATAAACACAACAATCTTAAATGCAAAACTCTGACTGCAAATAACATTTAAACTGTCAAGTTGTACTTGATAATAATTAATTTTCCATTGATATTGTTCCTATAGGTATGTTCGGTCCATCAACCGCCTTTTCCACTCCAACAGCAGCCTTTGCAGGCCAACCATCCTCGTTCAATTACTTCCCAAGCAATGGAGACTACAACACATGGGGTGCAGCTCCAGCTGGCAGTCAGTTGAGTGCCGCCAGTCAACAGCAGCGAAAATACGATGAGTACTATAGGGAGCAAACGCAACAGAATGTATATGCGCAGCCACAGCCTCACACGCAAGATAATACCTTGAAGGGTGTTGAACATGCTATGCAAAATTTGGGTAAGTTATCCGTGAATAATGACGTTTGCTTAAAACAAATCACTGATCAATCAATCAATGTTATGTCGATTCATAGGTATTATGGAATATTTTGATAAAGAAATTCCCATTTGTTCAATAGCTTACTATTTATTCTTCTTTTCCGTAGATTTAAAGTCCGCAAATGAGGGTAAAGAATCATTGGGCAGCGGTGGTGGTCAGCAGAAGAAAACCACGTGGGCTAGTATAGCCAGTCAACCGGCCAAGCCACAATTGACCGTGCAAAATCAGGGTCTTAAGAAGAAGGGACCTGGTATGCCGCCCGGTCCAATAGTACCTGGTAAACACAATATGGATATAGGCACTTGGGATACAAACAAAAGTACACCACCCCAAATACCGGTACCGTCATCTACATTAATTTTACCAAATTATAAATTATTATTTTATATGTATTTCTCAATTAGGTAGTGAATAGCACCCCTAAGCCGATGGTGCCCTCGCCAGCACCTCCTATTGCTGTACGTCCCGGATGGCAAGCGACTGCGCCACCTCCGCAAGCTCAAACGGTTCCTGTGGTAAATAGACAACCACCAACGCCTGCTGTACCGCCACCACGTCCTATGGCACCCGCTTATCAACCAACCCATCATCAGGGTATGATGGGTCCGCCCCCGCCGCACATGCAACCACCGCCACAACAAGTGGGTATAGCGGCTGCTGCCCATATGCAGGTAACTATAAAAACGTTCCATACTAATAATTCTTTATTGCCCAATACATAAAACAAGCTTTTAACAGAAAAGTAAAGCCAAGGCCGTCAATGATCAACTACTCTATACATGTAACTCCGCAACCCGTTCCTAAAATCAAAGATTAATCTACACAATAGATAGTCAGCGTATATGGGAAAGAAAACAAAAATTGAAACTGTCTCGACACGAGCTACATCTATTAGAAAAACATGTAACCATGGAAATTATGGAAATTGTAGATGGTGTTATATGTATTGTGTTGAAATAAAATAATCATATGGGCAATGTTAGACAAGGACGAGTATACTTTCCCCTACGAGGTGGGAGTTTGTTTTTATATTATAGGTATCATATATGTACTACTGTGCAGCAGTGTTTTTTGTCGGTTAATATAAAATTATATGGTATACGTACACCTATCTACGCAAAGATTAATGTGTATGGACGAAAATAAAAGAAATTACTATAATAGTATAAATATACAGGGCTGGTTCATTAAATGTTTTAGACAATAATTTTAAATGACTAAAATAATATTATTTTAGTCATTTAATTTTAAATTTCGGATATAAGGATGCATCAAAAAGTTATATTTAAATTAACGAAATTTGGCGTTATAGATAGGACTTCCGCTTATTATCTGATTCAGTTTTAAGGATCAAACTCAAACAGCAGATTCAACTTGTTAACATTATGAAAAAATAAATCTCAGACTCATACAGGCGTGAAATGCTACCCTAACTTTTTTATGCACATTTTTTGCGTGTGTTTCAATTCGGAGATGTAAAATCTAACAAATTATATACGTAATAAATGTATCCTTCTGTGATATTGATAGAAAGTCATCGTTATCGCGTATTATCGATTTTAAGAAATGTTAATATTAAAAAGGCTGTGCTTTTTACAAGTTGCTGAAGTAAATAAGGTTTGAAATTTCCAGCATGACAATAATTATTTAAAAAAATACGGTTTCGAAATGCAGGATGTAAAAAATTAGAATTTTTAATCTGTTTTTAATGAAAATTTAAATCTATTGAGAAACATGGTTCAGGGTTTTTGTGAAATGTATTTTACTCCAAAGATTCTACTCATCGATTATAACCGAATTAATTTACTCAAAAATATCTATACTAGTAAAATAACACAATTATCACAATTAGGTTCAAATTCTGCAACGCCGAATTGAAAAAAAACTTACAGTCTCCCTAATATTGGTTTTTGTGCAATGATCATAAAACTTTAAAAAAATAACGATTTATGTAGATTGTATTGTTAACACGTTTCGTAAAAAGCTTTAAAAACCCACCAACAGGGTGTTAAAAGTATCACGACAATAACTTTTTTCATGTTTTAACAAGTACAATCGTCTGCTTCAGATTGATCCTTAAAAACTGAATAACAGTTTCTCTATATAAAAAAATAAAACTCGTAAATATCATCCCCAAACATTTAATTTGAATACAATTACATAACACCATATTTGAAAGTAAATAAAAAAAAACAGCATTACCTAGTTTAACAGATTTGCAAATTGCAAATCAAAGTATCTATGTATACAGGGTGTTGCATAAGTACTTGTACAAACTTTAAAGGGTGATTCTTTGACTAATTTTAAGATACAAATTTCATATGTACATTCAAAGTTCAAAAATAATATTATATTTAGGATTATATGCTTGTTCAATAGCATCGCAATTTGGTGCAATTCGGGATACAGGTGTATTGATGACACCAGAGCTGTCAAAAGAACTAATAAAAAATACGAAAAATAACAAAATACAAATATCATTCAAAAGACAACAATGCACATAATAGTCGGTACCAAGCCAAATAGGTAGTAGGTAAATATAGATTTATTTTGTTTCGAGCTTGGGCTTGGCACCGACTTATTGTAATCAAAACTACCCACCAAACGGATACATTTAATTTTACGCAGACATCTAGTGTGAGCAGGCAATATGCCCGGTGAGAGAAAGTTGATAGACGATGGCCGGACGAGAAGTAACAACTGATTATATCCTATTGCCAACACAAGTATTTTTTTTACTGGCACATTGGAAAAAAAAAATTAAAAAATGTTTCGTTTACGCAACGTTGGGGATTAATGGGTTAAGTACTAAGTGTCAGTTATCAGTTATAATTTTTTATTTTCCAAGAAAGCGAAACGAGATATTTAAAACGGCATTGCGCCGCCCTCATGTATACCTCCGGGGGCGGCATCGAAAATCGCTACACGTCACAAACTTGTAAATGCTTAGAACTACCCCTATGTCAAATTTCTATTTTCTATCTTTTTTGTTTGATACCCAAAGCCCTATTCCTACCGAACTTATTATTTACCCGAAGAAACATTAAAAAGAAGTAAAATTTAAGTACCTAAACCTATAAAGTGGAACTTATACCTGAATTTATAACCCATTTTCTGCATCGATCTTCTTCTTTAGGAAATCGAAAGAAATGTACCTCTCGATTGTTTCTGTAACTGTTGTTACAATTTCGAAAAGCACATTGGTTACGACTTAATTTCGAATTGTTTCTTTCCATTTTCACAAAACACAAAAATTATTTAGTCACTAACTAGGAAGTTTCTCAAATAAAAAAAAAACACAACACAAAATAATATAATTAGTCTAAAATTAGAAAAACACAAAATAAGTTCAAAAATATTCACAAAAAAAATAACTACGCAGCCAAAGATTAAATTTAATTTAATATATTAGGTAATTCTCTTCAAAACAAAATCAGTAGGTATGAAAACAACCATAATATGTATACCTAATATAATATAGGTAGCACTGATAATTTTTTTATTATAGGTATTATAAGATCTACAACAATCTTGTTACATCTTTGCCACATTGTCTACGTGAAATATTTAAAATATATGTAATAAATTGAAAAAGTATCTAGTCAATTCTTAAGTGGAGTTATAATTTTGACAAAGAATAATGTACATTAATACCTACTTGATTTCGGTATTGGTATAAAAGTCTAATATCCACGAAATAAATTTAATATACCTAATAATCATTAATCCATGCCATACAACATGTTTCAAGACTAGACCAGTCCCATAAACAGTGGCGAGCAATAATTAAATCAAAAGCTTTTAGCTTTTAGATATTTAGATTTTTTTATATACATCAACAAATTATTACAATGGAGCCAGAAGTATGTTTCTATCTAAAAGCTTTTCATTTAATGATTGTTCGCCACTGATCATGGGACTGGTCTAGTCTTGAAACATGTATGACATGGATTAAATATTATTATATTAAATTTAATTCATAGAGATAAGGCTTTTATTTCAATACTGTACTTGTAATAAATCACCCTGTGTGTTTCTTTTACCGACGAATCGGCAACAGCACGACACACACCACATTCGCTTGTTTTTTTTTCTACCCTCCCTACGTATCCCCTCCAGATTAATACAGAATTTCATCAATCTCTCTCTCTGACAATACAGCATTGTCGGTGCATAACTGTTGCAAATGATGTAAATAATTGTTATACGTTGCGTTTTGTTTCTGATATTAATAAACTACAAAACGGTTTCTGGCTGTGACAATACTGCTCTATGCTTTACACGCTAGTCTACGCCACGTAGTGGCTGGCATACTTAGAGATGTTCTCATTTTAATGCATTGGGCTGACTATCTATTGTGTAGATTAATCTTTGCTAAAATTATCATTATTAATATATTATCATTATTAATAATTCAATTCTCTATGAATGTCATAAAAATTTGTCCATCGGCACGTGTCTGGTATTTCTAACTATAAAACCATATGTTTTTTTGGCCTCCCTTACTTTGGTCAAGATGTGATCCACGAAACCAAGTCCTGGATCAAAAATATTTCCAAGATCAACCACAAAATCAACGGAAGATATGGGATATATTGTTTGTAAAGACTGAGCTAAATTTGTAACTGTTGATCGCTTTTGGAAAAAGCCATGCTGTTCTGTAACAATGGAGTTTTTGACTTGATCATAAATAATGTGAGGAGCACCCTCTCGAAGACCTTCGAAAAACTTGACAATATTGAAATGGGTCTGTAATTACTGACCATGTTATTTTCTCCCGATTTATGCACCGCGCAAATGCGCGTCAGTTTCCATAATCGTGGAAATGTTGCTTGAATGACATTGAAATTTTCGAAAGTTGATAATTACAAAGGATTTCATGTCCGTAAATATAATAAATGAAAATAATTTCTTGGCAAAGCGGACTAGAATGTTGGTTTTACCTACACAAGGAATCTTGTTTAATTTAGCAGGGCCCAGTCTAATTCAATAGAACCAGACCGAGGCATGGGTCGACAGATACTGACGAATTCGTTTCGCTCTTGTTGTGAGGTCGTCAGAGTACCATAGTCGTTGCCCATCTACAAATATCGGCCTGCATTTAAGCACAATAGGATACACAAACAGTAGACACATGTAAACACGTATCATCTACATGTACATAGTAATGCATATCCTATACCATGCAGAGGCCGAACAAACTCAAAATTATTATATTTACGGACATGAAATCCTTTTAATTTTTCATTATTTGCCATTAAACATCGACGGCAGAACGCTTGGAGACCACCGTCGGAGCATTGCTGAAACCGAAATATTTGGGAGATGCTGGCAGAAGGATAAAATGGTCTCCTGCTAGCGTTTTTTGTTCATACTATTTTTATTTCTATTTATACGACTGGTTTTACCTATACATTGAGTTTGTTGGGCCTCTGCATGGTATGCAGTACTATGTACATGTAGATGATACGTGTTTGCATGTGTCTACTGTTGTGTATCCTATTGTGCTTAAATGCAGGCCGATATTTGTAGATGGGCAACGACTATGGTACTCTGACGAGCTCATAACAAGAGCGAAACGAATTCGTCAGTATCTGTCGACCCATGCCTCGGTCTGGTTCTATTGAATTAGACTGGGGCCCTGCTAAATTAAACTAGATTCCTTGTGTAGGTAAAACCAATATTTAAGTCAGCTTTGTCACGAAATTATTTTCGTTGATAATTACCTCGCAGGCTGCGAAAATACTACTCTGCTCATACTCCAAACTTCGCTTAACTCTAATTAATATTTGAAAGTTAATGAATATGGCTTATGAAATTTGGAGTAAAAGGCAATTTCGTAATTTAAGTGATTATTTCTAGGGTATGATGCCAGCGCCTGTACCCATTCTCCTAGCAAGTCCTCCAGCCACTGCTGCTGCCGCAGCTACTGCTGCCGCCGGTCCCATTCATCCTGTCTTAGATGAATTGCGTGGAAAAAACAACTACAATCCACCGGAGTTTGATTTGAGTGCACCGAACGCGCGTTTTTTCGTGATAAAATCGTATTCGGAGGATGACATTCACCGCAGCATCAAATACGAGATTTGGTGTAGTACGGAACATGGTAATAAACGTTTAGATCAGGCGTTTAGGGAGAGGGAGAGTAACGAGGGGGTTGTATATTTGTTTTTCTCTGTGAACGGTTCGGGACATTTTTGCGGTATGGCCCAGATGGTGTCAGCTGTGGATTATCATTCGAATAGTTCGGTATGGTCGCAGGATAAGTGGAAGGGACAGTTTAAGGTGAGTGAATATTATTCAACTTTTGACTTTTGTGGGGTAATTATTTGGTATGTTAATAGGTACGTTGGATTTACGTTAAAGATGTACCCAATGTTCAATTACGGCATATCCGATTAGAGAATAATGACAGCAAACCTGTGACGAATTCACGAGATACGCAAGAGGTGCCTCATGCGCGCGGTTTACAAGTGTTAAGAATTATGCATACGTTCCGTCATTCGACGTCAATATTTGATGATTTTGTGCATTATGAGAAACGTCAGGAAGAGGAAGATAACCGGTGAGTAATAGTTATAATTACACACACAACATGGCATTGTCCTATTGCCTAATATCTTATAGAGTTATAGTTCTTTTAAATAAATAATCCTAGGTGTTTGTTTAGGGTGCAGTCTCACGTTAATACACCGCAGACTTAGCATCAGACAAGTGCCCTCTGAATTTACAGAGTATGTGTCTCCGTGATGGCACCGGTCTAAGTGGCGCTAATCTGATACTTGGGACGGAATTCACTACGCCCCCAACACCTCAAACGATTGCTCCATTACGGAAATGTTGTTTCTTTTAATACATAATTTACACATTCGAGCTTTGTTGAATTTCGGTGAGGTTTGGGCATTCCTAGCGGTCGGATGCCACGTGTTTTCATACGATTTTTCCAAACCAAGTCTTCTTGCGATATCGATTATCATGATATTATGTTTTAAATAATATTTAGGAAAGTGCCCGTGTCGAACAAAGAGAATAATCATCATCCGCAACAACAACAGCACCAGCAACATCACCAGCAGCAGCCGCAACAACACCACCAACAGCACCATGAGGGTGGAGGTGGTAGAGACCACAGAGATCACCATAGAGGCGGGGGTGGTGGGCGAGGCCATCATCACGACCGTGATAATAATATGGATCGAGGTGGTGAGAACAATAATCATCACCGATCTGCTGGGCATCGAGGCGGTGATAGAGGCGATCACCATGGTTCTGGGCATCACAGGGTGAGTTAGTTTAAGTTCATGAGATATCGGAACGCTTTTTTAAATACGGCAATCTAACAGTAGTTAACGTTTTTAACGGTACATTTACTTAGGACGTTTTGTTATTCTACATTTTTTCGAAATGTATTTCAGAAAGCGTCCGCTGTATTTCAATTTAGTCAATTTTCTTTCAGAAAGAGTCAGATGTTTTTCAGAAAACACCATTTTAAAGAACGGGAGTTTTAATTATCAAATAGGTGCTTTCTTGGTGAATTTGATTGAATATATTTGAATCATTCAGTTTGAAACTTGAAACATATGGTAGGCAGATTTTTTCATTCATGTGCTTGACTCATTCAAAAATTTTTATGTAGGTGCATCAATCAGTTCTCACTAAAAGTTTCTCAGTAAATGTTTTTTTGATAGCTGTTAAATTTCAAGCAATAAAAAATAAAAACTTAATTATGTTCTTGGTAAAAACATACGGAAATCAGACAAGAGCGTAACCTCAAAACGTACCTTTTAGAGCTACTTGAATACAAAAGTGTTTTCAAAATTTGTTCAGTCGCATTGATCTTCATGGAGAACATTCTATAAACAATGTAGTTATGTTTATCTTTTTGTTTTTATTTCCAGGATCGTGGAGATAACAACAGACCACGCGGTAACAGAGGTGGTCGCAACTAAAAACCGGTAACAAACAAATTTAACACATACAAATAAAACAAAATATATTTTAAAACATCTAAACAAGAAGACACATTCATCTAAGAAATAACAATATATACAAAATGAACTTTAATTTTGTTAAAGCTGTTCTTCACATAATTACTTACAAAAAAAAACCAACTCTATCCGCTATAAATGTTTAATAATGAATAAAAAATTAAATAAATAAGCTTAATATTTCGGTATATAAATAAATAAGTGTTTAAATAAACAATGTAACAATTTTATTAATCTGCATTATGTTATTGATATATTTTTCCGGTTGAATGAATTGATGAACAAAAAATAAAGGTATAATTATAAATAATATGGGACGAAAATGTTGTATAATGAAATTAAATAAAAATAATTTACAAGTGGAACAGTTTTGTGCAAGTGGACTTTTAATAATGAGAAAAATATATATTATATATTAATAGCTAGCTAGCTCACTAATTATTATTATTATTATATTATTGTATTTCATCTGTTTTATTTTTTGTCTTCATATTATTATATTTCTGGTACTATTTTTATTTCTTATTTTTTTTTTTGCATGGACATGGTATAAATGATTTTTTTGCTATTTTATGGAAAGGAGGTGTTTATTACAGATATTTTTTAAACATTTAGTTATTATCCCCCAACTAAATTTTTTTCTATCTAAATTCGACGAACAGTCTTTATATTACAGTATTAAGAAATTCGGTCGGTTCGCGCAGTTTCTAATTAAGATAATTTATTTAAATTACAAGAGTATAGAGATTAAACTAATATAGTTGGAATTCGTTGTAAAAGCCCTTCTCTTTTGGGGGTAAGGCTTTTCCTGATATCAACAAAACTGTGGTCCTGTGGAAGGTCCTCTCTATAGGTATATAAAATTAAAATTTCGTACATTTATTTCGTAGTAGATACTTTGGAAGTTATTGCTTAGACAAAATAGAGAAAACTTTCTCTGTTAAGAAGCAGATTAAATTCCTACTTGTTAAATAACTGTTTAGTTACGGGGGGCAATGCTCAAGGAGTCACAATACCGAAAAAATAATGGAACATGAAGAACCATTCTTTAAGAAGTATTGAGACCATCATGCATTATGGCGCAACTTCGATTTGATCTACATGTCTTAATAAAAGCTACGTTAGATTCTTTGAATCAATTTTTACCAGCTGTGTCCTACTCATCTTGAGCATAAAAATTATTATAGTAAACACTTCCAATTCCTATGTTTTGTAAAACAAATAAAAGCGAAACAAAATTTTAATGTTAATTTATATAAATAAACTGAAATATACAATGGGATATGGATTATAAATAATTATTTAGCTATCAATATAGCTTTAAATTATATAAAATCTGTTTGCTTACTTTTCGGATTGATTTTTTAGAATTATTTTCTTCTTAATAAGTACGTATAACGTATGTACATTATTTTTAATAATATTGTGTAAAAATGAGGATTACCGTATTATTTCTAGAAGATAAAATACTGCCGGACATTTTCTAATGTATTTCATTTACAGTTGTTGTCTATGTAAATGCGGATCATAAAGTCAGTTTGACGCGACTTATGACTGATAAAAGCGTCTTATACATTCTTCTTCAGGACAACGGACATCTGATTGACAATCGATACTTACTATCTGAATCTTCCTCTATCATGTCCAGCACAGTATGTTCCAGTTGTACTGCACTTACTTACTGTCTTCCTGGCCCTCCACTTCGTTTCAATGTGCCTGTTTTGGACGATATTTCGGTCAAGGACATTACGGAGTAAACCGTTCAATGTCCAATCGTCTAGTTTGTGATGAATTGCCATCAGCATGTCCCTAAATGCAATGCATGTCAGTCATCTCGGTGTTCTTATAGTGATTTATGATAGAGGACTTCACAAACTATTAAAGACAAGTCATACAACTAAAAGGCACTTAATCGAAACAAATGCGGCCAATACAAGTGATCCAATCACTGGACATATAAATCCACTTGTCTGTTAGTAAACAAAGTAAGTAATCGGACTCGTAAAAGATTGTAATATCAAAAGCAACAGCTGTAAGGCATGAACAGAAATCAACTCCGGAGATAATTTGCCTCCTGATTTTTTCGTGATAGGGTCAAAACAATAGCTTTTACAAGGGGGGCATCACAACAATGTATTACTATTGGAATTTTTGATTTTTTTATAAATAAAATATGGTAATTCTCATTTTTCGTAATATTTTTTTTTATTTACACAATGTAACAAACTATTGTATTTTGTTTTACATAGAAATACATGTACAACAAGCTTTCGCTTGTGAACATGTAGAAATTGTTTTGTATACCTACATAAATAAATAAAAAGAACTTTTTAAAATATATTTGTACCATATTATATAAATATAACATATATTTATATAAACAAAAGTGATTGGACAATTATTATCATTACCCTAACAAATGAATTTAAATTAAATAATGTGACTGTTTCATTTTGTTGCACTTCATGGACATTGAAAAATAGAAACAATGTTTAATAAAGAGGACAGTAATGTGTTATTTAATATAGATAATAGACAGTGATAAAATAATATTAAGTGAAATGTTGAAGGTATTTAAAATGGATTCTGGATTATTATTGTTGTCTCATTTCCCTTATTATGTGCTGTGTTACTTATTTTCAGCAGCTTATAAAGAGTGTGTTTAACATACTCTCTTTGGAAGATATTTTTTGCGCACAGCATCTTGACATTTATTGGTTTTTGAAATATGTAAATTGTTAAATATTTGTTTAAATGGTATGAAATTGTTATTTTATTGTATTATAATGAACTGTAATGTCAAAAATATTGGTAGTATCAACGAATATATAGCAGAAATATTGGGAAAAATAAGACATATTTTTTGTAAGGCCCTTCTTTTCGTGATTTAAAGTTACACCCTGAAGATGGTTTTTCCCAAAAGTACTATTTAAATGCTGCCGGACTATAATAGAAAAATGGGGAGGGGCACTGTCGTGCATGCCCCATGATCTTTCTATTTTGTAATGACACGTTTTCCAATAAATTTGCCAGATCTTCTTGTAAAAATCTTAAATAACTATCTCTATTCAACCGGTTCACAAACACAAATGCTCCTACGAAATTATTTACTATCATTGCCGCCCATTATTTGTTGGAATAGTTGCATGAGGGTTTTAATCATCCCAAATAAACATTTGGGATGATTAAAATAATAATTGAGGTGTAACTTTAAAGCAAGGGCATTACGAATTGACTATTTTTTGATGAAAAAATCAAATTGTAGCGCTTTTTTATTGGCGGAAATTTATTGTCAATTGCCAGACTTTTTTTTTTTGTAAATTTTGTTTGTTTGTTTTGTTTTTGAAGTCGAATTCGAAACGGTAAACTTCATATTCTAGCTGTTTCACAAGTGAAAAAGGTTAATTTCGAGATATCTGCTCACATATGTAGGTAATTTATAAAAATATATGATTTGTCACAGGTTTTTGTAAGCGAAAATGTTGTATAATAATAGTCCAAATGTCTTGTTGTGCTGAGAATCAGCAGATAATTGCTATGCTATTCTTTTGGAAGAGTTGTCACATATAGTATATTAAGTATTGAGAACAGTAAGTGTAGTTTACCGATCGACGACAATGTTTGGCGACTGAGCGAAGCGAAGTCGCCAAAATTGGAGGAGATCGGTAAACTACTTACTGTTTGAGATGCTTATACTATTTTTTGTACGATCGAAATAGCTGAAATTGCAATTTTATTATTTTTAATAATTAATATTTTCAATTAAATACAAATTCAGGTTAGCTGAATACCCTCTACAAAGTTGCAGTTGAACGTTGTCATGGAACTAATTGTTATTGTTATGATTGTTATCGTATTTTTTATGTCATGTATTTGTCAAAACTTATTTAAATAAGTATTATTATTGAAAATGAGTGACTTTGAATGTGAATCTCTTGATGAAGCATGGAATGTTGGAATAGCCGCTATAATTCCAGAGAACGGTATGAAAATGCTTATAAAAGTTCATACCTAATGCCGTTTAATATACAATTTAAAAATCAAAATAATGACGTCAGCATAAATGCGCAATGATATACCGTCGTGAATTTACTTACCGTTCTCTGAACGGTAAGTGAATTACTTACCGTCGTGTTTGGGTTGTCAGCCAGTAAATGTCACTTACTGTCATAAAGACAGACACGGTAAACAATCAAAAAAGGTCGGTCGTACAAAAATATACATTTCTTAAATCTTGCTGCTCTAAGAACAAGGTAAACTTGAGAAAATACAGAGCGCACAAATTATCCTCCTTTCATAGCACCGCTACAAAATTACAAAGGTTGATATGGACGTATTTTTGATATTACGTTTTTTTTATATCATATAATTTCTTTATTTCAGATTTATTGAAATTAAAATAATAGTTGAACTATTAAAAAATTATTAATTGTTGTTAATGTTAAATGGGCGTGTTATGTTTTCGTTCACTTTATTGCATAGAATTTTGTAGTTGCTCAGCCAGTTGATCACAATTATTACCATATTTAAGTGGAATAGCCGGTTATCCCACTAAATGACCCTATGGCCAAGGTATTTAAAGCTTTTGGGCATGAACTTTAGAGGTCCATTCCTGCCAAAGTTTAGGTAAATGGTTTCGCCATCGCCTGAATTTTAATATATCACAATAATATCTCTTTTGACAAATTTCTATGACATTTACAAATACCTATTGTAACTTTATATTGTAAAAAGTTATTAAACATTTTGTGTAAAAATATTGAAAGGTATTGTTAGTCACATTTTCTTTTAAATAAATTAAATTAGACAAAAAATAAATCAAAATATTGTAAAAAATTCCATATCATGGAATTTTTAAATTAGTCTTTGAATTGTGTTCATTACTTAACACGTTCATTACAAATATTTTCTAAATAAATTTTGTAACATAACAAATAATATTTACTGTATACTGTGCCTAAGAATATATTTATATATATAAATAAAAAAAACTTTAGACTGAGATTTATTATAAAAAACCTTAATCTTATATATAGAGTTACTTGTTTTAATAGATTGATCCGAAAAGTGGGCATATAAAACTATTATTATTAGTTTTTAAAACCAAAACACTACAAACAGAAAGTTAATGAAAATAATAATAATAATAAATGAACAACTTTGAATTTGATACTTTTTGTTTTTGTAGTAGAAATAAGGAAGAAGGACTTTACAGTTTACCGTTTATGGAAATAAAAGTAAGTATTAATTGGTTTCAGAGAGGTCATAATTTGATTGCAGTACATATAAATATACTACGACCAAATATGCTGTGAAATGGCATAGACCTGTCTTGATATTCAAAATATTCACTTGAAAGACGCATATAATCATGGGTTTCGTGATTCAAGTTAGAACTCATATCATAGTCAAGGCTCTTTCATTTTCATTGTCTTCTTTTTTATTCACACAAGAGTTTTATGGAAAATTAACAGTAAAACAATATCTAATAGTACGAGTCATGTTTTTTAAGTAAGTACCGTTTTGGAATTAAAAAAAGACGTGCAAAGATATCGCAATAATTTTATTTTTACATGAAAGCCTGTACCTTAATCTACTTTTCTACATAATTTCCGTGAATATTGAGGCACTTGTCTTAACGTGGCACCAGTTTTTGATACCCTCATAAAATTCTGCCGCCTGACTTGTTAACCACTGTATCACAAATGTTTTGACTTCGTTATCGTCTTGAAGACGCTGACCACCCAGGTGTGTCTTCAAGTGCAGGAACAAATGGTAGTCGCTGGGCGCCAGATCAGGGCTGTATGGAGGATGATCTAGAGTTTCCCATTTAAAAGATTTGATGAGATCTTTGGTCCGATTAGCCACATGTGGACGGGCATTATCATGCAGCAAAACGATACCCTTACTCAACTTGCCACGTCTTTTGTTTTGGATTGCACGACGCAGATTGATCAATGTCTCACAATAAGACGCTGCATTGATTGTCTCATTACGAGGCAGAAACTCCACTAGCAATACTCCTTTTCTGTCCCAAAAAACTGTGCACATGATTTTCCGTGCAGAAATTGTTTGCTTAAACTTCACTCTTTTGGGTGATGATGAATGTCGCCATTCCATGGATTGTTGTTTCGATTCTGGTATGACGTAGGCCACCCATGTTTCGTTCAAAACATTTGTGATACAGTGGTTAACAAGTCAGGCGGCAGAATTTTATGAGGAGGGTATTCAAAAACTGGTGCCACGTTATGACAAGTGCCTCAATATTCACGGAAATTATGTAGAAAAGTAGATTAAGGTACAGGCTTTCATGTAAAAATAAAATTATTGCGATATCTTTGCACGTCTTTTTTTAATTCCAAAACGGTACTTACTTAAAAAACATGCCTCCTATTTATTCTAAATATACGAGGTGTGGCTATAAAATAAAGACACTGGTGCTTGTCCAGATCATTTATTTCAAGTCGCCTTTTGTGCATGAATGTCATATACGCAAGTTTTTCGGAATTCAACAATCAAAGATGTTTCTTTTTTTCAATATTCATGGGCATTGAAAGTTTTGATCAACTTCGTGAAATAATAAGGGAAGAAAACCACTGACTATGCAGCATATGACTTTTATCTGTTTTCCTAGGGCAAATCTGCATGAAAATTAACCAGATTTTGAAGTGAAAGGGGTTACAAGAAGAAGAAGAATTCAGCACTGTTTCGAACAACACAAAATTCTCATGTCTTGCAGACCTAGTAAATTATTGTAAAAAAATGTACTGCAAGTCGGAAAAGTAAATAAACACACAATTAAATTCATTGCTAACGTTCAGTGTTCAAAATTTAGTTTTGTGTAGTTTTAATCAAATTTAATATGTTAAAAGTTTGAGCCCTGATCGTAGAAAATTAAACCTAAACTTTAGGAGTGAACTAAATTGGTTTTTGATGTTTTTCCTACTACTTAGATCCCACCAAAATTCTGTGTATTTTTTAATTTAAATGAACTAATTACAATGAAGAGTCGTATATGTAACATAAACAAGAACCTTAATGCTATTAATAAAAGTCAATTCATATTCTATAAATGATTTAATTTTAGCTTATTTTTATTAGCTATAATACTAAACCTTTCAAGCGTACCCTAAATATTTTCATCATCATTAATATTAACACTTGTCACTTGAATCCAAATATTAAGTCCAGTAAAACTATTTACAAAAAATCACATAAACAAGTTTGTTTTAATCAGATTCATCACCTGTAGCCTTATTATTACTAGACGTAGCAGCAACAGGTAACGAATGTCGTCCTTTCGTTTTGTTGTTGTTACTCTTATTATTATTAGTTCCTGATGAGCCCGATTGCGTCGCAACCTTAGGTTGGGTGGTTGTCATAAATGTGGTGCTTACTGACATTAAAGTAGGTGTCGATTTTAGAGTCGTGGCGAATGGCTGATTGGTGTGAACCGGTAATGGTGCAACTAATTGAAAGTTGCCGGGAGTAGTCTCCATCACGGTCAGTTGGGCACCAGCTTTAGTCTAAAAGAATTTTAATTCAAATAAAATGCTGGATGAATGGCATATTATTGTATGGTTTACAACAATTGTATTTTTAGTATCAAGAATCCAAAATGGCGCGGCCCCTGTCTGGGTTTTATATTGTATTTTATGTTCAGTTCATTTGTTGAGGCGTATAAGAAAAATTGCACCCTTTCCGATTTAATCATTAGTCTTGAGTATTATTACAACTCATTTTGAAAGGTGAATTAGGTGCACAAAAAACGATCGTTATAAAATGGTAACAAAATTTTATCTTCTAAATTAATCCCGAGTATAATTTTTGAGAAAATGCAGGTTTTTGCCTCCTTATCCACTTTCGGATGTGTCACTTTGTGATCAATGAAATACCGAAAATACCTAATTAATATTGCTTTTGGGAGGACTATCTAGAGCAACAAATCGTGATTTGTCTAAGCAACTTTGTAAAAGTAGCTAATCTGCAAACCTGTCACCCAGCTTTGTTTAACCGGCGATTTAGCGTCGGCCTATATACCCCAAACTTTTTTAAGCCAGTCAAAACAATAAACTTGTTATCAGCATAGGAAATTTTACGGTTATTGGCTTTCCTTTATTGTTGCCAGTTTCACTTTCACTCAATCACCGCTCAATTTTCCCTATAGTAAAATTGAGACATGAGTGTTCTAAAAGAGGTGAGAACCATTTTCAGAATAAATAAACATTTCTTCAAACTAACATTATCACCACATACCAAATCTCTTGTTTGTTAAATAAATCCAGACTTATTCAAAAACTGAATAATGTTTATTAACCTGGAATGATTTCCCATCAACTTGTGCAAAAAATCATCAAAATCTGACCGAAAATAAGGTTATTAAAGATCAACATTTTAAAACTGCAGTTTTTTGTGCACCTCATTGTAACAAAATCTAGTTTTGTGTTTTGGTTACAAGCAAAAGTGTGGCAGAGATGCAACAATGATGATTGCTCTCCTCTTCGGAGGAGACATAGTTTTCCTGCCAAGAAAGGCGTATAGAATATACGAAATTAGCTGAGGAACTAACAGTGTGGTTCATGCAAGACCTGCATCAACATATCAGACGATGGTGATCATGAGCAAGGGAACATCACTGTTCTTCGGTAGATTACGGGTATCTTTGTAGGTTTTCTCATATTATTGGTGTTTAATATAAGATCAGGCTTATTTATAAAATTAATTACAAAAATACTAAATAACCAAAACACGGTGTCTATGCGTGCGTTTTCTCTTATAATGGCGACATGCGCGACGAGATGCGCATGATGCCTCGCAACCGGAGACACGGAATGCTGTTTGTTTTTATGCTGTGCTAGTACTCTCAGCAGTTTGACACCTCATCAGCTTCAAAAAGGCTTCAAGTTTGTCATGTTTGTTTGGTTCATTTCGAATGAGACACCCCTTGTAACATTTAACCTGAATAAATATTTTTTTCTTCATAATCAATTCATTTTTTATGGCAAAAACAGGATGAAGCATTGAATTTTTGTGAAAAGTAATGAAGTACCTTTTAAATAACACAGGCCAACACACATTTTGGTGCCTGCGATTTTTTAACTGTTCCTGAGTAATTTTTGGATGCAGAATGTAAAAAGGTTCTCAGATTTTGTCTATCAGATCTAGTTTTTGAGATTTTTTAAAAAATTGTGTATATAATTTACGTTATAACTGTTATAATATATAATATTACTATTGACAGTTAAAAAAAACAAAGACACATGGATTTAAGTATTTATTGCAAAAACTTAATTTACATAATTACATTAGTCACTAATCACATAAAAATTTTCTTTTATACGATTTTCTAGAATGGAGTTTACTAGGGCAGTCTCGCTGAAGGCTCCAGCAGTAGTCCGCCATCATGTGGCTATCCCATCGTCCTTGATAACGATCTTCCATAGTTTTAATATCCTGGTGGAATCTTTCCCCCTGTTCTTCACTACAATCACCTAAGTTTTCTGGAAAACGATCTAGGTGGCTGTGGAGGTAGTGAACTTTTATACTCATGTTACAGCCGAGAATATTAAAATTTGAAAGCATAGTTTCCACTAATTCTACGTAATTGTCTGCTTTATGATTGCCAAGAAAATTTTGTACTACTTGAACAAATGAACTCCAAGCGTTAGATTCAGTCTCGTTCATTGATGTGGTGAATTGTGGATCTTTAACAAGTTGCCTTATTTGAGGACCATCAAATATACCAGCTTTTAGTTTTTCCGTGCTAATGCCAGGAAATTTACGTGACAAATACCCAAAACAATTTCCATCTCGATTTAAGGCCTTCACAAATTGCTTCATTAGGCCTAGCTTGATATGCAAGGGCGGAAGTAAGATTTTTTCTCTTGAAACCAAAGGTTCGTTGATCACGTTTTGTATTCCTTGAATCATGACATCTCTTGAAGGCCAATTTTTGTTAACCCAGTGCTCATTTTTAGCTCTGCTGTCCCAAAGGCACAAAAAACAAGGATATTTTGTATAACCACTCTGCTGTCCAAGGAGGAAGTTAATCATTTTTAAATCAACACAAATTGACCACTGATGTTCTTCGTATTTAATTTTTCTCAAAACTAATGCTATTGTTTCATATTCTTCCTTCATGGTAGTAGAATGACCAATAGGAATTGAGCCATATTTGTTACCGTTATGTAAAAGAACACATTTTAAACTACGTTTTGAACTGTCAATAAAAAGGCGCCAATCATCTGGAGTGTATTCAGGCAAACCCATTTTTTCTAAGAGCCCTTTTATATTGTTACAGAGTACCAAGTCATTTTCCTGAGTGAAAAAAGGCAGCAGATCCTTATCTCTTTTACGATAAAATGTAATATTAGTACCTCGACAAAGTAGATTTTTTTCTTTTAGTCTGGATGCAAGTAATTCAGCGGATTCCCTTGAGAGATTCAGGTCTCTTATAAGATCGTTTAGTTCTTCTTGATTGAAACACTGCGGAGTTGCTAAATCTGCTTCAAAATCGCTGTCGTTTTCTGATTGAATTCTTTTAACTTCGTCAGACGTTGATGTTTCTGTATCATCTTCTGTCAGTTTGGGTAGACTGCTGAATGATGGAACGGGTATTTCTTCCGAATGCACTACAGGCCTTCTTGCAGAATCTAGATCAGGATATGTCCATTTGTGTCTATTGTTTCTATTTATGCCTTTAATATTAACGAGACAAAAATAGCAGTCGTCATGATGGTTCCGCGGTTCTCTCCAAACCATTGGTACACCAAACTTTAGGCACTTCCTCTTTCCAGTTGTCCACTGTCGCAAATGTTCAACACATGTTTTACATATGAAATGTGGGGCCCAAGATTTATCTTGATCTCCTAAATGAACGCCAAAATAGGCAAGATAAGCTCTTTTCACAAAGTCAGAAATCCTTTTTCTGCTCTCTTTCAAAGTGTATTCACCACACACATAACAAAAAACATCGGGATGATTTACACAGGTACGTCTGCTTGTGGATGCCATTGTTTCAGTTTAGTGTCTTGATACTACAAAACGACCAAAATTTACACAAAATGATAGCACAACTTTACTTGGGAAAACTCAGTAATATACTAAATCAAGTACAGCCAAGCAGGTATAGAAGGATCGGGTCATAGGCAATTACAGGTATAAAAGTAAGTAAGAGCATTGTATTGAGTAGTTCCTAGTATAGGAACATTGGGTCAGGGACAATTCCAGGTATCCATTTGGCTAATTAGATTCTGGGAAATTCCTATTTTGACGATTAAGTACATATTTATCTCTTTATTTGTTGTCCTTTATCAGAAAAAAATATATCATTTAACCTGTAACGTGTATCTCAAAAACTAGAGCTGATAGAAAAAATCTGGTGGCATTTTTGGAATCAGCACATTAAAAACATCTAAAATCAGATGTTAGATTTCTGGCACCAAATTTTTTTTTTCATTTTGTTGGCCTGTGTAATACATAAAACCTTTACTAATGATTAAACCGGGTATGATATAGCTTGAAGTACAATTTCCCAAAGAGGTTTTTTTTTCTTCAAGCTCTTTTTGAATAACTCACAACCCTTATTTCTATTTCATAGTTTTCCTTTCGGTATACTCTGCATCTGCATAGTACAAAATCAAAGTTCTCTATTTATATAATTCAAAAAAGGACCTTACCTGTACTTTCATAGTTTTCCCAGGGCCCATAGTTCGATTCATGTATACCTTTTGTAGTGGTTTTGTAAAAATCCTCTGCAAAAATAACAACACAAATTTTTCGTACTATGTACATATTGTCCACATTTATTTTAATAGCAAATACTAATGTTAACAATCAATTTGATACTAAATCTAATTTAATATTATTTTCTACCTTAATTTAATTAATATATTTAGATACTACGAAAATAACGTAGTAAGTAAAGGCTGTAGTATAGGGAGGAGGGCAGACATGGTGGTTGTGCTATTTATGTAAAGTCACATATAAAATGTAAACCAAAATCAAATATTAATAAAATGTCAATATGCGGTATTTTAGAGTGTTCAGCCGTAGACTGTTTATTAGGAACCCAACAAGCAATTATTCTGTGTGTCTACCGTCCTCCCGCAGGCGATTTGACAGTTTTTTTTAGGGTTATAGAACATATTTTGTGTAATCTGTTTTCTGTTGATAAGCTTCTAATAGTAACTGGCGATTTTAACATAGATATTTTAAGTGATAGCGCGGGTGTAACTCAATTACTATCTCTCATGATTTCATTTAATCTAAGACCTACTATCACTGAATACACAAGGATTACTTCTAGTTCTAAATCATGTATTGACAATATTTTTACAAATGAGAATGACTATAAGTCACTGGTATTTGAAAGTTTCATTTCTGACCATAGAGCGCAAAAAATTATTCTTACATTTGATAAAAAAATACCAACAAAAAGTTGCTTTAAGAGATTCTTTACAGATGAAAATAAAAATGTATTTAAACGGTCCTTAGAGACCCATACCTGGTCGAATGTACACGAAATACAAACCGATAATATTGATGAACAATGGAAGGTATTTATGTGTGATTTTGTGAATTTGTTTAATCAAGCTTTTCCGCTCAGACCTGTCAATAAATATCAATCAAAGTTTAAACAAAGTAAAAATCCACTAGTAATTGATTGTAAAAATCGGCTGAACTTTTTCTACAAAGCTGCAAAGCATGATGAAAGTTACGAGGATGATTATAAAAAGACAAAAAAAGAATATGATAAGTTGTTGGCAGATCTGAGATCGAATGATTACGAGAGTAGAATTAGTCGTTCTGATAATAAGAATAAGTGTATGTGGGCAATTTGCAAGGAAGTGACTGGAAAGAACATAATGAAACTAACATTTGTTTTGATGCAGATGCGAACACTTACAATGAATATCTTTTGACGATAATTCCAAATTTGTTCAAGAATTTAAATCCTTTAACTTTTCAGTGTTTTGTTGAGGAGAACATGCAATCCTTGTGGCTATATCCAGTTACTTCTACCGAAGTTAGTGAAACTTCACAAAAACTAAAAAATAAACTTAGCTGTGGAATAGACAATATTCCAAACACCATCTTAAAATTGTCGATTGAGAATATTTGTGACATCTTAAGCTATATATTCAGCAATTCTTTTAAATATGGTACTTTTCCTGCTAGACTGAAGATTGCTGTAGTGAAGCCTATCTTTAAGAAAGGAGATCCAGAGCTTATGGAGAACTACCGGCCAATTAGTTTATTGACGGGGTTTTCTAAGTTGTTTGAGATGATAATGTGTCAAAGGCTCTTAGTATTTATGAATAAATGTAATCTGTTCTATCATAATCAACATGGATATCTTAGTAATCGATCAACTCACACTGCTTTATTTGAATTTTTAAAATTGATCTTAACTCATATAGAAGCCAATAATATTCCTTTGGGAA
The DNA here is from genome assembly GCA_911728435.2 of Apoderus coryli. NCBI lineage: Eukaryota > Metazoa > Arthropoda > Insecta > Coleoptera > Attelabidae > Apoderus > Apoderus coryli. Next base: position 6,694,534 of record OU452212.1, read on the forward strand.
TTTTTGTGGATTTATCAAGAGCATATGATTGTATTGATAGACAATTATTACTACATAAACTTGTTTTATATGGAGTACGAGGAAACGCACAAAGATGGTTCAAATCATATTTAAATGATAGGCTGCAAACAGTTCACCTTCTTAAGGATGGTGTTTTGGATGCTTCCACTGTTGAGTGTAGTGACGTCGGAATCGCTCAGGGTAGTGTTCTGGGACCTCTCTTGTTCATCATTTTTTTGAATGATTTGAGTTCTATATTGTGTAACGAGAACATGAGCCTTGTGAGTTTTGTTGATGACACCAATCTGGTTCTAGGTTCGGGTGACTTGCCGACATTATTTAGGGAAGCCAATGTGTTCTTTGAGAGAGTTATGGCGTGGCTGTCACAAAATAAGTTACTATTAAATGAAGATAAAACAAATGTTATACTTTTTAGAACCAAAAATTCGAGAATCAAAATTCCCGAAGATTTTTCTTTCTTGTTGGGTGGCGGTCGCGTCGATCTTCAGGAGAATACTAAGCTTTTAGGCATACATCTGAGCCAGAACTTAGATTGGGCTTCGCATACAAATAAATTGGTTAAAAGGCTAAACACGGTTAGTTATGCAATCAGAGTGATTGGAAGATATATGACTCAGAAGGCACTTAAAATCATGTATTTCGCAAACTTCGAATCGATTCTGAGATATGGTTTAATTTTTTGGGGCAAGGATAGCAGTGTTCAAACCATCTTTGTTGCGCAAAAGAGAGCCGTGCGCATTATCACAAATATGTCACATGGTAGCTCATGTAGGGGAGTGTTTAAAAGAGAGGGTATAATGACAGTTTATGGGCTTTATATTTACGACTGTTTAATGTTCTTTTTTAAAAACAAGTGTAGATTTGACACAAGAGTAAGTCATCAATACAGCACAAGAACAGTAAACATTAACTATCCGATACATCGCCTGACACTCTTTGAAGGTAGCCCACATTACATGTGTATTAAAATGTTCAATGGTTTGCCAGACAACATTAAATGTCTTACAAGTGCAAAAATATTTAAGAGGGAAACCAGAAAAATACTGTTAGAATTAGAACCATATTCACTGGATGACTATTTTTCTATGTAAATTGATATTGTTTCTTATTGTGTGTATATGACGTGTTTCTTTTTATGTTCTTATAACATAATTATGAAATAAATATTATTATTATTATTATTATTATTATAAATAAATAAAATGTTTTACTATTACAAATTGCAAAAAAAAAATCACTGCGTTGTAAAAAGTCTTAAATTGCGGTTTCCAAAGCGGAAACTTTAGTTTAGAGGCAGACTAGAGAACTACAAAATAATATCAGTTTGTGTTGTAAACAATAATATTCGATAAATGCTTCGTTACTAAGGTACAGGGCGTCCAATGTTTATTAAAAATTTTAAATTTAATATTTCTGTCTCTTTGTAACGAAGCATTTTTTGAATCTAGTTTATAATACAAACTTAGATTATTTTGTAGTTCTCCTGCTGCCTCTAAAGTTTCCGCTTTCGAAACTGTACCACCCGGTATACATTCTGTTAAAATAAAAGCTTTGTAGGCCGGTAAATTTACAAAATACACTCAATATTGATACACCATTCCTCTTAATATAAAAAAACACACTTTTGTCCACAAAATTCTTACAGTACCCAATTTTTGTATACACTTCGATGTAGATACTGTTATGTTACGATATTTTCAGTTTGGTACAAAAGAGATCCAACTTTAAAACGTGTTAAGTTGTGAAGGGGCGTACAGAGCGAGAAACGTCCTATTTGCAGCAGAAAGTGGTGCATTTTCACAATTTTTGCAGTGTTAGAAAATGTGCTGTGTTCTTGCATGGCGGTAAGTAGATAGGCTATGAGAGTTCTGCGCATTTCTTGTGGAAAATAACATGGGAAAGCGCTAAGGTCCCAAAACGCCGAAAATGTCATTTACATCGTTTATATCATTTACGTCGTTTATGTCAATTACATCGTTTACGTGACCATCAAGAGCGTGACCTTGAACAGCACCATTTTCGGCGTTTTGGGACCTTAGCGTTTTCCCATGTTATTTTCCATAAGCAATGCGGCCGAACTCTCATAGCCTATCTATTTCGAACATATTGCACAAGGGGCTCTTCGTGTGTTGGGCTTTATATTTCGTCCTGGAAAAGACTTTGATAGCGTATGTGTCTCATTACTCGATACAACACATTTGTGAGGTCAAAACGGGCTCCATTGTACAGGCCATGTGGCGTGTTAGGCATCAGCCTAACAGGCACACACCCAATTACAAGACAATTATAAAATGTTTAAACTGTTTATAAAAGAGTACAACATGCTCTTAAATATAGTTAATTTCTCACCCTCCAGCATCAGCAAATCCGACTGAAGCCGCAAGCAATCTTCATATGTCAACCCTGGATAAGATCTTCAGATCGGCTGTAAATAATAAACACAGCGTCGCATTGCTGTCCACTATATCGTTGATGTATATTGCGAACAACAAAGGGACGAGACCACTGCCCTGGAGGGCCCCACTTGTCGCGACAACCTGTTTCGATCTGAACCCATTATACTCAACAAATTGTCTCCTGCCAAAGAGATATGAATCGGGAATCAAGATAAGGTCATTTATGAATCCAATTTCATTGAGTATCCGCTTCAAAACTCCATGGTTCAACCTATCGAACGCCTTTGGAAAATGCGTAAAGATAACATCCATCTGAAGACCCGCACCGACTACGGGATACACCCGCTGCAAAAACTGTACCAGGTTAGTGACCGTGGAGCGACCCCGATCAAATTCACGTTGATTCACAACAATGAGATGTGTTATTTGATTAAATGATTTACGGTGTAGTACCATCTCAAATACCTTCGAGAAGTTGGACAAAATGGAGACGGGACGGTAATTTGTCATTTTCTCCACATTTCCGCATCGAAGATATTTTAGCCAATTTCCAAGAATGAGGAAAAGTTCTGGACTCGATGATTTATTGAAGATAATTTGCAATGGTTTGGCTAGGCAATACGACAATGAATGCGGGAATCCCGTCACAACAAGAAGTCATTTTTGATTTAGTTGTTTTTAGGGCATTATAAACATCATCGAACTCCAGAAATCCCACCGAAATTCGATCAGCGGTCAAAGACTCGTAGACAATTTGATCTGATGCAACAAAAACGCTTTGCAAAAAATTAGAAAATGCATCAACTACGTCAGCAGGGTTGTCCTTACAATCACCATTCTCATCATACATTGTGGCTTATTTTGAAGAAATTTCCACAACTGTCCAAGATTAGTTTTTATTGCACTTTGAACAGAAATCAGATAACTTTTTATGCCACATCAATTTTTGATTTAATCTGCCTTCGTAATTGTATAAACATGCCATTGCAGCATTTTGATAATTTTTTAAAACGGTTTAGAGAAAACCTTTGATACTACCTACGACCTCCGCACCCTTCAATCTTAATAAAATAAACAATTTGTCAACGAAATGTGTTATTTGTGTATATTATTCTTTATTGTATACATGTACGAATTGTAATTATTTAATATTGTAATGTTTCGTGCTTATTCATTTTATCAGTTTTATTTTTTGTTTTCTTTTTGCTTTATTTTTCCTCAGCGCATCGGTTTCTATGTAATATTCACAATCTGTATTGTATTTTTAAGGGCATTGTCTTGTAATTGGGCATTATGCCTGTTAGACATTTATTTGGGGCATAAAAGATGGAGACGTGTTGTCCCTGAAACCCAGCCAAGCTACTGGAGTTCATTAGAGCTCTATAATTTTATGGAGATACAATAGACCATCAGGTCGCAGTGTATAGACACCCCTAATTTTAATATTAATCTTAATAGGTTAATCGCAGGCGAGTATGTGGAAGTTTTCTGTCGAAAATTCCTGAGAACTTTAAAGTATCTACACCTGGCATACAAAAATCCAAGATATAAGGCAAGGTGGACAAAACACCGATCAACGCAATGATTAACAACATTATAATAAAGATAACTAACAGGCTAACAACTATCCAAAACAAAGAAGAAATATATTACAATGAAAATAACGAATAGTTCTTTTCATTTTGTACCACAATGCACCAAATAATAACTCACCCCTTTCGGTGGGGGATTTGCCGGTCGCAGGATCAATTGTTGGCCAGGTGCTGGTGGTCTCATTATCGGCGCACCACTTACAATGTTGCTGCTACTACTACTACTACTTCCACCATTTGCATTTTGAGAACATTTACTCATGTGTTGTGGCCAATGTTTCTGTTGGCAAGGGTAGTCACAGTAGCTGGTGTTCCAACAGCAGTAAAACTGAGCTTCTTTACCACAACTGACACACCTGGAATAAGAAAAGAAAATATTATTTGTTCAATCCGTCTGTCTCGTACAATGCATGTCCTTCGACTTACCATTGTTTAGATTTGGCCTCGTCGACTCGTTTAATAGTCTCGGCCTCGCACATAGCCCGGGTCTCTTCAATAATCCGTTCCCTATCTTCTGCTATACTTTTCTGTATATCCTTCAACACTGTTGTTATATTTTTCTCAATTTGTGCTAATTCAATTGTATGTTTATTTTTCAAATCCTCAATCTCCAATTGCAGATTAGTGATGGTGGCTTCTGTACATTGGGATTTGCCCAGATCGTCTAGGGTTTCTATTAGCAGTCCACGGAAATAGTCACCAAACTGGAATAATAAAACAAAACAGTTTAGGCCGTGTCTATTCATCGGGGAGCACCGACGTATAAATAGACACAGTTGCTATTCATCAGTGCGTAATGCATGGTTCTGATGGAATTGCCACTTAAATATGGGCACTATCGAGTGAAATATTATTAAAGGGACCACATGCTCCTACAAAATTTCCGTAATGTACCTTACACTATTTAACGGTCCTCCACGAACGCAAAGACACGATGTCTTTACAAATAGTTAAAGAGATGCCGCCCCAAAACATCACAGAAATGTAAAAGCTATGGTGAACTACCGTAATATAGCAGGGCTGTGTTCGGCTTTCCTGTCCATGCAAAGATTTTGAAAAATAGAATGAATAATGTACTTACTCTATGGGCTACAGAATTGATTCGCGCCGTCACAGGTCCCACAGAACTCGGCGTAACTTCCCCACACACCGTACTCAACACACTTGGCGGCCGTTTCTGTAACTTTGGCGGCGGTCGCCTAAACAATTCCGCAACAGCTCTATTAACGTTACCCCCAGTTGTAATACTGTTGAGTAATGTCAAATCATCCTCATTACTACCAAGTGTAATTTGCGGTGTAGCTACAGCACTAATGGTTTCACTGCTATTGGTTTCCATGGGAATTGGATTCGATGTAGATGGCGTCACAATCAGATGAGTCGTTGGTGATGTTGACATAGTCCCAACAGACGACACTAATGTCGTGGCGAAACTTGATGTGACAGCAGCGTTGATTATGGAACTCACCGGTAAGAATATTGATCCGCTGGGCATGGTGTTACTTGTCGTTGAACTATTGGTAGTAGGTGTCGAACTATTGTTACCTAGCAACGCAATTCCGGTGCTTGAAGCAATAATTTTGTTGTTTGATATGGTTAGATTGGTTACTGCTTTTGGTTCTGTTGGTTTCGTTTGGGATGGGCTGGCTCCAATTTCCTCATTTTGAGGTATATAATTTTGTGAACTATTCAAATTCGGTGGTGGTAGTTTTCCTGATGGTGTTGATGCTACTAACGGGGGTAATTGTTTTGTAGTTTGAGTGGGTTTGATGATTGAGGAAGTTGCAGCTATACATTGCGTCTAAAACAAAACAAAATCTTGGATTATTTCAAACTTAAAAGGTACCTTCAAGATCTTAGCTAGCTCTGAATGTAATAAACAAACTCACAATTGGCAACATAGATCCACTAGCCATAGAACTTGTCGGTAACAATACTATTTCAGGTGTTGCTTGCTGTGAAAGTATAGGCTGTTGAAGTAATATATAACCGTTTGGTGTTACGGTTGATGTTACTGTTGTTGTTGCTGTTCCTGCTATTGATGCTAATGGTTTAACTATCTTCTGCTGATTCACATTCGTTGAAGTTGTTACTACAGCAGGTGTAACTCTTATAGGAGTTTGCGTCAATGCACTCACACTGGTTGTTGTTAACGTTGAAGTTGTCGGGAGTTTTGCTACTGATGGTTTCGTTTGGACCTATATCCAAAAATTTATGTTTTACAGTTTAAAAACCTTGACAACTGAATCTAATCTTACCGGTTTCGCATAATTAGGTGATGGGAACGATTTTCTTGCCCTTTGTTTGGTCATAATCTTCGCGAATGATTTTACAAATATTTCACCCTCTGGTCGGACGCTATTACTGTTAACACCTGATGGTCCGGCCGTTTTACGCGTATCTACCACTTTCTTCACAATCGATGATTCATTATGATCAGAACTGTAGTTATTTGAAATGTTTGAAAAATTGCTGTCCACCTAAAACAGAAATTTATGAATTTAGATTAAAAACAAATATTTTTTATTATAAGTAATTATTGCTATATGTGTTTGTTAACTATTTTTGTTTATTAATAATACGGTACTTTACTTCTGACTACCCCTTTAAAAAGGATTATAATTAGTGTTATTTGTTTATTTTTATCGCTGAGTTTTGTTACGTACGAAAGCGTAGAAGGGCCACTACTAATTTTTCAATTCTGACTTCTTTTTACAGAATGCTGCAAAGTAAGAATTCTAAAAAAAATTTTTGTTGGGCCCTTCTAGGTTTTCGAATGTAACAAAAAACTCGGAATTTTTTATCATTCTGACTGTTTTTACAATTTTTTTTTACAACTCAGAATTATTACATACTATTCTGACTTTTTTGTGGCAGAATTCTGTAAAACAGTTCGGAAAGATAAAAAATTCTGACAAATCAAAATATTAATTGGAATGGCGATTTTTTGAAACTTTCTCGTCTGATCAGGTTGATCAACATGTTAATTGTAAAGAAGACGTTCACCGGATTTATAACTCCGAATTATTTTGTAATTCTGAATTCTTTACACAATTGGGTGAAAAAATGTCAGAATTATTACTAGTCGGACTTGTTCGGAATTTTTTATCATTCACAGTTATTTTACAGAATTCTGTAAAAAAGTCAGAATAGTAATAATTCTGAGTTCTTTTACATAATTTTGTAAAAAAAGTCAGAAATGAAATATTCCGAGATTTTTTTATAGAATTCTGTAAAATAAGTCAGTAGTCAGACTTTTTTTTGCAAAATAATTCGTCTTCTTTATAATTAACATATTGATCAACCTGATACAGCAGAGAAAGTTTGATTTATACAAAAAATTCCCGATTCTATTAACATTTTCAAAGTCTCGGAATTTTTTTATCATTCCGAATTAATCCTTATAAATTTGCTTACATAATTCTGCAAAAAGGTCAGAATATTAATCGTTCTGTAAAATAGTGAGACTAATAAAAACATTCAGAGTTTTTTACAGAATTCTGTAAGAAAAGTCAGAATTCCGTAATTCTGTAAATAAAGTCAGAATAATAAAAAATTTCGGGTTTTTTTTTACAGAATTCTGTAAATTAAGTCAGAATTTAAAAATTCCGAGTTTTTTTTGTATAGAATTCTGCAAAAAAAATGAGTCAGAATTCTAAAAAAAATTGTATGGCACTTCTACGCTTTCGTAGTTACGAGAAAAGTGATGAAAAATAAAAACCACTGTTGTGCCAAAAACACCTAGTTCTACTCATAAGTCGAAACTACATTAATCTTTGTATTACAACCAAACTACAGAAAGTAAAAAAAAAGTTAACAAACTTACTTCTAGTTGAGCAGCAGCAGCCTGAAATACGAAAAAGACATCAAGTTTTGTTCTATTGAAAACTTTAAGTAAATTAAAATTAGAATAAACGTTCGCAAGTCTATTTTAATTTTTGTATAAACAAGTGATTATTAATTAATATAGAACGTACCTTAAATCTTTCTCGTTTTTCTTCAGTTTTGGATCTAGTTCGGATCTCGTTAGGTTTAGCCTTCTCTACTTCACCACTCTTTTTCTCTAAAATGTTTAACGCTGATAAATATCTCTTTTTTGCTTCTAAATTTTCCTGTATCACTTCTTCCTCTTCAATCTAAAAATCGTAACTTTTTTATTTGACATTGTTTTATAGCCATGCCAAACATTTTTTTATTGCCTTTGATTTTCCCAAAAAAAAAAAAAACTCTTCAAACATGAAACAGGATATATGCCAGAGGAACTAGACAGAGGTGGATAAGCCGATGTTTACATACAGTCGACAGGGTGGATCACGGCAATTTACAGATGTCAAACTTGGTTAATGTTTATTCTTTTTACCACCTTGCAACTGCTCTGGATAGGTCAAGATGAGCAGTGCTTGTTTTTTGGATCAGAGTAAATGGACGGTTTTCACGGGGCGGTTTAAAAATTTTTAGATCCAGGTCTCCTGAATTAATACAATCAAAGAAATATTTTTTTGTATAATCTATCACATAATGATTATAAAAATAATTTCGCGCAAATCGTTTGATACGTCGCTACAGCGGCGTTGAGTTTTTAAATTGAAACATCGAGTGAAACGACTAACGTAACGTCAAACGGTAGCGTTAACGTGAGAGTTTGTAAATTGGCCTTGATTCTCGACCGAATTTCGATGAACATTCCAGTAGTGTAAAAAAATACCGTTTCAATGTACGCTCAATATATCATTCAAAACCACCTCGTGGATGAGCCTGGATTAAAGCTCTAATTTACCCACAATTGGATTATTGTTCTCATGGTTCTTGGCTCTGGATGTACTAAAGATTGGCTGACTGCTGATCAAGGAGTGCCAGGTGAAGCTATCGACTAGGGCAGGGGAGTCATGAAATCACTTCAAACTTCAGAAAAAATAAAATACTGGGAATTTACTTACTTCTTCAGCATCGTTTTCACTGTCAGGCTCGCTCTTAATTTCGTCAGTAACAATTTCGTCAACTGAACTGGCACTACTCATTGGTGATGAATCTTTAAGACTTGTAGAAGCTTCCAGATGAGCTAGCTTTTTACTAATTGATGATGTACTCTCTGTTGCTGTTTTATTCAAACAACTATTTGTTGACTGAGATGTAGATATTGGGGGTTTACTTAGAGACGTGCTAGAGCTTGTAGTTGCTGGTTTTGAAACTGGAGTTCCATTGGATTTATCTGCCGCAACCGAGTTCGTTACTGAAGTTCTCTAAGGAAAGTATATCGTAATTTTGCTAGTGAAATTAATGAATGAAGAAACAAATTGTTTCTCTAAGTAAATTGTCATTTGCGCATTTGTCAAAAATTCTTACCGTTGAAACTCCTGCCAAAGTAGACGAATTCTTTCTAGAATCCGCTACTGAAGTAGACGATTTCTGTTTAGAGTCTCCTGCCAAACTAGACGGATTTTGTTTAGAGTCTCCTGTCGAAGTAGACACATTCAGTTTAGAATCCGATCCCGAAGTAGACGAGTTACGTTTAAGCGGTGTACTTGAATTTTTATTTAATATTACATCAACACTCCCTTGCAATGACTTCAATAGAATCTGGTTACTCTTACAACTTTCCGCATTCTCCGGTATTTTCTTTGTCTGCTTCTGCTCATCACTGGGTTTTCCTTTATTATTCGTAACATTATCAATAGTCGCCTTGGAAAGAACCGAACTTTTTTGCGTAACTGTGTCTTTACTTTTGTCTAATTTAGATTCACTACTACTATTGCGGCGTTGTTCATTTCCAATGATTTTAGCAACATTTTCTGTTTGTTTTGTGCTACATTTCAAGTCATTTGCTGGTTTCACTTTTTCAATTGGCCATGAATCTCTGCGTTGTATTTTACTTAAAGTTTGGTCATTAACACTGTCTTCATTCTTACGTTTTTTACTTTCATTCACGATTGGCTTTTCCACTTTACTAGGAGAAGTAATATGAATAACGCTTAGATTTTGTAAAGTTGTTTCAGTAGCTTTTCGATCTGTTTTCTTCTCTGGATTAGATGTATTTGATGATTCAGACTTTGAAGCTTGTAACGAAGAATGGATTATGTTTATTATACTGGCCTGAAAAAGAGTGTTATAGTTATAGATAGATAACTTGTAATAAATCCCTACCTGATCTAAATTCTCCATAGTATCATCCATTTTCTCAATACTCTCATCACTACTCATGCACTTATCATCTTCGAAAACACTTATTTCAACAATATCCTTCAAATCAAGTTCATCAGTTTCTTTTGTACTTGACACAACTTGACTTGACTTCGGCTTCTCATTTTCTTCTTTAGTTTTTTCATCTCTCTGACACATTTTCTTCAATGGAGGTTCATCGTTCTGATCCAACTTCTTTGTATATTCCCCATGATCGTTATTAGGAGGTGGTTCACCCTCAACTTTCCGATGTTTCTCTTTTCTCACAATATTAGACAACACCTCATCATCGCTGGAGTTCCGTTCCTCGTTCCTTTGATTAATATCTTCCATGAGTTGAGTCGGTGGTAGATTGGAAATATTGTCAATCCTAACCATTTTTTCAATGGCATTTGGGGACAAAACCGGTTTGCTGGTGCTTGGTTTCTGACTTTCTTCGTTTTTCACTAAATTTCTTTTAGCTTCTTCAATCTCGCTATGTGAAAGACGTTTCATTAGTTTATCCGATATTTTGAGTTTGTTCTGCGGTGAGATTGATAGTTCAGTATTCTCTATATTATCAACTTGGACTGGTGGCAATTTCTTTCGAGTTGCCATGCTTTGCAAATCGTTTTCTGAGATGCTGATACCTGCATTGTCGTTCCCGAGGGATACTTCCATATTTTCTGAGATATCCACACGACTTATTTTATCCGAGACGTTTGATAATCGACTGGAATCGCTTTTGTTGCTTGTATCACTGTTTCTTCGAGAGGTTTTCTCTGGTGTGGATGATTTTTCGTCAGTCTTTTGTGTAGAGTCAAACGAACGATGTGGAATAAATTTCAGCTGACCTGAAACATTGCAACAGTTATGTAATAGTTATTTTTGGAAATGAAACGACGTCAACTACACAAAATGTGGAGTGGACATCGATTCATTTCCAAATACAGCTCACTCCTCTTTGAAATAAATTATTTTAAGAAATAAAAGTCAAATAGTAGTGCGAAAAGTAGTACTTTTCCGCATGCGCCGATAGTTGACCGAACGACGCGCAGCAATAATAAAAACAGTGCGGAAAAGTGCAAGTTTACGCACTACAAAAAGGCGGAAAATTGTACTTTTCCGCACGCTCGTAGGAAAAATATCTTAAAAGTACCGGGACGAACAATCTGGAAAATTATAGCTGGAGGAAACTAATTTTACTGATATTGAATCCCTACGGCTTTCTTCAATGTCAATGACTAGTAAAACCCGTCTATTTCGATCGTTTTCGGACCTGAATTAGCCTCCAAACTTTCAATTTTTAATTCAAAAGGACTGACATCCGTTTTTGGCGTAGTGAACCCGGTCGCGAATCATCTTCAACGTAGTTAATTTCAGTAGCGCCTGTTTGTTAAATTTGTTCGGAAAAGATGGCTTAGTAGTCCGCTTTTGCACATGAGTCTCTTATAATGGCCTCGTGGGGACCAACTTTTAATGATACAACAACGCTTCTCGATATTAGGCCACTAATTTGATTAGCTTTAAACGTTATCCGTTATTTGGAGCATGCGCATTGCAACAAAAAATAAGCGACTACCTTATTAGTCGATAGCGCTCGCCGCTATTTAGGTTGAAATAAACGGGACGCTATTAAAGGATCAATTTAAACAAGGTTGCCAAGTGTAATACTTATTTGGTTAAAACGAAGAAAAAAAAAGGAAAAGCTCCTCAAGAGAGTAACATAATGCGCAAAAGAATTCCTCGAAATGTTTTTTCATGTAATTATATTTTGCCTTCAAAATGTACAACCAATATCTTTAATGACATGAACTGACAAAGCCGAGATGTGCCTGAAATTTGATATTTTACACCCATAACCTCTATTTCATAGAGAAAAAGAATTAAAAGTGCGGTTAGTTGCAACGTTAACGTATGACAGATACATTGCTAATTAAAACCCAAAATGTGTTCAAAAGTAATACCTTATTTTTCAAGAACTGCGCATGATCAGAATAACGTTTAGCGTTATTTACCAACCAGGAGGCCTAAAATCTCTCAATTATCGAAAAGCTTCAACGTCTTCTATAATTTAGTAAATTTTCCTTTAACGTTTCGACATTATTGAACATTCAAGCTTATTTGCAATGTTGAAATGATGGTTTTTAGAAACATTGCAATGGATAAGACAATGTTTGCTGTTGATAATAAGTAATTAAATATATCATGTCCTTACCTTTGGTTTTAACATTTCCTCGCCCACCTATCCCATCAGCTTCGACACCACCAGCTACCTGAGTGTCATCTTCTTCATAGTCATGGTCCATATTTTGGCGATCTTCACTTTTGTAACGTAGTTTATTCCGGAAAGCAGTATTGATTTCCGACGCTGTGTCATCGTCTGTTCCGTAACCTTCCATTGTATCTGGAGTGAAATTAAAATTAAACAACCTTTAGCCTCCTATGACTATCACTGTGAATACATACCTCTGATATCTCTATTTTCTTTATCGGTATCAAGACTATCACGTCTATCTTTCTTATTATCAACATCACCAACATCCCCCTTGCCTTCCTCTACTTTTTTAGAAATCCCTTTCTCCTCTTTACGTCCACCACTTTCATCGCTTGTCATTTTTTTGCTCACATCATTTTTTACACTCTCACTTTTAGTGTGATCAACACTCAACTGTCGTTTCGCTAACATTTTCTTTTCAACATACTGTGTCGTGGATATGTCATTATCATTTTCATTAGACGTGATCGATTTGTCCTCTTCAGTCTTTGATTTAATTGGAGATGGATTGGCTTGTGGAACATAGTGCGGTATGAAGATTTGGAGTTGCTTGACTTCATTATCAGGTTCTAACGGTGTCCTGTAGGGTGCATAGTGAAATTCACCGTAGATTTTCTTTAAATTTTCAACGTACACGGTCAATTCCTGAAAAACAAAACGAATTATAATAATTGTGTTCAAGTATTACTTCTATTTATAAATTACCTCGACACACTCTTCAATGTCAGTACGTTTTTGCTTAAATCCATTTGGATCCTTTTCACAATACAGGACACATTCCTTTACTGGCACCCAGGCTTTATCGTGGGCCCCAAAGAACCGTACATCAACCATACCATCTTTTACAGTCATCGCTTTACCAGGCCAATAAGGAAACCCTGAATTACAAATTGGAGTGTTAAAAATATTGATCAAATGGATATATTTTTAGTTTACCTCTAAGCTTTGCCCAGACTAATAGATGTGGTTTAGGACATACTTCAGTGAACCATGTATTTTTCTTCGTATTGGCATTCAAATAACACGATGGACAATTTTCGATTTCAGCCATTTCTTGTTTGCAAATTTTTATTATAGTCTTTGCAAGGTTCGTTAATTTAGATTGTGCTGAAAATATCGCGAAAATTAGATCCTATAGCGAAAATTTCAAAAGTACACTTACAAGAATTAAATATAATGCTATTGTGCAACATCCATTTTGCATCAGCTTCAAAAGCTTGCGTACTACCATATAAGTTTTCTTTAATGTTTTTCTCCAATAATGTCAGATCCATCGGTTGTATAATATATTTCTTATAATCTGGAAATTCGCCATCGTTCACTGGATGAATAAACGGCTCTGACTAAAAAAATATATCATTTTAGTGACGTCGGCACGCAGTATATTTGGCAACGTCGATTTCCAGTCGATTTGTTTGTGTTTACATTGTGACACAAGTTACAATACCGGATAAAATGTTTGTTAATAAGGTAAAGTGATTTGTTTGGACTCTCACCGACGGTAAAAATGGCGGAATTCCTATATGGATACTAATTGGTTCTATTTTTGGGTCGTGAATAGCGCATTAAATTTATAACTTAGGTACATGCGGAATTAGCGAATAAATACTAAATTACTTAAGAGTATCATGCTTTCTAATTTGCAATTAATCAGAAAGTGGCATTTTTCAATGTCAGGAACCTCTGAAAAATAGAAAATAATTCTGAAACACTTACCCCAGGGCACTGCATCATCCTATTGACAGCAAATTTTAATAAACTACATAAATGCTCCAGGGTCATACCTTTCATAGCCTCAGACCTAAAATAATAATAAATACGTATGTACAAAGGTTCAATTGCAGTATGTTATAGTCAAATAAATTACAAACTACAAATTTGGTCACAAGACTTATTTGGACAGAGTAACAATATTTTAAGACAAGATAGTCACCCAACACTTTTCCTAGCTCGAAAAATAGCCTCCATTCGCAGCAGACCTTTGATGGTTTCATGCTCAATTGGGTTCGAATCTCCCTGTGCAGAAACTCTTAATGAACGCGGACATTATCATTTATCTCCAGACCTTGTGGATACTCGACTACATCCAACTGGCTACCAAAATAATTATTTATAATCTTGTTTTATTTGTAAATTGGATTGGTACGCTGAATTTTCTATTAATTTTTCAGATGCCTAGGGATAATCGAGATATTTCGCAAATATTTTAGCCTCCAATATCGGCCAGCCCTTAGCGTTGTCCATCTTTTACGTCCTTGACTAGGTCGCCCTTTGTACTATCCAGTCTTCATTGCATCCTTTTAGGTACAATGCAATCTTCTCGCAATATCTTCTTGTCTGCAACCCTCAGTGGCTAAAGTAACAATTTTAATAGAAAACTTAACTACTAGACTAGAAATGTCATTCTGACAACAAAAGAGCAGTCGTTGCTAGTCGCCAAGACAGACTAAAACCCTCCAGTGCATGACAGCTATCAATAAAAAAACTTAAAAAGTGTTAAAGCAAAAAAATAATTATTGAAGTGGGAAGTTCAAAAATGAGTTTTTCTTTTGATATGTGGTCTTCATCTAATAAATAGGTTTACCTTGTTTGCGTGCTTTCAGCCTTCAATATAGTTACACATTCCGGACATGGCCAATGTTTCGGATCAACAATCACCTGTTTCAAACATTTATGATGATAACTTCGAACACACGTTTCACATGCGATATTAACATTATCTCTGTGACATCTCCAACAAAACACATCTTTGTTTGGCTAAAAATGAAGAACAATTATATTATTATTAGTATTTCCTACAGGATATACCCATTGAAAGGAAATTCACAAAATTAAAACAACTAAATTAACTGAGCACATACAAAAAGGGATATCAAGGCTCTGTGGCAACTCCCTTTTGGAGAGTAAATGTTGTCCGTCCTAAAGGCAAAATACGGATAGATTGGGCTCTATACAATAGAGGCAAACTCTGAAAAAACCGTAGTACAAGAACTTCAGAGTGAGCACATCATCAATCTGGCCAGAATTCCTAATAATGTAACCTAAGATTCGATTCGCATTAGATACAACGTTGGTTATCTGTGGAACAAAATTAAATTCGCTGTCAAAGACTACGCCCAGGTCTTTAACTTTTAACCTCACTGATACGTTCCAAAGATACCTCATTTAAACGATAATGAAAAATATACGAACTTTTCAACCTTGAAAAGGTGACATACCACTCTGAAATTTGCTTTTTTATGTTTATGTCTTATTAAGAAAATTCAGAAGAAAAATCAACCTCACAAATACGGAAAACCTCGGAAACCTAGATGATATTATGATAGTGACAAATGTACCTACCTACCTAGAAGACCTTTTGATCAAGAAAGTAAGTATTTAAATCACCAGCACAATACAAATATTTTTACTAAATCGACCGGACTATTTATATCAAAGTACACAACATGACATATTTCATGAAGCATCAAGTAGGATGCTGTATCTATGTACTACTATAGACGTCACTTATACGTCAACATTTACCAATTTTCCGATATGTAAGTAAATTAAACACAAAATTAATATTCAAGTATTGTATATACCGATTCTATGAGTCTTTTTTTTAGGAATGGCTGGACTTTCAGGCACAAAGATAAACACGACATAGACCTCAAATGATAATATACTATACTACTGTTCTGTTCATATTATAATACAACACAATATTATTGCAATAGATAATAACAACTAAATAAAAATTAAGGCACATAAATATTTTGCATACCTTAAACATGACAATTTCACCACTAGCAAATGACTTCCTTCTGATTTTTTTCGAATCATCACTACTGCCACCTATAGAAGCATCACTCAAATTCAATTTATTGCCATCTAGCGAGGTATCAGATACACTTGATTTCTTCTTTCTCAATAATTTCATATGATCGAATTTATTAATGCTCATTTTACTATGGTTATCATCACTTTGTTGTACTTCGGTTTCTAATTCACTTTCAGCTGTAACTGGATATCTATTTTGTTTAATCTCTCTCTGAGATTTTCTATTTTCTGGCGTAGAAATTGGCAACACATGCTTTTTAAGATGAATATCCGAAGACTTTCGTTTTCGAGAGATATTAGTGTCCAAGTTAGCCTCTTTCGACAAGGCTAACAAAGATTTCAACTCCCTACTTGGATGAGTAGCACTAGAATCGGAAGAAGTTTCACTAACAGAGTCATTTTTAGAATCGTCACATGCCACTGTTGTCGAGCCTGAGTGATCCAAAGAGACGGCGCTAACACCAATTATTTCACTTACGAGTTTCTTCTGCAGCTCTACATCGTCTACCAAAACTTGTGGTAGAAAGATATCTTCCTGTTCGTGCTCACTCATATCTGAAATGGCTATGCTAGGTATAACATTAAAGTCTACTGACAAAGGGCACTTACTACTGTTTACATGCTACACTCTACACTATGGTACCACGATGTATTAATATATTTCACATACAATTGTTATAGCAGAAAGTACTAGAACTCATTATTATGATTACTGATTACCAGCTTTGGTATTTTCGTTGTTAGAAAAGAAAAAAAACCGACTGAAGCGGCATACACGGCGCATTTAGGAATTTTAGACATACAAACATAACCCACTTTTTATTATGATCTGTCGAATGTCGTTTTCGTTCTAATGTATGTCACAGTATAGCTGAACTACGTAGGTGACCCTATCATAAAAAGCAGATTTAAGGTATAATAAAGTAGTTAAAGTTAGTTTACTAGTCAAATGTATGATTTATTTTCTTAGAACTTATATTTCTTCTCTCTGTGAATGATAACTGTGTTTGATTAATGGGGTATATAGAGAATTTTTACATCATAAGATACTCGTCAGATGGCGCTTCCATTGTCTGGTGGTTAATTTTCCATGACGTTGAAATATCTAACTACCTGAGGAAGCGTGATGGCACCTCGAATTGCGCGCGCAGTTGAAATGGGAAGAAAAGAGATGGATGACGAGAATATTGAATACAAGGTTACTTTGGGTGTTCGACTGATTCTGGACAATGCTATCAAGGGCATTCTGGGAAAGGTTAAATTTGATATTGGCTGTTATAGACAGAGAGCGAGAGAAAGTTTATACACGTTTTCGGAAGGCGTTGCCAAATACTGGCGCTGGCAATAGAATGATTGCAGCGCCACACAATCGGGTAAGTTGATTATAAGTAGGTGTAGTGTTGTATCGACTATTTGTTTCACGAACTCACGTATAGATAGCGCTTTCCAAATTATATGCATATATATATACGGGGTTTGTACATAAGTATGTTGTTGGGTATTTAATTGTTTACTGCTAGGTATATCACGAGTATGTTGGGACTAAATCCTACAGCTTACTAATGTAGATCATCTAGTTCAGGTTGTTCTTACGTTTAGGTCTTTGAGCGTCTCTTCACGTCGATCTAAAGAGATTTTTTGGGAATTCCTCTAGTGTATAGAGCCTAGTTAAGCCAAACTTTTCCTGAAGTTGATGGTGTCTCTGTGGACCAATTGCTTTACTTCGTGGGGTGTTAAAGTTACACTTCCGAGGTGCCTCATCATTTTTACAGAACTGTAGTCTCGGTTGCTTCTTCGCGTCCTTACTTAGGCCTATCTTTTTTAGATGGTATTTCAAAGGATAGTTTCGTGCTGTAATGAGTAATGAGTCTTGAGTCGTTCTTATGCAGTTCGATAAGCTTTTTGACCTTTGATTCTGAGGGTTTAATGAACGTCTGTCTCGGGGCTGGACTATTTCTCAAGTAGGACTATAATTGTTCGTTTTCCCACTTCTCATTATATTATGACCTTTTACATTCTCATTATATTATGACCTTTTATAGATCCGTCAGCAGTATACGATTCGGATGCATTTTCCGCGGGTCTCTACTTTTCGTTTTGGTTGGCGATCTTCAATGAGCAGTTATGTTTTCCTGAGAGCTGAGATCTTAATCTTTCGCTGAAGCATAGCGAGATTTTGGACTTATTCTCGCTAGGCCACGTCACATTTGCGACGACTTGTGAATTGGCCGAAGTTCGCGAGGGTACCCCATGTCCGGTGCCTCAAATCGATGGTGTTTTCGTCAGGAGATGCATTATCTACTCCTACTCCTCACACACGCACTTTGTGACGATGGTACAAACAGATTCCTAACTTTCAACATAGGTAAATATTTATTATTAGTTTAATTTCCAAAATGCACTTATAAATTGACATTTTTTTTCACTCCGTCATCAGCCTTACTCCTAACATGGTCCACGTTAGAAGAATTAATACTTTGTAAAATTAAAAACCTCTAATGATTAAGTGTGAGTCTGATGATGGAGTGAATAAATTCGAAAACATGTCCCATTTGTTAAGTGAATTTAGACATTAGATATAAGGAGCACAAATTGTTATTAAAGCAATACCTTTTGTGGTATTTTTTGAACTGTTAGAATGTTGGCTTTTTAATAGTGAGATAATATACAGGGTGTGCCATTTAAAAATATCAAGATTTTTATGGGTTTGCAAAATGTCAACCCTGTATAATGGGTAGGGTTTCGAACCAATGTGTAATGGATTATTTTACTACAGGATATCGTACATCCTACTATTTGCAAAACGCATTGGCGTAACTATAAAAAATGGCTCATAATGGGGCATGTTTTTTAACTTTTAAAATTAATATCTAGTTAACTATGCATTTTAGAGCAAACAAACCTCATATCAAAATCATATGATGTATATGCATGGCAAGTCAATACCGGTTACAAATTGTTAGACTTACTTTGTATCAGAAAAAATACAACTCCAAATTAATTAAAATTGCTCCATTTTATTAAAATCTCGATATCTCCCAAAATTGAAGATATATCAAAAATTATTCAAATTGGTTTTTCTCTATACACAATTTTGTTGTACACCCTGTAAATTAACCTTAAAAAAATCCAGCCTTGTGGTCCTAAGCAGTTTATTATAGTTTTATGCAGACAGACTTTTTGTAGTTGAATAGGACTACCATTGACAGGAAATGTGACGTTACAAATGTACATGATACATATAGATATGCAACCAAACATACACATCTATATTGAGGGTTCGTCGCTTGCTCTACTATTGTGCAACCGTTACATCTATCTTTACCATAAAATTATTAATGTATTAAACATATTAATTCATTATAATTAATAAACTAGTTTTCAAGATGTTTTAGGAAATATTTAAAGAAACATTATTCTTTAATCTATATTATTGAAAAATAATACATTATAGGTAGGTATTATAGACCATCTGCTGCATAAAAATGATGCCCTATAATAAATCATTACCAAATTTGGATATGTCATATAGCAAAAATAGATCGAGCTTTATAATTTTTTATTTCTAATTTACATGCCAATGACAAAATTTAAATCATCATCAATAAACAACAAAATACCACTTAATATTCTGTAATAGTACAAATATAGCCATATGATCCCCACTCGTTACATAAACCAATGTTGTCACTAGTTTAAAAAAAGTAAATGAAATACGTACAATGAATGTTAAACGTTCCGAGCTGAATTTTGCTGTAATAACAGATTTTAATAATCTTAAGTTATCAGAAGCATAGGTTTATCAGGGAGGGTTTGTTTATTAAACATATGTTTATTTGCCATACCTTCAGATATTAGCAGATACAGCACACATATTATATATCTAAAATAATATTCGTCTACATCTTTATAAAGTCGTGGTTGGCCACCACAACGTTTGCGCTGAAATCTCGACTTTATTTTTAAAATCTTGTATATTTTGGGATGTAACAGTTCTGGGTCGTGTTATTAAAAACCATAAACTAGAATCACCAAAAAATGTGAAGCACGGTTGTACAGATTCAATAGAACTGGTCCTTGCTTTTTTCACGGCCTCTTTATGACCCTTGGCTTCGTCCTAAGAATGTTACGAAGCAACAAGGTTACTTAAGGATGAACGAACGTTGGCAACTATGCATAAGTTAAGTCAATCGTTAAGTTACCTTTACAGGTTGTTTTTTACTTACGCAATTTCATGTTACCTTCGGTCGGCGAGGAACGATAATCCGAAAATAAGACTGCCGAAAAAAATACAAATAAAGTAGAATCAAAGTGACAACAAACTGTATACGAAACTATTGAATATTTGTGCCATTTATTGACTAATTTTAAGTGAAATTTTAGTGAAATCGTGCGAAATTTGTATGTAATTTACAAAAAGTATAACATATAGTGGATATTGTTTGTTATTTTGTTTAGGTGTGGATAATTTACTTACTTACCTTCGGATATACCTAGTTAAATATATTGGTATGATGATTCTTTTATTAAAATACCTTTTAATATGTTGTTTATAATTAATTTAACTTGTATGGATCAAGCTTTTGATTCCCATTTTGATAACACTGAAACTTGAGGGAATCAAATCCGATACCCAAATTTCTGGCATGGATTACTTCAAATTTTATCCAAACCTGTTGCGCTATTAATGCATCCAGATTCCGAATTTCGCAAAAGGACAAAAAATTAATATGTTCAGATATTCTTGACAAATGGTGAAAGCAAATTTTCAAATTAAATAGGGAAAGCTTGGAGCAAAGTTTGGTTGACAACAATTTTCATACAACCCAACTTCTTTTGCAGAAGTAAAAGAAAAATATCTGTATCTACAGATTTGACTAGAATTGCTATGCTTCTTCTGCTAAGACATGAAGAACTATTCGGGTGTCTGCTTCTTCCTGATTGCTATTTAATGAAGCTACATTTTGATGCTCATGATTTTCAGTGATATAAGAAACGCTTGTTTTGGGGCTTTCAAATCCTCCAGCTACAATCAACTTTTCATTGTCTTCTAATAAAAAGTTTCGCAATGCTATTTTATTCGATGTGGATTTCAGAAAATTTTGGAAACTTTTCTTTACCCAGAAACTTGGAACTCAGCTATATTGTAGCAGCGAGTCAGGCCGAAACGTCGTAAATGAAATTCATGTTGGTTATCACAACAACATTCCAACGTTGGCCCTGGTATTGTGTTGTGCGTTGATACTTGTTCTATTTTTATTCGTAATTATCACGTTCTGTTAATCGCAAATGACTGTAATTTTTTTTTGGAAATTTCTATGATCTTTTTACTTCAATTCACTCGCTTTATGAATGTGAAAATTCCCAAAAATTAAAAAATAATGCACAAAAATATTACGTGGATATTGTCTTAATTTTTTTATAAAAATAACATGATTTGAAAATGTTTTGTTACGCCTTTATTAAGGCTCAATTTTCTACTTTCAAATAAAAAAAACATAGCCAAGTTTGGAAATAGCAAACTGCTAAACTTCGCCTTTTGATCGGTATAGGTTCCAATTGTATCTTTGAATGATAAATGTGTCCTGATCCATCCAGACCATTAATCTTCCATGCAAAATTAAAGATATACATATCTACAGGAAAACTTTACTTTAACTTTAATTTGCATCATCAAATACAGGGTGGTCTACATGAAATTAACAGGTTCAATTAAAAATTCGCCTAATATTATGAATATGTGCATTTTCCACGAAAACGTCAAGAGTTATCCATAGGAAAGTATTATAATATTTGAAGGATAATTACTTTGTGCATCTAATTTTGACCTCATTTACCGGGTGTTCCATTTGAAATAAACAAGTTATTTAGAATTAAACTTTACGTTCATATAACTTATATTATTGGACACCCTGTATTTAGTATTGGGGGTTTTTTATATTTGGCGTAACAAGTGATGACTGGATATATTTATCAGCCCAGACTGGCTTAAAAAGAACAAACGCATAGGTGTGAATTTTTTCATTCACATTATGTCTATATTTTTATAAAAATTAAAATATTTAAAAAACTGTCAGGTTTAGGTGCGATGTACTTTAATGAAAGTTAGGTTTATTTTAAACGGGGAATCTAAAAATATATTCATATACAGGGCATTCCATTTAAAAAAACACAACTATGGTTCGTTTCTTATATTTGGGACACCCTGTACAGATTCACAATATTTGTATTGTCAAAATTAGATGCACATGAATAAGACTTTTAGGAAATTAAATAGTTTAGCCATACTGTACTGTTCTTTAAAGAATCTTGCTCATCGTAGGCAAAATACTCACAGGTCGTGAATCCTTGAAATCTAAATACTTAAATACTCTTAATAGTTTTACAGATATCATTAGATTTCTCAGATTTTTACACATTTTTCGCTATAAACGAGGAGGACCAATAACAGTCCTAATAACGTAACATAAATCTAATTTTGTTCTACGTCAGAAAGAATTTTTTTCATGATATCTGATTTTAATATATGATTGTTACGGAGGATAAGGCTCTGCCTTAACTTCGTGATTTTTATATGATCTGTGGTACATTCGTTATTATTATTAATGGGAAAAAGCAATAAAAATATCTATAATTGTTTAAACAAATAACACCAACTTATTATGAACAGTTTGCAGTGAATAAATTAAAGAAAACAAAAAACACACAATGGAAGGAAAAATCTCACATTCGGGCCTACTAGCGCGTAGTCCTGAAGGTCATGCAGCACGTGGTATGCAAATCAAAGGTAATGAAGACGTGTGGGTCGAGATACAAACCAACACATTTCGGAATTGGGTTAATGAACATTTACCAAAGGAGTTGAGAATTGTTGATTTGTCACAGGTAGGTAAAATTAGTAAATGTTTGTAATTAGGTAACCTTTCTATATTCGGAAATATACAGGGTTACCTAGTCAAATTGTATGGTTAAGTTATGACCCGTGTCCACTACAGCAACTTATAGAAACATGGTGTTGCTCGATGTTCCTCTTTGTTGTGTGTTTCTGAACTTTTCCGCAACATATACTACATACCATTGTTCTGCTTAAATTTCACAACCCCATCAGGCCCGGAACAGGTTTTAATTTTAATGCTTTTGTTTGGTATAGGACGCTATCATTCAAGACCTAAGATACTATCTTTAATGGCCTACTCTAGGCATGTCGTTTGGCATGCAGATAGCCCTTCATAATATCAATATCCTGCCTAAATTTCACAACCCCATCAGGCCCAGAACAGGTTTCAATTTTAATGCTTTTATTTGGTATAGGACGCTATCATTCAAGACCTAAGAAACTATCCTTAATGGCCCAATCCAGGCATGTCGTTTGGCATGCACAGAGCCCTTCATAATATCATTGTGCTGCCTAAATTTCACAACCCCATCAGGACCCGAACAGGTTTCAATTGTAATGCTTTTCTTTGGTATAGGACGCTATTATTCAAGCCTAAGAAACTATACTTAATGGCGCAATCCATGCATGTCGTTTGGTATGCAGATAGCCCTTCATAATATCATTGTCCTGCCTGAATTTCACAGTCCTATCAGTCACTGAACAGGTTTCCATTTTAACGCTTTTGTTTGGTGTCATCATCTTCAACAAAAACCCAAAAATAATACGCAAATTCTGGGCGAGGAAGAGTGTAATACCATCAATTAATGCACCAGGTGATGAGACCATGATCATAAAAATAAGTTCAAGTTGAAATCTATATTTCTGGTAACATTTTTGTGTGTCAATTCCTTGAAACCCATCTTTGACTGAAGGTGAAACTTTCGTTTTATACTTTTAAATGTATGAAGAACTTTGGAAATAGCATTACCTACTGAACGTATAAATTAATGTTTAGGATCTTTGTACTGGTGTCAGATTATGTGCTTTAGTAGAAGCACTTCAAAAGAAACCATTAAAGCCAGCGTGGAATCGACGACCAGCAAACCAGCATCACTATCTTGAGAATGTTACAACTGCTTTGAATGCAATAGAGCAAGATGGAGTCAAACTTGTAAATATCGGTAAGTAGATGAAGAAGTGTTTGCTTCCAACTTATTGACTACGTTTTGTTAAAATATCATCTATAAACATAAAAATGTATATTACCATCTCTTTAAGATGCTCATCTAATGAGTAAAATCCATGTTTGAGCAAGTAAGACTTTATTGTTCTCAAACAGAGGCTCTCTAAATCGTTAGCAGCAGCAGCCCGAACACCTGCAATGCGGACGGATAACTTATGTGGGACGAATGACATAAATATGACCACCTAGAGTAATTAATACCCAACAGGTTTGCAGTACTTCCTGCAACATACCTAACAAGCTGAAGAACAACTTTTCTCTATTGCAAAGTCATATTGAACTTCCGTTATTGGTGTCAGAGATAAATTATTCTGTTTATTATCAAGATTCAGTTTTGGTTTATGATTATTTTCAGGTAATGTTGATATAGTCAATGGGAATTTGAAACTAATTCTCGGTCTAATATGGTCGTTAATTGTGCGTTATCAGATTGGAAGATCAAAATTTCCACCAAGAAAATTAATGTTGGCCTGGTTGCAAGCCGTTCTACCAGAATGCAAAGTCACAAATCTAACCACAGATTGGAACAACGGTGTACTTTTGTCAGCATTGGTGGATTATTGTCGGCCTGGGTTGTTCCCTCATTGGAGATCGCTAGGTAAGAGCGTACAACTTAAAGAGTTTGTAACAAAAACTATTATAAATTTTACAGATAAAGGACAAGCCATTGAAAATTGCAGAAATGCCATGGATATTGCTCAGAAAGATTTAGGAATTCCTGCTGTATTAGAACCAGAATATCTAGCATCTCCTTGGCTGGATGAATTGTCTGGTATGACATATTTGTCGTACTTTATGAAACCTGGATCACCTGGATTTCATGCCACGTTACGATGGGCGAATTCTAGATTGGAAAGAAATATAACAAACTTTACGGTAAGCTTAATTTATTTGGTGACTTTTGTTTGCTGAATTACGGAATGTTTAATAATTTAGAGTGATTGGAACGACGGTAAGGTTATCAGTGAAATCATACGTTCTCTGGGCGGAGCAGCAACAGCTCCAGAGAAGTTACGAAGTGAGGCTAGTTATTGGGAACAAAATCAAATACAAGCAGTTGAAGCGGGTAAACGACTGGGTATGTAACATTTGAATAAATTTATATATAAAATGATACTGGACGTTGTGATATAAGTATCAGTTAAAATAATACTTTACAATTAGGAGTTCAACCAGTGTTATCTGCAAAAGATATGGCTGATAAAAACGTCGAACATTTGGGTGTGATGGCGTATGCGGCCCATTTTCAATGGATCCCAGAGCGACCACCGTTACATGATTTAATAAATGTGACACTAAATTCTACATCAGGTCGTGTTGGTGAAACAGTAAGTATATGTGTCTTGATTTGTTGGAGGTTTTGGAGATTCTTAAACTGAAGAACAATCCCCGTTTTACCTCAATGAATGACCAGTTTTTTATTTTGTTTGTCTTCTACCTTCTGATTAAATTTTCTTAAAAGAAAAATCAAATCGCCACCAAATAAATTTAATAGGAAATCGGCAATCGTTATTTTTTAGCTAGACATATTTCGCGAGTAACCCAGTCTCATCATCAGCGGCAAAAATTTGAGAAAACTTGAATTATTTATATTGTAACAGATTCTTATTATAGCTCGTAGCTCAGAAGGTGTCAGGCATTCTCACTAGGCTCAAATTATTTCTCAGGAAGAGGACTATTAAAGAAATGAAATAATCCAAAAAAAACTGGGAATACGGGGGTCGTTTCAAACAAAACCTCAGGCCATGTATGTTAATATATCAAGGGTCATAGCTCGTAACTCAGAAGGTGTCAGGCATTCTCACTAGGCTCAAATTATTTCTCAGGAAGAGGACGATTAGAAAAAAAATTAAAGAATCCAAAAAACTGGGAATACGGGGGTCGTTTTAAACAAAATATCAGGTCATGTATGTTAATATATCAAGGGTTAGAGCTCGTAACCCAGAAGGTGAGAGGCATTCTCACTAGGCTTAAATTATTTCTCAGGAAGAGGACTATTAAGCAAAAAAAGAAAGAATCCAAAAAACTGGGAATACGGGGGTCGTTTCAAACAAAATATCAGGCCATGTATGTTAATATATCAAGGGTTATAGCTTCTAATCCAGAAGGTGTCAGGCATTCTCACTAGGCTCAAATTATTTCTCAGGAAGAGGACTATTAGAAAAAAAATTAAACAATCCAAAAAACTGGGAATACGGGGGTCGTTTCAAACAAAATATCAGGCCATGTATGTTAATATATTTATTTATTTTAATATATTTATTTATTTATAAGTTCTTGCCCCTCTAGGACTTTTTTTCCATAAATATCTTGCCCTTGAAAGAGTTCAATTTATTAGGTTGAGATTTGACTTTTATTTTTTCATCACTAAAATTGTAACTTCCACTTAAGAATGGACTAATTTCTCTTTTATTAATCTGAATACTGACTATAAATATGAGTTTCTCTCCTATTTATTTATTTTTATAGTAAATTCTGACTATTTTAATGAAATTTTAGAATAGATAAAACTTTTATCTGCGTTTTACATTTTTAATCACCTGTTGTAAATGTTTCCGTAATGGACTTTCAGTGTTGTATTAGATTTTATTAGAGAAGAAAACGACATTATTATTTTTCGACGTTTTATATCCTGGTTTTTGTGATTGAAATTCTCAAAACTCTAAGCATTTTCTTGAACATTGTAACTCAGTTTCTCTTGTTTGTTTTGTTTTATTTACTTTATGATTCTATTTTTCTTATTTTCCATTTTCTTCAAAGGCAACACGCCACTGATTAGTCAAGTTGATAATTATCATCGACCATTATATAAAATATCAGTACATATAGTGCAAAATAGTGTGCAATTAGTATTCAAGTTCCGTTCCGTATTGTTGTTCCATAATGTTTTTGTTTTTCCGTTAAAAGGAAATCTTATTAATATCGGTCTGGGCAAAATCAAATAGATACCTACTCATTATTGTGTTGATCAGTTTCGTCATTGTTTAAATATCGTAATAAAGTGATTCAGGGTTTTGACCGGCAATTATTAACAATTTTAACTTATTAAACTTTAAGTAATTATTTAAAACAAAATAACTTAGCAATATTTTTCTACTAAATGGTTTACATTATATAATAGACGTAGTGTGAGTCATTTTCTTTTAGTTACATTTATTTTTTTAAATGCAAATGTTTTAACAATGTGGCATATAAATCCAGTGGTGTTTTGGCAAAATAATAATTAATAAAATTTCAATCAAACATCGAGAACATAATGTGTATGTAAGTAGTTATAATTCAACGTCTTAGTCTACTTTTCTGGAATATATATATGCGACAATTAATCATGTTTATAATGCTTGATCCAACGAATCTAACAGAAAATGCAAGCAGGAAAATAATAAATATGATAAAGTAGAAATAATTTGATGACACTTCATTCATTCATTAGGAACACCCTATATATTCTTACATTTTTGGATTCTACGCAAAATTCTAGGTAGATTTTGTGGATCATGTCTTATACCTAATTTGAAGCGTTTTAGACATATTCAGTGTTTTATGGCAAATAAAAAGTTTGCAAACTCTAAAATTATGAATTTGAGGAAAAGAGAGAGATCTCTATCAGTCTCTATAAAGTTTGACCTTGCATTTCTAAACACTTTCCACGCCTTGAAATAGCTACATGAAAATGCATCCTTCTTCAAGATAGAGCCTCCCCTCTAATAGAACAATTAACCTTTTTCCACGATCACACCCTAATAATCCTTGTTACTATTACAACATTAGTTGCACAAATAATAACAAGAATACTCTTCAATAAATTTTCTCATCGTCTCTTGCTAGAAGGACAAACTATTGAAGTAATCTGAATGAGTGAATAAATTGTTGACTCAAATTGTTGATTATTTTTGACCAAGTGTCCTATTTAGTTGCTTTCTAAAGCCATAGTGGCCAACCAAAATCAATTAAGTTCCAAAGTCCTATCACTGTTGTAATCGCAAAATGTAAAATTGTCAATATTTTGAAAACTATACATTTTTGGAACCCTGTAAACATATTTATTAAAAACATATACCGGGTATTCCATTAAGGGTGGACAGGTAGCATATCTCAGGAAATAATAGTCGTAAAACAATGGACATTATTAGTGTTATTGTTGGCATTCTTGATCACGGAAAATTAAAGATACATGATTTTTGAACGAATTTTGGTGAACAACATTCTTTTGGCCATAACTCTGAAGCAAATAAAGATTTTGATATGCGGTTTTGGACTTTTTTGTTGCAAATTCAACTTACTTTTCATTTAGCATTACTGTGGTAGTATTGTTTTTTTAACTTATATTGCGAAATTTTCAATAACAATGCATTTTTCGCATTACTGTATCTATTACGCCCTCTCGCAGTATAGTTAGGAACTAAAAAACTAATTCCAGCGATTTCCCATGGCCGATTTCCCTAAAAGAATGTTTTCCCCATTGTCCTACGACTATTATTTCCTGAGATATGCTACCTTTTCAACCCTAATGGAATAATATCTTATATAAACAATAGAGGTCCCATATATGTACCCTGAGGCACAGGATAGAATATAAATGGTAGAAGACGTGAAATTTCCTATTTGTATGATCTGTCAATGCGCAGACAGATAGCTAACAATCCAACGCATCAAATCCTGAAATTGCATACGCAGCAAGTTTGGCCGCCAGCATTGACACTAGAGACTTGATAATCTGTTGCATAAAAACTCAAAACTTTTTGTAAAAAATTAGTGATAACGTGTGAGGAAGCTTGGTGTTTCTGTAATGATCCTTGACGCTCTCAGGCACTTCAATTTTATAAAAACTAAACACCCGAATTAGGGAGTAGGGATTCCCCATTAAAAAGTTATTATCACCGGGTGAACTTTTTTTCCTGAGAATTCGGCAACATTACTACTTGTACTGATAACTCTCAGCTGGCGGCTTGCCCATCAAACGGAAGTACACAATATACTATTATAGTTTTTGCTTGGTTTTTCAGACTCATTACCAGGTCACTCTTCTAGATTCGCAGCTTTCCTACTCCAAAGTATCAACGGAAATACGTGGACCCGATAATAAAGTCTACACTGGGAATTCCCTAAACCATGGCAGAGGTGCATTTGTGCCTTCTCGTATTGGTATGCATGAGATTATAGTCAAATACGAAGGTGACGAAGTACTTGGTGGTCATTTCTTTCGAGTTCTACCGCAATTAGTTGAAGTTGCACCACCTGGAATGGCGCCCTGTGCTCTTGGATCGCTGGTGCAAGTACTGGTGAATGCGACAGGTATATCTCATTTTAAATTAGGTTATTGCAGATTCATCAACTTATTTCCCACTTAGGTGCTCCGAAAAGGGAAGATATTCTTGTCACAGCATATAGTCCCAGTGGAAGACCTTTGGACTGTCCTCTAACGACTATAGAAGGTACTAATAGTGCGACATTTAAACCCGATGAACCAGGAATATGGCGTATTGAAATAACATATCAAGGAAAACAAATTCAGGTTAGCTAATTTCTACATTTAAAATGTTGTAGGTATTTTATAACGTCTTGTTTTCTTTCATAGGGAGGACCATTCACGTGTTCTGTCTTCGATCCGGATGGTGTCAAGGTTTCTGGTCTCGAAGGTGCTTTACCATTAGTTCCACACAGCGTTGACTTAGATTGTAGTGGCGTTGGAGTTCCAGGGGAAGTTTTCGCAGATGTTGTGCATGACAAACGGTCGGTCCATTGTCATGTGGAGAAATTAGATGCAGATGGTACACATTATAGGGTGCATTTTACCCCAAAAGATGCTGGCAAACATCGAGTAAGTAAACATAAGACATTAACACAATATTTATAAAAACTAATATATTTTTAGGTCTATATATACTTCAATGGATATGACGTTAAAGGTTCTCCTTTCATGATGCGAGTGGGAACTCAAAAACGGAACAAATCTTCTGGTAGCAGTCCTAGTTCTGCTTACAGACAAAGTCCAACAAATAGATATGCAACTTCAAGCCCAATTAGCTCAGCTACAGCTCGAAATACATTGTATAACAGCTATAGACAGAATGCTAGTCCACTTTTAGATGAAACACATAAATATGCACAGGTAAAAATGTTGAGTCCCAAATATATTTCAACCTGGTTAAAACTGTGAAACATTTGCAGGACTATCATAGAACCGTCACCGAGAAACGAATGACATCGAGTTCACCGAATGAACCGCGCAACGCTAGTCCAAGCTATATGCACAGAACCTCAAGTCCAGTGTATCTAACGAGCACTCCAAACTATCGCAACCCAAGTCCAAGTTTTGGTGGTCGCGACAGTCCCGATTATATAACAAGCAAAAAGTTGAATGAGAAGCGATTTTACGAATCATCTAGTCCAAGTTTTGGTCAGAAGAAAAGCAATGAATCTAATTATGTCAGCAAGATGAGCTCGATGAAGATATCATCAGATTCTAGAAGTCCAGTTTTTGGAGAACGGTAAGTTCTTGTTTCATGAATGCAAAAATACAAAGACAACAACCTGAAAGCTAGATCCTAACACCTATTTCCATCTTAGGCATATGGCACACAAGTGATGTGTTCTGAGCAAATCAGATCAGAGTTGGTGTCCTGTAGAGCGAATTTCTTAGTGTGCTTGAAACCTGGGTGTATGATTATTTAAAAAATCCCCACTTGAATTCCCTGATCAAACTCAGTTCTGAGAATATAGCAAAACATGACAACTATAAACGAAACTTTTGTATTTATGATTTGTTCATGGATATCCAGTGTTATCCATACAAGGCTTTAATCTGGCAATGGGATTAACTAGAATATGTGGAGCCCAGTTTTTATATACCTATATTTGTATTCCTGGTATTATGTTTGACGAGCAGGACACTGAAATATCAGATCCAATAAATATCGTTCCCGGATTTGCCAATTATTTTCCTAGTGTATATGTTGATTCGATAAACCAGGAGTTTACTGAGACTTTTAACAGTGATGATCTGGTAGATGTGGGGAGCTTGGATATGGAAGATATTCTAAGTGCTCTGAAAAGTCTAAAACCGAAGATGACTGCAGGTATAGATAACCTACCCGCGATGGTGGTTAAAGATTGTGCTTATGCATTTGTGGAACCATTGTACTACATTTTTAATTTATCCCTTCGGTCCAACTTGTTTCCTGACTACTGCAAGATAGCTCGTATATGTCCTACATAAATCGGGAGATATTAACATAATCGAAAACTATCGACCTATTTCAATTCTTCCTAATTTCGCAAAGGTTTTTGAAATTGCTCTGCACAATAAGTTATTTGGGCAAATAAAACATAGGCTAGTTTACCAGCACCATGGGTTCATTAAGGGTCGTTCTACGGTGACCAATCTAACCACTTTACTGCAGGATGTAATTCCGGCTGTCGGTCGAGGTTTGCAAGTCGACGCAATCTATACTGACTTTTCCAAGGCGTTCGATCGATTGATCATTCCCTGATTCAACAGAAGATGTGCGACATTGGCTTCAGCAGGGATATGATATCTTTTTTTCAGTCCTATCTGGGAGCAAGGCAACAATTTGTTGAATACAATGGATTCAGTTCAAGTTCATTCACAGCCTCAAGTGGAACTCCACAGGGCAGTACGTTGGCTCCTCTTCTCTTTGCAATATTCGTAAACCATATTGGCTCTGGTTTCAATAGCAATTATTTGTTGTTTGCGGATGATTTAAATTTGTATCGAACTGTTGTTTGTGAGAACGATTGCGCACAGCTTCAAACAGATCTGTGTCTGCTCTCAGAATGCTGTGATCTAAATAGACTTCCTCTAAATCTGAACAAATGTAAGTCGGTGACATTTACAAGACGTCAAGAGAAGTTTTTGCGAAACCACATCATCGATAATTCAAATTTGGAACGCTGCGTTTTAATCAAAGATCTTGGTGTATACTTGGATGGTGATTTATCTTTCAACTACCACATTGAGCAAGTTTCTGCTAATGCTTTGCGAATGTTAGGATTTATTTTTAGACAGACCAGAGAATTCAACAACATGGAATGCCTGAAAAGTCTCTATTTCGCCTTTGTGAGTTTGTTTTTGAGCAAACACTAAACCAGCAATGCTCCGCGTTTTGCTTCTACTAATTACTTAGAGCTAATTGAAGTGTGATTGTTATTGTATTTTCTGCGTTAATTTCCTTCTTATATTATTATTTCTAGACCGAGCCCGGATTCACCTGCTGGATATACATCATCGTCGCGTTTTGCTGAAACCACAAGTCGAACATATAATCATAACTCTTATAATGATGGTATTGACACTAGTCCTATCGTAAAAGTGTCTGGGATGACCGATCAAACATCAAGACGCGACTCCTGGGACGCTATAGCGAAAACGAGGAACATTTTATCGGACAGAAGCTTAGAATCAGTAGCTAATTTGACAGATTCCCAACTGGACGCTCAATATAGGTCGGTATACAACCCAAGCTAACACTTTTGATGACTTGTACCTGTTAACGATTTTTCAGACGTGCCAAAACGGAAGAACACAATAAATTTCTTCATAATGAACAACAGCATCATGTAACAACCTCTAGTTACAGTCAAAACTATTCGCAAAAATACGATACAAGTGGGAATGTAGACAGCACGTATGTGAGTAAAACAAGTCGAACCGGCAACGTCGGTAATAATAGTGGTGGAGGAGCTGCAGCTGTCAAAGTGCAGCCTGTGCCAGATGGCAGTCTAGGACGACCGGTGGAGTTTGAAAGTAATTAAATAATTCTGTATAATATGTTGCAATTAAAATGATTTAACCTAATTTGCAGTTGATGGTAGCGGTGCTGGTTCTGGTGACTTGGAAATACTCGTTGAGGGTGGTAGGGTGACTTCCAGTGTACGTAGTTTGGGAGGACAACGTTTTAAAGCTGCCTTCACACCACATCAAGCGTTACCGCACAGGGTCGACATCAAATTCAATGGAGAGACGGTGCCCGGTAAGTGGCGAATGCTTTTACCAGCCTACTAGGTTTATTCCGATCTCTAAGGAAAATATAATACTTAAAATTGATGAAGGCAAATATTCCATAGATATTTATTTTGCAATAATTTTTCTTATGAATTATGTGATCCGAATAAACCTATTAATCGATTAGTGCATGAATAGCTTGCATTACACGCTTTTTTAAATTGATTTTTTAAACTACGATATAATTTAGTTATTATAGGATATACAAGAAGGAACTTATTTAAAATATTCCCTATTAAATTTCTTTACAGATATTGAAAGTATGAAATGAACTTTAGTTCTGGTCCATAACTGAGATAAATGATTTGAGGTGGTAAAATGGATCGAAATAAAAATAATTTTGACGAAATTGCATAACATAAATATTTTAAACCCATTGATTGAGTTCAGTGTTTATAATTGCGTAATAATGACAGAGAGTTCATCAGCCATTTGAAATGAAAGCTAATCAATTATTATTATTGGAATAATAATATCTAACTCCGAATAAATTTTGATATGATTGGTAATCATTTATCTTTAACTCATGCAAGGTTCATTAATAATATCCAGGAATATCAAATATGGCAGCATAGATTGACCAAGCAAACATTAAACTGGTACTGCTGGATCAGTACCTACTAGGTTGCCACAACTTGCTGGTGACAAAAAGGCGGATATAGACTGCCTTACCTTTAGTAATAAGACATCACTCTGTCCTTGTGATGGGATGGTCCAGAACCTGGAACAAAACTCTTAACTCTACTAGTGGATCAATTTTTGTTTTTTAAGATGAAATAAAAATTTTTGTTGATCTTATTAAACTACAAAATTCATCCTAAGGATACATCACACAAAAATCTTACAGAGATTCTTTTCCTTAGCATTTAGTTAAACTTTTAATTATTATGGCATGTGTTTTTGCTTTAAAAATGATGAATTTCCTGACATTTTTTTCGGAAAATTAAAAAAAATGCCTTAATTTTTAAAATGTCAAAAGATGTTAAAGGGAAAAGTTGTTTGTATTTTACCTTTTTATCCATGTACCAATTTTCAGCTCTTTGTGCCATTTTTTATTTTTTTTAAAAATAAGCATATTGGGATTTTTCAAAAATTATTATCAAATGTTTCGGTAATTTTTGAAATTTTGAAAATATAATTTTAAATTACCGAAACATTTTTTAATAATTTTTGAAAAATTTTAAAAATCCTAACAATTTTTTGAGATCTTTTTACATTTTTGTGGATTTAGTGAGAGTTTACTTAAATTGCACCAGTTTTCGACAAGAAATATATTGTTTTACAATTTATTTAACACTATCACTGACGCTTTGAATTCAAAAGTATAACTTAAGATCATCTGCGAACATTAAGCGATCGCAATACAGCTTATATTTCAAAGAATTAACAAATAACAGGATAAATAGTAGCTTAGAGCCACGAGGAACCCCAGATCACGAGTATTTTTGTATTCTGAACATACAGTGTGTCTGCTAAAGTTCGCACCATATGGAAACCTTTTTTTTTATTGACTTTACGAAAAAAAGTTATTCTTCATAAAAAGTTTTGCATGATCTAAAATCTGAAATGCAATCATCAGATATTATTAATTTTTTTCAGTCGAAAAATATGAATTTGGCTCAAGAGTACCTTTATTTTTAACAATATCGAAAATTGTTATTGAGAAAAGTTGATTAGAGTTGGAAAGTACGTTCAGATATCTAATTACACCTACTACGATGAACATCGAGTTTTGTTCTTTTGAGCATTTTTCTTAAGTTGGTTTCATAAAGAAAACTTTTTTATTATTGACTTTACGAGACAAGCTTATTCTTCATAAAAAGTTATTCATATACAATCTTCAGGTATCAAATTATTTCAGTCATATACGAGAGTAGTCCGAAAATATGAATTTTGCCTAACACTAAAGTAATGTTCATCGTAGTACCTAGGTGTAATTAGATATCTGAACGTACTTTCCAACTCTAAACAACTTTTCTCAATAACAATTTTCGATATTATTAAAAATAAAGGTACTTTACTCTTGAGCCAAATTTATATTTTTTGAGAAACCGCGTATACGACTGAAAAAAAATAATAGCTGATGATTGCATTTCAGATTTCAGATCATGCAGAACTTTTTATGAAGAATAACTTTCCATATGGAATGACAAATTGAAATAAATGATAGATGTTTTGTAATTTCAAGATTTATTTAGTTTCTGTTTTTTTTTTATTTAAAAGCATTCAGATTGACTCACTCTGTATAAAACTTATTTTAAATTAAATATCAAATAGACACATTTTTCTGTACAATTAATATTTGTCGACGGACAAACGGTATCTATTAAAAATACAAGACAACGAGTAAAATATTCAGGAAAAAGACTGACCACACCTTTCGTTATTGCTGTCCCACTAACATTTATTTCAAGTTCAATATTTAAAAAAATTAAAACAATTAATAAACAAATTCATGTACCTACCTATACCTATATATAGGTACATTCATTCAGAATTATTTTCAGAATTTATTTGAGAGAGCGAAATGTAGGTATTTTTAAAAGGTGTAGCTACCATGTTGTTTTGTATTTATTTCTGAAATATTTCCAGAAATGAATTGACACGATTCATTCTTGGTAAGATGTATTTCGCCTACATGAAAACCGTAGGTCGATCTTTAGTTATTGCAAAAATAATTAATGCATAAAAATATAAAATGGCTATGGAGTTAGTAAAACAACATGGAGTTAACCCGTTAGGACCCTCCACTGCGACCACCGAAGGTCTATTGTGGCTCATACCTATTCATATTTCACCTAGCAGATCAATCTTTTTAATAAAGGCGATTATTAGACTCGCTGGTAGAAGGGTTACTTCACTAAATATTGCGATTCTGGTTCGAGCTACCTCTAGGCAAGAACACAGCACATGTTCCGCCGTCTCAGCATCCTCCAGGCACAATCGGCACTCGGAATTTTCCGAGAGACCCACAACAAAATTCTGTTCACAGACTACACACTTGGTATAAAATTTATCAGGTGAATTGCATTTTAAACGTAATTCATCAGATTTTGGGAATCGGAAAATACGAACACTAAAACACTTTTTGCGTGATTTCCTTTACAATTTACCACGCAACAACGATGCGACAATTTAAAACAGAGCATAGAGCAACCATAGCGAGTTGAGGGTCAAAAGTATCTTTAAAAATTAAATATTTTACACTCTGTCATTATCTGTCATTACAAATTAAATTAAATTATAAATTTTTAGATAAAATTCGATTTATTAAATTCTAAACAAAAAGGGATATCGATAAATTAAACTGTGTATCTCCAACCAACTATACATCGTTGGTATCTTGCTGTTTGGTACTTTTATTTCGAAGGAATGCCATTTACCACCTCCTTTCGTCTCTCTCTCTCTGCTTATAGTACCTACCCAATGGTACTCCATGGTACCTAAAAGTATATACATGTTAGTTTTGCGTTACGTGCATAACCGGATACTTGAAAATCTAACCAGAAATGAATAGTACCTTGTATATACAGTGTACTATCAAAACGTATGCATTACATCAATAATATTACTTTCGAGACCACCTGTAAAAACGTTTACTTATTTTTATTATAAACGTGTTTTGTAGGTAGTACTAAACTGCTCTACCTGTCTTGATGAAGAGTACCGTATGTTGTGGTGTTTGTTTTTAATTTTATTGGTATAAATCTATCAAGGAAAATAAATAAAAATTAGTGCTACGTTTCTCGGTAATAGGTAGTACCGTACTATCTGCGAATTGTTAAAAATTATTAATAATAATTGTGTTTCTGCTTGTGGATGTTGTTTTAAATAAAATTGTGATAAGTTTGTGTTTAATATTTGTGTGCAGATTGAAAACTGATTTGTTTCTAACAAACTGCCAGGTAAAATCAATTAGGTACCTTTATTTTAACTAAACATACATGTATTTTAAGTAGGTATGTTAATTTATCCTTGGTAGTTGATTATTATGAAACCTATTATTTATGGGTACTAATTTGTTTGTATTTAAATGGACTGTAATAATAATAATAATAATATCATGGTTGAGGAAGTTTGTTGGTAAAATACCCTAAGCAAAATTTTTATTTTGAAATATTTATTATAATATGTAAGTATGTTTTAAATTATTTTTTTCAGGAATTAATTAGCCCTCTCTGAGCACAACATTCATAAAATGATCCCTACAACGTGCGTAACCCTTAGTTTCTCTAAATGTCTCTTATCTGTGTTTTCATTGCTCTCAAATCACAAAGGGTATTCCTTTGCCTTTTGGAAAAGCATAGGAATACCTCAGGCTTTATAAATTGACCTCCGATCTCAATCTAGTAATTCTGTCGGCCGTCTTAATTCAAATTCACTCAGCTGTGTCTCGAAATTAGCTAATCCAACCCACTTCTTGGCAGCGTGTTCCCTGCATCTCTTGACTGGTGGAAAGCCAATTTTTTAATGTACCAATTCAGGGAGATCATTTTTTAACTTACTCTCATTGATCCTATTATCTTCTTCATTAGGAACAACTCAGACTTAAATTCCCTTAAAGTTGCCTGACTATCTGACCATATATTGATTCGCTTATTTGTGTGGTTTGGGTTTTGGCTAGGCTAGGGTCCCTTTTAGTAATTACATTCAGTTTTGGTTGATGATATTTAACTAGAAAATTAAATTTGAACACTACCATGAGATTCAGTGGTATATTTATAATACCAGATATCTTCGCATTTTTGTATGTCTCAGATGAGAGGGTACATTTTCCATCAACCAGTCTAATAAATGCTGAGAGCGGTGTAACAAAACTTTGAGTACGTCTTTCAGGATGGCGCAACGCTTCCGTAATAGCTAAACTGTCAAATCTATAATTGTTGTCCTGGGTGTCCCATTTTTGCTACAGGATATCTCGGTTATTTTTAAAGATAGGACCTTACGGTTTTTGCGAACCTTAGCTACTTTATTGTGAAACGAAAAATGCCGCAAACAAAATGATCGTAGCCAGTGGCGGCTCGTGAGGTCTGAAAGAGGTGGGATACAACAAGGTGTTGTTGTTGTTGTAATTGTTCAAAATCAAAACATTCACTTTATAATACTCAAAAAGCGCGATCGTGAAAACAAAAACAACACCACACGCACAAATTTTATTCGTATAGACTGATGGGTAGGGCAGCACCCCAGATATGACGTCACAAATGCGTTTAATTTCTACTGTTACTAGCGTAT
Source organism: Apoderus coryli (assembly GCA_911728435.2). Classification (NCBI taxonomy): domain Eukaryota; kingdom Metazoa; phylum Arthropoda; class Insecta; order Coleoptera; family Attelabidae; genus Apoderus; species Apoderus coryli. The sequence goes on from OU452212.1 coordinate 6,733,179, forward strand.
AGCGTAGCGATGCATTGCTGTCTCTGTTTTTCGCACGCGATAGCAAAGAAAACAATAGAGGCACAGAAATTTTGTGTCCAAGAGCATCGTAATATGTACTAAGACTACGGTCTGTTTCATTACTGTGAATAGACGCGCTGCAAGAGTGATTGTAGCATAGACAGGGCCGTCTTCGATTCAAATTTTTAAGTGCAAAATTTTATAGGGAATTCGAAAGAAATCACACTGGTTTGGTGCGAAGTATAAAATCTAAAATTATTATTTCTACCTCATTTTTATGGACACACTTCGTATCTCTGTTACCATTTTACATAGCAGGAAGATCAAATGTGACCCTGTTAGAGATTTTTGCATAGAATTCAGTGGCGTAGTTACATTTTTTATGGGGAAAACGATTTCGGAGATATAAACCAAACTTATGTTTTTTAAATTGGACACCTCGTATATTTTTCTATATTTTTGTCGGGCTTATTCGGAGCTTTCCAAACATATATAGTTTTGTATAAATCAAACGGCGTCTGCTCCACAAAATAACTGCTGTATTGGCTGCTTTGGTGTGGACTTTGGTGTATATTTTTATGTAGTTCGGTGTGAATCCTTGTTGCACGCATTCCATGTTAAAGAATATGTTAAGCTTACATTTCTTGCGTTTAATATTTAGTTTCTTGTACTCTTGGATTAAAGAAGCTCGACTAGCTGTAGAATATTTTATGAAGTAATCCATTCAAAGAGGAGCGATGATTAATGTATAAATCAAACGGTGTCTGCTCCACAAAATAATTTATTTTGTGGAGCAGACGCCGTTTGATTTATACATTAATCATCGCTCCTCTTTGAATGGATTACTTCATAAAATATATAGTTTTGTATACTTATTTTTATTTTTGGGTTCTTGTTTTCGAAATCCCAACTCTATGTCTGATACGGTTAGAGTTGATTCAACCAACGCCAAAAATTTGTTTCATCATTTTCCATATTTTACTTTCTATATAATTTTTCGAATGATCTGTGAGATATAAAATTTTGCTGTAGACGTCTAAAGGTTCTTTTATTAGGTTGCCTTCAATCGGGATATTGAATAAGCATTCAAGCATTAGAAAAATTAAAAACATGCAATAAAAGAGTGCAACAAACTGCCTACCTTTGTAAATCTTTATCTTGATTACACCTGGAAAGCTCATATAACAAGTCCGACAAAAATATATAGAAAAATATACGAGGTGTCCAATTTAAAAAAGAGATAAACCAGCCAAAATGGGAGAACCTATACTCAACCTACCTGCTGTTCCATCTTTGTCCACCAAACCAAGGAGGAATATTTCAGCATAGGGCTGACTTGTACAGTGTAGAACTAGTTAATCAGCTTAGTTTTTGTCCCCAGGTCTTCTAGAGTCTGAGTAACAGGGCTCTCTTAAGAAAAATAATCACGCCAATAATAACGTAGGACTATTGAATCAGTGGAAAGTTCTACTTAGCATAATTAATAATAAAAAATATAACAAACAACATTATTATAGAAATAAACAAATCTAGAACAAAAATAGTTATTTTAAGAAGTAATATAGGATTTCTACAACATATTCCCGCATAATTCACTAGATATTTTCCAAACCATATGTTTAATTAAGTATGTTAATTAGATATCATATACTTTTCATTTGTACATAAGGTAGGTAACACTTTTTACCATAGAAATAAGTAGATTTTCATTTTTTACAATTTAATTTTATGATGGGAAATGAAGTGTGCTAGACGGTTACTACCACTTTCTTTTATTAAAGAGTATGGCATTCTGTAAAGAAACCTGAAATTAAATATGCGTGCGTGGTTCTTTTATTGAAAAAATAATCTAGCGATGTTTTCTGATATACTAAGGCTATTGATGGGCGATCTCATTTACATTGGGGAAACTTCTGTTTTCCTGAAAGAAAGAATAACCTCACAAAACAAAGGTATGGTCAATAGAAAATAAAGAAATTTCACGAAAATGAGCACTAAATAAGATTTAACTTTTATATAAAACTTTTTCATTTTTTTGACCCCCGAGAGATGCTCTTCTGTACCTCCTTTGATGTCTGAGAGGGACATCGAACTTACAACTCTGCATTTTATCTACGTCATCCTATTACCACTAATTGTTACCAGTCCTGATGGATTATTCTCAGATTGATCCCTGCGGCAACATCTCACAAAACATCCCCATCTTTTTGTCGGAAATTATCTTCTTCCCTTTACCAAATCTTCGATCAATTTTCTCAGAACATTAATTACATTTGAAGGAAAATTGCAGCAGGATAATACTCCTTATAAAACACGACACCTCGTATAATTTGTTTAAATATTGCAGCCTTGATAATAGCTTTCTTATTTTTCAACTGGAAAAGGTCATTTCCCGTTATTTTTTATATTTATGCTACAAATTAGTGACTTAGTAACAATTGCATAATCTAGTCATGATATAAAATCACGTGTAGGCACCTGTTATTTGTGAAATATGCTGTTTTTTAGTAGTAACAAAAGCAGGAAAAGCTTAATAAGCGTGCATTTAAGTTCATAATCTAAAATACGAGGCATGTTTTCAAAGTAAGTACCGTTTTGGACACTTTTCATACGGTACAACCAGCTTTTGATATCCTTTCTCGAAGAATTCTGACGCGTTTGCGTCGTCGTGGCGTTGTCCTCCCAGATGCTTCTTCAAGGCGCAAAGTCACGGCTGTATGATGGTGGATGATCAATGTTTGAGTTGCTGTTTGAGGCCTGGCATTATCATGAAACAAAACGATGTCCGTACTCATCATGCCACGCCTTTTGTTTTGCACTGCTCGGCCCAAATTTCTGAACGTCTCCCAATAAGATACAGCATTTACTGTTTGACATTGAGGCAAGCAAAACACCTTTCCTGTCCCAGATTTTTCGGGCAGAAATATTTTCCTTAAACTTCACGTTTGTGGATGATGTTGTGTTGTGCCATTCCATGGATTGTTGTTTGGATTCTGGCGTGATAATTCTACTTAACAACTCGTCACCTTCCCGGTTGTACCGCTCTAGTAATGGGAGAGAACTGGCTAAACGTTTGTTTTTGTGAACTTCCCGTACTTGAAACGTTCTGACACAATTTCGTAAATCACACTCTTGATACTTTAGAAAACTCACAAGATAACGCTGATATCGTAATTCGTCTGTTCTCTTTTACTTTTTCATCAATTTTTTGCACAAAGTCATCAGTAATGAGTGAAGATCGTCCACTTCATCTATTTCCTTACCATCTCATCACTCATAATTTTTCACAGATCTGACAATAGATGTCAGCGGTTTCACGATTTTATAGCATTAAGAAAACGTATCAAACCGCGTATTTCACAGTCGGCGGCATTTTTGAGCGGAGGAGACATTTCCTTAAGGCTGTCGAATGTGTCCGTAATGGCGGCTGTGGGTTGTCAACAGATATCGGTAGACAGCGTGCATGCGTAGATTGCTGACCACAGCGCTATAATGGCGGAATTCCAAAATCTAAAAAGATGCCTCGTACAATTTAGTGTCAGTTGTGATTGCTGAGTTCTGTAGAATTATAAGTCAGAAAATTTCGGCATTCGAATCTACTGAAAATATTCTTCAATTCGTAGTTTATTGCCAAGTCAGCATCATCATCATTAGATGTTAAATTTGGTTAAGCGAAGGACTCGATATTTAACCACCGTATCATTAACTGTGTCCCAAAAGTACCGCAAATTTAGTTAGTTAATATATGTGGCGACATCTAGTGTTTGAGAAGACAATATGATCCACAACTCTCGGACAACAGGTTTCACCTATAGTTGATTTTAAGCAATTGGTTCTAATGTCATATACAGAGGTAAAAAGAAACAAATGTTTTTTTTTTTGTTAATTTTTAGAGCAATCTGTGGAGTGAACGAATGAAAGTAGAATTTATTCGAAAATGACAGTTTAAAGATTGGTCTTTTCTGAGCAACTTCGTTTATTATTCACTGTGAAAACTCACTTATTAAGGAAGTTACAGGGTTTTGTTAAAAAGGTGGCATTTTATGGAAATCTTAAAAATTAACAAAAAACAGTACTTTCTTTTGACCTCTGTATATGACCTAAGAACCAATTGGTGAGCATCAACTACATGTCAAACCTATTGTCCAAGAGTCAAGCTACATTCCTAAGAAAAAATCATCCCAATATCTTACAGGGTTGAACAGAAAATCGTTGTCAACTTTAGAGTAAATTTTGACCACTACTGCTTTAGGCGATGGCCAAATAAGTCTATACAGATATTATTAATAAATAAATTAAATACTATTCTTAATAAGAATTATATTATATACCTAGTAGGTATCTTAAGTAATATTATTTATGTGTTGATTTTAATTTTAGGTAGTCCCTGGCATGTTAACATAATGTCAAACAACAATTCGCATCTATCAGTACTAGGCGATTCGACTCGCCTAGTACCGACCAACCAACCGGCCATTTTTGAAATCATCACAAATACAACAATCACACCAGATGATCTGACTGTTCATGTAATATCGCCTAGTAAACGTAGCGTTCAAGCACGTGTACTCACGAGTAATAGAAATGGGGTTCAAAGTGTTGAATTTATACCGGTAGAGGTCGGTAAGTAGTTTAGTTCTCAAAAAATGGGCTTTGATTAAAAGCAGTTGTTTGTTTTTAGGCACGCACATTGTTGAAGTTGCTGTAAATGGCGAAAAATTACCCTCAGGCCCATTAGTAGCTAAGGTATATGATGCAGGTTTAATACAAGTGGCTGATGTGAGTGGTGGAGTTGTTGGACAACCTGTACAATTTAGAGGTAGGTATAGTGTTTCTATAGTTAGTTTATAATGTTACCTGGTCCGTGTTCGAACAGCAAGGAACATACCTTTATAATAATTAATACTATTGTTATGCATATAAGTAGATACATTTATAATAATATGCTTCTGATATTATAAACTAACAACAAATTTTACTCACTTTTCTATAGAACGTAAACATTTTATAATATGTGTATTCGTCACTTCATTATTTTTGGATCTTAACTGATTATAAATATTTAAAAGAAGACGCTGGCTTTGCACAAATAAATCTTGATGCTTAAACTCCCAACGTGTTCCGCTCGTGTCGTATACTGGCCGTGTCTGATACAGTGACTGCAAAAAGTTTCATCCACTTGAGGTTTTACTAAAAATTATTATCTAATTTGATAGATCTTCTTTCATTTTATTAATCTAAGAAAAACTATTGAACAGATCATGGTTACAATATTCTGCCACCGTGTTTTACTGTCGGACACAAATTTTATTGTTTAAATTCCACATTGCAAACTCTAATCCTTTTTCTTTGATCACTGTAGTTATTTTTATTACTGTCGGTATCCTTTGGCAGGTATGATTTATTATACGAGGGAGAAATGTATCAAAAAAATGCTGCGTTCGATGCCCTTTTGTAATGTAAAGGGGCATGGGAACGGATAGCCCCGGTAAAATCGTTAAATTTATATATTTTACATTGACTTTGGTGGATTTAGACTATACAAAATATGTTAATTTATCATCTGTTAAAAAATAGGGCCTTGGTTGCTTTTTTTTTCATTATCAAAAACATTTCTAAATTGTTATGTATAATAAAAAAATGATATAATTACCCAGTGCTGTCAGGCATAGAGCACAATTATTATTTTATGCAGGTTAAGATTATACAGTGTCAGTGGAAAGTAAATATACGATTTTTATTATTTCGTACAGTTTTCGTACGCCATTTAGAGAAAACACAAACTAATTGTTGAATTTCAATTAATTATAATTATTTCACAATAGAAACCTCAAAACCATTTAAAATAATAAATAAAGAAAAAAGAACAAAAGACCATCATTTTAATTAATATAATGTTAAAACTTAAAATTAAATACAATTTAATCTTTATTGCCCTAATAAGATACCATTTCTCTGTCATGGTCAACTATTACACTTAACTAAAAGTTCTTCACTGATGATGTTAGCGCTGGCTATTGAAGCAATCTAGTATTATTAAAGATATTTTGTGGAAGAGACTTTTTTCGTTCCAGAATTTTTAGCTGGCACTGTATATTTATTAATGAAGACCAAGTAACATGATATACTGTTATAATACTTAGAAATAATTTAGTTCTTCATGCATTTTTTTGCCTTTAGACCAACCGATCTTACTGTAATAAAGTATGTGAAATATTGTTAATATTTTAGTTGACGCTAGCCAAGCAGGTGAAGGTCAATTAGAAATATCAATTAATGAAGGTGAAGTTCCGAATCATGTTCAAGTAGTAGGTGGTGGTAGATGTCTTGTATCATTTACACCTGATCAACCAAAACCGCATTTAATTGATATTAAATTTAATGGAGAAACTGTTCGGGGGTATGTATTTTTAGTTTATCACAATAATTAAGTACCGAATAACTATAATATGTTGAATTCTCATTTTCCCTTCATCCTTTATTACGATCATATCGAAACAGAAATCTCACCGATATTAAATTTTTTGGGATTTATAATAATAATAATAAATGATTTATTGTGAAAATTTCAAAAAAAAATTACAATCACACAAAAGGTTAGAGGTTTGGCTAATGCCACTCTTCCACTCTACCTAAAAGATACAAATGTACAAAAAATAGAAAAAAAAAAAAATGTTACAATTTAAAAAAAAGAAAGGAAGAAAGAACCCATCCACAATCAACAAAACATTGACCCTATGGGCAAATTCCTATTTTCACTTCTCTCTGAAATAGGTTTAATAGTAGGTCAATTATATCAATCACTTTATTTAAAAGCAGTGATATGAAAAAGAACCCTGAAATTTCGATGTGTGATGCTTAGGGATTGTAAATGTATTAACTCGTATATTAACATCATGCACACTCGAACGTCTACACAACAAACTATTTGTACCATGTGTCCCATTTTGGCTGTCTTTACAGGATATCTCGCTTATTTTTAAAGATAGAGATTAGCGGTTTTCGCGAACGTTGGCTACTTCTTTGTGAAACAAACAAAATTTGCATAACCCGCTTTGTTTTTGATATTTTTTTTAACAAATCTTTATTTAAATATTTCCTGTTTTCACATACACATAGTTACAAAATTCTTGAAACAGTGTTTGAAGGCAACACTGCTCTCAAGAATAGGTTGACAGAACCAAATAAACAGTGCTCACACCTATACACAAATCATCATAATCTGAATATTTATGCATACAGGGTGTTAGTAAATAAGTGCGACAAACTTCAGGAGGTAATTCTGCATGAAAAAATAATGACAGTTTGCTATATAAACATGTCCGCAAATGCTTCGTTTTCTGCTGAGATACAATTAAAGTTTTTCTTAAAAACTGAACCGGTGGAGATATGTAAATGAAAGTTAGTGGGTTTTAAGAGGTAGTTATTGCGCATTTTTTGACATGCAATTAAGAATTTTATGTTCATCAGTGGCGCGCATACGGGTAATGATCTCAATTTTTTTGAAGAAAAAAAAAGGTCCGCCACTGGAATTTTTCAAATTAAAAATCATTTTGGAATTCCTCGTTCAATTTGTGATAAAAAATCTCTCTTGCTTTTTTATCGTAGGGTGCATTTGTGCAAAAAAATAAAACATCTCGCGGCGACGCTAGTAGGCTACTGGCAACATTCTGTTAAATACGAAGATTTCAACGAAATGTCAAATTAGCGTTTCTTTATTATTAGTGTTATTTGCTCTTATTGTTTTGGTTTAATGTCTATTGTATTAGATATTTTTTGATAATGTATTAAAGAAATGAAACATACGGGGTAAGATGTTTTATTTTTTTGCACAAAGACGATTCCCCCTACGATAAAACAGCAAGAGAGATTTTTTATCACAAATTGAACGAGGAATTGCAAAATAATTTTTTATTTGAAAAATTTTAGTGGCGTACCATTTTTTTCTTTAAAAATATTGAGATCATTACCCGTATGCGCGCCACTGATGAACATAAAATTCTTAATTGCATGCCAAAAAATGCGCAATAACTACCTCTGAAAACTTACCAAATTTTATTTGCATATCTACACCGGTTCCAGAGCAATTAATAAATCTTCAGTTTTTAAGAAAAACTTTAACACCCCGTATCTCAGAAAACACCCTGTATATGTATACAAAAATAACAAAACCAAAAAAAAATATCCCACACAAGATCTGATCACCAAAAGCAATACGATTCATACAGATAATCATGACAATCAAAAACACCAAAGAAAAAAAAAAGAGAAAATGTTGGATTAAAAAAGAAAAAATGAAAACGGCAACAAATACCGGGCGATATTGAAAATATTGCATTTTGCACCCCTCCTGTATCTCAGCTCTGTTTTAACTTATAGGAAACCTAAAAACTGTATTTTATACATATTTTTACGTAAATTCCAGTGGCGTAGTCAAATACCACCCTCATTTATATAGGGTAGAATAAAAATAACTCATTTAAAATAATTATTATGAATATAAATAACTAAACAGTTTGACAAAACGATAAATCGAAACGTATATAAGAGCAGTACTACAAAACAAAGCTATGTTAAATTATTTTTCTGTTGAAAAAATTTTTGATACCACTTTGATAGTACGATTTCTCTTTCTCGTCAAAATAAGCCTCAGTTTCAGCGATTATACAGAGGCACATTACATAATACAGATACAAAATATATACACAATCCCAACAACCCCATTAATTAGTTAACCAATTGAATACACGTTCATACCAAAAACTATAAGAAATAAGGAAAAAAGAAACTGAAAAGAAGAACATATAAATCATTGACAATATTTCTTTATAGAAATTTTTGAATATCATAATTTATACATTTTGTTTTTTATTTTTAGGTGTCCATTTGTCTGTACAATCTCCGATACAAGTAGAGTAACATTAAGTTTGAGCCATTTGGAGCTCGTTCCCGTTAATCAACCTAGTTCATTCCATATGGGGGTAGCTGGGGGTGGGGCTGCTGAATTAGCTGTTGCTGTTAGAGGACCGGTGTGTTTTTGTTTATGCATATAAAAATTAAAACCATGTGCGAAGAATATTTCTTTTACCTACGATATAGGCTTTGACCTAATTTTTTAATTTGACAAATTTGAAATTTTAATTGGCTAGCAATTCTTGATTACTTACTTTTAATCGAAGACTAAATTTAATTTGGAGGCTCAAATATGGTGTTTTTAGGACATCATTATCATGGTAAATGCGGTGTTCTTCTCACATGACATTGTCTGTTGCTTAAACAAAAGCACACCGCTAAATTTGTACACTACAATAGGTTGGCGAACTACCTGTCAAAGTTACAGGCGACATCCATTCCGGTTTCACAGCAGAATTCACACCAATTCAAGTTGGTGCCCATCAGATCACTGTAGATTACAACAGCCGTCCGGTACATGGAACACCATTCATTGCGAAAGCATTTGATTCTAATAAAGTCACTGTAGGCACTGTTGCTAGAGGCATAGTAGGTCGACCAGTGACCTTTGCAGTGGATGCTAGCGAAGCTGGCGAAGGAAATTTAGAAATAACTATTTCGGCCAGAGGACTAAATATTCCCACACAAGTGCATCCACAAGGCAATGCTAGGTAGCTCTTAATATATATAAAATTAACAAAATTCATAACCATTTTGATTTAAGGTTTGCCGTGAGTTTTGTTCCCGCTGAAGCTTGCGATCACATTGTTAATGTAGCCTTCAATAAACGTCCCGTAATGGGTTGTCCTTTAGTTGTAAATGTAGGCGGTAGTGGCCAGGGTCCTAGTGTGACATTACCTGGTCCTGGACCAGTTCATAGACCTAGCACTCTATTGATAAATCATCCAGGACGCTTGGAGGATATTGAAGTTAATGTCGAGGGTGAGAAATTTTCCTGTTCTTGTTTGTTCCGCAAGACTGTAGCTGAAAATTGACGTCATCCAAAGATTTCTTTCTTTCCAACATTTACGAAGAGCTTATACTAGCACGAGATACCAAATAGCTAAAAGATGTTTGTGGCGACATCTAGTGTGAGCAGACAAGTTCACAACAGATGGCCGGAAAAGGAGTAACAACTCCATTTACTCCTTTGGCAACGGGAGGCCTTATTTACGCCTCCCACATTAGTTCTATGTTCTGTATTGAGAGAAATATTTTTTATTAAATTTCAGCTGCAGTCTTGTTGTGTATCCTTGAAAGAATTTATGTGACTTTTTTTGTAAACATTATATTGTTGCTTATTTTGTTTTGTATTATTATTAAATTATTTTTTCATGGTATTATATAAAATATTATAAAAATATAAATATATAAAAGCATGTGTATCATTCTGGTCTATTTTGTCTTTTTTATTTCCTTCTGTTTTACCACCATTTAATTTTTCTCTGTCTTTGCACGTTTATTTTTCTATATTTTCAGGTCATCGCAGATATGTGTATTAGAATGACAAAACTACAATACAATACAAAACTTACGTACAAAATTACAAACATACTAAATTTAAATTATTTATTAATTAATTTTAACACTAACAACTTTACACAATTTTGCTTTTAACCCTTACTTTAATCACATATTTTTGTAAAGAACCACTATAAGCTTTGCAATATTAACACACATTAAAAGGAAATTGCTTATTTTATATTATTATAGCCCCTTCACTCACTTTATATTTTTTATTTATCTATTCATAATATCTAGTAGATCTCATGTTTTTTTTACCTATTTTCTAATTTAAAAGTTATCTAAATTTACAAAATTTTGATAAGCAATGTCACACGAAGAAAACTTCCCCTACAATGTAATATATTTATTTACAAATCAAACGACGTCAGCTCCACAAAATTCTTGATATATGTGTTCAACCTCAGGTGGGGGATATTTTGCCAGACATGTTTCGGAATCTTATTATTCCAGCATCAGTAGCATTATAGATACATAAGATTATGTCAACATATAGGTGGGTCTACAGGAGTGATAATTAAACATCTTTAGCTACACAAAGCTACCATTTTGTGAAAAAAGTATTTGAATACAAAATAAAATTCTTTTTCGGTAAAGTAAACAATTTAAGAAACTACATATTAACGCAAACAGTTTCTTAAAGTTTCCTAAATTGTTAACTTTATTGAAAAATAATTTTAATTAATTTTATTTTGTGTTCAAATACTGGTTTCACAAAATGGTGAGTCCTTTGTGATAACCGTACGTATGCTGTTATTTTTAGCATGTATAAATGTTTAATTTGAGCGCCATCAATCTGTTGAAATTATCTTATATATAATGCCACTGATGATAGAATAATAAGATTCCGAAACGTGTTTGGCACAATGAGAGATTGAACACTGTGTCTAAGATAAGAATGGGATAGCATTGAATTTTGGAAATTTTGTACAATTTAAACATCTTTTAAAAGGTGTTTTCAAAATTATTAAACTAACTTTAGTTGTTTTCGAGAATCTTGGGAAAACGATTTTTTGTGATTTTAGCTTTTATTTATTTCTGACATTATTTTTACAGATATAAATAAATGAAAAGCACTTTCTTATTGTTACTTTTTGAGGAGAGTAAGATAGCGTTTACAAAGTTTCGTTTTTGAACCCTGGCTTTTTTATTGTTAAATTTAAAGCCATTTTCAATTCAAAAATAGGTGGTATATTACACGTAATGGTTTAAAAAAGTTTTCAGTGGTTTTGAGCTGTTATTTAAAATTATTAAAAAAAAAATCGCCATAGTTAGCCCTTATTTTGTGTAAAACATTCATCTGAGGAAGCCGTTTTTTTAATAACTTCAAAAACACAGATCTAGAAACTTTCTTATTTGTAGATTTAGAAGAAAAAGTCATTCTTTATAAAAACGTCTGCTTGGGTCAAAACTACAATTTCGAGTACGAAATGTACGATTACTATACAGGATATATCAAAAATAACATTTTTAATGGTTTTGATTTCCTTTTTTTTTTTTTAATTTTATTATTTTAATAGTAGCTATGAAATTAACCACTTTGAGAAAAAAGTTTCTACTAAAATCGCATAAAATCGTTTTTTCAAAGATTCTCGAAACCAGCTAAAGTTAGTTTAATTTTGAAAACACCATTTGAAAGGTGTTTAAATTAACTAATTTCTACCGTTTCTAAGATTCCAATGCTATCACATTCTTATCTTGGACACAGGCTATATAATGAATTCAAGCAATGAACTTTTTATTTGAAAAATTGAAAAAGAACTGGATCTTGATCTCCGATTCAAAAATGAAGTTTGTTGTGAAAATACTGAAGTGTATTTTTGCCATACCATGAAGGTATATCATCAAAATAATTTAAGCAACAGTATGAATACAAGTCACATCAATTCTAAGATACATTTATGTTTTTATTTTTAAAGGTATTTAAGTAGGTAGTAGGTATTTTAAAACTATCCTCGGGAAGTTTAGTTTTAATACTCCCAGTGATATTTCACAATAATTATTTCCTATATTGGAAGTGTAATTTTAGCAGCTAAAGAAACGGTGGCTGTTTGAGATCAAATCTTTCATTTATCACTTAAACAAAGTGAGAAACGCAAGTATAATAAACAATTTACAAACATTGAAAAAAGCATACAGAGAATTAAGATTAAATAAATAAGCATTTATTTTGAACAGGATAAACCCATTTACAGAAAAATCACTTATATTGAGAACGTACCTAATTTAAAAAAAAAACTAAGCAATGGTTAATAATTTCAATCAACCAATAATAATAATCACTATAAACCGTCAAATTATCTAACAGTACCCGCAGGATTAAGCAGCAATAATATAATAAATAAACAATTCCAACATTCTAAAATAATACTAAACTAGATTTAAAGCTAAACATCAGCTAATTAGCCAAAACGGCACTAATCAGAGCAGCATTAATGTCCAATTCGCCACAGAACTACTAGGCGATCAGGAGTTTCTTCCACCTACCTATAGAATCTGCATTCATCGCTCTCTTCTAGGCCTAATCTTGCCATATGAATACGTAGCCCGTTCTCATTGAGATCCAATCAGATTTTGGATCTTTCATGGTTGAAGTTTCCAAGGAATTTCTTGGAGTGTAGAAGCCAGGAAGATTTTACCAGAGTATTGTCTTTCTGGTCTTCTTGCTTAATTCTGAACTTGTCTCTTCGCCAAGACCTCTTAAGCATTTCCCACCGTTTTAGGTAATTCGTCACGTAAAAGTTTATAATTTGAATACTGAAGTCATGTTTCTTTTCTTTCAACAAAAGTTTAAATGTTATGGAGATAGGACATCTAAAATAAGGCCCCAATGAAGTATGTTATTACCAATTTTAAAGCTCTTGCATAACGGTTTAGGAAAAAAATTATTTAGTTATATAATTTTAATTTTTCGTCTGTTATGCTTTTTTCATAAACCCAATGTTCTGAAAAAATAAATTAAATGTTTAAATATAATAGGAATAAAAGTCGATCCTCCACGAAATATATTCAATATATTACTCTATTTACCAAACATGTTTCGGGCTTCAAGCACCATCATCAGTGGTTATGTAGCCATATATGTTTACATAAAACTACTTTGCACTATGCAGAAATGTTTATATTTAATAGAGGAATGCATTCAGTTTTGAAAACAAGATTATGACATTGTACTACTAGTCCCGTTAAGTATTATGATTAAGGTACTTACCATTTCGTAAAAATTAGGTAAAATTAAAATTTTGTCACATAAAATACAGCACAGTATAACATGTATTTTCCTTTTTATAAATCATTGGATTAAAATTATTAAATAGATTATAATAATGATAATGTTCGATGTGCTTATTATGTTGTTCTTATTGGCGATATTTTTGCAACCAGTTGTAAATGTTTTGCAGTCAAAAAGTTGAGACTTATTACAATGTATGAATCATATAAAAAGAATTACAATCCTTTTGAAAACACACCGTGAAAATGTTAATGACGAGAACCTAAAGATTGCTGAGGACATTAACACGGACTTCAAAATGTCGAGAGTTACAAATCGACAAACGCTTAAATAGGGACGAGTAGTACAATGTCACAATCTTGTTTTCAGACTTGAATGCATTCCTCCATTAGTTATAAACATTTAACAAATTTCTGCACATTGCAATGTAGTTTGTTGTTAACATATATAGTTACGTAACCAGTGAAGTAGAGAGGCTATGTCGGTTTGGGAGCATTTCTTGAATTAAAAAGTAAAAGGGGTAACCATATGTCAACACCATACGTCTTATGTCAACGCCACATCTGACACCCCAACACAGTAGCGGTAGAAAGGTGATACGTCTTTTGATGACGTTTGGCGTTGACGCATGGTGTTTGACATTTGACGTTGACGCATGGTGTTTTGACACTCAGTAATGGAGCTTGAAGCCCCGAAACATGTTTCGTAGATAGAGTAATACGAGTATATTGAATTTATTTCGTGGAGGATCGACTGTAAGTTTATCTTGAAATGTTGTCCTGCAAGTTTGGTTCAACCGTTAGGGGTATTTTTGTTAAAGATTTGAAGTCTCTATGGAAAAAGCAGTCCTAGGCATAATAATTTGTAACTTAGACATTTTGAAAATATAATTTTAAATTACCGAAACATTTTTGAAAGATTTTAAAAATCTGAATGCGTTTAATAATTAATTAAATTAATAGCAACGTCTTGGTCAAACTGTACAAGTTTATACATTTGGCTTTATACAATCTCTTACTTTACCTTTACGTTTCACACGTATGATACCTATTGGATAAATAAATGTAATGTACTTTAGAATTAGAATTCATGTGTTTTTGATTCTGATACCCTGATTCTCGTGGCACATTTTTACATAATATAGGGGTTAGCTGGACAGACGACAGTGCCATTCGTCACTGAACTGCATCTCGCCCTTTTAATAAAGGCCTTTATTATTATTATATAGTTTGTTAAATTAACAACAAAAATATTTTTATCTAATGCAAAAACCTTCGTTGCTCCGCCATTGTGACTCAAATCGCATTATTTCCAAAAGACATTTTTAACTAGGTTTTAACAAACCCACGTAATAACTTATTCAAAAACACATAAAAACTACCACAATAATTTGACTTTGACACAAAAACCACTGACTATAACCTACTAGGCCCTGGTGGTCAAGCTGTACCCACTCAAGTTCTTCCACTGGGCAACGCACAATTTCAAGCTGAATTTGTACCAAGAGTTGTGGGAGAGCATAGGATCAATGTGTCTGTTAACGGAATACCAACATCAGGCAGCCCATACGCCGCTAAAGTCTATGATGTTGATTCAATCAAAGTTAAGGAGGCCAATACTGGTGTCGTCGGTAAACCTGTGACCTTTTTGGGTAAGTAGAACCTTCTAGAAGTAGTTTAGTAATGTATATTACACCAAAATTATTTATTATGTCAGTTGAAACCAGTCAAGCGGGACCTGGTAACCTTGAAGTGACAGTTAACGGGGGTTTAGTACCAACTTCGGCACAAGCGCAAGGACCACACACGTATGCTATTTCGTTTACACCTCGTGAGGCAACAATACATTCAGTTGATCTTCGTTTCAATGGTCAAGATGTGCCTGGTAGTCCTTTCAAATGTAATGTATCACCGGCAGCTAGAATTGTTACGGGCGAATCCTTAGATAAGGTATCTGTTGGAAAACCGTGTACGTTTGTAGTAGAAAGTCCCAATCCTCCAATTGTAGAAGTGCTAGGACCAGCAAGACGATCTCTTAGAACGGAAGTGAGTAAATACAAAACTACTATTTGATATGGCAAGGAACTGATTAGATTCTGGGACTCATAGGGCGTAGTTACGGGGTATAAAAAGGAGTCAAAACTTGAAAATAAAAATCATATTTACTAAACTAAATTTTTTGGCATAGGTTAGTCCTCAATTGGGCTATACAGGACGTTTTGACATTGCCTTTACCCCCTTAGATGTTGGTGATCACAGTGTTGAAGTACGTTTACCTGGTGGACATATTGAGGGGAGTCCTTTTTTGGTTAAGGCTTTCGATGCTAATAGAGTCATCGTTACAGATATCACTGATGGTAAATTAGTAACTAGTAGTAGTAAGTAATAACTATATGTCATTGTGTTTATAGGTGTTGTAGGAAAACCTGTATCATTTAGCATAAACGCATCCCAAGCTGGAGCCGGTAATTTGGAGATTATTGTAGCTGTTGGTGGAAGGAATGTACCAAATTTCGTTCAAAGTGAGGGCAACGCTAGATTTAAAGTAAACTTTAAACCAACTGAGGTTGCATCTCACACATTAAGTGTCAGGTAATATACGACAATCATGACAGAATATAAAATACAATTTAATTATACAAGGGGGTCAAAATTTGTGAGCGAATTGGGGACGTCTAATTATGAAAAAAACCTCAATTGTAATTTTTTGAAAAGTCCTTATTTACAAAGATACGGGGTGTTAAACATGACTGCCTGAGGACGATTTTTTTGAAATATTTTTGAAACCAGTAAAGATGAATTAATCAAATGTAGCATATTTATTCACCGAGTTAAATGTCGTAAACTGACATGAAATTGAATAAAAAACGATAACCATAGGCGGGTAAATAGGGGGACCCTTGCCTTAATTATAACCTAACTTTTTTTTCTTGTGACCTGTATTCCATTTGTGTCAAAAATGTGATAAAATAAAGTTTTCTACATAAAAAAGGCATACTTGTTTTTTCTCGAAAAACTTAAAGGTTTTCGAGAAATTCGAGTTTGAAACTTTTAGGACAAAACTGGTCCTTAGTACATAGCAGTTTATTTTGATATTGAAATACAGTTTGCTAACGAAAAGTTTTGCAAAATTTTATTAATGCTGTGTAAAATTACAATTTGGATTTTTTTCATTATTAGATTCGCTCACAAATTTTGACCACCTATTTTAGAAAAACCTTGTATATAAGGACATGCATATTTATGAGTGCGTTTTATGATGCACTAGTGGGGCAAAATGATTATAAGACTTTTGTTGCAGATTTAATGGACAACCAGTGCCTGGCTCACCGTTTAATTGTAAAGTTACTCCTGGAAATACACAACCGCGAGTGCCAGTTTCTGGCACAGGTGTTGAGTTAGCTGCTGTTGGTTTACCGGCCGAAGTCAAAATTGAGGGACTCACAGGTTCGTAATTTTAATTTTTGTTAACAAATTTTTTTGTAGTAACTTGTTAATTTTTTTTTCGTCCCTGTGATATAGATATAATTTTGACTTTAACTGCTGTTTGGTACTTGTTGTTAACATGTTGTTATGTAATTATTTTCTTAATTTAATTTATTTTATTTTCTTATTAACGAATTACATAGATGTATTGATTATAGCATAATTGAAGTTTGTCAGTTGCTACAACACATTTTGCTGCCGGTGAAGTTTGTAAATTTAACTATATGAGGATGACATTGTAATTTTTTTTAAATTTTATTTACAAATAATTCCAAGTTACGATATTTTCATTGTCAATTTTGAATGAAATTGAATTACAATTAACTACTGGTACTCTCTGAAACTCCGAATAGTGTTTGAGTAAACTCCAGTGTATTTGAATAATGCTTATGTTGATTTTGCTGCAGGCGGCGAACTTCAGGTTCTAGTTACAACGCCTACCGGTAAATTGCTTCCCACAAAAATTTCCCAGGCATCAACTGACGTTTACACAGCCCATTTTGTGCCTGAAGGAGTTGGTCGACATTCCGTAGCTATTTTAATAAATGATCAACATGTTATTGGCTCGCCGTTCAGCTGTAATGTTTATGATGTTAATAAAGTAAGTATGCGTGAATGTTATAAACAAAATGAGTATGCTTTAGCCCAGGGCTATTCAACATGTGACCCTCTACGTTAAATTTAGCGGCCCGCAAGTTTCTGTACTGAAACAGCAATAAGAGGAAGCCAAAAGAGTTTAAGTTACTAATTCTCTTACATTGAACAGGTTCTGGTGTCTGGCTTACCTGGTAAAAGTTCTGACATAACACGAGGTTTAACCGATTTGAATTTGAAAGAAGATACTGCCTGTGCTGAGGTTGGCAAACCAGTTACGTTTAATGTGGATGCCGCACAAGCTGGTGAAGGTGAGAAAGTCCTTTAGGATCTTATTCTAAGCTTAAGTCATATTTCATAGTTAAGATTTGCAACTAATTTAAAACTTTTTGCGATTTTATTTGTATTCAGAGTAAAACCAAACCTTCAGTTTCATCAGGAAACAATAGATGTTGATCTGACTGAATAATCTTTAACTTAAACACAACAAATTCACTGAGCTTTTAAATAGAGCTTTCAGAAACTACAATTTTATTATTATTATTGCAAATCAAACTTTAGATGAATATTGAGTTTTGTCCACGAGCTTCAATAAGTCCATAGAATAAGTAGTAACGCTATCTATGTTTCATCCTATGACCTAATATAAATAAACTTGTCTTTCCAGGTACTCTGGAGCTAGTGGTTTCGACACATTTAACCACTATCAAAGCGGAAGTAGTTGCGTGCGCTAGAGGCTTGTATGACGTTACGTTCATACCGTTAACAGCTGAAGATCATTTTGTTAATATCACATTTAATGATATGGCGGTTATAGGGACTCCGTTCCATTGCCCAGTGATTGGTAATGTGACATAGTATTGCAATAATTAATGTATTTCTGATTTTTTTCTTTAATATTTTAGATGCTACGCAATACCTTCAAATTGGAGCGGTAGGCGTTGTTGATTTACCGAATGAAAATCATAAGCTGGAAATTAAAGATCCGAATAATCATAATGTGAAATATATTGTTAGTAACTACAAAGCGCAGTTCAATCTGACACAAACTGGAACTTATCGTATAAGTAAGCTGAAATTATTATCTTTGTAATATCAGTTGGCATCTTAATCAGCTTTCCAAGCACTATGCGAGCTTTTTTGTAACAAACTTTTTTTGTTACAACACAATATAATAAGTAATTGAATATTTCTTTAGTGACGTACAAGGGTCATGACATAACCTCAACGCGCACAATCCATATATTTGACACAACTAAAATTGACATAATCAGCGTACCGGAAGCCGTATGTCATCGGCCTGCTGTTGTTGGAGTGAACGTGAACAAAGTTGGTCCGGGTAAATTGACAGCCTTAGTTAAGGTAATTAAAATTGTAATAATTTTTAAATCCATGATTTACTTAATTCTAGTTAGCTCTCCATGTCATAAAATATGTAATATGAAGGCTATTAGTTAATTTCACCGGAAATAGATACGTGTTTTGGGACATCGCAAGCTTAGTAGGCGGTCATCTGTTCTGCAAATAATTAATTATCGCGTTATAGTCATTGGACTTACCTGTTTTATGTGCATGTTGTCATATTTCCTTTTTATTTGGTTTGTTTAGTTGGTAGTTACTGGTCCTTGTTTATTCTCCCAGTTATACGGCTTTTGGACGGCAGGTGCTGTTGGATCCTTGAGGGCTGGTTTGAATGGAGAGGTTCTTTGGAAGGGTGGTTGACAGGGGGTAGCATTTGGCGAACCGTACGAGTGAAAGTGGTTCTATTGTATTAGACGCTGCGTGCTACTACTGCAATTTCACCTGAGCTCCTCTGAATCGTCGCAAGGCGATCAATGTCAATGTCGTCTAGAGGAACAACCGTCTTCTGTTTTTGTTCTAGGACACTAGTGGTTCCATTTTCATTTGCTATCCTACTTTTTTGTGTTAATTCGTTCGGCGACAAGATTAAACATAAACAATTAGACCACATAGGCGTTCAAAACGAATGTAAACAGGGTCAAAAACTTAAAACATATTTCCTAAACACAGCAGAAATATTCACTAAGTAGGTAGTTTATTTAATATTTGGTTTTCTATGTTTAGGTGGCCAATCACGAAGTAGCGCACAGTGTCCGCCAAAGTCCAACAAATTCGCATATGTGGGAGGTAGTATTTCATCCTATTATGGCTGCTCCACATCGCGTAATACTTCTCTACAATGATGTCCCCAAATTTGGAGTTTTAGAAGTGCCTGTTAAAAGTCCTGGCCTAGAGCCATGGGTCGGAGGCTTAGGTAAAATAATTTGACTTTCCTTTGAATCACCTGCTTTAACGTAGGCATATTTTCAAGGTCTCTATCAAGCTCGTGTTGGTAAAGTTAGTTCATTCCATATTGACACTTTGGGTAGATCAGCCAGGGAGTTTGATGTGGTCGTTAGTGGTCCTATGGGTTCAGCAGTGCCAGTACGATGTTATCAAACAAAAACTGGGAAGTTACAAGCGGAGTTTACGGCAAGAGAAGTTGGTGCTCATAAAATAGAGGTATTAAACAGTATTCTTATTTTAATTATTGCCAATTTACTATTTATATTATTTTGAAGGTATTGCATCAAGCAAAACCAGTAAGTGGAAGTCCATTTTTGTGTGAAGCTGTGGATCCTGATATTGTTCGAATTGTGGATATACCACATTCACAAGGCAACGTTGGAGAACCAGTCTCATTTAATGGTAAACAATAACCTAGTAATTGGAGTTTTTTTTTTAATTTTTAATATTCTGTAAATTCGTTCCACAGTCCTCACCAAGAATGCCGGAGTTGCGGAACTCGAAATCCATGTCACAAATCCAATTAATCAAAGTCTTGCTGTACAACAAACTGAAATAGATGAAGACCGTACTCGGATATCATTCCTCCCAACAACAGCCGGTTTATATCAAGTTGCTGTAACGTATGCAGGTGTAGCAGTTAAAGGTTCTCCATTAGCCTTGGGAGTGGGTCCAGTAGGACCAACACCACCACCAAGAGCTGTTGGAAAAGGCTTGGAAAGCGGTAGAGTTGGAGAGAGGGCGCAATTTATTGTCACATCGGCTGTGCAACCTAGGATACAGGTATGTTAGTTATTTTTTTAAATGTGCCCGTCGATACAAATTGAGGGATTCGTATGTTCTGATTGGCTGAATCTGAATAAACTCGTTAATAAATACGAGGGGGCATTTCCCCATTTCTCCATATTTGACACCATGTTTTAACACTTCGAAACTGTGTTTGACACCAGAAACCCATTAATAATTGCCTCCCATTCAGAGTCCATTGATTTCTGATTGTTGGTGGCATTATTTACATCAAAATGGGTTTTACAGACATCTACTCCCTTTGACACCCTCCCTGATTCATACCCAGGCTCTCCTGAGCCCTGGAAAAAGCAATTCTTTATAAATTTGATCTGGATAGTTCACCAAATCATCAGCGTATGCTTGAAATTCAATTCCCTCGCTCTAGTTCAAACACGTTGCATACAATAAGGGGGCCAAACTCAAAGTTGGCCGGTGGGCCAAAATTCGCTAGTCTGACACTGGTAATGCCAGTAATAATAATAATAAATATAAATTTATAGTGATACGAAGTTGTAAAATGGTATGTTTTACTTAAAGGTTGAAGCGTCGGAAGGCAACATAGATGTTCAAGTACAAAATGTAAAACCTGGAGAGTACAACGTCTCATATATACCCAAATGGGTGGGCACGTATGACGTCATTATCAGCATTGGACCAAATGATGTAAGTAGTTGACAGCCGCTTCTTATTTTCCAAGAAATCATATTTGAAAGAAAGCGGAGGAGAACTTTTGTCACTGCCTTATTTATTTTGCTCAATTTCCATTGATGAATCCCACTATAACAACAGAATTTGGGCATCATAATGCAAGATCAAGCCGAACACTGTTAATAATGTACTCGATAATTTTTGTAGCTGCCTGGCTCCCCATTTAGACCAACCATAGTTGATCCTTCAGCAGTACGCGTGATTGGTGGCTGGCATCAACACCTTGATGATGCAGGACGTATTAAACTGCCAGCTAAAATTGCGTTTGATGCGTCGAAAGCCGGTCCTGGTGCCTTAGAGTGCAAAGTAGATGGTCGGAAAATTACCTATGCAGATAAAACTGGTAGTAAAGTTGTGTTTGAATTGTCAAATGAGGGACTAAATTCCGGAGAACATGATTTTGAGGTTAGTAATTTAAGAGAACATTTATGTTAGGTTAGAATATCTTAATAATTTGATTGGAGAGTAGGTGACATTTGCCGGTGAACGACTACCAGAGGCACCTTCAAGTGTTTTATGTACGGGAGATCAAGTGGTTTTGAGTGGTAAGGGTTTGAGTCAAGCAACCTGTGGAGAGACAGTCAACTTTACTATTGATGGATCTAAAGCTGGTAATGGTACGTATTTGTTTCTGCGATTGCGCAACAGTTGAAGTGTATTCTTATTTTATCATAGGCAATCCTGAAGCAACCTTGCAAGCAGCTGATACAAATATTCCAATCCCGGTGATGATTAGTTTAGCTGGTGAGAAAATTTGGCGAGCATCCTACACCATAACAACCCCTGGAAATTATCTATTGACAGTCCTTTGGGCTGGCCGACCAGTGAAAGGCTGCCCTCTAATTGTTGAGGCAAAAGGTGGAGCTGATGCATCAAAAGTACGTACATTTCTCCACTCCAAGTTGATTATTATTTTGTATTGAACATTTCAGGTACTTTGTTCTGGTGAAGGCTTACGCCAAGGAGTTGTAGGACGCGAAATTCGGTCTTGGATTGACACACGTCGCGCCGGTCCTGGCGAATTAACGGCCCACTGCACCGGACCCCGGAAAGTTGCGTATTGCGAATTGTACGATCACGGGGATGCCACATTTACGTTAAATGTTAAACCACAGGAATCTGGTAGACATGCTTTAACTATCAAGTATGCTGGACAACACGTGCCTGGTTCGCCGTTTACTTTAAGAGTTGCTGGAGCACCAGATGCAAGCAAAGTGAGTTTATTTAAAAGAAAATCTTTGAAATTATCCTCCCCTGTAATTTGGCTTTCAGGAAAGTGTTTACAGCAATCTTTGATGGGTTAAAATTAGATCTGGGAATAGCCTGTAACCATTTCTGTTTTAAATTATCATTCGGAAATAGAGCCGCGTAGTTATACAACACACACTATGCCGTACCGGTACAAGAGAAATAAACAAACCACTTTATTTTATTAACAGTTTCACCGGTGTTGTAAGTTTCACAAAATTTGACGTTGCCAAATGTACCTTTTCATGGCTTGTCTAAAGAATACTGTACCTCTCACACAGCACTTTAAAAACCTCGCGGACGAGTAGCATTGTATGCTATGAGATCTATTGAGAGGAAAGCCATCTTGACGACATTTTAGATAAATATCAGTCTGCTTAAACGCGGACGTAAAAAAATTGAGTACAAAGATAATTCTCAAATTAGTAACAGTGCAAGTTTGAACTTCATCTGCAAGCATCAATTTGGCACGCTGCAGATGCTCGCTAGTGATCATTAATAAAAAAAGATGAAACAATAATGGACCTAAATTCGATCCCTGTGGAACCCCACCCTTGTATTTTTTCTCAAATGATAGTAAGATGTGTGGCATTTATATATTTATAGGTTCGAGTTTACGGTCCTGGTATTGAACATGGTGTTCTCGCCACATATCAATCAAGATTTATTTGCGACACTAGAGGTGCTGGAGCTGGCCAACTTACAGTTCGAGTTCGGGGACCGAAAGGAGCATTTAGAGTTGAAATGCATAGAGAAAGTCAGAAGGACCGGACGATAGCTTGTCAAGTAAATAGTCTTCTATGCCTAATTTGGCTAGACTAGAGGACAATTTTAATTATTATCACTATGTCTTTATTTTTAGTATGATCCTACAGAACCAGGAGACTACCGTGTTGAAGTGAAATGGGCTGGGGATTACGTACCTGGTTCACCATTCCACGTGATGATTTTCGATACTTTAGAGGAATTAAAGCGTTACAGAAGTTCGATATAAATGAATGTAATCGATCCAAAAAACTGTAGGTCAATGTTAAATTATATGAATAGAATGTTTGGTAGTCATTTTAATTATTTTACAAAACTTCATAGGTACTTATTTATTATTATTAATAATATTTAATTATTAATTTTATATGTTCTGTTATTCATTTTACAACCTAGAATGTATGGTAATTAATTAAAATTTAATATATTCGTATTCATATATTTTTTTTATTAATAAATAAATTTGTTATTAGAAGTGTTTCATTTTCTTAGTATAGACATTTAGCATATATAAAATTTTAATTTTAATTCCCTGTATTAGTTCAGACATTTACGATAATAAATTTAAAACAAAAATAAAAAAAGGTGTCCCCAAATATGTTATTTAAAGTCATAGCTGTGTTTTTTGTCCCCCCTGTGTACCCCTTTAATTTTCTTTTAAATTCACACTCTCTACTATTTTAGTTGTGTTCCTAATATTGTAAAAATTATTACATTAGTACGGGGCGTGCACTGCCGGTCCCCTTTGAGGAAGGGGGGATGTTTTTAAATTTAATATAGACTATGAAATGAAAAACGCCTATTCTACAATATAATCTTCAATAATTAATTGAGGCATAGCTGTGTTTTTGTCCCCCCTGTGTACCCCTTTAATTTCCTCTTAAATTCACACTCTCTACTATTTTAGTTGTGTTCCTAATATTGTAAAAATTATTACATTAGTACGGGGCGTGCTCTGCCGGTCCCCTTTGAGGAAGGGGGATGTTTTTAAATTTAATATACACTATGAAATGAGAAAACGTCTATTCTACAATATAATCTTCAATAATTAATTAAACTTATAATCATCATATTTATATGATCCCGAAACATGTATGGTAGCATAGATAATGGTTTATCTATGATGGTAGGAATAGATTTTAGTTTAATTATAGAAGATTACATTTTACGGGACATCCTGTATAGAACTATATTTTATCAAACGATTTGTTATTAGTTCAGTAATTATTATTATTCTAAATTATATTGGAATTTACCTCTAAAAAAGAAACAAGTAAACTTTTAACTCACTATACCTATATAAAATAAAACTCTAAAAACTACTCAGTTGTTTACATTATTCGTTTTTTTTTTCTGTTTTGTTATCTGTAGTATTTTAAAATATTATTCCATTGCAATGGAATTCTATGTACCTTTTTATATTTATTTGTGCACGGCGATATATCGATTTTTCGGCATATTTCAGTACACAATCTTTTCGCGAACTGTAAAAATATGTTATAGATTCTAGAAGATATTTTTGATATTTTACAATACCACGAACAATGTCTTAAATTGTGATCTCGATTATATTATATTAAGTGGATATAATTACATTTGTTTTTAATTATTTTTTTAATAAATACTCAATCATCGCCGCGGCAGTCGCGTAATTGTGATCCGTATACTAAAAAAATCAGTAATATGGTTTCTAATATTGTCGGGCTACTCAGTTTTGAAATCTAGTGAACGATTTAGTGCTTGGAACTATGTAAAGCTTGGTTATTGGTGAGAAGGTTAAAAAAAGGAACGATTATTAAGATGTAAGTGATTTTAATTTTTTAGACTATCCAATAGTTCTAAATATTTGTCACAAAATTATTCATAGAAACAACTTAGGTATCCATTTCAGGATACATATGGAACGCGTTTTGGTTTTTGTAAAATATAAATTTGCTTTTATTTTCGCTAAAATAATGATAGACCCATGCCTCCAAACTGATAGATGTATGCCGCCGAAAGTGTTTTTGGCGATTTCAACTGACATTAAAAATTCTATAGGTATACATTGTTTATTTTCACATAGAAACGCTCATGACATGTTTGCTTCTTGGATTTAGTGAACGGGTTAGGCATACTGTTTTCGGAGTTTTTAACAGAGCCGGAAGCACGACTGGGCAATTGAGGCGGAAGCTAAGGCTCTTCCACACATTGAAGGCCTCCACAAACCTTGTATTTTTAACTTATGGTAGAAATTTGTTTTTAAATTGTAAAAATAAAATTATCAAAAGGTATTTATTGCTTTTTGCGAAAAAATATCATTTTAACGCACTTAACTTTAGGTTTTTGTTACTGATTTTTTTTATTAATAAAAATATAACTTGAATAAAATGTTGCTTTCATAAAAAGTAAAACTATATTTGAAATTATAATTTGGCACGTAATTCCGAATATTTTTTTTGAATATTTTAATTATATTTAAATCTCCCAAACAAGTAGGTACATTATTCGTAAGTCTACGCCACTGTAGACTGCAATAAACAACAAAACATGAAAAAGGATATAAAGTAAAGGAACATCATCATTACAATTTTTACAAGAATCTTCATTGTTTGGAAAGTAGCACAACGCTTCGCGTATAATTTATCGCAAGTATTATTACTATACAACGTTCTATCAGTTGGAACAATGTTCTTTATTCTATTGAAGAAGCATTATAGAATGTTACACTACAAGAAAATAGAAGCATAATATATAAATTGTTATGAGCAAACAGTAGCATTGAAAGTGATTTTTCAAGCAGCAACTTTTAATCAGTTATAATCATTAGAAACATAATTTCTTCATAGCAAAAATTAATACCAGATAAAATAAAAAATAATTGCTGGTTTTACCTACACAAGGAATTTAGCAGGGTGTTCGAAGGGTGATGAAGAAGATTACTTTGCTCTCGCTTGGATGGCTGAGAGCAGATGGAATGGTTTGTTAGGATAGTAATAACTCGATCACCAGAATGGGTTACTGCCTAAGCTGTAACTTCAATAATAATGCCACTAGACGAAGTATCTGCGACAATATTATTAATAGCACAGCACTGGTACTATTTTTGGTTAAGAAACACTGTTAGGAAGAGCAGTCTCACACACCTGTACTAGGAATAAAGGTGACTTGTGCAACAGTGGTGGTTTTTACGACGATTTAAATTGAGAGACAATGTTTGACTGAATCTGATTTTTGTACATTAAACCGATGTCAGCTGGTTATTAATGTTACGAACGATAAACATGAATCTATGACTTTTGTACGTTAAACCAATGTTAGCTGATGATTACATTGGGTTATAATAATTGTTTTACGTAATTATGTTCGCCGGAAATTATTATTACGAAAGATTGAGATTATTGTTCTGTATTCAATCAATAATCGCGAGCATATACATATGTATTATGTGTAGTTCAAAGTGCAGTATGGTTCAAATATACTAGTACCAATGGTTAGAGAATTTAAAAGCCCAAATAAGACTCAAAATTATCTTGCTGTACGTCCATTGATTTGATGCACCTGCTTCGTAAATAAATTAAATTATATTTGTACGACACTCGAAATCTAAAGGCTTTATTTTTAATTTAGTTAATATTAAATGCTAAACATGTGAGGTGAATAGGGAGAAAAAATTATATTTGGAAACTAAAGTCCGCGGAAATTCTTCTAAACAAAATTGGAAATTATTACGAGATCTAAACATTTATGCAAGGGAAAATATCACAATACCGTCTTCTATTCATGATGTTGATAATATTAATGATTTTTTTGTGTCCACTTCTTCCAACAATCCGGGCCCAGGAACGATCAACTTTTACTTAGGTAATAAAATTAGGCCTGATATTAACTTTGAATTTACAATGGTGGATCATGGGGAGATACTTGATGCATTGCTTGGGATTAAGTCAAATGCTGTAGGCAGTGACATGATCAGTATTGATATGCTAGTAGTAGTAGTTGTCCGTTTATAATGCCCTTTATACAGCATCTAGTTAATTACTATATAGAAACGAGGAACTTCCCAACATGTTGGAAAGAAGCCAATGTCATTCCATTTGTTGCTGGCCATTGTGGGTTACCTGGGCTTTGGGGAGTCTGCTGTGTCTCTACTCGGAACATATTTGAATGATAGAAGTCAGGTTGTCATTTTGGGAACGCCAGTGTCTGGGCCCAGGACATTGCGTAGTGGTGTGCCGCAGCGCTTCCAGGCATCATTGCCTTTTTTTATGTATCAGGGTTTTTGTTGTTATTATTATGCAGCTATCTTTAGTATTGCTAATATGTTAAGCTAGGAGGCTGTGCATCGACCTCGCCTTTTGTGTAACTTTTCTAAGTTCTCAATAAAGTCATTTATTATATTATTATTATTATTAATCAAAATAACAGGTTTTTAGGTAAACAGTGTGCGCCTTTAGAATAGAATTATAGTACCCATACGGTTGAATTGCAGATTTTCTTCCTTTAAGGTTTATTATATGTTCTTCTATTTCTTGAACTGTTTTAGCACAAAATAAAAAAGATTCTTGAGAGTCTTTTATTGTGTACTTTAAATGGCTTATCTTGCCACTGGCACCTTTGGAACATAGCTTAGCGGATAGCACTACATATCCATGAAGATCCCATAAAATTTCTCCCCTCGTATCGGCGGGTTTTCAGCATTACAAAGGAATACCGCACTGTGTTTTTTTTCGTTTTAAACTGACTTTAGTTTTGTACTTTACTTAAGGGTATTTATATAAAAGGATTACTACTCACCTTATGTTTCTACATTTGTTGTATTATTTGGGAACAAATTTTAAAAATAGATTTAGGAACACACTTCACTTTTCAACTGTCTACATTTAACTAACCAAAACAAAAAGGACGCGAAAACAAAAAGTCTATGAGAATGTCATAATATCAATGTTTTGAGTATTCAGTCTATGGTCCGGGTGCATTGATTTGCGCGCGTTATTCAGAATTTAACGGTTAGGTTCGTAAAATTAATGCTTAGCATCCATTGAATCAACGATGATCGTTTATTGGTTTTTATGTTCGCTGTTCGTAGGTGTATGATATACAAATAATTTGTGTTAAAGGCGAAGAGCATAAATTAATAAATTTAAAACATTGAAGCAATAAATAGTGACATTATATTGATAAAAAAAAAACATAAATTTTCGATGTCTTGCATTTATTGATTAATGTTTCATCGTACATTGTTTCTATGTAGGAAATTATCAATCTATGATCAAAATTCATTGTAACAGTGACCAATTCATAATATTAATGTTCAAAATATTGATGACAACCATTAATTGGTTTTACGTACAATATTTTTTTCAGTGTATGAACGCGCTAAAAGAAATTGAGATAAAGACGGATATATTCATTTTGAAGTTCCCTGAGACGATTAAGACTATTTCCAGATGAAAGTCTGTCTGTCTGTGTGTGTCTGTATGGATTCTTCCACGATAGCGCCCAAACGCTTTATCCAATTGAGCTAAATTTTTGTGCATGAGTTTGGGGGAGTCCTACGATGAACCCATGTGTTTTTGGTTGAAATCGCTTAAGCCCTGTGATAGAGGACACAACCGCTAAATTTTCAAATAACAGTAGGGGTCGGTGATACATCATTTTTAATCTGCTTTACAGCGATAGGTCACTTTTGATATTTGCCTCTATAATTCTCGAGAAAATTGCGTTTAAAATTTCACCAGTTAGGTAGATGGAACGTGATCGTGTTGTAACTATGTGGTGTAGCCGGAAAAGTCTCGCTGCCAACTGGATTTGGATAAATTAAGAATTTAAAATTAAACTATAAAAAATGCGGAAAGAACAATTTGACAACACTGTAGTGGCAAACAGCATGTCTTTATGTGTGTCTTGAAAATTTCTAGGTCAATAAACAAGGTCGACAATTTCTCCTTGTGCGCTGCAAAGAAGTGGGTACCACTAGTTTGTTATTACTCGTTCGTTGGGTTCGTAATATTAAGTGGCCTACTATAATATGACCACAGGTTTATTAATTTCAACAGATTCACTGAGAAATGTTAAAACTATAAATATATAGAAATCAATTCCAACAAATCCCCAAAAAAAAATAGTGGATTTCATATCTTCTGCCGTTCATATTTTACCCGGTGTGCCTCAGGGTCACATCTGCGACCTCTATTGCTTAACATATTCGTAAACGACATAATTCATGTGCTGTCTAACCTGTAACTTTTTGCGAGCGATCTGAAAACCTGGGTGTTGCTGCGTGTTGCCGAAGTTTTGCAACTAGGGACTATTTTGACAAATATTTAGGCAAAATAGATGGATAAGCATGGGGTTTAAGTTTAGGTTTATAGGGAATTTCCATCTGGTTTAAGGTAATTATCCCCCCGTATAATTTGGCTCTCAGAAAAGTGTTTACAACAAACTACCGCGGTCTTTGACGAGTTAAAATTAGATCTAAGAATAGCCTGTAACCATTTCTGTTTTCAATTATCCCGCAATCTTAACCACCGTCAAAGAGTCCAAACAAATTACTTTATTTTATTAACTAACATTTTTTCAACACCAAATTTAGACGATATATTTATACACTTATCACTACTTGTTTTATATAAAAAAAAAAACTGTTTTAATTAAGATCAATTAGCACTGATTTCTGAAAATTTCTTTGCTGCCTGAATCGATAATATACCCGAATCAAGAGAACTTAACTCTTATTTTATAAAAACCAATTATTATATTCTACATAATATAATAAAACTTAAAAATTTAAATGCGTAATCCATTGGATGCAGTGGAGTGTAATATAATTACAATAAAAATACATACATCGTCTCCACTAATAAATTTTTTTATTAAGATTCCTTTATAAAAGGGCACTTGACAGACTAAGTTGGAATATCGAGAAATTCCAACTTAGTCTGTCAAGGGCCTTGCCCGTATGTTTGTTTTTTAATGCTTAAGATTTAAATTTAAGGCTGATGATGGAGCGGGACGCCGAAACATGTCCCCTTTTATAAAGGAATCTTAATAAAAAAAAATTATTAGTGGAGACGATGTATGTATTTTTATTGTAATAAAACTTAAATTTTGGAGTAGCTTAAGCGTGTTAGGTCATTCAATAAGTGCGTAGGATGACACATAGATGGCGTTACTAGAATCTTTTTCATATGATTTTTATTTAGTACTAACCTTCAACCGATACGTGTATAAATTTGACAGCAATCTGACAATTGATTCGTGAGTTATTCCAGAAAACTGGTACTGCTTCACACAAAATTCTATAACGAACGAATCAATAGCCAGAATACTATCAGATTTATACACGTATCGTTTGAAGGTTAGTACTAAATGTTGTAGTGTTTTAAAATAGAAGAATAATTAATTACAACATTTCTTTTTTAAATGAATTACCGTGATTGTTATGTTAATCCCAATTTTCATAATAAAAGTCTTGTTAATATCACTTCTACGGCTTGTATAATAATATAATAGGCCCATTCGAATAGTACATACTTTAAGGCATATCACATTAATTTTCTGCATTAGGAATTAATGTTCTATCAGACATATACGATAAACATAAAACGTACATACATATTATGTAGGTACACATTTTATTCAGACTATGATTGGGTAGGTAATTTTTTTTAAGACCCACGCTCGACACTATTTTTATGTACGATATAAGGTGTTGTTATGGTTCTCCATTATTTATTTTTTGTTGTTGTATATAGTTTGTTTCTATTATATGTCATATATAAATGTTGTATAGGAAACCAGGTCACATCTTCATCTACATTATGAGCACCATCGTGAGATGTCTTTCTTATTACAACTCAAAAATATATAATAGAAGTAAAAGGCGTCTACTCAACAAAAGAATCATCATCAACCATCAATTAAAGAATGATTATAACAGTCTTTAATTAAATAATACTTTCCCAGTCAAGAATCTTTAACCAAAGCATTTATTATGTTAGTCGCATTTGCCTATGGGTTTACCATTTGCCTATACCTATCTGCAACCGTCATTTGACAAATGCTGAGTCAAGAAATCAAGCTGCTAAATATTAAGCGTTTTGTATAGCGTTTTGTATAGTAGTCAATGTAAATTAGAACTCATTTGGGTTCCCTAGAGAAAATAATAACTATTGTAGACAATTATTCAATTTTATACAAATCTCTTTCAACACCTTGGTGTTGTATTGTATTGTTTGAACTCTTATATACCATCAAGATAAATAATAAAAACTATACAAAATAATTTAATATTTATCTACTTCTGCAATGTGTAAATAAAATTTTGATTTTTGTAAATAGTGTTCGCTAAATCCAAGCACAAAATCTAATTATACTAGGCAAGTGATTTTTTCTATGTTGCTTATATTAAGCATTAACATAGCCTAATCTAGAAAAGGAGTTGGCTTGCAGACTCCATTGCCTATAAGGTATTAATTCCTTAGGTTTCTAAAGTTTGACCACGACGAATTTTTTATTAATTTATGTCATAATATGCAGCAGCAACTAACTAAAAGTATAGTAAATCGCCTATAATTCGTAATAATTAGGATAAATACCCCTTTAATAGTTTGATTAAACAAATAAAATTATGTTAAATAAATTAGGCAAGTAGTGTAAATGATGTAAAATAAATAATACAAAAGGTAATAGTAGTCAAAAATACAGTTATTTTAGATACTTTTATTTAGTTCAAATAAATAATATCAACCATGAAATAAATATATACCGCAAATTACTTTTAACAAAACAAATCTTTCTTATTATTATACCATTCTTTATATAAAAGCAAAATAATCCTCACAGGCAAAGTGCTGCTTGCTTATACATTGTTTTTTATGTCTTGCATTATATTCTCAAATATTGGGAACAGTTAGGAATGGAATTAATTTTCATCTTTTAAATTTTAAAGTTGTGTCAACAATATAATTTTATGGTCAACATAAAAGAGCGTTTTACTGAATAAAGTCTTTCATTATTATAAGAAAATGACACTATTACAATCAATCAACAAAAATACATCAACGACGTATTGGAGAAATTTGGAATGTCGAATTGCAAAAGTGCAAAAAGTCCCATGGAAGAAAATTTTAATTTAGAAAAAGGAAAACCAGAAAATGTACCTTATCAGAATCTAATTGAAGCACTGATGTATTTATCGACGTCAACTCGACCAGATATTTCTTTTGCAGTGAGTTATTTAAGCCAATTTAATAATGCTACAATTTGGAACACTGGATAGCTGCAAAACGCGTGCTAAGATATTTACAAAGCACCAAAAATTACCAACTGATATTTAAACGTACAAGACAGGAAATTACAGGATACGCCGGCCATATTCCCAAAGCTTGGGGGAAAACTAGAGTAGCCTTTATACCGAAAACAGGACGCCGTCCAGAGGATGACCCGAAGTCCTACAGGCCTATTAGTTTAACCTCCTTCCTACTGAAAACTATGGAAAAGATAATAGACGAATACCTAAGAAGCGAAACTTTAAATAGGAAACCGCTTCACAAAAGGCAATTCGCCTACCAAGCGGGAAAATCTACGATTAATGCCCTGCACTGCTTAGTAAAAGACATCGAGAAGTCATTTAAGGCAAAAGAAGTATCCTTATATGCCTTTATCGATATAGAGGGTGCTTTTGAGAATACCTCACATGAATCTATCAGTAGAGCACTAGAAGAGAGGAGTGTCGACTCCTCACTGGTGAAATGGATTCAGGCAATTTTGAAAGACCGTGTCATTACGGCTGAAATAGGAGAAGTTTCTGTAACAGTGACAGCGGCTAGGGGATGCCCACAAGGCGGTGTATTGTCTCCTCTTCTATGATCACTAGTGCTGGATCAGCTCATTTCAAAAATGGATAGGGCAGGCTTTACTCTGCAAAGCTACGCCAACAACATTGTTTTCACAGTTAATGGAAAACACACATCGGTTATATCCAACCGCATGCAAATTGCATTAAACAAAATTAAAAACTGGTGCGACGCTGAGAGATTGAATATAAATCCGAAAAAAACAGTGTTGGTACCGCATTCACGAGAAAGAGAGAAAGGTGGATATTATTAACTCCACTCTCAGCGGTGAGCAAATTTGCCTTTCAGATAAAGTCAAATACCTGGGAGTAATCCTGGATAAACGACTAATCTAGAATCAGCATATAGAGAAAACCATATCGAAAGCCACAGCTGCCATATGGACGTGTCACAGGCTAATCGGTAGGACTTGGGGGCTAAGCCAAAGCTCACATACTGGGTGTACCAAACAGTCATCAAACCCATGGTTACATACGCCTCATTAGTATGGTGGCCAAAAGTTAATATTAAGCATACACAATGCCGTCTTCAAAAGTTGCAACGGCTTGCATGTTTAGGAATAACAGGGGCAATGCGAATTTGCCCCACAGCAGCGATGGCAACGTTGCTGCATCTAATACCTTTGCCTGTCCTAGTCAAAAAAGAGGCAGCAATTAGCGCTCTGAAACTGGCACAGGTAATCGATTACAATTCTGGCGATCCAGAAGGACACATGCGAATCCTGAATCTAATACCTTTCGATTCCAGATCCGTCTGGTATACGGACGGTTCAAAAGGAATAGAAGGGAACACAGGCATGGGAGTATACGGGCCTAATTGCAGGCTCTCTGAATCTCTCGGGAAAAGTCCCACTATATTCTAAGCAGAGATCAACACTATTAATCCTTGTGCTCAAGAATGCCTGCAGAGAGGCATCCCGGAACGGCAGATCAATATTATGTCAGACAATAAAGCTGCGTTAAAAGCACTGAGGTCTTACACATTCACGTCAAAGCTAGCATGGGAATGCAAACAGACCCTAAAGCAAATAGCAGCTCAGGGGAAAAAGGTTACTCTGACATGGGTGCCAGGACATGAAGGCATAGAGGAGAACGAAGCGGCGGACCAACTTGCAAAAGAGGGCGCAAACGCTCCGTTCTGCGGCCCGGAACCCATCTTTGGCCTTCCAAAAAACCATGTGACGGAAGAACTTCGGAGATGGGAAAAGGAACAACTTAAGTCCTACTGGAGAAACACTCGAGGACGACAGTGGCACTATCAACAGCAGAAGAGGAATATGTGTCACTTACCGAAGCAGCAAAGGAAGCAATACACCTCAAAAACCTTATAAATGATATGGAATGTCATCATAATACCATTTTAATTTATAATGACAATCAAGCTGCACAATGTCTAGCAT
The DNA here is from genome assembly GCA_911728435.2 of Apoderus coryli. Taxonomy (NCBI): domain Eukaryota; kingdom Metazoa; phylum Arthropoda; class Insecta; order Coleoptera; family Attelabidae; genus Apoderus; species Apoderus coryli. The sequence goes on from OU452212.1 coordinate 6,768,021, forward strand.
CTAACCCGATTGTCAGTTCAAAAACAAAACATATTTCTATAAAAGAACATTTCATAAGGGATGTAGTCAAAAACGGTGATATTAAAATATCATACAAGCAGACCGACGAAATGGTAGCTGACATTTTAACAAAATCAAATCGTAACCATTTTCTTTGTTCAAGCATCGGACTTGAGATGAACAGTTCGTGAGGGGGAGTGTTAGAATTGAAGATAATATTGCACTCCTGTCCATCGCTGTATTATTTAGATTGTATAAACTTTAACCTAAACTTAAAGTACTTAAAATTCGCTTACTGTTGTAAAGAACTAAGATTTTTATTTTAAATGAGTAATTATTTAAAACTTAAATTGAGGTGATTTATATTGATAATTATTTCTCGGAGTAGTTACCAGAAATGTTTGATTAGTTTTTGATCTTGTTTTTATTATAAGGATAGCAAAATTTGTTCTGGAGTCATAGGCCATGTTGTGAATTATTTTAAACACAAAGATGTCAGCATGTGTATCTCATGACATGCATTTCAAGATGTTTAACAACACAAAAAGTCGTGTATTGACTATTTTGTTAATTTGCTAAGTGTGCCTTTTAAGAAAACGTAAGTCACAACAAACATCAAAGTTTACAAGCATCCCAAAATTGTTTTATTGGTCTGATACCTTATGTTTGCCCAAACATGTGTTTTAAATTGTAGCTTAAAATTGTTGTTTTGTAAATAAAAATCATTATTTGCAATATTTCTTCTTTCACAATAATTGACACTCACAATTAGTTTTTTCAAGTAATAAAAAATGCTTAGGTAGTGTGAAATTGTTAAGTGAGTTTTTTCTTGAAAATGTGTCAGTAGCCCGTGATGGTCATAAATAAAATACTTCGACGCGAGCGTTATTGATGCAAGATGAACCTTAATCGAACGTTTTAAAAAATCTGCGAGGCAAACAAACTTAAGAAAACGTGACGAACATATTTTGTTCTATTCAAATCGTTTGTTTGGGTTGCTTTGTAGTTTTTGGTATAATAATGTCTCCAAATCATTTTTAGAATATTTTTTGATTTTGAATAGAATATAAATTTGAAAAAATTAGTAGTGGAGCAGAAAATCTTCTAGTGTGTTGCCAAAGACTAGCTGAAACTCAGCAACAGTGCATGGATGAACTTAATTCAATTTTTGGCGATGAAGCTCCATCAATGACCAGTGTTTATCGATGGTATGGTGAATTCAATTCAATCGTGGTCGTAGTTCACTCCAAGACGAATTTCGTGAAGGTCGTCCAAAATCAGTTGTTGTTCCGAAAACCATTGATGCTGTGCGGTAACTGATATTGTAAGATCGTCATATGACCTATCAAGAGATTGAGACAACCTTAGGCATTAGTGGGAACAGCATATTTTCAATATTGCATAAACATTTGACTGTCAAAAAAATTTGGTCGCGTTGGATCCCACACAATTTGTCAATCACTCAAAAAAATGCTCGTGTCGATTGGTCGACAGAAATGCTCAAAAAATACGATCGCGGTGCTTCGAAACACGTTTATGACATCGTGACAGGTGATGAATCGTGGATTTACGCGTATGAGAGCCCGAAAGTAAACAGTAGTCGACTGTATTGGTGTTTCAAGATGAGCCAAATCCAACAAAAGTTGTTTGCGCACGAAGCACTTCCAAGCAAATGGTCGCCTGTTTTTTCGGAAAAACTGTACATGTCGCAACCGTACCACTAGAACAACGCAGACTAGTAAATTCTGAGTGGTACACAACTATTTGTTTGCTAGTTGTCTTCCAAGAAATCAGGAAAACCAACCGCCAAAGACGGATCACTATTCACCACGACAATGCGGCTCAAATAACTGCATTTTTGAGCACCCAAAACATCGATTTGATGAGTTATCCGCCGTATAGTCCTGACTTGGCACCGAATGACTTCTTTTTATTCCCGTACGTAAAAAAAAACTGAGTGGTCAACGTTTTTCGACACCTGAAGAAGCAGTTGCTGCATTCAGAATGCATGTTTTGGAGATACCTCAATCAGAGTGGCAAAAGTGCTTCGACAATTGGTTCAAACGCATGCAAAAGTGTATAGATCTTCATGGGGAATATTTTGGAAAACAATAAAGTGATTTTCGATGATTAATATTTGTTTTTGGTCTCTAATCCCGAAATATAAAAGGCAACTCTCGTAATAAGACGATTTTCCTTGAACTTTCGTGAAAACTTTTCTTAGTTTTAGATTTAGGACATTTATTTTATAACAATTCAATATTGCCATATTTTTTGGGTCTTGAATATTATATAAATTATTTTATTTATTTTTCAACTGAGTCCACTCAAAACTAACAGTTAAATTGAAAAAAATCCCGATGGCAGCCATAAAAAGTTATTATTTTATTAAGCAGAAATGAACAGGGAATTTAAAAAAAAATATATTTATTCCAGTGGCGTAAAAGATAGGAGGATCAAAAGTGTCACTAACCCCTATAGCATGCCACTGGTTAATTTTTTAAAAAGATTGTTTATGTCAACATATGACTTTTTTAAATATTTCGAACTAGACAACAAAGCCCTTTAGGAGTATATCAAAAGGCATAAATTAGCGAGAGCTTTCGGTGGTAGAGCGGGTTTTCGGTCTGTTAATTCAAGAGCTAATGAAAACTACTCATTCATTGCATTAACCTCTATATTTCGTCAACAATTTTTGACTTCTTCAGGAGATTAGAGCTGTAATTTTAATTATAATGTACAAAAATAAATATAAAATTACAGAATCCTGTAAAAAAAAAGTTAGAATGATGAAACAAAAATTATTCTTTCGTAGAAAATAGTCTAAAATTGTAAACCCGTTTCATTAATATATGTTTTGGTCTGGATTTATGAATGTAGTAGCACATAGGGTAACCCGCACCCAGAGGAAATTTCTTAGAGCGCCACTGACTAAACCAATACAATAATATGTTCTTCTATCAAAAATTTCTATTCGTCACATGTCTCGTTAATTTACTGATTGGTTTTAGTATGTCTCAATATAATCAAACATTCTCATATCATAAACTCATCGAAATGTAATAAAATCATAATAACAATAATTATAGATGGTAACACCAGTTGCACAGCGATGCTATACTGCTGATGGTACATGGTACCACGCTGGTACCAAGCACCGCGCAAAGAGACGCACAGATAACTACCTATCAGGATATTATTAGGTATCGTTATGGTGTTGAAGAGAATATACGAGGAAGATCAAGAATGTGAATAATGAGACGTGGTATTTTAGGCATCTTTCTTTTCCTGATTACTAGTATTGACCACGACTGATTTGTCTAAGGCTTTTGACTGCATTTCCCATGATACCCTTCTGTTTGAGAGACAGCAGCTGGTCGAGTTGAACGGTGAAACATCGTTTCTTAAAAGGGTGAGCTATAGGGTGCCTCAGGGCTCTGTGCTTAGCCCATTACTTTTAATTATATACATTAATGATATCTGCCACTATACGACAGATATCTCATTTCCGTCCCTTTTTGCAGATGATGCCAGTTTTGTGTCGAGTAGTTCAAGTTTTGACAATCTGAACACTATATCCCTTTCGGTCTTGAATGCAGCCAAGAAATGGTTTGGTGCGAACGGGTTAAGGCTTAACGAGGACAAGTGCAATGTTCTGAAGCTGTCTTCTAATTTCTCCCATATCAATGGTGACACTGTCAAAGTGCTTGGAGTCTATTTAGATGACAATCTTAACTGGTACTCTCACATCGAACACCTGAGTCGCAAGTTGTCCAGTGCTCTATTTTTGCTTAGACAGCTTGCGTGTTACTTAAATTTTCATGTCCTTAGAACGGCTTACTTTGGGGTTTTCCATTCACACTTGACTTACGCCATCGTGCTTTCGGGTGGTTCTTCGCACGCCTTGAGAATTTTCAGATTGCAAAAGAAGGCGGTCAGAATACTGGTTGGCGTTGGGCCACTTGACCATTGCAAGCCACATTTTGTAAACCACTGTATAATGTCATTGCCGTGTGTTTTTATCTATCATACCTTATTGGAGATCCATTCAACTCGGGATTCACTGCGGCCTCACTCTAGTAATCATACCTACAGTACTCGGTCGGCTGATTTGTTGATCATTCCTATAGATACCTAGATTTGCAAACATTTCGTTAGCCAATCCAATTATCACTGACCTTATCACCATCATTCCAATTTTAAGTAAGATGAGTCAACTATGAGAGACCCATATCTCAGAAATTTAATATCAAAAATATAGTTTACTCAGAGGACAAAAATCTGCTCGAATCTATTAAAAACTAAACCTAAAATAAAGAAAATTGTTTGACTAAATGACAAGGAACAACCTAGAATTAGTATTTAGTAAACTTTGTTCCAGTTTTTGATTTAAAAAACAAAAGTGAATAGTCCAAATTAACTACTGCCACAACAATACAACAATCCACCGTTAGCCCAGTTCAAGGTAATAGAAAACCAAATCGGATCTCTTTTTCTGTTTTCATTCTGGTTATTTTTTATTCTGCCCTCAGCTTTCATAGTTGGTTCAAAAAACTTTTCCGAAAATAGTTGTATAAGAGCATAGTTTTAGTTATTCTAGAACGCCTCGTAGATTGCGTTTAGTCAAAAGAAGTTAGTAAAGTAGCTCATGACATACTTTAGAGAATCTGTGGAGGAGAGATACGAAATAACCATAAAACCAACCGTCTGCTATGTTGCTATGAATATATCTTCTCTGATGTACTCAATTAAAGTTTTTTGTATACCTATAGAATCTTTGATTGCTCTGTGATAGATATAATTAGTATCAATAATTGGTTGCTTAGAAACTTGATGCAGAATGTTTTCAATAAATGATGATTATGATGTTATATAAGATTATGTAGTTTACTCTTATATTATTATTTAATTATGTATATAAACAGTTTTATCATCCACATTTTTTTAAGATCAGCAGGCATAATTTGAAGACAATACCAATCAATCATCGAACCCTCTCCAAGTTATATACACATCAATCCTAAATAACTTTGATATGGGGAAATAAAAGTCAATCTCCACAAAATAAGTTTAATAAAACCGTGTATAACAACAAATCCGTTTGAAATTTTTGATGTTTTGATATGACAAAATGATGACAATAAAATGGCCTAAAACTCGAAAAAAAAAATTGTCAAAATTGATGCGATGTTAAAAAAGTTATTCAGTTTAAAGACGTAGTCCATATTTAAGTGGAGTGCGATATTCGATATGGGGAAATAAAAGTCAATCTCCACAAAATAAGTTTAATAAAACCCTAAGGGTCTTCATTCGTCACCAAACATGTTGCGAGGCACCCAGGCCTCAGTGGTGGGTTTATCGAAAAGCTAGTTCAAATTGGACATACACGAGTAAAAATTGTTAAACGGCAACCGGTACAATCATAACCGTACCAATGATAAACAAAAAGAAAAATAAGTACATCAATAATTGTATCAAATATGACTTAGTTTTGTTTTTTCGTGTTTTGTGTTTACATAATTTTTATGAAATGACTTTGTGTTTTTTTACTCGTGTATGTCAATTTGACCAACTAGTTTTTCGATAAACCCACCACTGATGATGAGGCCGGGTGCCTCGAAACATGTTTGGTGACGAATGAAGACCCTTAGAGGGTTTTATTAAACTTATTTTGTGGCGATTGACTTTTATTTCCTCATATCGAATATCGCACTCCACTTAAATATGGACTACTTCTTTAAACTAAATAACTTTTTTAATATTGCATCAATTTTGACAATTTTTTTTTCGAGTTTTAGGCCGTTTTATTGTCATCATTTTTTCATATCAAAACTTCAAAAATTTCGAACGGATTTGTTGTTATACGGGGGTGAACAAAAAGTTACATTTTACTCTAAACTTTTCAACACCCTGTAGAAAAAACTCACGACCGAATAATGATTTTTTTTTCCAACATTTTGAAGCCCCATCTTTTCTGAACAACTTGTTTTTTGATTCATACCGATATCTGTATTCTTAAAGGAAAAACACTGCTTTCAAATAAATAATGCAATAATGCAAAAAAATTAAAACATGGGTAACGGCGGTATCAAAAATTTTTCTTCTTTCATAAATCGAGTATTTCCTCCATGAGCTTGAATAACACTGAAAATCTTGCTGAATCAGAGAAGAATATATATATTTAAAATACTTCACATCACTCTGAACGAAAGAGAACTGTCAATCAGGATACCAAGACCACACTACAGAATCTTCTATAAATTTTCAGAGAGTTTTTTAAGTCAATTCCAAATAAGTAATCCCTAACGTAGATAAATAACTGGCGATTAGCGAGCAAGGCATCCTCAACGTCTTGTCTTCAATATCCAATGAAAAACTTCCAGTAAACTTCGTAGATATTTATTTATTAACTTTTCCTTCTACGGACATGGTTCGCCTTCAAAAATCACATAAATCAACATGATAAAATCCCACCAAATAACTCGATGTAGGTGCAATTTCTATCAGTAGTATATAGAAAAAATAACACAGGATAAAAGCTTCTATGTTTGTTGTGGCGCGAGTAACTTAAAGCTCATTATTTGGGAGTAAGTTTTCATACATTTCTCTAAATTGTATATACTCGTATGTTTTTTTTAATCAAATCAGAAAGTTCTTAAAAAATCACCTTCAATACTTATAAAGACAAGAGATAACATGGACAATGTTCAATGTAGCAACACCAATTAAACTACATAATTACTTTTTTTCTAGATACTCAATTCTCAATACGAGCAAATTAAAATCATCAGACAAGTCTGCTGAGTAAATACTTGCATAAATAGAAAATAAAGTAGATTAAGTCATTATTTCTTCACGTATCTTCAGGTTATATACAGACTATTAAATTCTATTTTCCTACTTTTCAAAGAATACGAAGAGATATCAGAATTTATTGAAGTTGACTAGTAGCCCACAGCATAGATTTGTTTAGTGACTTAGTAATATTAAGGTCACAACCTTGGAAAACCTGTACGGCTTTATGAGTGTTTGAAAATTAGATTTGCAAGGATGCATATACTGTTTATTTCAAGATTATATAATATTGGATAGATATACAGAGTGTATATCTCTCTTTACACTGTGGAACCACCGAATATAGATCTATACGAATTGTAGTTTAGTATAATCTTTGGACGATGGTCGAACTACGACGGATAACCCACTTGCTTCCTTTTATGACCTCACTAAGGCTTTTGACTGTGTCTCACACGAGATACTTCTTCAGAAACTCTCTTACTATAACTTTGATGTTGACAGTGTTGCCTTGGTTGGCTCTTATCTCAGCGATCGTTTTCAGCACGTTTTGTATGGGGGACGATACTCGGAGAAACGAAGGGTTGGACGGGGTGTGCCCCAGGGGTCGGTTTTGGGACCTTTATTGTTTTTAATATACGTAAATGATTTATACAAATTTCAAGAAGAGTCAAATATAATCCTCTTTGCTGACGACACAACTAGTCTGATAGATATCCACCAAACGACCCTTTAGGGGAGTTGGTTAATGCTGTTGAGACTGACATAGGCAATTGGTTTCTGGCAAATGAACTGAGCTTGAATCAGGCTAAAACTCAGAGCATGAACTTTACATTGCGTTCTGCGCCTATCGATCTTCAGAGCGATGTTCGCGTGAAGTTCCTTGGGGTTCATCTTGATCCTAAATTAACCTGGGAGAGTCATGTTCGAGAACTTGGGTGCTCGCTGTCCAGGGTCATATATCTGATCAGAAGGCTTGCGCAGAGTGTTTCAATCGCCAGTCTGTTGACGGTATATCATGGTTATTTTGTTTCCCGTATGTCGTATGGTATTTTGAACTGGGGACATAGTTCCCATGCAATGAAAATCTTCAAGCTACAGAGGAGATGTTTACGTACAATGTTGGGGCTCGGTTGGCGTGACTGCTGTAAAAAGTATTTTGTTGAACATGGACTACTTACTTTGCCTTCCTTGTACATCTTAAACTGTCTTGGCTACATTCGAACCAATGCCTCGCATTTCACTCTACACTCTGATATGCATAATTATGGTACGCGAAATCGCAATGACATATTGCCTGAATTTCACCGCCTATTGAGGACTAGGAAAGGTTCTGACTATTATATTGTGTCAAATTTTATAATAAGCTGCCGTCTCACATAAAGAACCTTGGTGAAGTCCAATTTACCAAATGTATTAAATTATTTTTGATATCTCAAGCATTTTATACCTTTGAGGACTATTTCAGAAGCGATATTGTAAGATTTTTTTAGATTTTAGTTTGTTTTATGTTGTTGCTATTTTAATTTGTTTTGTAAGCCTTTCTTTGTTGCTGTAACTTGGATTGTTTAATTTTTGTTCTTTTATGACGTACTATACATGTTATGTAACATAAGATGGTGAAGAAATATATCTATATATCTATCTATATCTATCTATCTGCAAAAATTAGTTGTAGTTAGTTCAATTATTTTAAATTATATCGGAATTTTCCTCTAAGAAAAGAAATAAGTTAAATTTTAAATGAGTATACCTACTTGTAAAATAAAACTCTAAAAACTACTCAGTTGTTTACGTTATTGTGTTTTTTCTGTTTTCTTATCTGTAATATTGTAAAATATTATTCTCAAACTACAATAGAATTCGGTATGTACTTTTTTACATTTCTTTGTTGTCCTGCGATATAGGTATTGATTTTCGACACACTATGATAAAGAAATAAGTGCGTTTTACAAAATTATTATTGTGTGTGATTAAAATAAAATATTGTGTTCAGTACACCATCTTTTCGCGAACTTTAAAGATGTGTTATAGACTCGGGAAGATATTTTTGGTATATTACCACAAAGAATGTATTAAATTGTGATCGCGAAATACATTAAGTGGATATAAATAATTACATTTGTTTTTAGTTTTTGAAATTTAATTTTCAATCATCGCCGCGGTCGTTGTCGGGTAATAGTGATGTGTCTATTAAAAAAAATCGGTAATAGCTATGGTAATAATACATAATATGTCGGGCTACTCAGTTTTTAAACACAGTGAATAGTGAAAAATTTAGTGCTTGGAACTATGTAACGCTTGGTTATTGGTGATGATGGTATGGTATCCTGGAGGTTACGCAAAGGAAGGACTATTAGGTGTAAGTGATTTTATTTCTTTTGAATATGGCAGCCATAAATATTTTTCACAAAATTATTCATAGAAACAACTTTATGAATGTTCCATTTGAGGAGATGGAAAACGCAACTTAGTTCTTGTTCTTGGCAGATATTTGCCGAATAGAATTAATAATTTTTTTTCGATTTTTTTCCATGTGATAAATAATTAGACTATTTTGAATAAAATTAGGTACGGATGGAAACTGAATTCTGCAAGTGTCTGAGATACTGGGTAACATTACATACATTTAGAAAATTTGCCATAATTCAGAAAAGCGTTTAAATTTCTTTGAAACAATCATATTTTGACATAAATAATCTTTTTAAAACAATAACCGGCGGCATGCTATAGGGGTGACAATTTTTATCCCCCAATTTTAACGCCACTGACATATATATATATTTGATTAAACTATCTATATTCGAATAAATTTAATTCATAATAATTATACTTAGGCTTAAGTTGTAATAGTATGTATACACGATGATTCATGGTCGATGACAGATTAGACGTTAGACATCCACCCTTAAATCTTAAATGAATGAATTTGAAAGGTTATTAAAACCTCCTTTCAATGCCGTTTAGTTCTTGGGGTTTTTTTGGTTCGGCCAAATCTGTATCCACGATAACTCAAAACTCACTTAACAGATTTTTAGCAAATTTAGCAAATAACTACCGCAAAATAGGTTTACCGCTGGTGCTAGAACCCACTACCGAGACTTCGCATTTTTACAGGCAACTGTTATCGTCGCCTACACCGTATACTCGTATACACTGTATACACATATACCTATGTACATATCAAAAGTTTTGCGCCACCGGTCACCAGGTAATAGTATGTACTACCAAATACGGCCTAGAATACATGTATTTTGCTCAAAATTGTTGTACTTTTTCTTGAATATATTTAAATAAATATACAGAAAAAACTGGTGGTGATTGAGAACTTTTATATAATACCTATTGAAATAATATGTGTTCTATTGCGTAGGAACGTGTTTACGTTGAGCTTAGGCACATACCCCAGGCGCCTTCAATCTATTGTAGATAGGTGGTATACTATTTGCACGAATTTCGATTTGTACGTTAGGTATTTTTGTTTACTGTTTTTTTACATTACGTTTGAACTATTTGTTCGTTTGTTGCTTAAATACTAGTGCCATTGATTAAAAAGTGTATGTATTTAATTAGTTAATAATAATAGTAATAATATTTTGACTAGTACAAGTAAAGATTAGTGGTTGTGCTGCACACCTTGTTGCGGTAGCGGTAAGTAGTAATTAGGTAGTAATATTAATGTTTATTCAATACAAATAATTTTGTATTTTATTTCACTATGTATTGGATTTCGGTGAGTAGTGAATGGGGCATAATTTTCTAGTAGGGTAGACAGGGAAGTAAATACTGGATTTGTGAAAAATTAATATTGAAAAAGATAACCAAAAATGCAAAATTGATAAAGAAATAAAAATAAAACAAATAAGGGTTTTTATAAAAATATCAGTTTATCTATATTACAAAAATAATCAACAATTAAAAAATAATAACAAACTAAAAGCAAAAAAATATACACAAATATAGGTACAAAATGTAATAGTTATTTATTATATTCCAAAATACAAAAAATAATATATGGTGTCAAATTGTTAAACCACTTCAATGCGTATTAAAATTGTTTCCATAATTTGACATCCACTTTTATGTTACAAAAATAATAAATCACCACTATTTGTTCTAATTGAGATATCACAAAATTATAGAATATTTAAAATATGTAAATTGTTATTTAATTATAAGTCAATAGTCATTTATAAGATCCTTGATGTCTCAAAAAGAATTTTAAATATTTTTAGGTATTCCAATAGCATTTATTTTAAATTACTTTATAATTATTTTGTTCAAATAAATATTAAATATCTAAATTGTCCGATTTTTGAGATCTATGTTATAGCAAATAATGCCTACGTAAGGCAGAAAACTTAAAACTACTTAGAAATTAATTTTATAAAATTATAAAAGGTTCCAAAAATAAGTATTTCAGTAATTTGCAAAGATACTTGTATAAAAATCTCATAAAAATTATTTTACAAAATAAAATAGAAATAATACAAAACCACAAAAGAAAATAAATATACAAAATCAATATTTACAAAAAGAAATATACAAAATACATTTTCAGGGGGACACTTAATCATAATAAAATAAATTAAACATTAATAAAGTAATTAATGTATTTTTTTTTGTGAAAATACAAATACATTACTTAAATATTAAGTACATTTTTATCATATATGATGTTAATTCACGTCATTTATAATTTTCTTTTAATTTGTATCACACAATGTTGACTTGCATTACATTAAAATTAGATAAATCAGTTTTAAGACGAGTAATTAGCAGAGAAACAAGTGTTTGAAGACGGTATACAATAAAGTTAAAGTTGAACAATGGTCGAATTAAATTAAATGTCAAACTAGTCATTAATTCTCCAAGTCAATTTTACGATACAGAAATTTTTACTTATGTTTAATAATAAAATTTTAAATAACTTTTCCGATTTATAAATTGTTAATTACATATAATTAGCGTACAGAATATTGCAACAGAATTTTGTTAAACAAATCTTAATAGATATAGAAAAAGCCTCTGGAAATAAAATAAGTTTTTGATACTCGTATTTCCAAAAACTCTTGCTTTCTAGGTACTGCGGAGTTAGACACACAAATAGTAGGTATATAGGTCAGATTGCACTTAGTTTGTAGGAGAGTTTTTACAAATATTCTTCCTATTTAGGAGAGTTGACCAGTTCATTTAAAAAATCAACAAGGTTCTTTAAGATGTTGATAATAGATGAAATTAACTATAAATATAATTAAGTAAACTATATAATGATTACCCGTATTTTTCAATTTATAAAATATATACAATTTTGGAGCATCCTTTAGGAATTCAGTTATTTTGAACTGGTTAGAATTTTAGGAGATAAATTTCTATATTTGGTGTTACTTAGACAAATGAGTAAGGTTACGTTATTTTTATTGCCAAACGACATGCGTAGGCAGTGTCATTAAGGATAGTTTCTTAGGGCTTGAATGATAGCGTTCTATAGTCCAATACCGAGCAAAAGCATCAAAAAATTGAATTTTTTTCGTTGCCTGAAGGGTTGTGAAATTTAGACAGGACAATGATATTATGAAGGCCTATTTGCATGCCAAACGACATGCGTAGGCAGTGTCATTAAGGATAGTTTCTTAGGGCTTGAATGATAGCGTTCTATAGTCCAATACCGAGCAAAAGCATCAAAAAATTGAAATTTTTTCGTTACCTGAAGGATTGTGAAATTTAGACAGGACAATGATATTATGAAGGGCTATTCGCATGCCAAACGACATTCGGAGACAGTGTCATTAAGGATAGTTTCTTAGGGCTTGAATGATAGCATTCTATAGTCCAATACCGAGCAAAAGCATCAAGAAATTGAAATTTTTTCGTTCCTGTCCAAAACAACAAAAATGATATTTTAAACCAGAATGTTAGGCTTAATTAAAACTAGAACTTTCAGGAGGTTATGCTCGATTATGTTAATAAAAACAGCAAAATTGGAAAGGAATATATCCAAATGTTACAAGTCACAAAACAAATTACAACGAAAACCAATTTATCTCTTCAACTTTTTGAATTTGACTACGTTTCGTTTTGCGTTCACAAATTTGAGACTTGAGAAACAAATGAGAAATAAACTTGCTTTACAATAAGGGAAATGAGGGTTTCTTTGGAATAGAATTTTAGATATTACATAGAGGCCATTTCCACCATTTGCAGAAAATCGGAAGACGCACTTGAGACATACAATTTTTATTAGTGCTTGAATTCGATATATAGGCGTTGCTAATTTCTATGCTTTTAAAAAACATTCAATGTTCGAGATCAAAATCCATTATGTCAAATAAGTCCTCTATTTTAACCAATACAATACATTTTTTGTGCTCAGGTTTATGATACATAGTTCTGTTTTTGTAATGGGACGCCCTATATATGGGATGTTTGCAGGTTATCTTATGAAAAAAAGGTCCCATAATTATGCTTTACTATAATGAATTTAAGGAGTATTCACTGACTATTTTCCTTTAGCATATAGAAATATATGGAGACATCAACAGTCGATCAGAACAGTAACACCTTATAACACTAAATAAAAGATAAAACTACTTTATTCTAGATTATTGTAGCAAATGGTCGAACTAGTCATTTCAGGGGATATTTACTGACCTTCCCATTCTATTTTTTACATTTTCAATAGGTATAAGGTTTTTCAATAGGGATGATTTGATTTTGAAGCGACGTTGCGGCTATTTGTAATATGTCATAATCTGTCATTTTTTTGTCATTGTATTCAGTAGTGTTTACAATTTCATCATGGAGGGATATACGCAAGAACAACGTTTACAAATTATTCAGTTTTATTATCAAAATAATCGTTCTCCAATTGCAACTTTTCGTGCGCTTTTCTCATTTTATGGTCGTAATAATCGTCCAAGTGTGTTCGCTATTCGGCGAATTGTTGAAAATTTTGAGCGTACATTTTCTTTACATAATGTTCAAGTGCCAATAAGACAAAGAACCGCCCGAAGTAATGCAAATATTGCTGCTGTCCAGGCCAGTGTTGCTGAAGACCGCAATTTGTCGATTCCAAGACGTTCTCAACAATTGGGACTGTCTCAAAGCACAACCTGGCGGATTTTGAGAAAGGCTTTGGGTTTGCATCCGTATAAAATTGTTTTCACTCAAGAACTGAAGCCATTGGACCACCGTAAACGTCGTGAATTTGCTGATTTTGCCTTGGAACAACTTGAAAATGATAACGATTTTTTTAAGAAAATCATCTTCTCCGATGAGGCACACTTTCATCTGAGTGGTGCGGTAAATAAACAAAACTGTCGATTCTGATTCGAAGAAAATCCACAAATTATTCATGAAAAACCATTACATTCACCTAAATTGACAGTTTGGTGTGGTTTTTGGTCTGGTGGAATCATATTCATCGACGACCACAAAAAAGGAACCACCATCAACAGCGACTATTACTGTGCAGTTTTGGATCGATTGAAGGTTGAAATCGCAAAGAAACAGCTTACGCACCCACCGTATTCTCCAGATTTAGCCCCAGTGCCTTGTTCCTGTTTTCAGATCTCAAGGAAATGCTTGTCGGAAAGAAATTTAAGTCCAATGATGAAGTAATCGCTGAAACTGAGGACTATATTGACGAGAAAAAGAAATCCGACGGACTTATTGACCATAGCTACAGGGTGTTTCTAAAATACGCGGCAATATTTAAAGGGGCAATATTTTTATCTCGTCAACGACATATGAAAAAATTACAAGAGATAAAATAGTTGTAGTTTTAGTTTCTTTAAAAGGCAATTAAATGTCGTGTTGTCTATTGAAGAAAATGCTATTAAACCGACTGAAGAAATAGCACTGGATAACACTAATGAAAAATCATGAGTTAGAGGAAGATCATGAGTCTCAGTCTGTCAATGTTTGGGTCGTTATTGTGCATGAGAAAGATATAGGACAATATTGTTTCGATGGCACTTTAACAGGTCAACGTTATTTGCAATTTCTAAGAAATGAATTGAATCCCGATTTATGTCGTGTATTTCCAAATGAACAGAACCTCAACATTCCAGAAGAATCAATTTAGTTTCAACAAGATGGTGCAAATCTGACAAATTTAAAAAATATAATTCAGCAGTATAGACATACAAATAAAAGGTCAATAGTCAATCCGTTAATCACATTTTCCCGCAGTGGAAGTAAAAATAATTTTTTTAATGTAATTTTTCTATTATCCACAAAGTGGATCCTCTCGCCATATTTTGTATCTAATATTTGTGACTTTTCATCATTCAAAAATTTAAAAGAATGTCGTTTTTACATCCCTATATTTCATTGAAATCTCATTGATTACTTGATGATTATTACATAGATAATCGTGTGTAACAGCCCTTATTATAATTATTATTTGCTATAGCTGGTTGTAGGTCATGAAGACAAACTCTATTTTTCAATTTGCCGACGTTTCGGTCCTCTATTAGACCATCCTTAGGACACTACAATTCGAGCAAAAACATTATTATGAAAATGCAGATAATGCAAAAAAACTAACAAACAAAACGACATATCACAAAACACTAAAATCTCAATGCATCGCTCTCTTTCTTTTCTCTTTAAATAGACAAGATGTAGATACAAAAAAAATTGTGTATATAAACAAATAATAAATGTACCTATATTTATATACAAAATTTTTAATTTTTTTGTTGATTTATGTATGTATTTTGATAATAATGTTTTTGTTCGAATTATAGTGTCCTGTGGATAGCCGAAACGTCGGCAAATTGAAAACTACTGTTTTTGTTCATGAGATTTAAAACCAGCTTCAGCAAATTGAGGTCACAAATTCGCAATTCAAACTTAATATAATTTATCATTTGACTAGACCACCAATAATAAAATAACATTGTAATATGCAATAAATTCACCCTACTCTCATGTGTCAATCTCTACCTATCCTTTTATGAATCTGTTGATGTTTCAACAAATGCGCTTTTTGTCTAAATGCCTTCGCACACGTATCACATCTAAATGGTTTCTCACCGGTATGAGTCCTTAAATGCACTTTAATGTTACTTTTATTTAAAAATCCTCGATTACAGATACTACATCGATGCACTGGCTTCTCTTTACCCAACAAACCCAACGTATGATCTGTCTGGAAAACACTTGAAGACGTCGAGTTCGCGATATGTTGCTGCTGCTGCTGCTGTTGTGATTTCTTTTGTGAACGATTTCGTGATTTTTTCGTCGTCGTACTAGGCGTACCAGTAGTCGTGTGCGGGTAGTTTTGTCCTAACAGATCCGGACTACGTATTCTATGATCATCCTGAATCCCATGCACACTATATTGCGGCATAAACCTACCGTTTACAGTCAATAAAAGGTTATCAGTTGTCGATACTACATTTGATGGGGGGCTGGAAGTTGATATTAAGTCACCAGGACCGTAATTAGTCGACGATGGTGCCTCCTGTTTTATTGGTGGCCCATTTTGTAACCGATTCTGCAACAGCGGCATATAACCATGCGTTAATAACGATTGCAATGTTGACGAACTACCATTATTATTATTTTGTTGCTGTTGTTGAGTAATAACTTTATTATTATTGTTCGTGTAATCTTGTTGTTTTGTACAGAAATCATTATTATTGTTATTTGGTACGAGAAATTCACTAATACCATCCTGTGTACTTGCAATCCACTCATCCAAATCCATCCAACTATCCCTTGAAACATTATTATCATCTTCTAAGTTATTATTAGAATTTGGAACAGTAGTATCAGCAGCAATTGCTGATCCAATTATTGCTGCAATATCTTCTATCGAAGATATATCATATTCACCTAGTTCAGCTTTAACTACACCTCCGACACTAGTGTTTATTATTGCACTTGAATCCACACAATCGGCATAACCTAACTTCACAACTTCCTCAACGGAGTATAAGGATTTATTGTCCGATTCACTAGAGTCCGCCGTCACGTTACATGTCGAACTTGACACGATATTGTGTTCGCTGTAACTGTAATTGTTGTTCTCTTCAGGAATTCGTTGTGATATCGTGTGATAGTGATGGCCTTGAATGCCGTTAATACTAAGATTTGCTGTGTATCCAGTAAATGGTGGGAGTGGTTTCAGTTCGGCTAAGCTATTCGTCATTGATTGCGTTGTGTTTAATATTAAATTGTCCAAAGCCTCCATCGTAGCTTTTGTTTCAATCTCGCAATCATCACTATCTTGATGATGATGAATTGTAGCGTCTAATAGTAATTTATCCGAACCTAAATTACTAATATTAGTTTCAAGGATAAGTTTGTTGGTATCGACAAATTCAGTTTGATTCTGCCAACACGATGATGTGAATATTGAATCAACTTCATCCATTGTATTGTTGTTCGAATTGTTACTGCTTGCTGTACTGGCCATAGTATTGCCTGGCGTATTCGGATATTTCATTGTTTCCATTTGATTCTTGAAGAAGAATAGAAGGAATTTGTTGACGATTAAGCTGGGTGTCAGCTCATGTTATTGGTGTTTCCTGAAACAAAAATAGAAAGGTTTTAACATATTGGAAAGTTCAGAGCTCTATAGAAACTGTTAATTGGTTATATATTTTGTAAAACACGAAGATATAAATCATAATTCCGTGCGGTTGGAATAGAATTTGATTCTATAATATCTTTCTTGTTATAACTGTTGCGTCAAGTTACACCGCCATTGAAAGCCTGTAACAAAGAGCCAAGTCCTCCGTTGAAGAGAAAGAAACGTCAACGAAGAACATATCACAATGATAGTTCGTCATCAGCAATAACATTGAAGCCTTCGATAACGCAACCGATGATAAAGACAATACCGTTCAATTAAAGAGCACATCCTTTGTAGACTTTAATCATACACCCTGATTAACAGGAAACCATGCCCTAAGAGGAGGAAATTAAAGTCTCCACTCCGCTGCACGCACCTTTGGAGGATAAGCAATCAATTATTATTATTATTAATGGGTCACCCTGTATATCATGCTATACTAACCTTACCTAGACTTAAAAAATTGCATAAGCTATTAGATTTTGGTAGGTCATATATATTCGTTATATAGGTCATTCAAAAAAGCCATAGGATGAAAAAAAATCGTGAACACTTATTTATTGAATCCACTTTGAACTGATCCCCAATCTCCCAATATTTAAAATGACTATTCCTACTAATATTTATTAGTTATTGCGTTAATTAAAGTAATTTTTCAGACTTTTTTGTTCAATTTTGGGAGCTTCACAATATGATTTCTTGTTTGTTGCTTTTTGTTCATCTATTTTTACTTGAAGATGATATTTTAGTTTGGGCTGAATTTCTATATCAGATTTTACTGCCATTCAGCTCATTTTGTGGTTCTTTTTTCTAAATTTTTATAATATATTGAATATGTATCTTATTTTGAACTGCAAATAATAGTTATTTATGTAATAAGTGTGCGAAGGATAATTTCGCGCATTGAGACAGACATTTATTTTGACGATGCGCAGCTGAGTCAAAATATTCTGTTGAATGCGCGAAATTTCTTCGCACACATATTACATACAACATTTTTTCTACAACTGCAGATATTTCGTTTCATCGATAATTACTATTCTAAAGAAGACTCATATTATTTATAATAATTATAAATATACCTTGTATATTTCGTTACTATGAAAAGTAGAATATACCCACATATGCTTTTTTAATTTTGACAAAAAGGTGACAACTAGTTTTTATTGTAATTTCTAATAATTAAATATTAAGTATGTAAAATATGGAAAATGGAGCTATAAGCAGTGACCAAGAGGCAGTGCTGTAAAACTAAAAAATTTGAAAAAGTGAGTGAAAATGTTCTGTTAGGATATTTGCACCATTAACGTGAATATTGTGAAGAATATTTAATACCTACTTAATTAAGAATGAATGAATGAATCAATTTATGTTTTTTATATATTATTAGTACCTACAATAAAGTTGAATTCTACGTACTTAGATCGTGTTAAAGTTAGTGCACGCAGTATTTCGCAAACGCCGGTGCGCGAAGAAAATACTTCGCACATCGGCGTTTGCGAAATATCATTTGTCACATTAAGAGTGGTGAAAAAATGTCACTCTTTTTTGGCAGTTGTAGAAAAACTTATTATTATTATTATTAAAAAGGAACCACCTTCAACAGCGACTATTACTGTTCCCTTTTGGATCGATTGAAGACTGAAATCGCAAAGAAACGGCCACATTTGCAAAAGAAACAAAAAAAATCGCGTGCAGCACAGTACACGTGAAATTTGATTTAAATACAAACAAGTATCAAATTTACAAAAATTTTCCGACGATCTGCGACACCATGTGGCTGTGCTACTAGGCAATTATGTTGCAGTTACAATTTCGCAACTTTGAAGTAGGCGGAGTAGTAGGTTTCAGTAACTATCTGGGAATGTCCAGGCTACCAGAAAATCATTCCCCACTTTGGTGAACACTACCTAGAGGCGAATGGTCGCTGCAACTTTTGAAGTAACTATGGCAGTAGCAGTGACAACTTTAAAACTATAAATGCTTGTTGGGATATGTTAATTAAATTTAGAGAAATACTGTCTAGAACCGTCCCTGCTTCCACCAAGTTCCGAACAAACTCGCGAATACATTTGGATCCATTAGCACCAAGCGGAATTTGAGAGTAACAATAGATCTAAATAACTAGTATAAATAGTAATAACAATACTAATGAAAAATAAATAATAACACAGTGTATAGATAATATAACAAAGTTTTGAAACGGGAGTAGGCCAGTAGTACGTGTATATAAATATAGCATAGCCAACAAAGTACATAACATATAGATAATAGATATATAAACACCTAACTTCACTTTCAATTAACGGTTTAGGCATTTTATTTCCATCCACTGGCGATGAATTGCATGACGCACTCAACGGTATACGCATATTTATAATGTAATTATACTTTAATAGGATCTACTGTAAAGATCGGCAGATTGCTGGTTTCAAATTGCGGGTTCCGGACGGGGGGCCTGCCAGACTATCGACTTTACTGACATGTACCATTACACAGTGCCTTCGTTTTAAAAATAAAATTGACAGCAAAAACACGTCGTCGTTTTGCTTTTGAGTGGGAACTTCTAAACCACTGTTGGTTGAATTTTTGGACCTAAGGCAAACTAGATAGTAAATACAGCTCACTCTTGTTGCCTGAAAGACTCCAATCTACTGTTACCACGATGACAGTGTAGTAGCTCTAGTATCAAAGGTTCAATTTAATGCAAAAGTCCTTGAAATCAATAAAATTATGTTCCCTGTAGCATTTACTTTAGTACTTGTACTTTCTAACTTCCCTGGTATAATAAATATATAAAAGAAATGTTTGAAACAATACGCGGGCGCTCGTATTCACCGTTATATGAAACATAGTCCCGGCTCATAGCTTTTAATATTATTTTTTCTTCTTTAATATCATGTTGTATCTTTTATTTTTCATGGTATTCTTTTTTTCTACTAAAGTGGTACCGCAGTACGACAATAATAATATGCGTTGGTGGGGTACCCACTTGGTACTGCTGACACACTTTATTTCCGTACCACAGACATTGCAGGATCCGGCATGGTTTTAATATTCTTTTATACAGAGTTGGCTTAATGATATTTAACCATTTTTTTTCACATTTTAAATTTACTTGTATTTTTGAATTCAGTGATTTGTTTACTTCGCTAGGAAGCAGAGGGATGCATTGTACAGAGTGGCCCAAATTAGGCGTTTTCTTAATATACAGTGTGTCCCAGGATAGATGTAACAAGAGGTGTGAATGACGAAAAATCTTTGAATTTTGGAATGACATTTGGGGAATGAGTCCTGCTTTTTTTAAAACTAAGGTACCCAAAAAAATGAGATAAATCGCTATTGTACAGGGTGTTTTATCAACAAATTTATAAAAATCATCTGTATTTTACAATTTGCGCCAAATTCTACTAACAAAACTTGTTTAATGCAATTTTATATCCCCGCACGGAATATCAAGAATATAAAATATTAATATTCCGGAAATTTGGTACGGGGATATGAAATTGCATTTTAAACAACTTTTGTTAGTAGAATTTTGCCGTATATTGTAATATAAAATAATATAAAACAGTTTTAAAGCAAGCAGGACTCATTCCCCATATGTCAATCAAAAATGTTTTGTCCTTCACAACTCTTGTTACATCTATCCTGGGACACACTGTATAATAAGTTATATACATTTTTTAAACCCAACAATATATTTGACTGCTTTATCGAGTGTAATAAAATTATAGAATCTGCGAAGATTCTTTACGAAAACCGACATCCTGAGAGAGTGCAGCCATCAAATTCGATGTTTGAAAGATTAAAAAGAAACCTTTTAATTTTGGTGCGGTTCGGAAACCACGGACTACTATCAATAATATCGATAATCGGCAAGAACTTATGGATAATACAGTTTTGGGTGCAAATAACCATTCTTAGATGAACTACCTTTAGATCAACGGAGAAACGCTATTTATTTTCAACAAGATGCGTTGCGCACTTCCCCATAATTCAAGGGTAATAACGAACTACTTAAATGAACATTTTGGTGATGAATGGATACGAAATCGAGGACCTATAGCTTGGCCAGCCAGGTCACCAGACTTGACACCTTTAGATTTCTACCTTTGGGGACGAATTAAAGCATTGTACAATGCGTTTGCCACATAGTTACCAATTTGGAGATGAGATCTGCAATAAATGCTATACAAAAATTTTGCCGCATGTGGTTGTTTTTAATATCTTGTTTGTGGTTGATTTGTTCATTATTTCTTTCTCCTTTGTGTATTGTTTTGATTGTTTATTGTTATTTTTAGTTTATAAGATAAGAACTAATCTTTAGTAAGGGCATCTGAGTTCGAAGTTAATTCTGAAATTTCGTAACCTTCAGGTCATTCATTGAAAGAAGTTTAAAGAAACTTTACTATGCTTTCTCTAGCACGTAACTTATGAGAACGAATAGAGGCTTATAGAGCGTTAATATCAGATTCAATGAACTATTCGTTTTAATGCAGATTTTTAAGCAGGCAAAAGGCACATGGTGCAAGGTCAGGTAGCTTTATTGGGTTGGGCTCAAATCAAGGCAACAGAGTGGAAATATACTCCTCAAAATACTATATACTATTGAATAGTTTCAACTTTTGAGGCAAGGCGACTGTGGTTTCCAAGAAATACTGTTTTATAAATTATATAAAATTAGCTTGAACTCTAAATTGTTACAACTCTAAAAATCAATAATGTCTTAACGTTTATAACCATTTTTTGCAGTGCTCACATTTTACTTTCCCACCCAGGACGCAAAAAAATTAAGATTAGATGGCTATAATAATTTTGTCGCCTCTGACGGTTAAGACCATTTCCATTTGGAAGTATGTCTGTATGTAGCGCCTAAACGTTTTAACCAATTGAGCTAAATTTTGGTACGAGTATATGAGTTTGGGGGAGTCCTAGGATGAACCCATTAGTTTTTACTTAAAATCGCTTTAGCCCTGTGATAGGGGTGGACACACAGTGATACATCATTTGAAATCATTTTTTTTTCTGCTTCAGAGCAATAGCAATAAAAAAAAAATTTCTGTGACGGGAAAAAAGTTTGACATATTTACTCTCTTGACAGGAAATAAAATGTCACTCACTTTTTTCCCGGACACATAAGTAACAGTAGATATTTAATTTTAGGAAATTTTATTATACAAAAGTTGCATTTTCTTTATATATCAAAACTGGCAATAATTTGTGACGCTACTTTTGCTGCTTCTACTGACTCCGGTGAAGTGTTCGCAATTTTTAAATTAAATTACAGAATGAAATTGACAGATATTTGATTACTGAAAGGTTTTTAAAACTTCAAATTTCACTTGGATAATTTTCTGACTTTTTTCAAAATTAAATCGAAGTTTTTCCCGTCTCAGAAAAAAATAGTGTATCATACACGGGAAAAAAGTACTAGATTTTAGCTCTCGGTTTTTTATCACACAACACAACCTCGAGCTAAAATCTAGTACTTTTTTCCCTTGTATAATAAAAAACTATTTAGGTTAATTTATTGGAAATAATAAAAATATTACAATTATTCTGTTTCGTTACGCAGGTCATATATATATATTAGATTATATTATATCTTGTCGGGAATGTTTTGGTGCGACCCAACCGATTTTTTTATAATAGTGACAAAACATTATATTCTCAAAAATCTAAAATAACTCTTTTCTCTAGTTGAGCTAGACACATCAATTTATTTATCCGCCGTTCTTATGTATAGGTATCGTAATATTCCAAACGGTGAAAGTTTATTTATTGTACTTACCTCTACTACTAAAATCAACGTTAAAGAAAATTCCAGAAGTTCTTGAATTACCGCTTTGATACGATCATATGATTCAAAAATTATTATTATTATTATGATTACGCAATATCCAGTATTTACTTAAGTAATTTACAGAAATGATCATGCACAAATATCGAATGAATCAGAATTCGAGCGAATTTACCCAAATAGGCTTCTTAAATTAACTTTACCCAGATTTATTGATTATATGATCCTCATAAAATTATAAAACTCGGTCAAGGATCATATATTTCAGAAAGAAATGTGTCCCCATAAAATGTTACTATCTTTTGGTTATTTGAAATATTGACCCAATATAATTTCTAGTAGTTTTATAACGCTTAAGAAAAACTACTTCTTTTTAGCAAAAAGTACTACCTGAACTCTTTACTATCTCCACTACTTAACTAACTGCTAACTCGCTCGTTAAATTAAGGCTAAATTTCTGTACTTTAATTATTTTATTGGACAAAAATAAATATTTCGCCAAAGGGTAAAGCCACGTTCACACTTAGCAAACCAATATAAGTACACGTACAAATTTTAATAAAAATTAACTGGTGCTCTTGAGCTAAAAATATAATTTAATTAGCAACACACTTGCAGCTCCGTATTTAAAAATAAAATGATTTTGATGGAGACCCAACGTTAATGTACAAATACAATTTACGCCCTAAAAATTTATGAAAAAAGTGGATTTGTCTGACAGAACATACGGGAATATTTCTATTTCTGTGTTAGAGCTTTTGTCAGAGTAAGGCAAAAGAAGTTCATTTAAGAAATGATAATTAAACCAGCCGACCCTCACCTGCAGGAACAACAGATCCGTATTATAACACACTCCAAACTTTTGCGACCGAGGTGCTTTAGGGATCTATGCTCCCGACCGCACGACTTTTCTAAAGAATGCCCGTAACCGCTACATCCAACTTGTAACTTACATGAGATGAAATCCAGGAATTATTAGCAATAAGGAGAAGAAGAGTCCTTCTCCCACCAGTTGTTTAATCCACAACATCAACGGCAAAATTAATTTGCTACTACAAGGATAACGTTTAAAATTGTTGATACTGGGTAAAATGATATTGAAGACAACAATTACTGTTAGTTTATTGAGAACAAGCAGACAAAGAGTCCATACAAATTACCCTGATTGTTTTGTCAAAAAATTTAAGGATATGCAGTAGAATTTTCTGATTTTTATTCTAAAAACAAGAATCAAGAATCAGATCTGACCAAACAGATCACAAAGAGGGTGTCACCTCTTTTGTAGGGCCTGGACCATCACACCTACAAAGAGAAGTTCAGAATTAAGGTGGAAACATACAGAGCAGCTATACTCCAAGTAATTCCTTGGAAACTTCAATCATGAAAGATCCAAAATCTGTTTGGATCTCAGTGAGAATGGGCTCCGTATTCTTACAGGATTTTTTACAAGACACTGTCGCCTTAGGAAACATATGGCAAGATTAGGCCTAGAAGAGATCGACGAATGCAGATTCTGTATATAGGAATGAGGTATATCTATCAGTATATTAATTTGAGCCATAAAAACGAGTACAACGTACAACACAATCATCTGTATACAATTTGGAGTAATAAATTTGCAAGGCAACATTGTACATATAAAACTCAATAAAGAAAAAATCCAAACGACATTCTAAAGGTCGTCAGAAAATTTCTTTAAACAAGTCAACCAACTGTTCGCGTGCGTCCGCCTTATTTATTGAATGTAATTTATTTAAAATAAGCTGTTTATTCTGGAAAGGTAATAAGTATATATACCTCGCGGTACCACTTTCTCCAATGCTTATATAGAGATATTATACCTATTATCATTTGGTATTTGTGCGTTTTTTTTAATTCTCTTGTTTTGCTTCTTTCTTCCAAGTGACGTTGACCTCAATAACTATGCTCTTTGCTATATAATTGTTATTTTTTTGCAGTTTTGCAAATTTTCGTAGTACTTTAAATTTGATAATGGTAATTAAACTTAAGGTATTTCACCGTATTCAATCGTATAGGAAAATGACCGCTCAAACATTGACGTTGAGCGTAAGCGATGAGTAATGACAGTTTTATGACGAATATTGACATTATGCACAGATCCCCGGAACTTCAATCTTTCATATAAGTATTCCCACAATTTTAGTAAAAAAAGGACCATAGATAACATTGTCATAAATAAAATGTGATGGGTGTACTAAACTGTCGCATAGTTAACCCATCTTCTACTACCGTATTTTGCTTTTAAATTAGTAAAAGCCCTCCTTATGGAAAGGCTCACATACTTCGGAAACCTCAAATCGATATCCAGTACGATCCTCAGGTTTTTTGCTTAAACCAAAGCTCTTCAATAACAGAACTGTAGTAAGCTATTCGTTACATGAACATAATTTAATTTAATATTTTCAGTATTTAAATCAAAGCTTCTCGAGGTCAGTATATTCGTATTAAAGCTTGTTCCAGTAGAATATTAAATGAATAGATTTTTTTATTCTAAATCAGTAATTGATAAACTATAGCTTACTATTCCAGACCATAAAATAGTGAATAAAATTATCAATTAAAATTTAAACCATTTCTCATTTTATATTTATGTGCGGGCTATATCAAACTTTCTATTCACATTTTATCACAAATGAAATTAAAATATAAAAAATAAAAATTGTTATTATTAATGCAAATAACAGGGCATTTATTGATCTTTTTTATCTACCCTTGTATAATGTAATGATTATATTGTATTCTTTTGTCTTTAGCCAGATACCTTATAATAATATTTAACAGCACAACTAGAATTACATGCACATCAGTGTATTATTATTTATGTTTTATGTATGCAAACTTTCACTTCTATCATCTAGCTAACAATGTTCAATTCCATGTCAAATTGTTTTGAGTATAAGGTATACTGGGTGGTCCAACAACATTCTAACTTTGATTTTAACGCAATATGATAACAAAAATTGTAATTAAAATGTCTAATAAGTTATACAATTCATACTATTACTGTTGATGATCCCAGCTCGGGCCGAAACATGTATTATTTGATTTAAAGAAGAGTTAAGTGTTTAAAATAATTTAGTGGATGTGACAGCGTTTCATTCTCCAATCATAACAAAAAGTCTACCATATAAAGTCAAAAAAGTCGACCTTAACATTGAATGATGAAATCAACAAAATGCAACCGATTGGACAATCCATTGCCAAACTAAACAACAACAAACAATAATTATTCAACAATCAATTTTTAAACGAAAAAGTACAAAATGAAACCCAGCAACCCTTACATAAGGGACTATTTCAAGCAAACAAAATGTCAGTCAGCAGATATTACATTGTATGAGGTCATTCAATAAGTCCATAGAGGGCGTTAGTAGATTTTTTTCCATATGATTTTTATTTAGTACTAACCTTCAAGCGATACGTGTATAAATTTGACAGCAATCTGACTATTGATTAGTGAGTTATAGCATTTTGTGTGAAGCAACGTTTGCTATTGAAAAAAAAAATGGAGAAAAGTGAATCATGAGTTTTGATAAATCATTGCTTTTTGATGGAAAAAATACAGTGGGAACCAAATAATGGCTTGATAAACATTATCCGAACTCTACTCTATCGAGACAAATGGTAGAGAAGTGGATTGCTGAATTTAAACGTGGTCGTACGAGCAGAGCACAGTGGACGCCCAAAAGAAAACGTCACAAAAAATCACAAATTGATTAGGAACGATCGCAAATTGAAGGTGCACGGGCTAGCTGACATTGTAAAGATATCAGATGGTAGTGTTTTTACCATTTTACACGAACCTTTGGGTATGCGAAAGCTCTATGCAAAGTAAGTGCCGCGTGAGCTCACAGGCGACCAAAAACAACAACGAATTGATGCTTCAGAGGAGTGTTTGGCGCTGTTAAATCGCAATAAAATGGAATTCTATCGCCGATATGTGACAATGGATGAAACATGGGTTCAATATTACACACAAAAATCCAAAAGACAGTCAGCTGAGTGGACAGCAATCCAAAGCGAGCAAAGACGCAACAGTCGGCCGTTAAGATGATGGCGGCTCTATTTTGGGATGCGAACGGAATAATATTCATCGACTATATATCACACTCAGTTAAAAGTATATGCGACTTGCGATCTCCGTTTGACTGTACGCTAGCTCGACAGTGGCCTTGGAATTCCGAAAACATATGTTTCGAGAATTCTAACTGAGAATTTGGCCATGCCGAGTGTGTAAAAAGGTCATTTATGTTAGGATCCCGAAACAAAACTCTATAGTCTTCACAGTAAAAGTTTCCATCCGAGGCACGGCCTATAAAACTTGCGTCCACTGTCGACGATCAAGAAAGAAACCAGCATTTTCATGGAACATAGTGGATAGTTCGAAGATTAGTCCACCCCGTAAAAGTCGTAGAGATAAATAATCATAACACATTATTATGAATTAACCACTATATAATTAAAATATAATGTAGCTGCATTATACCTAGGTGACCATTAGTATGTCAGAGTTCAATAACATTTTAATTTTTTCGAAATTAGAAAATAGTCATGCTGTGAACATTGAACCGGATTTATTTAAATCAAAATTGGATATTGCCAATTTATTTAAATACTCTATGACTTTATGTTTGCAGTTTGTTCATGTAATAACATTTTTGCGTTAAGTTTCCCATCTTATTTGCCATCGCTCTACTGTAGATATGGTTCCTTGAGTGTGCAATGTGTTTTTGCCTCTACCATTAGGTTTATAGGTGGTACTCCTGCAATCGCTTGCAGTGCCTCTAGAGAAATTAAACGCCGGTACCCGCTGGAAACTCTAAGAGTCTGTTTGACATCATATTTATTTCCTGATAATTCCTATCACTTATAAAACATACCGGAATTTGTCACTTTTCGGTATGAATTTGAACCTTTCAGTACTTTTTTAAAGTAGAACATTTTAATATGTTCAATTTCCTCTGACAGTTTCAAGAATTTAAACAGGGAAGGCTTTTACAACAGACAACTCGAGCCGATCAGAAAATATCAAAAAACGACCTGCAAAACCCTCAACAACTCAACTACAATCAAATACATCCCTGTGCTAGAACTAAACTGGCTTGCAGAAGCCATTCGAAATATCTTTATCTCATTTCTACTTCAGAATCGTAGCATAATTAACAGACGAGATAATTTCAAAGACAGAGAGACGCAATCTCCACCAATAAGCGTCCGGGTAGCATATGCGCTAAAAATACACAACACAACACATTTAAAAGTGATAAATAATAAAGTAGGTCACCAAACTCCGCCTCCCACTTTATGCTGTCAGCAACCTCTGCTCGGCGGATCGTTTCTGACTCTCATGCAAGATCCCCACTACTCTAATACTACTACAGAGATCTATAGGTATATTATATACCCACCAGGTAATAAACATTCCGGACGCGGCAGACACTAGTTAGTGTGCGCTCTCCTTCCGGATCTTCAAGTTGCAGCGTTGCCATATTGACAACGAATTCAACAGATTCCTCATCATTCTAGTAAGTTTTGAATATTTTAGAAAATAAAGATCAATTGGATACGTACTCAGCATGGAAACGCGTCTCCCCCAAATGCTTACTAAGATGTTTCGAAATCAGCATATCTTATTGCTTTTAATGAAGATTTGAACTGTTAAACCGATAAAAAGTCTCATGGAGGAGATGAAGAAAGATAAACTAGTGATGGTATGTTGTTCTTGGACGGTCAGATCCATTTAATAAGATCATGTAGCTTTGGTACTTCTTCTGTACTTTATATGCACAGCTTTTAAAAATCTACATATACCTATAGTGACCTAGACACATACAGATACTTAAAATTAATGCGACTTTGGGCGTTGCCTGCGCATTCAAAGATATTAAAATATTATACTAATTATTCATGTTAATATAAAGTATTTAAATAGTATGCTAGACTTGTCGCCTAACGAAATTATTTATTTATAATTACCATACTAGAAAAGACATTACGCCTATTTAAAATGTAAATAACTTTTAAAAAGGTAAATAATTATTGATACATCAATATTCGGTAATTAGTTTAATAATTTAATAGCCTAGTTGAAGTAGTTTCTTCAACACGTTTTCGTGAATTATGAATTCTTGTCGGAATTGGCATCTGCTGAATAATATCATCACGGGCGTTTTTTCGTCAACAAAGTATATAAGTTGTTTGAGTTAAAAACTGAATCAATATCCTTAGTGTTTTGCAGCCTTTGCCCTTTGAAATCTGGCGTTGAATGTGTATATCCGAAAAACTAGCTTATGCTCTTGTGATTTAACAATACATTAAGGAGCTTTGCAAGTTTTCAAAAGATGAAAAATCATTTTGTCATACCTTCACAGGGGCTTCCTGTACACTCGAGGATGAACTAGAGGACATTTAGTTTCTAAAAAAATATGTTATCTAAGGTTTATAATAAGATATTTTCCATTCAAAAAGGCCATAGATGGCGTTACTAGCATTTTTTCCATATGATTTTTATTTAGTACTAACCTTCAAATGATACGTGTATAAATTTGACAGCAATCTGACTTTTGATTCATGAGTGATAGCATTTCGTATGAAGCAACTTTTGTTATTGAAAAAAAATGGAAAAAAGTGAATTTCCAGTTTTGCTGAAGCATTGCTTTTTGATGAAGAAAAATACAGTGGAAACCAAACAATAGCTTGATAAACATTATCCGAACTCTGCTCCATCGAGACAAATGGTAGAGAAGTGGATTGCGGAATTTAAACGTGGTCGTACCAGCACAAATTGTGCAGAGCGCAGTGGACGCCCCAATGAGGCTGTTCTTCCAAAAAACGTCAAAAAAATTCACAAATTGGTTATGAACGATCGCAAATTGAAGGTGCACGACCTAGCTGATACTGTAAATATATCAGATGGTAGTGTTTTTACCATTTTATCAGACCATTTGGGTATGCGAAAGCTGTGTGCAAAGTGGGTGCGAATTGATGCTTCAGAGGAGTGTTTGGCGCTGTTAAACCGCAATAAAATGGAATTTTATCGTCGATATGTGACAATGGATAAAACATCGCTTCACTATTATACACCAGAATCCAAAACAAAGTCAGCTGAGGGGACAGCAATCGACAAACCGAATCCAAAGCGAGCAAAGACGCAACAGTCGGCCGGTAAGGTGATGGCGTCTGTATTTTGGTATGCGAACGGAATAATATTCATCGACTACCTCCAAAAAGGAGTCACCAGCAACAGCCCCCAGTGACTTTTCCTGTTTTCAGATCTCAAGAGAATGCTTGCTGGAAAGAAATTTAAGTCCAATGATGAAGTAATCGCTGAAACTGAGGCCTATTTTGACTTAAATACAAAAAAAGTATTAAATTTGCAAAAATTTTCCGACGATCTGCGACACCATGTGGCTGTGCTACTAGGCAATTATGTTGCAGTAGTGAGTAGTAGGTTTCAGTAACTATCTGGGAACGTCCAGGCTACCAGAAAATCATTCCCCACTTTGATAAACACTACGTAGCGTCCAGTGATGAAGTTATCGCTGAAACTGAGGGCTGTTTTGACGAGAAAGAGAAATCGTACTACAAAAGTGGTATCGACAAGTTGAGAAATCGCTATACTCCTTGTATTACCCTCGAAGACAACTATGTTGAATAGTAAAATCGAGTTTTGTCAAAATTTTGTTTTTTTCTTACTTTTTTAAATTCCAGTTTGTTATTTATTTTCTAGTAGGTTTTCTATAGATTATAACTTGGAAGAAAAATTACCGTTTTTTTTTTTAAATTTTTCTAAGGCTGTATTTCCTGTATACCTATTATCAAATAATATACAGGGTGTTTGGAAGGTCGATAGAAAGTCTTGAGGAGGTGATAGGGCAGACCATTTAGAATCTTTTAAGCCAAACATACCTTACAAAGTCTTACGGTTTTCGACTTATTGGAGATTTTCGATTTTTAGTATGAAAATATGCGTTTTTTCATGGTATCACTAAAAGAACAACAAGCTATATGAAATAGTTTTTAAATACCTAAAAGTGTGTTTTTTTATTTGGAGAACACATACAAAAACAAATTGACAGCAAACACATAATAAATAAATGATTCAAATAAAACTCGTCAACTCCACAAACAAATCAATTTAATATGCACACTCATCAACTACCGAAGTAAGACGTAGAGCTCGAGCATGTATTAGAAACAATGGTTCTCACTTTGAACACCAATAAAGCATGTTTCAATAGTTTATTTTGTTTTATTTACAAATTTATGATTTAAATTTCAAAGTCCGAATATCTCGAAAACCGTAAAACTTTGTACTAAGGTATGGTTGGCATAAAAGATTCTACATATGGTCTGCCCTATCACCTCCCCAAGATTTTCTATCGACCTTCCAAACACCCTGTATAATGTTTATAGTAAATAAATTTTGAAATACATCATTATCACAAATATTATTTCAAATTATAAAAATTGTCATGTTTATTTACACAAAAACGGTTTTTTGCATCTCCTTGAAAAATACGTCTTTGCGAATCAATTAGTTTTCGTATTATTTTAGGTATTACATTTTAATTTTGATTTTTCAGATTAATATTTAAAAAAAAATGACATAGATTCACTAATGACTATAATAGAAATAATCTATACTATACTATAATGAATTTATAGAGTCTTCACTAAAAATGTTCCCTTTTCATATAGTTACATATGGAGACATCAACAGTCGATCAGGACAGTAACCTTATAACAAAAATAAAAGATAAAACTACTTTATTCTAGATTATTGTAGCAAATGTTCATACTAATCATTTCAGGGGATATTTGCTGACGTTTACACCTAATTCTATTGTTTAAATTTTCAATAGGTACTAATATAGGCTTAATTACATATACAGGGTGTCGCAAAAAGACGCGGAAACTTTTTAAGGGGGTGATTTCTGAGGTCATTTTAAAAAAAAAAGTTCCTATAAACATATATCCGGAAATGCATGGTTTCCAAAATACAGGGCGTTAAAGTTTTTTTTGTAAATAATGTTTTTGTTTTTAATTTATTTATTTATTTATCTACACCTCAAGCCAACCTTATGATTGGATAGGGTCGTCATTACACACAATACATTATTATAATTACAATTTAACAAATACAGGATAAACAAAACCCGAAATACATACAAAGAACACATAACAACATTTAAATGAAAGTACTGTCAGCTTAAGAATCAAAAAACTCTGACAAACTATAATAACACTTGTCACTCAAAAAATCTCTAAGTTTTCTTTTAAAAATATTTTCAGTTTTCGAGCTTTTTATTTCATCAGGTATTTTATTAAAAACGTAAGAACCTGCACATATAGGCGACTTCCTGAACATTGTAAGGTTATATTTATCGATGTAAATGTTATCTCTATTTCTAGTTGAGTAGTTGTGAGTAGGTCTTTTTAACTCAGTTTTCATTCGATACATATTATGAATACATATATTATATATATACACAGATGATAGAGTTAATATTTTATGTTTTCTAAACGTTTCTCTACACGATTCCAAACGCCCCAAACCAAAAACGACCCGCAGAATTCTCTTCTACAGAACAAACACACGCTCTATATCCACACTCTGACCCCACGCGATCACACCATACAACAATCTAGAGTATGCAAGTGCATAATAAACAGATAAAAGAGCCCCTGTATTTAAAGAATTCCTAAGGACCGACACAGCAAAGCACACTCGGCTAAGCTCCGAGCAGAGTTGACCTATATGCTGAGACCAACTCAGGTTTTCATCCAACATTATACCTAGGAATTTTGAGAATTAAATCAAATATCTCCTTACCGATTTCTTTGAAATTTGGCAGAATTGTTGCTCGAAATAGGGGCCTTATATGGCTCGAACTAGATCAAAATTATTAAGTCCAGTGGCATGAGGGGGGCAACTTAATTAATATTATTGACAAAAAAAATGTACGCCACTGACTGTAATTGAATTTCGATATTGTCTTGAGATAAAGCAACTAAACCTACAACTTTTTTACATTTTGTATTTTTTTCATATGTTGCTTGGTTTACGAGATAAAAATTCTATAGAATATGTTCGACGACTGGCGAATTTCGAAAATAGTGTTCAGCTGTTGAAATATCATAAACATCAAAATAGGCGATAGCTAAAATGCAAAATTTATTTAAAAAGTTCATCCCTTAGGTATATCATTTATTGCAAGTTTTGTTTAGTACACTGCTTATAACTTTAGTCTTTGAGAAAACAAAACTACCTCGGTATCTTTTAAGATTTTATTCGGTGGTTGTGTATAATAACCATGATCGAAGCCAAGAGTCAAAGTTCTTACATAGTATTCCATATTGCACAATGCTAATGGAATTCATATTATTAAAAATGGCCCACAGCAACATGATAAAATTTAAAAGCTCTAATAAAAAATAGCGGTCAAAAATGTACCTCTACTCTACCAGAATTAATATACCTATGTAAAACTCTTAATTAAACACATAATATACGGAATATTAAGATGAATTATTTATCTACACTTGTACCGTTTTAATTTAATTTATTTTTTAATTTATAGAGTTGCTAAAGACTTACCAGGTACATCATACTTATAACTGTTGTACTATGATCTTTCATAAATTAAATAAATAAAAACATGCATGTTACAGAAGCTGCTGTAATTTTAATGCAAGATTGCACCATTTACTTGCCATTACTTTGACTTAGTTTCGGTTTTAATTAAAAATTGTAGGTACAGTTTATTTTCAGTTCTTTGCCTTGTTTAATTGGATCTAGCAATATATCCGAAATATGGCACGAGAATTTAGACAATCAAAGAGTAAAAAGTATGGTAAATAACATACGAATATGTGTGTGCACAAAATAATTTGACTGCGACCTTCGTTTGTACATAATAATACATAACTTTGCCTCTCAAAAAAAGGATAGGTAAGTTTTTGATGTGTGGTTTTT
The DNA here is from genome assembly GCA_911728435.2 of Apoderus coryli. NCBI lineage: Eukaryota > Metazoa > Arthropoda > Insecta > Coleoptera > Attelabidae > Apoderus > Apoderus coryli. The sequence continues at coordinate 6,802,206 of OU452212.1, forward strand.
GCTGCTAAAAATTATAAAAATACTTTCGGTAGTGAAGCCATATGAATATAAATATAATTATCGAATAGACAGCAACGTACTGACGGCTCCGTCCATGCCACGAAAACTTCGAAACGTAATGTGAGTAGAGCTGTTTCAAGAAGGCCCAAAGGACGTTATGATGAGGCACGCCTAGATTATCCCTGCGCTCAAAGAAATTTTTTGAACTAACTCTTTATCGGTGTCCTTGAAAACGAAACAAAGTTTTTCGTATAAATGATATTTTTGAGCCTGAATCTAGGCTCCATGAGAAGAACCGAACCTCACCGAAATCATGAAAATGAACGAGTGAAACCGATAATGATTGATTTTATTCGACGTATTCAATAAGTTTAAACTAGTAGATAATAAATAATAAGACATTAATTAATGTTCTAGGAAATGATAATTTGTTTAAATTACGCCAATATTCGAGAGTTGTTCGATCTTTCTGAAGTTGAACGAAGTCCTCATAAGATGCGATCGAGGCGAACAATTTAAGATCAGCAGCAAATATCTGCTGATATGTAATAAATAATAAACCACGTTTTTTTTGATGCAATCTGCCAAATTTGAAATGAATTTTTCGTTAAGCAGAAAAATACATAAGTATCTACAAAAATGAAAATAGTACATTGTGTACTGATACCTGAGAAAGTAAGTGGGCAAATTTTCAAAGTTCTATCCCTTTAACTCAGAATAAAAAATGAGCTACATAGAGCTTAACCAAAAATAAATATAACTACATTATAATTCTAACACTGAAATAAAGAAATCTAATATAAATTTTACTAGGTGTTATTTCATGACATCAAGTACAGTTTCACGTAGGCCGTAAAGGTAAAGGTATTTTCTATAATATTTATACTGGTACATTGTATTTAGTGCTCATATACAGTGCGAGTATAAGTTAAAATTTCAATAATCACTAATCAGTAACATCGAATGAAATATGCTCGATACCCCAGACAGCGTTTCGGAGTTTCTAAGACTGGGGCTTCATCGCCAAACAGTGTACACACAGGCTAGGGGTTTTTTAGGGGTTGTAATTGAAAAATTTTGTATCGTGTTCAACCACGGTATCAGTAAGGATAGACGTCCGAGTGTGTGCGACGCTTTTTTCATGGAAAAACTAGACTAGATGATTGTTCTAGCGCAGTGAGGTATCCTCAAAAATGATCATATCAGAAGAACAATAAATCATTTATAGTTTTATATCAGCTATACAGAGGACTTAATGTTTTTGAGCATCATTGTGTGATTAATGCTTCTTGTTATAAATCAAAATTTTTCAACAAAAATGTATCGTTAGTTTTTTCTCTTACTGTATCAAACGCCTATTAATAAAAAAAGGAGCATTGACTTGCCTTGGCAGTGGGTGAAGGACAACTGCTTTATTCAAATTCTATTTAAGTAACCTACCATGCTTCTATATACACCAGAGTTCAATTCCTATACGCTACTGCACAATGAACTTTCTGCTGGTGCATTTTCTATATTATTAGAGTATCTATCGCATGATGAGCTTTCGAAAAAAGCTTTGTAATAGATGCAGTAGTGTAATATATCGATCATTATCTGATACAAGTATATAATAAACGATATAAGTGTTTCAATAGAAAATAATAAAAACAGGGCACAGTTCACTTACTATAATAATAATTGTTCTTGAAGTTGGAATTGTGGAACTCACAGTTTCTATTTTTAACCGTAGATAGAATTTACAGGGTTAAGAATATCTTGAATATTATACGGCCATACTATGAAAATGTCATCAACAATATCTCTTCAATGTTTTTTGTTTAAAGGGGTAGGAATATGTGGCTTGATCTTCGAAATGTTAGCACAAATATATTTACCAGGATATTTGCAGTAATATGTCTGAGATTGTTATATGAGGAAAACGGAATGTCTTTAAAATTTGCATTAGGTGTTTTAAATTGAGTACGAAACTTGAGAACTTATGACCAACTGAGATATTTTACAGACTCAATTGTATTGAGCGAAGTCCGGTTTATGAATCTTTGGAAGGCCATGGAGACGAATAATTTTAGAGCCCCGTGGAATAATTAAAATTATTGAGAAAAATATCTGTATTTGCCTTACAAGTTATACTTAACGTATTTTTAACAAAAATTGCTTCACGCAAAATGTTATAACTAACGATTCAAAAGTCAGATTGCTGTCAAATTTATACACGTATCGTTTGAAGGTTAGTACTAAATAAAAATCATATGGAAAAAATTTTAGTAACGCCATCTATGTGTCATCCTATGGCCTTTTTGAATGGACTAATATTTTAGTTAATTTAAATTAATTTTAATAAAAAATGTCGCAACAAAACATTGACAAGCAATTTTGCGTAACAGAAAAAAAAAACAAATATATATTGCAAGCAACAAACTCTGTGGTTTTAGACTCAAATATTTCAGTACGAAATAATTTAAAATATCTTATAGCAAATATAATAGATTGTTTCGCAAGAATTTTGGTATAGTACTTACTTGTTTAATATATAATAATAATATAAAAAACATGGAATAATAATAATAATGGATTTCCTCATTTTTATTTCGATTAAGCGCGAAACAATTAGCTAATAATTTAGGTACATACAAAATAAATAACTAATTTGTTTTATTATGTTATGATTAAAAGTTTAATGAAATTGGTAAAAACAAGCATATTTATTTTTTTATTATTCTTGAACCGCTATTCTAATTTTTTTCAGTTTACTTTTTTCTTGGGGTGTTTGGTTCTTGTAAAAATTCCTCTTTACACAACTTCACTACATAAAAATATTCATATTTATTTTCGTCACTATCAAACAAAAATCATAACAAACTACGTTTCGTTACTAATTAGTAACTTCCTCAGGTTGAATAACATTTTTTTTTCCTTTCCTTCCTAACACAAATTCCAATACGTCAATATCAATAAAATAACAAACAAGTTTCATTATATTTACAAACACATTATGTGCCTGCATCAGGCAATATTTCCATCTTTTTAAATAAAAATGTATTTTATTATATTTGAATGTTTTAAATGTGTTTGTAAATATAATGAAAATTGTTTGTTATTGATTGATATTATTCAACCTGAGGAAGTTACTAATTAGTAACGAAACGTCGTTTGTTATGATTTTTGTTTGATAGTGACGAAAATAAATATGAATATTTTTATGTAGAGAAGTTGTGTAAAGAAGAATTTTTACAAGAACCGAACACCCCAAGAAAAAAGTAAACTGAAAAAAAAAAGTCAAAACAAGTAGGTATTCCTTAAAACAAAATATATTTAAAGTAAATTGGAGAATGATTTAAATTACGTATTAGAAACGACCTCTCCAATCTGGTGGATGGTGGTTGTTTTTCTGCTGCCAGTAGTTTGTTTATTAAATTGTTTATATTTATATTTTTTGCATAGGGGTATATTTGTATTACGTTACATATTATACATATTAGATCAGGCAATAAGTCCGTAGGATGACACATAGATGGCGTTACTAGAATTTTTTCCATATGATTTTTATTTCATTCTAATCTTCAAACGATACCTACGTGTATAAATTTCACAGCAATCTGACTATTGATAGCATTTTGTGTGCAGCAACTTTTGTTATTGACTCATCAAATCGATGTTTTGGGTGCTCAAAAATGCAGGTGTTTGAGCCGATGTGTGAGAGCTCGCATTGTCTTAGTGAAGAGTGATCCGTCTTCGGCGGTTGGTTTTCCTGATTTCTTGGAAGACAACTGGCAAACACATGGTTGTGTACCACGCAGAATTGACTGTTCTACATTGTTCTAGTGGTACGGTTGCGACATGTCCAGTTTTTCCTTTTTCCGAAAAAACAGGCGACTATTTGCTTGGAAGTGCTTCGTGTGCGAACAACTTTTGTTGGATTTGGCTCATCTTGAAACACCATACAGTCGACTGCTGTTTACTTTTGGGCTCATACGCGTAAATCCACAATTCATCACTTGTCACGATGTCATAGACGTGTTTCGAAGCACCGCGATCGTATTTTTTGAGCATTTCTTTCGATCATTCGACACCAGTCTTTTTTTGAGCGATTGACAAATTGTGTGGGATCCAACGCGAACAATTTTTTTTGACAGTCAAATGTTTATGCAATATTGAATGTATGCTGGTCCCACTAATGCCTTAGGTTGTCTCAATCTCTTGATAGGTCACATGACGATCTTGCTGATCAGTTCGCAGACAGCATCAATGGTTTTCGGAACAACAACTGTTTTTGGATGACCTTCACGAAATTCGTCTTGGAGTGAACTACGACCACAGTTGAATTCATCATACCATCGATAAACACTGGTCCTTGATGGAGCTTCATCGCCAAAAATTTAATTAAGTTCATCCATGCACTGTTGCTGAGTTAATCCACGTCAAAAGTTGTAAAAAATAATCGCACGAAAATGTTCACGATTTAATTCCATTTTTGGGCCGAGATGAATCTTTTAAGTTACTGTAAACAACACAAATAGCGCTCGTATGTCTGTTTTGTTGAGGGCGTCATCTGCGCATGCGCTAACAGAACAAGAAGCCCTCATGAACCGCCCTTTGTGAATTTGGCACCGCCATCTTGGCATAACTTCGAATTCACAGGCTGTCTTTTTATTCTCTAGTGGAAGCTGTTATCGTGTAGTTATTTATTTTTCCGGTGTGCGGGTGATGTTGTTCCCTACGTCCCTTTTCTGTTCTTTTTAAATGTTTAAGGGTTCAGGTTTCTATGTCTTCCTAGGTCTCTTTCGTCTTGTTCTTTAATTGTCATTATTTCTTTGATGAACTTATGTATAGTCTCCCAGTTTATTTTGCTTTCCAACATTTTGTTAATTATGTTTTCGTTCGTTATATGTTCATTTACCATTGCTTCCATTACATGTCGCTCTCTTGTCCATCTTGGGCATTCGATAGCCATGTGGCTTGGTGTGTCGACTTCGCCGCAGTATATGCACTCATCCTCATCGCTCGTATGTCAAAACGTTCTGAATACGTATAACCTCAAAAATGTCCAACTTTACGATAGAGCTGTCAGTTGCCCGATTGCAACACCAGGGTTGCCAAATCCCGAAATATAAAAGGCAACCCTCGTATTACAGAAAACATCAAAACAAATCACAAATTGGTTATGAAAGATCGTAAATTGAAGGTGCGTAAGCTAGCTGACATTGTAAAGATATCAGATGGTAGTGTTTTTACCATTTTGCACGAACATTTGGGTATGCGAAAGCTCTGTGCTTCAGAGGAGTGTTTGTCGCAATAAAATAGAATTCTATCTTCGATATATCACAATAGATGAAACATGGATTCACTATTACACACCAGAATCCAAAAGACAGTCAGCTGAGTGGACAGCAATCCACGAACCCAATCCAAAGCGAGCAAAGACGCAACAGTCGGCCTGTAAGATAATGGCGGCTGTATTTTGGGATGCGAATGGAATAATATTCATCGACTACCTCCAAAAAGGGACCACCATCACCAGCGACTATTACTGTGCACTTTTGGATCGATTGAAGGCTGAAATCGCAAAGAAACGGCCACATTTGCAAAATAAAGTCATAAATCAATGAAAACTATGGCAAAACTGAATGAATTGAGCTTCGAACCACCGTATTCTCCAGATTTAGCCCCCAGCGACTTTTTCCTGTTATCAGATCTCAAGAGAATGCTTGCTGGAAAGAAATTTAAGTTCAATGATGAAGTAGGCACAATATTATACCATATTTCAAAAAGGGCTTTACTATTTCTTTATTTTGTGGATTAAAATTAATATTTAAGAGTATTTATAATCTCAGGAAAAGCATATCCCTGAAAATACAAATATAAACGATTTCGCTTAGTTTTAGTAGTTATCGAAAATCCTTTTTTTTATTTATTTTTTTTTTGTTAACGATTTTATTGTAAGTAAAAATTTTAGATGCATTTAAATTGTTACTATCAAAAAACGGGTTCAGTGCCAAGATATTTAAGAACCAGAAATATATTATTCTTGTTTAACAAAAATATATAATTGTAATAGGAAATAAAACGTCAAACTCCACGAAATCAATTTAATACACTACACTTAATGTGTTAGGTATATTAAACTACCAAACATGTTTCGAAGCTTCATCATCAGTGGCAAAATTTGTAGAGAAATTGTATTTTTGAAAGTATTACATCATTAGGAGCATTTTAAGAGTAATGTGTCGAAGTCACCTCGAGGAAAAATATTATTAAATTGTTAATGATAATGAAATCAAATTATAATATTACACATTTTGTTTAAACAAGAGTATTAGTTGCTGCGTAAAACAAACCACATAAAATTTTAAAATTACTAGTCGAGATGATTAACAAAAAGAAAAACAACAAAATGTAATATTATAATTTAATTTCATTATCATTAACAATTTAATAATATTTTTCCTCGAGGTGACTTCGACACATTACTCTTAAAATACTCCTAATGATGTAATACTTTCAAAAATACAAATTTTGCCACTGATGATGAAGCTAGTGAGCTTCGAAACATGTTTGGTAGTTTAATCGACCTACCACATTAAGGGTAGTGTATTAAATTGATTTCGTGGAGTTTGACGTTTTATTTCTTATTACAATACATTCTCTCCACTTAAGAATGGACTACTTCTTTAAAAAAATATATAATTTATTATTTGTGGTTCATACAGGGTGTCCCACAGGGAACAAAATCTGTGCGTATATAGAAAACTATAGGTACATAGGAAAATTTTGAAAATTTGGCAGTGTAACTATGTGGACGGGGGCAGATGAGGTAAAATAGTTATGAGGTATTGACACTTCCGAGTATACTAAAGTCCAGTACAAAAACCTGACTCACTCTGTATATAGAGAGATTTACCCGTTTCCGAGTCAAAGACAGATTTTAATTTTAAGATAATTAAAACTAAAATCAGACGTTTTACACTTTGGTATCTTCACCAAAATGAATAAAGCATAAATTTCAATTAAAATAGGTTACGCTGAATCTGTTGTTATAACGGGCTTCTATACAGTTTTGTTTGTATAAAAAAGAATCCGTAATATCTGCCGATTTAAGCAACGAATATTTGCTCAGGTCATGGTCCACTATTACCAAAAAAAATAACAGTTTCTACAGAGCTATTATAGCAAGTAAATACAAATTAATAAACCAATTAACAAAACAAAAAAATACTCACCAAATAATTTAATCCAATAACCATAATATAATATGTAATAATTCCAAATAATAATGCAAAAATGTATATTATTCAAATAAATAGGTCACTATGTACTTAGTGATGCTAGTGATTTAAATGCACTAATACACTTAACACTTCCGGTTATCAAGTTCTATTGTTTGTTATATTTAAACAACAAGTGTCACTTCTGTTTTTTAATATTCTGTTGCCGAAAATAAAATTATCCTTGTTAGAATCACCAAAATCTCTTTATGTATGTCAGTATGTCATATCTATTATTGTTCACTGTCAATTCAACAAATAAACCTTCTTTATTACTATATAAAAATGTTGAATTTTCATATCCACAATTCATTCGTTTAAAAAAACTCGAAAACTCTTCGGAACTTCACTAAACCCTCACTGGTCCTTCGAAAAACATTAAAACTAACACGATCCTTAAACCATATAACATTATCCTTTAACAAATTGATAAAACTACGAACTGATGCTTATAGTACCAAAGTCGTTTACGGACTGGGTACCATCATCATCAAGCCGTCGTCGCAAGAGCTGAAGAGTTATTTTTTGTGTTATTTTTTCGGACTATGTTGGTGGTGTGTGAGTGCACTACCCCCACCACCGCTTATCCAAAACAAATAATAAATACATAAACACGGCACTCAGAAACGTGTACATAGTTACTCTAATAAAGTTGGGTACCGGAGAGGCTTGAAAATTTTTGGGCCTCCCCTCTTGTGTAACAACACAACACAAGCGCTCTTTTAATACATTTTATATGTATAACTGTACTTGTAGTAGAAGACTTGATGCGTGCAAGAAGTAGGTACCACGAAGAAGTAGGCATGTAACCTACTTTACGGACCTATGCAGAGCCGGATTTGGACGCTGTTGATTGGAAATAATTTATGATTACATATTTATCATGGATATTGCGGTTAGGTTACAGTAAAGTTATTATTATTAGTAAAGAAAAGCATTTAGGCAAAGTCCATATTTTGCATATATAGGGTGTTTCATAATATATGTATAGGTATTTCTATCTTTTTTTATTCGTGTATTAATAAAAAAAATATTTTAAAACAAAAAAGTCTAATAAACCATGGATAACCTTTGCTGTGAAAAAGATGATATCATTGAAAAATAGGGCATTTCAAAAATTCAAGCAAACTAAAGCAGCATCAGATTGGCAAAACTATAAAGATATAAAAAATATGTCAACCAATGCTATTGCGCGGGAAAAAAAAGCATATCAAGAGTTTCATATAAATAGGTTTAAAGGTAATACAGGTATCCTTTGGAGAACCCTGAGTAGATTGGACATTCATAAAAAGGCCTCTCCCGCGAGCATTCCTCAAGTACTGGCACACAACCCATCTGAAATAAATAATTACTTTCTGCAACATTCGAGATATGTCCCACCTGACAAAGAGCTATTGAATTCTTATCTCCACAATTCTAAGTGTAATTTTGACCATTTACTAGAGTTCTCAACTGTAAGTGTGGATACTGTCAAGAAATATTTGTTGGAGATTAGAACCAATGCTGTTGGTCCCGATAAACTGAACGCTCAGATGCTATTGTTGTGTTGTCCTCGTATTGTACCTGTCTTGACACATATAATAAATTATTGTGTTCTTACTAGAACCTTCCCCAATTCTTGGAAAGTTGCTAAAGTCATACCCTTACCGAAAAAGAAAGAGGTTCATGATTACAACGATTTACGTCCAATTTCACTTTTGTCTCCTGTATCAAAGATACTTGAAAAGATTATCTGCTGCCAAATTAAAACTCATGTTGACAGGTATAATATATTGCCGATTCGACAGTCCGGATTTAGGAAAGGCTATAGTTGTACCACTTCCCTCCTGGATATTACGGATGATATATTCCATGTTTTGGATAACAAAAAGAATGCTGCATTGGTGCTAATAGATTTTTCCAAGGCTTTTGATAGGATTAGTTATGAAATATTGTTTTCAATTTTAAAATTTACTGGATTCTCGAGTGCCGCTTTAGATTTGTTAAAGAATTATTTTGACGGAAGGTGTCAATATGTTTTTACAGAGACTGGTATTTCAAGTGTTGCTAATGTTTCTTCTGGTGTGCCACAGGGGTCTATACTGGGGCCCCTACTTTTTTCAATATATACTTCTGGTTTATCTACTGTTCTCAAATATGGGAAACTTTACATGTATGCCGACGATAGTCAATTTAAGTATTCTTTTCATCATAATGATTTGGTAATGGCTTCAGATAGTATTAATGAGGATCTCAGATCTATTGCCACCTGGTCAAAAAAACATCAACTAGATATTAATTCAAGTAAGACAAAAGTACTATTATTTGGAAAGGATAGACATTTTATTGAACAAAATCTCAAATTATCACTTAATAATGTGTCTTTAACATACAGTAGTGTGGCCAGAAATTTAGGTTTGCTAATGGATAATGAACTTCGTTTTACGGATCATATCTCTGCATGTATAAGCAAAGGATATGCAGCGTTAAAAATGTTGTATCCACACAGATATATATTGTCGCAATGTGTCAAACTTAAGTTGACAGACTCCTTAGTGTTAAGCAATTTTAATTTTTGTGATGTTATATATGGTCCATGTCTTCTGAGGTGTTATAGTGAACGAATTCAGCGTGTTCAAAAATCGTGTCTTAGATATGTGTATGGTATCAGGAAATATGAAAGAATCAGTCATAAATTGAAATCTGCGGGCTGGTTGTCGATGGAAGATAGAAGATTTCTGCATGCTTCTTGTCTCTTTCACTCGATAATGATCCATAAGCATCCACCTTACCTATATGATAAAATTACATTTAGATGCGATATCCATAATTTAAATCTTAGACATAAGGGCTTGCTTTCTGCTCCACTGCACAGGACGGAATTATTTAAGAGGTCATACGCTTACAATGTTTACTCAATTTACAATCAAGTCCCAGGTGAGTTAAATGACTTACCTATGCTTTCATTTAAATGCAAACTTAGACATCGCTTACTATTTGGATGAGTCAGACTTTTAGGAATGGTTTTTAATCCTTATCTCATCTCGTCTTCTAATCTCCTTTTTTTTTTCTTCTAATATTCATGTATAGGTATAATATATTATTAATGTAGACTTATTAGGTAATACTGTTTGTGCTATTTCTGTTTGTGTTTTTTTTTTTTAAGGATAAACATATGTTTATGTCTTTTGTTGAATTTGTTTTTCACAGGGTTAAAATTTAGATCAGTACATACTGCCTTTTTAACCCTTTTTGTAGTTCTACATTATTTAGTTAGTAAGTTTAAGTTGTATAATCTTTTTGTTTTAGAGAACTGCAAATAAACTGATTTATTATTATTATTATTAATAGTAAAACATTATTTATTTCGGTCTCTCTCTTCCCTGTATGCGGCAGTTGACACCCTTGCCAGTGCTTGGCGCTGCGACACACCAATAGCCTATTTATTTATCATACACGTTCTTATGCAGATGAAGCGTGCCTCAAAGCATTTTCACCAATTATTCTACAACAATGGGCAACACTGCCATCTGGCATATACCCACTATACAACCACCTATCTCTCTTCGTATAAACATAGTTGCCAACGTTTAATTGTACTAAGCATAGCATACGAATCTTGCCATTAAAAAAACACTATAAGAAGCACGCTTCATATATATGCAGCAGGTATTTAATGTAAAATAAGGTTATATGACAACGCTTGGCGAGTGTTTTGTACCTAAATGTCGATGATTATTTTGATTATATCTATCTCTATCACACAGTCGCAAATGTCTAGTGCTATGCTAATATTATTTTTATTTACTTTTCGGAAAGCTTAAAGTTTTGATATTTTGAATACAAATTAGTCTTTCTATTTAGTTAAGTAGTACCTACATATTTAATTGAAATTTTAAAATCTTAAAAAGTAGTGGACAAATTAAAAATATATATATATATACGGTTATTAATTAGTAGGTACCTACCTATTTTTATCAAAAATAAATGGGTAGGTACCGTAAAATATTGTTTTTTTATTAATATAATATATTATAATATCTCATACTTTAATATGGAAGAAGCAAGTGGAAGTAGTACACATCAGCAGCGTAAATTATATATACGCTGACATCAGGTAAGCGCAGTTATTATGAAAAATTATAGTTTATTTTTTAATTTTAACTAAAGTTAAGTTTTTTTAATCAACACTCCTTATAAGAACAGAAAAATCTTGTTAAAAATACACAGACACACATGTTCCAGATTTAAATAAATGTTTGATAAATATAAATAAAGACAAATGCATAAATTTTACTCGAAAACGGTCAACTTTAGAGCTTATGACCAGGAGTACTTTTTTTGTGTAGAAAACATTGGCGGTTCAAATGGGATCTTAAAACCGTACTATTTCCAGTGGCGTAGAAATTGGGGAGAAAAACACCCACTACCCTTTCAAAATCTTCACCAATTATGAATTAAAAAAAAAACATTCTTGCACAAAACAAAGGTTATTATGAGTAGCAAATGCTTACAAAAGCTGTTTTCTGTACGATAAACGATTCCGGAGATATCCGCAAAAAACAGATTTTTTTTTTCAATTAAAATGGTGCATTTTAGAGGGTCAGTTAATAGAAACTTTTTTTCATATTTTTGGAGGCGCTCTCACATCCTGAAGTCCTGCGCATATATTATGAAACACCCTGTATAGTGCATTTTTACATCAATAATTGTTAGAATAGAATTTCCTAATTCTATACATAATTTTTAAATTTAAAACCAAAGCAGAGGAAACCCCATCCTAATAAAAGATGGTAAACAGACCCTTGTCTCTTACTTTCCAGTTTTTTTTAAACTCTGAAATAGATTAGAATTTTGTCTGCACAAAGATCAAATCTGGAGATAACAGAGAGTTGGGCGTAAAAATATATTAATTATTTTAAAAGAATATTTGCAAAGCCGTCCCTGGGATATTTATAAATATACAAAAGCATTAAGAAGAGAAGACGACGAGGAATAACAACAACTACAAGAATGAGATAGGATTTGAAGAGTTACATTTATCTTTTGCTCTATAGAGTAAGGTTTTGGCAATATTTTAAGATCACTTATTTTACTAAATAATCAGATATCCTTATGGATCAAACAACCAAGAAAAAAACAAGTAGAATATCGTCAATTATTTTTTAAACGTCAACAATGGGATAACCACATAAATATATGGTTATTTTGATTCCAAATGACCTCCCCCTTCCCCCCTTATAGTTTGCTCATCGACTTCTGGGACACCCTGTACCCCGTAGGGATCACAATAATGAACCCCATCTTCTCAGATAAATTTCATATTATAAAATAGCGGGTACGTAATCTTTAGACATCGTTGTGTCTTTTTAATATTCGCTATAAATTCTTATTTATTTTGAAAGGTTTTGATTACTATAAAATTTCAAAAAAACTGATGCTATTTTGGATTTTACGTGTCGGCAAAAGCAGAATGAATTGTTTAAAAAATTGTCGGCCTTGGTGGAATTGACGTACATTAAATTAGATCACATTGGCGTTCGAAAAGAGTGTAAAAAAGGGTTAAAAACTAAAAATAAATAAACACCCTAATAACGGGTGATTTTTTAGCTACACTGTTTTTGGCAGCTCAGCTGTTTTCGTGTAACATGATACTGTTAAACATGTTCAGTTTGGTATATAATTTAACCATGAATCGACTTACAAACGAACAACGCTTGCAGATTATTGAACTTTATTATCAAAATTCATGCTCGGTTAAGAAAGTGCATCGGGCACTTCTTCCATTTTATGGTCAGGTTGTGCGACCTTCTGAGGCAGCTATTCGGAATATTGTGACTAAATTTTGCACCAAATTTACATTATTTGACATTAAACCACAAACAGGCATACGTAGAGGGTGGACAGAGTGGACAAGTTAGCGAAAGGATTTGGGTGTAAAACCTTTTAAAATACAGCTGGTGCAAGAAATGACCCCAACTCAACCCTACCTAACTTTTGCTGGCAAAGTTGGATGCAGATCCATTTTTTATCGGGAAATTGTGCTCAGTTCTGGTTGAATGGATACGTGAACAAGCAAAATTGTCGCATTTGGTGTGAAGAGCAACCAGAAGCATCGCAAGAACTACCAATGCATCCCGAAAAATGCACTGTTTGGTGTGGATTATGGGCCGCTTTCAAAGACGACGAATTCAGGAACGTTACTGTGAATGGCGAGCACTACCGTTCAATGATTACAATTTTTTTTTGCCCAAAAGTTTTTTTTCAATGAAATCCGAGAGTAGAAAAACATACGGACTTCATTAGGAAGAATTAACTGTCAGCTGTAATTTTTGAACATACTGAAATAATTCTATCTATTTTTGTTTCTCTCGCCGAAAGTTTCCCGTCTTATTCTAGTAATATTCCAGCCTGATCGATGGATAAGCTATAATTAAAAATTAAAAACGTTTAGAGTAAAATATACCAATCCGCAAAATAATAATTGTTTTAAATTATGTAACATCAATTATTTCTATATCATAGTGATAAATTTGAGTTACATAAATCATAATAGTGTGCTATACAAACGTCTAATAATATCTGGTACAATGATTATATTTGTAGGCAACTATTATTTCTTACCAATATACAAACTGTTATTTTATTTCATACCTAAGTACTCAAGAAAATTTGTAATTATGCTTCTGTACAAAAGCGTAACATTTTTAGATAATTGCGCTTGTAATATTTTGGTACTGAATTAATAATTACAGTTATTACCAAATTCCTGCACATAAATAATCAACAAATTTTGATTTGGTAGTCAGGTTATAATTCAGCTTTTAACAATAAAACTTATTCAAATCATATCGTACTGTTGTATACTCTTTCCAATCTTAGTATATAATGCTATAAAAAACCACAACCCCATATTTCTTTGTAAAGTCAATGCCGACCTCCGCCATCCATAGGCGCCGCATTTTAACTTTTCATAACAATACCTGCATGCCCTACGATATTTTAAAAATCCTTTATGCTGAATAATAACGGGGTCTATGGCCGGAAAAATGTGATCCACCGATTTTTTCCATATGTCAGTTTTGTCTAAATCAGATATAACGGTTCTTATATTCTCTAGGATTACAGCGCTTAATGTCGGATTCTGATTGCATTTTCTCAACTGTTCTTTTAGACTGCTCCAAACCCATTCTATCGGATTGAATGTGCAGAAATATGGAGGTAAACGTAAATAACTATAACGTATTCTTTTTTAAAATTGTATCATAAACTTTAACTTTCATATATCCTCCTTTTTTGTATTATTATTAGGTATTTTATTTAACATTCCCGAATGATCAGATGCATTATCCATAACGATAACTGAACTTGGGGGAATATCAGGTACTAGCTGTTCAGCAAACCATTTTTCAAACAAATTTGCGTGGTAGCCGCAGAAGACTGTCTTATGTTTTTGGCTGACAAGAGCAGTGCGTTGGGTACGAACCCATTTTCACTTCCCGCATGTAGAATTATTACCCGTTTTCCCCTTGAACATGGAGCATTTTAAGTACAATTTTGAGTCATGTCTACCCAACCGTACTTCACAGTATCATGCGTATCAAACCACGTCTTGTCAAGATATATTATCGTTCTGTTTGACTCGCGGTACTCTTTTATTTTACGCAAATATTCCTCGCGCATTTCCACAATACGGCGTGATTCCATAATTAAGTTTCTTATATTTAAATCCGCACTCTAATAAAATACCTCTTAAAGTTTCCAAAGATCGATAATTATAATTAGGGTATTCGCTCAGTTTATTCGAAATCATTTCCAAAGTAGGGACTTTATTTTCTTTATAAAAATTATGAATTGTTCTTCCTTTGAGGCATCGTCAATATTTTTAAATTTTTGATTTTTCCGTTTTCTTTTAACAGAGTGATCTACAACAACCCCTTTTCTAATAACTAGATTAATAATAGAAACCGGAATCTGAGTTAATTCAAACATTCTTTTTATAATAAGTGTATTCGTCACTTTATTATTTTCAGACCTTAACTGATGATAAATATTTTTGCTCATATAAATATTGATGCTTAAACTCCCAACGTGTTCCGCTCGTGTCGTATACCATCATAACGTATCGCGGTTCTATACACTGTCACTGTATACAGTGACGGAAAAAGTTTCATCCACTTAAGGTTTTATTAAAAATTATTATGTAATTTGCTAGATCTTCTTAAATTTTATTAATCTAAGAAAAACTATTGAACAGGTCGTGGTTACAATATTCTGCCACCGTGTTTTACTGTCGGACCCAAATTTTCTTCGTAAATTCCACATTAAGTCTTCGCCATACCATATGATGAACATCCGATCTGAGGAAATAACACGTTGCCAAAAATTATTTGTTAATTAACCAATAGTTTTGCCAGTCCCTGTATTTAGTTTTATTATAAGTCGGCATCCTTTAACAATCATGATTTATTATACGTCTTATATACGAGGGAGAAATGTATTGAATTCCATGCCCATTTCTAATGTAAAGAGGCATGGGAACGGATAGCCCCGGTAGAATCTTTAAATTTATATATTATAAAGTAGGAATGGAAAGACTATATGTAAAGCTTATATCCAAAAATCTTATATATGCCTACACAAACGAAGCTTTATTGATCTCGTCATAAAGCTCTATACTTTATTGAGTTGTAAAAGAAAAAAAAATAACTCTTGTTAATATGAATATTTCTATATTTTATCTAGACACATGAATATATTGCTACAACTTCACTTAACTCAAAAACTGAAATATCCTTCCCACAAATTTTGTTTATTCACATTTCCAAAATCTTTAAAGCGTAAACCAATAAATTATAAATTGTGTGACGATATATTCGACTAAGTGAAAAATGTTTGTAAATATCAATTAGGCATGCTAAATGCTGATTTAATGCAGAGCTGAATTAAAATGAAATTCACCTATGCTCTTTGTGTGTGGTAACCAATAGTGGACATTTTTGTCACTGTCTGAGAACAATAGGAGTTCTCCTTTGACGACAACTTTAAAATTTCAGTGCCGAAAAAGGCTAAAATATTCAAATGGTAGAATAATTTTTGTACAATAAAAAAACCTAGTTTATTCCTTTTCAAATTTTTGCATATTTTGGTCGGTGGAATATTTCGTGAATTTATCTTAAATTACTTCAAATCTCGCTGGACTGGCCGAGGTGGCCCGCACCTGCATGATCATCGGATTTAAACCCACAGGATTTTTTCAGGTGTGGCCACCTGAAGTCCTTAGTTTACCCTATTCCTGTGGAAAATGTGGAAGGCCTTAGGAATCGAATTATGGCTGAGTGTAATTCCGGTACCTAAAGTTCATCGGGTCGGTCGTAGACGCTAGTGATCTGAGGCCAATACATATGAAACGGCTTTCCAGAATATATTGTTTCAGTGGAAGAGCGACTCTGATTGTGGTCGAATAATAGGGCGTGTATTCTTGGATATCAAGCGGACTTTTGAGACTATTGATAGGGGAAAACTTCTTTTTAAATTAAAAAAATGAGGATTTCAGGAATTGCTTTAGCTTGGCTTGCCGACTATCCAGATAATAGAAAACAACGGACAAAAATTAATGGATTGGTTTCACCGGAGATAGAGAATATTCATGGCGTACCACAAGGTAGTTCTTTGAAACCGCTCTTGCTTCTACTTTATATTAATGATGTTGTGCATGCCGTTGATCACTGCAAAATTAATCTATTTGCTGACGATACTCTTGTCTATTTTTCAGGGACTTAATGGCCTTTCCGAAGTGGTAAATATAACCTTGAATATTGATGTGTTTCAGGTTGTTTCTTGGTGTAACAGAAATTTAATTTAATTGAATAATAATAAGACAAAATGTATGATTTTTGGTAGTAAACACATTCCAATTTAAACACAAAAATAATGATGAACGGTGAAGTCGTGGAGAGAGTGGAAAGCATGAAGTATTTGGGTATTATTATCGATAGTAATCTGACTTTTAAAGACCATGTATTGGTTGTTATTTCCAGAGTGTCAAAATCTGTACACTTCTTAGTTAGAATAGCCACTTCATTGACAAGATAGTCAAGATTGATGGCTTACAATACTCTTGTATTGCCCCATTATACATTTTCTGCCTCCTTAAATATTGCCGCGACTTTTCAAACACTCTGGATATTAATATTAATAAAAAAGCTCCTTTGAAACTAGCTTCTCAACACCAATATTACTAGGAGAAAAATCTTGTAACTTTCTTAAAAATAGGAATATGAAACATATTATATACGAGTATGATAATGACAAAAAAATGGTCTCATGCATGTGGAAAGTTGTGCTGAATATGATTCAAATAAAATTATAATCATACCATTTACTTAAAATTGGTTAAATAAACAAAAACTGAGTATAACAAAATATTAAAAAAAGATGCTTATGTTTAAGACTATCTCAAAGATTCAGGATTTTTTCGGTGTTGTAAGTTTTCTTCAATAGTTTTAAGAATACAATTTAAATACAGTTGGTACACGTCAGAAAGTCAAGATCTGGAATTATTGAGAATTTTTCAAAACCTACGAGAAATTTGAGCCTCTCTAACTTTGGTACGCCGCCTCTACTTTCGATTAAATAATAATTTAGAAACTCTGTTTAATGTAGAAACTTTTGGGTCTCTTGGATGTTTTTCGAGAACTGTAGAATTTTTTAACAAGAGACTTTTGAGATTTACGATTAAGTAGTTAAAAGTAGTGACTACATTTTATTTTATTCTTTAAATGCGAAGAACAAAGTGGGAAATGGAAGATTAATTGATTAATTGTAAATTAATAAACAAAAATTTGAGTAAATTAATTAAATCAATCCTGAAACTTTGACACCTTCTATCTCAGAAACAAAGGTTCCAGGGATGTTTGAAAATTAATACTTTTAAATGTTGTCCCATCAAATAGACACCATTAAACACAAGATATGTGAATAAGGATTGACACAATAAACTTACAAGACCATTGTAATCAGATAGCGATATTTAAGGGTTGTAAATCAGAATTCGGGCATGTAAATCAGCAGGTGGTGATCCAAATACCTGCTGATACGTTTTGTTGTGGCCACAAACGCTTGTAAGTCCACCAGAACAAATTGATATGTATATTATGTATAACAGTTGACTTGACAGGTATACAACAAATAAAGGTATTTCCTATACACTAAAAAGTATATGGATGCTAAAAAGAAGTAGCTAAGTGACAGGTATATATATGATAAATACTTTTTAAAGCATTTACTGCATGGGAGCTTTTATAGTTCTATGGTTTTTGTACAAATTTAGGTTAACCGCGTGTTTTACTGAGAATAAGTTTGCAAGTTACTGAATTTTGTTTGCAGCAGTATATAAATGGATTTAAAATGTTACAAGGGTTGTTTCTTTTATGATCTGACTCGCCGTTTTTTAAATTTCAAAAGTTTTAGGATTAGGTGAATCAGGATGTCAAGAGTGGACTTTTGGTAGGCTTCGACGGGAATTAAGTACGACAAACAAGATATACTTACGTAAGGGTTCTCTATACCTAAATATAGAGCGTTTTGATTTATTATTTAATTTTAGTTCTCACATTGCAAGGTCTTGGAAAAAAACTAGGACTTTTGATGGCTACTTTTAGAAAACATTCCATTAAGCATCAGATAAAAATATGGTTAAAGTAAATGGTGCCCTGCATACCGCAAACTAACCTTAGTCAATAACCATCTTCTCTGATAGCTAAGCGGCTATAAAGGCCCTAACCTCACCAAGAACAGTGTGGAATTGTCAAAAGACTCTGATATCGGGAGAAATAATAACCTGACTCTGGTCTGCATCCCTGGCCATTCTGGTTTAAGGGGGAATAAAATGGCTGATTCTCTGGCAAGAGAAGGGACTCTAGGAGAATTTATCGGACCAGAACTCGCCACTCGCATAGCGTTTAGCACTGCCAAATACATACTTAATACCTGAATGACGACGAAAGTTCAGAGCTTTTGGCAAAATCATCCAGGTTCGGTACATTCGAAGGAGTTTATTGACCCATCGAAATCACGGGCCAAGGAGTTATTGGATATGAGTAGATCTCATATGCGCTGCCTGGTTGGACTATATACTGGTCACTGTCGTTTGAATCATCATCTATCGAGGTTGGGTCTCTTAGAAAATTCCAAATTGTGTCTGGAGGATGATGGGACGGCGGAACTTATACCTACTGTGTTCTTGCCTAGCTGTAGCTAGAACTAGATTCGCAATATTTGGTGAAGTAACCCTTCTACCAGCGAGTCTAAAAGAAAGCTCACCCAGAAAAATAATCGACTTCATTAAGAAGATTGCGCTGTTAGGTGAAATATGAATAGGTATGAGCCACAATATAAACCCTCGGTGGTCGCATTGGAGAGTCTGGCGCAGACCCACTCATTTTGAACCTACCTATCTATTTTCTTCAAGGAACTGTGTGGTAAAGAGATTAATTTATTTGCATTTATTTTTAAATTTGTTATTGTATTTTATTCAGTACCATTACTGGTTTGGTTACTAAAAGTCTTGCTATCTCCCGATTTCTATTGGTTAATAGAATTTTTCAAAACCGCTAACTCCATTTTCCGGCTGCAAAAATTAAACTAATAATAATTATGTACTATTTTCGTTAAAAATACGCTACCAAAATACTGACAACTATTTTGTTACAATTCGTCGCCATTTAAACATGTTTTTACTGCTCAAGGCAGTTTTTTCTTCCTCCTGAAAAATTCACTTCATGTGGGTTAGCAGGCTAACACATTTAGCCAACGATTTGACAGTAATTTCGCATTCATTCTCGAATTCTAGTGGTTATAATTGTCACGTTTAATAGTTTAATTAGTAAAGGGTGTCTTTTATAGAGGTATAATAGAACTTTGAAATGGAATAAAACAAATTTTTTAAATTGACATGAAATTTACTTTATTCGAAAGATACTCTTCTGATATTATAATTTAAATATGACTTCTGGCATATGACGGCTGGCTCGGACGTAGTCTACTCTGGAGGTCGAATTTTCGATGACTTTTTCCAACATATGTGGCCGTATATCGGAAATAACGCGGCGAATGTTGTTGTCCAAGTGGTGAATCGTTTCGGGCTTATCGGCGTAGACTAGCGATTTCACATATCCCTACAGAAAATAATCTAGCAGCGTTAAATCGCACGATTTTCAAGGCCAATTCACAGGTCTGAAACGTGAAACGGTTATCAAACGTTTCCTTCAATAAATCAATTGATGTGTGACATGTTGCGCCGTCTTGTTGAAACCACGGCTCCTGCAGATCATGGTTATTCAATTGATGAACGAAAAAGTCAGTAATCATGGCTCTATAGCGGTCAACATTGACTATAACGTTCTGACCAGCATCGTTTTTAAAGAAGTACGGACCAATGATGATTCCACCAGCCTATAAGCACACCACAGTCAGTTTTTCTGGATGTAACGGTGTCTCAACATACACTTGAAGAATACAGTGACGTATCCATTCAAACAAAAACGCTAAACAAAAAGCGCTTAAGAAAATTGAGAGCAATCTAGTTGTTTTGGGCCTTAATTTCAACTTGAGAAAAAAATGTCAGTGACACGAAATTCCACTAAAATGCCTACCATATATATCGACAAAAAAAGGTTCTCAATTTATGTAAAATGAAACCATAACCAAACAGCGGTGGCGACTGTAATATAATACACCTACCGTTTTTATTTGACTTACGTTACAATTGTCAATTCGTTCAACCTGTATATTATCTTAGATTTCTTTATTCTTACAAATATTATCGCCATAGCCATAAATTAACTATTATTTCCTAAATGCACCTTGCACTAAATTTTGACATTTAAGACTACTTTACCCATTTTATGGAAACGGTAACAATAAAACAGTGCAATTCAGGTGTAAAACCGACGAGATGTTTTGTGGCTAGAAGATATATATTATATACCAATTGTGACTTTTTGCTATGTTAGCTGTACCTAACCTAATAAAAATACCTACCATGAAATTGAACATAAAAATATTTCAAAAGTGTATTCTGATTACAGAACTTTTCCGCAAAGGGCTATTGGGTACCTTATAGTAGGTATATTCGCCATAACATATATGTCAGTTTTCTCAGAGCCAATAATATAATAACATCGGAGCAGTTTGGCTTCCAGAGCGCCAGGAGCACTTCGGATGCCATATTTTCTTTTCTCGAGAATGTTTATTCCCAGCTCAATGAGAATAGAGCAGTTGCCGGAGTATTTTTCGATTTTTCAAAAGCGTTTGATTGTGTAGATCACAGCATCCTTCTCAGGAAGCTTGAGTTTTATGGTGTTAGGGGTGCACCTTTGGACTGGTTTCATTCTTATTTGACTGACCGAAGGCAACTGGTCAGGTTTGCCAGTGGTATGTCTGATAGTATGTGTGTGCCTTGCGGAGTGCTACAGGGTTCTGTTTTGGGTCCGATTCTTTTTATTCTTTATATTAACGACATTACCACTATTGGACTAACGGGAAGCTTTAGCTGTTTGCGGATGATACGACACTCCTTTGGCATGATAGAGATGCTGATGTTGTCAAAGAAAACATTCGAAGTGATTTGGGAAAGTTAAAGGAATGGTGCGATTCGAATTATCTCTCATTTAATTTATCAAAAACACATGTATTATCTTTTAATTTTAAATTTGATGATTTGCAATTTGAAAATAAACCATATTAATAGTCCTAATTGTGTTAAATTTTTGGGACTCCAAATTGATTTAAAGCTTAAGTTTGATGAACATGTTAAACTGTTAGGCAGGAAGGTCTCATCTGGGTGTTATGCTTTGAGAGTTGTGTCAGAGGCTCTTGGACTGAAAGTTGCACGAAATGTGTATTTTTCTTTAGTGGAGGCGTATCTTCGATATGGAATAGCGTTCTGGGGTACTTCTAGCCAAACTTTGTTTAACAGTATATTTAAACTGCAGAAGCGGGCTGTTCGTTATATGTGTAAAACAGATTTTACTGCAAGCTGTAGAGAATTATTCAAAAAACACCGAATATTGACTCTTACATCACTTTTCCTTTTTGAAACTGTATGTCTTATTCATAAAAATGTAAGAAACATTAACAGCTCAGCTCCACCTAGTCACCCTTATCCCACGAGACTAGTTCAGCGGGTGCACTTGCCTATACCGAGGTCTGCCTTGGTAAAGAAATCCCTCCTTTATGACAGTCGCAGAATGTACAATCATTTGCCGCCAAACTTGACGGCTGTAAAAAATCCCAAGCAATTTAGGGAAGCTGTTAAGCGCGTTCTTCTTGAGACGGCCTATTACTCACTGGAGGACTACTTTGCTGATGCGTGGTAGTGTTTGTTTTGATTTTGTTGTATTGCCAAATCCCGAAATATAAAAGGCAACCCTCGTACTATATAATCAAAAAAAAAAAGCGTTGTAATAGGGGTGGCTGACAGGGCTATTAAACTAACCGACCCTGATTACAGAACCGAAAACATTAAGTCTGCATTGTATAAGAACAACTCCAACCCAAAAAAAATAGTCCAAAAAATATTCAAAAAAACGCATTCAATAATTTTACAATGACAATAACACTAACCATAACAAAACCAACCCACTAAAAAATTATGCTTAATTACCATATACGGGGTGGTCCATTAAAAACGGCACATTTTTCGGAAAAAAAATAAAATAAAAGTTGTTTGCTATTGTGGGGCAAAAAATCCATCCATTTGCGAATTTGACAACCGTTTCAAGGTTATCTCAAGGTCAACTTTGGTTTTTTAAATCGAAACATAGATTTTTTACTACAGAATCGTATTCTACAGAAAAAAAACAAATAACTTTTCTTAACAACATTTTTTATTGCGATTGAAATAATAACATTTTTTTACAAAAAATCAATTTGCTATTACACGAAAGAAAAAGGTCTCGACAATACCTTGAAATTTATTATAATAAATGCTCAAAATGATGACCTCCAACTTCAATGCACTTATCAATTCGCTTCATGAAGGATCCTGACTCTGAATAATATTCTCTCTGGTCACATTTCTGCAAGCATTTCTAATGCGTTCCATCATATTGTCCGGTGTAGTTGGGGCGTTCTGATAGACTACTTCTTTAATACTTCCCCATAAAATGAAATCAAGGGGCGTTAAATCAGGTGACCTAGCCGGCCACACAACAGGGTCACCTCTTCCAATCCATCGATCAGGGTATTCGTGATCTAACACTTCACGGGAAATTCTGGCAGAATTTGCAGCACAGACATAGTGTGGTATATCTTCAAGTAGAAGATGACAATGTTGGAGTGTCTTTTAGACATGAAACAATAGAGTTCAACTGATTTAAGACTTTGTCTTTCAAATTCAATGCCAAGAATATAACACTTGTATCTACACGAGCAAGAAAATCAATTTAAATAACTATAAAAGAGGTTCAATATACTGTCAATCAGATATATGATTTAGGTTATATAGGTACAACAAATGAAATATTGTTATTGTGCATTATGTATATGTAATAACATTTTACGATTGTAATGTGACATAAGAAAAATTTATAATATGTATTATTATAATAAATATGTTTAATTTCGTAATAAGAGTACTTGTGTTAAAAATATTCATATAATACGTAACAGTTCTCTTTTGTATAGGGAAAATTGAATATTTTAAATTGCATATTAACCACAATATGCATTTTCAGTACATAAGGAAGATACCATATTCAATAAGTTAGAGGAGGAGATATTTTGAGGGCGCCCAACGCTTAGTAAACAGAATTGAACGGAAACCTAGAATAAACTTAAAGTTGACCTTCATTACAAAGAGGAAATATTCATCAACATTAAAAGTGCGTTTTACCAATTAAATATTTAAAATTCATCCAGCTTAAGAGTTCTGGACAGAGCCTGCTTCCAAACATACTTTCAAGCCTCATTCCAGTTCCTTTTTACAACCTAATTTTGATTTATTTTAAGAATGGACAATTTTTTTAATTTATATTTCTTGAAGTTGCAAATATACCATGAAGATTAAAAAAAAATTACATAATTCAAGTATATCATTGTTTTGCAAATAATTTTCGAAACTTAAAAAATATAATAATTATAATTTATAGTATGTGCATGTATATATAAACAAAAAAAAAATGCAATCATATATGGCATAATTAAAATATCGAGCGAATACTTTGATACGGCTAGATGATTTTTTTTGAATTCACTTTTACTTACGCTCTGAATTGTTTTACTAACAATAATTATCATTATACCCATAACTAGAAAAACCTTGAAATAATTAAATACAAACTAATTAAGGAAATCTTAATTAGATTTCACTTTGGAATCATAATAAACAAATAAAAAAAATATGGTAAATTCTTGTCACAAATTTTTTATGGAACGATGAACTTACAGAAGACAAACAAAGCGTAAACAAAGATTATGTTGTCCAAACTACCCCAAAATTATAACGCATGTAGACTAGGGTTGGTAGTGATTATAATAATCTTCCCTAAATTGGGTGTAATTAAACTGTTTTAGGATAAGTTTGTGGGTTATGGGGTAACCCTCACAATTTGGGTGTCAAAACCACAATTTCAAATACCAAATTTACGATTACTATACAGGGTATATCAAAAATAACATTTTTAATGATTTTGATTTTTTTGTTTTTTTTTAATTTTATGAAAATATTTTCAAAACCGTGATTTATTACACCAATTGTGCAAAAAATACTAATAAACTTTTTTCTCAAAGTGGTTAATTTCATAGCTACTATTAAAATAATAAAATTAAAAAAAAAAACAAGAAAACCAAAATCATTAAAAATATTATTTTTGATATACCCTGTATAGTAATCGCAAATTATTTGATATTTGAATTTGTAGTTTTGACACAAGCAGACGTTTTTATAAAGAATGACTTTTTCTTCTAAATCTACAAATAAAAAAGTTTTTCTTCTTCCAAACTCTAATGTGTCCACGGATAGAGTTTGGAAGAGCAAAAACTTTTTTATTTGTAGATTTAGAAGAAAAAGTCATTCTTTATAAAAACGTCTGCTTGTGTCAAAACTACAATTTCGAGTACGAAATTTACGATTACTATACAGGGTATATCAAAAAATAACATTTTTAATGATTTTGATTTCCTTGTTTTTTTTTTTCATTTTATTATTTTAATAGTAGCTATGAAATTAACCACTTTGAGAAAAAAGTTTATTAGTCTTTTTTGCACAATTGGTGTAATAAATCACGATTTTGAAAATATTTTCATAAAATTTAAAAAAAACAACAAAATCAAAATCATTAAAAATGTTATTTTTGATATACCCTGTATAGTAATCGTAAATTTGGTATTTGAAATTGTAGTTTCGACACAAGCAGACGTTTTTATAAAAAATGACTTTTTCTTCTAAATCTACAAATAAAAAAGTTTTTCCTCTTCCAAACTCTATCCGTGAACACATTGGAGGTTCTGCATAGGATTCTCCTATGCCTAAGTTAAGCTATTTTTGACGAATATCAAGATTTATTTCAAAATTGACATAGTAAGGTCTCCTTTCTCCGATTCCATAAGATAGTTTCAGATTTATTCATACAGGTCAAAAAAGTTTACTGAAAACGAAGCTAGAAAAACAGTAGAAAGTCATCTCAGCTTTTCACTTATGATCCTGAGTCAATCAGTACATTGGAAGAACCCAATTGACAAAGTCTTTGTTTTCGATATTGATTTCTGGAAGAATATGTCATGTGTGGTAATGCATGATAATTCTTAATCCAAATAAAGTAACTGAGAGAGGCCGACATATATAAACACATGATTTGAAAAAAAAACATAGAATTCCATAATGTAAAGGATGTAGGTAAGTGTGAATAAAATTCAATTAAATCAAATTGTTTTTAATTACAAAACCAAAACTGTGTAGATACCTAAAATAAAATAGCTATAAGCCAACAATAATCTTCATGCGACCTCAAATTTATAACACAGAATGTGTTACAGTTAAAATACACCTTAAACTAAAATGCAGAGATAATATTAGGTATGATGGTAGGTACTACACGTCCGTACCGGTCCTCGATACATAGGTACTCTTGTGCTTTTTTTAATCGTATTATTAGTTATTTATTTTCGGCGGTTTTTTGGTCAGGTCCGCTTTGGAGACCTACTTGACATACGAACTATACAAAAGAACCTGTGATTCAATATCATCACATGAAAATGTACACAATGAGCAAAATATTCTTCAACAAAGGATTTTTTTATTATCCATACGAATATCTACAAAAATCAACCTTCAGAAACAATTTGTGTACTGTTATATATCCGTAATATTAGAAAAATCAGTACCAAGCATATCGTGCGTAATGTTTTTTTTAATCTGAATGAGATTGCCAGTTTTTTTTTAATTTCGTCTGCTGCAAATGTGTCAGCGTAAATTGCCCTACATTCTTCAACAATTCGTTGTTTCAAAACGTCAGAATTGTCAGGTGCTGTAGCGTAAACCTAAGATTTTAAGAACGTCTGTTGATTGAGCTGGCCATTCTATCGAACCTCTTTGTCCAATCCATCTACAACGATATTCCTCGTCTAAGTAAAGTCTTACTGCATCATAATAGTGTACTGGAGCACCATCTTTGTGGGAAGTTATTCCCAAATTCATCTGGATTATCTTCCAGAATTTCAAGAATCTAGAAGTTAGTGCACCATTCTTAATTTTTATGTATTAAAAGATATGTGGTTACATTTTCTTAATAAAATCAAATAAATTGTTCATGATTGGCTAAAGATTTAGCCCAAAATTATTTTTTGTAAAAAACGTTTATTGGATGAATATACAAAAATCCTGCTAGTGGCATTTTATTACCAAAAAAATTTAAAATAATATCAAAATAAGGAAATTACTTAATTTTATAAAAAATATTAGTTAAATGAAAATTCCTTCCATAAACACAAATTAAAGAGGTAAAAGACAAAAACATCTATCTAAAATAAGAAAAGTAATAGTCACATTAATTAATTATTGTGCTCATCCGTAATTCCTAAAAATATCTTAAAATACAACTGTAAACCACAATTTTACAGTAATTCAGTGATATTCTACCAAAAATCAAAGCTTTGATACAACTATCTGTTAACACCGATTTATTTTTTTAGGACAACTGTTTTAGCCATAAACTGCTTTAAAATCACTCCCATTCTACAGGGTGACATAGAAAAAAGTACATTGCATAGTGTCACACAATAGAGGACACTAAAATAAGAAAAAAAGTTCCCATGAATACACGTCCGCAAGGCCTTCGGTTATAAGTTACGGGGTGTTGAATTTTATTTTATTTTTGGGTTTTTTTTTAATATCTTTAGTTAGTCTTCTTTAAATGTTGTGGGAATGTCTTTTTTTTTTGTAATAGAAATATTTATAAAAAGGTTAATTATTGACAAAAACATATATAACATAAAATGTTTTCTTTTTAATATCATAAAATGATAATATAGAGAAACAAGGTGTCACCCTGTACAAATTTCTGACACTCTTTAAAAACAATGTCGGTTATATTAGACAAAATTTGTTCAATTTAAACACCTTTTAAATCGTGTTTTCAAAAGTAAAGTATCTACCTTTAGCTGTTTCCGAGAATTTTTCGAAAAACGATTTTTATTTATTTCTGACATTATTTCAACAGATATTAAAAAATGAAAAGCACTTCCTCATTGTTGCTTTTTGATGATGATGACTCGTAATGGTTTACACAAGATTTCAGTGTTGTTAGTTGTTATTTGCTGGATTTGCGGCAACAACATTTTAATCCGTACCCGGTTTTTTAAATTTCTGTGCTTTTTGAAGTTATTAAAAAAACGCCTTTTTCAAATGAATGTTTTACGCAAAATAAGCGCCAAACTACGAGCCTGTACCTTAATCTACTTTTCTACATAATTTCCGTGAATATTGAGGCACTTGTCATAACGTGGCAACAGTTTTTGAATACCCTCCTCATAAAATTCTGCCGCCTGACTTGTTAACCACTCTATCACAACTGCAGAAACTCCACTAGCAATACTCCTTTTCTGTCCCAAAAAACTGTGCACATGATTTTCCGGGCAGAAATTGTTTGCATTAACTTCACTCTTTTGGGTGATGATGAATGTCGCCATTCCATGGATTGTTGTTTCGATTCTAGTGTGACGTAGGCCACCCATGTTTCGTCACCAGTAACAATTTGGTCTAAAAATCTTCACCTTCATTGTGGTACCGCTCAAGGAAAGTCAATGCACTGCCTAAACGTTTGGTTTTGTGATAACGAAGTCAAAACATTTGTGATACAGTGGTTAACAAGTCAGGCGGCAGAATTTTATGAGGAGGGTATTCAAAAACTGGTGCCACGTTATGACAAGGGCCTCAATATTCACGGAAATTATGTAGAAAAGTAGATTAAGGTACAGGCTTTCATGTAAAAATAAAATTATTGCGATATCTTTGCACGTCTTTTTTTAATTCCAAAACGGTACTTACTTAAAAAACATGCCTCGTATATGGCGATTTTTCAGTAAAATAAAATAAAACAGTTTACAATTTAGTAAACTGTTTTTCGATTTTATTTAATTTTTTATAAGTAAAATCTATTTCAGACAAACTTACTGATTTAACCTAAACAGAGAATTAATTTTCTTGTGCTTCGTTTACTGTTTTATTTCAAAAAAAGTAATATACCGGGTCAAGTAAAATATATATAATCTAATAAAGGTTTGAATGGACCTATTTTTATATACACATATTTTGTAATGTATTTTTTATATCAAGTACAATTTCAACTGCTTGAGTTCTATTAATTAAGTGAGGTTTATTTGCGGTTTAATATTTTTAAGTTAAAGAATGTGACGAGCGGGGAATCCATGTTCGCTAAAAAAGCATTTTTTTATTTATTCCAGAGGATATAATTTTTATTGTCCAATTTTGTTTAAGTTTTGATAAAAAAAATAAAAATAACACTTGTAATTTTCAAAATACCCTTCACTGTCCTCATTTTCGATATCAAAAAGTGCAACTTAGCAACATTTCAATTTTTCCTCTCAAATTTCTATATTCGAATTTGGCAAGGACTTATAATTTATTATTTTACTACAAAATTGTAAATTCTCTGCCACTGAAGTTTGTCACAAATATAATAAATAATTCTATATCGTTCTACTTATCAATCAGACTATAGATTCGACGGAAATTTTCAGTTTTTATTTAACTATACCTTGGTATTATGTGTGTCCAAAAATAGTAAATTGATTGTGTTAAATAGATCGTTTAATTAATTGTTTCTTTAAAGCCTTTTACCTCTAGAAGTTATCTATTAGTAGGTACTGGGTACTGTTAGTTTAAGGAACTTCGATGTATTTATAATATGAACAATTACTTTTAGTAGATTCGTTCCGCAGCAAACGTTTTGATATTGTTGTGATACTAATTAAACTTTGTATTATATGTTGTGACAATTTTATGTTGGAAGAAAAATATATTGTTGTAAAGAGTGATATTTAAGTTTCAAGACTTCACTTCAAGACATAATGACGGTGGACATGAAATGGTTATATTAAGCATTATCCCAACACATTTTGCGCACAATGCTGCTGTCCAAACACCTGTACGCGGCCTCCAACCTCTTTCCACGTTACCCTCGTAAATGGTTTCGTGATTATGACTAAACAGTCACAATATTCCCATATTATCACACACTATATTTGGTAAAAGTATATCTTTTTGTACAATACAATTTCCTTTAGAGAATTTTCATCGAGTTGCTACATCACAACACGATTATCAACCAACACAGATCTAATAGCTTTAGAGCCATTGTATTTCTGTCCAATAAAACCATTAAATTTGTTGAGAGAGATTTTTTGTGCCTCTTCTTCTTTCAATGGCAAAGGTTACTGTGTTTGATTGAATTTGAATTGGCATTGTTCTTTTGTAATTCTTGTGTATAGCGTGATTTTTTTCCTTGTTGCTCCGGTTAGTTGTAACATATTATTAATACCTACCAAGTTCATCTCTTAAATGTTTTCGTAACTGTTTATTCGTGTCCTCCAGGAAGGTAACATCAGATTCGTAGATGAAATTGATGACATTTATATTGACCTAGATTTTTGTATTCTAAGTGGTAGATAGACATCAATTTTTTTGCCGGAAAACCAACGATAATTCATGCTTTATGTTTTTCACTGAAGAGTACTTTCCATTATTATCAACGTTTCAAAAAAAATGAGTCGTTGGCATCATCAGGAGTAAGCTATAACTTCTCAATCTCAGGATCTACACTCATTGACATTAAATTCGGGACAACCAAAATCCAGATCAAATTTAATGTATTATAACTTTTTTTTCCATTGTCCGATTTCAACATTTTTTTTTACAAAATGTAGATAATTGTTTCGGTTTTAATTAATTTTATTCAATTTTCAAAAATACAGTTTACATGGTGAAATATACCGGGTATTCCATTAAGGGTGGACAAGTAGCATATCTCAGGAAATAATAGTCGTAGGGCAATGGGAAAAAAATTCTTTTAGGGAAATCGACAATGGGAAATTGCTGGAAATAGTTTTTTAGTTCCTAACTATACCGCTAGGGGGCGTAATAGATACAGTAATGCGAAAAATGCATTTTTATTGAAAATTTTGCAATATAAGTTAGAAAAACAATACTACCACAGTAATGCTACTGAGATTCGGCATCTTTTTGGTGTATCACTTTTTATTGTAAGGCTTGAAATAAAGGCAGCAGGGAATGACGAAATTTTACCTATGATAATGTCTATAACTTTGGTTTGGCTTAACCGAATTTATCAATCGAATTTTTGTTTAAGAACTCAAGCCTTGCTGATAAAGAAAAAAAATATTTTAAATCATAATTGTTTTTTGGGGCTCCGCGAGATGGCGATATTTGCATCGCCTAAGGTTTTTTTTATTTTTCTTTAAAAACTTAAATGGAATGATACAAATATTTTATCAAAAATGAAAAGTAAATTGAATTAGCAACAAAAAAGTCCAAAACCGCATAGAAAAATCTTTATTCGTTTGAGAGTTATGGCCAAAAGAATGTTGTTCACCAAAATTCGTTGAAAAATCATATATCTTTAATTTTCCGTGATCAAGAATGCCATGGGAAATAAAGAAATAGGTTTAAAATTTATTAAACTGATAGTTTAACAAATAGAAATAATGAAAGATCCATTAAAATTACCAAAATGCAGAGCTTTCATAAAATTTGTTAAAAGAGGTAGATCTAGATACCCATGAAACAAAATTGGGAAATGTCCATGTATGTAGACAAATAAATAAACGCGAATATGCTGCTAAAAACTTTTTCCAAATTTATTTTTTATTTTACAATGCCTTTGGCATCTGAAGATTCAGCTAGAGCCGTTGCTCTTCATGATGTTTATTATTCCTATAGAGAAGTGGCGAATATGCTAGGTTTCACAAAATCTAGCGTGGAAAGAGCCGCTGCAAGGTTTCGTGAGACTGGAAGTTATGGTAGAAGACTTGCATCTGCGGAAGAAATCGTGCTACTTCCGCCCTTGATGACCGCTTTATAAGAGTCTCAGTTTGAAGAGATCGGCATACCAGTGCAGTAGTGGTAAAAATGAACTCCAAAGAGTTCGTCAAATTGCTGTCAATGAAATTACAGTAAGAAGAAGACTTCTTGAAGTCAATTTACGGGCCAGAAGACCGGCAACTGGACCAGAGCTCATCAGACAGCATGGAGTTAATAGACTTCTTTTTTCGCA
Organism: Apoderus coryli; assembly: GCA_911728435.2. Lineage (NCBI taxonomy): Eukaryota > Metazoa > Arthropoda > Insecta > Coleoptera > Attelabidae > Apoderus > Apoderus coryli. The sequence goes on from OU452212.1 coordinate 6,834,262, forward strand.
AGAACACATTACCTGGAACCTTCAACAGTGGAGGCAAATTCTCTTTTCAGATGATTCCAGATTTTGCCTGAGGTCTCCTGACGGACGAGAAAGAGTATGGAGACGACAAAGGGAGAGATTAGCCCAATGTAATTTTAGCGAAAGGGTTAGCTTTGGTGGTGCATCCATTATGGTGTGCGGTGGTATTTCATTTGACGCTCGAACAGAACTTGTTTTTATTGACAGAGGAACTTTAACTGCCCAAAGGTATATTGAAGAAATTCTGGAAGAACATGTTGTTGTTTTCGCACAATTTGTCGGTAACATGCCTGTCCACATATTGCCAGAATAGTGGCCCAATATTTAGAAGAGGTTGGAATCAACCTTATGCGCTGACCTTTTTTTTTAAAGGTCCGTACGACCTAAGTTCTCGGTTTCACTGCTGCAGCCTCATGGGCTTATTGTGAAAAGTCCCCGTATATTATGCCACCCAATCCAGCAGCCCTGTACCCTCCACTAGCTTGTGGAGTTCAGTTATGTGTTGGGTGTCAATATCTGCTGGCTCAATCAGCGCATGTATCCTGTATATTTGAACATGTAAACTGTATTTTTGAAAATTGAATAAAATTAATTAAAACCGAAACAATAATCTACATTTTGTAAAAAAAAGGTTGAAATCGAACTATGGAAGAAAAAGTTATAATACATTAAATTTTATCTAAATTTTCGTTGTCCCGAATGTCGGTGAGTGTAGTTAGGAACGCTAGTATCAAGAAATATCTGTTTAATATTAGACCTTATGTGACCGTGGCTCATGAAAAATTAGACCATATTATTGAAATTTCTATTTAATTTTCCTCAAGCAACTAATATGATGCATCAGATAAATACTGACAATATTCAGTTTATTACATGAACCCTTTATTATACTAACCGAAAATGCCCACATACATGTGCTGGTTGCTTGTCTACAGCAGCGTGCTAACGGTACTTTAAAAATTTTTGTGGGTTGCAGTCTGGTTAAGTCGGTTTATCTATCTGGTACTATTTATACAGGCCGAACCGAAGAAAAAACGTGACTAACTGTTAACGTAATAAATATTATAAAAGGGTTGCGTTTTTTTATAAGCTACTGCACTACTGTATGGTGGGTATAGCGATACAGTGGTATTGTTATTTAGTTAAAAGGATTTATTTAGGTCAAATATTCGTATAGTTACCGTACCATACGGAATATGCAGTACCCTGTTATTTAGAATATCAGAAAAAATTATATAGTATAACCAGTAGGTATAAATATGGTTGTAAATATTTATTTGAATGTAATAAATTTATTCATAAAAAATTTACAGATATTTTCCAGAATATACAGCAAAAAATTTAGTTTTATTACGTAATATTTGAAGTTTTAAACGTAAACGGAAAAAAAAAACATGCATTCATCAAATAACGGTTATAATCTGTTTTACAATACTACAGGGTACATTTTTAAAAGAAAAGCCACGTCACGTCAGTTTTGATTTATGTTTAATCTGCCACTATCTAAGTCAGTTTGTTTCAAATTACAACCCCCATTTTTTAGAGCACTAGTACAATGATGTGCCACATGTAACATGAGAAAACTTTTAAGAAAATTCAGGTTTTTACCTCCTTATCCACTTTTGATTTATGAAATATCTCAAATACCTCATTCATTTTACTATCAGTAGGCTAACCTTTCCACAAACGAGCGTTGCACATTTTCTATGATCTCTAGAGTGATCAATTGCCTTCTTCTTCTTCTGTTGCCCTATCCGTTTCGGACGTTGGCTATTAACAAGGCTATTCTGATTTTTGCACGGAATTGCTCCTACCATTTACCTTGCCCTGCACGCTCAGCTGTAGCAGACGGTATTTATCGTGTCTTATGATGTGACCAAAGTACTCAAGCTTCTGCTTCTTCACCGTAAAGACGATTTCCTTTTTTTTCCCCAGTCTCTGTAGTACTTCCCCCGTCCAGGGTATTTTCAGAATGCCCCGATAAACCCACATCTCGAAGGATTCCAATTCCTTTAGGGTGGCCTCCGTTGTTATTATCATGTTACTATTTTCTTTAATTTATTAAATTACCAAGTTCATTGCCCTGAACTTTTGGCTAAAGTTGGAATTCATACTCCGTCTAGAAACACACGCCTTATTTCATGAGTCTTTTCATATGACAAATTGGGCCTCAAGTTCTTTCGATTCCAGCAGCATAGGTGTAGAACAAGCGTCCGCGTCAAATATTTTTACAAACTCTAGGAAAGTTTTAAGAAGCCCACCTTCTACTTCAACTCCCTTGAAAGGAACCCCTAAAAGGTCTAAAGTTTTTGATTTTTCCCGTGTACAGACCAGGAGTCAGGCTAAAAAAGATCCACAACAGAATTTTTCCTCGTTAGGTAACCAAGACGCGTCATTTTCTTCTGAGCTTCATAATACAGTAATAGATAACACAATAACAACAACATTAACTAGTCAAAAACCGGGGGATAAGTTAAATACCAACGACGACAGGCAGAAAAAACTCAGAAAGTTAAAATGGATGCAACAATCTTAGAAGCAGAAGCAGCACCAAAAACACCAGCTGTACCAACGTTTATAAGTCCACCAACATTCCATCCATGCCAGGGTTCAGCAAGTACGTTTATTGCTACATATGAACGAACAGCTAGTTCAAATAGGGAAGATAAAACGTTAAAGATCACATATTTGGGGTCATTTCTGGAAGGAGCAGCAAACATATGGTTTAAGGTATATTGTGAGAGAGCACAGAACAAGCAAAAACAATGGTCGAACATTGTAGAAGATTTTTTAAAAGAATACGAAGATGCAGATGTAAATAGGTTGATGCGTAAGGTGTTTGGAAGAAAGAATACAAGGAAAGGATGAGCTGTTAATAGAGTTTTATTATAATCTTCAGACGCTAGCTTACGAATATGGATGATGTAACGTTCATAGAATTTTTTGAAAATGCAGCTTCCGTGTGTTTGGTATCTCCAACGGATCCTGTCTCACGGAATTTCTCAATTAATTTCTTCAGAGTTGACGAAGTTCCGACAATATTTTGTATGGAATTTTTGAACTGCTGCCGCGAAGCTTTCATTATTTTTGAAATATTGTTCAATAATAAAGACACGTTGTTCTATCGTCTAACGCTCCATTTTTACTAACTGTAACCTGTCAGCTGTCGATTTGTTTTGTTTTTAGGGTTGCTAACACTTTACTGCATAAATGGCTGCAAATTCAAATGTTGCGTTAATTTTGGGACACCATTTATTTATTTTTGATAGTGTTGCACATTGTTATTATTATTAAATTGAAATTGGACATCATTGTCCTTAAGTAAAGAAGACTAATGTATTAATAACATGTAAATAAATAATAATGTATAAGTAACATAGTATACCTAGGTAATTTCAGTTTATATCGTACCGTGCTCCGGCAACATTGTCCGGAAGAAATGGGCGACTAGGTCAGTAGGTCGACCCGCCTCGCAGATGTTTAACTACCGATTTAACGAAAAAAAAATACCACTCGCGATAACCAGTTTTATCATGTCTGTGCATATAAGTAACTTTAAATACATTATATGTATTAAATATGTATAACTAAGAGAACATCTTTTAAATAATTTATTTTTCCACTGTTCTTGATTTCATTTTTTTTATTCAACAATTAAAGATTTAATGAATATTTAGTATTCACGTAATCAGGCAAACAAGTGTACATGTTTGCAGTAGCGTCTTGCAGGGGGGTATAGGGAACTACTCCCCAAACTGTTGGTAGCAAAGTGTCGTTATGTTGGGTTTGATCAAGTTTATTGCATCCTATTTGAGTGATCGCCATCCTTTCTTCAAACATGAAGACACTGCAGTGTCAGTCTTTGGTGATTTCGAGGGTGAGCTATGGTTTGACTTGTTATTATCCCTGCCTTGATGTTCTGACAACAACTCTTTATAACTTCTTAATTTAAAGAATTCAATTTAGCCATCGTCGCAGGACGTGCATTATTTTTTACTTCTGTAAAGCGGATCTCTTTGCACGAATTTTTTTATTCAACTGATCCAGGAGATTGTATTAATCTTCAGAATTAATTGTGTTACCTTTTGTAAGATAATGAATCAACAAAATCCATTTTACATCCCAAAAATCTGATGGTATAACCTTTTTTGCCAACCGTTCCGACTTCACCTGTTTTGAAACTGAACAACCAGCTTCAGTCCACTGTAAACGTCCGTGTCTTAGTTTTGGATCATGATGAAAGACTCAAGTCTCATTTATAGTTATGTAAGTCCACTGGGTACGGGGTTCAGCTTCAAGAACGATGCACAAGCTCCTTTTGGCCTTATATCCGTAAATGTTACGTATACAATCATTAACAAATCTCTTAGAAACTTCTTAAGATTCTGCAGTTTTTTTAACTTATCCAAAACAGTTTTAAAAGTATTGAAATTCATTGAGACTGTGTTAAATTTATTGTAAAAAATGCTATGTCTCCCGCTGTCTACGCCCTTGGTTTCCCTCGAGGCAATAACCACTGTTTTACATTTAGTTTTATAGATTTGCGAGATGACTTTTACAAGCGAAGAAACAGTAAAGATAGATCCTATATTTGGACGGATGGAAAGACGGACACAGACGCTGTTCCCTATCTGCTATCAGCAACCCTGGTTAGTTAACGCCGCGGTATTATTTATTGTTGATTGGGACATACTGTACACTTTATTCATGCTTGATAGAAACTCTTTTATTTTCTAAATCACGTTATAGATTATATTTTATTGCTGCGTCTATAATAAATGACGGCTACCGATTGAAAAAGTCGATTAAAATCGTCGCATGCTTACATTTATATACGCTACTGTGAAATGCGATCTACTGAAATCTAGATTTATCTGTTAAGTGAATATTCATTGGCGTGATATCTACTTGTTTGTTGTTTTCTTTTTTATCAATAGAAGCTTTAAGAAATTGATTATATCGACTACCTTTACAGTTTTAAGTTTGTTTTGAAATATACAGGGTCGCTACGTTATGATTTTAGAAAATTATTAATGAATAACGCTGGTGTGAAACGTGCTTTAGCATAATGATTATGCTGATGGTTTTTCTTAATTTAATAAGCCTACACCCTCTGTAACTTATATGTTACTCTGCTGTAATGAAGCTACCTTGAACTACAGGGTGTTTCTATATTCTAGTTACACGCTCTCAAAGGTTCAAATTTAAAATCGAAAATTTGCCATAATTCAAGTGTCTGCAAGTAAAGGGTGCCGCACAGTTGAAAGTAGGAACCTTTACTTGCAGACTTTTGTTTAGAGGCAAATTCCTGCAAAACCGTTTACTTTAGACCCATAAAAAGTTATTACTTTTTTGAGCACAAATGAACAGGGAATTTAAAAAAAATAAAAAAATACATTTATTCCAGTGGCGTAAAAAATAGGGGGATAAAGAGTGTCACTAATCTCTATAGCCCTATAGCATGCCACTGGTTGATTTTCTAAAAACATTCTTTATGTGAGAATATGACTTTTTTAAAGAATATATCGGTCACAAAATTTCAAAAAAATATTTAAAGGCGTTTTTGAATTATGGCAAATTTTCGAAATTGATGTAATGATACACACTATCTCAGGCACTTGCAGACTTTTGTTTAGAGGCAAATTCCTGGAAAACCGTTCACTTTAGACCCATAAAAAGTTATTACTTTTTTGAGCAAAAATGAACAGGGAATTTAAAAAAAATAAAAAAATATATTTATTCCAGTGGCGTAAGAAATAGGGGGATAAAGAGTGTCACTAACCCCTATTGCATGCCACTGGTTGATTTTCTAAAAACATTGTCTATGTGAAAATATGACTTTTTTAAAGAACATATCGGTCACAAAATTTCAAAAAAATATTTAAAGGCGTTTTTGAATTATGGCAAATTTTCGAAATTGATGTAATGATACACAGAATCTCAGGCACTTGCAGACTTTTGTTTAGAAGCAAATTCCTGCAAAACCGTTCATTTTAGACCCATAAAAAGTTACTTTTTGAAGCAAAAATGAACAGGGAATTTAAAAAACATAAAAAAATATATTTATTCCAGTGGCGTAAAAAATAGAGGGTAAAAAGTGTCTCTAACCCCTAGTTAATTTTTAAAAACATTATTTATGTCAAAGTATGACTTCTTTAAAGAATTCATAAACACCTACTTGGAAGATTCTTGTAGGCACCATAAATAAATCCTGCAAACTTTACTTTTAGAACACCCTTTAGAAGAAATACCAAACTATTGCATATAAAGCTGCTATATTGCACAAAACAGACAAACCAGCAAATAAAAAAAAATAGTAACAAAAACACTGTTATTACTTATGAATTTTCGGTGTTAATTTTCACTTGACTGACTTCAGTTGTGTTTCGTGTTTCAAATATGTAAATTAATTATTGCAATTAGAACATTCTATCTGTATAGTAATCTCAAGGAATTTTGTAAAAATAACAAAATCCTAATTATCATTATCATATTTTGCATTATATATTTATTATATTCTTGGTATAGTTATTACATATATTGCAAATATGATTTTGAAAGGAAACACATACTTAGATTAAGAAATTTAATTTGATATTCAAAATCAGCGATGAGATGAGGATCGATGTATCTATTTCGTAAATATCTATGCTGATACCATCACACTGATTTAATATGAATGGCATTAGGATATAAGCCAAGTAATGGATTATTTTTTTAGAGGCATAAAACTTTAAATTTGCAATAAAATACCGACGAATGTTTCGATTATAATCGTTATTTATAATTTGGTCTTTTGTTATTTTATATCGATATAGTGCAACGGCGGCAAATAACTAGGTACTCGAATAACTTTCTTCTGAAACACCCGGTATAATATAGAATTTAGGTAATTTAAATAAATAAAAAAAAACTTCTAAACTATCTGTTGCTCTAATAATTATTTGGAGACTATTTTAGTTCATAATATAATTAGTATCCAATGATTTAAAAATAAGTAAAGCGGTAAGTACGTAAAATAATAATAATTGTGGTTTTAGATCTGTTATAGAAATAAAAACAGTGAAAGTTTTCTTTATTGAATTATTTTTATAATATTTTTCAATTATCTATATTATACAGGGTGTCCATGAACGACTCTACAACGCTTAACGACAAAGTTCTCAAATTAATATCGTTTTTCCGGAATAATTTCTAAACGCCTTAATAGTTTTTCACTAATTTTGGAACTAAGAATTACTACTATGATTGGCGTGTTTTGACGCAAATGCGATCTTTTGTTAATGCCTAGAGACTTATAAATGAGGCGTGATTCGTAAATTAAAGTTTATATTTTTGTTACCCCCTGTACAAATGACTTTGATTATTTGTCTGACATTAGCTGATTTCATTTTAAGACTTTTCTCTCTCTTGTAAAATTTGCGCTAGACATACCGTTTGTCTACAAAAAAAATATTTACAATACCTTCACATAATCATTGGTGGCCAGTCGCAAGCAAAACTATTATATCAAGTTAATTATTTCGGTACTATTAACTGGGTTACCAATTACTTTAATACACCATAACCAAATTTAATTTAGAGCGTCTAACTATACCTACTTGTTTAAAAATTCACGCGATGTAATTATTTTAAATAAAATTAACCTTAATTAATATTATTCTATTAAATACTTATTTAAAAAGTAGGTATCCGACTTTTCACTTTTAAATGATATTAATATTATCTACTTATTACAATTTTCTGTAGTTGATTTGCTAAAATGTTTAATTAGTTTTTAATACATAGTTGCAAGTAATAATCATATTTTGATCCTTCCTCGTAACATCAAACCCTCATTGGTCTAACAAAAAAAGAATTTCCCTGTCAAAACAAATTGACATGCCGTGACATAATATGTAGATATATAGAAAAAAAATCTATATGGTATAATGTAGGTATTTCAATTTAAGATAATTTGGCACATGTAGGACAATAAAATAAACAAAGTTAATACATAAATAAACCGAGATAAATATCTAAATATTCATGAGGTAAGTACATTTAAAATGTCTAAAATAAAATACCGTTAATTTATCAAGATGATCTATAGAATACAAACAAAAACCGGAAAATGTGGGTCATACTTGCATTTTCTAAGTTTGCGTTGGATATAGTTATTATAGTGGTTATTCAGAAACAACGTTGTCAAAACGTTAACGGATATTATAGTTATAGATACCTACATACTGTTTATTCAAAATGGGAATATAATTTATTAATGATCATAAAATAATTACTACTGTTACTTTGCCATTATATTTTAATACAAAGCAGGTACCTAGGTGTTTAATATAGTGTGTGAAATATAGGTATACGAATTCAAAAATTGTTTTAAAAGAAGTTTTTGGGCAACATTGAATATTTGAAAATTTATAAATGATTCTATGGGTAGGCAACATCAAATACATCTAGTAGCGTAGTACGAAACTGCTATTAGTTATTAGGTCAAAACCTACGAATATGAACAGAATTAAATTTATATTTAAACTATTCTTGAAAGCTGAGTCCATATTAGCTATATAGGATGGATACCCATTACAAATTATGTAATATATTGCATAAATATTATGAAATTTTTGCTAACAGCAACATATTATACAATGTGGGGACACTACTTAAGATATTCAAGTAAGTAGCCTTTTATAAACGCAGAAGATTAAACTAACCCTACTTTTCGATTGGCGATATTTAATTTAATATTTTGTAGATAATGTAAAATTTAATTTGTATTTTATGTTGCTAAACATGAGTAACCCAAAATCTATAATCGATCAGCAAGCTGCTCTAGACCAAAATCCTTTTGAAGGGTTCAAAATTGATAATGCATCATTTTTAAATGATTTGGAAGGTAGAAGACCGTGTCCTAAATGTGGGAAGTCAAGAAAATTTTATTGTTATTCTTGTTTCGTTGTTGTAAAAGAATTAGAAGGCAGAATACCTATTGTAAAGGTGATTAAACAAAGTGATCTTTTGTATTTAATTATTGATAATTATTTATTTTTTTACAGCTACCTATTAAAATAGATATAATCAAACACAAGCATGAAATTGATGGTAAAAGTACATCTGCTCAAGCAGCAATTTTAGCACCAGATGATGTTCGAGTATATACTTACCCGGATATACCAGACTATTCTCAAGAGAATGCTGTCTTAATATTTCCAAGTCAGAAAGCGATAAGCGTTAGTCAATTATTAGAAGTCTCGGAATATCAAGATATAATTGACTATCAAAACAAGCCATTAGATGAAATACCTAAAGGCTTTAATCGTAGCACATTAATGAAGAAAATTCATAGTACTCGAAAGGAATGTTTAAATAATCCAGGATCTAAAAATTTATTAATTACCAAAGCAGTATTTATTGACAGTACTTGGAACCAAAGTACCGGTATCTATAAAGATGATAGAATTAAACGGCTCCCTAGTGTGGTAATTCAAAACCGAATATCCCAATTCTGGCGACACCAAAAAGGTAGTCCACGGTGGTATTTGGCTACTGTAGAAGCAATTCATCAGTTTCTTATCGAGATTCATCTCCACAAGTGGTCTTTGAATCCAGATTATAGTGGTATTGGAAATTGTTTTACCGAAACTAAGTTGTTGGATCAGTTTAAGTTGTTTTATAGTTGTGATAGCGAGGCTTATAATGGACAATATGATAATTTGTTATATTTTTTTAAATATATGTATGAATTGATACATAAGTATTATCAACATGAGGATTTGTATGCTTACAAAAGACGATTGTTGTAGCAAATATATGAATTATTTCATCATACTTACCTACATTAACTATTAAAAATGAACGAAACACATCATCGAGAACTAATTTTTGAAGTGTCATTTTAATGGAGATTCGCTGCAGCATAAAGAGTATTGTGCTTGATTTGTTGGTAAGCAGCACAACACGGGCGGCTTCTAACAATTCCTTGTAGGTATCAGGTTTCAAGGCATATCAAAGTTAAAATCCAGGGCTGTTAGGTTACATTTACTTTGTACTTTTAATTTATATAAAAATCATATATTTATTCACTTAATAACTTACTACTAAAATCATACAAGTCAAAATAAAAATATTAAACAAGAAATGGAACTTATAAATAAAATATAACCTAAACTTATAATTTACGTAAATCCAATACAAACACACTACCATCCGATGCACTGGCGCCCACCTTATCTCCTCTCGAGTTCCAACACACCTCAAATATACCCCCAGTCCCTTTGTAGCTGTGCACTAGCTGTCCCGACTGTGTCGACCATATATGGACACATTTATCAAAGCTACCACTTGCCAGAAATTTCCCATCAGGACTGAACGCCACTGAATAGACTGGTTCGGTGTGTTTGGTCAACGTATGAATACAAACGCCCCTTTCCACGTCCCAAAGACGTACAGTAGAATCAAAGCTAGCCGAAGCTAGGATCAGATTCATGTTGGGATTCTGGGTACCGGGTCCTGTAGGTGACCATTTTATTGTGTAGATTTCCTTGGAGTGGGCCTGGAGATCATGTACGCATGTGTCGTGCTTCATCGACCAAATTTTGAGTGTCATATCGTCCGAACAAGAGGCTAACAGATTGCCTTGAGGGTCCCATTTGATTGCGTTTACCTCATTCTGCAACATTTAGCAATACGGAGATTTAAATAAACCTAATATCAAATAAATCCTAACTTACGGTATGTCCCTGGAATGATTTGATAGGCTTGTCCATCGACAGTTTACAAACGTGAATACATTGATCCGTAGAACAACTGGCAAATGAAGTGTTAGTTTGCCAATCCACGTCTAATGCTGGAGCTGAATGAAAACTGAACTGCTGTGTACATTGCCCACTAGCGGCGTCCCAAATTATTGTCGTTTTATCCACCTAAACATGAAGAATAAAAAAGCTATGATAGGCCTATATTTTAAAAAAACCTTATGTATATAAAAATTAATTACCCCTGCCGAAAGAATGTAATTGCCTCTTTTATTCCATTTTAGAGCAAAAATGGGACCTTTATGTTGTCCCAAGGTAGTAGCTAAAAGCCCATCAGTCGTCCAAATGCGTGCATAACCATCATAACTTCCGGTTGCCAATAAACTTCCGTCACACTACAGAAAAAAATACAATAAGTAAAATTAATAACACTAAAAAAATTATTTATTCGTTTTTTTCTTATTATTTCATGAGCAACAATCAAGGTTCACAAACCCATGAATATCTTAGTCTCGATTTGGTCGAGCTTCTGTGACTTTTGGGCCGTCCATTGCATAAATTGGCCAACGAAGTGTAAACAACATTACGTATTCAATAATAAACGAGTTTTTTTTGCATACTCACATTCCAATCCAAGGATGTGACATCTTTATTGCTCGGTACTTCAGTACCACCTTTCTGGATGCAATGTCTCAGAACTAACTGATTCGGACTGGCAGTATTATCTGACATATCCCAAATACGTGCTGTGCTATCTCCGGAGCCACTTGCCAAAAGATCTGTAGTAGGATTCCATGCGCAAATGAACACTTCTGACTCATGACCGCGTAATACTGTTGCTTTAGACGATGGTATTTCAATTGACGTATCAACTTCCATAGTCTCATTCTGTGTGGAAGCTGATGCTGTAAATATTTAAAACTTATATGGCGCATGTGAAATTTAAATCAACAAAACTTACGTTCCTCGCCATTGGGTTCAGCGACTTCATTCTTGATAGGTTGCTTCTGTTGGTTTTGTTGATTCTGTCTGCTAGCCACAACATCGGGCATAACCGCATCAATAAGACTTAAACTTTCAACTAATCGTTGTTCAGTGCCATCTTCCGCTATACTAATTTCAGCTTCGGTATACTGTAAACCTTTCTGAAGTATGCTAAGCAAAGATGCAGGAGGCACTAGAGCTCCATTTATGTTCGACTGAGAAATGTGCGACTCAATGCCAAACGTGTATGCTGAGTGCTGGAAACCTAATTTGGATATTTTACGTGGAATTTTCATTATGATGCTTATATTTTGCAACTTACCTGATTCTTGTAAGTATCTATATACAAGAAAATTTACTTCATCACTGGAAAAACTCATGTTTACTGAAGTTTTAATAATTCTGCCACTATAGTTTCATGTGATAAAAATATTGTACAATAATCAAATATCACGATAATTTAAAATTAATATATTTTTCCCCATACCACAATAAATTAACTTTATTTTACAAACAAATTAGAACATTTCAAGAATCTAAAAACCTAAACACAAAGACAAATAATTCTAACTTGTCAAAATGTACTTTTCCACATGTCTACATTTCTACCAACCACCTAACCAAAAAGAAAAATTCCAATCCAAAATGCCCATGAGATAGACGCCATGGAGGCTGAATACTATAGAGAAGTCATTACCCCTACTCCAACTCACTTTTTTGTAATTTTTTATTGTTTGTTTCAGTTATCAAGAAAATGGACGCTCCCAAAATATACTATAACCCTTAGACAAGTAAAGTTCCTAGTCTAAGCTATAACCATTGTCTTCCTTAAAAAGACAATGCTAGAATAGAACAATCCTGGTCAAAATTATTCTAAATATACGATCTTTGTCAGTTAACTGTTAAGGAACGTGCGAGACAGATAGGAGACTGAAAGATTCTGAAATTTCGCGTTGAAGGATGACGCACATTATCTTAAACTTTCGACGAGAGAACCAAGACAAAACAAATTTAGATATAAGATAAAGCTTCCCTTTATAAGCAGTTGCCGTTAAAACAAATGTTTGTTTTAAATCGTGTTGTTTCCAACTAAAAAAAAACTCCTGCCGAAATCAAAATATTATATTTGTACTTCGAATTGGAGAAATTTTGTGCGTGAGATAATTTTGTTACAATAGGTTAGCAACACTGTCGTGCATTACTTCTGTCATGTATGTCAAGTGTCAAGATATTTACGTTTTGATTTTGCTTTCGTTCGTCAGTCGGTAGCCATTTTGTGGATAACTAACATTAGACTTTATAATATAATAATTTCTTTATTTTCCAACAATATTTGGGCGTTCATTAAGTGTCTCTAATAATTTAGTAATTGCCGTATGGGGTTAGTACTGCAATATTTGAGTCTTAAATTCAATAAACTACATCATTTGATAATACCTGTTTGTTTCTAGAACTATGGCGGAAGATTTAGATGTCGAGGCTATGCTCGAAGCTCCATACAGAAAAGACGTGAGTAGTAGTTAATTTAATGTTAACTCTATTTCTAGTTTCTATAACATATTTCGTTTATAACTTAGTATTGACTGTATATGTATTTGATAATAGTTACGAATCAATGCAACAAATAGTCAAAAATCAATATTTTACCTAGTACAGACTGTCTCATTCTTAATTATTGATAATAACTACTAGTTCAGAGCAGTAATATAAGAGTATTTAAACATTTGGTCATGGCTCATAAATTTATACAATATCAGTAAGAATGAGATAGTCTTAAGCATATTTGATTTATATTTATTTGTATGTTAATCTATTGGTGGCTTCATTTTACATTAGAACCTAATTTTATATTTTAGACTTGTGAGGTATATTTCGGGCTATCGGCTCCTACAAGTGATACAGGTACTGATTAAAAATCATATAATTTAGCTTTTATATACATAAGTTTGTAATCTATCTCTATATTTTTAATTTTCCATTGATCAAAATATACAAGAGCGTCTCTGGTTTCTGATTGATTTATGTTTAGGGCATTATTTACTAAACATTTAACCATATCATCATCGTGATTAGGTTAAAAAATCAACAACTTGGCAATGTCAGCACATTGTATGCTTTTAAAATTTGTAGCTATTTGAGAAATAAAATATAACCTGATAAAATAAATTGCATCCATATTAACTCTATTAGAATCTAGGATTTCGGAATTTCAGAGAATATTTCACATTCTGGAAGACTACGATAGATCTTTGACGGAGGGTGAACAAAAGTGAATGAGTTTTGGTTAGTAGTGCCCTTAGTATTTCAATGAAAAACCAGATACCCTTGTATAATAGAAATCATTAAATTCATATAATTTTATTTATTAAGTAATTTTAAATTGATGGTGTACGCTCATGGGTAATTTCTCGTCATAGGGTATGTTGCTGTCTGTGAATCATGGAACACACATCCCAAATGTTGTGCACAACTCGCCCCATACCAATCGACCGATTGGTTCAATTTTCACATGTGATGGACTTTAGGAAATGTAATAATAACAAATAATTGAGTTTTAAAAGTTTTAACATATTTTTTCAAATGTAATTAATTTTTTTTTGCTATATGTATTTATTTTTTAATTTATTTCGTTTATGAAGGGTTTTGGCATAACATTTTAGATAACAAATCTTTAGTTAAATATTATGTACTTCGGAAGATCTCAGATCGTTGGTGATTTTATCACTAGTTAATTAACATTGGCGTATCAAATTTCAATGTTTGGTCTCCGTAGCCTGATATTTTGTTTTAGTTCAATTATTACTTTCAAATGAGTTATTGTATTTTTGTTTTTAATTATTTAGGAGAACACATTATAGTAGTATATCGTAAAACTTCATTATTCTCATCTATCATTTGGCTAACAATGTCAGCATCCCCAAAAGAGAATTGAGATGCAACCCACAATATCTTTACCATCTATGTCTTGATCTGACTTTGGAGAAGGATATGTGAGTTATTTCCACTTCTGAATCAATAGGAATTTGTCGGATCCTCCGAGAGACTATCCAAACCTCTAGGTCATCGATCAGTTCATTGAAAAGACGGCCAGGTAGAATTACCAACTTACTCCAGGCTGGCTCACCGTTTTCCTAAAATATATTTCACTAAGTTCCCAACGTTTGCAAATGAATGCTGTCGTCATCACCACCATATAATTTAGCATGATTGTGGAATTCTTGGTTTCTTAACCACTGTCCGTTAACCGAACATAACATAATCAGCTATTTCTAAAAATATTTCAATAATAATTTGCTTACCAGGTCCTTTACTCTGGGCCTCAATAAGTAATATTTTACACCTTGTTATTTTAATTTATTGAATGTAATGTAATGATGTGTAATCTTTAGATTAGTGAAAGTTTAGATTTAGAGATTCGATAGACTTAGGTTTCATGGAATATCTAAGAATGAGTAATACGTTAATGTAGTACCTTACTCTAAAGGTGTTTCCACTTCCAATTCATTCAATTTTGCCATAGACACTTTTTTCTTTTGCAAATCTTTGCAATTTCAGCCTTCAATCGATCCAAGAGTGCATAGTAATAGTCGTTGTTGATGATGGTTCCTTTTTGGAGGTAGTCTAGGAATATTATTGTCAAAATAAAGCCGCCATATCATTACCGGCCGGCTGTTGCGTCTTTGCTCTCTTTGGATTCGGATCGTCGATTGCTGTTCACTCAGCTGACTGTCTTTTGGATTCTGGTGTGTAATAGTGAAGCCATGTTTCATCCATTGACACATATCGACGATAGAATTCCATTTTATTGCGGTTTAACAGCGCCAAACATTCCTCTGAAGCATCAATTTGTTGCTGTTTTTGGTCGACTGTCAGCTCACGCGGCACCCACTTTGCACAGAGCTTTCGCATACCCAAATCAAGCCATTGTTTGGTTCCCACTGTATTTTACAAAATGCTATAACTAACGAATCAAAAGTCAGATTGCTGTCAAATTTATACACGTATCGTTTGAAGGTTAGTACTGAATAAAAATCATATGAAAAAATTCTAGTAACGCCATCTATGTGTCATCCTATGGCCTTTTTGAATGACCTAATAGTTGCATTCTCCCAAAGTTCGATTTTTTAAGCAATATATTTGACTAAACTATACGTTCAAGACAGTCCATGAAACCTGATAAAAAAAATTAAATATTTAGTTTTTATGAAGCCAAAACCCTTAAACAACTCTTAAATTTTTTTAATAATTTATGTAACAAACAATAAACAAACAGGGTAATTGAGTTCATGGTCTCATTCGGTCTATTTTTTCAGAATAATTGAACTGCAACAAGTTTTTCTACGGTGTGGTATGTTTCTGCAAGCCGGTAAGTCTAGTCGCAGCTAGACTAAAAAAAGTTTCAGCCCATCCAAGCCAATTAACGTGTATCTCAAAATTAACACTCAACGCACTTTGTGTCTTTGACATTATTACTTTTGTTCCAATATAGTATTCAATGTAATTGACATTTAGTGTGTTGTAATATACCGTGAAAATATTTTGTCAACTACTATACAGTTTTTGTCACATTTTAAGGTTAAGTATCATGTAGTTGATCATGTTTATTAATGCCACATTTGTTTTTCATTTGCCTTCCTCTGCATGGCCGTTTGTTGCTGTTAATAGGACGAGTACAACGGACGATCTAGTACTAAGGAGAATGGCGGCGTTAGCAGTAAACGTCGGTCTTCTGAGTGAGTATTTTTTTTATTAAATTATATTAAAGGTGGATTTCTTATATGTTTTTTTGAACACCCTGCAATTTCATTACAAATTTGTATTTGACTGTTTCAGCAAACGTCGCAGTACAAGCCGTTCCCGCCGCACAAGCCGCAGTCGTTCTCGAGACCGTAAATCAAGGCGCCCTAGCAGGGACAGACGCAGTCGTTCACGTGAGCGCAAGAGGTCAAGAGACAAACGTCGAACAAGGTCCAGAGAACGCAAATCGAAATCAAGAGATCGTCGTGCCAGGTCTAGGGATAGAAGAAGCACATCGCGCGAGAGGAGAGATCGTTTGAAACGACGAAATGGCGGCGGAAGTAGGAGTAGGGATCGTACAAGTCGTAGCAAGGATAGGAGAAGTAAAAGTCGAGATCGACGATCGCCTAAGAAGAGATCTATATCGCCAAGAAAGAGGTCACCATCTCCAAAGAAGAGATCTTTATCGCCGAAAAAGCGGTCTTTATCACCAAGTAAACCCTCATTTAAGTGAGTAATGTTCAACATTTAACTTTAATTCATAATATGGCATGATTTATTGTTTAGGCGGAGTACAAGATCCCCACTAGCGCTGAGAGGACAAAGCCCTGTAGAGGAATTGAGTCCGGAAGAACGAGATGCCAGAACAGTATTTGTTATGCAGTTGTCTCAGAGAATTAGAGCTAGGGATTTGGAAGAGTTCTTTAGTTCAGTGGGTAAAGTACGAGACGTTAGAATGATTGTGTGTAATAAAACAAGACGATTTAAGGGTATTGCTTATATTGAATTCAAAGATCCAGAAAGTGTGGCATTGGTAAGTTGAAGCTCTGACTCATTTTGTAATGATTGATGATTGTGCAACAGTGCTGGAAGACTTAATATTTTGTAGATTAGGACGTTAAATATACTTTTGCCAACAATTATTTATTGTTCACAGGCATTGGGGCTATCGGGTCAAAAACTGTTGGGTATACCAATAATTGTACAACATACGCAAGCTGAGAAGAATCGAATGGGTAATTCCATGCCGAATTTGATGCCGAAAGGCATGACTGGACCGATGCGATTATATGTTGGTTCCTTGCATTTTAATATCACCGAGGAGATGTTACGAGGCATTTTTGAGCCATTTGGTAAAATAGATAAT
This sequence comes from Apoderus coryli, assembly GCA_911728435.2. NCBI lineage: Eukaryota > Metazoa > Arthropoda > Insecta > Coleoptera > Attelabidae > Apoderus > Apoderus coryli. The sequence goes on from OU452212.1 coordinate 6,851,896, forward strand.
ATACAATTAATAATGGATCCGGAGACAGGGCGATCTAAAGGATATGGGTTTATAACAGTAAGTCAAATTAATTAATCTGTAGGTTCGTGAACATTTTTTGATTGATTATGTTCTTACATGCTTGGGGATGAAAGGGATAATAATATGAGAGAATATAGGTTCTACCGTAGTCCAACTTCAACTGCTTTCATTATAGGCCTAAAATCAAATGTTTTGAAACTTCTTGTCCTTTATTTATTTATTCTAACCTCATACTACTTCATAGACACATTATTCCCTGAGTTGTTGACAACAAAAGATGAGAACCGGCCAGAGCATTAAAATTTCAATTCTATTGACTAGGAATATCATTTTAGCAATCAAGTATTCAGTGAGGACAAACTAGAAGGGTACAATTTACATAATATTATAGATACAGCCCTAAGATATTGACGGACGTGAAGGTAGTGTGACAAACAAGGCGGAAAGGATGGGAATCTCTCCAAGAACTTCGTTATATCAGCTTGACATCCATTCTGTCGAAATAATTTTAAGTTTATCGGATCACCACTATACTTTTCTGGTTTCAGTGCTGTTTTTGTAGAGATTGTCTTTGGCTCGAAAACTTTTAATTCATTCCCAGCCAGGCTTTAATTCAAGGAGGGATGACAAATATCAGCAAGCTAAATTTATTACATCTTATTTATTTTAGTACCATAATTGTGATGATGCCAAAAAAGCCTTGGAACAACTAAATGGGTTTGAATTGGCTGGCCGGCCAATGAAAGTTGGAAATGTCACAGAACGTATAGATTTGCAAACTCAAGGCCCATCCATATTGGATTCGGACGAACTTGATAGATCAGGTAATTATAAAAACGGAAATAAATCAAATTTAGAGTGATTTTGTCATTATTTTGAATTAAAACTAATCGTATTTTTTGTAGGTATTGATTTGGGAGCCACTGGTCGGTTGCAATTGATGTTTAAATTGGCGGAGGGAGCTGGAATGCAGGTACCTCAAGCAGCCGCGAATGCTTTAAGTATGGCAACAGGACAACCAGTTGTGGTGCCGCAAGTGCAGAATCATACGACGCCTCCCATAGCAACGCAATGTTTTATGTTGAGTAATATGTTTGAGCCAACCAGGTAAAACTTTTGTGAGGTTATTTAAAGGAAAATAAAAAAAAATCGACCAAGTTAGAAGAAAGTACAGGGGGACTGGGTCGCATTCTTATATACGCCGAATACATAAATATTACATTACCTATGTGTGCGTTAATGGGAAAAACTAATGTACTTTAATCTAAAATTATAAATAAAAAAGTAAAACTAATTATAACATCCTAAACTAACCCAAAAACTATAAATAAAAAAAATAAAAAATTTCAAGAGCAGGGATCGAACCCACAACCTTCCGATTACAAAGTCCACACATTAACCGATAGGCTACATTCTGTACCCATCTGCTATGCGAATTACCACGAGCACATATTTTATTTTTTCCTATTAATGGCACAGCGTGTACATTAATCGCATAATATTTATGCATTCTTCGTATCCTATGCCATTAGCGCTCCACGTAGCGTTACTTCTATAGGGAACGGAAAAATGCGACCGGGACCTAGTCAAACGGCGATTAATTACTAATAAAATCCAGTTTTCTTCTCTCTATAGTTTGTAAAAACACGAAACGCCGCTTGTGACAATTTAATTTAAAACCACGCATTTGTACAAGATTAAAATTCATCTGAAATATGTTTTTGTTGTGTAAAATACGAAGCAAATTTATATAAGTAAGTCAATTGTGTAATCGTTTGCATTTTTGTAGATTTTATGGTTATACGTAACATTCGTACAAGGAAATTTTCATCAAACAGCATCATCTGATTTGAACTATTTTTTTTATAGATGAAATTTTACGCCACGACCACCTGTAATCCCCAGTTGTGGGTGGGACTCAAACTTGGGAAGATGGCCCAGCTAATACCCCCTAAAACCTCTCCGGTGAAAGTAGCTATCTGATCGCAGATATCTGCAGAGACTTCTATTCCTACAGAGGCTCTCCTTTCATTTTTCAGAAGGCCTATCTATCATGGGTTCTTCCGCATTGGATTGTGTCTTATTTGAACGCCGCCAGAATCATCGTTGTCTTCATCTTTTAGAGCCTAGGGTCATAGTTGGTCTCTTGAACCTTCTTGCTTGTTCTTCGGGATCGTAGTCCACCGCTGCTTGCAGAAGTGGATTATGATGTCGCTCCGCCTTTTCCCAGACCGAAATTGCTAGCTGTACGAGATGTTCCTTCAAGGAGTTGAGACCCAAATACGTACGGATGCGGTTATTGATCACAAACCACGGTGCGTCTCTGGTATGACCTCGCTACTTGTCCTCATGCTGCTTCTGGAATGTCCGGCCCCTGTCCAAAGTAAACGCCAAGGTACTTGCCGTGACCTGCCATTCAACCTTTTTTCCATCGATTTGCATTTGGCCCCATGGTTCCTTTCTTAATATAATAATAATATAACATCGATAAATCTTTTGTTTTGCCTTTTCAGTGAATCTAACGCAAACTGGGACACCGAAATCCGCGATGATGTCATTGAGGAATGCAACAAACACGGCGGTGTATTGCATGTGTACGTAGACAGAGGTAGTCCGCAAGGGAATGTATACGTGAAATGTCCTTCAATATCCACAGCTGTAGCTTCAGTCAATTCGCTGCATGGTCGGTGGTTTGCAGGTCGAGTCATAACAGCTGCATACGTACCGTTACTAAACTACCATTCATTGTTCCCAGATGCTATGACGGCAGTACAGTTGTTACTCCCATCAAACAGAAAATAGAAGTAGTACAAACTATGTATAGACACACCAAGGACCAGTTTGAGGCGCATAAGTGATGTTAAACATTTTTTTAAATACAGTGATGAGTATTCTTAGGGATGCATTAATAATTATAATAATAATGTTTTATTTAAGATGTGACTTAGATGCAGTAGTGTTAGATTTACAGGAGGTTTTGTTGGATAATGTTAAAAATATGATGATTGTGCGTATTTTTAATATTCAAGAATATTGTATTATAAAATTGGTTTCACGTTCACGTAATAGTATCAGTTGTAGATATATATTTTATAAATAAATTGAAATATAAATTATTGTTTACAATTTACAGGATATTATACACTGGCGTATTCAAGGTTGGATTCGAAAAAAAAACACTTCAAGTTACTGGCAATCTAAACAGTTACTTGCTGAACACAATTCAGGTAAAACTGAAATAATCTGACCAAGGCACAGTTCTCTACTTACTTTTTCAGGATTCTAGAGGAAAGTGTCGAAACATCTTGGGCATGACAAAAGTAATTGACAGTTAAGTGAGAAATTTAACCTCTCCAAATTACAGCGCTGCAATTTTATGTTATTCCGATTGAAATACATCTGTTAGGTATAATAATATAATAATAATAAGTGTTTATTTCCAACAGATAAAATCCGTTTACAGAAGTTGTGACATTTTAATACACGCCTACAGTTGTTGTTTCTAATGGAATAGTCTATTCTACTGGCAATACTACATTCTTGTTGTTTGCTTGGGATATCCTTGAGACGACCACATTCAGAATATCAACCATTTCGAGTAGTTTGTGTGCGACATTGTTTGAAGTCGAACAACAAGGTTGAAAATGAGTGGGTCTGCACTGAACCCTCCACTGCGACCACCAAGGGTCTATTTATATTTCATCTAGCAGCTCAATGGTCAAACTTCTTAATTGAAGTCGATTATTTTGCTGGATCCTTTCTTTTAGACTCGCTGCTAAGAGACCCAACCTCGTGAGATGATGCAAACGACAGTGACCAGTGTAGAGTCAAACCAGGAGGCGCAGATGAGATCTACTCATACGCAACCTGGATTTCGATAGGCTAATGAACTCCTTCGAATGTACTACACCTGGATAATTAATTTTTGAAACAGAAGACGCGTGAGGAAATCAGAAATGAGTAGGATGTGGTTTATAGAGACACTTCGTCGGTGGTATAAAGAATTCAAAAATGACCAAACATCCATATTTGTGAGGCCTGTCCAGGACATCCAAATGAGGTCATCCCAGTGGAAACCACCAAGAAAGCTGAGTCATGTGGTTTGTAGAACGTGTGTAAAATATCGTGCACGAACATTTGGGTATGAGAAAACTGTCGCCTGGATGGGTACCGCGTTTGCTGACTGTGGGCAAGTGGAATTGTGTGACCACTATTTGGAGTATTTGGAGATACTTTGGGAAAAGTGCATCGCCATACCGACTATTTTGAAAAATAAAATAATAAAAATCAATGCTTTCGTTGTAGGCTCATCAATTATCATACCACCCTCGTTTATAGCCACAATTTCATATAGTTGAGGTAGAAGTATTTTTGCTAAAAAGCCCCAAGGTTACAACTAAACTGGTATGGGAATGCCAAAGAGAACTTCGGGCCTTGGCGGGCCGCAATAGGTTGAATCTAGTGTGGGTCCCGGGGCACTCGGGAATAGAAGGCAACGAGAGAGCGGATTGGCTGGCTAGACCAGCCTCTGAAACCCCATATACTGGCACGGAACCTGCGCTGGGCTTGTTTAAAAGAACGGCAAGGGAACTCTGGGCCAAAAGCGAGCAGATATTGGGAACATATTCCCAAGCAGGAGCATGGAAACAGGTTCATACTTGGTGCAGCAACAAAACGCACTGGAAAACTGCTATCATTAAGATGGGGCTGTATAACGTGGACCTACAACGCAGATTGTGTAATGGGGCAGTTAAAACAGCTTACCATGTAATATGCGAGTGTGTAGCCTTACACGCTATTTTTTGGCGTTCGCTGATTGTGTCAGCAGATATTGACACCCAACACAACTGAACTCCACAAGTTAGTGGAGGGTACAGGGTTGTTGGATTGGGTGGCATAAAATACGGGGACTTTTCACAATAAGCCCATGATCTTTCTTTTAGCAATTGCTAGGATGGATGGTTACATGCAACGATGATCCGGGTGTCTATCGTCATCAATATCTCGCCTTCTTTTAATAAAGTAAACTTTACTACTAATAAGCAATGTGAGCAAATTTTATGCAACGAAAATAAAACAAGTAACAAATTATATAAAATTGTAAATTATTTTCTGTCATGGATAATAACAAACAACTTCTTTATACAACTTCTCAAAGTTACACTCATCAATCGAAACAAATCTTTTAGCACAACGACTAAAATAATAAATATCACCGGTATGAATATCAAACCACAATGCATGTATATGTAGTTCATGTTTTTCCAAACGTTTCTTTAAAAATCCATAACTGGCGATATTTTGTAATTGTTGTAATGTGTTGATTTGTGATAGTTTGTCTTTTATGCTGAATTTGTTGTCAGGATCAATGTACGCGATGAATTCCCGTTGCGGTGTCTCAGCTTGGAAGCTTAAAGGAGCATCAAAACTATGCGTTTTTAAGTAACGGAATTTTTCGAGGCTTGTTTGACAATGAGTGCAAAGCCAAGAACGTACTGGAGACTTTCTTCGATTGTCCTAAAAGATAATGCAAATCATAATAATTATATCGGATTGTAGTGTCGTACTATTAATTTTTTATTCAAAAGGGACGCGAGCTCCACTGTAAATGGGATCGATTGAATTTGGATGTAGGGAAATGGTTGATTTATTTTTCTGATTTTGCAATATGGTATTGCTACGGTGTATAGAAAATTTGGTTTGAATGCTTTTGTGGCACATCATAGAGATGGTACTTTTTTAACCGTTTATTTACCTGAGACGACATTTCACTATCTTGTAAGTTATAGAGTAGGTTCATAGCTTGACAATCGCTATGTCCGCAAACAACTATATGTCGTATATTATGGAATACACATCCTATTTCTAGAGCGGCAGGTTCATTGGAATTTTGTTCATCGAGAAAATGTTGTGAATGCGGAACTATATTGCCGGCATTCCTCACTGGAATAAAATTCATCAACCACAGAATATTAACAATTAAGATTGGGATAAATTATATTCATTTATATCTTTGATAAGACCGTCTGTTCAGCCAGCTAATGCACAGTTACAAATATTCAACGTTCACTGCCGGTGGCTTTTATAAGAGCCAGTGCCGCTGGCTGGCTGTATAAGTGAGGACATTTATATTTCATCACTTTGACAAACCGACACAAAGAATGGAGATGTCTTCGTCGAGACATATCAATCCATCTTACGATATTTAATGTGTGGCTTGTTCTCTCAAAATTACGGATCCCGCAATCAAACGCAAGCAGGAGTTCTGCAATTTCTGTACCCTACCAGTATCCACATAGATCAGCCACGGATGGTAGACTGGGAGAGAACAGTCTTCAATTTCAGCACAAATCGATTTTGGTCAATAAGTTTTCAATGCATATAGCCTAATTGTAACGTGCTCCGAAAAACGCAAATCTTGATCCATATACACTCCCAGATTGTTCACTGTAGCCTTAAAAGATATTGAAGTACCGTCCATACTTAGCGGATCTGGGACGTCGCGTAAAAATGCCTCGGGATCTCTCCTTTTTCCGATTTAATTGGATTAAGCACTAAACAATGGTTCTTGGCGAATTCACTAAGATAATCCAAGTCAATTTTCACTTGACGGAAATCTGCAGTGAAAGGAAGCTGACGACACAGCTAAAATATCGTATAAATAAAAAAATGCGGAACAGTTGATCAGCCGGGGAAATATTACCATATTTCACAGATTGGTGTCGGTTTATCAAGTGATTGCCGAATAATGCAACAGCACGATCGCAAAGTCCAATGTAATGCAATATTGATAACAACAGCGGATGACGCAACGTATCAAAAGCCTTAGATAAAGCCAACAGTATCGGCATGGAAATATTTGCTTTAGCGCAATCACAAAACCAGAGCGAAAACCTGATTGTAGACTGCAGATATTCTCTCATTTGTTAATTATCTTCTTCAGGGTTGGGTTCTAATTAACCTCAAATATTGAACATGAAGCAATATTAAATGAATTTTTACTTACCAATATACATATCGCCGACATTCGATTGTGTGAATCTTGTAGGAATCAGTCTACAGTCTATGCAACAAAAAAATACTGCTTTAGGCTGAAATAGTGAAAAAGAATCAAGAATAGTTGAAGTTTAAATAAACACTTCTTGAATTTTCTCTTGAAATTATTATCTTATCATAAAAACTAACATAATACCAAAAACTCATATCTATGTTCTTTTACAAAGTGAAATAAAGCATGACGTTTATTAGAAGTTGCATCAAACCAATATTTCAGATTGACCGGGTGAGAATACATCAAGAAAATGTATTTAAATTTCTCTTCAAATTGTGCTTTATCCGAATTCAAGTTGTGTTTGTCTGTATGTATTTTTCCACGATAGCGCCCAAACGCTTGAACCAATTGAGCTAAATTTTGGTATATGAGTTTGGGAGAGTCCTAGGATGAACCCATTAATTTTTGGTTGATATCGCTTCAGCCCTGTGATAGACGTGGACAGAACCGCTAAATTTTCAAATAACAGTAGGGGTCGAGTGATACATCATTTTAAAACATTTTTTTATCTGCTTAACAGCGATAGCGAGAAAATTGAGTTTAAAATTTCACCAGTTAGGTAGTTGAAACCTATCATATTAGAATTATAACACAATAATTTGAAAAAGGGTTTTGTGGCGTCATTGATAGAGCGTGCGCTTCGCTTGCGGTAGGATCTGTGTTCGATTCCCACCTCTGCCAATACTTTTTTTTTCTAATTTTTGAATAAAATAATTAGTTTGTTACGTTAGTTTATTGAAAATAATACAATAATTATTAAAATTCTGTTTCGTTACGCAGGTCATATCGTTGCCGGGAAAGTTTTGGGGCGACACAAACGATTTTTTTTACTCACTGTTGGGTTGTCCTTAACTTTCTCAAATTGTTTTACCATAGTGTCACGTAGAGTAGCACGGTATTTCATTATACCCTTCAAAATTATATCCATTTTTACAAAACTTGTTTCAATATTTCACAATAATTTTTCGACTATAATTTACTAATTATTATATTTATAATAATTAAATTCTGTAAATGACATCTGTCAAAGTAACTTTATATAGAGTTTTATACAGCATGTGCGAAATAATTCACTATGTTGTCCCAAGGTTCAATCGTTGTTAAGGTATAGTGTTTCTAAAGTTAGTTTAAAATTATATCAAAAAAACACAACTCGATATCCCTTTGTAATGTCAATACCGACCGTAGCGTAGGCGCACCCTTTTAACTTTTCATAACAATACATGTCCCTACGATATGTTAAAAATCCTTTATTAATAATAATAATAATAACTTTATTGTAAAAAAAGCATTTTACAAATGGCGAAGTTGAGGCAAGCCTCCTATCTTAACCACTTAATTACTACCTAGTAAAAGAAAAAGAAAACAGAAAAACGCACAAAAACATATAGTATGTCCGACCATATACTACTATAATTTCTCACAAAAAAATAGCAATAAACACTCACAAATCACTACGCGTTGCCATGTCCCCTTACTAAACAAGTCCTTACAGCTAATTTGAATCTGAAACCTGTCATTTTCTTGACCTCGTCAGGCAGAGAGTTGTATATTTTTGAAATGTTATAGGTGAAGGACCTTTCATATAAAGCTGTGCTGTGCATTGGTGGTGTAATCATCTCTCTATTTCGCGTATTTAAGCTGTGAATCATACGCCGAAACGTTATTTTGCTGTATAAGTAACAAGGAGAGCCAGTTTTAATAATTCTATTAAAAAGAACCAGCATATGCAGCTGCCTACGTTCATCCATCCGCAACCAGTCAATTTCCCTAATCTTTGCACTCACCCCACGCTCCCTGCCCCTCATTCCCGCAACTAAACGCACACACGAGTTTTGCATTAGCTGAATGCGCCTTATGTCTGAGCCCACAAGACAAGGACCATAAACCATATCCGCAAAGTTAAACTGAGACAACACTAAGCTGTCACAAAGCATCTTTCTCATCGATAAGCTCAGAAGATTTCGTTGGCCAAATATTAGTTTTAAATTCACGAATGCTTTTTTTATGCACATACTTACATGGCTTTCGAGTCTCAAGTCGCTATCAATGAGAACACCCAAGTTTCTTGCACTTTTTGAACAGGGCAGATCAACTCCTTCTATTGTCACTGAAAACAGATCAGTAGCAATGTGGCGCGAGTTTTGAGGACCCAACAACAGCAACTGAGACTTATGTGGGTTAATCTCAAGAGCATGGTTTTTTGATATTAGTGCTAATTTTCGAAGATCTGCATTTATTTTTTCTCTGGCGTTATTTATATTCCTAGATTCAAATGAAAAATATATTTGTGTGTCATCCGCATACATATGCGCATTGCAGTGATCTAGGCTCTCAGTTATTTGAGATGTATAAAGACAAAAAAGTATTGGGGCGAGGATGGAGCCCTGAGGCACACCACTGGTCAATATATTTCTTTTAGACGTTTGCTTACCCAGAATAACGGACTGACTCCTATTTGTTAAATAGCTTCGAATAATATTACTAATTGTATGTTCATTTGTATAAAAGTATACTCTACAACTTAAAAATATCTCCAGGCTTAAGAGCTTGAATCCTGGTAATTTTATAATCATGCATTCCATGTTTCCTTAGAATTGTTCCTACCGATGAATGTGCAAAGTCTAATAGTCATCTTCGGCTCAAGGAACTGTAAGGATTGCAATTGATTTTCACCCTCCTACGTTAAAAATTTATGAAAATGGCTTTAATCTGAATTGGCATGACTGTTGGTTAACTAAAAACATAAATCTCACAAGTTAGCGAAAATTTATCTTGGATCACGTCACAATATGTGACTAATTTTGTGTTTTCACTTATGATCCTGACAGTCCATGCTTTGGAAGGACCCAATCTCACAGCTTGATGGTTTATGGCAATAATTTCATATAATTGGAGAAGGATCCATGGTTACATGCAACGATGATCCGGATCAATATCTCGCCTTCTTTTAATAAAATAAACTTTACGATTAAATAAGCACAAAAACTCTTTGAAGTATTCAACAAATAGAAATGGATCAAATTTTACGCAACGCAAATAAAACAGCTAACAAATTATATAAAATTATAAATTCTTTTCTGTCATGAATAATAACAAACAACTTCTTTATACAACTTCTCAAAGTTACTCTCATCAATCGGAACAAATCTTTTAGCACCACGACTAAAATAATAAATATCACCGGTATAAATATCAAACCACAAAGCATGTATGTGTAGTTGATGTTTTTCCAAACGTTTCTTTAAAAATCCATAACTGGCGATATTTTGTAATTGTTGTAACGTGTTGATTTGTGATAATTTGTCTTCTATGCTGAATTTGTTGTCAGGATCAATGTACGCGATGAATTCCCGTAGCGGTGTCTCAGCTTGGAATCTTAAAGGTGCATCAAAACTATGCGTTTTTAAGTAACTGAATTTTTCGAGGCTTGTTTGACAGTGAGTGCAAAGCCAAGAACGTAGTGGAGACATTCTTCGATTGTCCTAAAAAATAATTCAAATCGTAATAATTATATCTGATTGTAGTGTCGTCTGATTACTATTCATTTATATTATTTTTTTATTCAAAAGGGACTGCATCAGAAGCGCTCAACCGTCACTAACTTATCCGAGTTCCTGCGGCATGTTTATCCTACTATGAACAGGTTGATGCTATCTACACAGACTTCTTCAAGGCCTTTGACAGGTTGGGCCATGGTATTATATTGAGTGAAATGAAGGCACTAGGATTCAGTGTTGCCCTTGTTGCAGTCTTCGAGTCTTATCATGCGGGACGTAGCTTGTTTGTTGAGTACAATGACTTTAAATCTAGGGATTTTATAGCTACAAGTGGTGCACCGCAGGGGAGCAACTTGGCACCACTTATATTTTGGATATACGTCAACGATATCACTGCGAATGTATCTGGTTTCTGTTTGCTGATGATATGAAGCTGTTCAGGATAATACGCTCACAGCTGCAGATGGAGAAATAGTTATTTTTTTTTCTGATTATGCTACGATGTACAGAAAATTTGGTTTGCATGGTTTTCTGGAACATAATACAGATGGGACTTTTTTAGCCTTTTATTTACCTGAGACGACATTTCACTATCTTGTAAGTTATAAAGTAGGTTCATGGCTTTACAATCGCTATGCCCGCAAACAACTATATGTCGTATATCATTGATTACACATCCTAATTCTAAAGCGGCTGGTTCATTGGAATTTTGTTCGTCGAGAAAATGTTGTGAATGTGGAACTATATTGCCGGCATTCCTCACTGGAAAATTCGTCAAAAACAGAATATTAACAATTAAGATTAAACATGAATGGATTTTTACTTACCAATAAACATATCGCCTACATTCGTTTGTGTGAATCTTGTAGGAATCATTCTACTGTCTATGCAAGTAAAAAATACTGCTTTAGGCTGAAAAAGTGAAAAACAATCAAGAATAAATTTAAAATAGGTACGAAAAACTCATATTCATGTCCTTTTACAAGAAATCTGTTTCAAAGTGAAATAAAGAATGACGTTCATTAGAATTAACTGCAGAAAGTTGTGAACTAGCTGCTATTCGCACTCTTTCAATGTTGTTGATTTCCGCTGTTCTTGCAGACTTTTATGCTTCAAGTTGAATGTCAAGAGGCCAGTTTTTTCAAATGAATCGATGATATTGTTGCATGAGTCGGGTCGTGAAATTATTTCGCAAAAAATCCCGCTTAATACCTGACCACTATGTTTAATAAATAGCAATAACTGTCAACCAAACCTCCACGCCACCTCATGAGCAGGAAAGGAATATCCGGCTTCATGGGCGGACCCGGTATATTGTTGTATATAACTGAAAGGTATAAAGCAAAACAGCGCATGTTCATATATTTTATTTTAGCAATCAAACAAAAGTGAACGACCGATTTACTTTATGTCTTATCAGAGAGAAAACATGTAATTCTAAATTCTGAACAATATATTTTTATTATTTATTTACTCACCGTTGGGTTGTCCTTAACTTTCTCAAATTGTTTTACCATGCTATCACGTATAGTACCACGGTATTTCATTATTCCCTTCAAAATTCTATCCATTTTTACAATAACTTCTTTCAATATTTAACAATTATAATTTTTGGACTATAATTATATTTACAATAATAATAATTAAATTCTGTAAATGACCTTTGTAAAAATAACTTTATACAGCATGTTTGGAATAATTCACTATATTGTTCCAAGGTTCACTCGTCGTTGTTAAGGTACCTACTTATATTTCTTTTTCGTATGTATTTTGATGTTAATGCGTGTAATAAAATGTTCATCATTCGAATGAGATTAATATCGTATTAGTATTTAGTTGAAAATTGATTAGGTTTATAGGAACAAATATAATGGGTATTATCTCGAACAAATATAAATAAATATCTAGGGACCCACACAAATAAATAACGGATCATTTTGTTCACTTACCCTGACAATCCATGCTTTAGAAGGACCAATTTCACAGCTTCTTGGTCACCAAACTTTATCAGCAAAATTCTATATGGGAACAAATAGGTCTCATACCAAAATAAAAATAAATGATATCCCGGTCTTTATTTCATTATTCATTATAGAAAATAAACATTTGTAAGCATCAGACAAAAATACCATCAAGTTAACAAAAGTAGTTTGGTATTTTACAATAAATTATATAATATTTATTTAAAAAAATATTTGTTTTCATAAAAATTAGAGTAGAATTAAATCCGAGCTCTAGAATAAAATCACTCTATTCTAAAACGGACATTACATTATTTCTTTGTCCAATATGAACATAAATATTTATGAATAGGTACCAATTAATTGTGTTTTACATCTAGAATAAAAAAAATATTTAGATTGATATCCGTAATATATTATTCAACAAATCTCATAAAAAATGTTCCAACAAAAAGAAAAGACCATATTTATTAAAATAATTCTATTCATGTAGGGAAATACTTCCCAATATCAACAATGAAAATATTTTGCGTCCCTAAAGAATAATTAAAAGCTAAAATAAGGTATACGTAGTTGCATTTTGCACTTTCTTAAAAAAATAATTTATATTATTGGAAGACATGACTTAAATAGCTTTAAAACCATGAATATGAGTTGAGGCAAGCGTAAAATCACTTAATGATTTGAAAACGTTCATATTCAAGTGCAAAAAAGAATTACCCCAGTATTTAGAAAACCAATACATAACAAAATGTCAAAGAAAAATATTCACAACTTAAAACGACACTAACTTAGTTTCCGAAGTGAAATCCCATCTGAGGAATCCGACAACGCTCTGCTGCAATCAGCGCCGTTCATTTCGCCCGTCTCGATATTTTCACCGAGCTCCAATAAGATAACAGAAGGGAGACCCCTCGCCTCATTCACAGACGAATAGACTCGTTCGTAAAACAAGCTTTGAACCATAATTTACTGAATACTACACGCTCATGAGTGATTTTCTTCTTATTATAACAAAGTGCTTCCATGTCGAATTAAAATTCCTACCAGCTCTCACGACAACGAACAGCTTCGATTCAAAAGTTTACAAATCTTGAGTGATTCAGGTCAACCATAAACTCTCTCCTCTTTTGATTTTGCCAAAATCTCGTTACTTGAGCATATATCAAGCTATTCGATTTATAGTTCCAAAGTTAGCACACATCAGAGATTAGATCGTCCGACAATGCCTAACTGGCCTTCCACAATAATGAAGAATGAGATATGTACTGTTTGATGGTTTGAAATTGGTTTTTGATATTTTTATTAAAAAAAGAATATTCCGTTATCAATACTAAAACTTACTGAGAGCGTGGTATACCGAAATATTTAGTTAGTAAGCTAAAAATATTAATTTAGGTTGCCAATTTGTGTTATGTGATCTGGTCCTTTTTGAAACATTTCTTACAAACACTTGACTACATCATCTACATAACAACAATATATTAATAATATGTTAGCTCTTATTTTCAAAATATACAGATTATCTTAACGTGTTAAAGACACTGACGAATTGGTCACCTTTTCTAACTTTTCAAAATGTTTCCTAGCATTCCTGATATTAATTAAAGTAACTTCTGATGGTATGTGTGCATCAGACATACACACCATCACATAAGTATTACTTGTAAACATATCAATATATGCTGCAAACGCAGAATTTCGCACTTCCATACTTTGAAACTGTGCCGCTAATTTAGAACACGACAATTTAAATTGTTTAATTATATTTGAGACTTTTTCAAATCGATGACCATCACGATGCGGTTTCCGCTGACAATGCGAAATTACTAGAAAAGTTGCTTTTTCAAATAACAACACTTCGTCTGCATCAACAATATTCGCGAACTGTCCTAAACTGCTTTCTAATTCTTTCACATTCGGAATTAACATATACACAATATTCGACCAAGCGCGGTAAAGAGTCTCGTCCCAAATGGATGTTCTGAAACATGTGCAATGCAATGGCATTGAAAGTTTTTTTAGATCTGTTTCACGTTCCTGGAAAATGATATCGCGCTGGTCCTCTGGTACCAGATCCATTTTGTGAATGAGACAGAAGATTTTCGCTTCGCGTGAATTCTGCATAATAGCTTCCAGGCATGATTGGTAGTAATGAATGTCTTTTTGGAGCTCACGACTTTCCACATCAAATACATAAATGAGAACTTCCACATTACGAAATATGTTGTCACGTTGGGAGACGAAATAGTTTTCCATAAAAGCTTCTTGCCCACCACAATCCCATAAATTTAAAACTAAGTTGCCGAGGAAGCGGACATGTGAATGTTCAACATCAACTGAAATACAACAGTATTAAAATGGATCCTTTTCGAAATTTCTGCCTTTAATAATCTGCTTACTTGTGGCACCTAAACGTCTAGTATCTCTGGCTATATAGTTAGCAAATATTATGGAACGCATACTCGTTTTTCCTGAGCCACTTTTTCCCATTAAAAGTACCTACAAATATGAATTTACCAAATTAAACTGCTGAACCCCTCATGGTTAATTCAATAACAAACCTTTTTCTTCATATTTACAATTCTATTTTATACAATTAATATTTAGTAAAACTATTGGTAAATTTAATTAACTACGCTTTAATTTAATTTACCTAACTAGTAATATTTTACACATTGTAGCTTTTTTAATTAATCAAAACAAAAATAAATTTTGAATGACGTTTTGATTTGACTTTTTGCCCTTTCATTAGTGTTGTAATGATACGTAGTTAAATATTGAATGAATCCGAATATTAAAATATTTGTTTGTCGGTCCTTTTAAGAAAATGCAAATGAGGTGAGCGATAGGTGAACCAAGGGGTCTATTCTTGGGCGAGTCAAACAACCGAGAGAACAGACCCGTGGTCTGCACAGAAGCCAGATACTAGTGAAGCTCTTATTCCCGCTGTACGTTGCAGAACTCTTATGACGTTGGACGACGGCCAAATAAATGTAAAAAAAACCATAGTAGCCTCTCTAAATTATCTAAACTCATGTATCGAATAATTTCAATAAGTATCTCTAATGTTTTGTTCGAATTAAAAACGGACCTATTCGCTGTAATTCGTTAGTGTCAAAATCAATTCCGCCCAGTCTGAACATTTTAGAACTATAAGTTTGATGTCTCTTCTCTATATCTCTGGTTGTATGTAAGGAATGACATTTGACATTTGGTTAAAAATTGTGTCATTCTAGATTAAAAATTAAAATTCCCTAAATACATTCACATAAATATCTCAATCCAAGACTTACGTTACATGGGATACATAATACAGTGTGTATGAAATAGACAAGAATAACATTATTGTACAAACGTAAATATTGAGTCATTTTTGATTTTAGTTTTTTATCACTAAAGCGAAGATGGTGGAGAATATGATCTTTATTAAATGAGCAAATCGTATTTTTTAGATTATTTATTTTACACATATCTCTAACACCAAATGTTTTTTCTGAATTAATTGTTTGTTAATTTAATTAGTTGTACGTAATTTTGTGTGTGCGAGTTTTGTACTAGTTCAGCGTTATCATTAAATATACAATAATAATTCCAGGTAAATGCATAGCTTACATTTTTTCAAAAAGAAATCTTGACGCATTGTTAATACCGGTGTCCGCCCATACATAATTACAATACAACAATATTAATATAAATCTCCAACAGTTTTTTAGCACGTAAGCATAATCGCAAAATGTCTTCTGATGAGGAAAAACCACCGGCGCCTCCAGTTCGTTTAACCTCAAATAGGGGCACAGACTTTGTCAACACAATATCAGTTGATAGACCATTACCGAAAGAACCTGAAGATGCCGACAGAAAAAAGAAAAACTTGAAAACGAAGAAAATGTCAACACTTTCAAAGTATTCTTCAGACAAGCCCAATATTTCATACCCAACGAACTTCGAACATACTGTGCATGTAGGGTTCGATCCGGTATCAGGGGAATTTACGGTAAGCTGAAATCTGATTGTGTTTTGGTTACTAAAAACTGTTATTTAAGTATTTGTAGAGTAGACGTAGGGGCTTGTTATTTAATTACATGTTTGAGTTTATTATAACATCTGATTAATTATAATTTTGTTACAAGCTGCCCCTGAAAGTAAGTAATATTTCCTAAAGAATCATGTTGTAGTGTAAATATTTAGTTTTTTTAATATTTTGTTGCATTTTTAATATTGTCTATGTTTACCTACTGTTCTTTATTTTACATTGAATCACGTTTATAAACCTACTACCTACTAGTCTCAAGATATTAATGTTATTTTTTTAAAATAATCTTCTCTACCAATGCTGTGTACGGGTACACAAAGAAGTACACCAAAGTATTCCATTTAGTGTGCATTTTTCAGATTTTATTGTAATCTAAAGCCCAAACATTCTATAGTTCGGCATCTATCACGGAGATCCGTCTGAACGTACAGAATTTGCATTTAGTATCCGTAAACAGCAAAATTAGCCATTCCTTTAACATAATTTACTGTAGTTTATGTAACTTAGCATGCATCTGTAGAAAGAAATACTTTCAGTAGTAGTTTTTCTGTTTCGACAGGGCAATACTTAATGTTGATATCTTTCTATGCCACTAAATCAATTTGGGTACCATCGAACAAGAGAAAAAAGTGAAAAGATTTTTAGCTGTGCCAGGATGATTCTGAAGACCCAAGAATCGTCACATGTTATTGCTCGTTTCAAGAACCGTAGGTCATATTCAGTGGGACTCGAAAGTGTGTTTAGATACACTTTCGTGAACTTTAAATGTATTTAGACATTTTTGTCAATTTCTCTACAGTTTCAGGAATTGCACTAGTAGTTAACCGGCGATCACATCTAATAAGATCACGGAATTAATCATATTTTCTTCAGTTTTTGACGTTTAGCTCTTATACAAATAAAGCTCGTTTGTTCACAGACAAGAAAGGCGCATCAGTCTCATTATTTTGTAGCCACACTTTGTCTAATTATGCAGTCTAGTGAATTGTAGTTTAATATTATTTATGTGATTTAAAATTAAATTATTTTATTACTTGTTATAGGGCATGCCTGAAGCTTGGTCCCGATTGTTGATGAACTCTAACATTAGCAAACAGGAGCAAAAGAATAACCCACAAGCGGTATTGGATGTGTTGAATTGGTATGACAATAGTTCGAAAGAACCACCAAATGCCAAGTTCATGACTAAAGCTACAACTACGACGCATTCAGGTAATTCGTCTTAAGTTATATTATATTTCATATATGTAGGCAATGTAATAGTTTTTATTGTTAAGGTTCATCGTTAAGTCGCGTCTCCAGTTCCAGTCCTAGTAGCACTACTCCTACTGAGGCAGAAGGCGTAACACATTCCTATCATAGTCCTGCGCATGCGCCCAGTTCTGAACTAGAAGATGAGGCTCCACCTCCTCCAATTGCTAGCCGGCCAGAACGTACTAAAAGCATTGTAAGCAAAATGTTTTCTGCCTCAAAACGCTAATTTATGTTCAACGAATTCATTTCTGTTTTTCAGTATACAAAGCCTATTGAAGAAGACAAACCCACTACGCCTATTATTCATAGTCCCGCTTCAAATACGCTAAGCCCCGCCCATCTGACGCCATCCCCCAATCACACGAACAATAGCACTACAACTAATTTGAGTAGTTCCCCAGTCGCCACTGTACTGGATCGGAATAAAAATCCACCAGGATCGGATGTGTCGCGGGCTGCCAGTGAGAAACGCAAGAAAAAGATGACTGACGAAGAGATATTGGAGAAGTTAAGGAGTATTGTGTCGGTGGGTGATCCGAACCGGAAGTACACGAAGTTGGAGAAGATCGGACAAGGGTGAGTTACGATATTTTTTATTTTTTTTTTGTAAACTTATAGAATTGCGAAATAAATCCAATTGATGTCCACAAAATGGTAAAAACGAAATTTAAAAAACTGTTTAATCATTTCTAGGGCATCTGGTACAGTATATACTGCTATAGAAACCGGTACTGGTATGGAAGTAGCAATTAAACAGATGAATCTGTCACAACAACCTAAAAAAGAACTAATAATCAATGAGATTCTAGTCATGCGAGAGAATAAGCATAGTAATGTTGTAAATTATTTGGATAGTTATTTAGTAAATGAGGTACGTTAGTAATATATTTCAGATTATTAAAAAACTATAAATCCAACACTGAAAATTCAAGTAAAATGTCAGCGTTATCTGAAAACACCATTTTAATATACCTAACTCTTTCATCCATTCATATTTGCCACTGTTTTAATTTTCGCTTGTTCTCGGTCCTTTAAACTTTAAACGACAGAGAAGTAGGAATCAGGTTTCACATTAGGGGTTGTGTTTCTCTAAACCTACGAGATCATAATAAGAGTTGTTTGAATACCGGTAGAATAATCGTGTGCTTACAGGGATTTCCTTGTAATAACTAAAACCGTGAGAAAAGTGGGACTTTCTCACAAATTATTTAATTTTTCCTGGACTTATTGGATTTTTCTACATTTTTCTTTAATTTTTCTCGACCAAATGATGAGCCAAAAGCTCATTACTTCTTCTCCTCGGTGTGGCCTCCACCAAAAGCTCAGTATAGGAATCGATTTCTTCATCGGAAATTCCCACCTTGCTTCTAGAACATTTTGTGCAGAGGAAATTCGGGGGAAATTGCACCGTTTTTGGATGAAGTTTTGTCCTGGTTGCTATTCATCATCAGCGGTCGAAGCTAGCAGATATCTGAACTGTATTGGACTTACAGGTATCTGTTTAGTATGAGAGATTATATGTAATTGAACTCACGTTTTTCTGAATATAAAGTGGACTTACAGGGGTTTCCTTGCGATATGTGGATGCAATGTGAGCACAAAACATTTTAGAAATAAGAATTCGAATACATAAATATGCGATAATAATACCCGGAATATAAATTGTACAATGCACAACCAAATCAGCGACTTTCTAATAGCTTTTGATAAGAGTTATTTTACTACTTTGATACCTTTTATCAGATTTAATTATTATTTCTTAGATTTTTTTTATTGCTTTTAGGAACTTTGGGTGGTTATGGAATATCTACCGGGTGGTTCTTTGACTGATGTAGTAACAGAAACGTGTATGGATGAAGGGCAAATAGCTGCCGTTTGTAGAGAGGTGTTACAAGCGTTAGACTTTTTACATTCGAATCAAGTGATACATAGAGATATCAAGTCTGATAATATATTGTTAGGTCTCGACGGATCTGTCAAATTAAGTAAGTTAAACAAAAAATATCAGCTAAACTGTAATGGTTAGGAAGTGACTAACTTTGGCAACGCTGAAACTATACTTAATTACCCAAACCACGTATGTCATTTGGCATGCAGATAGCCCTTCATAATATCATTGTCCTGGTCATGAAAATGGCTAAATGCTCATTCTTGTGAAGGAAAACCCCCACTTCATAAAAAGTACAAACAAAAATCAAGTTTTCTTAATAAAGTAGCTTTTTTAAAGAATTTAATGTTAAACAATCATGGAAATATCACGTTAGTGACATTTTTGTGACGTTTATAAGTAACTTATAAACACATCATCGGCCGTGAATCATCATATATGGTTAAAAGGGGGGAATGTGGCATCTTCATGACAAAAAAAAAATTGACAGCCTGTAAGTGCTGTAGTAAATTATGCATCAGTATTGCCACTAAAGAAATTATATTCATGATCCCCAAGCAATTACAATTATTGCAGTCCATGAACGCGATTTTAATATCCTCTGTGTTTTAGCCGATTTCGGTTTTTGTGCGCAAATAAGCCCCGAACAATCTAAACGAACAACCATGGTTGGAACACCATATTGGATGGCACCAGAAGTGGTTACTCGAAAGCAATACGGACCTAAGGTAACCTAACAAATAATTAAACTATGTATGGATTTATTGAAGCTGTTCCTAAATGAATTAAACTGTTTAGGTTGACGTCTGGTCTTTGGGTATAATGGCTATAGAAATGATTGAAGGCGAACCACCCTATCTAAACGAAAATCCTCTAAGAGCGTTATATTTAATAGCTACTAATGGTAAACCGGAAATAAAGGAAAAAGAGAAATTGTCACCAGATTTCCAAAATTTTCTAGACCAATGTTTAGCTGTTGAGGTTGAGAAACGGTCTAGTGCTAAAGATCTCCTAAAAGTAAGTTACCTAAGTAGATAAACTATACAGGTTCTGGACCATTTCTTATGGAAAATAACACCGGAAATCGCGAAGGTCCATGTTTGGTTCCTTTCAAGGTCATCCGCGCTTCAAACGATATAATTGACATAAACGACGTGTATGTGATTTACATCGTTTCTAACCTCGTGGGGCCTTGAAGCGCGCATGACCTTGACAGGAACCAAAACTGGCAAGAATGGACCGTAGCGATTTCCCATGTTATTTTCCATAAGCAATGGTCCAGAACCCGTATACTTAGTATATCTACTTACCTATTCCTCATTGTTCAAAAGTTACTATTAATCTGTCAAAATTTGCAGCATACTTTCTTGAAATCTGCCCGCCCGTTGGCGAGTTTGACTCCATTAATTCTCGCTGCCAAGGAAGCCGCCAAACAACACTAACGTTAAATATCACCCCAAAAATGATGAGAACAAATTGGGGATTTGTAGACTAGTAACCCGTAAGCGATTTCTTTTGTAAAATACTATTTAATAGTTTTTCACTATTTTTTTTTTGTGAATCCGACTATAGATATGCATATAAATGCCGTTACTATTACTAGATGCTTTCCACATTAAACAGTTCCAGTTATTTTATAATATGAACTTTTCTAACAAAATAATGTTGCTGCTCTTATATTGTTTAAAGAATAAATATGAAGCGCGTAAACCGGCCGTCAGGAGGTTGTATGTCGTTGTATATTGGGTATATATACAAATTACAGTTTTATGGTAGGTAAAGCTGTGTTTATGTCAGGTTGAAAATTGTATATATTAATATACGGAGAAAAATAATTACACAATAAAATAAAATACTTAAATATTATTCATTTTACTGATTATTTAGATGAAGCGTTGCTTCATATGACAAGCCGTCACTGGTGGCGGTTCGTAAAGAGGCAGCGCTGCAGGGCGTAGATATCAGTAATACAATAATTTTAAATGTGTTAGATGTACTTGATTTGTAAGCTGCTGGTTGGAATTTCCATGCAGTTTGACCTTTTCAGCCAGATGCACTAAATCACTACTAAACTAATAATCTGTTTGGAACAGAGTTTTATAAGGCAGATCATAGTTTATTGCTGGAGGCTTTACATCAGAGTTAATTCCCAAAATGTTGTGACTTTCAATGCCGGCCAGCAGTCCTCCATATGTGCCTCTACCATACTCGTACACCCAACGGAATATAGGAAGTATCTAGTGATAAGTCGGTTATATGTCTATTTTTACATTAGGGACGTGAGTATAAAAAATTAGTGTGTTTTTTTGTTGTGTTAAATCATTGCCTTTATATTTTAGAAAATAAAAATTATCCAATCCAGCGGCAGTGATTTATACTTTGATATTTGTTGCCGCTGTTAATGTTCCTTTCGTAACATTCGTATGATTCTTCGGTATCAAAACTGACGCTTTTATTTTAAAAATGTGAAATTAATCGCCCGATACTTTACTTATTGATGATGAGAATTGATTTAAAATATAAGAAACACACTAAATATTCAAATAAATATTATTACAAACCTTCATTATTAACAAAATAAATAAAATAAAATAGCAGATGACAGAGCTCTTTCATAAAAATATATGTTAAAAGGAACTGTGCCTAATTTTAAAAACGATATATTATGATATGATAATATAGATGGAAAGCAAGCATGGCGAATGTATGTTATGAAATTTTGAACGTTATTTTATGGTTTCAAACTATTAAGGACCGATAAGCTACTTCTACAAATGCAGACGAAGCAGTTTCGCTTAGAAGTGGTTAGAAAATAATTTACGCATATTTCTGGTACATTTTGTACCATATTTGCGCCGGATAGAACCCGTTTCAACGAAACTGCGCGAGAGTGACTTACTAATAAATAGTTTAAAGAAGCATTGTTATATCAGAAGTCTCCAATGTGCTGCTCCAGCACTAAAGAATTGCGCCTTGTAGAAATTATTGCTTAATTTCGTTGAAATTTAATTTAATAAAAAATATATATTTTCTAAACTATACAAAATATAATTTTGTTGCTTAGATTACGTTACTAAAGTATTTAAAAATATGTTTTGAACTGATTTTTCGTATTTTCTTTGATATAATTAAAACTTTTATTAGATATATGAAATATTTTACTGATTGTATATAATAGTATTATTATCTTTTGTCTTTCGTTTATCTTTTTAAATATATTCTATTGTATATGTATTTATTTTATTATTATACCTTTTAGCCATATCATTTATATTAATTATAATGAATTTTTTTTAAAATAATTGTGCGTATACTTTGTATGTTATTATTATTATGATTAAACAAATTATATTGATAGGAGGGATACGTAAAAACGCGAATTGTATGAAATAAAAATGTTTATATAATTATAATAGTTAGCAATATTCTAAAAGTTGCTTCAGTTTATTGGAGTATTTTTTTAATACCAATAAAAATTTTCAAAATGCGAAAGTAGTTTTCAGATATTTATTCATTCAACGGTAAACCATTTTAACAATAAGTACATAGGGCACAAGGAAAATTAACCAAACTATAGGCCTGTTACCTATGAGTTGAAATAATCATCATCATCATCATGAGCATTCACTCTGCCCCATCGATGCGTTCTCTCTCCTCTTCTCCGGTATTTGCCTGGTACTAAATATCATGTCGGCTGTACTCCTGTTGGGTCTAAAATCACATTGTAATTCCGGCAAGCACCCTTCCGATGCTTGCGGTCGAGAGGTGAGAGATACGACGATATAAAACCCATGTATAGAGGACGATTTTGCTCCCGTTGAAATAATACAACTTAGATCATAACTCGACTTTATTTTCACTTCAAATTATTATAATCTAAATTAGTACATATAAATATGTTGAATATAAAAATTATAAGCATTGTTTTAGTAACAAAAATAATTTACTATTCTTTCTACTGCCTGCTAGACATTATTTTCTCCAGTTTACGAACGATCCTTATATATCAAAATATAAATTACATTTCATATAGGTAAGTAAATTTCAAATCCAATTACAAAACTAATTAATTTAAATATTTAAAAAAAGGGTAACTTTAATATTTCAATAGATTGATAAGCTTTTAAAATGTATTTTTCATGCTATTCTTGAGTGGCATATTCAAATAACTCATCGATATATCTGGTCTTAGGAACTTTACAAATAGCGATATTAGTAATTTCTGAATAGTGCACCCAATACTTCGACAATAAATAAATAATAAACTTGGTTTTCTATGTAGCTAACTCAGTGTTTGTTAAGTTGGACTTTTGTCAAATGTATAAAAACTAATTTCATAGTTACATAAATTAAAAACCGGGCACTTACAAGGAAACATGTTTGAAATATTTAATAACCAAGGTTTCTGCAGATAGAACGAAGGTGTTATCAAAAAGGTTATGGGCCAAGAGCTCTGCAGACTTTCTAATGTTATGAAAGCAAACCAAAATCTGTGGCATCTTTTTCATCACTCATGCGCGGCATGGCAGGTTTTCAACCCGGTAGAGGCTACGGGCCCGGCTTGGGGCACAACCTTACACAGACATGTTTCCTTGTAAATGTCCCGCATCATCTATATATATATATAATCTCTTAATCATTCATTATCACATATATTTATTAACTCTCAGCCTTTGGTACGAAGTTCATTGAAGCGGAATTAATGCAGAACCGCTTCCTAGTCGGTGCTGGTCCATCATCGAACACATGTCCCAAATGGGCGCCACATTGAGAGCATGTCACCTCTGTGCGTATCCGCCCTGGTTGGGAGATTAGGAGTAAAAGGTTGGCTCCCACTGATGACGTGTTTTGTGTTGTATGTTTTGGAGAGGAATTCAAGGGAAGTCGGATTGTGAATCAGGAATGAATTTTGCGGGAAGATAATATGTATTTACAAGTATTATAGTTTGTTTGAAGTGTATAAATAGAGTAAGTGGTGCCAGGTTAGGGAAGGGGAAAACCAAAAAGCAATAAAAAGCGGATTTATGATAAAATGAACAAATTATAACAAAATAACAGTATAAATTAAAAATTGTATGGAAGAAAAATAAGATAATGATTGTTGAAATGTGTGTGGTGAATTGGGTGTGGGAAGACATTGGAATGAAAAGAAAACAAGTACAATTAGCTTTCCCCAAAAAAGTTTTATATTGTACGTCATCTGTCCCAGAAATAACAGTGTTATTTTTATTCATCTTCAAACTCTGATTAATTTATTTCACATTGACTCCTCAAGTGGTTATTGTTGTAAATGAAATTGTAACGCCAAAATTTGCCAATTTAAACGGGTATTTTTCTTTGAAAGCTAAGAACTTTAAATTGGCCATACTCAATTTGACAGTTCTCGGCTGTTTTGGGGTCTTCAACGTCTTTAAATTTATTTTGAAAAACATCATTCAATTCCAGAAAGTCCTCGGGCATAACTTGCATTTTATGGTGATCATTATCGTGCGCATCACATAAAACGCATCGCGTAAGACGTCGTACAGTATGCACTCATCAAGCGTAGTGTTAATTATATTCCAAATACATCAATTTGTTCATCGTGCGCAGCAATTAAACTTCAATCCATTTTATGGCGAATGTTGCGAAAAGATCACGAACTGTTTCTAGGTTTTAAGTAAATATTGCAATTTAAAGTTCTCTAACACCGACGTTAAATAAATAATTTGCGGAGCTATTATACTCTAAATTAATCCAGTTGTATCTGGGACAAATAATATACAGTTTAGATCCAAACCAAAACACTAGAAGCGGGTTTAAATAGGCATCGATAGAGCTTAGAAGAGATAGAAACGCATTAATTTCTGTAAGATGAAGTTTAGCAAATGCTTATATGCACATTTCGAGAAATTTGTAATTCTACGTATCCTGTATTTTCAAATTACTTCAACTTAAGTAATTATTGTTACACGCGTTTGTTGTTCAGAACATTTTGCTACATAACCTATGCCAGCATACCTACATTCTCTATTAAAAAAGCCAAACGAACACAACACACACAAATAATTATCTACACCAATAGGAAATGAACTGGGAAAAATAAGGTTTCGATATGGGTGGAAACGGCTTTATAGGTCAGGTTAAAATTGGTTAAATCACAGTGTGAGCAAACTATTAAACTTATAGTATTGTGTTTCTTTTATTAGGTAGGTATTACTTTAAAAAAAAACACATGACAAACATAGTACAGATTAAGAACATTTTGATGCTGAAATTATCATCGCTATATGGCTACATAGTCATATTTATCAACTCATAGACATCGAATTGTTCTTAAAAGTACATAGGTAAACAAAGTTGTTCATACCTCCACTAGTATCCGGACTCAATTTCACTCTACCCTTATCTAAAACATCGTTGAATGCTGGCCACCCGCAACCTGAATCATACTTGGTATCAGAACCGAACAGTGGCTGTTCACACACGATACAAACGTAAGTGCCAGCTTCTTTGGTTTTATTATAACACCCTGTAAAAATTTAATATACCTACTTATTTACAGGTGTAAGTAAATGTTTGGAAAGCGTCCAGTGATTAGAAAAAATAATACGTAAATACTTAAATCTTTTATAGACTGTGCTCGCTTTTTCCAGGTCCTTACAATAAATATTTAGGAAGTTTCCACGGGTACATTTAAATTATTACAACAAACACAATACGTACCAGAAAAGGGACGTTCAGTGCCTTTCTCCTGCGTAACATGATATTGTATAGGCGTTAGTTTCTTCTTCAACTCACTTTTATCAATTTGATTAGCCATTTTTCGATTTTTCAAATGATTATCACAAAATACTGAAACCCAATAACGCACCAAAAAATTAAGTGTAATAGCTAGTTCATTAACGCTTCAAGATGTTATTATAGGTACATAATTATTTGAAATAATAAAAAGAAACAAAATATCAATAATACATTGTTTTAATTAATGTTAAAACTTAACCAACCGAATGAGTGACTACCAAATTGGGCATGTATAAATGAAAGTATGTAGTTAATTCTAAAAATATACCTGCAGACGTTCTGTGTAGAGTTAATTTTTGTTCTGGCCTTAATAAAAAGTTGTTCATACGATGATGAAACCTGTGTAAATATGAGATACCACATCCGAATTGTTTTATCATATCATGACACAGTTAAATTTAGCTTTAGATAAAAATGTGCATGGATAATTAGCAATATACGGTTTAGGTAATCATGCAGTATAGTTGTACTAAATTATGGTCTGACCGCGCAGCTGCGCAGTCAGACGAATTTTATGTGAACAAGTGTCACTACTCTAGCGATGTTGCAAGGTTGATATCTATTCACTATATTGACTGATAGAATGAATAATACAATTTTATGATATATTTATACAGTGGATGTAATTATTATCATTATTTTTTTAATGTAATTACTAATAAATCGATGGGAAGCGAAATATAGGGTTGTTTCAGTACTTGGAATGTTTTTCTTAAAGTAGATGAGTAAAACTGATGTGAGTAGAAGTGATGTGGCATGGTAATCTCTCACTCACTTACTGAAGGTTACGTGCGTAAAACGAACACTTAAAGTGATGTTGGAAATACATATGATATTAAAGGAAATTACGATTGTAAGATTTATAATGCATATTTAAACTGGGTTTTCAATAGGACAATAGGATCAAAACTATAAGAAAATAAATGTTTGGAGAACTAATTTATCTATTTGAGGAAAATAAAAGTATATTATATTGAACCAAATTTATTTTTAATAAATTACAGAATAGCGGGAACTAAATAATAATAAAATAAATACAATAACAAATAATTTCTGGTTTTCTATTATTCAGTTGATTTGCTGCAAAATAAAAATCATTATTTTAATAAAATAAAAATTATTACACGATTTTCGTATATACCTCCATGAATTCTATTGAGGTTAGAATACGCTCTCCAACCATCAGACATAATAATTGTGCCTGGCATAATATACCTATAATAACATTGTAACTGTTTAATAATAGCACAATAAAAACCCAACATTCCATGGGGAACTCTACAAAATTATTGCAAATTAAATTATTCTGATAAAATTTTTACAGAAGCCAACCAAATTTCACATGCATTTTAATGTACCTATGTATATTATTTGCAATTTACTGTTCAATAATAGCACTTAATGTTGCCTCAGTTCGGTCCGGTACATCCACAAGGAAACATTTGCCGGTACCTCTCTCTATTCCACCAAAAACCCAGTGTCCCTCCTTCCAATGACCTCTATGATACTTCCGATGGAAAAACTTACTTTCATCAATTTCTACAACTTTTGTCGTCATATCGTCGTTCAGCCCGCCAATAACTGAAGGGTTATTGAACAAGTCCTGCTCACAAATATCACGACAAAAATTGCACCAATCGACAATAGTGGGTCCCACTTCTACGCCTGCTTCATAGGCTATTGTAGTTTGAGGGTAATCCAATGACCACCCATACAGAATTAAAAGTATTTTTCTGTAAGGGTAACCTACTCGTGTCAAAAAATGAGTTTTTCCTCAGCGATACCCTCTTTCTACAATTTGGGCAAGCCCAGCAAGCCCCATCGGATCGCTGTGTATTCGACCATAGTTTCATTGGAATCTAAAAGGTTATATTTGATAATAACATGATAATTGAATGTATTTAAAGGGTTACCTCACACAAATCACACATTAATGTGTTTCTTATCAATCTTCTTCTTGCTAGCCACCTTAATAGGTCCATATTGTCCATAAACTGTAAGGTAATATATCGATGGCTTTCTCTTTTAACGTCGTCTTCGTTGAGGATTTCTTCATCGCGAACGATTGCTTGAGGTCTTGCTGCAGCATTCATTTTAAATGAAATTGCTAAATAACTATAAATAATAAACTTTTTTACACAAATACACAAGTTTTCTCACAAATATAAATCGCATAAATACAACAAATAGGTATATAACCTAGAGTAGCATTTACATTTAACGGTCAAAAATTAAGCGCCAAATATTTAACCGTTTCAACATAATATGTGTGTTTTAAACCTTGCAACACCGCACTTCAAATTACA
Organism: Apoderus coryli; assembly: GCA_911728435.2. Lineage (NCBI taxonomy): Eukaryota > Metazoa > Arthropoda > Insecta > Coleoptera > Attelabidae > Apoderus > Apoderus coryli. Next base: position 6,880,696 of record OU452212.1, read on the forward strand.
ATCTGAACTCCCAAAACTCGTCTGACTGCGCAGCTGCGCGGTCAGACCATAATTTAGTACAACTATACTGCATGATTACCACGGTTTAAAACGGATATATGGTTTTAAAAAGATTGTTAAATATTAGCAATAAATAGGTACATTTAAATTATTATTATTATTGGATACCGGATTGCATAATTTTTTTTCTCGGGTGCATCAGCTGAACACTGACATTTGCAGTGTTGCCGTGGCGTTAGTTACGTATTTCTCTGTACATTGTACATAGACAAAATTTACCGATATTTGCTGATATCAAACACGCACTCATATGAAAATCTAATGAATTCCATTATTGTATTATTCTACCTGATAATAAATATAGGAGTTATATTTTCTTAGTTTAAATATTCTAATTTTCCAGTGCAAAGAGCCACAGCCTGTCTAAAGACCGCTGTGAAAGAGCTCCAATGAGCTCCTTATATTTTTTGTTAGAGTATGACGGTGGATTATTATTATAAATTCGTTAAGTTACACACTATTTTGTTGCAGATGGCATATAAAGACAACACAATATTTTCAAGATATATTTGTCCAAGACGTTGAACCAAAGAGCTTATATAATATCAAGCAGTTATTATCCCCACTCTGTGTTTGATTGCAGCATGTGTGAAAATAGCCTAATAATCGAAAAATCTCACTTCACTGAATTTTCTTAGAGTATTCTCAAACGTCATTATGATTAGAAGGGCAATGACAGGCAGGGAAAGCAGAGAGAATTTTTATAAAAAGTAAACAAAGTGTTAAAAATAAAATAAACTATGTTTGATAAATTATCGTATAACATTTTTGTTTTAAATGTCGTGATATAATGAAGACAACTTCTAAAAACGTATCTGTTCAAGTATTAGATAGTGATATAAGTGTGCTGCTACCCAATGGTACCTACCACGATTATTCAAATAAGCAACAAATGGAGACGAAATCATCGTCCAGATTGAAGCAAATTTGCCTTTTTTGTTTGGCACTATGTCTATTTGGTATATTTGGTTTTGGATATTTCTGTCCAGAGAAAGTATGTCTAAAATAAAACACATATGTAATCCTATTATTAATTCCGTGTTTTGCATTTACATTAAAGGTATGTGCACTGTCGTCAAAGGAGTCTGTAGTGTCTATAGATGAAAATCTGATAGGCAAACCATTAGCTTTAGGTAGCAGTAAGACTGGCCTTAGTTACGATGATATGTTCAATGATGATGATGATTTTGTGTTTGATATGGACTCGCATGATGTTATGGTGTTTCTGCATATGCAAAAAACTGGTAAGGTTGCATTTTATTAAAAATTTTGTACCTATCTTCTGTATTAATGATTAAAGTAGTTTTATAAACTTCTTGATTTAGCATAATATTTCAATTGAATAAACATTCGGTTTCTATTTTCTTTATATCCTGATTTACTGCAAAATAATTGAAATAAAATACCTAATATAAATAACATCATAGAAAATAAACATTATCTAAGAGTACTTATTATTTAAGTACATTAAAAAGGTCGTCGAGTTGTAAATCGCTAACTAACCACTCCAGATATAAAATCAGACATTTTTAATTCGTATTAATATAATTAAAAAAGTAACAAACATTGAAAAGTAAACATGTTATAATCTATTTCATGTATTTGTTTGAAGTATTAAATTATATAAAAATATTAATACAAATATCTCTCTTGTGACCTTAACTTAAAAAGTTATCGAAATTCCAGATTAGTAAGTTACTAGGAATTGAAATGATAAATATTATAGAAGGTAAAACATCTAGTTCTGCTAAAATAAATTGTTTATAGTAATTTTCCAGTAAATTCCAAAAATAAAAAGTAGGATTAATATAAATGATAATATGTAGGTAGTTTTGATAAAAATATCCTCTGCATATTACGTGCATTGTTTCCCATTTCATAGTGAAAATGTAATAAAATGCAGCTGTTGGTTAAAGTAAACAATAATAATATGCGGTCCCTGACGCCAGATATTGTATACAAAATGCCTCATTCTCTAAAGAAATAAATCTTGTTGTAATTAAACATTTATAATATGCACATACGGATGTTACATGCGAACATACACAAGGGCTGATTTATGCTAAATTCATGTTTAATATTTACCAACTTATTTTTTTTTTCTACATTTTAAATATATAAAAGTATTATTTAAATGTTTAACATTAGTATTAAACACTTTTTGTTTGAAATAGGAATAATAATGAAATAACTGGTCTTTAGGTAATAAAACATAATTAGACAATTGATATTATAATTCATGGTTATACAGGGTGATTACAAATTAAACATATCAGAAAAGTATTTAGTAATTAATACCTTCTAAAAGAAACTAAATAAATCCTTTATTTAAGTAGATAACTTTAAAAGTAAAGAAATACTCTTATACATCAATTTTAGAAAAGTAAGTTTAGTTAAAACTGTTACATAATTATAAACAAAATAACTGTATGAATATTAGAACCTTCATCAACTAAAATTTGTTTATTTTTCGTATTCTTTTTGTTCTTAGATTTAATCAAAATTTTAATTTATACAAGGTTTTCGAAGGACACAGGACAAGGTTTTTCGGTTTCGTTGATGGATAAGATCTGATATTTTAACATTATAATGGAAAAAAATCCAAAGCAAAATTAAAAAAAATTATGAGACTGTGGCATCTCAAATGTTAAATATACAGGGTGTCCGAGAAGTTGACGATCAAACTCTAAAGGGGGTAGGCGGAGGTCATTTGTAGTCAAAATAACCATATATATGTGGTTATTCAATGGTTAACGGTTAACAAGTTTTTTTAGTTCATGTATTTTTCCAATGAATCGAATATTGAGTTTATTTGTAAAGCTATAATTATATTCAACGGTTTTATTTTTGGGTGTGTGTTTTTTGAACATTTAAACCCTATTTGTAACAAATAAAAAAGTGGTCTTAATAATAATTTATGTTTTCAAAAAAGTTTAAAAAATGCTGGCACAATGAACCAGTAGAATATCGTCAGTTATTTTTTATAGCTTTACTAGTAAACGCAATGTTCGATTAGTTAGACAAATAGAAAAACTAAAATAACTTTTTAACCGTCAACTATTAGATAACAAACATAGGTAAGTTGGCAATCCGATGCACTAATCTAATTTTCATCGTAAAAATTAACACTCTCGAAATGAGCTTGATACATTTCTTACATTTGTCTTGAAATAATATAATAATAAATTAATTTATTGGCATAATTTGAGTACAAAACAAAAATAATTAAAGCTGAAAGGTTAAGATACAGTTTTATTTTAAAAAGATACAATCCTATTTAAAAAAGAAATGCCAAATAAATGGTTCAAGCTCAGCAAAGCTGATTTTCAGCAAGGACCTAGTATACCTAATATACACATAAAAAATTAAAAAAACAAAGAAAGAAGACAATAATAAACTACGAAAATCATAATCATAAACATTTAGACTATAATTGTATAATCAAACTGCTTCCCATTCACAAACAATTTCAAATAAGTAGCTTTTTACACTATACAATAATTAAGCTTCATTAGAGAGTAACCTGCTCAGCAAACTATTTCAAATAAGTAGCTTGATGATTGAGCGTGCTGCTCTGGTATTGATAAAAGGATCATTGAGAGAGAGGTGAGACTTTTAACTTTTATTTCCTACGTATATATGGTTATTTGCTCCCCCTTTCCCCTTAGAGCTTGATCGTCGAGTTGTGGGTCACCCTGTATATTTGATTTGAAGTACATCGACTATGGATAGAAATATTTTACACAAAGTAGTCCTTGTATAAAAGTTTTTAAATAATATGCATTATTTCTGACGGTTTACATTATTCTTATTTCCTTAAAGTAATAATGCAATAATAAAAGAACCCACCCATTATAGCGAACGCTGTCTACCTACAAAGTACGTGATTAGAATAAAAACTGCAGTTTTTAATAGAATTAAATTAATATTCTATTGTTAAATTCATCGAATACGCTAAAGTAGAAAAAGAAATAATATCGTCTTACTTGATGTGGTTTTTAATTACATTTAGTTTAAAATGCTGAGCAGGAAGATGTTAAAATATGCATATATATTTTGTATCCACATCTAATGAAAGAAGAAATTGATTTTGAATTGTAATATAAACAAAATTCATATACGGTATCGTTCAAAATAAACAGTACCGAATTCAAAAATTCATACAATTAATTAATGACTCGTATCCTGCCCTGAAAATTGGTCTAAAGGTTTCGCATTCTTTGTTCAAAGGTGGTACATCATTCGGCCGTCATTTGGTCCACGACTTGGACTTGAAACGACCCTGTACATGCCCACTAACGAAGAAACGTTGCTCCTGCTTCCGACCGCATTCAAATCAAAGTTGGCTATTCAGCCGATATACAACTGGTTGGAAATGTGGATTGCATGCGGATTGGACGGAATTGACTCGGTGTGTTGATGAGAAATTAGATGAAATGGAGGATGTGGTGAAACGGAGGTATTTTTACATCACTCTTATGAGGTGTGTAGAGCGTTTTAATATATTTTAGTGGGTTGGAAGAGGCAATAAATAAATTTTTAGGGAGCCGGTAGCTCGTTACCTTTCAGAATTCAGACATGTGCAACGGGGTGCCACCTGGAAGGGCTCGCGACATTTTTGTAATGGACGCGCAGCCAATAACAAGGAATTGCCACCATGTTATGAGGGTGAGGATTGGGAAGGGGTTGAATTGGATGATTTTATTAGTTGTGACAGTAATTTGGCAGCAAATAGGCAGACAAGAATGTTGGCGGACTTAGAATTAGTCGGTAAGTAGAATTCCTTACATTGGTATTCGAATATTTAACTGTATATGTTATTTAGGCTGTTATGACAAATCGTACATGACTCAAGCCGATCGTGACCGCATAATGTTGGCAAGCGCCAAGAAGAACCTACTCTCGATGGCATTTTTCGGTCTCACGGAATACCAAAAAATATCTCAATACATCTTTGAAGAAACGTTTAATCTACGTTTTGCCGTGCCATTCGAACAAAATAACTCGACAGTTTCCAGTTCGACAATGTCATCATTAACGGCCTACCAAGCAGCTAAAGTTACAGCACTGAATGATCTCGATATAGAATTGTACAGTTTTGCAAAACAGTTGCTGTTAGAACGATTCGAACGGTTGAAATCGCGTGATGCAGATTTCGAGGAGCGATTTCAACATTTGGGTGAGGTGGGTGTGAAAATGGGTCCTACCAGCTTCGATTGGGACAGATTGGAGGATCCTACACCGTCGGATACGAGGAAATAGTGGTGACTACTAATTTTAGTTCGGTTTCTTTTTTATATGTAGAGCAAGTGAAACTGAAAAACTTTCAAGTGATTAAGAAAGTTGGGGCATGAGATTTGGATTTTATTTTGGTAAATTATTTTGAAATTCAGTTACGGAGTTGGGATAAATTTAAATAGAAAGAGCCTACAACGCTACCGAGCCAGAATTTAAAGTGTCTCTAGCGTTTTGTGTGATTATATGTTTGCGGAAAGACCTGGGAGAGAGGACAATATCACCGATCCTTGTTTAGTAAGACATAGGCTAGTTGCCAGAGTAAGAGTCCTCTTATTCCAACAGATCCAAAGAGATTAAAATGCTACAATGACATGAGCTTCCCCACTTCATGTCGTCACCTTTTCTGAGACTTCATGATTAGTTTCGTGGTTATATGAATGTTATTTAAATCCCGAACGAACCTATTAGTTGTTGGACTAATAACTATTTCCTGAATTAACGACAGTGACTTATTTGAGGTGTTTAATAGCCCTCCATTAATAGCATGAAATATATCATATACAAATCACTTTGGCAAAACCGTTAAAAATGTCTGTGTTCGTTGTGGTCCTCTACTGTCAAAATTAATACTATGGGGAAGTTTATTACTTAACCAATGCACGATATGACGACTACAGTATTTAACCTCTTTGGTGCAACCCCTTTTTGGCACAATACGAACAGTAGAGAAAGGTACAGGTCACAATAAAATTTATAAACAATACATATGGTAGTATAATTTGAGGTTAGGTTAGTTAGCTAGCGAATTTATTTGAGAAATATAAATACCTATATGCTGTGTTTGGATAAGGGTTAGTTTAGAGATAGTTTACCTCTTTATGTTTCTCAATCAAATAAACAGATGAAACTTGTAAATATCTTGCGTAACCTCAAGCAGCAAAGGCGTTTGTATTTGCCGCGTTTCATCTCTTATCGTTGCGGCAAACGTCAAATGGTAGCGTTAACGTCAGAGTTTATAAATCTAACCTCAAACTATAATTAATTATTACTAAAATTGTAATTAATTAAAACTGGAATTCCAAATCTTATTCTATAGAATTTAGTGTTGCGGATTTTTGCAAACATATACAGTGTGAACAATTCTGATAATATGTAAGGCTTATTTCGACACTATATTTTAAAATTTAAGGTTTTTTTAATCAACTTGTGAAGGGCCTATTTTTAAGAAGAGACTAAAGTTTGCATGCAATATTTGCGAAGTGAACGTGCTATTCTATATATTTTCCTATATTATGTGTTCCATTAAATTGTATAATATATCGAGGACATTATGGATTAACTATTGTGATCTACATGAATTTTTAGCTCAATTTTCTAATATCGCCAGTGTTACATTATCTACAGTCCCGCAATTTAATTAGTTATTAAGTTTTTTGTGATGACAATATAGGTAGTCTGCATATAAATAAATACTTTAGCAAATGTATAGTAACAATAATAATCATATCATATATTATTTATATAAATTAATAACCAAATAATTAATTACACAGCGAATGTAACAAAGCTTTAACACGTTAACACTTGAGTCATTCAATTTATAATTCATCCTAATGTTTATTTGATAATACCTATACAATAACATCACATGCGAACTCTAATTTTATTGTTTTTTTTAGGAAACTCGCTAAGAACTAGAACTAGAGAAGAACATAATTTGTCAATTTATAGCCTCGATCAAAAATTATTTACTTTCTTCCTTTATGTTTTTTGACCATTTTTCCTTTTAATTTTTAGCGAAAGTTTCATTTTGCTTGTCTAACTTTATTACTACGTTTCGCCTTAAGTTTTTTTCGGGACATTTTGGTACTACCAAGAGTCTTGTCAATATTCAGGACAGTCCCGATAAATGGAGACGGGTTGGCAACCCTAGTTAGATGTCTGAATTTTGTAATCCAATTTTGGGAGTTTACTGATATAAAACAAAATTATATACAGCTTACGTCAAAGTTTAGTTTTACCAGATCGTGTGACTGAACCCAACTTTGTAATTTTAAATGAAACACCCTTTTTATTATTGGATTTTCGGTCTCTACGTGTGATTATGAGCATATTTGCTTTAACATGCCCTATAGCTGTCTCTTGCTGTCAAAAACAGCATTCTCAAAAAATGCGATATTTTTTCCGCCAGTACTGACAAAGCTGCAATTTATACAACGCAAATTGATACAATTTTATACAGAGTGCGAAAAAAGTTAAAGTCCGACACAAAAAAAAAATGCAATGTGATTTTTTTTAAATGGAACACCTTATATTTTCGATGGTCTATGAATTAAACATTGTCGAAAACAGTAAGAGATCCAAACGTTTTTGTCTAGTTCTTGTTTTTATAATACGAAATAAAATTGTTCATTTTTTTAAAAGGAACTTTGGAAAAACAATTTTCGGATGTAGTATGTTGTGTGTATACGGATTTGCTTTTATTATTTTTGTATTTAATTAATTTTTAATAACAAATTAGAAAATAAAAGTAGCGAAATTTAGAGTTTAGTTAAGAATTCGTAATAAATGTGATGGAGATAACGCCATAATTATGTAATTAATATAAATGTTAAGGTTTTATTTAAGAGTTTTCACAAAAAAAAAACACTTTTGTAAATTTTAAATAATTAACAATAAGTAACAAATTGAGAAGAAAGAAATACCAAAGATTAAAGTTAACAAAAATAATAAGTATAATAATAATTTAGTTACTAAATAGATGAAATTTAGTTGTTTTTATGTTCATTTTATAATTATTATTAGAAATTATACTTGACTGATATTTTGTTATATAAATCGAGGTGGATGGAAAATGGTCACAACACTACGGTGGAAAGATAAATATAATTTTTGTACAAGATCCTATAAAATCGGGTTATAACAGAGTAAATATTTACTTTTTGTAATTGATGAAGCCACCGGATGGTTAGAATTTTTAATAAATTCTCATTTATTCTTCCATAAACCCCATAGGTTTAACATTTATAGAAGCTTCTACAACGACGAGAAATTGCATTGACGTAAATGTTGCAATTTGGCAGCGCAATAATAGGGTGGCGTCTTATGTAGGTAACTTTTGGTCCCCAGTCCATCGGTCAGTTGTCAGTAATTTGAAAAAATTAAATATTTTTTGGGGTGAGGGATTAGTGGGTTAATTTCTAATAAAACTTACAATGAGATTGTTGTGTACTGATCTTTTATTGATCTCGATACCTATTATTATAGGTTAAGTTTTATAAACTGTATATTAATATTTCTGAATGTTTTAAAAAAAGTTTTATTTGAACCCATAATTTTTTGTATTTAGAGTGCATGTTAAGTATAATAAACAAATTATATTTTACAAAAACTAAGCGATTTTATTTTTTGTGACTTAAAAGCGTAAGTTTTTGGTCGTTTTGTTTTAATAAAATCCCCTTTTTTAAATAAATAAATAGTTTATTTATTTGAACTTTCGTAGACGAGACTTTAGACCTATTTTTAGTTCCGTGTTATGCTATAAAAAAAACAAATATTAAACTTTTATTAAATTTATTACGTACGTATACGAATTAAATAAAAATTAATTAAGAAATTATTTCTACAAAAATAAATAAATAATGCGTGAATCATTTCTTTGGAATAATTGAAAATACTGTTTTTATATGACCAATAAAGTTAGATAAATGGTGTGGAAATTCTTAAGAGGTTTTAGTGCGCTTAGCAAGAATAACAGAGTTTCCCTTATTTGGATACGCGGACAATCTGGTATCAGGGGTAACGAAAAAGCCAATAATTTAGCGAAAAAAAGGGGTCAACCGCTTTTGTAGGACTTGAACCGTCCTACGGCTTAGGTGGAATTCAGAATTAACGATGAAACAGACAGAGCAATACTCTGGAGCGCTGATGCACGCCAAGAAATTCCTTGGAAACCTCAACCATGAAAGATTCAAATGGGCTACGTATTCTTACAGGACATTGTCGCCTTAGGAAACATATGGCCTAGAAGAGAGCGACTAATGAAGATTCTGTCAGGAGGAAGAAACTCCTGATCACCTAGTAACAGAATGCTCCGTTGTCAGAAGCCATAGCAAGGAAAACTTGGGGTATAAAATCCTGCAAGATGGAGAGGTGTTGTCCCTGAAACCAGCGAAGCTACTGGAGTTCATAAGAGCTCTGTAACTTGAGACACAGACACAGAAATATATTATGCAGAAAGGCAAACAATTTGAAACCACTCTAAAGCATTTGTTGGGTTATTCCTAACCACTGGTCAAACAAACCTAAGATTTGCGGACTAATAAATATGGTTACTGCCGCCAATTTTGTATGATTTATTTATAAAATTAATATAATAAGTTTTGTTCATATTATAAGAGATCCTCATATCATTTTTTACACATTAAAAAGTTACTGTGTTATTTACGTATTCAGATTATTTGTTTACATTGTGAAATGCACATTTTTGTTCTTAACATATTTAAAAATATTTACAAAATACTACAAAGATAAAATTAGAGTTGTTAGAACTATGTATATTAAAAGTAGTGAATTCTCTGACACTACAATGGTGCTGTAATGCTTCAAAACAAACTCAAAAAGCTTTCGTTCAAAACGGTCAGAGGTAGCAGAAAAATCAGTTTTTGTCTAAAAAATATATCTTTATGGAAGTATTCCTAGACATATTTGGCATTTGAGGCTGAATTTTAAATAACACTTGGATTTCCACATTCTAAAACCAACCGTTTTCAAATATAAAATGAAAATCTGTAGAAGTTCATGTCAAAAATAGGCAGCAGTCTAGTTGTTTACTGTAAATTTTAGAATATTTCCAAAATTTTAATAAAATTAAAACTTCCATTAAATTTTAGCAACCCTCTTTTGTTTTGTTGTTTGTTAAAATGCAAACTTGGTGCCGCTTACGAACCTTCCCTCAAAACTTTTCGCAATTTGTTTTGAAACTTTATATATTCTATCTACCTATATTTATTTATGATTTTTCAGTTTATTTATAAATAATTAGATTTTTTTAATTCGTCAACATTTTTGGTGAGCTTTTATGTAGCAGGACAGATATACAATTTTTGAGCAGAAAAATATATACCGTTAATTTGGAAGCAAGACTTTTTTATAACACTATCTAATTCTGATTCTCAAATAAACATTTTTGAATGGTAACAGTTTTGTTTTAAATACAATAACTTCAAAAAAGATTTACCCGTTTTGATGTACCTACTGAGTTTTGGCTAAATTACAATAATGATTTTGAGTTAGTAGTACTTAGTCAATTATGCTAGAAAAAATAGTGAAAATAAATAGCTTTTTAATATTTTATAGCAATGATTGTTCCAACATAATTTTTTCAAAACCTTGGGGCAAAGTATAATTAAAATTATCTAAAATAATGTCCAATATTGCACCATCATCAACTGTAACAAATATAAAAAATATTTTTAAAACTATTACAGAGGCAAACGTTACATATCTAAGCATTGATAGTTTTCGAGAAGGTCTTATAGTAGATAGTTCCAATCTCACTTAAGATAATAAAAAACTCGATATAATGTACATGTTATAACATTTGTTTTTATACTATCCCAAGTAACAATGAAACTACAGAAAAGTCTTAGTAAATATCTTTTAACCAACGAAAGATACTTACCGTAAAGCGCAGGATATACTGTGCCCTTTACATTCATAATTGAGTGATCAATTTCAACACCATTTACGAAAAATTTCAACTGGATATGGTCAAATGATACACCAATCACGTCGCCTTCTTGTATAGAGTTTATTTCGCTACTAGATGAATTATTTGATACATTTATTTTGTACAATTCTTGTTTATTATGTCTGACAATATGATCATGACAAAGGGCCCACGAATATTCATCCATACCACCTATAAATGGTTTTAATCATGTAATTTCTTTAGTTATAAAGGTAAATACTATTAAACCTTGTGTTAAACTAAGATCGGTCTGTCTGGTAGCTAATCCCACAGACCAAGAGCCGCTTTGTTGTATTTTCACTTCAAAATATGATTTGGATTGTACTAGTGGTGCATTTCCCAGAGCAGCACCTGAGCCACATACGCGTTGGCCCCCTTTTACTATTACTACTTCATAGCCTGGAACATTTGACTTTAAAATAGTGTTAATAAATATGTTAACAAATAATTATACCCATAAACGATGTATCTAATTGAATAGGATTTGGTTTCGGTGCCTGTTGGACGGTAGAATTAATATTAAATCCATGTAAACAATTTTTTAAACAACAAAATACTGAAAGAGATGACATTTTTTATACAAAACAATATGAATATAACCTAAAAACAAATTTTTGACAGTTCTTACTACGGTCATTTGAACTACCATATCATTTCACTCGGAGAAAAGCACAGACAAATTGTGTGATTCCAAATAATTCACTCTGTGGTAAAGGCCAAGATTAAAGAAAATAAAAGTCAAGATTAACCTAGAATTACAGCGTAATTTAAAATTTCTGTTTGTTTACTCAATATTGAGTTTTTACAAGATTTTGTATATATTCAAAAATGGCTAATACAAACGTAGATCTTACAGAAGAAGATGCAGCAGACCTACAGTTTCCAAAAGGTAAAAATAATTTCAGAACAAGTGATAATCACACAAAAAGTTTTTGTTTGTTACAGAATTCGAGAATGCAGAAACCTTACTCATATCTGAGGTGCATATGCTGTTGGAACATAGAAAAGCACAAAACGAATCTGCTGAAGATGAACAGGAATTTTCAGACGTTTTCATGAAAACCTTAACATATACAGATAGATTCAGAAAGTTCAAAAATAAAGAAACAATTTCTGCAGTACGGAAGTATGTTAACCAGAAATTTAATTTTGAAAAATGTTCTAATACGTAAATATTTTAGTTTACTAAATCAAAAGAAGCTGCACAAGTTCGAACTGGCTGCTATAGCGAATTTGTGTCCAGAGACAACAGAGGAAGCAAAATCACTGATACCTTCGCTAGAAGGGCGCTTTGAAGATGAGGAATTACAATCAGTACTTGACGATATTCAAACAAAGCGTAGTATACAGTATTAAGCCAAGAAAGACTAATAGCGAGTACTAACTAAAACGATTATTAATTCCATATTATAACTTTTTTTGTAATATATATTATTAAGTTTATATATAAACACTCAACTAGTTAAGATACAATATCTTTTGAGTAATATGCAGTGTTATGTAACTGGGCACGAATAAAAACCAATTTACAAAACTAATCTTTCTAAAATCATAATTTATTAACAATTACAATCTAAACAAAATGATCATTACACATAAAAAACTTAAATAGTAGGTATCTCACTAAACTCCTTCAACGTGTCTAAATCTCTCATCAACATTTGTAGCGTCTGCCGCGTTTTCGGATAATCCATATCACTTTCCATATTACTCATACCTTCCTCAAGCATATCCAACTGTTTTTCAAAATCGTCCAATCTCTCTTCAACCAATGCTTCAGAATGCGCTATATGATCCAATAAATTCAATCGACAATCATCGTTATTTATTGCTGCTTCGGGTTTTGGGATGATTGGTGCCATCTGATTCAAATTGTTCTGCATCAACGTGTTTAAATCGAGTTTATCATCTTTACCACCTTTCAGGATCATCATAAGCATGTTAGCGTCGTTATGGGCATCGTTTTTGTCGTCTTCAACAGCTGTTTTGAAGAAAATATAATATAAATAAAATTAAAAGTAACTCTACGTATGCGTGTTGCTGGTTTAATGTCCAATAATGTAAATTTGGTGCGAAATTTAGTCACGAGATTCCTAATAGCCGCCTCAGAAGGTCGCCCAAACTGACCATAAATGGAAGAAGTGCACGATGCATGTTAAGAAATTAACCGAGCATGAATTTTGATAATAATAAGCGCTGTTGGTTTGTAAGTCGGAAGTTTCAAGCGATCCAAATTAAACGGGAAAGAAAGTTGAACTTCTGAAAATAATTTTTCTTACCTAAATCGTTTTTCACATATTGATGATCATCACTTTCCAATTTCGGTTGAATTGTCTTATCATTATCAGATTTCAACTGAGATTTCTCTGGCAATCCAAGTTTCTCCCATGCTTTTGCCCATAAATATAGTTTCGGATGGTTTTTATTACTTAAATAATCAATTTTATTAACAAATTTTATTTAAATATAACAATTTAAACTTACTCAGCAATTTTTAATTTTACTGCTAACGTGTGCATGTAGTCTTTCAGTTCTAGTAATCCTCCAGAGATGTCGAAGCATTTTTTCAATCGATCAAAACGCATATTGAGTAGATCATTGTCTCTGCTGTGGAAGCTTGTTGTTGGAAGGGAGCCTTGTTTTAACCAGTCTTGATCATGCTGAAGAATTACAGCATTAGACAAGTGTTGTTTTGTTCTAAATTTGGCAATAATTATAATACGCACCTTATACTTCATAGAATTCCGCTCACGCAATGGATGCTGACAAATATTACACACATATTTCTCCGGTACGTCATTTTCGTTCAGTATATTGTTGCAATACGCATGCTGCCAACACAAACACAATTCACATTGTATCATCAATCCATCTTCCTCTGTATAACCGCAAGTGCAGTTAATGATCTCCTCTTGTTTCATACGCTCCAACTTGATAATCTTGCCACCTTCAATTATAACTCCGTCAAATTGCTCTATCAATGGTTTGTCAAGATTGCCCCCCGCCACACTGGCATCGGTACCAGTGTTACAGGACATCGTCCCATCCACATCAGCATGTGAAGTGGTGGAGTTAGTTGTGGTCGATTGAAGATATATGTCACTTTGTGGCATATTTGTGGTAATGGATGTTGTAGAAGAATTAGTTGAAGAAGACGGTAATAGTGGTTGATCGGTAGATTGCAAGGGAAACGTCGATGACTGCTGTTTACTGCCTGACAGTTAATTATCTGATTTTAGTAATGAGCTTATACATATTGTGATTGTCAAACATTTGTATTATAAAAATATAAAGAACAGCTAAACGCCGTAGATAATAACAAAACGTTGTCTGTCTTACACACAATCGACAGCCAATTATTCCAACCCGTCGAGCTTGTTGTGTGTTGCTCATCAATATCTTGAGACATTTATTTATTCTGTTTCGACAAAGAATGTTTTTATTTTTTAATACTCACTCTTACAACAGGCAGTATAGTTGGTATTGTGACGAATATAAAAAGTAGGTACCCAACGCTTAGAGAGAAATAAATACATCGCCAACACCACGTTGGCTCTACTATAGTAATCAGATGAATCATTTTCGAAAGCTCGCGATTCAACGAAACGCGAGGAGACTGTACAAATTTAGTAGGCTATACCTCGTCCGGGCGCTGTGTTAATCTAGAATGGAGATACGTGCGCCAGAATGTTCGACTACTCACTGGAAGTGTTCGAGAAAGAAGGCCAACCATATATATACCCAACGTAACACAGACAGTTATGAAGTGCAGTTAATAGTTGAGAACAGTGTGTGACTGCTACCCCCTACTCCAGCTACTCATGAGACATTAAGATGTAGCAAAGATATCAAATCCACCGAGATGGAGCCAGATTACCGAATAATGATAGAAGTAGGTCCCAAAAAAGAAAAAGAACAACCCAACATTGTTCGCCATTTAATCAAGAGCGGGTTGCCGTCGTCTTAGACAGCAGGAATCCTTCTCAACCATTGCTGAAATCCCTGGTCGCTGTTTTATTAATAATTTCTGATAAAATATTCATAATATGCTTACCTCTAACAACCTCAACAATTTCTGTTACACCCCGTTTCCGTTTCAATCCCTGTCGGCCTTGTCCTCCACCACTCTCATCTAAAACATTCTCAACAGTGGACTGTTGTGCTCCACTGCTTCTTACCACAGGCAACAGTGTTTTTATGCCAGTATGTGAACGATTGCCCATTGTCTTTAAACCAATAATATCATCTCTCTTCGATACATCAGGAGAAGATCTATCAAAAATGTCGGAATAAGGTTGAGGGCCGCGTGGTGAAAGCATGTCAGATTCATCTTTGGATTTCTGCGTCAGTAGTTTGATAATTTCAATGTCTTTTGCCTGAACCTAAGTAATTAGGGAATTTACAATGGGTGATTCTAATAATTTAACTCGGTACTTACTTTGGGCGTAGAAGAACCTGGTGAAGATACCATAGCCATATCAGATCCATCAATTTTTGACATTTTCTGAGCACTACCAACCATTTTATCAGCAGCATTTTTGGTGCCTTGTGGTGTGCTACTAGCTTTACCTGATGGTCCTGGTGATCGATCCAGGTTTTCCCCAACAGTTCGAGCGTACGCTAAATCCGCAACATTTGGTGTCGAATCCAAAAACTTAGTATATTCTGGGTGATAATGCTTGACATGCATTAAGGCTAGATTTTCACGTCGAAAGGTTTTACCACAACCTTCTATTGGGCATTTGTAGGCGTCATCTTCGAAGATTATTTTAAGTGCTGGTTGGATTTCACCTAATAATAAACGATTTGATTATTAAAGGTATGAATTTAAAAGAATGTAACAAAACTTCGCAACTTTAACATCTTCGAAAAACCCCAAGAATGTTGGACCAAGGCCAGAATTTGAAAAATCTCGTGAAGTTCTGGAATTACCATCGAACGATTATGGGTACTGGGCGAGTAAATTTATTTGCTGACTGTTTCAGCTGCGTTTATTCCAATCACAAATGTGACGCAGAAGAGTGCTGGTGGCGAGACTTGCCGCGTATGGAGATTCTGGGTTTTGAATGCATTGGATTGCTAGCTCTTTCTCTGAGCGTGCACCGATCGTCTGCATAGGAAATTTCAAGTCTTCTGCCACTCACATTCCTCCGGATCTGCCTTGTAGTGTCATGGACATAATTTATTTTTGATTATAACACTATATTGAACAATTTACAACTCTATAGGCTTGCGGGGATTAAACGAGTCTTATTATATTCCTTAAATTAGTAAATAATGAGGCTTCTTCCTAAGATTGACCTTCGCGTTTCATCAAAAAATACACGGTCGGATTTTAAAGGGTTGTAAGCAAGGTACATGTATACTTACCAGCCACATGTTGATCTTCAACAATATCTTGAGTTTCCTCCTTAATTTCCGAGTCTTCAGTAACATCCACTTCTAGGGTACTAGTACTAGGCTTAACAGGTCGACTGGATTGGCCGTCTAAAAGTTGTTTTCTATTGCGTTTCCTTGACCGTGACTTTGATTGAACTGACAGCTGGCCACGATCTCGACGTTTTTTCCTATATAGACTAAAGTCGAACAAATTGATATCCAAATGACTCCATTCCGGTTTTGCATTCAAATACTGTATCACTTCAGCACGGGCGCGAAGTCGACGGCCTTCCGGTCTACATAAATATGGAAACAGTGATGATTATATTTCAAAGAAACTGAAAATATAAAGAAAAAATCCAAGAAACTTTTATTACTTACGAAACAATGACTGTATCCCATTTCCCTGCAGTAGGACCAGAAGATTTCTGAACCAAATGTTTTGCCCATCCTTCTGGCATCCGTGGATCTGGTACGATAACAGACTTTCGGGCACCATCGATAGAGTCCATTTCAGACGGTTCACCAACTGGTTTCCCATTGATAAATCTAAAATCAATCATCGTGTATATTGGGAACAAAGTTTTACAGATTTGTATTTTGTCGAACTCACAAGTTTTATACATTTGTATTTTGTCGAACTCACTTAATGATACAAATAACAAAACGACAATGACTTACTTGGGTCGCCATTCCAAATAGCTATCTTTTTGTTCGGTGCTTCCTACATCTGTTGTTGGGACTTCATCAGATATCTTCGTGCCTCCAGGCAAGGCAATTTTACGTTTCTTCTCCCGTGATCCTGACGCATGTTTCGGAAGTGTATTTCTGAACAATGCTGCTACATTTAGTTTACGTTTCTTGTCTCTTCGCTCCTGTTTTGTATTTTTCGATGGTGCAAACAATGGTGCTGGTTCTTTAATTACCTGTTCTTGGGATTCAATTATTTCATCTTTAATATTTGCTTTTGACATTCGCTGTGATTTTACGGTTTTTGTGAAACCATCATCAAATAAAACCTCATACGAATCTATTGGGCGACAAAAAGAAACGATTAAAAATGTTTTTATACTGTTTTTAACACTAACGTACCATTTTCCAGGATTTTGGTAACTGTTGCAGGAAACTTCTTTCCATCACTCCAACATGCCATGCATCTGTCACCTACATCATACTTACATACAGGATGTAAAGGCCGAAGTCTAGAGCTGTTCATTGATATCCATTCGTCGTATTTACTAGAAAACTTTTCGAAATGAATTAGGACCTCATTTTCTTCATAATCAACTTCGATAATCTTCGCTGGATACCATAGATTGTTGTTATCCAACACTTCCAAACGAGAGTTTATTGAGAAATTCATGGGTGAATCACTATTTGTGCATGACGATAGTTCTTGTGCCTCAACAGTTTCAATTGTAGCGGTTGGTTCCTCTTTGACTTCCTGTTTTGGAGCTACAACTGTAGCTGTAGTAGAACTGATGCTGGTTTCTAATTTTTTAGAACTGTCATTATCACTGTGTTTTGTTGCAACAGTTTCTTTCTTAGCATCTACAATACTATCAACTTGATCTTTCTTAGTGGTAGCTTCAGCTTTCAGTGCTTCTAATTTTGATTTGTCCCATGGAAAGACACTGGGTAATACACCCTGTCTTAACATATACTTGGTACCTTTAAAACTGCAGAAATCAGCACGTAAAAAGTGTCTCGAACAGACGTACAATACTTTACGATCTTCCGGTACACGACACAAGGATATCCATTTTGGTCGGAAATCGGGATGATGGGGTATCTTATGAAATGTTACACCTTGATCTTGGGGACGATTAGAGTCCGAAAGACAGTTTTCCACACAACATTTACGTACCATCGTGTCTCCAACAAGCGTGTGGCAATAATACGCAACGCAAAATGACTCAAACTTTCAAATCTATCAATAGAGAAATTAAAAATCAAATTTCAGCTTAGCAAGAAGGCTTTGTTTTTTATTCGACATTGTAACCTATTTCTGATCTCTCTTCTTCTTCTTCTGATCATTTCATTCTAATCATATCTTGGAATTCAGCCAGAGCAGACGTTGCGTTTTTATCGGAAAAGTTTACAATGAAGATTTATTAATTCATTACATGAACGCTAATCTGATACGATTTTCCAAATAAAAACAGGGAAATAGAATGACCAAGAAAGGTGAGGCGCAGTTGGCCAGCTCT
Source organism: Apoderus coryli (assembly GCA_911728435.2). NCBI lineage: Eukaryota > Metazoa > Arthropoda > Insecta > Coleoptera > Attelabidae > Apoderus > Apoderus coryli. The sequence goes on from OU452212.1 coordinate 6,899,335, forward strand.
CCAACTGCGCCTTCCATTGTTCTACTTTCTGGTTTTCAAGAAAAAAAATCAAGCATTATAATTAGTTCAGAAAAGCTCTACATTAAGATAACCTTTAAATATTAACCTCAATTCCAACTACTCTAAAACTAAAACATCAAAATATTTACAATCATTTCTGAAAGAAAAGTTATTAAAATGTATTCGCTAGATTTAGATCCCATTTGTGGCTATACAATTCTGATCAAATTGTATAAAGATGTTGAGAATGCCAAAGAATTACACCACAAACTACTGAAAGGTGAATTAGAGTGTTGTATGATAAAGCCATCGTTAATTTGTGATCCCCTACAAGTTGTAGTAGCTGCGAATAAAGCTTTATTAGCAGAAAAAACTGTAACTAAATCGATATATACGGAAATATTATTTAATTTGTCAATATCCAAAAATATAACGCAGAGTTTACAAACATTTGGATTTAGTGATAAGGATACTAGTTTGTTAATTGTTTTGATTCGTAAAACTGATAGTATTCCAAATGCAGAACAGGCTGTTACTTTCGTTCGCGGCAAGGAATTAGATATTTCAGAACTCAAAACGTTGGCAGACACAAAATGTATTAAAAAGGCATATAAAATAAGTGATGATGAATTTAAAAAAGGTGATTTGTTGGACTCTGTTGTCAGTAAAATAGCTGCCAAAGAAGTTTTGTAAAATATTTGTAATATAAATATGTAATTATATTTAATTTATTATTTTTGTTGTTATTTATTACTTAAATATATTTTATATTTATTTTGTGGCAAAAATATTGGAAATTTAAATGTTTACTTCTTTTGGAGACGCCACTGTATCAATGCTAGCTTCACATTATAGTAGTTAGAAAAATAATTTTGTTTATATGCATAACGTATGTTGCTCTGATATCAATAATAATAATTAATTAATAATTTAAATACAATATTTGTAAAGGGGTTGGGGTTAGCTAAATTTCTTGATTGAACATTATTAAATTCTAGGTACATGATTTAATTTTGTTGAAGAAAAATCAGAGATCCAATCACATCTAGAGACGAGGTATCGCTGTTACCTAATCTGGCCGAATTACCTAGAAGTTAAGGCCATATAAATAGAAGAAGAATTAGATCCAACAAATTTTGAGGTTATATTATAAATCTTTTATTTTGTGGATACAAGCAATAAGTAATTACAAAGTTTATGATTAATGCAATTTAAAAATTGCATTTATTAATGCAATATTAATTATAGGTTCAATTGTTAATAAACATATAGCATAATGTCGGACGAAGAATTGGTAATTTAAAACTTGGTTATCATTATCATATTACCCAAAATTCATAATTTCTAGGTTGTGGAATATATTAATAATGCTCTAGTAGCATCAACAAATGAATTAAAATTAAGCAACTTTTTCAAATTGAAAGAAACCTTGCTGAGAAAATCACCCAATCTATTACCGAAATATTTACAAAATGTCCTCAATTTCACTACTGACCGTAACGCAGACGTCAAAAGAGCTTTGGTTGGGTTTATTGAAGAGCTATGGTAAAATAACACTTGAATTTTATTAATTTTGAAGTGTTAACTCTTAAATTTGCAGTAAAGTTCGGGAATCGTTAATACCCAAAGTGACTTTAAGCCTCCATATGCTTTTATGTGATGAATCTGTACCTGTACAAAAACGAGTAATTCAAGCTGCAATTACAATTTACAGAAGAACTTTAGCATGGTTATGTAAAGCGCAAAATATCACAGATGAAATGGAAGAGGCTTGGAAGCAACTGAGTACAATTAAGCTGGAAATAGCTAATATGATTGATAGTGATAATGATGGTAAAATATTTCTGTTAAAAAATACTATTAACACTATATACTGATAGTATTTCTTCTTCTTAGGAATCAGAACAAGTTCTGTAAAGTTTTTGGAATGTGTAGTTTTATTGCAAACATATCCAGATGAGACAGAAAATAAAAAAACTAACGATTTCTCGTTGGATAATGTGCCGTTAACTCTGAAAATTGCACGACGAAGGAAGTTGGAAGAAGAAGCAAGGTACAGAAGATAATTTTTTATGAATACATTTCTTATGTTTTAATATTTTAGTAATCTGTTTGAACTGTTAGTTAAATTCCATGGTTCACCACATATTAGTAGCGCTAACTTGTTAGCTTGTATCGGCGTTTTGACAAATGTCGCTAAAACTAGGGCCGAATTCATGGTGCGCGTTGTATCGGCTATAAATTCGTTGTACCACAATTTGCCACCAACGTTAACGACTACCCAAGTCAGTTCTGTAAAAAAGAAATTGAAGACGGAATTATGTAATCTTATTAAGCATCCAGCAGCATTTGAGTATATTAGTAATATCTCCCCGTTATTATTGGAGCTGGGTAGGTGTTGTACTTAACAATTTTCATCATTCTCAATATTCCGTTTCCACTTTAAGGTGTTTCCCAGGCAGAAATCAATAAGTTGATCCCGAAATCAGATGAACGTCGCAAATACAACAAACGCACGTTATCTGCAGAATCCTCCGTCCAACAACTCATGAAGAAACCTCGTCTGGATGTTGTTATTACACCAGACGACGATGACGACGATATGGATAATGACTTCAATCTATTTCCACCACAAGATGACAGTAACGATAAAACGGAAGCTGAACCAGTGGTGGAAGAACCACTGACACCTCTAGAAGCCAATGAAAGGTTTATAATCGACAATCTAACGGTAGAGAAAGCGATTTATTTAGTTTTTACTAATATACCTAAATTGCCAAATAGTGCGCCGGAAAGTTTCATGCAAGACTACGCCGCATATGTGAAGAGCGGTCGTGTTGGGAAACGGGAATCGTTAGCGGAGGCATTAGGCAGACAATTCGTTGAAGCCAATGTTGGTCCGGGTGCGAAAATCCAAGCGACGATATTGGAAAATAAGAAGAAAGAAGAGCGTGAAAATAACAGGAAGAGAGAACGGGAAAATGATGGAGGCAAGGAAGTTGAAGAAAAGGTAAGTTTTATATTAATAAAGAACTTTATTTATTCTGTGTATATGAATTATTCTACCTCTCATTATTAGAATCTCTCAGTGAAATGCAATATGATTTAATGGAGTTGTTACTTCTTGTACGGCCATTGTGAACTGGTTTCACCGGGCATATTGCATGCTCACACTAGACTCTCGTCGCCAAAAACATCTTGTTGCTAATAATATTGGTTATACTGATTGTATACCATTGTATTCTACTGAATATAAAATTTTGGTAATAAATTTCAGATAATAAAAAAAGAGAAAAAAGAAAAACCCACAAAAACTTTGAATCTAAAAGAAATTACGAAACCATTGATGAAAGATGTGAAAGAAAAACTGTTAGTGTCATCAGTGACGAGATTACTAAATTCGGATAAATCTAAAAATAAAAATTTACTACAAAAAGTCACTACTACGTTAGCTTCAAGTTTCAGTTCATCAGTACGTGAGGCTATTCTTACGCATATCTTATTAGATTTGAGGTCGAATATTGATACAGCTTTAGCTTGGCTATTTGAGGAATATAGTATAATGCAGGTAATAATTAATATCTAGCGAGAATTTCCCGGAAGAGTTAAAGATTATGTGTGTTTTTAGGGGTTTTCTCGAATTCCACCATTGCGTAAAGGTGTACGACCTGATGAATGCTATAACATTCTCCTGTGTACATTCATTCAGTCATCCTCTCAAGATGCACTAGTGTTGTCGCGGTTACTCATGGAAGCACCACTTATTACAGATTTGGCGTTATGTGAGATTCGGTAAGTGATATTTCTACAAATATATAAAACGCACGAAAATCCGATGCGACTTCTAAACCTCGTGTGGAAATTTATTAATTTACCTTTATCTCCATTTATAGGCATGTATGTCAAGATTTAAACCGTGCCCCATGGGCGTTAGGGCTTCTGCGGGACCTTACAGTTCGTAAACCACCCAAACAGTTAACATTTTTGAATGCTCTACTATCGTACACTACCTTTGAAGCACCAGAAGTACGAGATGCGGCTATTGGTCACGTTTTAGATCTACATAAACTAACTGAAGTTAAATTGATTATTGAGGAGTTTGCAAAAATGAATTTGGAGTTTTTGAAGTTGCCGAAGCCGCCAGAGAGTTTATGTGGGGAAAATCAGGTATTGTTATGTTCCTGAAATGATAGTTTGCTGTTTTACCAAGATGAACTCTTTGCAGGGTCGTGTCAAAAGTGAATTTTGGAGTGATGACTTCATCAGAGCATGTTTGTTACCGTATGTGTCACTTATATCGTCTAATCCGAGTTTAATTCATGATTTGGCAAAGATTTATGTCCAAACTAATGCTGATATCAAACGGATTATTTTGCGATTAGTTGAGGCTCCTGTGCGATGCATAGGTAAGTTTGTTCATTAAAAAAAAGCAAGTAACCTTGAGGAAGATCTATTATTATACTTATTAAAATGTTTTCAAGGTATGGAGAATGCTGAACTTCTTAAATTGGTCGAGGACTGTCCCAAAGGTGGTGAAACCTTAATAACACGTGTGATACATGTGTTAACAGACAAAGGACAAGCTCCGAGTATCGCGTTGGTAGAAAGAGTACGGGAATTGTATAATACTAGAGTGTCTGATGTCAGATTTTTAATACCTGTATTGAATGGTTTAACCAAGAAAGAGGTAATTCTGCGTCCAATGGTTCACATCGCGTAACCTTTTTGTAAATACTTTTGCTAAAAGATTATGTTATGTTTGTTTTTCTAGATTATCTCTGCTCTACCAAAATTAATTAAATTGAACCCAATTGTTGTTCGCGAAGTATTTAATAGACTTCTAGGATTACATGGTGAAAGTCCAATATCACCTTCTGAACTCTTAGTGTCATTGCACTTAATTGATTCAAACAAAGCTGATCTGAAGACTGTTATTAAAGCCATCTCGCTATGTCTTCAAGAAAAACAGGTAAGAGTAGCAATTTAATTGCTTTTTGCGGTATAAAGTGAAATAATTGTCAATATTTACTTGTTATAGGTGTTTACTCAGGAAGTTTTGGCTGTTGTTCTGCAGCAATTAATGGATCAGCCACAAATACCGACGTTATTGATGCGTACAGTTATACAGGCCTTGGGTAGTTATCCGAGATTATCAGGATTCGTTATGAATATTTTGCAGAGGCTTATTTTGAAGCAGGTTTGTACTTTATCAAAAAATAATTATGCAACTTCTTCAAAATACGGTGCATTTTCTCATGTAAAGGAATCCACTAATGCAGTGATTAAAATGGGGCAAGGCTTGTGCCTTGCCTTACTATCAGTAAAAGGACGACTTTACAGAAACTTTTACTGATGACATGACTGGCATCTCGATATTTCGCAGCACACAGTAGTAAAATAATACGAAACGATCGCATATTAATAACGTTTCAGTGTAGCCCTCGTATAACAGACTTCTGTCGCGTAGGCCTCGTAATTTCTAATTTGTTTACTGCTTGCAGCTGCAGTCGGCAACGCTTTTCGAACGAAAATTAAGGACCGCTCTTTCCCTAATTGTTATAGTTTTACTAATTGCAATATTTACTGTATAAGTGATGCTTCATTTAGAAGCTTTTACACATTTATTTGGTATCTTAGTTGCATTGATTGTTTCCTGTTATATTTCTAAGGTGTGGAAACAAAAAGTCGTATGGGAAGGCTTCATAAAATGCTGTCAACGCACCAAACCACAAAGCTTCGCCGTCCTAATGCAATTACCTCCACAGCAATTATCTGATGTATTGAAAATTTGTCCAGAACTACGTCAGCCACTAAAAGATCACTTGGCAGCATTTACAGAGGCTCAAAGGTCACATGTACCTGCAGCGGTACAGGAGTTGCTCATCGGACCGTATGCATCCACAGACGCAGAGGGTACTGTGGTTCCTCCGGCAATGGTAATGGGTGTACCACCTTCAGATGTTGTGGTATGTAGTTTATTTGAAGAAACTCTTGAGTAGAGCAGCTCTTTATTCTCTTTCTGTTGATACATTGAAGTGGTATTTACAGTAGCCATGTTTTTTTGTTTTTTAGGTAATTGATTCAGTTGTTAGTCAACCTGTGGCAGTACCAGCCGCACCAACGGAACCTTTGCCGCCTGGCATGGACTGACAATAGAGTTTTCATAAGGATTTACTTTTATTTTTTAAAACACATGTCCATTTTGTGTTACTAATTTCACCAACTATAATATTTAATTGAATTGTTACCATTTGAATCGTTAGTGGCATACAGAAGTCATTATTTCGCAAGTCGAATCGGAAATTTCTACCTATATTTTACAGACGCATATTCGAGATATTATTAGAAACTTTCTCAAATAATTGATTGATCGACTGTAATTTTCTTAAGCTAATAAAGAATACAAGCTTTTATTTCTAGCTGTGTAGGGTTGAAGTCGATGCGCCCGGCATTTTCTGTAGGAATATATAATTATTTAATATACTATCCTAAAACGGTAATATCAAAATATCAATTGATCGATACTCTGTACGCGACAGAAAAATAAAGGACGTGGCTAGTCAACCGGTAACGGTTGAATATAAATAACCGGAAACTAGTTATGATGTCACTAATGACGAATTTTTCGACGCTGTAGTTCTATCTTTTCCGTTTATTTAATAATAATAAGGAAACGCTAGTTCTGTAATAGAGTGTATCACAAAATGCTGAAACTTATATTATTTTAAACGATAAAGTGCAAATCGTAAACAAACACTTCCCGCTAATTTCACACTAACATAACCTATAAAACAACTGGAAAATAACTGAAACTGAAAACGCAACTAGTCAATTTGGTCGAAGGAAATAATCAAGTATAACGTAAAGCACTGGATCTGAGACTCCGCAGCACTTCATTGTGCGTCTGTCAAGTACACTAAAACAATGATGATGGCTAAGTACCCAATGGTGAAGGCCAATACGAAATGGAATTAATGAATGGATAACCTACAAAGCTGCCGTATCTTACTCAGCGGTTAAATTCACGTTATAGAGCGGGGAGAATCATACGTCAGTCATGACGCCCTAATACATTTCACGCTCGTTTATATTCAACCGTTAGCTGCTGGCTAGCCACGTCCAAAAAGATAAAAATATAGCCACCCATGGTACAATATCTCTCTAGGCAGGATATGGCCTCGGTTGTGCGGAAGTCGGTGGGGGAGTGTGACGTGGTCTGTGCCAGCGCCTGGTAAAAAGTTATTTCACGGTAGTGAATTGAGGGTAAAACGGCTTAATGTTTGTTGTCGTGCAGACTCTTTGAAAGAGATTTGGCACATGAACTAATGAATTTACCATGTCGTCTAAAACTAAAGCCTGGTTCTGTGCCTAATAAAATAAATTGAAACTCACAAGAATCAAAGGGACGACAAAATTACATCTATCAAGTATACAATAAATAAAAATGTATTTTGTACATTTTTAAATATTTAGTACCTATTGTTAGTATTGAAATGAGTCACAGAACTAACAGTGGTGACGGCAGTAAGTCTTTTATTCTTTTTAGTGCCACAAATTATACCTTACGTGCATGGCATGCAAGTATTCACTTGGCACAGATGACGTCACTGCGCGAACTAGACCTATTTTGAACCGGTCGATACCCTACCTAGAGAGTTTTTATACCATGGTAGCCGCCTATATTTCGCGTAGTTTTGTCAGTGCATATTTTTAACTTTCTATTAACCAAAATTGATTGAGGAAATTGAATTTTTTATTTTCTTTCTTGACTGTGTAAATATTTCAACCAATAGAGAAAACGTAGGTAACAATTAACGGTGAAAATAGTAACTATGGTCATTCCGATTGTATAATAAAAGTATGTCGTGTCTCGTATTTTATATTTAAAATTATTTTCTGTCCGATTGTAATGTAAACATATTTTCAAATTTAATTATATTATGATAAAATATATTTTTTATCTTAACATAGTAGGTAATAATTTAGGGGGTTATATGGGCACATATTCCTGCATTATGGTGCACTTTGAGTATATAATATGACAACACAATATTGTAAAATATTTTAATAAATAAATTAGGTACCTACAAAAAATACTCATATACATAATTAATCATTCTAGAGATTCCACGATATTTCTACTCTATTTACAGTGACTTGTGATCCTGGGAAACTTCTAATTGTATCCTCTCTACTCGATGAAGAATAACTTGACGAACTACTGGATGGAGTTTTATGTGACGGTAAATCAATGTCCATGTCAATGGTATAGCGGTGGATTAACGGCGATACTTCTGGATAGTCATCCATAAATCCAACGAATTTCTTCAGCACTGTTTTGTTCACTTCGCGTAGGTGCCGTGTGTCTAGGTCTTGCTGCAAATTATAGTTTTTAATATGTCTACAACCAAGAACTAATCAATTTGAGGGATTTTTGGACACTGAGGTTCAGAAAACTATGACAGTCGCCTCGCGTACCCAAAATGCTGAATGTTGAAAGAACTACACCTTGGAGACCAGATACCAATCTTATAAAATCGTTAAAATATACAATAGAAAAAGCCAATGATGAAACCGAACGTTTGTAAGTTGGAAAAAACATTCCGCTTCAGGTGGGAATTGAACCCACGTCTCACGCTCGACTTTTCAGCGGACAGCGGACATCTAACATTTTTGGGGCGAAGTTGAGAGGGCTTTGGCCTGTGTTGGTTTTTAAATTTTAAAGTTATTTTGATCAGTGTATAAATAATTGATATAGCAAGTTAAAATGGAATAACATACCATATATTTCGAGACATCTGCACATTTCAGCTTTTTCAGGAACTTTTTAACTTGAGCTTCTGCTCTTTCCAATTTTTCTTGTTTAGCATACTGATGTCTTCTTATCTCCTCACTTTCATCTTGGCAACTTGTTACTTTTTCTTTAATTGCATCCCTTTGTTCTTCGATTTCTTTCAATTTTTGTTTGGTCTCTAGGTTTTATGAAATAATATTTTTATAGTTTGTTGATAATACCAACGAACATATAACATATAGAAGGATCAGTCGAAACGTTCCGGTTGCCGTTGCCGCTGAAAGCAATGCGGCTAGTAGTCAGTCACGAATTCTTGTAGCGAGTGAGCGTTATCTGTGTCTTGGTATGTTTACTACTAAAGTCACACCTATTCTTCTATGATATATCGAGAGAGTACGGAAAATAAAGTCATATTATTATAAAATTATTGGTTTCCAAAAGGGTAACACTCGACTCCGCGCGTAGGCCTTTCAAATTCGTTTACTGCTTGCACCTGCAGTCGACAAGTCTTTGATCAAACGAGAATAAAGGGCCGCGTCAAAGTGATCCTTCTATACCGTTAGATGTTCGGTGATAATACCTTCCAATTCTGTTTCTTTTTTCATGTATTCATCTTTGTGTTTTTTGAGGTTCGATGTTGCTTTTCGGAGTTGTTGTTCCAAATCTTCCAGTTGCTTTATTTCCTCATCTGAATAAGTTTAAATAGTATAGAATTATTATAATTACTTTTTTATTTCAGTTTAGAATAACTAAAACTCGTAGTCAATCTACTCAGTGAGTCAAACTAATGTGCGTTGACGTCATCAGTAACTTTAAGCTCTATTCGACATCTGCTAATAACGTTGGACTTGACGTTCGATTTGACGAATTGACAAAAAATGTGCATGGTAACTTTGACACAACGGATATGATGGGATTGTGCATTCTATGGCCCCTGCGACTTCTTGCGATTTCCGAGTGTAAAGGGAACCATGAAAGGATGACGTTTTGCTATCATTAGAAACAGGATCTAGGAGCTGCCAACCAAGATTGGAAAAAGCACACGTTTATTATTATATCTCAGAGGCAGCAAAATTGAGATTATATCAATCAGAGACAATCGTTTTTCTAGCCCAATAGTACCTTCACTACTCCTTCAAAAATAAATATTGGAATGCATATTTTTACGCAAAATCCCATGATATAGATTGGTAGACTAACTAATTTAGAATCTAATCAAAGCAAATGATGTTTCGGCCTTAGCTTGACGATCATAAAAAATTACCCTTTTCCTCAACTGTTGTCATATTAATCTTAAATGCCAGATTAGTTAAATTGACAACTTTCAAAGTATTTTCCATTGCAACGATCTCCTTCTCAGCTTTCTTAATTTTAGCATCTAATTCATCTCCCTGTTGTTGCAACATGTATTTTTCTTGTGCATTTTTAATTTTGAAATGCGTTATCGTATATGGCTGACCATCTTTATCTTTACCTAAAATCATGTAAATACAAAACGGAACATAAATCTACCATTAATTTTCGATAGTAGAGACTTTTTGCACATTCGACGTTAGATTTAACGGCTTTGCTTAGTTCAGAAATTATTTTAACGTTAATAATAATCTACTACGTTTTTCTTTTCGTGGATTGATTATTTGGGGGCTGATTCTTCAATTGCTTTGAGCCAATCAGAAGTCCTTTCAAATAGCGTTATGGTAATTTCTGCGCATGCGGTCCCAAACCTAACGTCACGCCATTTAAACGTGAGTTGGAGATGTGCAAAAAGTCTGAGAAATTTACCTAGTGCCATAACTTCTATATGATACTTCTTTTTCAACTGGTCAATTTTCACATTTCTAAGGGCTATATCACCACGTAATCTACCCTTATCCTCATCTAAAGCACGTTTTTTCGTTAGAAGAATTGCTTTCGAAGTATCTATTTCGATTTGTCTTTCTTTCATGACCTATCATAAAAGCATATTATGCATTAGTTTTATTAAAATATAAAATATATCAAAATATGATTACCTTATCTAAAGTCAATTGCAACTTTTCCAAATTGTATATTTTCTTGTTTTCTTTCTCCATGTCATTTTCAATATGATTTATGCGTAAACGCATCAAATTTTCTTCTACCTAATAACAAATAAAACGTACCTAATGTAGTATGCTTTAAATACCTATTTATAAAAAGGGTGATAGGGCTAATCCGGGGAACTATAAGCCAATTTCTGACTCTCTTAAAGATCCTTGAGTGAGATATTTTTAGAGAAACAAACTTCTGCCTTGCTTTGGATCTTCTTAGATCCTATCGGCCAGATTGACGGCAATGCGTTAAGATACAGGCAGTTTAGACGTTGACAGTAGACCAGTGTTCTCCAGGGGTCGGTTCTTGGACCTCTACTATTCATAATATATATGAATGACCTGCCTAACTCTCTGGATCCCTATAGATCTATACTTATCGCGGACGACACTAGTATAAAAACCTTGACTTCCGGTGTAGTTGACGCTCAGGATTGGTTCACCAGCAACTACTTAAAGTTAAACTGTGATAAGAACCAGTCAATTGTATTTATGGCAAATGCTCGAGTTCTGTCAGCATTCCTCGATCACAGACTCACTTGGGCGCAGCACATTCAGACAATAAACAGAAAATATATCCTTTCAAGTACCGGCAACTCTGATGAATACTGAACTGTTTTATGCACCTTACCTGTTTTTCCTGAGTGGATTGTTGTGCTCCAGCGATTTGCTTTTTACCAATCTCAAACTCCAGCAGATGATTTTCAATCTTATCTTGCAAATACAACATTTGAGTTTTGTCAGCAGCTATAAAATTCGACAGTCGTCGCATTTCATCTTGTAAATGATCAACTTGAACTTGCAGAGTATGCTGCACCTAATGTTCATAAAACAACTTTACAATTAAATTTATAATAATAATTGCTTGTTGCGACTATACCTCTAAATGATCCGATAAAGTTGTTTCCATTTCCCGAATTTTCTCATCCCTCTCATCTGTATGTTCCTCCTGTCTACTAGACCCTTCCAATTTACACAACTTCTGCTCAAACTCGTCAATTTTAAAGTCCTATTTACCAAGTTTTGATTAGAGTAGTTAGTGTGTTACGTTACTAGCTAAAGTATTTTCTTACCATATCATAAACGACCCATTTCAATTTTTCCAACGCCTGTTGTTGATCGGTGATATGTTTTCTCAGCTTATTACACATGAAAAATGAATTTACAACATCTAATTCGGTTCGTTTGCCCAAATCTCTATGTTCTTTTAATAACAATTCTGCCCTGTAAATGAGTTTATTTTGTAATACCTTGAGAACACAAAAATAATCACCATTTGATATAACCCAACCTGTAGATCGCTGCATTAATTTTCTTCGTATCAGCCATGTAAATTGCCCGTTGTTTCTGCTCAATTTCAATTGATTTTTGTAACTTATCTAATTGCTCGGCGGAAGACATTGAATTGCCTTTCATGTCCTCTAATTTCTTTTCCAATTTAACAATATCTTCTTGGTATTTGATACATGATTGTTCTTTCTCGTGTATCTCTTTTGTTAGCCGCTTACTTTTCACTCGTTCATTCTCCAAGATATTTGCAGCACCAGACACTTCACGTTTCAATGCTTGTAGCTACAAAAATAAGGCTTAAACCTATCAAACAAACCTGTAACATCAAGTTATTGCTCACTTCGCCATGCATAGTCAACACCTGTTGTCTAATCAATCCCAAATCACGACGCATTCGTGAATTTAACGAATTTAATCCTTCTATTTCCAGTTCAATTTCCTTATTGTTTTTGATCTCAATTGCAAAATAACCTTTTTCTTCTTCCAGCTGTTCTATCTGTTTCTCAAATGCTTCTTCATCCACCAAAATATCTTCTTGAATTTTTGATATATCATTATCGCGTTGTTGCAACATTTGCACAGCCTCTTTCCAACGTTCAATAAGCGTGTCGCGTTCGTTAAGCTGCTGCTTCATAGCTTTTCCCGAGCGTTCAATATTCATCTCATCCCCTTGCAATTCTCGTACTAATTTATTCACTGTTTCCGTCTTAGTATCAAATTCATTCTGAAGTAATTGACGTTTAGCTTCCAATTCGTTAAACTTTCTCTCATCTTCCTTTGAGAACTTCTTTATTAGTTCATTATCTTCGTCACGCTTTTTTAGAGCTTCTTCCCATGCTTCAAGAGCTTCAATATCCCTACGACCATATTGAATTTAATGAGAATTAAACCTTACATTGTACAGATATTACCATCCAGTTTCTTCTTTCATTTTTTCAGCTTTAACTATAACACGTTGTAAGTCATTTTTGTGAACAACTTGACGTTCTTCCAAAGTTTTAACATTTTTATTTGTGACTTCTATATCATGTTCAATACGACTTTTCTCTGCTTTTAGTGTATTCAAAGTACTTGATTCAACATCGAGTTGCTGTCGGTGTGCTGTTATCAATTTCTAAAAATTATAGTGTAAATTGAACATGACTATCCCGATGAGTTTTACATATGATAGAATTAAATGACTCACCTGAGTCTGCTCATTTTCCTGTGTGATAAATTTAAAATGTTCCTTCAATCCTTCCAATTTAACGTTTGCATTATTTAAAGCTGCTTTCACTTTGATTTTCTTGAATGCTAGCTTAGCTAGTTCTTCTTCTAATGCTTGATTTTCTGCATTAGCTATAGGCATTTGAAAGCCAGTATCCCAGCCCAATTTTTGTAGGATGTCCTCTATATGAGTCATAATTTATTGGTTTTGTTTTTTGATAAAAATATTGTAAATAGGTATAAATCTAATAATCTATTTATAAAAGAGTGAACATTTGAGGCACTGTTTTGTTTATTTCAATGTTTTCTTCACTAACATAAGAATTTGAGAGTTGTGTCAGTCATGTTATAGCTGGTTTTGAAGTACACAGATTATTAACAAACGTAACTAAGGAAATGGGGAGGTAAGTAAGTAAGCAGTAAAATTTAGGGGAGTTGAAAATCACATTTATTCACCCAAATAATACAAATTTGCCTTTAGAATGAACTTAAGGATTATGATATCAGTTTGATCAATATTGTATGGTACACGTATACGAGGTGTGGCTATAAAATAACGAGCATATTACTTTAAAAAATAGTTTGATTCTATAAATATTTAATTAAAACTTTAATTAATACAGTAGGAATTCTTTAAAACACAAATGGCAACAACAACAAACGAATAATATTCACTAAATGTTCAAATTGTCTCCCATTTTGTTCTAGGCAAATTCTACATCTTTTGGTAAAAGCAACATTTTGAAGATTATGAGCAAGTCTAGCAAAAACATCCCTGGATGGATGTCTACCGTTTGGGATATTTTTCCAAATACAAGTTTCTTGTCGCCTGATCATTTTTGTTACTTTCTATGTATCTAACATTCAAGCGTTGAACTTTTCAAAAACCTTTCTTAAAATAATATTAAAATTACTTCTTTTCTACTAAAAATTCCAAAATATTTAACAATATGGAGTACTACTGTCAATTTTCGACTATTTCGAACAGTGGTAGCGAACCCGTCGATCGCGAGCCCCTGGTAGCTCGCGAAGAGAATTCTGGTAGCTCGCGAAGAGATTTCTGGTACGTAGCTGCCAACATATCTATCTACATGCCAAACGACATGCGGAGGATTCCTCATTAAGGATAGTTTCTTAGGTCTTGATTCGGTCCTGTATGATAGCGTCCTATACCAAACCAAGGCCCCAAAAAATTGAAATCTGTTTTCCTAATAATGGGGTCGTGAAATTTACGCAGGATAATGATATTATGAAGGGCTATTTGCATGCCAAACGACATTCTTCGGAACGGTCATTAAGCATAGTTTCTTAGGTCTTGATTAGGTCCTGTATGATAGCGTCCTATACCAAACAAAGGCCCCAAAAAATTGAAATCTGTTTTCCTAATAATGGAGTCGTGAAATTTACGCAGGACAATGATATTATGAAGGGCTATTTGCATGCCAAACAACATTCTTCGGAACGGTCATTAAGCATAGTTTCTTAGGTCTTGATTAGGTCCAGTATGATAGCGTCCTATACCAAACCAAGGCCCTACAAAATTGAAATCTGTTTTCCTAATAATGGAGTCGTGAAATTTACCCAGGACAATGATATTATGAAGGGCTATTTGCATGCCAAACGACATTCTTCGGAACGGCCATTAAGGATAGTTTCTTAGGTCTTGATTAGGTCCTGTATGATAGCGTCCTATACCAAACAAAGGCCCCTAAAAATTGAAATCTGTTTTCCTAATAATGGGGTCGTAAAATTTACGCAGGACTATGATATTATGAAGGGATATTTTCATGCCAAACGACATACGCCTAAACGGTCATTAAGGATAATTTCTTATGTCTTGATTAGGTCCTGTATGATAGCGTCCTATCCCACACCAAGGCCCCAAAACACTGTACATTCAAAAAAAAAAAAAAAAAAAAAAAAAAAAAAAAAAAAAAAGTAGCTCACTGTACATTCTACCATTACCGAAGGTGCTCAATACATTCAGAAGGTTGGCGACCACTGATTTAGAAGAAAACACAAAACTCATGACATGTTAGCTTTCCAAAAATCTCATAATATATAGGGTGGTCTATATAAAAATAATGAGTTTATCAAAATTAATCATCTTTATTAATAAAAAAGTTATTCGACGAAATCTATGAATAAGAACGCGTTCAGTTAAATACAATAATCGCTTTGAAACGTACTCATTTGAGCTTTTTTTACCTCTCTGTAAAGTTTGACTCATGAAGCATGATTATAAGTAAGCTTTGTGTTCAATCGTTTTAGAAATTTCTTAAGTTGATCTCGAACATTTAAAACTCTGTTGGCGTTCAGAAAACGAGCTAAAATTGCCAACAGGTTTTAAACAGTACCTGTCCTCTGCTTCAAAATGTTCAGTCCAAATACAAACATCTTTCAGTAAAGAATTTTCAAACTAGACAATTGAATTAAAATCTGCTCCCAATATTGCCAAATTTGAGGCAAGATGACTTTATAAATAACGTGAAAACACATTTTAATAACAAATTCTGCAACTTATTAACTTATCCATTGGACCCAAACATTTGTTTATTTATTAACGCTGTATATTATGTTCTGAATCTTTTCCTATATACTTACTTATTCTAAATATATACCACGAGCTGTAGTGATTTAATGCAGGAGATTATATACGCAGATTTAAAAATAGCCCACGATAGATATAAACTCAAAATTACCTAGAAGCACTGGCCCAATAATTTTTACAATAAAAAATCACAACAGTCTACCAGAATCTTCCGCTAATACATGTGTAATAAACATTCCTATGTCTGCAAAACTTCTATCTTGTCCACTGTGCTTACAACCTCATTTTGACGGAGTGGACGTCCTTCGTAGTACCTTGGTTAGTGTTGCTACATCACCTTTGACTTGTCCTGTATGTAGTGAAGTGCTTATAGGGTTGGATAAATTAACTATACATTTGTTTAGTCATATTGGAAATAGTAGTGAAAAGCGAGGTGATGTATGTGATAGGGATTGTTGTCCTGCAAATCAGATAAGTAGCATTGATAAAAATATGGGACATACGAAAGAAATTGATAAATGCATTGATACTATGTGGAATGGAAATAGTGATAATCGTTTAGCTACTGAAGATGGGAAGCAGAAACGTATGTATGTTTATAAGATAAGTTTTTTCGCGAATCCCAAATACATTTCTGCCCATGACGTCTCAAATCAAATAAGTTTCTTATCTAATTAAGTCTATGTTTCAGATACGACTAGTGATTGTATTGACAAAAGTGTAACAGAAACTACACAACTAATAGTATGTGATATCTGTAGTTTTACATTCACTGACAGAAATATTCTGGAAATGCATCAGAAACTCTTACATCAAACTACACCTGACAAAAAAACTGGAATGTACAGTTATCACTGTCATTTGTGTAGTAAAAAGTTTCGAATGAGAGGTAAGTGTACTTTAAAACGTTTTTTTATATATATTAAGCCGGATTCCCACGACGCGTGGCTCGTGTGAATGATAAAGCCGCAGTCACACGGCGCGTTGTTTGTCGTACTAAGTGCTTGGTTCGTGCTCTGGCTACAGTTCGCCGTTTTGCGAGACAAGAGCGTTAAAACAGTACGTGGTTGACTCCTTTGACTCGTGTAAATTTACCTACAATTTGTAGCCATAACAAATCACTTATGTCAGACGGTGTGCGCTTCGGGGTTTGTCCAGACAGGTTAGGCGAACCACGCGCCGTGTAACCGGCCCTTAACGCTAATCGGTGCGGTACGATCTTCCCGTCAGTTATTGGTAAAAAAAGGCACAAGTCAAAGGATGAACAAGGTTCGTCCGCTGACTTGCCACTTGGCAAACTGACTTGACGAGTCGAAACTTGCCGAGTTTCGCGTCATGGGATGCCGGCTTTATACTCTAGTAGTTTCATCAGCTTCAATGTCAAAGCTCAGTTTTCTCTTACGTTTTAGGTAGTTTAATGGTGCATCTAAGAGTGGCTCATTACGGTTTTGGACCACACAATGATTTTACTAAAAAGTTAATCCATATTGAAGAAAAAAATGAAGATATAATAACAAATGTAATGGACGATGATGAAATTAAACCAAACATTAACAAAGATGTTCTAAATAAAAGCCATGAGACCAACAATAATAAACAATGGGAATGTGATGTGTGTTCGAAGATGTTTACGACAAAATATTTCCTGAAAAAGCATAAACGATTACATACGGGTAAGTACGAGAACTTACTGAAGGACAAAGTTAAACTAGGTTGATGTAATTTTGATTTAGGTGAAATGCCATACTGTTGTACATTATGTAACAAATCTTTTACATTTCAACAATCCTACCACAAACATATGTTGTATCACTCTTCGGAAAAACCTTATGGATGTAACGAATGTGGAAGAGCTTTTAAGGAACTGTCCACATTACAGAATCATGCGAGAATCCACTCTGGAGAACGACCATATGAATGCGAAACATGCGGTAAGTTTTTGTGTTTCATTTGAGTCAGTTTCTTACGCGTTTCTGAATGCGGAATTTTATTATGTGAGCAATTTCAATCTACCAAAGGGCGATCTTCTTGTGTGTCAAGAATCGAAAGGCTGAAGTTACTGCTTCGATTCTTGCCATCTCCCATATGAGTATGCTTCGTTCTTCTGACATAGAGGCTTGTTATTAAATCAGAGTCTTCCTTATTTTTTACTTATTATTAATACCCATTATAACTCTAAACAATAGACATATTTACGAAGCATCTCGAACATATCCTCCTCTTTATTCGTTATTTCGGATCTTGAAAAGGTATGACCCATCAAAAGACAACACTAGAAACGTTACTCCTGCTGGTCAAATGCCCATGGCATTGCTAGGTTTGAAGATAATGTTAATTCGGTTGCAAGAAAACATTAAGTATTTTTTGTTTAGGTAAACGTTTCAGGCAACGAGTATCCTACTTGGTTCATCGTCGCATCCATACTGGAGATATGCCTTACAAATGTACGGCATGTGATAAAAGCTTCCGATATAAAGTTAGCCAACGTTCACACAAATGTACTGCTAACCCACCTGGATGCGTTATTCGGGTACCAGATCAAACAAATACCCCAAAAGCTTCTATAATCAATTCTCAACATTTTAGCACGATAAATAATTTAACTAACACATGTCCAAATAAAGTTATTGCTGATCAGGGGACATCGCATAACAGTGATAAAGTCAAATGTGTAATGGCAGTGGATTATAATACTGGAACTATTAATTTGATACCACAAGATCATGGTGGTACCTATACAAAGAAGGAAAATAGTAGTGGTTGTGGAAGTGACAGTATTGGTAATACTGATAATATTTTAAGTACTGTTGATTTTAGTCAATTGAATGGAGATACTGATACCATAATAGGTAGGTGGTGGTAGAGTAGATAGTCCTATTTTTTGTATGTAATACCAAAACCCTAGCAAGGTTCTACATCTAGTTTAAGCCAAGCAATTTCCTGTGGATGACTCATCTGGAGCTTCAAAGACAATTTGTTAACTGGTGACATTTTACTGTTCAGGTGAAAGTGTTTGGCAATTTTGCACACACATTGGGGCTCTATACAATCAAAATTTGCTTGGACAGCCAATGGTATAGGACGCTATCATTCAAGACCTAAGAAACTGTCCTTAATGACCGACCCACGCATGTCGTTTGGCATGTAGATAGCCCTTCATAATATAATTGTCCTGTTCAAATTTCACAACCCCATCAGGCTCGACCAGGTTTCAATTTTAATGCTTTTGTTTGGTATAGAACGCTATCATTCAAGACCTAAGAAACTGTCCTTAATGACCGACCCCACGCATGTCGTTTGGCATGTAGATAGCCCTTCATAATATCATTGTCCTGTCCAAATTTCACAACCCCATCAGGCTCGAACAGGTTTCAATTTTAATGCTTTTGTTTGGTATAGGACGCTATCACTCAAGACCTAAGAAACTATCCCTAATGACGAAGTCCCCGCTTGTCGTTTGGCATGCAGATAGCCCTTCATAATATCATTGTCTTGCCTAAATTTCACAACCCCATCGTCTTTAAGGGCTGTAAAGAAGGCTAAAGTAACTACTGGTTGCAATCTAGATTGTGCAATGAGGAAGTTGAGACCATGTATTAGAATTCCCTCCAAAAATAACTTTTGGACAGTCGAATTCAAGTATTGACGAACTTTAACGATGAAGGTCCTGGACACCTATGATAAATGACCGCACCAGAATACGTCGATACATTAAATAACAAAATAACGCTTGCTTATAGTTGGGAGGACAAGCTGTCTATGCGATTAGCTTTGCTGGCAAGCTCATCGGGCAACGCAAACGGCAGTTAAGACACTTTATGGGTATAATTTCTTTATTAAATTTAATACAACTGTCTATGATCCATTTTCGCTCAAGTTATGAGGTATCACAACTTCAGAGAAATCTTTGGTGAAGTAAAATAGACCTCTCTGAGGAATCCATCAAAACAGAAGAAACAATACCCCATTTGGTTGATCAATACTGAATTTAATAAAACTTTTAAATTATCCACATGAAGTAAAGACTTCTCAGATAAACTTTTTGACCAAAGCTGAAAAACAAGTTACGTCAACACAATTTACGTGCTTTAATGCATAATAAATTTTTAATACATTTTAGGAAATGCTGCGCAATCAAATAATGAAAACACGGACATGTTTTCCATGGTGTTGGTCTCCCCAACATTACCCGAAGTAGAATCCCTTTGTCTAGATGGTAAATCTCCGATTAGTAATACAAACACAGACGAGGAAATAATCAATATAAGTACCGTTCACAACAACAGACACAACCATAATGTATTTGATCAATTCTTATATGAAACAATAAATAATTTCAATTAAAATATTTATTGGCAAAGATTTTGTTTGGTAAATCGTTTTACTACTTCAAGATGACTAGGTTTTATCGTGAAATACACATTTACGTTAACATTTTTGTAACTTTAATTGCATGCTAAAGTCAAAAATAATACATTAATATCGTTATTACTAGAAATATTCTTCTAAATATAAATACTTTCAAAATATTACAAAAAATATCTTACATAAAGCTGATTATGTGATTGGGTTACTTACATTTTATGATACTATTCTTAAATCAAGTATTAAGATTAAAAGAGGATATAATTTTTGGAATTTAATCTATTACTAATTATATTCAACATAAATTTTCTTAAAATGTACAAGAATACATCGCTCAAAATTTACTCAAGTTTAACTTCGATTATATGTGATTTTAAGGAATAATTGGTCCTTATGTCACATAGAGGTAAGATGAAAGTAATGGCGAATTAAAGTCTGATCTTTTTTGAGTAATTTCGTTTTTTATTCAGTCTGAAAACTCACTTATTAAGGAAGTTACAGGGTTTTGTTAAAAAGGTGCATATTCGCACGCATGTTGTTACGTACCAAAAAAGAGGTTAGAAAATTGGCTAAATATACAAATTAAGTGCACATGTTGAGTGTTTTGCTTTGAATTTCTAGCCAAATTAGTTTTAACCCTCCACGTTGTGTTTAATAATACGAAACTAGCCCGTCAAACCTTTCCCAATCAAAGGTTTTTTTACGTCTCACGAAAGGATGGAATATGGTTTAAGTGTACTCCGGTGCTCCTTTAACAGTGTGTGTAATGTGGTGTTGTTCAACAGTACACCATCAATCTTCAAGCCCATTTGCTGCTTCAGCAGTAGGTTTCCGAGTCTAATACCACTATGATCTTGTTGAGGATTCTTAAGAAGGCAGACGAGATTATTATTGGACAACAATTCCTAACCTCCTTCCGGTCTCCGCCCTTTGGAAGAAGCAGGTCCTGTTTACTCTACCAGTACCAGTTTTTTCGTATCAAGAGAACTGCGGTGGAACTCGAGCAAAGTTTTCTGGTTTGCAAAGACATAATATGTTATTTACATCGTTTATAACCTCGCGTGACCTTGAAAGGAACGAAAGTTGGTCAAATTGGATTGGATCTTAGAGATTTCCCATAAGAAATGGAGCAGAACCGTTAATATTTAATACCTAGTTTGCCCTTTGTATTTCGTAAATCGCCGACGCACTAAGTCTAATACGTCGGGACTTTATGAATCTGTGGTTCTGAGTTGTTCCGAGCGCCTAATGTTTAGGCGAATTCTGAAAATGTCCCCTCCCCCTATTGTATAAAGGGATTTTTCTTATAAAGATTAAATAAAGAAATTGATTTTTAATTTACGACATCTTTATATTATTAAAAGGTAAAGATACAAATACACTGATACTTCATTAGGGAGCGCCGGGCCCCTTGTTCCTGGAACACTGCTAGATACGCCACTGGTGTAACATAATGATGAACCCTGCTGTTGGCTTGCCTAATGCAACAACTAACAGATTTATGCAATTTTATTCACATTGATGCAATAATATAATGCCAATATGGACCTTTTTAAAAAACCCTGTAACTTTCTTAATAAGTGAGTTTTCAGATCGAATAAAAAACCAAATTGCTCAGAAAAGATCTATTTTTAATTTGCCAACTATAGGTCGAACCTGTACCCAAGACTTACAGGGTTCAAGAGATGTTAAACTCAGAGTAAATCCCCTATTGCTTTCATTATTTAATTAAATCGTGATCACAAATTTACCTACATGACTCATTATTTGATCAGCAATAAAAAATTCAAAACAGTCTCATATATAATAATAAGTAAACAATTGGTATCCTACAATATAATACATTGCCTTGCTTTTGGTTTAATCTTGCTCTTTCGATACACCCGTATTGCTTCAATAAAAATCTCATCTAATCCGTCCATGCGCAGTGCGGAACATTCTCTATAGCTTTGCGCCTTCACTTTACGTTTCAGCTTTTTACCCTCCTCAGGTGAGTAACATAGGATGCTTGGATCATCTCGAAGATCAATTTTAGTTGCTACAATTGAAAATTTGAGTTATTTTTATTTAAACTTTTGTTATTGCAAAAGAAAAAAGTGTTGTTTTCTCAAAATTTTGTTTTTTTCTTACTTATGCTACGGACTGTTATATGTACCTACCAACTAATACTATAGGACACTGTGGATTAAAATGTCTGACTTCCGGTGCCCATTTTAATAGCACATTATCGTAGGAAGCTAAGTTTTTATCCACTGAGAAGCAAATCAGGAAGCAACTTGTCTAAAACGATTTAAAAATAAATTAATATGTTTCCGAAGTACCTCTGAACCAATTCACGAGGTTTGCAAGTTATTGAATTGTCATTCTTACATTTGGATAGGCCAGCGGTCGAAGTCTCTCATAGTCCTCTTGGCCAGCTGTATCCCAAAGGGTCATATCATATTTAATATCATCAACTATTATTTCTTGGCCATAATGCTCAAATCTAAAATGCAACTTATGATGATCAAAAACATAATATAGTGTAAATCGGGGTTGGTAGATTCTTATTTGTACTCTTAGGGTTTGCAACTTTAATAAATGTGCAATTAAAACTTACACGGTTGGCACGTATGTTTCTGGAAATTCGCCCTTTGTATATGTGCTTAGTAAACAGGTTTTGCCTACGATTCCATCGCCCACAACTGTTATTTTTACGTTGCTGTTGTTGATCGGTTTGTTCATTTTTCGTACTGAAAAATGTAACAATTATAGAACAAATCAAAAAACGAATAAATAAAATTGCAATAATGAAAGTTAGATAAAACCAAAGACTCACATAAATACGAGGGTTGGCTTTTATATTTCAGAATTAGAGAACAAAAACAAATATTAATCATCGAAAATCACTTTATTGTTTTTCAAAATACTCCTACTATATTGTCGTGGTGAAGAGTGATCCGTCTTCGGCGGTTGGTTTTCCTGATTTCTTGGAAGACACCTGGCAAACAAATGGTTGTGTACCCCTGAGAATTGACTGTTCTGCGTTGTTCTAGTGGTACGGTTGCGACATGCCCAGTTTTTCCGAAAAAACAGGCGACCATTTGCTTGGAAGTGCTTCGTGCGCGAACAACTTTTGTTGGATTGGGCTCATCTTGAAACACGCATACAGTCGACTACTGTTTACTTTCGGACTCATACGCGTAAATCCACGATTCATCACCTGTCACGATGTCATAGATGTGTTTCGAAGCACCGCGATCGTATTTTTTGAGCATTTCTTTCGACCAATCGACACGAGCCTTTTTTTTTTTGACAGTCAAATGTTTATGCAATATTGAATGTATGCTGGTCCCACAAATGCCTAAGGTTGTCTCATTCTCTTGATAGGTCACATGACGATCTTGCAATATCAGTTCGCGCACAGCTTCAATGGGTTTCGGAACAACAACTGATTTTGGACTATGCTATGATACTGCTACCGTTGTTGTTTTATGGAAGCACTGTCTTCCACGGGACAGCCGCCGGCGATAGTTGCTAGGCCTAGCGATCGTCGCAAGCCGCCTGCTCTCAGAGCAAATATAGTCGCTGCGGCCAGCGACTATTCGTTAGTTTCGTTTGGTTTTTAATGTACTATGCTATGTGTTCACAAGATAAAATCTTGTTCAGCGCCGCAGAAGATGAGAAATTAATCGAGGCAGTAGGTAAACATCCCTCCCTCTTTAATTTGCATTGCCCTTTATATAAGGATCAAGTTGTAAAGGATAATGCTTGGAACGAGGTCGCATATAGGCCACAAGTAGTTTGCGCGTTAAACCCATCTCAAAAATTTGTGAAAACTACTACACAGCCACAGAACGAACGAACAACTGAAGTAAAATTACCGATACACGCGGGATATTTAATCGTCGCAAACGCTGGGAGGAAAACATACCCATAGCGACGATCGGTGAACGATATTGGCTACGCGACTATCGCCAGCTACAGTCGCTCGGAGGGAAGTCCACCTTTAGCATACAGAAATTGCAAACCAAAGAATAACTTACGTAGAGCTCCCTCGTAATCGTCAGTGCTAAATGAACAATATATCTGTGTATCGTTAGCATACGCATGAACAGAACAATAACTCACAAGACTTCAATATGTCAGATGTGTAAATTAGAAAGAAATAACAGTGGACCTAATACTGAACCTTGTGGAAGTCTAGAAGTAATGTCAGTTTCAGTTGAAAATGTATTATTACTAAAAATTTGTAGTTTTCTTGACGACAAAAGGGACAGCCAAATCATCGAAGCCATAATACCTTAACATAGCTAACAATAGTTTATGATTAATTTAGTGTCAAAGGCTTTTGAGAAATAGGTATTATAACAAGTAGAACGAGTCCGCAGTAGCTCGGAATTTCAAATTCGTTTACTGCTTGCAGCTGCAGTCGGGAAGGCTTTGATCGAGCGAAAATAAAGGGCCGCGCCAATGTGATCCTTATATGCCGTTATAGTTCGGTGCTATTATTCCCATTTGCATTTTGCTCGACTCAAAATGGAATAGTCGTCATTATATTCCATATATGCAAGACCATGGACATAATATGCATAAAAATATGTAAACTAAACAATAATTACAAAATAATATAACCCCACCTTTTAATACACCGATTTTAGTTTTTAAATAAATTAAAATACAATCCATACATACTGATATGTATTTGTAGGAAGTTGTTTAAATATTACCTGCGTGCGTGCAAAAATTCCAAAACAATAGTTTTATGCGGATATTGTATTAAAATAATTATCCTTTTTGTAAATGGTGTGTTTGCGTTTATATTTGACATAACTAATTTAATTTTTGGAAAATATAAAGTGGACGTCGTGTGTATTTCCGTGATATGTCCAATATTGACACCCTGCTGTCATATACGTAATTTAACAGTTCTGTATATTTAAGAAATCACATTTCTTTGTACAAAATAAAAAATCTAATATCGACTTTTAATAAATTTAGTTTCGGGGACCATGAGACAAACATGAGAAGTAGAAAATCAGTGTATTATTGTCAATTAAAATGGAAGACATTCTTCCAAACCTATTTTGGTTTCAGTCAAAAATTGGTGAAACTGAAGTTTGACAGCACGTTATATTTAACCAGTCAAAATTATATTAGACCGGTATCTATCCGAATATTACATTACAATGCTTCGTATGCTTGTATTTTTTAATTGGAAATCACAATAACATGAATCAACCAAATTATGACAACATTTGTTATACCAGGGACTGTTCTGAGTCATAAAACACAGGGTGTCCATGTAAGAACTGTACAACGTTTAACCACAGATTCGTCTACTCAGAATAAGCCGATCTAGGGCAAATATACCTATATCCAATGTTGCGTCGTTTTGCCTTAGATAAGCGGGCAGATTTCATGGAAATAATGTGAATCGAGGACGCCAACGTACAATTAGGAGTGCTGAGCTTGAAGAGGTAGTTTTAAACAGAATTGACGATGATCCCAAGTTAAGCTGTAGACGCTTGGGGTTCAAAGTACAATTAATAACATTCTACGAGAGCAGTTACTCCATCATGTACCAAACAGGTGCAAAATCTTTTGCCAATGGACCCTGAAAGTGACGTTTCGCCGTTTCATCGAAACAATGAGAATACCAAATGCAAACTTCCATAAAAAAATTATTCACGGACGAAGCAACGGTCATGAGTTCGGGAATTAGAAATTTACATGACGAATATGTGTATAGCGATGAAAATCCTCATGCCTTCGGGGAGGTATGATGGACAATTTCATTATTGGACCAGTTGTAAAGCCAAATCGGTTAAATGGGTATAACTATCTACTCTTCTTGCAAAACAGATTACCCAGATTTCTAAATGAAACATATCCTAATAGATGTATCGGAATGGGCAACGATGCACCCGTAAATTGGCCAGCAAGATTGGATATGAACGACCGCAAATTGAAGGTGCACCAGCTAGCTGACATTGTAAAGATATCAGTCGACCAAAAACAACAAAGAATTGATGCTTCACGCGCATTTTTAAATTTCTAAACATTAACAAAAGATCGCATTTGCATCAAAACACTCCAATAATAGTAGTAATTCTTGGTTCCAAAATTAGTGAAAATCAATACCTAAAGGCGTTTAGAAATTATTCCGGAAAAACTATATTAATTTGAGAACTGTAGACGCAAAACGAAGCAACATTGGATATAGGTATATTTGCCTCGATTGCCTTATTTTTAGTGGAGGAATTTATGGTTAAGCGTTGTAGAGTAATTTTCTGGACATCCTGTAGAATCACCTAGAGAGGTTATGTTCCGATTTGAAGGGTTTTTGGGTTATGTATGTATGTATTTGCTCTTCTTTATGGGTTATGCATAGTTCCGAAGAAATTTATTTTATTGTTACAATGCTAAATTTTTACAGGGCATATGTCCGGTCGCATCTGGATTATGGAAGTATGCTTTTGGGCCGATGCGCCAAAACCAATCTCATCAAACTTGATAGGATTCAGTACAAGGCTCTTCGCGCTTATGCTTGGGTTTAATGAAATCTACGCCGACCAATATCATTCTGTCTGAGGCCGCAGAAATGTCCTTGAGATATAGGAGAATCTGGTTAGCGGAGAAGTTCATAATGAAATCATTTTCTTCTCATAATAATTTTGTCAGAGAATTTACACAAAAATTATATATAAGTTTTAATGAAAATTTTAGTTATTGGAATAGAGGGAGCAGTCCTCCTCTATTGGACGCATTCGATTCTTGTTCTGCCTATTTCGGCAAAATGATACAGGACGTTTCTATGCCTTGTTATGATTATGCATATGAGTTGTAGTACTGTACCATACCAGTTTTCCTATCCCAATTATCCAAAGATGAGACCTCTGCTGTAGCATTTAGAAGATATGTGGCAGAACATTGGGAAAATCATGTAGAAATTTTTACTGACGGGTCTAAAAAAGAACGCAATCAAGTGGGGATAGGGATTTTTTGCCCACAGAGAAATATCTCCATAGCAGAAAGAGTTCCGGATTATTTTTCAATATGTACAGCTGAAATTATTGCTATTAAAAGAGCAGTAGAAATGTGTTGTTCAGAACCTGGAAAATATATTATATTCTCCGACTCGAGAGCTGCTCTTATGAAATTGAAAAAAATAGGATTACATGGGAAAATGGACAGGATAACTTTGGAAACTAAAAAATTAATTGCTGAGAAAAGGGAAAACAGAATAATAATAACATTATCATGGGTTCCTTCTCACTGTGGAATTAAAGGCAATGAGATTGCCGATCAATTGGCGAATAGAGGACGAGAAAAGCAAGAATTAACTGAGTATTTGATACCGTATATGGACCTCCTGGGAGTACTAAAGGACAGCGTTTGGGTCGGTTGGACGAACTAAGGGTGTGAACTATGTTGCTATGGTGGAGAAACCATATAGAAGGGTATGGTTTAAAAGCTATAATAATAACAGAAAAGATTTAGTTACATTGTGCCGTATGAGGAGTAATCATTGTTTATCGGGAAAACATTTGAATAAGATTCATGTGAGGGGCAGTGCGCTTTGTGAATGTGGTGAAGAAGAAACTTTACAACATATTTTTTTTGAATGTCCACAGTATGTTGCTCAAAGTAAAGAGTTGTATCAAGAACTTTCGGTTAGTGCTTTGGTGGCGCCGCTTTGGTTGGGTTCTGTAGTGCATGAATTACTTTCGCCTAGAGTAGTTGAATTAGTAGGTCGCTTTTTGATAGCATGTAATTTGAGACTTTAGAGTGAGTTTGTGCTTCTGGTGTGGGAAAGATGAATAAGTGAAGGCTAAATTGGATCTTCTTATCTTTCAAGGTCTTGTGGCGGTTTGGGGGATTTTTTAAATACAAAAGCGGTTCGGGATCTGCGCTTGGGGGACATTATGTTCGGATTATTCACGAAAATGAACCTCATATATGCGAACCCGTGTGGATGGAGGACATTCATTGGATATTTGATTCAAATTTAAGTTTCCAATTTATGTAATAATTGTACATACTTAACTATAAATACAATATTTAAATAAATGTTATTCGGGGGGTCATCATTAACAAAAAGTAAAATACATTAGAAATATTTCTGGTTAAATTTGAACAATTAAATAAAGTCTTAACCCCATTTTTTAAACTACTTTACTTATTACGTACTTGACCCAGTCCTTACGGAAAATTTGACATATTGTTTTGGGAAAACCTCGTGTTTATTCTTTGAAACTTATCAAATAGATAAGTTTGAATGAGAAAATCTCTATAATTAATACAATAAATGAGGTAATTATGACTCCACAAAATTTCGGAATACCCGCACCCAAAATAATTGTGCGATCAAATGTAGAAAGAATAATTATCAAAATTAGTATCTACTTAAAACAATAAATATTTTGAAAACGAAATAATGATTGATAACAAAATAAAAATGGAATTTTCAAATTAATACTTACCAAATGGTTTGTTAGATCCAGAAATTAAATCCACATTGCAGCCAAGATATTTACAAACGCCTTCACTAATATTTTAACCTTTTTACGCTAAAGAAATTAATTAGTTAATTAAAATTGGGTGCGTATATACTTCGTACGTAAACTACCTATATAGAATTAAATTTTTATTATACTAGAAAAAATTGAGTGACTGTATTATTACGATGTAGTAAGCAATAGGAGAAGCAAGTACTTAATAGGATGTTATCAGGCAGGAAAATTCTTATCTGACGTTATCGTTTTATTTCATATATTACAATTTATAGAGAGAGCGACGAGAACTTCAACGTTTGTTATGTGTACAAAGTATAATGTTAAAATTATTTTTTGTTTATTTAAATATAAAATAAGATGCGCGCGTGCTATGCCACTGCACGCCAATTATGATGCGGTACTAGATTTTATTGAATATCAGTGGCGTTACTACTTTTATTTTTGTAAAAAAAATCTTATGTGTTACGTTCACATAATCTCATGCATCTAGTAACGTAATTTCCGGTACTCCAATGGTCGCAAAACAAAAAAGGGACCTACCAAATTCGCTTCCAGACCTCACAACTCAACCTAACCTATTTTTTCAATAACAAACCCGTATCGTTTGAAGTTTAGTACTAAATAAAAATCCTATGGAAAATATTCTAGTAACGCCATCTATGGCCTTTTTGAATGACTACTATGTCAAAAACGAAAGGGATATCAAAAAGACTCCTCCATAAGATCTGCAATATCAATTCTATGCGTAATTAACGTACGTCTTTTCGTTTAGGAAATATGATTTTTTAAACTTTTGCATTCCTAAAAAAATAGCTGAAGGCGTTTTTGACTTATAGCGAATATACACACTTTTTCAAAAACATGATATTCGTAATTAGAGGACCTCAAAACTTGCATTTCTCTTTAACTTTCAGCAGAATCAGGAATACACTGCATGTTGCAAATATTTTCGCCAAACAATTTACCTAGTTCGTAGAGAATACTACTAATACTTAAGTTTCTGTCAGGGGTCGTGTGATTGCTGATGTGCAGTAGCATTACCACATTAAAAAATCTTACGCACAGGCGTATTCCAAGGAAGGAGAAGTCCAAGCGTCACCATCAAAAGCCCTGCGGCGATCAGAGAGTTGTGACGGGAGCAGGATTGTGTTAGGGTTCACAATGGAAGTCCTTGAGTTGGGTTCGGAAATTTGGAAAAGTAGATGAACACGAATGGGGAACCAAGAATCCGAAAGGTACTTACCTAAAACTTCAACTGAATTTATTAATAATTCTTAAATATATTGGGTCTGCCAGATAACTTTTTTTTTTGAAAATGCTATAAAAGAAAAACTGCTGAATATTTTCTCAAACTTCTTTTTTTATTTGAAAGTACAATCCTTCCGGTTAATAATGACAAATAATTTCATTCAAATGGCTGCCTCGGCTGGCCATGCAGTAGCCTACACGATCGGTCCAATTTTTAAGCACATTATCGATTGTGTGCAGCTGTATTTCACCAATGGCTTCACGAATATTGTCCTTTAAAGCGTCAATTGTCTCTGGGTTGTCGGCGTAACACTTATCTTTGACGGCACCCCACAAATAATAGTCCAACGGTGTCAAATCGCAGCTCCGAGGTGGCCAAACGACATCAGCTCTGCGGCTGATAATGCGATCTTCAAAAACAGGGCGCAAAACATCGAGTGTAGCTTCGGCTGTGTTGCCAATATCCTCCTCTTCAATTTTTGTGAACAAAAATTCGTTTAACATGGCCCGATAACGATCGCCATTGACTGTAACGGCCACTCCTTGCTCATTTTCGAAGAAAAATGCCCCAATTATGCCTCCGGACCAAAATCCGCACCAAACAGTGACTCGTTTTGGGTGCATCGGCTTTTCAATGTATGCGTGCGGGTTTTCTGTGCCCCAAATGCGACAATTTTGCTTGTTTACATACCCGCCAAGATCAAAATGAGCTTCATCTGAAAAGATGATTTTTTTTGGCAAAATCGGCATCTTCTGTAAGTCGATCGCAGGCCCACTGAGCGAAGCGAAAACGCATTGGATGGTCAGTTGGCTTCAACTCCTGAACCAATTGGACTTTGTATGGCGTCATACCAAGGTCTTTATGCAAAATTCGTCTCAATGATGTCTCCGAAATGTTCAATTGTTGAGACCGACGGTGAATTGATGTTGATGGCGCTTCACGCACACATTCTGCCACAGCAGCAATATTCTCGGGTGTACTAACTGTTTTTGGCTTTTCACGCTTTGGTTTATCGATGAGGATGCCAGTTTCTTTCACTTTTTTCACGAGATAACGAACATACGGAGTTGACGGTGCTTCTCTTCTTCCAAAATCCGTACGCAATTTTCGCACACATTCTGCAACATTACCATGATTTTCAAAGTAATGTCACCATATTTCCCAGCGTTGTTCAAGCGTATACACAACCATATTCGTTCAGCGGAAGGATAAAACTAATTATCTGTCAAATCAGACATGAGCTAAGTGTTACCTTCACGAAATAAGCACTAGTTGAAAAAAAAAACGTTAGATGGCGGACCCGATACATACAAACTCTCGCACAAAAGACACTTCCGCCGCTTAGTTAGGTATAGGACAACTACAAGTCACTTTATTTATTTTACACAAAATTTAGACGATATATTTATACACACAACGGCCAGCAGTACTATCGAAATCGTACCTTTGCAAGCTGCTCTTTATTTCACTTATAATTCTAAAACTAAGCGCCTATCCATGCAATGGAATACAATTTCATCGAGAATTAAAAAAATTGTAAGAGGAAGATTATGAAAAGGCAAAGTATTAATCAACATTACAATCTGAAGGTTACTGGTGATGAGCAAGATGAGAAGGGCAATAATAAGAAAAAAACGACCCGAATTGTGTAAGAACAATTTTCTACAAGAACACGGGCTCGTTCTGCACTGTTTGTCAAGACGTTTATAACCAAGTACCATCGATCTTATTAGTCTGACCTTACACCTCGTCACTTTTCTGTTTCCCAAGGACATATATATGTATGTGATGCTAATTATGAAAAGAGAAATAAGTTCAAATCAGACTGATAGTAATTTATTGAAACGATGATCACAAGAAAAAAACAAAAACTTAATATAAATTTCTACAAACATTCTAAACACGATGCAATGAAAATCCGGACCACCCTGTATAATAACTAAAAAACCGATCTTTTCAGCTGTATTTAATCTTGTTATTAATAATAATTTTTATTTAATGTACAATAGACAGGACATTTTAAAACACAGTAACTCGGTAAATTACTTTAAGTACCACCAGTTTAAATTTCACATTTTATTCCAAAGGAAATTCGCAGAGGCGTTTAACATTTAGTTAAATTATCTGTTTGTAACCACGTAAGTGTTATACTTTAAAATCACTGGAGTATCTACTTATAGAACAGATACCAACGATGACCGTAGGTCACAGATTTTGACCATATTTTTCATTTTAACATATTTACGAAAAAATCAACTGACTGATATTGATTTGTAATTGACGATTGTTATAATCATCCGATTTATATCCCATAAAAATATGTACCCGTTTCCGTCAAGGATTGACTGAGACTTATGTGCAATTGCAATTATCTCAGGCCGGTTAAGCA
Organism: Apoderus coryli; assembly: GCA_911728435.2. Taxonomy (NCBI): domain Eukaryota; kingdom Metazoa; phylum Arthropoda; class Insecta; order Coleoptera; family Attelabidae; genus Apoderus; species Apoderus coryli. Next base: position 6,931,746 of record OU452212.1, read on the forward strand.
AACAGCCTTTGCTGATCTTCGCCGAGTTGAAAATAAAGTCCGTTTATTATTATTATTATTATTGTTTTAAATGCTTAATTACTATGGCTACATTTACTTCAAAAGTAATTGAACAACTTTCATTACCACTATAGAGCATAACGTTCATAATATCAAAGTTAATGTTCAAATATACTAATCAAAAGGAGTTACATGTGTTTATTTGGAAAGATCTAAGGAAATAACTATAAAGAAGTAACTGCCTCTAAAACAAAATAACTTTATTTACCTACACTTAAAAAAAATTAACTCATATTGTATCTATCGTAATGAAAATAAAATTATACTTAATAGAAAACTTACTGAATATTATTAGACATAGTAATGTGGTTTCTTAATTGTAACACCAAATTCAGCTAAAGCTGGCGCCAAATCTTCAATCGTTAGACAATATCTTCGATCCTTTACACTTCTACTTGCCTGAAATATAAAAATATATTAAAATAATATCCACTGTGCAATTAAGGGGCTTTTAAAATATTATTTTATATATAACCAAATTACCCTTGAATTGTTTTGGCCGCCTGATGTATTTGTAGAGCGCATCTTGCAATGTTGTAGAGCATCGTTAGCAATGTCTGAGATGAACTTTTGTGCAGCAATTGAGATAATTCTTAGTAGCCGTGGGTCTTTCGGTTCAAAGCCAGAATTGCGCAAATAATGTGCTGTTACAGCGTCTGGTATCTGAAAGCAAAAAATTGTTATTATTCATTGTTGACAAAGTCCTAAAAAGTACTCACTGTTGGTGTGTAGTCTTCAAGTTGTAGTAGAAAGTCACTTAAGGGCTGGCCCATTGTTAGCGGCTGGTCGTCTGTATCCATTTTTTCTTCTTTTATTTGATTATTAATCATCTTGAAAAATATTAAGAAAATACTATCAAAATCAAAAGTTAATACAAATTTAAATATATAAACAAATTGATATCGTGCTTTCTCTTCTGTACCTTGTAATGCTTATAAAAAAAAGTGAAAATTGACTAGTGACAAACTTGACACTTGACACAATGTGACTAGTGACAAACTTGACACTTGACACAACACATTACTAGTGACAAACTTGACACTTGACACAATGCATTTATTGACATTACGAACATCAGGTGACACAAAGAGTTATATTTATAGAAACGTCATAGACCGAATTTATGTGCATTTACTGGGCGGGGCAAATTTTGACACTAGATTACTTAATTTAATAGATTCGTTCCAGCGTGATATTTGAGCCATTTACGAAAAGGCTTTTAGAAGAGTTAGATAATCTAGCCATATCTACAACTCAACTTTTCTATTATTGTTACATTTTTTATAGCATTCGCATAACAACAAAACAGTTCTGCGCCATGTTATTATAAAGTATAATACATACTGTTCGGCACTGGTACTATTTCACTCAAGAGCTTAAAAGTACTAATAATAATAGTAGAAATAAATTAAATTTCGGTTCAAATAATATCAAATTAGTATTTTAAAAGATGCAGATGCAATAATTTAAATATCTAACAGTTTTTAGATATCTGTAGTTTTTAGAATTGTCAGAATTTTTTTTTAATGAACAATATAATTTTTGTAATTGGAACGAGACTTTGGGTGAAATATTTGTTTATTAAGTTATTATTTCTGTTTGAAATACAAAAAGGATAATTCATATATCTTTGGATCCGAGTTATAATAGTTTTTTAAGATCTCAGCAAACCAATTACACATCCGACCAAATTTCATATGCGTAGTGACTGCAATAAAGGCACCTTTCTCAGATGTATGTTGATGAGAATCGATAAGAGTAACCTAAAATCAATAATAATTATCTACTTATCTAACATGGAGTACCTATTAGTATTACCGTTGCCGTTTTTTCCTGTACGATGAACAATACAGTTCTTGAATCTGCTACTAGAATTATATTTATATCTGACGAGTTCATGTTGTTTTGTTCGACGAAACTTAACCATTCGTTATAATTTGAGCGAATATTTTGAAATAAAGACTTTGAAAGACGTTCCATATAAACAAGACTTTTCTAAAAATAATAGATATGTTTAAAAATTTTAATACAAATTCAAAATAGGCTTAGAATTGAGTTTACGGGTGACCATCTTGCAAGCGATTATATCCAGTCTATATGGACATAGTCAACGTTTATTCATTAGGTTTTTGGAAAAATATTGCAACGTTTTTAAATTAATTTATTTATTTATACAAATAATCTAACCATTTAAATTCAGTAAATAGAGACTTCACACCGATTTGGTTGATTCTAACATTCGTTCGGATACTAATCGAACGTGTGCGTGAACCATTAGAATTGTCAATGTCATTTTAGTGTGGTTATGTAACACCAATTTTTTTATTTAAAATTTTGAATTTAAAAGTTTTATAGAAGTGGACAACTATTATTTATTAAAGATAAAGTTTGGATTAAAATAATGTAATATGTTGTTATACCCACTCCACCAAGTCTGCAGCTTGTTCGTCCGCATATTTAATTGCTTCTGGTACATTTAAATTTATATGTTTTAATACTTTTTTGGCTTTTAGTTCATCATGGATTTTATTGCCTTCTAACATACTGGCAGCTAACAAATGTATCAAACGAATATTGAAATTCTTTTCTGGACTATTCACCTAATTAAAAACATAAGTATATCCTAACAAACTATACTATATGCTATAGTTACTGATATTACTTACAACAACATTATATTGATAACACTTAGATGCCATTAGAACTGCAATTAAAGTACATGCATTGCTACCATTAGTATTAGACTGAACATTGTAATGAGATTGCGAGAATTGTGTTTCGAACCATGTAATTCTCATGTTGTCATCATAAAGGTGTTCAATTTCATATTTAGGGAAAAATGGTAAATTAAAATTTTCTGAGACCATGATTCGTGGGAAACAGAGCTTTACAGGTTTAGACTTACATTGAAAGAAATTTAATTTGGAATAATGGTTTACAAAATTTGACATTCAAAATAATGACAACTGTTGATATTGTTAAAATTATGTGTTTATTAAATAATTATTTTAAAAGCACAGACATATTTTTAGGTAAACATAACAAATGTTGAAATATTCGATATTTTTAACAAAATTCTATTGTAATAGAACAATATTACAGTCTAAATTTTGCAGCTCGTAATAGTGGATATTTGTCGCCAGTACATAAACCTCTAAAATCATCCAATGTGACATCGATTAAAGCAACACCGCCAAGTCCTTTTGCTTTGGAGTAACTGGCTTTATTTCCGGCTGTATCAGGATCCTCGAATCCTACCCAAATACCATTTTCACCATTTTGATCGGGTAGTCTAAAAGCGTACGTACCTGTGGACGAAAAATAATTGAATATGGTAAGTACCTGTACGTTTGTAAGTTTAGTGGCATAATGTGGGATTTTTTTTTATCAATTAACTTTATGTTATGTCAGCCACAACAGTGTGGTGAATGCTCATCGCCGGACTCAACCGAAAGACCTAAGTCACCTTATTTTCTATATAACGTAGATACACATCTTGAGTTATAGCGAAATGTTTTACATAATAAGGCAATACAGTATTTTTATGAATTACATAGTGTAAAGCCTTAGTTTTCATGTTTTTATATGTGAATCTTATGATTTTTTCCAAGTACCCACCGTATCTATTCGAAACATCGCTAACATTCCAAAATTTGTATTCCTCTTCTGCAAAAAGAAAATAAAAGTCGACTCCCAGAGACGAAAATCGAATTGTTATAATAATAAAACAGTTCTATATATTACCATATCTCTTCGTTGGGTCATTAATCTTCCTCAATTTGCCCAAATAGCCAGCTTTAATTTCATTTGGTGTAGCAATTTTTACACAGATTTCTGGATAACTCAATAGACCAGCTTCTCCAGAATATGGACCAGGATCCGCGGCGCCGTCAGTATCAATTGGTGGGACACCAGTTAGGCCAGAGTCTTCATTCAATTTCCATGCACGACCGTAAGTTGGTATGCCCAGAATGAGCTTGTTGTTTGGAATTCCGTTTTGCAACCTATTTAAAGTTTTCACGATAATTATTAATAGTTGTTTAAGCTAAACAATATGAAAAGTTCGTAATTAATATGTTCTTACCAATATCTAACTTGATAATCAGCATTTTCATCAAATTTTCTATCAATTAGCTCATACAACGGTGCTGGAAAATCTAATCGTTTCGGATTGCGAGTTGGTGTACGGTAATCGAACGCATCTAATGTAACCAAATCTAAATTGCTTGCTAGTTGACGTGGATCGAAGTATACTACAAAAAAATGTAAATGTATGTTTCCATAATTGTGAATATTTATAATCAATCTTACCTGAGCTATTAACATTAGGTAACACTGTAAGTGAAAGAAGTAACCCATCGTGTCTAAAAGCATTTTTCAATTCTCTGACTAGAGCGGTGAATTGTTCTTTGTGTTCCTCAGCTTTATCGTCCACAACGGACTCCCCGACAATTTTGTGTTTAATACTGACGAAGAATTGTTCTAAAATAAATCGACGGGATTATTAGGCTGCAAACGGTTTTGGATTTTGTACTTACTGAAAGAACTGCGGATTTTTTCTGGTTTAGTTTCCGGGAATTCCCATGCCAAATCTAATCCATCGAAACCATAGTTCTTGACGAGATCATGCGCTGAATTTACGAATGCGAGACGATTTTCTACTGATTCAAGCTGTAAGTACAATAATAATTTGTTTTGCTTGAATTCTTTATTTTGTAGAGTCTTACCAGAGTTCTATATTTCAGGTTCTTCTCGCTGCCTTCGCCACTTACATCGCTGTTGCCACCAACTGAAAGCAGTACACGTAGACCAGGAAAACGTTTCTTCAGATCAGTAACGTGTCTATAGTTATCTTTGTTTACATCCAACACTTCATTCAATGGTGTTATCTTGAAATTGTCTTCTTTGATGCCGGCATAACCGTAGACGAGATGCGAACAGAACTGTAGAGCTGGTTCTAGGAATGGTAGGTCGAATTTACCTTGACCTGAAATTTACCAAGAAGAAATTTAATGAAGATGAAAGATAGCATGAGAAAAAAACACATACATTGAGTAATATACTAATGCTTCAACAGTCAATGACATGTCAGAAGGATGTTTGCTACCTACCGACGTAATATTAAGTGGTGAAATATATACCGGGTGGACAGGTAGCATAATAGTCGTAGCACATTGGGGAAAAAATTCACTTAGGAAGTATACCGCTAGGGAGCGTAATTGATATGGTCGTATTAAAAATGCATTTTTATGGTAAATGGTCCAATATAAGTTAACAAAAAAAATTACCACGGTAATGCTACTAAGATTGTGCATCTTTTTGGTATAACACTTGTTATTGTCGAGCTTAAAATAAAAGTAGGAGGGAAGGATGAAATTTTACTTATGAAAACGTCTATAATTTTAGTTTCGTCTAACATAATTTATTAAATTAGGTCGTGTTTAAGAATAATTGTTTTTGTAGCCCCATAAAGAAGTGATGCATTCAATTACACCCTTGTTTTAAAAAATTTAATTTTGCATCCTCCCCGAAAGACGACGGACTAATAACCCCTAGAAATGACCTAAGAAACTATCCTTAATGACCCATGTCGTTTGGCATGCAGATAGCCCTTCATAGTATCAGTGTCCTGCCTAAATTTCACAACCCTATCAGGTCCGGAACAGGTTTCAATTTTAATAATTTTGTTTGGTATAGGACGCTATCATTCAAGACCTAAGAAACTATCCTTAATGACCCACACCAGGCATGTCGTTTGGCATGCAGATAGCCCTTCATAATATCATTGTTCTGCGTAAATATCACGACCCCATTATGAGGAAAACAGATTTCAATTTTAATGCCTTAGTTTGGTATAGGACGCTATCATACAGGACCTAATCAAGACCTAAAAACTATCCTTATAGACCCTTTTGCAGCATGTCGTTTGGCATGCAAATAACCCTTCATAATATAATTGTCCTGGGTAAATATCACGACCCTATTATTAGGAAAACAGATTTCAATTTAAATGCCTTGGTTTGGTATAGGACGCTATCATACAGGACCTAATCAAGACCTAAGAAACTATCCTTAATGACCGTTCCGAAGAATGTCGTTTGGCATGCAAATAGCCCTTCATAATATCTTTGTCCTGTCTAAATTTCACGACCCCATGAGGCCCGAAACAGTTTTTAATTTGAGCTTTTGTTTGGTATAGGCTGATAATGGGTCTTTGGGGGCTATACTTGTTCCCAGACTGATGAATAGTTGCAATAATACTAGACAAATTTTGGGAAAAGCTCCAGTCTTTAAGGACGTATTGAAAATGGTATAGGCAGCAGAAAGCTACATTGTCTTAAGAAAACTGGAGGCAGCCCATGAGGCCCAGGGCTCTTATTTGGATCAAGCCTCGATAGTTTTTCATAAATTTCATATATCCAAATCATTGAAATTAATGTGGTTCACACAAAATGATCTTTAGTATAAATAGACAAGAAAGTTGAGCTAAGAGATTGACAATAGACTGCCCAGTGCTAGCTCTAACCGCATCGAGAAACATCTCGGAAAGCAATTCCACGCTTGTACGTTGTTTTTTCATAGAATTATACTTAATACATTAAATTTAGAACATAATCAGTATTTCTAAGAATATAAATGCTTATAAAGTGGATCAGAGGGGAAATTTTAATTCATGTGAATTGACTTTATTAATAGTTCATTGTTTATAATACTTATGTTTTGGTTATTATTGCTTTTATAATTTTTATAAATATTACATAAAAACTATGAGATACCAGTTTATTTATCGAATATTAAAATTAATGCATATTATCATAAATAATTCTGTATTCTGCGTATATTAAAATTTACGTAACTATAATTATTAATGATGATGAAGTATTTAGGACATCATTGTTAATTATTAAAATATTGAAGTCAATTTGAACAAATATGCTGATTATTACAAATTAAATTAACTTTGTACATGCGAAAACATTTTTTTGTTTTCGCATACCCTAGCAAAAACCCGTAATTAATATTAGTATTAGAAAAAAAAAATTAAACGCTGAATTATATTTTATAAACAGGTAAACAGAGCTGGACTTTCATCGAATGGGCTGTGCCAAAGAGGGCCCTTGAAATTAACAAAAAAAGAAACACAATGAATAATATACGAAGGCTCAAGTAAATAGGATTAAAAATCAGATTTGTACAATTAGTTGGAATTTAGGATCATTACTAGTCATTGGAATCGAGGCATTTTTCACTAATTGATTCGGTGCTCAGATGGAACGTATCTGCGGTCAGGTCGTACACTGTATTATCTTTTGTTGACATTTAATTTTCAGGCCAAAATCAGCCCAAATGATTCATAAAAACACCCTTAACACTGACTATGAACTTATTCTTTTAGTTTTTTTTATGTTTTAACAAAACAAATTTCTAGAAACTAGCTTTTTGTAAAACAGTAACTGTATCACTGATGATGGGGCCTGCTGCCTTGAAACATGTATGGTTAAATTGATGACTCCTATAGAGAGATTTATTTCGTAGGGATTAAACTTTTATTTCCTACATAATATAACATCTTGTTCCACTCAAATGCTTCTTTAAAACATATTACATAGTTAACACAAGACGTACCTAATTATTACATTGGTTAATAAGAATTTCAAAACGAAGCAAAAGTAAATATAATTAAATCAATGTATATATTTTCATTCGCTTAACTTGGCTTAATTTTAAAATTCTCATTGACTATTACAATAATTAGGTACCTATTTTTTAGCAACTCATTTTTGTTGTCTGATGACCGTGTTTCGACCGAAACCGGTAACGAAATACATTATTAGTCGTTAGGTCAAACTTTGGAAATGTGTTTTTGGATGTTATTAACGTACCTACGTATTTTATGATTACCATTGAACTAGACAATTATAAAAATCTATTTTATTCATGTGTTTTTGCGCTAATAATAAATGATTCATAATTTCTCACTGAATGTTATTTTTGTCAAGGTGATCCCCTTTACATAACGAATAATAAATAATATCATAATTTATGCATCATATACTATTTTATTTGTTTCAAGTTCTTTCTGTAAATATACATATTCTTTATGGGTATTAACCGTGACAGTAATATTTTAACACCCATTATATAGTACAGAGTGTCCCATGTTCATGTTTTTTTTTTTGTGGGTACCAATGCTGGTCGTCTGTTTTCATTCACTTTTAGTTTGCATGGTTTTATCTAATAGGCCTGCTGTAGATTTTCGGTTTTATCCAAGTATTAGGAAACCACGTGATCGAAACCCTTCCTGGTGGAAAACCCGGTATATGTAGATAAAAAATTACTATATTTGAGTTTATATGGAGTTAAAATTATGTATAACCATGCCTTACTTTGTTTATTTGTATTGTATTTTGATCTGTTTGAAACAAGTAATTTTTTACGATATGCCACAAAATAATTTCTATACTTATAGCCACAAATTCTTTTTGATTACGCTAATTCCGGCTCTGTTTTAACTCTTGAGCTTCAAAAGACCTATATGCCCTAGTTGCGAGGTCTCTAGCGTCAGCCCACTGTTATCATTGTGATTAAACTATTAGGTCATTCAATAAGTCTGTAGGATGACACATAGATGGCGTTACTAGAATTTTTTCCATATGATTTTTATTTAGTACTAACCTTCAAACGATACGTGTGTAAATTTGACAGCAATCTGACTATCGTTTCGTGAGTTATAGCATTTTGTGTGAAGCAAAAAAAATGGAAATAAGTCAACTTTGAGTTTTGATAAATCATTGCTTTTTGATGACAAAAAATACAGTGGAAACCAAACAATGGCTTGATAAACATGTGCTCCATGGAGACAAATGGTAGAGAAGTGGATTGCTGAATTTAAACGTGGTCGTACCAGCACAAATGATGCAGATCGTAGTGGACGCCCAAATGAGGCTGTTATTCCAGAAAACGTCAAAAAAATTCACAAATTGTTTATGAACGATTGCAAATTGAAGGTGCACGAGCTAGCTGACATTGTAAAGATATCAGATGGTAGTGTTTTTACCATTTTACACAAACATTTGGGTATGCGACAGCTCTGTGCAAAGTGGGTGCCGTGTGAGCTCATAGTCGACCATAAACTACAACGAATTGATGCTTCAGAGGAGTGTTTGGCTCTGTTAAACCACAATAAAATGGAATACTATCGTAGATAGAATATGCACCGAAACTAGTCCCAGATTTTATGAAATAGAAAAACATTTGCGATGTTATGACTTGAAGTTGTATTGATATTTTCTTGTATATCTTACCTTGTCTCAAAGACGATCTGCTATCATAGTAGCATATAACTTTATCGTTAGTATTCAATGCCGGATTACGTCCTGGATTAGGTGGATACGAGAAACTTCTACCGAAATTTTGCCCACGAGCATTATCAAATATTAAAATAACTACAAAAATAGCACCAAACCAAAACCTCATCTTAATTTATATGTAACAACTATCTTACTTGCTGGACCAACTCTGATCTTTAATCCAAATGTTTAGTTTATTATATGTGCTTTTTTAGTGTGAATTATCTGGAATAGCGATAACAAATATTTATTTAATTATTTTGTAAATAAGTACATTATGTATTTATATAATATTGACCACAGAAAGATGTTTACCAAAAAGTGAAAATTATAATAATTAATGATATTGTGTTTATCAAATGCTGACCATGTCCCACTTAATTACAGAGGCTGTTTCTGAAATATGGTTTATTGATTATAACGATGTGAGTCAAATATTTGTATGCTACAAACAAAGAGCGTTTACAAAAGTAAAAGTTCCGTTTCAATTCAAAACATAAAACCCTCATTATTAGAGCGCTTATAATAATAATAAGCGTTTATTCCAACAGATAAAATCACATACGACATTCAGGATACTCCGCATCTTTTCAAACCCAAATCACCGTCAAAAGGTTGTGAAACAACATTATGAGCATCACAGATCCACGATCTCCTGTGGGTTCGATTAACAAACACCATTATGCCTCACGTAATCAGGCACTCTAGACCGGTTAGTCCCACTATATGTACGAATGACCAAAACATATTACAAACGTATCCCACAGGAATAGGAATTATGTCTTCTTGTTTGAAGGGTATGCCTACGCCAGGGAGATGCTAAGCTACACCATTGAGGACGAGGTGCGACTATATAGTAACAAAACTGATGTGGCAGTGGAAAACGACAGAAAGTTGTGTATCGTAATCCCTGGTTTTACGAATGCGGTGCCTCCCGTGGCGGGAAACAAATCAGTCTGTATAAATTGTGTTTTATTTTGCGAATAATCGAACTACGAATTATAGTGAATTTTCTCATGGAATGTTCGTATCCCAAACGTCTTCGAAAAACACCAAACCAAGCACCGAAAGGGCCTAATTTATTTCACAGAGCTACAGAAGCTCAAATGGATAAATTTAGATTTAAAGCGATGACGGGATTCACTAGGTTTTAGAATTTCCAACTATTAATGCGGAAAAACAACCCCAATTGTAGTAGACTTGGTCATGGTCAAGATAACGCGTCTGCTTATTAAGCATTCTCTCTAAAAGGATCAAGACAAGAGAAGTTTGTTGAATTTGTGAAAGAAAAAACGTTCTGCATCATGAAAGAGCTCTTAGTGGCAGACTTCCAGCCCTGTTTCGAACAATAGACAAGCATGGAGTGCTATAGGGATAGATTTTTGTATATTTTTAGGTGTTTTGAATAACATCGAAGAGGAAAAACAACGTAAAACTGACACGGAAGACGAAAGAAGGAATGATAATGCGACGCAAAACTGTAGAATGCGAGAACTCTACACAATCTTGAAGAAAAGAAACAGGCTATCAGACAATATAACAAATGCAACGAGAAATAAATATGTAGAACCTTGAAGAACGTGACTGTAAGAAACTAAAGTAAACTCTCCAAACATTGATTGACTTTCTACATAAATTTGACGGAAATAATATACGTAATAATAAATAAAGAACATGATCAAATACAATAGGTCCTCTGTATCAGAGGAGGAAAAGTAATTTGTTCTTCCTATGGGAGTAAAAGCATAAAACTCAGGTCCAAAAATCCTATTTTTTTTTACGGATAATAACTAACTAGACCTTACCTTGTCGATCATGCGCCCGACTATCGTAATAACACACTACTTTGTCATCTGCCTTAACAATACGGCCACTAAAATTTATAATTAGTGCGAAATATATGATCATAAGACCAACCAAATTACTCATATTAGTCGCCATGATCAGATTAATAATACCGTGTAAATATATAATAACCAGTTCTCTGCGAGAACTAAACTGTTATGTGCGAACTATATTTTTTTATTTATGTACCACCTTGTGATTGTGGCAAATCTTTTATATACATTAAAAGAATAATGATTTTGACATTGGTAAGAAGTATATTCGGTCTTGCTTTAACTACCTAAGCGGTATTTTCTCAAATTTGTTTACTTCATTTGATATTCCGTTCGGGTAGTTAATTAAAAGTGGGAGTTGAATATTAGGTAGGTACTTCAAGTAACTTAAAAATACAGTACTGAGTCATGAATATTATTATGTTAATTAGATATGGATGGACAATTGCTGCTATAAAATATATAAATACTAATCAAGTATTTATAGACCTTAGGTTTCTTTGTCTTATACGCATTAGTACGTACGATCTTTTAGATTTTGAATATGCTTGTCATACCATATCCGAACCATAATTATGTAGTAGATTATAGATTGTTTTTTTCGGAGTCGTTTAGGCGGTTTGGCCTCCCTTCACTTCGACCTACAGAAGATCTTTTGTGAGTGACTCTAATCTATGAATTGCCCAGCTGTCCCACACTTTTCATAAAGTTGATGATTTTTCTGGGGGCTAAATTCCTTGCCTCGTCGGGTGTTAGGGTCACCCCTCCAAGGTGTTTTAGCCTTTTGCAGAAAAGTGCCATGCATTCACAGAGCACGTGTTCTGTTGTCTCTGTTGCGTCTTCGCAAAACCGACAAGTGTCGTCCTCAGTTTGGTCCATCTTTTTGAGATGGTACTTCACTGGGTGGTGTCCAGTAAAAAGGCCTGTAATTCGCCTTAGGTCGCTTCTCTCCAGTTGGATAAGCTTCCCTGCGTTGGCCTCTGAAGGTTTGATAAACCTTTTTGATTGTCTTAGGCTTGGAGTGTTTCTCCAGTAGGACTTAAGTTGTTCCTTGTCCCATCTCCGAAGTTCTTCCTTCATATGGCTTTTTGGAAGGCCAAAGATGGGTTCCGGGCCGCAGAACGGAGCGTTTGCGCCCACTTTTGCAAGTTGGTCCGCCGCTTCGTTCCCCTCTATGCCTTCATGTCCTGGCACCATGTCAGAGTAATCTTTTTTCCCTGAGCTGCCAATTGCTTTAGGGTCTATTTGCATTCCCATGCTAGCTTTGCCGTGAAGGTGTAAGACCTCAGTGCTTTTAACGCAGCTTGACTGTCAAATAATGTAGTAGTTCCAATAAATTGCAAAAAATAAACTACATATATACCGAAATGCCTCTTTTGTCGAACCATAGAATTTTTTTCCATGTCACAAAGACCTTCAGAGCACTCTCTCTTCAAATCGCTTCTGTTCTGTGCATTTGACAGAAACCTCGTAGTGGCCAGTGCTTGTCGATCGTAGGTTGTAGCCGCTGGTGTAGATTACAGCTGGTCGCACGACCTTATTGATTATGTGGAGCGCGATCTGCAAAGACAGTTTCCTTCGTCTACATACAATCGGTCCATGAAGCAACCGGCCTTTCGAGAAAACTATCAAAGTCCCATCCGCCCCTGGTTGACGCCTTGTTTTGGTTTTCCATTTGGCGCACCAATCCAATTCATCGAAATATTCGTCAGGAACGATTGACAACAGTCTTTAGAGAATCATTCGGCCTATTTTAATCAGGGCTTTCAGTAAACTGTTTGGCCTATAATTCTGTGGTAATTTCATCAGGTCCGTTAACTTTTTAAAAATTACACAAACCGCGAAGATTATCGAAGACAATTCTCTTCATATAACACCATAAAGAAACATGATGTGGTTCACACCGGGCCACAATGAGATGGGCACTCAACATTTCCTCTCAATGGAATTACATTTTAGGGGAATTTGGGCAGTGTAAAGCATTGTTAGTGTGTGTAATGTGTCTCAGTCTTGCTGAAACTATGTCAGCTGGTTGTAATGCTCACATTTCTGTAGCCTCGCTTGCTCTAAGGTAAGACAAGTAGGTTATTGATCTACTTAACATCATCGTGAGGAATGTTCCAAAGTATCCATCGATGTCTTCAGGAAACGTAGTGGAGGATCAGGAAGGACAAACATAGTAAGAACAGTGAAGCTAGAAGAGCAAATGCTGAACATGATTGAGGAAGAGCCAAGTAGGTACTACTCATCATAATTTGTCATATATTATTTATGTTTCTATTTGTCAAATTCAATTAAGAAAAACTCTCGATTATGTATATGCTTAAATGAAATGTTGATAATAAAATACCTTCGATATAATTTTGAAATATGTATTTTTAATAAAAAGACAATAAATAATTTTGTTTTTGTTATCCACATTAATTACCCCACTATTATTTCTTATAATAATTAAATTATTTCAAAAATTACATTTAATTTCCTAGCATTTTATTTTTTTTTTGTATAGTTTAACATATCTTAAATATTATTTTAATATTTACAAATCTTAATAGACATTATGATTTAATCTGCGATTAATTTTAACGAAATGAATCAAAAACTGATTACGAAAATCCGCCCGGAGTAGAGCATGACAGACCTAAGCATACATTAATTTGCCAAAGTGCCGGGGCAATACACCTGGTTTATTATTTTTGTTTGTTGTTTGGCGCCATATCAAGATATCAAACATTCAAAATAATTTTGCAAATTTGTCCTCAATTTTCATTATATAATATCAATCATATTATTGTTTATTTTGTTTAAAAGAGCAATTTTCATTGCTAATATTCTATCTGTGTCGAGTTTGTTTTCTTTTAAACAGGAATTCCATTGTTGTGTAGATATACAGATATTCTGTTATTTATATTTTGTGTTTAATTCTAGCAAAATCTATATTTATATTGGATAAACTTTGGTTCTAGCGTTGGTTATGGTTATAGCAAAGATTTATATAAAGAGATATTGTAGTAACAAAGGAAACTTCAACAGACTCTCTTAGCGAATAGGTTAAATCGATTTCAAATAGAGCGCCACGGAAAGCCCAGCCCCCAAATGCTCTGATTGGCTCGACACTTTGGCAGATTAATGTATGCTAGAGACCTGTAGTACGACTATTAATTGGTCAAGATTTTAGACGTTACACAAATCATTCTGCTGTATGAACGCAAAGTGACGAATGATAGAAATCAATAAATTACAAAATTCTGTACATCATAAATGGTAGTAAAGCATCAGCAGGCTTTAATCACCTCACAAAAACGTTACTTTTCAACACAGGTTGCATCAGATAAAGGCAATTACAATAATGTTTTTCACATCAAAGATTCCTAGCAAGAGATTGTCCGTAAAGCTGTAGCGGTCTCAAGTTTTTGATTAGGGATATAACTTTCTGCAAAATTAATTGATAATTTAAAAAAAAATAATAATAAATTGCACCATAACAAGAACAACAAATCTAATATGATTTGTTCGCTTCCTAATCTTTTATTCTTGGAATCCACCATACCCTCAATATTCTTAAATACATAACCAAGCAACTAAGATTAGATATTTTTCAAAAACTATAAATCTGTTTACAAGTACAGAACCAATCCTTAACAGTTTTATTGCTAAAAGAAGTCTATTTGAATTTACCAAAACAGATAGAAGGCTTTTAGCGTCACTGTTAATGACTGGTCGTACTATGCGGACGTTGTATGTTATCTTTGATTCTGTTTACTGCCCATTCAACGAAGTCATCAATTAAAACAGGCCAAGCGCCCTCTTCATCATAATTGCTCATGTCTTCGTTGATGTGCTGAGCGAAGTCTAGGAGTAGGTTCCAGGTGTCTTTCGGTATTGATCGTTTATGATTTTCCTGTAAGTATATACTCTATGTAGATAAGATTTGGTCTGAATAAAGTAAACTTCGAAAGTATAAGGAATTAATTTATTTTAGAAAGCAAGCAAATTAACTACAACTACGCAAGACAGTACGGGACTTACCATTAAAAACTGACACCACAAATCCAAGAATTTAAATTTCCCCTTCAGGACAATATTCCAGTATGCTATCGCCATATCTAAATCTAAGCCTTTTTGACCTGGATTCTTAGCGAAATTGAATGTAAAATGGTAGAAATCTTTAAATTTGAAATTGTCTCTCAACTCATTTTCCAATGACGGCAAACGTGCCTTTAATTTATCTATATTGTCACATCCAAGTTCTGTCATACCTATGAACAAAATATCTTTTGCAAAACATACCAGTATTTTTGACAATAATATACCATTAATGAACTCTTCTCTAGTGAATTCACATTGTGTAGCTGCTTTAAACTTCCATGCAATAATGAGAACAAGTTTACTTTCGGGCGGCAAACCTAAATCATCTAAAAACTTCATAATACCATCCACAGTTATTTTATCCGGTTCATTTGGATCTTTATATCTACTATATAAACATTCTAACTTCTTTTTATCGACACTACGTGGTTCTTTATAATAGTAATCTGGATTTTGGAAATAGTTATCACTGGCCAGATCCAGTTTCCAATCATTCTGTGTTAGACAATATATAGCAGTATTTTCTCCAGTTTGGGTAAACGATATGAATTTTTTCACTTTCTCACGCTGAGAAGATTTAAGTTTATGCTAAAAATCAATGTAAGATTAAATGTTTACGTACGACAGATACACAACAGGTATGTAATTAAGAGCGTAACAGTATAATATCCTGCTACAAAAACTTTTTAAGAACCAAAACTTTGAGTTTTCCAAACTTGTGTAGAGGTTAAAACTTACGCATATTACATATTAACCATTCTAATGTATTGCTAACATACCTACCATTTTATTTACAATTATCAAATATTAAGGAAACCGTTAATCTGTTGAAAAGGCATTTGAAAAAAGTTTATTTCTAATAATTTCTGGCAAATGGCAATATTTTTATTAAGAAAGTTAACCTCATATCCAATACTTTGACAGTTAGCCATCAACATTTAAATAACTATAGAAATCCAATAGTATGGATATCATGGAAATACGCGAACCGCGAATCATTTGTTGCTCGTTGCGTCGAACCGATAAGCGAATCTAAAAATCGTTGGTTAAAGAGAAAAATAGATTTTAGAACCACACGAATTTTGTTATACATCAATATTTGATATAAAAAAGAATATTGCTTAAACAGGCAAGGCAAAGACAGTCAGAAAGCCGATGAATCTGTATAATTTCGCTATAAGGCAATTACGAAGTATTTTATATAAAACGCTTGTACTTCGTTAAATATGATATTAAAGATAAAGATTACTAATGAGATCAAGCCCAAATACTTCGGCAACTTCGATTAGTTTTAGATTTTAGTTTTTGTAAATAAATGCGGAAAAGTACCTATCTATCCAAATTGACACTAGCAGGCTACCACTTGACTATTACGCGATATCCTTCTACATCTCATTTCATATAAACTGATATGATCACCTGTCACTCACTTGCTAACTATAACGTAGATAACAATGACGTAAATTAGATTTCATAGTGTACGTCATATCCCTGGGATAAATCTTTTTGTAAAGGTCAATTTTTTTTTATTATTTAGCAGTAGTTTTCGGTAAAATTACGGCGCATAGAATATGACGTATGAAGTACATAATCGCTACCTTTCTACATTCCTCGTATTACCATAGTAGGCCCTTTTATTGCACGTATCTGTCGTAATGACAGTACAAAGTACAAATAAAATAAAAGTGACAGATTGAACCCATGTTTTGTGATTGAACCTGTAGGAATGGCGGAATGGCGGCAGGGAGCAGTGAGAGTGGCCCAATTAACGAAAATATTAAAAAATCTAAGGCTGATAGAACTAATTCAAATGTGGAAGGTGCTGAATCGTCGGATAGTGACGGTGAAACTGAACCAGCAAAGTCGTTTCATAGACGTTTATCGACTAATCGCGAAATTAAACGTTCGGTATGTTTATATATTTTTTTAATTTAAATGTCCTCTACTAATTTACAAACAGTGATATTATTTTGGTATGGTTTGAATGTATGTACTTATATTACTTTGATATGTTTTTTCATGCACGGGTTTTGAATTTTTAATTAATGTTATATTCATGAAATATAGGGTTATGTCATGAGAATCAACTGAGAGATTCGTTATTAGAGACTTTATGTGATCTTATATTATATTCTTGGTAGGTACCTACTTAATAGTTTTTGCCTATTAATATATTTCAGGAATTAAATATTTACATGCAACCATCATAACAATAATTCCAATTTTATGTTTTAGTTTAATCGCTAAATACTAAAGGAAAATACCTAATTATATTTAATAATAAAACAGAGAACACTGTTTTGTGACGCACAATAAGTATAATTTAATACGTTTCCCAGGTTTATGTAGGTAAACTCGATAATATTGTACCTATAGTTTACGGATGTTTTTAAATTATTGCAGTCTATAGGTAATATTATATGGATACATAACATTCTTTGAGATTTCATTAAATTTTAATTAAATATCTGCAATATTGTCAATTTTATTTTACTTTTGATTAAATTCACTCACAATCCGACAGAGATAAAGTCTGAAGTTACATTCGCTGACGTTCAGTTCCCCAATTGAAAATGCCTCAATATATTCTATGAAAAATGTCAGTATTACGTCCTTCTTTAGTCCATCTGGAATTCTAGTAGGTATTTGATCAGTAATTTTCTCTTTTGCTACATAAATTTAATATTATTTTATTGGGTAAGGGAAGACTTTTTGAAATGTAAATCTGAAGTCCAATGTGTAGAAGATAACGTTGAAAATTAGTTATACTTTCTTGTGTGCAAAGAAACCCAACCGAATAATAAGTTACTGGTCTTAGGTACCTAGCAATAAATAAATAAATCAGTAAAACCATTCTTATCTTTGTAGGTACCTAAATTAAATTATTAGTGTCATTATTTATTGATTATTGTACTTCATCAATAATAATTATCGAGTAGTTACCATGCATCGAGTAATAACTAAGATTAGTTAGGAATTAGAGTAGGATTGTAATAGTATTTAAACTATACCAAGCACGATTTTGCGCATGTTATAATTTAAAGTGTATTTGCTTTTCTATTTTGTATATTTTGATGTAATATATATTAATGATTTTGAGAATGTGTATTTTTATTTATCGCTTAACATGTTCCCGATTATTTCCAACCGTATCTTTATAGGTATATACTAAATGGCTTAGAAAAGTGAAAAGGAGAAGAACAAATAATATGCCAGTTTCTAAGTAACTTAGTATATATAACATACATATTGTAATATATACAGTGAATTTATTTGTCTTGTGACTTGTGAGCATTTTAAATAGCTTAAAATTCTGTTTCGTTATCGTGACGGGAAACCGATTTTTTAGAAATATTCTGCAGTGTTATTTGAACTAAGCAAAATATCATAATTTTATAAGAAAGAAATGTACATAAAAATAGCTAATAATAAAAAAAGTACAAACAAAATCACCATAAGCGAATGTCCCTCATAATCCAATTAAAATATTTTATTGGATAGATACATTTTATGTTTTTGAAAGAAAAAGGGTTAATCTATGCTCCTCGTGTAATATATTTTTGATTTTTGGTCCAGAATTTAAGCAAGGTTTAAAAATTGAAAAGGCTTACACGAGAAGCATAGTAGGTAATCTTTTGTTCTTTAATGTACTTCCATTTTCTATTTCAACTTTTTGGGACTTCGGAACGTCTAAAACAGATCAGTTCCATATGGTTAAAAAATACACTCTTAATTTTGGAAACAAAAAACCAGAGTCTGCCTCCACAAAATGAAAATTTTATTTCCAAAGTAAATTACTATGAATTCAATACACTCTTAATTATTTTTTTAACACTTCTTATTGCCCAAATAATTCTCTGGTGTACTAATTAGTAACATCTCGTATTGCAAGCTATCTATTAATAATTCTATGCGAATTTATGAACCCTATTCCCGTTGGCTTTGATTAAGTAAATACATAACTACCTATATACACATTGTGTTCAAATTTCCCTAGAATTTGTTTTTGTAGTTGACCTAAGACCACGGATAATCCCTAACCTAGGGTCAAGGGTACCTAATACATCAGAAGGTATGTGAGATACAAATCCCATGAGCTAAGGGATCATTTTCATAATGCAGAGGATTTCTACAGTGTTGTTCACTGCATTCTATATTTGATACGATTACGATCGTTTAAAAGTTTTTCTCGTGATGAAATAGAGTTCACTGAAATATATTGTAAATGTATTCCTTGGACAATTTGGCAAGTGGAAAGTGCCCTATACATTTTGTCGCTAAAACTCATTAGTTCAGGAGTTGCGGGAAAGATTACATTTAACACTAAACCTGTTAACGTAAATAGCATGTTAAATATTGTCTGGTTTGTGGTTGATTTGAATTGACTAGGCTCTTCATGTGTCCCCAAAGAGGCGTTAGGTTTGGCAGGATCGCAGACCAGAGACCTGGAACTCCTCTTCCAATCCACCTGTTAGCATCATTTTTGACAAAGTATAAGCCACTTCCGACCTAAAATAATAAAAAGAAACCTACGACACGACCTTAAGTTATGTGGCCATCAGGTCACAGGAGCGCTGACTCGATTTCCGAATTTAGTTCTATAAGTATCTGAATAGCCCTGTTTCAATCAAAACCTGACCTCATAAATTATTATATCAGCTGTCGGCTACCAATTTTCCAAAATATTATAAATGATGGTTTGTGGGAGCTCAATTTTTTGCCCTTACACTAGCACAAGCAGGTAAATAAATAATAGACGACACGTGGCATACGAAATAGGTCGACGGTCGCGTCGTCGTTGCCGGGTCAATAAATTGAAAATCTGATGCTAACCTACGTACTGCAAGAGTATCTGTATTGTGGATGCAATAAGGCGCCTACCAGCATTGCCAGTTTGCATCATATGTGTTGAGAGTCATTTGAAAATATATCAAATGTTCATGTGGTTGGGGATTGAGAAAATAGTTAATAGTAAACTCTAGAAAAGCAGGAGAACAAAATTTGCAGTGATCGTGCTTTGCATAATTTAAAAGATGCTCAGTGTTCCCCTTCATCGGAAATGGATTCAGGATATTCCTAGGTGCTGATTAACTTTTGGAAAACATTGAGCCTAAGCCAGGGGTTTAAAACCATGGTCAAAGAATTACTTAAGGATCAGTTTCAGGGTTGCTATCCCTATAGTCATTTATTTTCCCATGTCCAAGAGCATCCCCATAATACGAAAGGGTAGATGGTGCAACAAAGCTTAGCACTCCGTTAGCTTTCTGTTGGTTTTGCCGTATTAGGTCATTGAATACGTCCGCAGGATGACACATAGATGGCATTACTACAATTTTTTCCATATGATTTTTATTTAGAACTAACCTTTAAACGATACGTGTATAAATTTGACAGCAATATGACTATCGTTTCGTGAGTTAGAGCATTTTGTGTGAACCAAAAAAAATGGAAATAAGTCAACTTCGAGTTTTGATAAAGCATTGCTTTTTGATGCCAAAAAATACAGTGGAAACCAATCAATGGCTTGATAAACATTATCCGAACTGTGCTCCATGGAAACAAATGGAAGAGAAGTGGATTGCTGAATTTAAACGTGGTCGTACCAGCACAAATGATGCAGAGCGTAGTGGACGCCCAAATGAGGCTGTTATTCCAGAAAACGATCGCAAATTGAAGGTGCACGAACTAGCTGACATTGTAAGGATATCAGATGGTAGTGTTTCTACCATTTTACACAAACATTTGGGTATGCGAAAGCTCTGTGAAAAGTGGGTGCCGCGTGAGCTCACAGTCGACCAAAAACAACAGCGAATTGATGCTTTAGAGGAGTGTTTGACTCTGTTAAACCACAATAAAATGGAATAATATCGTAGATATGTGACATTGTATGAAACATGGCTTCACTATTACACACCAGAATCCAAAAGACAGTCAGCTGAGGACAGCAATCGACGAACCGAATTCAAAGCGAGCAAAGACGCAAAAGTCGGCCGGTAAGGTGATGGCGGCTGTATTTTGAGATGCGAACGGGATAATATTCCTCTACTACCTCCAAAAAGGAACCACCATCAACAATACTGCGCAATTTTGGATCCATTGAAGACTGAAATCGCAAAGAAACGACCACATTTGCAAAAGAAAAACGTGTTGTTTCACCAAGACAATGCGCCGTGTCACAAATCAATGAAAATTATGGCAAAATTGAATGAATGGGGTTTTTTGCTTACCCACCCACCGTATTCTCCAGATTTAGCCCGCAGCGACTTTTTCCTGCTTTTACATCTCAAGAGAAAGAAATTTAAGTCCAGAAGTAATCGCTGAAACTAAAGCATATTTTGACGAGGAAGAGAAAGCGTATTATAAAAGTGGTATCGAAAAGTTATTGAACTATCTCCATAAGAGGTGAAAGAAAGGACTATCAAGGATTATTTGTTCTCACTACTGAATAAAATGGGGATAGGACAATGTTTTGGAATGCTATAAATAAACTGGCAATCTTGGTCGGCGGCGGCGCCCTATTGCGTTCAGGTTTCAAACAAGTGTTGTTAAACACGGAATAAAATACCTGGATGGTAGAGCAAAAATGCTGTTTACATCTGGACAATAGATCAAGTATAGTGTGGGATCGTTGAGTGTATGCTTTCATTCTTTGTCTAGATAATGTTTAGTTATTTTTGATGAAATGGCATGTGAGTAAAACGTCGAAAATTGCTGTAATAAGAACAAAAAAAAAAAGATTGGATAAACTACGTGAAATATGGGAAACGAATTCGCATTTTTTACACATTGAGTTTTTTTTATTGACAGCTTTAATTAGAGCTATGTGCGGTACAAATTTTTTTGTGATATTTGCTGCCAAACAGTATACAGTAAAGAGCAATAGTCACACATACATTCGATAAAATTTGAACGAAAATTACACTTATACATTTAGATAGCTAAGTGGCTTTCGCATGGAATCATCCCCCTGGAGCTATCGAAAACAACCATCCAACATTTTATTGTTGATTGACATAGATAAAGACACTTTCTGACGTTTAATAACATAAATCATAATTGCTATTCATAATAAACCCCTAACAACGCCATGACAATGCCCTTCCTTTGAATAATATGTCATTTTGACAGACGTACTCCAAGATTGAGCTTTTAACATGAAGAAGCAGAACGGTGAGGAGTACAAAGATTTTACTATAAAAACGATATGGAATTTAACGCCGAAATTACTCCAAGAAAACTATTATAATGAGTATCAAATCAAGTTTGATCCATTAAAGACATTGAGTTCAAAGTTGCTCTTGAGGCGAAAAGCGCAAAACGCAAGAAAATTTAACAAATGCCAGAAAAAAGAAAACTAAGTGCAGCTTTTTCCAAAGCAACTGTTGATAGTTGCGACAAAAGTTCGCCATATGGTTTAGAGAAAAAGCTGTTTTTCGTGCTTTCCTATACGAATTGGCTTGGCGAGGCGGTGAAGGAGCTCGTCCGCAAGTAAGCTACGTAAGGGGGGAGATAAGCGCTTGTCAAGCTCCAAATGGTTGATTTTAAATAGAAATAATCCCAACATCTGCCCAATACGTCTTTTTGACAAATATTTCCTAAAATGAAGTGAGATCAAGCATGAAAGATTATTATACAATAGCGAACCAAACATTTACAGATTGAGAATACTGTGTTAGCTTCAATAGCGTTTGTGGTGGACCAGTAGCGACAGTTTTGTCTGCACATCACAACATTCAGGCAAAATGTCGACTCTTCGGAATGCGAATGCATATTGGATCATTATTTCTCCTATTCATTTTAAAATTCTACGATCTGGATCATCTTCCTTTCGTGAACAAGATTTTCCAAAATTGTTGTCTTCTTCGTGAATGGACAAAACGACGTTCTGGGAAATTGGAGGTCTACAAGCTCTGGGTTACAGATTGTGCTTAAGAAATATCGGTTGCACGAAATGAAATAGAAGACTTATTAGTTACCCTGACAAATCTGACGTGTTTGACCATCGATTAGATGACTACTAAATGTAAAATAAAGATATTATTAAAAGGGCTTATCGGACTTTAGTTGCCTAATTGCTAAAAAGCTTGTCATAACCAGACTGACCTTATTTCTGAACCTATAACTGTGGTTTAGACGTTTGTGTTAATTCAATTATGTACGAGTAGATATTTGATTCTCCGAAGAAAGTGTAAAGCATCGTAAATCTTTACAGAAAGTATTCAAAAAACCCATTCGGATAAAGTTCCAATATTGACGCCCCACTATAGGTACAAAGTTAACTTAAAAATGGGTGATTTCAAGCTGCTCAAGGCACAGGAACCATCCATAAATTTCCGAAACCCAGGAGCACAACCCTTTGCGAAGCAAATAGAGTCTGATATGTTTCAAAAATTTGAGCAAATGGTTGGACAAAAGGATGTAATAGTAGATCTTGTTGTGTCACAACTGGTTACATAAGTATTCTATTAGATAGGAATATGGTAAGTATTTATCAAGTCCATTATTTCGTCAGAAACCTGTACATTCTGTCCAATGGCGATCTCCAAAACGCACGATATCGTCACTGTCACAAATTATCGCGTGGAAATATTGTACGGCCATTTAGCTACTTTTTTCAGCGTTCTGGAATTATACGGAAAAACCTTGGATGTTACAACAATGAACATAATGATCAAGAATTCAATCTCAATAATAATATCAAAATACGAGTTATATAAACTTAAAAATTTAATAAAGTAAAACATGTTTTTCATTTTAAAAATTACGAAAGTTTAGAGACACTCCATGTCTATCATCTCTGTTCCGGAATGCAAAAAAAAGCGGAAGTATAAAATAGGTTTACGCTCTAATTCGCTTTGTATGATCTTCCTCTTTAATTCATTGGCATGTTTTACTATTTGTCTAATTAAGGATAATTTTATTAAGAATATATATATATCTATTTAATATTTTTTATTCGCCAACAACAAAGTTGCCTAATAACAGGTTCATAACAAGTATCAAACCGCAGTTGTTGTTGCCAATTTTAATTAAGTAACTTCAAAGTTATTCCTCGTAAATTCTGTGTCTGGTAACAACTTAAAATAATGCGCCTAAACGTAGATGAATGAGAGTTCTGTAATAAACTTAACGAGAGGACCAGGACGAAGGCTAGGGGAGTCGATCCAAGATTAGCAGCATTAGCATTAGCCCCCAGCGACTTTTTCCTGTTTTCAGATCTCAAGAGAATGCTTGCTGGGAAGACATTTAAGTCAAATAATGAAGTAATTTCTGAAACTGAGGCCTATTTTGACGAGAAAGAGAAATCGTGCTATAAAAGTCGTATCGAAAAGTTGGAATACCCCTATACTAGCAACTAAAGCTAAATTACGCCAGCACTATGGCAGAACTGTGCACAATGTTATTATTAAAATCATTTTACAAATGAACCTAGATTTAACTATTTTTTTTAAGGATAAAAACGCTCCAATATGGGAGTAGATAAATTCTATTGTTTGTCCTGATTAAGCTATAAGCTGCGAGACGTTCTGTCTAGAATATATAGATAAATATGGCATCCTTAGAAGAATAAAACCGCTTCAGCAACTCTTTTCCATTGATTTTTGCCTTTTAGTATGCATTAAAGTAATTTGAATCATAAAAGGATGCGAGAATAATTATTAAAAGACGAATCAACCCTTTTGTATATCTCATCTATTTCTTTTCTTCTATAGGCTTCCATCAAAGAGGGATACTTATTGAAACAGACATGGTCTTTCCAAAGATGGCGGCGACGCTACTTTAAATTAAAGGGACACAAATTGTACTATGCCAAAGATACTACGGTAAGTTAACTGTTTTTCTATTTAAAGTTGAAGATTCTTTTTACAACTACAATTTGAAGAATATAAACTCAATAAATATCTTAGAATTTACTAATACTAATTATTGTTGATTTTTATTGAATCTTGAATCTAAAATGGTAAAGTTGATCTTTTCTTACCTTAATAAAGCCAAACTTTTACTGGATGAGGCCTCCAAAGGAAAAATGTAGGGTGCAGTTGCTCATATTGATTTTTTTTGAAAATTGGCCAACATAATTTGCCGTAGAATTCCAAATTTTAATTTTTGACGTAGAATAACCAATCTTTGGTATTTCATGAACATTTTGGTTCAATATCACATTCTAATATTGGTAATCAACGTGAGGGAAGCAAAACTAAGAGTTGAATGGTTCAATAAAGGTAACAAGGTGCTCAAATTGAACTCATGGTTTCCTAAATTGAACCTGCCGGAAATTATTCATAAAATACTATAAGAAAAGCAAACTACCGTACCATATTTTGTAATTATTTATTTGATAAAAGCTAGAAATAAATAACGTTTAATCACAAAACAAACATGCTATTATCGCAAAATATTAAAAAAAAATTAACAAATAAACGTAAATATTTGCTTCCAAAAGTAAGTAAAAAAAATTAAAGGCCGATAGTTTAAATGTTTGTACTGCAAGAACATTTTCTTCTTTGGGCCAACACCAACACACTTGCAATGAAACCATGTACGGCACTGCAAGCATTGGATCATATCAATTTGGTTTTCAGCCTTGCATTCACCGCAAAACCAAGAAGTGTCAGAAACACCAACCTTCATTCAGGGTAAATCAGTTTTCGCCTTTTTTTATGAAGGTTTGTCTGTGATGCTGGCGAATCCCTTCAGTGGTACTGTTTTCTTTTGTTTGGATTTATATTGTTCAATTAATCCGTCCTTGTACTGACTACTAACTAACGTTTTTCTTAAACCTTTACCTATATCTCGCGACAGCGATTAACAAACCCATCAAGTTGAAAATGTGCCTCATCGCTTAGGATGATTTCCCTCGCTGTGCATGGTCATTAGGCTTAGTTGTTAATTGGATTTTGGAAGCATGGAGACACAGATCTTTAGTGAGTATACGCTGTAGAGAGCAAGAGACAAGAATTGCAAATTGCAAGCAATTCTTGTCCACGACGCCGAATTGAGGTTCCTGGATTGTCACCGACACTCTCACGCACAGCTTCGATATTGACATTTGAGCGGCTTGTTTTTGGACGACCAGTGTGTTTGGTGTCTCCAACGGATCATGTTGTAACCATTTTGAAATTAGCGGGTATTATGTACATTCAGAAAGAATACTAATGTTATAGCTCAATCCAAATGAATCCCAATATGCTATTCAAATTGTTACGGTTCGATTCAAGTTTTACGAGCGGCTTGTAATTCAAGTTTCAATTAAAGAAGAACAAACAAAGAATATCAACTTTATTAATCTGTATTAAAGTAATGCAAAATTACTCACCTTTATAATTCTGGATCACTTTAGGTCACCGTTGTACTAAAAGAAAATATTTAATTGGATGACTCTTTTGTCAATAATTTATTGAAACCTTTATTAGAAATAAAACGCAAAATTTTGGGCTAAAAACACTTAATTTAATAATTAAAACTAATCAAGAAAATGAATAACAACAAGAAATAAATATGTACCTATAAATTAAAGAAAAATAATCTTAGTCATTACTTGTACATCTTAAAATAGGAAAATTAATATAATTACGAATAATTATATTAATTCCTATACGAAACTTTAATTACTATTGAAACTAAATTTATTTCAATTACTAAAAACTTTATAAAAAAAACTGATTAAAACAAAAAGGGTGAGAAGATTCACAAAATAAGATACATTTTTATTTGTATGTCGACTTTAATAACTGTTGTTAATTGTTTGGTATCTTATGTTGGAGTTCGTTCAAAAGATTAACCAGTCACTACCATTTGTAAACCAAGAAACAATACGATTTTATAATGACTTCTCAATCTCCCGAATCAGCGACTGGACAAAAACCCATTGATTTTTTATACGCCCGTTATATATATATTATTTGATATGGGAAACCGTGACACCCTCCAACTAGCTTCTGTATATAATATATAAGTTCGACAATTAATTTACATGAAGATGTTTTGATGGATCAAAAGTGAGACCACTCAATAATTGAAACATCTGGTTATCATTTCTAATATATGCTTTTATCTTTGGGCTCACTCATAAACATAAACTCGATATTCTCGATTAGAAAAAAGGTCGTTCTTTTAGGTACCTAACAATTCCTTAACACAGGCACCCAAGATAATATTTGTATTACTTGACGAATGTTGACGAAAGATTATATTTGTAGACAGAAAACTATAAAACTATGAGACACATCCATAAAACCCAAACACAAATAGAGGGTATGACAAAAGTAAATTCCATTGCCCGTGCATCTTATTACAATATGTTCTGGAATTTTTCAATGAATCTCTTCACAGTTGACGAAGTTAAAACACTATTCCGAGCATATTTTGGCGAACAATCGACAGCTGCTGATCCTAGGCTTTGTATTCAAGTTGTTGTTTTGTTTCGTTGAATCGAGCAACGAATTGTAGTGAAATTGCTTTATCACGAGTGTCAATCCATCCAATGGAAGACATTAAGAAATCTCGAATGAACAAATCAAAATTGAAAGTAATAATTATGGTTTTTTTGATATTCATCGTATTATGTAGGTACCCCAACCGAAATGTAAAAGCTCAAACTGTTAATTAACATTGAGGCTTTTGCTCAATTACGTGAAAGAATAATAAAAAAGAACGACTTGAATAGAGTGCTGTAAAGCAGGGTAATAACAACAGTTCTATGTAGCTATAACCACAAAATTAAATGTGTATAATTTACAAATAAAACCTTTATTTCTGAAGTTTATTGTGTATGTTAGGTAAAGCTTTTACGTATCGTTGCAAATAAGCAGCAGCTTTATGAAGTTTATTAGAATTTCAAACTATTTGAGTAACAAGCAACTATTGCAATTTGTAGCTCATGAAAAGTCTGTTGTATACGTCTACGTCGTACACAAATCGGAATCCTCTGCATGTTTGTCAGACTGTCAGACAATAACGTTTAGTTAGAGTTATTATTATACTCTCGCTTGATATTACTAATTAGAGTAATCTGAAATTACAAGAAACAATATGAGTGTTTCGTAGTGAAACTGGTAGAATAAAAAATCCAGGACCGGATTTGTTATTCGGTGACAACAACCACACTGCTTGTTTTTTGCGACTATACATGGGGCAGTACGAGTAGGACTACAAACGGAGATCACAGAGTAAGGAGCACTTGAGTCTGAGGTTCTTACTTATTAGCCATACAGGGTAGGTATTGTGGAATGCGGGTGGGAATATAAAAAATCGGTAGAACCGATGGGAGACCGTCTGTCACTGTGTGCCTCAAGCACATTTGAGCTGAGGGGTACAGACATCGCTAAATTCCACTATCAATCAGCTCTCTGCTTCCCTAGCTAAGCACAAGTCAATGAGTGACGATAATGATTTCAAGAACCTAAATTATACCTACATTTCCTCAATGTATTGCTGCAAATCTATAATATTATGTAAGCATATTTATTGGCATCAAAAAGACTTCCATCTAGGTGACTTCTGTTTTCAAGAAACATTAAATGAAAAGGAGTATGTGTTAGTTAATTTTTAGTAACAATTTTTATCCCCCTATTTATTACGCCACTGGAATAAATATATTTTTTTATTGTTTTTCTAATTCCCTGTTCATTTTTGCTTAAAAAAGTAATAACTATTTATGGGTCTACCGTGAACGATTTTGCAGGAATTTCTCTCTAAACTAAAGTCTGCAAGTGCCTGAGATATACTGTGTAACATTACATACATTTTGAAAATTTGCCATAATTCAAAAACGCCTATAAATATTTTTTAAAAATTTCGTGACCGATATGTTATTTAAAAAAGTAATATTTTGACATAAATAATCTTTTTAAAAAAATAACCAGTGGCATGCTATAGGGGTTAGTGACACTTTTTATCCCCATATTTTTTACGCCACTGGAATAAATATATTTTTTATTTTTTTTAAATTCCCTGATCATTTTTGCTTAAAAAAGTTATAACTCTTTATGGGTCTAAAGTGAACAGTTTTGCAGGAATTTGCCTCTAAACAAAAGTCTGCAAGTAAAGTTGAAAGTAGGAACTTTATTTTGTTTGTGGTCTGTATATGATATATATATATATATTTATAATAGTTCTGAAGTGTCGAAAGCGTTAGAATATGTTTAAAGGGCTTTTATAATAATTGACTTGTGCTGTAGATGCTTCCAGACTCAGGACGTTAGCTCTTCAAAAATTCCACCCCGTATCTCCAGCACTAAATTATAATATCTATTACGTATCCAGGCCGTGTACGCCAACGACGCGACGTTACTCCCCATTTTCAATGACGTCATACTGTGAGTGAAGTTGTACATGTAATATTTTCCTATATTGTCAGAGTAGAAGGCCCGTGGAGACTCTCCAGGACGCGCGCGGGGTCTTTACCACGCGCTCATGTATATATACTTTCTAGTCGGTGTGTATACGCTGTAGTATAGCCGTCGGGACGCTCGACGTCGTCATAAAACATTATAATACCCAGGTGTATGTAACCTAGGCTGAATTATAGTCGGACGCGGAAATCTGAATTATTATTATTTTGCTTGTTATGATTTTTTTTATGTTTATATAATATATTTTGTTTTCATTTCGTTACACTATGTAAAACTTAATATCTACTAGTTGTTTTAATTTATTTTTGAATAATGAACAATTTTCTGCTTGAAATTTAATAAAGTAATAATGATAATTGTATTATAAACAACGAAAGCAAGAACATAAAAAGTAATTTTAAAGATGCACTCAACAGCAGGTAAAGTTATACTTAATAGCAATGTATATATTTTTAATATTTTTTTTATTTCCTCATGCACTTTACCCTTGCATGCCCAACGTTTTTTTAGCCGAAAAGAATATCAACTCCTAATACCTATACTTAATAAATAAACAAGCTAACTCCAGAAAATCGAATTTTATATAAATGCCAACTATTCTTCTTCAAGCAGATATGTTCCGCGGGTCTAAAACCTCATCTTCAGTGGTTACTATGAGAAGAAGCAAT
The DNA here is from genome assembly GCA_911728435.2 of Apoderus coryli. NCBI lineage: Eukaryota > Metazoa > Arthropoda > Insecta > Coleoptera > Attelabidae > Apoderus > Apoderus coryli. The sequence continues at coordinate 6,962,105 of OU452212.1, forward strand.
GATAAGTACTGTTCAACCATTGAAGATCGGATTTTAGAACCTCAAAACATGTTTGGTTGAAGAATTTTTGCAATTAAAAAATTCAATTTTATGGAAAAGACTTTTTTATTTGTTATATTTACGACACTCTGATTCAAGTATGGACTACTTCTTTAAAACTGTAATTTGCATTTAGAAGAAAAATTCATTCTTTATAAAAACGTCTGCTTGTGTCGAAACTACAATTTCAAATGCCAATTTACGATTACTATACAGGGTATATCAAAAATAACATTTTTAATGATTTTGATTTTTTTGTTTTTATTTAATTTTATGAAAATATTTTCAAAACCGTGATTTATTACACCAATTGTGCAAAAAACTCTAATAAACTTTTTTCTCAAAGTGGTTAATTTCATAGCTACTATTAAAATAATAAAATTAAAAAAAAAAACAAGGAAATCAAAATCATTAAAAATGTTATTTTTGATATACCCTGTATAGTAATCGTAAATTTCGTACTCGAAATTGTAGTTTTGACACAAGGAGACGTTTTTATAAAGAATGACTTTTTCTTCTAAATCCACAAATAAAAAAGTTTTTGCTCTTCCAAACTCTATCCGTGGACACATTAGATAGAGTTTGGAAGAGCAAAAACTTTTTTATTTGTAGATTTAGAAGAAAAAGTCATTCTTTATAAAAACGTCTGCTTGTGTCAAAACTACCAATGCAAATACCAAATTTACGATTACGATTACAGAGTATATCAAAAATAATATTTTTAATGATTTTGATTTTCTTGTTTTTTTAATTTTATTATTTTACTAGTAGCTATGAATTTAACCACTTTGAGAAAAAAGTTTATTAGTGTTTTTTGCACAATTGGTGTAATAAATCACGGTTTTGAAAATATTTCCATAAAATTAAAAAAACACAAAAAAATCAAAATCATTAAAAATGTTATTTTTGATATACCCTGTATAGTAATCGTAAATTTCGTATTTGAAATTGTAGTTTCGACACAAGCAGACGTTTTTATAAAGAATAACTTTTTCTTCTAAATCGACAAATAAAAAAGTTGTTCCTCTTCCAAACTCTAGCCGTGGACACATTTTATGTATAAGATCGCATGATCGTGGTGGCCAGTTAACATCACCATTTCTTTCACTAGCATCATGAGGTATTGCACTGCCTTATTAAAATCATAATATTCTTTAGATCGATATTATGCATGTAGTGAATCAAACACGTCTACTCCACAAAATGATCTAAAATGCTGGACAATTGCTGTCGAGCAAGAAAAATTTGGCCTAACTTTCAAGCTTGATATTTTTGGAACCAGACCCAATATCGACCTCCGGGTTTCACGGACTGATAGGTTGTCTTATTGAGAGAGACATTGCAATTTTAAAACATTTTCAACTGTCAAATTTTTTTTTACAGAGCGTTAGAGAAGTCCATGATTTTTAATTTTATGCGCCTTTTAATCAATGATCTTCTGCAAAAAAAGTAATGTGGCAATAGCTTACAGAACCTTTACGTTATTATCGAGAACGCGTTTCGAAACATAAAATATAATACAGGGTGTTTCATAATATATGCGTAGGACTTTACATGAAAAAAAAGTTGAAATTGAAAAAGAAAATCCGTTTTTTGCGAATATCTAGCTTTTTTAAACATTTTCTACTTATAATAAGCTGCGCGTATATTAATTTAGCATATCATTAAATGGTGTTTCTTTTTTCATTTATTTTGCATGTCTCGAAAATTAATTAGACTTAATAAAACATAGTTAATTAGCTAATTAGGTTCGATGAACAAATCGCAATCTAAATATCCATTTGTGTCTATTGATTCCTTGTCGTCAAATATTTTTCTACACCATTTTGTTTTTAATAACGTATTTTAGATGATTGTTCGTTATTTCTTAAAATGGCGCAGTCAACTGCCTCTGAATGGCAAACGTTAATCCAGGCCATAATCGTTATCCTGAAGATAACGTACTCGTCCACCTCTACATTACCCAATGGTCGTTTGGCAATATTAGATGCCAATATTACAGGGCGATGGGTTGAGATCAAAGGGAACATTGATTTTCCCTATATTGTCCAAAACAAACAATATTAAAATTTAATGTTTCCATAGTAGACAGAGCAAGTTCGTAAACATGCTTTTGATGTTGCAGCTTTTGAATAATAATTAAGAGTTTTGTTTTTTCTCTCATACTTTTGTATCTAGAATCATGGGTTGTTCGTGAACCTCTATAGGTATACCTGGTTCATTAAATTTGCTTATTCCTAACATATTTGTAAAATACGTTTCATATTATAAACAGTGTAAAGTGACTTCTTATTATCCCATGTGTTTCAAGTGTTTTTGTTTATGCGGGACATATGTGATTTGAATATGAAAACATAAATACCTACATGTCATAGCAATTCAATTTCAAGTGTTGAATAGAATTTTCAGTACGGAATTTCCACTATAATTTAGTGAATATTTCATGTCTCTATATAAAGAAAATTTTATTATTGTGATTTTCCATGCAAAAATTTTTTTGGATAGTCGATTGTATATTAGACTTGGTGACCTCCGTGTGGATCAGTGGAAAAGCACGAAAGCGTTTCTTAATTTAAGATAAACCTTTGAATTGAATCTCTCAATACACCAATTTCAAAATTGGCATCCTCGCGAACCGCTCATTTGATTTTGATGATTTTTTTTAAATTGTAGATTGATTTTTCAGTAACGATGATAGTTCAGATTTGAATTTCGAAATTTGGAACACCCTATGGAGCCCAACAGCTATATCATCTATTATCAACTGGAAACATATTGAACCCTGATCTTTTCTGAGCATTTTGTTTTTTTAATTACGACATTATCTCTATTTTTGTTGGAGATACACTGTTTCAAAACGAACGAGTTCTATCGGGTCCGCCATCTAACGTTTTTTTTTTCAACTAGTGCTTATTTCGTGAAGGGTAACACTTAGATTATGTCTGATTTGACAGATAATTAGTTTTATCCTTCCGCTGAACGAATATGGTTGTGTATACGCTTGAACAACGCTGGGAAATATTGCGACATTACTTTGAAAATCATGGTAATGTTGCAGAATGTGTGCGAAAATTGCGTACGGATTTTGGAAGAAGAGAAGCACCGTCAGCTCCGTATGTTCGTTATCTCGTGAAAAAAGTGAAAGAAACTGGCATCCTCATCGAAGCGTGAAAAGCCAAAAACAGTGCGTACACCCGAGAATATTGCTGCTGTGGCAGAAAGTGTGCGTGAAGCGCCATCAACATCAATTCACCGTCGGTGTCAACAATTGAACATTTCGGAGACATCATTGAGACGAATTTTGCATAAAGACCTTGGTATGACGTCATACAAAGTCCAATTGGTTCAGGAGTTGAAGCCAACTGACCATCCAATGCGTTTTCGCTTCGCTCAGTGGGCCTGCGATCGACTTACAGAAGATGCCGATTTTGCCAAAAAAATCATATTTTCAGATAAAGCTCATTTTGATCTTGGCGGGTATGTAAACAAGCAAAATTGTCGCATTTGGGGCACAGAAAACCCGCACGCATACATTGAAAAGCCGATGCACCCAAAACGAGTGGCCGTTACAGTCAATGGCGATCGTTATCGGGCCATGTTGAACGAATTTTTGTTCACAAAAATTGAAGAGGAGGATATTGGCAACATTTGGTTTCAACAGGACGGCGCTACGTGCCACACAGCCGAAGCTACACTCGATGTTTTGCGCCCTGTTTTTGAAGATCGTATTATCAGCCGCAGAGCTGATGTCGTTTGGCCACCTCGGAGCTGCGATTTGACACCGTTGGACTATTATTTGTGGGGTGCCGTCAAAGATAAGTGTTACGCCGACAAGCCAGAGACAATTGACGCTTTAAAGGACAATATTCGTGAAGCCATTGGTGAAATACAGCTGCACACAATCGATAATGTGCTTAAAAATTGGACCGATTGCCGAGGCAGCCATTTGAATGAAATTATTTGTCATTATTAACCAGAAGGATTGTACTTTCAAATAAAAAAAGAAATTTGAGAAAATATTCAGCAGTTTCTCTTTTATAGCATTTTCAAAAAAAAAAGTTGTCTGGCGGACCCAATATTTACATCGGCGGATTTTTTATATAAAAAACACAACACGAGATTGGTAAAGGTGAAAACACACCGTTTACCGATCGTTCGAAGAGCTTATTGATATTGATCGATCGATCAAATCTGAGAAGAAGCCAGTGTAGTGTAGAAAAATAGTCTACCAAATTGCTATTCTAGAAGATTCCTTTGAAGTTCTGCAACGAAACGTCTTTGAACTGAATAATCCTTGTATTTGCATTAAATTGAAAACACATCAAATGTAGAGATAGCAATATATTCGATTATATACTGACTAGCATAATTTTCCCAGAACATGCCTTTGTACAGTGAACAATATCTAGACCAAACATATATAATATAGGGTTGGATAGAGTTTAGTGATTATGTGGCGAAAGTTTCATTGATTTAAAACCAATTTAATCAGCGCGGTTTACCCATTAACTAGATTGTTCAGCTTGGTGCTAAAAATATACATTTGCAAACAGAGCGCATAATATAGGTGAGACAGATATAGGGGAAGATTGTTCGGGGATAGCTTTTTGTATTATTAGAAATAAACACAACCAAATAGATGCAGTCGACAGAAAATCGAACTTAATTGAACTCGAATTTCATGCCTATTAGAATTGTTTCTGGGCACAATTAGATGTATTTTAACAACATTTTTTCATTTATATGACTATTTATGAGAGCGATCTGCTATTACCTAATTTTAAATTAAAAATATATTGAAAACTTGCTGCAGATAAAATGTGAAAGTTCGTTCTCGTTTAAATTACATTCACATGTAGGACTAATGATTCTGTCCTTTCCTACTCCACGCCAAACTTTTATTACATTATTAGCTCACACAACTCTGTTAGTACAAGCAATTTGTGACGTTCGCCATGGATTTTGTAAGAAACTTTTCTACTACATTAACAAGAAACGTTTTATGTAGGTAGATTGGAAGGCAGAAGCGTTCTTTATATACTCAACAATACTGCCCACCATCGTATACCGAGTGTCCCAAGGGTTTCGATCGATTATGGAGAAACTACACTGTTGAACAATCTGAAAATCTGATATATTATTATTATTATTAGTCGTAAAACAGTAAACGGTAAAACCGATGAAACTGTTGCTCGGTTCCCAATTTGAGGTTTTTGAAATATTGATGTCATCCTCACTCATCTTCTATAGCGAGTAGTGGACCAACTGATCGCCATGGTCCTCCATGAAATTGTCCAGCCTGTTCTTAAAGCTGTCAACCGTTTGCGCCATTATCACCTCTTCAGGTAATGAATTCCATGCGTATACAACTCTGTTTGTTATAAAATTCTTCCGAGGAAGTCTAGCACATCTCTCCTTGTCAAGTTTCTTACTATCGCCACGCAGATTAGGATTTCTAGCAGGATGAAATACATCGAGATTCACCGAGTAGTAGCCACTAAGTCTCTTGTATGTTTGAATTAGATCGCCTCGTTGTCGTCGATCATAAAGACATGTCAAATTTAAAAGCCTCAATCGCTCCTCATATGGTATATGGCTAAGTGCATGAGATAGCTTAGTGAATCTCCTCTGAACCCTTTCCAATGCCTCTATGTCCTTAATGAAGTAGGGGGACCAAACGCTGTTGGCATATTCCAATAGTGGTCTGACATACGATTTATACAATACCAATATTAGAGAGTTTGATCCTGACTTGAAAGCTCTCTGTATCAGATACCACAGTCTATTAGCTTTCTTCACTGTGGCGGAAATATGGGCCTCCCACTTCAAATCCGCTGTTACTATTACACCAAGATCCTTCTGCTGATTTAAAGATTTAATGGCATTTCCATTGATGAAATATGGAGTCCTGGGATTATTAGCTCCGATGTGTAGTACCTGACACTTTTCCAAATTCAAGTTCATCAACCAAACCGCCGACCAGGACCCATCAATGTCGATCTGGAACCCATTATCGTCTCGCAGTGGGTTACAAAACAATTTGGTGTCATCAGCAAAGAGACTCATGTTTGACGTGATGGTTCTTGTTAAGTCTGATATATATGCCCGAAAAAGCAATGGCCCCAGTACGACCCCTGCGGGACACCACTCAAGACCGGCAATTTAGCGGACAATGCACCATTCGCTCTAACTTGGAAAATTCTTTTTGTAAGAAACATCTCAATCCACCCCAGGAGCGCCCCCCGCACGCCGTAATGCTCAAATTTCAGCAACAAACGAGCAAACGGCACTCTGTCGAACGCTTTCTCAAAATCCAGATACAACACATCCGTAGGCTGACCAACATCATTGTGGCTGGTCCGCACATTGAGGCACTCCAGAAGATTCGACTCCATCGACCTCTTGGGCATAAACCCATGTTGTTCATTGGGAATAATATTTGATTCAACCAGAAATGAACCAGTTTTGTCTTAAATTTTTCATACTCGAATTTCTCGAAAACCTTTCGTTTTTCGAAAAAAAACAAGTATGCCTTTTTTATGTAGAAAACTTTATTTTATCACATTTTTGACACAAATGGAATAAAAATCACAACAAAAAAAGTTAGGATATAATTAAGGCAAGGGTCCCTCCCGTTTACGCGCTTATGGTCATCCTTTTTTATTCAATTTCATTATTTCGTATTTCAAAAAAATCGACCTCAGGCAGTCAAGAGAGTAACAAGAGAATTTTAGGCTACGCCACTGGAACAAACTGTATTTGGTATACCCATTAATAAAGTAGAGATGATTAATAAACACAAAACGTACGTATTGTGAGAATTCGCAACGTGTGAAATCGAACTCTTCACTTTTTTATATGTATAGTTCCACGAACCCTTTGAATATATTAAATTCTGCATGAAAATGAACAGAAACTGGAAAATTCAATGCATTGAATAATGAATACAAAACTATTCCCTGAAATCATTAATTTAAAAGTTTTAGAAGTAGGTATCTACTTATTTTTGCAATTACATTTACGTAGACAAACTCTGATAATCATCAAGTTTGCGATGATAAACGGAATTGAAGCTTCTGAATACATTTAAACACATTTATAATCCGTCGATACTAAATTAATAAAAACTACAGAGCCGTAATGAGCTAGAAATAATGCGATTTTACATTCGTTAACACCCAGTTATGTTGACTGATTCGTTTGTCAGCTTTTTCTGGCGACTAAAAGTTTTAACTACGTAATTCCTTCTTGATTTTGTCAGTTCGTCTATCTGGAAGATCATCTACTTGAGGTTTTATTAAAAATTATTATCTAATTTGATTAATCGAAGAAAAACTATTGAACAGATCATGGTTACAATATTCTGCCACTGTGTTTTACTGTCGGACACAAATTTTCTTGTTTAAATTCCACATTAAGTCTTCGCCATACCATTTGACGTCCATCCGATTATATTGGGTCTGCCAGATAACTTTTTTTTTTGAAAATGCTATAAAAGAAAAACTGCTGAATATTTTCTCAAATTTCTTTTTTTATTTGAAAGTACAATCCTTCCGGTTAATAATGGCAAATAATTTCATTCAAATGGCTGCCTCGGCTGGCCATGCAGTAGCCTACACGATCAGTCCAATTTTTAAGCACATTATCGATTGTGTGCAGCTGTATTTCACCAATGGCTTCACGAATATTGTCCTTTAAAGCGTCAATTGTCTCTGGCTTGTCGGCGTAACACTTATCTTTGACGGCACCCCACAAATAATAGTCCAACGGTGTCAAATCGCAGCTCCGAGGTGGCCAAACGACATCAGCTCTGCGGCTGATAATGCGATCTTCAAAAACAGGGCGCAAAACATCGAGTGTAGCTTCGGCTGTGTGGCACCTAGCGCCGTCGTGTTGAAACCAAATGTTGCCAATATCCTCCTCTTCAATTTTTGTGAACAAAAATTCGTTCAACATGGCCCGATAACGATCGCCATTGACTGTAACGGCCACTCCTTGCTCATTTTCGAAGAAAAATGCCCCAATTATGCCTCCAGACCAAAATCCGCACCAAACAGTGACTCGTTTTGGGTGCATCGGCTTTTCAATGTATGCGTGCGGGTTTTCTGTGCCCCAAATGCGACAATTTTGCTTGATTACATACCCGCCAAGATCAAAATGAGCTTCATCTGAAAAGATGATTTTTTTGGCAAAATCGGCATCTTCTGTAAGTCGATCGCAGGCCCACTGAGCGAAGCGAAAACGCATTGGATGGTCAGTTGGCTTCAACTCCTGAACCAATTGGACTTTGTATGGCGTCATACCAAGGTCTTTATGCAAAATTCGTCTCAATGATGTCTCGGAAATGTTCAATTGTTGAGACCGACGGTGAATTGATGTTGATGGCGCTTCACGCACACTTTCTGCCACAGCAGCAATATTCTCGGGTGTACGCACTGTTTTTGGCTTTTCACGATTTGGTTTATCGATGAGGATGCCAGTTTCTTTCACTTTTTTCACGAGATAACGAACATACGGAGCTGACGGTGCTTCTCTTCTTCCAAAATCCGTACGCAATTTTCGCACACATTCTTACCATGATTTTCAAAGTAATGTCGCAATATTTCCCAGCGTTGTTCAAGCGTATACACAACCATATTCGTTCAGCGGAAGGATAAAACTAATTATCTGTCAAATCAGACATGAGCTAAGTGTTACCCTTCACGAAATAAGCACTAGTTGAAAAAAAAAACGTTAGATGGCGGACCCGATATTTAGATTAATCTGAGAAAATAACACGTTGCCAAAAATTATTTGTTTCATTCAAATATTTATTTGCAAACTTTAATCCTTTTTTTTTTTTCGATTAATCATTAACGCAATACTTTTCAGTCACTATAGTTATTTTTAGTACTGTCGGTATCCTTTGGCAGGCATAATTTATTATACGTCTTATATACGAGGGAGAAATGTATGAAAAAACGCTGCATTCGATGCCCATTTATAATGTAAAGAGGCATGGGAACGGATAGCCCCGGTACAATCGTTAAATTTATATATTTTACATTGACTTTGGATACACTATACCCTCTATCCACTGTTAACGTATGTCGGTTTCAACACGAAGCATCCTGATTATGTTCCAATTCTATTACTAGAGATCGAATCGAATCGCCTTGTATGAGTGAACATATGGTGAAAAACTTATATGAATTAGATACGTGTGTAGTACGTGTCAATAAATGAAGGAATTAATTAATCTAATGATCGATGTATTTGTATTTCAAATGATATTATTGGTTCATATACAGGATGGCCTAATGAAAATGAAACATATAATTCGTAATGCAACTTTTATCCAACGTTACGTAGCAGGCAATTAGCTACAGTTTCTGGCATAAGAAGTACTTAGATGCGTTCATTGAAATAATTTTAAAAACTCACAAATTGAGGGGTTTCTGGGGAAAACATCATTAGTGCAAAACTAACATATTTGGGAAAATAATCTGACGAATATTAAAATGTCCGCTACGCTTAGAGATAAATAAATACATCCGGCAACACCGCGTTGGCTATACTATTGTAATCAGATGTAATCGTTCTAGAAAGCTCGCGACTCAAACTAACCAGAGGCGACTCTGTACCGATTTAGTAGACTATACCTCGTCCGGGGCAACGCTGTGCTAATTTAGTAGAATGTGCCTCGCTTACCGTATAGATAAGGAATAGATGTACGCGCGCCAGAATGTATGTGTAGAACAAACGAGTATTTACTCGAAAGGAGACAAATCATATAAATAGCCAACGTATAAGAGGGGCAAATAGATGAGAACAGTGTTGTGACATGTTCTTTATTGTTAACTAAACTGCTTTATTTGACTATTTAGTAGGTGTGAACAAATAAAAGACAAATTTTCTACAATGTTTTACGATTTTTTTGTCAAACTGTTATGGGAAAAAATCTGTTGTGTCGCCCCAAAATTTTCCAGGCAAAATCTAATATACCTAATCAATCAAAAATATATGATCTGCGTAACGAAACAGAATTTTAATAATTATTATTATCTAATTGATGAAGATTTTTCAAAACCGAAACGTCGTAGTGAAAATTGGTAAACGCTATCTTCTTCTCCTCAAAAAGTAACAATGAGAAAGTGCTATTTATTTTTTTATATCTGTAAAAGTAAAGTCAGAAATAAATAAAAACTAAAATAGCAAGAAATGGTTTTTTCAAAAATTCTCGAAAAGGGCTAAAGATACTTTACTTTTGAAACACCATTTAAAAGGTGTTCAAATTATACAACCCATCGTTTCCAAGATTCCATTCTTATCTTGGACACAATACCAACTATCTAACTGGTGAAATTTTGAATGGAATTTTCTCAAAAATTATAGAGTTAAATATCAAAAGTAACCTATTTCTACAAAGCTAAACAAACTGTCTAGTCTTGATTGTTGTAAAAATTACATATTTTCTTGTGGTGGTTGATTTAAGGAGTTTTTCAATAAGCAAAAGTCGTCAACTGGGCTGAGCCGGGACTGCGTGAATCTCCGCTCACATCTTCTTTATCCGGATGATCAAGTTTAACCTGTCTCACTATAAATTAATCGAAAAGTTATGCTGGTCCAATGTATAAAGGGGGTTTATAGTTTAAAGTTCGTAATATCTTCAACATAGTAAGGGCTTATGGCTGCTTAGATGCAAAGTTTTCTGCATCTGGGTATTTTAGAAATATAGCAGAATCTACACAGTCTAAGGGTGCGAACAAACTACAGGTGATGTGATCATGGGCGTAACGACGAAGTTCATTTTAGAGTTTTCTTAGTGTATGAACAAGAAGGAGTCTCAAATAATAATTTTCTGTGCCTATATGTCCGATTTTACCACCCTTACCTATGTATGTTTATAAAATAAATCCATTATTGTAGAACTTGGAAAGTTATAACACCAAAGGGAATAGATATTATTGTCTGAGCAAGTATATTTCAAAACTTTTCTTATCTTGATTTCAGAGACTAAACTATTGTTGTTTGCTCAGGGGTATTTACCCATAACACCCTTTCACTACATATATATGGCTGACTGAAATAGAGCTCGATTAAAAGTGTGACCCAATTTGACTTTATATTGATGGTATGAGTATCTCTCAAAAAGCTATATGTACTCGTAAAACGTTTTATTGGGTGATATTTAGGGTTTCCGTAAAGTAACTGAACGGGACATTATTTTCAAAAGGGTAAATTAAAAAAAAAAACCGAGACACGTCAGTTTTGATTCATATTTAGCAAATTTGAACCCCAGCATGGCGGAGCCATCATCTATGTCATGTTTCTTTCAAATTGAAACCCTTTTTAGGGCAATCCTAATGAAGGTCGGTTACGGCGATCTAAAAACATGATCAGGTTTGTGCTCTGTTCAATGAATCGCATCCTGATCAACATATTTCAAAGTATACTGTATAGGCAGATTGGTTCAAAAATTTGCAACTTATGGTCATGGAAAAGACTTACCTAAATCAGGGTGACCATCTTTATCCGGGAATCAGCAGTTGAACGTTTTGCTTGCTATTCAGGAAACCCTTACTCGTCATGTCGTCAACTGAGCAGGGATACAGGAAACTGTGAAACGCCAATACATAAAGTTCTAACTTTCACCCTTATAAGGTCGAATTTATTTGAAAGTTTTTGCGATTTAATTTGGAATTTGTTAATAGAATGATCTATTCTATATAACGTTAGATTTAAACCATTTATCTTTTTCTCATTTCGGATTTCTACACACAAAGATAAATTCAAGCTTGCGTTATCATCACATTACTAATATTGAAGCTGACTTAACCAAAGCTAGTTAGACTGTAAATTTTTAAATACGAGTATTTGTGTTTTAAAACATATCAAACTTGCGAGGACCGTGGAATACCTTACAAATATCTAATAAGAAGTTTAATTTCCACTATACGTTTATCTCATTTAGTATAAGTTTTTTTGTATATAAGGCTACGTGTAGTTTGTCCTGAACTGAACAATGCAAAACTCTGACATTAAGATATACATTTCAAAAACACCAACTTTGGGCCTAAGAGCTTCCCTTGCGTACATGAACGCACGCATCTGGTCATTATTAACTAAAATGAAGAACAAGATGTATTATTTTATGGTGTTTTGTATATTTATATTTTTTGTTTCAGGCTGTGATTTTCGATGAAATCGAACTCACCGACCTGTGCCTAGCTGAGTGTTCAACAAAAAACGTCAATCACAGTTTCCAGGTAGGTGATTGTATTCTATATACCTACCTATAGGCATGAATATGGTACCTACATTTCATTGAAACGTTAATAATACACAACCCCTTAGTGGGTGGATGTTATGCCAATTATTTTGCAACATTTCATCAGCTTGTAAAAAAAAAAGAGTTCGAACTAATTAAGTATGAATTACAAATGATTGGAGGCGTTTTTGGAATACTACAAGGGCCATTATCACGTCATGTGAAGTCACGTGTTATGATAATGACCTGTGGTGTTACATAGTCTCTGTGTAAGGCGTGATAGCATGTGATATTTTCCCGATGTGATAGCACGTGACCTGACATAAAGGTCCTTTTCTACGACTGTCTTTAAATGCCTTCATTATATGTTCAATCATAATTTGAAAATCGGTTCATTGTAATGCTGTTTTTGTAAATAAACTTTTTAGTTATTTGTCAATTCAAGTAGGTAATCATTTTCAATGTTCAATTTTAGGTTATTGTTGTTATACTATCGCTCATTCTCATTTCCTTCTTTTTCATTTATCCATAAATAGGTCCAGCATAATAATAATTATAAATAGAACTTCATGCAAGCAATGAGTAGGCTATCCTAAGCCCAATATACTGCTGTAGGTTATGAAAAATATGAAGATTTAATAAGAAATAACCTGACAAAAGAGTCACAGAGGGAGGATAACGATTCATCTTTTACCAGCACATTTTTGATGGATTCTCTATATTAACTTCGACAACAACCACGTATATAGATATATTATGTATACAAAAATGTAAGCTCGTTGTGTATAAGGTAGGTAATGTGAAAACAGTATGTACATAAACAGAACTAGTAGCGGCACCGAGGAGGGTGGTTTTGAGGTTGAGGTAAATTTCCCATTTTCAAATACATGAAACTTCGGGATTCGGAGAACTACTTGTTTTGGATGGCTAGTATCCAATATTCGTTTCTCCTCTAAGAAGATGCTAACATCATGAAGGTTTCGGCTGCTGATATTCTTTTCTATGGAAATATCAAAAATGTTGCACCCAGGTCGCCTCGCAAAAAGTGTAAGCGAAAACGTTCCTGAAATTTCTCAATGTTCGACAGAAACAGGTTCGCGTAAATGTTTGTACGGTCCCTTTGAATGCCATTAAAAATGAACTAAACTTCATGGAAATAGTGATATTAGTGACGAATCTTGGCCTTTCACTTATGATGCTGATAGCAGAGTTGAACAAGTCCTCAAAGCGAGGACTTGTTCAACTCTGAAACGTTAAAAACACAACAATCCGAACTTTGAAAGAACAGGTTGCTTGGGTGCATCTATTTGTGTGGACTGTAAAGGCCATAGGATGACACATAGATGGCGTTACTAGATTTTTTTCCATATGATTTTTATTTCGTACTAACATTCAAACGATACGTGAAATCATTTTTATAGAAGTCCTCCCCCTACAATAAATTTATAGTACGCCATTGTAAAGTGCGGCAGATGATAATATCGATTTAAAGCACGCCTGAGTTTCTTTTTTGTTCCGCTTCCAACTGTTTTGGGTTGGGCCAAAGTAAAAGGTAAATTTGGAGGGCCAGATAGACGCTAGGATGCGGATACATAGTGAAACAAGAATATAAACGAATTTATCCATGTATTTTGTAATTAAATTGACTAAAGCTTCTTCCTACCGATACAAATACTTCTTGTAGTTTGTTAAATCCTTGTGGGGATGTTTTGTTGATGTACATACGTAGTTCTGATCACCGAACATATAACATATAGAAGGTTCAATCGCGGACATGCGCGAAAACACTTGAAACGTTCCGATTACCGTTGACCCTTACTGAAAGCAGTGTGGCTAGCAGCCAGCCACCTTAACATCATCTTGGTAAATCCCGTAAATTTAAACACCGTTTTAGTTTTATTAGGTACTTTTAAATTTCGTTTTGTCTACAAAATATTAACGTCCCAGTGTAGGCCTCGTATAACAGACTTCTGTCGCTTAAATAATCGACTCCGCGCATAGGCGTCCTAATTTCAAATTCGTGTACTGCTTGCAGCTCCAGTCGGCAAGTGCGTAGTGATCTTTCTATGCCTTTATATGTTCCGTGGTTCTGATCTGAATCAGTGCAAACATTATGTATGATAAAAGTAAAGAGCATTCTGCGAGGGTTAACATAAGCTTGTTTCTGCTAAAGATGACTTTTGAATGAGAACCTCTTAGTTTAATATAAACGTGCTCGTATAAATTTGAAGCAGAATTTATCCAGACACATCGTTTCTGTAAGTTTCGTTGCCTGTGAAAGTTTTCTGTCTGAAAAGTCTTATTTTATATTGTAAATGACGTCAATCCCACACTTAAAGTTTTATATGTCACTGATAATGCACTCAAGATTTTAGTAGGAGAAAAACGCGATATTTCAGTTGACATACATTATTTTAATAGAGTAAAAGCTTTCGTAACTTTATGTGGTTAAAGGAGTTAAAGGAGTCGGTTGCGCGGCCAAGGTCTTCGCATAGGTTACGCTTCCTTGGACGCCTGGACAATTTGAATGTAGTGTGATTGTCTGTGGACGTGTCCATCCTAAAAATATGGAAAAGGAGCCAAAAACTTGACGGTTAACACAACCAAATTACTGTTTCTAAAGATACTAAATAAATATATATAAACAAACAAAGATATTCAACTAAGTTGAGAGCGTATAGTATTGCAATGAAATAAACTAACCTGTACGAATTAAAAAAATTCCGTGACGCAAGTGGGATTTGAACCCACATCTCCCAATTGCCGGTCAGGTGTTTTGACCAATTAAACTATCGGGGCACAATTATGAAACTTCTTTAATTCGTACATGCCTTGCTTCCTATGTGCTGCTTCTATCGCAGTGCAATTTCCAAAGAAAAAAGCTACAATTTTGGTTGTGCGTTATTTTTTAGTGTATATACAATGTGTCCTGAGTTTTTCCTCTTCCAAACTCTATCCGTGGACACATTGTATATATATAATATTTTCATTGTTTCAGCTAATAACCCCGTTTCGATCTCTAGTGTTGTGCTGCGAATCTCGCCGAGAAATGGAAGAGTGGCTGAGCGCTCTCACTGCCGCCTCCCAACGCCGTTACCACGACATGGACCAACCGGAATGCCTCTCAGGACAACATCATTGGTATTTTTTTAAATATTTCTATTTTTAGATAATTCATACCGTTGTCCGAGACAATGTTCATTCATTTTCTCAGGAAAGACTTCCGGTTATACATCGTACTCGTACTACAGTTGTTTGTTGTTGATGTGCAATGTTGTCAAATTCTGTAGAATGTCTTAACTTAAAGAGAAATCGTCACAATACAATTCTGTAGCAAGTTTTTCTTAATAGGTATGCCCCGTCTTTTGATGCCCGCCCCAACTACTGCAACGTGTGTAGATACAAAATAAATACACGACACCTTTTAAGATGCGAAGTGTGTAAATTTAATGTGCACAAACGGTGTGCAGCAAAAGCGATCAACAATTGCAAATGGACAACATTAGCATCGGTGGGCAAAGATATTATTGAAGACGTTGATGGAGTAAGTATTATTTTTGATTATACGATGCAAAGTACAAGGGGATACTGTCATTTCTAGAATTGTACTCTTTTTTGATGCGTCAATTATATTTAATGGAAATTTTATTTTAGAACATTGTGATGCCCCATCAGTGGATGGAGGGAAACATTCCCGTATTATCAAATTGTGCTGTGTGTACTCAGAACTGTGGTTCTGTTTTAAGGTATGTTAGTGAACGCCATATTCCATCCATATGAACCAAACCGAACACGTTGAACGTACTGTCATACAGAGTGTCTCTAAATGATTTCCATGATTCTGTGATGAAAATTAAAGTAGGTCTTGTAAATCCATGAATACCGGGTAGTGCAAAAATAAATTCAACCACCAGATGTTTTTTTTTAAATCGAAACATACTTAGGCTACAAAATTATGCGAAACATAAATCAAAACTGACTTGTATCGGCTTTAAAAATGTACCATTTTGAAAATAATATTCCGTTACTTTACTAACAACGCACGAATTAAAAAAAAATGGTGCCACAAGTGGGATTTGAACCCACATCTCCCGATTGCCGGTGAGGTGTTTTACCAATTAAACTACCGTTGAACTTTTATGAACCTTCTTTAATTCGCATTTGCGTTGACAAAAATTCCACAAAAATTGTGTTTCCTTTTCTATTTTCCCTGAAACTAGAAGCTCCAAAGAAAAGAAACTTCATTCATTAAATGGCCTTGATTTACCATTTTATGAAAATATTTCTTTGGTAAAGTTTACAGGACTGGCGCTGTTTATGGTGCCATGCCACTGCACATACGGCTTGTAGGCCTGCTATGCCGAAAAAGTGCCCTCTAGGACCAGCTAGAGTTAGTGTAGTACCACCCACTGCCCTTCACGCTATACATGATGAAGCATGGGAGGTTGTTAGGCCGCAGGCTTCGAGCCCTTTACTTGTTTTTGTTAATTCCAAATCGGGTAAATAAAAAACGGCACCATTGAAATGAGTTTAGCTTTATCTTATATTTCTTTTCCTCAGGTGATAATCAAGGTGTAAAATTCCTACGTAGATTCAAGCAACTTCTAAATCCAGCCCAGGTGTTCGATTTGATATCAACTGGACCACGGCTAGGTCTAAAGCTTTTTAGACATTTCGATCCATTTAGAATACTTGTATGTAGTGGTGATGGATCTGTTGGTTGGGTGTTGTCGGAAATTGACAAACTCGACATGCATGTAAGTTATTGAAGTATTCCCTAAAATTTTACAATAACACTTTCACGACTGTGCGAAACAAGATGGTCTAAAAAATCCAAAAGCATTCGATTATTTGCACAAAACTTCCCTGAGATTGTCACAGTACTTGAAAGGCTATCTAGAAGGAAACTACGCCACACGAAAATCTGCCTATATCAGTGGCAATCAGCCGTTACCAAATCCTGATTAATTGTTGCTCTAACTAGAATAGCAGCCCCTATATGCATTTGATGAAGTTGCAAGAACATATTAGCGTATAATCTTTAATGTACTGAAGTGGACCTAGTAACTGCTGAAATATTTAAAAAAACACAAGATCTTGGCAAGGAATTGGGAATTGAATTTTCTGTCCATCGACTTGCCACCAGGAAACGTTTGCCTCGATCGGCTTATTTTTAGTTGAGGAATTTGTGGTTGAGCATTGGACAGTCATTTCATGAACACCATGTGATGATTTTTTGAGAATCTAAGAACTGTTCCGTTAATATTCAAACGCCATAATGTTTCTGAATTTGCCAGGAATCTAAATTATCTATTTTTACAGAAACAGTGTCAGGTCGCAGTACTTCCGCTTGGTACCGGCAACGACTTGGCCCGAGTACTTGGTTGGGGCGCGTCCTGTGATCATGATGCCTCATTACCTCAATTACTGGAAAAATATGAAAGGGCCAGCACGAAAATGTTGGACAGGTATCAATTTATATAAATCAATTAGATAATCACGTAAATATACATCTGTTTAATATTACAGATGGAGTGTTATGGCTTTTGAAAGGACAATAGCTATGCCTAAATTGTCATTATCATTAGAACCGGGTCAACCTGCTGGACAATTGCATGAGCAAATTATCCAATATGAAGAAGCGCTTAAGGTAAGTTATTATTATATTGGCACTTTCAATGTATCTTCAAGATGAACGCTCTAAGTACAAACGTTATAACAAGTCATTCATTGGACTTAAGTATATTTGAGGAAGACTTTTTATAGTTGTGGAAGCTTTGTAAGGTGTAGAAAAACATTGGCCTGATGTGATATTTGTGTATCGTTTCGCTTTTTCGCATTTCTTCATATCGTTCTAAATTATAACTAGGAGCAGATCGAACAAATCCCTTTGGGAAGGAAGAAAAATGAAAAAGCCGAATTCATAAATACTTTTGAGCATAGAAAATCACACTGCACAAATAGTTATAGATTTCCTGCAAAAGAGATTTTGAAATTTGACACCAAATTGTTTTGTAACCCACTGCGAGACGATAATGAATTCCAGATCGACATTGATGGGGTAGTGTCCTGGTCGGCGGTTTGGTTGATGAACTTGAATTTGGAGAAGTGTCAGGTACTACACATCGGAGCTAATAATCCCAGGACTCCATATTTCATCAATGGAAATGCCGTTAAATCTGTAAATCAGCAGAAGGATCTTGGTGTCATAGTAACAGCGGATTTGAAGTGGGAGGCCCATATTTCCGCCACAGTGAAGAAAGCTAATAGACTGTGGTATCTGTTACAGAGAGCTTTCAAATCGAGATCAAACTCTCTAATATTGCAATTGTATAAATCGTATGTCAGACCACTATTGGAATATGCCAACAGCGTTTGGTCCCCCTACTTCATTAAGGACATAGAGGCATTGGAAAGGGTTCAGAGGAGATTCAATAAGCTACCTCATGCACTTAGCCATATACCATATGAGGAGCGCTTGAGGCTTTTAAATTTGACATGTCTTTATGATCGACGACAACGAGGCGATCTAATTCAAACATACAAGATACATAGTGGCTACTACTCGGTGAATCTCGATGTATTTCATCCTGCTAGAAATCCTAATCTGCGTGGCAATAGTAAGAAACTTGACAAGGAGAGATGTGCTAGACTTCCTCGGAAGAATTTTATAACAAACAGAGTTGTTTATGCATGGAATTCATTACCTGAAGAGGTGATGATGGCGCAAACGGTTGACAGCTTTAAGAACAGGCTGGACAATTTCATGGAGGACCATGGCGATCAGTTGGTCCACTACTCGCTATAGAAGATTATTGAGGATGACATCAATATTTCAAAAACCTCAAATTAGGAACTGAGCAACAGTTTCATCGGTTTTACCGTTTACTGTTTTACGACTAATAATAATAATAATAAAATAATTAGTTAACATTATGGTTTTTGTGTTTCAAAAAAAAAAAAGTTTAAGAAATAGAGCCTTGTCAAATTAGTTTGGGACACGATGTATATTACTTGGAATTATGCTCTTCATTTTACCATGTACTTTGCTAGTATACTTCTGGTATTACGGCAGTTTCATTAGGAAACAGACAGTGTCGAATGACTTCGTTATATCAAATGTATTATTTATTTAACAAGTAATTTTAGCTTCCCAAATAAATAACTGTAGCTAATTTGTATGTACAAAATAAATTGTAATTACTTGGGTATCCCCGGCTATGACAATTAGGATGTTTTGAACAATTTCAAAACATTAAATGTATATTATACGAGTAAACAAAACATTAATATAAAAGCCATTAATACAAATTTGCGCTATCAATCGTATTTGATTGGTTTTATTAGAGATAAAATATAGAATCTAAATTGAAATGTTCGATATTTTATATTGATACTAAAAAAGCCATTAAAATGACTATTTATCATTTTCACGACACCAAACCTAATTTAAAAACTCAACAATCGCGCATTTCGAGTTGCAAAAACAGCGATCGGCAAAAGCTTAGAATTTGCAGTAGGTCAAAGGTTTTACGAGAGTAATATTCAATATACAGTACGGATTTTTGCCACGAAAGTCAGCTGAGCTAAATCTGTTAAAATACACCAACTTTATTATTGATGCTCTAGAGAGTGGATCGGAGGTACATTCAGTGTATACCGATTTCTCCAAAGCCTTCGATCGTGTAAATCATAAAATCTTATTGATAAAGTTGGCTGAGGTTGGCATCGGCGGACGCATGCTCGAATGGATGAGTAGCTACCTTGATAACAGAATTCAATACGTTAAGGTCAAGGGCTTTGTTTCTACTGAGATAAAAGTATCATCTGGCGTCCCCCAGGGATCACACTTGGGACCACTGTTTTTTAATATTTTCGTTAATGACATCGCCAGATGTTTTACTTCGAGCGATTTTCTCTTGTTCGCTGATGACCTCAAACTATTTACGATAGTCAACGAAACTGAAGATTGCGAGAGATTGCAGTCTGACCTCGGGGCTCTTCACGAGTGGTGTGTTGGGAATCATATGCATCTGAATGTTGATAAGTGTTGTTTTATGTTTTCGAGATCAAGACGGACCACTCTTTTCGATTACTCACTGAACCAGACTTCCCTTAAATTGATTACTACAGTTAAGGATCTTGGAGTCATGCTTGATAGTGGTTTGACCTTTATTCCACATATAACTTCAATGGTCTCAAGGTCTCTGAAGGTTCTTGGCTTCATTAAACGTTGCTCACGGGAGTTCACACACGTCGATTCTCTGAGGCTTCTTTACACAAGTTTGGTCAGACCGTGCCTTGAGTATGCGTCGGCTGTCTGGTCTCCACATTATACTGTGCATCTAGTAAAAATTGAGCAGGTACAGCACAAATTTCTTAGATACCTAGCCTACAAACTGCATATATACTTTATTTTTGATAATGGTTTTGAATTATATGCCGACTTAGAGTCCTACCTTGGCATTGACACGCTGGGTGATCGACGACAGAGACATGATTTGATTTTATTGTATGACCTTATAAATGGAAGGTTGAATTGTCCTGATCTTTCGGGCAAGATTGGAATTCATGTTCCATATCGTGCAACGTGTACGAGGAGTATGTTTCACCAGACACATTCCAGAACAAATTATGGTTGCAATTCATTTTTGGCGCGCTCAATGCGTCTCGCCAATGCGTCTCGCCAATTTGTCCCCAGAAATACCTTTTTGGGTGCAATAGGGCACCTCTTTGATACGTTGTGTTGTACCATATTGCTTTATAATAGTGAAGTATTGATCGTGTAGAATATTATTATCCATTTTATTTGTGATTGATTTTTATTTGCCATTTTTCGATTGTCTAATTCTTTTGAAGTGTTTTATTGTAGAACTATTTATACTTATTGTAATTTTGTATAAAATGGGCGTTTGCCCGTAAATAAAAAAATAATAAAAAATAAATAATATTTTTAAATAGTAACCCCCAATTTTTATGTAGGTATTTATATATATTTTTAATAAAAAATAAGGGCAAGTTTATGAAATTTCATCACATAATAGTAACATAATTTCAAGTTTCAGTCTGCGAAGAATTTGATGGACTAATGACGAGAGTTTTTTTGTAAATAACGGTTTTTTTTTGATTAAGTCAAATATTTCCTTACCGATTTCTTTGAAATTTGGCAGCGTTGTTGCTAGAAATTATCAAATTTGTTTTCAAAATGATTGGCCCTTTATTGGAGTAGATTATTCTGTAGCATTCAGGGATTTTCAACTCTGTATTTACGAAAAGTATCAATCTTTGCTTCAGGTACATTTGGAAACGATTCTGCAATCAGATGACACCTCACTCATAATAAATTCGACGAAAATCCTCTGTGATACAGTACGAGAATTACGTGGTCAAATGGCAGATAGTGCTTTGACTAGAGGTGATGATCAACTGGCGAAATTAAGTGAATTGGTGCAAATAAAACAAGACCAACTACTATCCACATTAACCAGTGATCATTTAGATTTTAGTGGAGGATTCTCGGGATGTGGAGGTGACGATGGTAGCGGCTCCAAGCGACAGGATGACACTGATAGTGAAATGTCATATGACAAAGGTATACCTATGTCCTGTTTTACAGGAATTTATTGAGGACACTAGAAGGCGTTATATAATACATACATCATAGCTCTATTTATTAATTTTTCTGGACATTTTCAAATGCAATGCTATAAATCGAACCAGTTTACAAGAAGGCAGGTAGATAACACTGAGTTTCTGCAAAGAGAAATCTTTCAAATGCAGTCATTCATATCCTCAGGGTCTTTCTAAAAACTTTTTCCAGTCACTGTAGTTATTTTTATTACTGTCGGTATCCTTTGGCAGGCATGCTTTATTATACGTCTTATATACGAGGGAGAAGTGTATCAAAAAACGCTGAATTCGATGCCCTTTTATAATGTAAAGAGGCATGGGAACGGATAGCCCCAATAGAATCGTTAAATTTATATATTTTAAATTAACTTTGGATAACTAAAATATGTGTTTGTATTTTACAGGTAAAAGTGAGAAAAGTGAGAAGGACCTTAGTAATTTTAATTTCCGTAAATATCGGCGTACATCAAGATTTATGGAACGCGAAAAGGACGCTTTAAACAATAGAGCAAATAGCTTGAAAAGAGCTTTGAGAAATCTAGTAGAACATACTGAACATGTTTGTGATGAACACGATCGAAGAATGTGTACAGATTTACCAACAGTTAAAATATCATTGAGTAACGATTTGGTAAAAAGTCAACAAACAGGTACACACTGGTAGTTTTTATATTTTATAATTATAATTTCCCGTTTATGTTGGTAGAAATATGATATGACAATATTGATTGTTGAAATCATTAAAATTAATAACCAAAACATAGGAAACCATTAGTGGGGAAAAATTGTGGAGCTTGCCTTGGGCGCTCTACGTCCTAGCTACGTCTCTGATTGTCACACACCTTGTGTAAATATCGTATACTGTGTTTCTTTCTTTTGGGGCTATTTAATATACAAGGTGTTTCTAAAAAAGGTGGTCAAAATTTGTGGGCGGATTGGGGCCGTCTAATCATGAAAAAAACCTAAATTGTAATTTTTCGAAAAGTCCTTATTTACAAATATACAGGGTGTTAAAGATGACTGCCTGACGACGATTTTTTTGAAATATTTTCGAAACGAGTAAAGATGAATTAATCAAATGCACCATATTTATTCACCTAGTTAAATGTCGTAAACTGACATAAAATTGAATAAAAAAGGATGACCATAGGCGGGTAAACGGGGGGGACCCTTGCCTTAAATATAACCTAACTTTTATTCATTTTGTGTCAAAAATGTGATAAAATAAAGTTTTCTACATAAAAAAGGCATACTTGTTTTTTTTCGAAAAACTTAAAGGTTTTCGAGAAATTCAAGTTTGAAAATTTGTCTACTAATGACCAGCTTTGTCCTAAAATTTTCAAACACGAATTTCTCAAAAACCTTTAAGTTTTTCGAGAAAAACAAGTATGCCTTTTTTATGTAGAAAACTTTATTTTATCACATTTTAGACACAAAATGAATAAAAGTCACAAGAAAAAAAAGTTAGGTTATAATTAAGGCAAGGGTCCCCCCTGTTTACCCGCCTATGGTCATCATTTTTAATTCAATTTTATGTCAGTTTACGACATTTAACTAGGTGAATAAATATGCTACATTTGATTAATTCATCCTTACTCGTTTCGAAAATATTTCAAAAAAATCGTCCTCAGGCAGTCACCTTTAACAATTTAGGTTTTATTCATGATTAGACGTTCCCCAATTCGCTCACAAATTTGGACCACCTTTTTTAGAAACACCTTTTATAATAATAAATGGAAGATTAAATATTCTTGAAATAAAAGTCGACCTCCACACAATAAATTTAATTATTTGTCGTGTGAACGTGCAGTCAATTAAGAACCTAAAATATTATCGAAGAGAAATTTAATCTTCGATGATTTACAAAAAGAAACATAGCATGAAACTTACATTAGAAATAATGTGGGTTTTTAAAAAATTTTTAGTTTTATTTTTAAATGTTAATAACAAAAACTTTTTATTTAATGACTTGAGAGAATAAAAAAAATTTTTTTTCGCGCAGTGAGTTAATAAATAGATTCCCAAAAATAATATGTACTAACTAGTATAACATAGCTTTTCGTAAGAATCTCATATAACCACTGATGATGCGGCCCGGAGCTGCGAAACATGTATGGTGACAAATGTAATTTGTTGAGGATATTTATTAAATTTATTGTGTGGAGGTCGACTTTTATTTCAAGAATATTTAACTATTCTACTCCACTTCGATATGGACTACTTCTTTCGAATAAATGGAAGAGATTAGCCATATTATCCACAAAGTGGAGTAGAAAGTTATAAAGTAAATAAAACAAATCAGAAATTCAAAGTCAACTCCACTGTATGCTTTTTATTCAATACGAGGGACTAGTTTCGGCCTAAGCCTTCACCAGCCTAAATTGAATTAGCAATTAGCCGGTGTTTTTGACACCACCTCTGCGGAATTCTTCTTCAAGACAGTGTTTACCTTTCAACAAAGCGTATCCGGGTCGGTGTTCGCAACAACAATGGTTGTATCCTCGGCGTAAAAAAATAATCTACCAAGGCTTATATGTTTGGACAGGTTATTTACATAATATGACAAAAACAAGATGAGTCTCAAAACATTTCCCTGTGGAGTACCCATATCAAGTTCTCAGTCTTCGGACAGAGCATTCCCGACCCGACCCGACTTTGATTTTTTGATTTATTTACTTTAAAGTAATCCTTTGTGCAATAAGTGCCATTGAAATTAAATGTTACAATAAGGTTACAATAATTATTACTTCCGATCTGCTCTTTAAAGAAAAAACTGCTTATATAGTGTATTTTTTGTTCGTGGACCACAAATGTTTGAATATCCTGTAAGCATGCATGTCTTATTCAAAATAGTAACAGCACACCACGTAGTATAGTATCCTTTAGGAAAACGGTCACTCTTCTTCCACAGATAAAATGGACTCATTGAAAGTAATTTCTGCCATAGAATCTGGCTCCAGTTCAGATGTGAGCAGTTGCCCATCACCAACTAGTTCCATTTTGACAGCTCGTTTAGCTACCATATCACCAATGCCAGATCTACGTCGCGATTCTGCCATTGACGACGATGGTGACTTGCTAACGTTACCAGTACCGCCTGATTTCGCTGATCCAAGTCGACGATCGAGCCGGATTCGACAGAGGTACCACAGAATATTATAGAATTAAGCGACAATTAGGTACATTTGAGTTTTTTTATAGTATTAGTGATGAACAAACAGAGCATGTCCTGTTAGAAACAGCATCAACCCTCATAACAATCGAAAAACAGCAACAATCCAACGAAAAGGACCAAATATGTAGTAACAATGTAGCTGATAGATGTAACAGTAGAAAATCACAGGAACAACAACAACAACGACGTGACAGTACAAAGAGCAGCAGCGAATTTGACAGGAACAATCCAATCACCAACTATTTTATTGAAGAAGAGAGGGAATGCAGTAGTATCATGTCGGCTATCTCTAATGAAGAGGTAAGTAGACTGTTCTTCTATTCTGAAACCTGTTGTTAAAAGTACCTATTGGTTCAAAACTTTTAGGTGAGTATCTCCAGTGACATTCTCGACCACCACAAATCATTTGTCCCACGTAAAGGAAGCGATGGTGAGTATATTAACGGACATATTTACCACATTGATTCTCCTGAAACGGACACATGTCCCACTACCACGACAACAACAACAACTACCTCAGATGTAGTACACGGTGAGTCATCAATGATGGACGATATTAGCGATATGTTGGGTGAAATGGTCTACGGGTAAGTGATAACAGGTCATTCAATAATCCGTAGGATGATTAAGAAAAACACAACATAGTACGATTTCTCTTTCTCGTCAAAATAGGCCTCATTGGACTTAAAATTCTTTCCAGCAAGCATTCTATTGAGATCTGAAAACAGGAAAAAGTCATTGGGGGATAAATCTGGAGAATACGGTGCGTGGGTATGCAATTCGATTCAATTTTGAAATATATTTTCTAATTTGGGAATGTATTGTTCAGCTCTAAAGAAAAAAAAAGTGTAATTGATTACGGGCAAATATAAATTTATTAATTTTAGATAGAGTAAAATAAAATTGTTCTAATTTATACAATAGGTCTACCGATTTTCAATTCCTTAAGTGTAATTGAGAATGTATTATTATTGTATTTTACCTGTTTATGGCCTTCAGAAAAACAACGTAAGCACACATGTTGAGAATTTCCCATTATATACCTACAAAACATGCTAAAATCACCCCGAATAAATGGGCAATAAAACCTGAGACGTAAATTTACTACCTGCTAATATCTATAATAGTTAAAATATGAAATTCAAATTTAATAAACACTGTCAGAATTTAATAGAATTTTTGCACTCATCGAGTAAGATTTTTAAGCTCTCTTTTTAGAATGCTTAAGATGTATTGGACTTTTATGGGCAAATAGACTGAACCAAGTTATAATAGATAAGGGCCACTGTGCTGCGAAATTAAGCGAAGTTATTCATGTTTTTTAAGAAATTTGTGTGATTTTTTTAGGCAAGTAAGCTCAATCTTTTAAACAGTTTGTTTAGAAATATTTGTTTTTCAAAATAACAATTGGTAATTTGATTTAATGTACCTATGTGATATTATTTGATTCTAATTTTATATGCATCTAATTCAAATACTACATAAGTATCTTACCTTTTACTATCCATCGGGAAACTAAAGAATGATAAATTGCAGTTATAATATTTATTCCTGCAATTCTTCGCAGCACAAATCATTCCGTCTCTGCTTTTTTGCATTTCAAAATAAACAATATCACTCTCAAAAGAATAACACACAGAATACTACGGCACTGGAAAACATATCACTTGAAATGGCAAAGCACAAATGAAATATCCCGACGACAATGAGTGTATAAGAAAACATGGCGATTTTGAGTGCGCAATAATATGCGCACCAACAAGATCACATTCTCTGTTTATTTATTCTACGGCAATGTTTTATCATTTTTTTTTCAATAACAGTCGTGGCTTCACACAAAATGCTATAACTCACGAGTCAGTAGTCAGATTGCTGTCAAATTTATAGACGTATCGTTTGAAGGTTAGTACTAAATAAAAATCATATGGAAAAAATTCTAGTAACGCCATCTATGTGTCATTCTACGGACTTATTAAACGACCTAATACTATTTCGCTCGATAAACATTTAGCGATTCCCACTTTTGCAGATACGATCATGATATGAGCGTTGGTGTCGATACTTACACAGACGACACCACTTTGCTTAGTTCGGATTTAGGTATGAATTTATCGTTGAACGATAAACAAAATTATTTAACCAATTCTTCTGTTGCAGAAAGAAAATTGAGCATAAAACGTGATACATTGGAAAGGAAGCGTCGCAGTTCACGACCGAAAGTCGATCAGAAACATGAAACAAATGTTGATGTTGACAGTCAATTCGGATTTGAAAATCGAGTTTTTATGTCACAACATGTACTGGAAAACGTTGAACAGCCACGGTATTGCAGTTTAGCACAATTTGTTGAAGGTAACCCAATTCAGTAAACCTGAAACTTCGACTGTTAAATAATGTACATACCTATACTTAAAGGTAGTGACATTGCAAGACGTTCTTTCAAAAAACGTCACAACTCTCAAACTACAACTACGAAACTGTCAAAAACGGAAGCTAATGTCACTAGACAAAGTGCTCTGCTTGAGGAATCAGAAGTTTCAGCAATATTAGGCCACTACCAGAGAAACAGCTCTAGTAGAAGTAGTTTAAACAAATTGGAAAAAGAACTGTCCAATGTTTCAGTAAGTACGATAAAAGCTGTGGAAAAATGTGACGAGAATAAAGAGGAAAAGGTAAGTTGAAATATATTTTACTTGTTGAACCTCTTTGACGTATAATTCTGCAGTGCAAATTTCCTCAAGTCTGTGTGATTGTGGAACCACCATCTCCAGTTTTAACTGAGCAAATTCGTTCGGAACGTATGGAAAGCATTAGAATTGAAATTGAGCAGACTGATCCTGAGCACTTGTACACAAAAAATGACAATAAATTATCATCGGAAGTGAGTAATGCCAGTTCCACCTCAAATTTGTTATCAGTTGATGGATCTAATTCTCTACTAAAGGTAGGCTGCATAATGTCCTAATAATTAATGTTAAAAAAACTGTGTTAACGTTTGATTTAGCCTCCAGGTGCTGCAACAAGACGCATATCCTGCTGTAGTATGATGAATCAACAAGAAGCTGCAATTTTAGCTGCTGCAGCTGCAGCAACCCCTAAATTTGACTGCAGTGATAGCGATAAAGGCAAAGAACGGAACAGAAAGATGCCTATAATCAATCCGTTGGTGAGGTTACCAAGTTGGCCAAGTACGTTTCATATTTCATTACCTAATGAATTACCTACTACTTATTGGTTATGATTCATTCGTTCTAGACGTAACTGGGGGTGGAATTGGAGGTGGATTCATCAGTAAATGTTTGTTGGCCAACGCTGATACACTGTGCGCAGCTGTTAGTCCTCTTATTGATCCAGAAGAAACTCTGATGGAGGGTTTCTATGAGCGTTGCGTTATGAATAATTATTTTGGTATTGGAATTGATGCAAAGATATCGTTAGACTTTCATCACAAACGTGAGGAACATCCGGAGAAATGTAGATCGCGCGCTAAGAATTATATGTGGTACGGTGTTCTGGGTAAGTCTTTTACACTTTACAGTTTCAGTATTTTATGCCTAGATCAATTTAAAATACTTTAGCTTTTTAAATGTATTGTTTCCAGTTTGCGGGACATTTATTTAGCAACAAGGACAGTTTCTTCAACGGCTTCGACACAGACAGAAAAAGGTTTTTTGATAGTGTGCGAAAAGTGTTAATTTTTAGTCTACCACTGTCCAAATTCTTTCAAAGTCCATCACATGATCCGATATCAGCTTTAAAATACGCGAACGATGTGATTTCTTCGATGAAACTATTCTTTTCTGCATCTAACTTATTCAAATAAATGTTTGAAACTGAAATTAAGATTCCTAGAATAGCCTGGAAACAAAGTCCTACTCAGCTACGATTCCAGTAACAACCATGACTCCAGAGCGTTCATTTTCTACTATGAAAAGACTAAAGACCTGGTCAGAAAATAAAATGGGAACTGAGAAACTCAGTTCATTCGCTCCCTTGTCGATTCACTGGGATATACATGCTGATCCTGACAATATTTTAAACATAATTGCAAATCAGAAAAATCAACGTTATTCTAAAATTCCAGACCCCCCCAAAACAAATTTCTGGCTTTAAGGACAAACTGTATATACGAAAATTTTACCAAAACAGCTAAGTTTAATTTTTACTGCAGGTAGTAAACAATGGCTTCAAAAAACCTATAAGAACTTAGAACAACGCGTGCAACTAGAATGTGACGGACAGAGGATTCCCTTACCCAGCTTACAAGGAATTGTGATCTTAAACATTCCAAGGTATGGCTAAATTAGAGTTTGTACAAAATAGGAATTTTGGTTGCATAAATATTTTAGTTTTATGGGTGGTATAAACTTTTGGGGTGGAACCAAAGAAGATGAAATATTTCTGGCACCTTCATTCGATGATAAAATTTTGGAAGTGGTTGCAGTCTTTGGATCTATGCAAATGGCTGCATCTAGACTGATTAATTTACAACATCATCGTATAGCACAGTGCCAAAGCATTCAAATCAATATTTTGGGTAAGCTTATAATATAATCGAACAGTTTAAAAACGTTAGATCGATTTTATTTGTTTATGCAGATACAAAATGCTTTAAAATGATATATCACTCGACCCCTACTGATATATGAAAATTTAGTGGTTCTATCCACCCCTATCACAGGGCTACTAACCTCATTGAATTGTGGCGAAAATATAAATTAAAAAATACTAAAATCAAAATGATTAAATACAATTTTGTAGGAGATGAGGGTGTTCCAATCCAAGTCGACGGTGAAGCATGGATTCAGCCACCTGGTATAATTAGAATTCTGCACAAGAATCGTATGCAGATGTTGTGCCGAAACCGAGCCTTAGAAAATTCATTGAAATCTTGGGAGGAGAAACAACGACAGAGTATCGCTGGACAAGGCGGAGCAAAACCAAGATTATCCCTATCGGGATTATCTGGCCATGATAAAGGTTAACAATAAGAACCAACTTAATTTGCATGACTAACGATCTTACAAAATTGACTTCTTCTAGGTCGACAAAGTGCTACACGTCAAAGTATGCCTGGCCAAGAGAAAACATCATTCCTCGGAGTCAGTTTTGAGAAAATTCGACAACATTCCTTCAGCGGCATATCCCTGCCTACCAGTACTGCTTCCTCGACTTCCCCAGCTCCAAGCCATCATCATCATCATCCCAAACATTCCACGGTGACTTTTGCTGAGGACACCATTATTATGTCTTCGCCGTCTTCATTACGTGAACCAGATCCGGTTTTCACTGAAGAAGAACATCGACTGCTATTGAATTTCATTGAATGTGCTACGACATTGACCAAATGGATTAAGATTTTGTGTGTAAGTCAATCACTGGAAACTGGGGAAGCCAGTAATGGAGAAGGGGTTAATTGTGACGAAGCTTATGCAAGGGTGAGTAGACAATTGTTTATGAAGCCTTAAAAACATGATTTAACTTTATCTAGCGCCGCAACTTTGGATCTTTCTTAACTGAAGCTGCCTGTTGTTTGAGAATGTTAATAGCCATATGGATTTTGGACGATAATTGCTGGCGCCTTCTTTTTTATGAAAAAGCTTGGTAATCCAGGCACCCCATTTTAGAAAAAAAAAATTCTTAACTCCGCCGTTATCCATGTTTTAATTTTTTGTTGTTGTTAATAAAACATTATTTCTTTGAAACCAGTGTTTTTCCTTTAAGAATACAGATATCGGTATGAATCAAAAAACAAGTTGTTCAGAAAAGATGGGGCTTCAAAATGTTGTAAAAAAGATCATTATTCCGTCGTGAGTTTTTTCTACAGGGTGTTCAAAAGTTTAGAGTAAATGTAACTTTTTGTTCACCCCTGTATAACAACAAATCCGTTCGAAATTTTTGAAGTTTCGATATGAAGAAATGATGACAATAAAACGGCCTAAAACCGAAAAAAAAATTGTCAACATTGATGCAATTCTAAAAAAGTTATTTAGGATTGATTTTAAACAAAATTTTCAAATATTTTGTATTTTAGGCTATCGAAACTGAAAATGCTTTGGAGCATATTCATCCGCATGGAAAATTATTAGATGGATCGTTACTACGCACGGAATTTACAAAATTAGTCGCTACAACAAGAAAATTGTATGAAGAAAGTTGTTGTCTATTACACGATCGCGGTGATAAATTAAAGTTGCGTGATGATCTGGCAAACCGATTAAGTGTGAGTTTGGCTAATATGGAAATGGAGTTGAGAAAATGTGTTATGTACGAAACTAGGGATAGTGGTAGTTTTGTGTATTTGCAACCCTTACAGGTGTGTGCAACCACTCATTTATCATATAACAATTACTTATTAAGATATATACTTCTCAGGGTGACCAACATGAGCACAAGAAAAAAGGTTTGTTCTGGTTGAAGTTCCGTAAACCGGGCTCCCAATCGGGTGGTGCTCCACAAAAACATCGCGACGTTGCGTCTTGGGGTACACAGGAAGTAGCCACTTGGTTGGAAACTCTACAATTAGCTGAATACATTGACAGTTTTGAAAAGAATGATATCCGCGGAGGCGAATTGCTGAATCTTGCTAGAAGAGATTTGAAAGATTTGGGAGTTACGAAAGTCGGGCACGTCAAAAGAATATTGCAAGCGATTAAGGATCTGTCGCGAGCAGGATGAATTGAAGTATGATTCATTTTATTTAGTTCTATTTTAAGGGTAATTTTTTATTAGTTATTGGTAGGTATGGTGAGAGTACCTACATGTTTATGTTCCAATATTTACGAAAAAATTTATTAAAAAAATTAGTTACAAAAAAAAAGAACATAATTAACCAAGTAAGTAGTTAGAAAATAATGCACCTTAATATAAATGATAATTCGTTGATCAGTGATCTCAACGTTCTGATATATTTATGATTAATAAGTTATTAGGGGAAGGTGGGACAAGATGGGGTAGTTAAGCTATTTCATAACAAATTCTTTATGTTTGTTAAGCATTAACACCTTTGAGGCATCAAGATGGTATTCCTATAACATAGAAAACATTAAAAAAAGCATCACAGGTCAGGTTCACATAATACAGTGTGATCTGCAGTTTATACTCCCTTCTATGGAGTCCACTTCAATTTAGGGTCCAATCACACCCTCAGAAACCTCACTACACTATCGTTTCCACGATAATTGGCGTTGGACTTGCGCAAAAACACCATGCGCTTTATTTTATTTGCATTCAGAAACAGTTTCGAACCATTTTGCAACTTCAGATGCATATGTTTCTGAGAAGACCCAGCAAGAACAACATCTAGTTTATTGCTAGTCTATACAGGGTATTCAGGAGATTCCTGAAAACAATTCAAGCATTTTTTGCCATTGAACTCATGTCCGCAAATGCTTCGTTATCGAGATACAGGGTGTCCAAAGTTAGTGGTCAAATTAGCTTTTTTGTCAATTTCTCAAAAACTAGCTAACCGATTTTGACGACAACATTTTACATACATTTGGGGACCGATAACCGAAAATAATCTGCATTTTCATTAACTGTTCATTGGCCTAGCTATAGGTAAATTACACATAAATTAATTAAACACAGCTTTACTATTTCTGTCTAATCCTAGACATTATTTAAAAAAAAAATAATATTTTAATTTATTATTAACTAAAAAACCAACAGTGTTGCACAAGTATCCTTTATGCCAAGTAGGGGAGTGAAACTGCTCTTCCTAACAGTATTGCTTAACCATTACCGCTGCTCTCAGCCACCCAAGCAAGAGCAAAGTAATCTTCGGAAGGATAAAACTATTCACCCTTCGAACATTGGTCCTTCGAGCCGGATTCAATTTCTTGGAACTTACAACTCCTTAAAAGTTGGATCTACAAACACACCCCTCGGTCCACCAGTGTCCAGGGAGCCAATTACAAACAACCCTCGGTCCACTAGCGTCCAAGGAGCCACTAACAAACAGCCTTCGGTCCACCAGCGTCCAAGGAGCTACCAACCCACAAACTTCGGTCGGACAGTAATGCCCATTCTACATCTTTCATCTAAAGAACCGAATTGCAAAATAGTAGGCGCCTTTCATGGTCTTCAGGATGTAGGGCCTGGACATTTTGAAGATGATAGGGATACAGTATTTCTCGATTTAATACTCTCCAAACAGTTGTTTGAGGTAATGCCAATTGAGGTGATATTCTTCAAGTGCTTATTTTCGGATCGTCTAAAACTAAATCCTCTATGTTTTCTTCAGTTTGAATATTTAGACGATGCGGTCGTTCGTTAACTCTAGTATGTAGCCATCAATGTTTTGTGTCAAAATCGGTTAGCTAGTTTTTGAGAAATGAACAAAAAAGTTAATTTGACCACTAAATTTGGACACCCTGTATCTCGATAACGAAGCATGCTTAAACCTCAGGAATCTCCAGTTTTCGTTTGTTGCAACCATAATGAATCACCCGGTATGTGAAAGCAGTGTCATCCCCTAACTGTTCGAACGATTTTCTTATTTTTGTATTGCAAAGTCGTTCACAAAAATTAGCAATTACAATGGCCCCAGTACAGAACCTTGAGGTACAGGATTGGATTGTGATTAGTACGTAGGTACTTTCTGAATACGTTCACTCAAACAAATTAATGCTAGAAACATCTCGGTAACTGTATGTTTTCCATAGAGCTCTCCTAATAACTCAAACAGCTACTTTCTTGAAGCCTACAACTCTGGCAGGTAAGGTATTTTCCGGTTTTGTTACTGAAAGTTAAGGGGGGTGCTATCCCGTCACTCCCCATCTTCCCCTATTATAGAAGTGATTTTCTATTAATCACAGTAGTACAGTCAGAGTGAAGGTGCCAGTACCAGAACGTGGGAATACGGCTACCATTAACAAAATAAATTGTTCATACTTTGAAAATTAGAAAACCGTTTTTAATAATAAATCAAGTGCAAAACAAAAACAGTGCCACAGAATTACTTGCCTATATTTATTTACAAGAGTATAGTATCAGAACGGCACCTACTCTAAATATTTTAGGTACCTATATGATATACCTATTTTATAAATCCTATACTATTATACAGGGCGTTTCAAAAAGAAACGGCAATATTTAACACCCTGTATTATTATCTACCAAAAAGTTATTGATTGATATTGGAAAAAATGTTAACATTTATGTGTGAAACCAAAAAATAATTACCAATTACTAAAATAAAATATTTTATCCATTAATAATGTACTGTGATTTCCCAAAAAATAAATAACGATATAAAAATATGTTAAAATACTTGAATAGATTAAAAATACTACGTATGTTATTAAAAGAATCTCCTGTTTAACGTTCTATATTAGAATAATTTAGATTATTAAGTTTTAGATTTGAAATCAAATTCGTATACGGTGTCTCTATATACAGGGCGTCCCAACGAAAACTTGACCCATCCCCCCTATAATTAGTAAATCGGACAATATTTCAAATAACCCGAGACCTCCCATTTTTGTTCTTCAAAGGGGATTATTTATCCCTCTAATCCCTAATCAAATTTCAAATGGAACTACCCCAAATTATTTTAAAGTCCTTTTCATTGCGAACACAATGATGCATCGCTCTTAGAAATCGGTTGAGATTTGACCGAATTATTGCTTAAAAACGAAAAGTTGACAAAAAAGACACTGTGAATTTGATTCAAATTCTGGATATTGTTTATGTTGCTGTGCTAGTCTAGTAATTTCAAATTTCTTCTATATTACCTGTATAAAGTTAATAATAATAGGTGGTAGGTAGGTACTATTACAGGGAGCTTTCCTTTCGATTTATACTGTTGACTCTTTACTTTCATTTACCCTGTATGTAGCATTGACAACCATACATATCGTTACCTACCTTAGAAAGCTATTTCATACACTAGAGTAAGTAAATCACGATGAATTGTTTTCTAAACGTTAAACTTTTTTTGTTCATTCCATTAAAATTAATAAATAAGTGCGACAAACTGCAGGAGGTGATTTTGCATGAAAAAATAATGACAGAAAAAACAGTACACCACACTGAGTGTTAAATGTTAAAAGGTGTTACAAATAAACTCAACGTGGCAACGCTGTAAAGCTCCAGGTACCTCTCTCAGGAGTTTTATGTTCATAATTGGCGCGCATATGGATAATGATGTAAATTTTTTTAAAGAAACAATAGTACGCCACTGAGATATTTCAAAATATATTCGTCCAATTTGTGACAAAGCTCTCTTACTTTTTTTTTTCGTAGGGGTGCCATTTTTATATAAAAAAAATAAACATCTTAACGCGCAGTAGTACCTCACTGAGATATTTCAAAATAAAAATTATTTTTGAAATCCACGTTCAATTTGGGACAAAAAGCTCTCTTACTTTTTTTCATACAATTGAGAGTTTTATGTTCATAATTGGCGCGCATATGGGTAACGATGTAAATGTTTTTAAAGAAAAAAATAGGACGCCACTGAGATATTTCAAAATACATTCGTTGGATTTGTGACAAACAAGTTCTCTCATCTTTTTTTCGTAGGGGTGCCATTTTTATGTAAAAAAATTAAACATCTTAACGCGCAGTAGTACGCCACTGAGATATTTCAAAATAAAAATTATTTCTGAAATCCTCGTTCAATTTGTGACAAAAAGCTGTATTACATTTTTTTCGTAGGGACGCCATTTTTATGTAAAAAAAATAAATCATCTTAACGCGTATTTTATTAATATAGAAATTAAAAATACACGTTAAGATGTTTTATTTTTTTGCATAGAAATGGCGCCCCTATGAAAAAAATGTAAGGGAGCTTTTTTGTTACAAATGGAACGAGGATTTCAAAAATAGTTTTTATTTTGAAATATCTCAGTGCGGTGTACTTTAACCCCCTGAAGTTTGTCGCACTTATTTACTTTCACCCTGTATATTTCTAAAAATACATAGTGGGGCAGATTTGAAATTGCAGTGTATTTATTTTGAAACCATTCTTGTAATATTTCCTTTCGTAGTTGTCAATTTGTCGTGAAATATATTATTATCACAGTACTAACAAGTTAGGTCTGTGATTATTATAGAACATTTAAAAAAAAAACTTGTTAGATCTTTGTAGTCAATAAAGTCCTATTTGCATAATAAAAAATAGTAAACTCTTATATAAAATATATACAGGGTGTCCCACGACAAAAATATGATTAAATTTATACCTCTATTTGCGTAGATACAGGGTGATCAAACATGGAGAATATAAAGAAACAGTTTAGTCGTTTCAAGTTTCACATATTATTTCGTGGGACACATTGTATTTTAACAAGAACGTATAATATTAATCTGTTAATTCTTATTTAAAATACTATTCTTAAAAACATACCTAAATACTTTATTATAGTAATAATTATCTTAAACGTAACAAAAACAATTAAATTAAAATATTTAAAAGAATACCTATCTAATATATTAATATTATATTAAAAATTATTCCTACTATTTGTAGTATATAAAAGATTGGATATAAATTTAAAACATATGAGATAAAAATCCCTTTTAGATATTTAAGTACTGTTATTCTCTTGATACCCAATAAAATTCTTGAAAAAATAGACTACAGTAAACCTTAGCAGAAAGCTTCCACCAAATCACGGAGCTCCTATTATAAATTGTTTTACTGGTGTTTTTTTGCTATTACTCTACCATTTCATATTACGTTTTCAATACGAATTCGTCTTGACAGAATAATTAATTAATAACAGTTTAAATAATAACGTAAATAATTGTGTGACATATCGGACAAATTATTTATGTTATTATAAGTATTTACCGACACAAACTCTTTCAGTGACTTTCAACAATTGTAGAGTTTGAATTCGCTAGCTAACAAAGAGATGAGAAGCTAATGAACACCGCTTGCAGTGTTTTTTTTTTTATTAAAATATGTTTTTTACTCTAAAATAATAAATTTTAACCAAACCACTAGAAACAAAAACACATATATTCTAAATTACGAAAGCAATTTAATTATATTACCTACTATTAATATATTACATTTGTTGAATTTATTGTCACTCTTTAAATAATAATTATCAATTAATTATATTGTAGTTATTATAAATATTAATAGTATATTATATCCTTTTTCTAGCAATATATTAAGATGTGTCGTTTTGTTATTATTATTTTTTTTATTTAGTGAATCTAAGTTTTAGTTTTATATTGTTATTCCCACTAAACAATACGTACCAATTTACGATTTTATTAATTTGTAAGATAAGTATAAGTACTTATATGACTACGGTTTTGTAGTTTAGTTGAATTGATCTCTGGAATTGCATTTATTTTAAATTTATTATAAGTAGTCAATGTGTGTTGGTTTTTATTTTATTTCAAATCATTTCTTACTAGAGATTAACAAATTAATTTCACCATACAATAATATTAATAATATTTAAATTAAAAAAAAAACAGAGCCTCTATTTGCGGATTAGGAGTTCGCGTAGAACCAACTGCTCGTCTTTTCTAGACTCTAATTGACTCTAATTTTAAGAGTTATTCCTAAATCGCTATCGATTTTCTTTAGAATCAAAGCAAGAAAGGTAGCCTTTGCCTTGGAACACTCCAATGAAGTAATTGTTGTAGAAACTTTTTATTTTTTAAGAGAAATAAAAATCAACACACAAATTTTATAACTAAACCTAACAATAATGACCAAATATTTATAAATTTTAGAATATTTATTTACAACAAAAATGTACCTACTTGTATTTAAGAGTTTAGTTAAATTTTTACCTTTTTATATATTTTTTTATACCTATATATGCACCAATTACTAATTATTATAATAACGATAAAACCATGTGTATGTATTTCAGAATTAGTTTCTTCGTTCGACCTCTTTATCTCTGTATGCATGACAATCATGTTCATTAAACGAATAATAATAATAATAGTAATAAATAATTATTCTTATGTAGTACGTACCTTTTTAATTTTTGAACATTAACTCTTTATATTTTTTCAGTGTTCAATTTTTTTTTAACTCACAAATTGTAACAATAATTATAGAAATTTACCTATATGATTCGATAATAAATCTGTTTTTAAAATGATCTTGTTACGGCTTAAAACACAGACCATTTTCCCATTCTCATTTCAGCTACAGAACCGCGCCAAGCGGGGGTGCAAGGGGTGAATCCGTGAAGCAAAAGGTAGTATATGTCACAATATAGAATATGTAAAACTATTAAATAAATAAATAAATTCTTTATTGCACCCAATACATATTACATAGTACACTAATTACAATGTATAAATTTTGGACATTTGTACTGGATAACAAAGGGATTGCAATCACCCGACGGTGTTATTAGTTGCAACCCCGAGAATCAAACGTAAAAAAAATATAATCGAGAGTACATTCAAGTGCTTATTCCTAGCTTACACTAACACATACCTTAACAATATACCTACACCATTCAATATTCTTCCTAAATCATAACCTAGAAATAATGCATATATGCGCTGCAGAGCGCGGACACGCCAAGACGCAGACGGAACAAAGATGCAAGAAAAAAAAAAAACAAACTGCAGATTCAGCGGGACTGGTCAAGAAGAAACCGCCTGACTCTCACAGCAAATGTACCTGGTTTCAAACATTTAAACTCTGTTGGAAGGCTGTTGTACATTCTGTAAACCTGGTATGAAAATGACCTTTCAAAGAGTGAGGTGCGGTGAGGTGGAGGAGATATAAGTCCACGAAATCTTAAATTCACAGAATGAACATCCTCCCTGAAACGTATCTTGTTGTATAAATATGGGGGTGATTTATAAAATATTATCTTGTGAAACAGAGTCATCATATGAACCTTCCTTCTTTTCTCCATATTTAACCACTTTGTGTCCCTCAGCTTATAGGATACGGGCTCGAATTTCCTGATGCCATATATAAAACGTAAACAAGCTTTTTGAACTCTTTGTATACGTTCACTGGTCATTTTGTTTATACAGGGACCGTAAAGAGCATCAGCGTAATTAAAGTGACTCAAAACTAATGTATCACACAGCTTAATTTTCATTTGTCGGTTCAAGAAATGTCTACTGTGATACAGCAACTTTAAGTTTATGTAAGCTCGTTTTATACACAAATTGACGTGTTCTTTAAATCGCAAGTCTGAACTCAAAACTACACCTAAATTCCTTGCTTCATCCCTAGAAGAAATTAAGGTTCCAGCTATGTTTATATTAATTAGGTTTTGCAACCCATTCCTGTTTTTTCCGAACACTAGGTACATTGATTTAAGTGGATTAATCTTCAAATTATGTATCTCAGACTGTGCAGCCAACCTCTCCAATTCCTTATTAATTAAATTGTTGTAAAGACCGGACTCCTTGAATAGGAACGAGCAATATATCTGTGTATCGTCCGCGTATAATTGGTATTTGCATGTTTGTAGGCAGTTAACAATATTACATGTATAGATTGAAAACAAAATAGGTGATAAAATCGAACCCTGTAGCACGCCACATAGAACTTTGCCCTCTTCAGATCTACCACAATCAGTTTCCACAAACTGCCTTCTATTTGTTAGAAAGCTACAGATAAGTTTTACAGCATTTTGAGAGAACCCGATGTAATGTAGAACTGCCAATAGTATCTTGTGACTAATAGTATCAAACGCTTTGGAGTAATCTAGTAAAATCAGTACTGACGATTTGCCAGTATCACAAGAAGATATAACGTTATCGATTACATTCAACAAAGCGGTTGTACAGCTATGGTTTTGACGGAAACCGGACTGCATAGGCGGCAGTATTTGAAAATCCAAAACATGCCTAGAAATCTGAGTCTTCATAGCTTTTTCGGCTATTTTCGACAACACTGGAAGAATACTAATCGGCCTCAAATCATTAAAGCTTTCAACAGTTGTAGTTTTCTGCAGTGCAATTACTCGAGATATCTTCCAGGCATCAGGAAAATCAAGATCCAGCAACACAGAGTTAATAATATGTGTGACATATTTTATTATTACAGGACAACATAGTAATATCATATCGACCCCGAGGCCATCCACCCCGGCACTCCTTGACTTGATCTCCCTTAAATACTTCAAAACATCATCATCGGTTATAGTAGTAAAATTAAAAAGTCCAAAGTCCAAAAGTTTTGCATCCGGAACAGGCATATTCCGAGAAGGACTTAAAAAGTGATTGTTTATAGCGTCAGGAACATTTAAATGAGGTGGCAATTGACTGGGCGTAGTTGGCGTTGCCACACTTAGGCTTCGCAACTTTTTCCAAAGAGCGCTCTGATTTTCATTAACAATACTGTACCGGAGATAAGCTCTCTTCTCGGCTTTAATGGCGTTATTTACTGTATTGCGCATTTGTTTATAGGAATCCCAATGGCTTTGCCTATTTGAGGTTTTATATTTTAGTAATGCTCTCTTTTTCATACGAATCATGAGTTGAATATTATCTGTTAGCCAAGGTTGCTTTTTCCTTTTGATAACATGTTTTTTAATTGGACAAATAACATCAAAAATAAATAAAATTACATTATTAAATACCGCCAACTTATCATTAATATCAGGTATATAAAATATGTCCTCCAAACGAGCATCGCGCAAAAGCTCCAACAAACAGTCCCGATCAATCCCAGCCAAATTCCGAGAGGAAACCTGGCGCGGGGTAGTAACTCTCAAACAAGCGCCAAATTTACAAAACACAAGAGAGTGATCAGCTATGTCAACATCTTCAGTTCCGCATGATAACAAATCAGAGTCGTCAAGTAGAAGTATTACATCAATAAGCGTAAAGGAGCGGGGAGTAACACGAGTTGGGACATCAATTAGTTGTTTAAAATTAAAATTTTCAAAAAATTCTGTGAAAATGCGCGTTTTACTATTTTCAATATCCAATACATTTACATTAATGTCACCACCACACACAATATTATCGCATTCAGAAATAAAAGATGATATATTATTTTCAAGTGAATTGATACATTCTAAAAGATTTTTGCTTGGCGGTCTATAAAGAGAACCGATAATATACAGTTTTTTGTTTAATTTGAGTTTGACCCAAAGCTGCTCTAATGAATCGACATTAGGAACGCGTAAACACTCATACCTCAAATCCGTTGATACATACATTCCAACACCTCCTGCCCTCGCACCGCGACTTTTACCTATAAAATTGTACCCAGGTATCTTTACTACAGACACAGACATATCATCATCAGGCAGCCACGTTTCTGACAATCCAACAATATCATACTTCTTATCCAACACCAGCTCTTTAACGTCTAAAAAATTCATTGTTAATGATCTTACATTTAAAAAAGATACAGTCAAGCCTCTCATGGCGATCCACACCCTATGCAACACACAGCAAGATATGCAAGTATTTATTAATAACAATAAATAATAGAAGAAATAATAAACAAAACACGTCAACACTATTTTAGCAAATTATACATACAACCTACACATATATACCAATAACAATAATAACTTTATAAGGATATAATATGTAATTAGAGAAAAGAAAAATAAAAAAAAATAAATAAATAAATAAGCAAAAATACAATGTCAACTATATTCGTAACACTGCACAATTTCGATAAGAAAAAAAATTAACACTATAGTAAGCATAATGAAGCTACCGGCCAAATTTCAGTTCATCCTCAGCACATCATCTTCTGTTCTAATCTTGATTTTCTTCCCCTCAATTCTAGCGTAGATTTGACCCTCCGCCGACCACACTTTTTCCTTACCCAGTTTTTCCTTTGCAATACACAAAAGTTGAAATCTTCTTTGAGTGAGATCCTCCACAATAAACAGGCCACTGTTCTTCAACTTCCCTTGTTAAAATATACTTCGTTTCGAGTTGAAATGTCGGAAAACTTCAACAGTACTTGGCGCGGTTTTTTAGCATTTTGTTGAATTTTGCCAATTCTATAACAATTCATATTAACATTCTGAACTCCGATTTTCGTTTCTAATAGTGTTTTTAGCTGTTCCTTTAAGTCGTCATCGGTTTCCCTCAAACCAAATAATCTAACCGAACTCATTTTTGATTTCTGCTCCAGGTTGTCAAGCTTTACTTCCAGATCTTCTTTATCTCTTTGCACATTCTTAACACTTTGAGTAAGAGTATTCATTTCATCATTCAATAATTTAAATTTGTTCTCAAATTCAACTAAAACCGACTCTGTCACCCGCTTTGCCAATGCATCCAAAAAATTATCATTGTTTAGCATATCACAGAGAATTTTTTTCGAGCAATCTTTGACGACGCTTATCAGTTCCTCTTTTTGTCTACTAGTGAACACCATTTTTAATGATTTTGCTTTTTAAATAGTGAATAAATTAATCCAAAATTAAATTATCTTGCAATTATTAAAAGAGATTGGAGTTGAATAATATCACAGGAAAAAACGGGCGTTTTCAACAATTTGTTTA
Source organism: Apoderus coryli (assembly GCA_911728435.2). Classification (NCBI taxonomy): domain Eukaryota; kingdom Metazoa; phylum Arthropoda; class Insecta; order Coleoptera; family Attelabidae; genus Apoderus; species Apoderus coryli. Next base: position 7,004,637 of record OU452212.1, read on the forward strand.
AACTAAAAATCACAATAAAATATAACCTTTAACCCACTATATTTAACTATTTTGCCGGAGCCACAAATAAAACAACTACTCGCTTTGTAGACACATAATAGTTACTCTAATAAGCAAGTCAAACAAAAATTAATTTATCTTGTTCACTGTGTCCTAACATGTTCCTATATATCCCCATCTTCCTCTATATAATCCCTGCGGCCAGCCCTCCCCTATTGTTTGATCTTCAACGTGCACAACCCACCGCAACGCGCGCAATATCCTGCCCGGTATAGTATTTCTAATTTTAGTTTAAAATGATATAAAAAACCACAACTTGATATCCCTTTGTAATGTCAATACCGGCCGTACCCGCACCCTTTTTCGTAAAAAACAAAAGCATATCAATGGTGCCCCTTGACCATCAAATTTTTTCTTTATCTACTTTCAACTTTCCTATAAGTGGCGCCAAAAACCTTGCTAACACCCGGGCGCATTTAGCTCTAGGCGCAACCCCTGAGGGGTGGCTCTTGCTGCTAATAATTAGAGGTGCGAATATTTTGAAGAAAAAATCGTTTATTTTAATTGTTGAACATTTGTTTCTAATTAAATTAAAATTTCGTATAATATTTTGTAGGAACTCTTTAATTGACATTAAGATTGAAATTTTCTATTATATTTTTGTAGCCACATCTCTTTTCAAAAATTTAATTAATTAATAAGCAAAATTGACGTTTTCCAGCTTTAAATCTAACAAAAACAGGAAAAGCTAAGTGCATACTTTTCATTGACCACTCTGTATAATTTATATAAGTATTCTTAATAAAAACAATAAAAGATAATTAGGAGAGTTTATTAAAAACATGGTTTTATACCAAATAGTATACAATTTTTTTATTTTATTTATGAGTGGTGTTTTCTTTTTGATAAATTTAAGCGTTCTAAAGTTTTAGTGGTTCCTAGGATTTCTATCATTTCCGCCACGCTGGGTCCTTCCTATTAAGAAAAAAATATATTAATGAATATAACGCCAAAGCTAAAGTAAACTCATCAATTCAAATGAACCTACTGCGCAAATTCTAAGAGAAAATCATTACCACAAAGTTGACTAGGCTTCCTAGCAGAAAGATCTACGTTTTAATTAATAATAATTAATCATAGTGTGACGAATATTAAAATGTCCCCAACGCTTAGAGAGAAATAAATACATCCGGCAACACCTCGTTGGCTGTATTACTCACCCCTCGTCGGGGGCAGCGCCAGAATGTTCGACTATTCACTGGAAGTGTTCGAGAAAGAAGGCCAACCGTATATATACCCAACTTACCAGAGACAGATACAGTTATGAAATAAACAGTTAGAAGTTAGTTGAGAACAGGGTTGTGACATATAAATACAGTCATATAGTGCATTAATGTTATTAGTTTGTTTAAGTGTGTGTAGTTATTAGGTGTAAATAAATTAGTTTTAAATAAACCGCGTTTTTATTTCACACTACGAACTACGAAAAACGTTACAATAGTAATATCCATGTATCGTTTAGGTTTTTTAAATATTTAATTATATAAAACAATGCAATAGGCCCATTTGAAATGAAACATACTATAATTCATTTTGGGTAAATACCTTCAGTCCACTGACGATACCTCGTAACAATCTCATAAAACTTCCATATTTTAAACCATATTCCTTACTAAATTCCTTCAGAAACATATTAATCTGTTCTTTATTACAGCTACCGATATCTTTAGATTCTAATGCTTTTATAAGGTTTTCTATAACGTTAAGATCGCTTTGATTCAAGTTATTAATGCCATCTTTAGGTGTACTCCAAATAAACAATAAATCATTAGATATTAAATCGGTTAATTTATTAATTCTGTCAGATGACCAGTGCAAAATTTCACTAATATATTTGTCTGACACTCTGAAAAATGAGGAGGAATGATCAGATTCTTATACAAACCATATAAGACAACAAACCTGTCAGAAATTTTGTCCTTAATTAATAGTTTGACTTCTTCGACTAGCTTTTGTTCAGAATCTGTTTGTTGTAAATACTTTTTTAATGCTAAACGATTAAACTCCAATAATCTTTCACTCATTAATTTTCCAGAATGTGAATTTATACGTAATATATCGAACTGGAAATTAAAGAATACAACTGTGTTTTTGTGTTTTGTTGCACTCGAAATAATATTTAAGAAGATTGCACATCATTTCTCAACAACACTGCAGCAGACGCAAAGATTTCGATAAATTAATCATCAGCAGTTTACTAGAACATTGTTTTGTCCTTGAAAGAAGCAAAATTATGGAGAAATTCCTTGAATTCTTTGTACAAAAATGGATAATTAAAAGCTTCGATCTGCAAAAGAAAATATTAAAACAATTACCTGACTAGCAAGTTCTTCAATACTGTAACATTTCGGTTTCAAGTGTCGTTGTGTGTCTTTATCAAATCCACCACCTGAGTGTACGATGAAATTAATTAAAGCCAATGGAAAAATGCCATTTTCTTTGTAATAAGTTATTTTAATGTCGCCTTGACGTTTGCTTAATTTCGTGCCATCCGCATTCATTAAAAGAGGCAGATGAGCATACTGCGGTGGAGTCCAACCTAACGCTCTAGAAATTAGTATATGGGAAATCTACTTATGTGTGCAGTATAGATCTGCATTATATATAATTAAATACATTGTCCTACCTATAAAGCAAAATGTGCTTTGTAGTAGATATTTGCCACTCAACTCCTCTAAGAACATGCGTGATTTCCATTAAGTGATCATCAACAACATTAGCGAAATGATAGGTAGGAAATCCATCTGTTTTCATTATAACTGGATCACCTTCGTTCAACGAAATATTGTAGGAAATATTCCCAAAAATTAGGTCCTTGAAGCACTCTTCCTTATCACTGATCTAATAATAGTTGTATTTAAACAGAATATCAGAAATTCTTAATAATTTGAAAGAGCATTTCTATAAATTATTTACCAACTTTAAAACGTATGCAATATTGGTCTCCATTTGTTAGCCGTTTATCTATTTCGCTCGGTGATAAATGCCGACATCGATTATCATATTTAGGTATTTCATGGATTTTTATAGCCTCACGACGCAAAAGCTGCAATCTTTTATCTGTACAAAAACATCGATATGCACTTCCATTTTCTAACAATATTTCCACATATTGCCTTCAAATTATCAAAGTTAGTTTAACGATAACGATAGTAACCACTAATAGTAACTTACCTATATAAATGCAAACGTTCTGATTGTATATATGGTCCGTATTCTCCGGCTTTTGTGGGTCCTTCGTGTATTTCTATACCGCTCCATTCTAAATCTTGTTGTAAAGCTTCTATTGCACCTGGTACTATTCTTGATTGATCAGTATCTTCAATTCTTAGAATAAATTTTCCATTATTCGCTTTTGCAAACAGGTAGTTATATAGCGCTGTACGAAGACCGCCTAAATGCAAGTGACCAGTAGGACTAGGAGCGAATCTTACTCTAACTACGTTTTGATTTGAATAATTTCGAAACAATTTAAATACAGTTAATTCACTAGGATACTTTAGAATATTTTTTACTTTTCTAAACATATTTTCATTTGAATTATATTACATTAACATAAATATTTTAATGTCGAATATGTTAGGTTATGTATATTAGGTTGACAGTTATCAGTTGTATTATGTCTAGTTCACACTTTGAATAAAAAGTGATTCAAAGAGTTCACATTACCCCAAATCTAAGATTATATATGCTAATATATATTTTTACTTTACGAATCGACCAATTGTCTTTAAGGACAATGATCGAGCCCTTTGAATATATATATTCAAAAATCGAGCCTAAACAATATTTCAAAACGCTGACAGTTTGCTATTGAATAGCAGGCCATATATATAGAAGAAGAACAATATTTCAAAAATGAGGTTAAGTGTATTTGGATTGTTTACTTTTGTTTCTAAAATCAAAACTAATCTGTTAGATCAAACATTATTCTATGGACTAGATATTGATGGTAAATTTGTAACTTACGTGAATAACGGAATCTATTTAATTCATTGGCAGTCCCTAATGGATACTTCTACCAAAGCATTTGTAACTACATTTAGTAATAAGAATTCGTATTTTGAATCTAAAACTTGCAGTAACTGTTATACCGAGCTAGTATCTCGTTGTGTATTTTGCGAAATATGTTCTTTGCATATTTGCTGCCCTTGTTTTGCCCAAGGTGTTGAATTTGGCCAACACAAAAGCGATCACAGCTACAGAATACTACGAACGGATTTCACACTATTTGAAAGTTCTGGTATGCATTTCTATCCAGCCAGATGGTTTAAATACTTGTACTATTTTCAAAATCATCTTGTAATTGTTTAGGCTGGACAGCAGCTGAAGAACTAAAGCTGCTGGATTCTCTAGAAAAGTATGGCAATTGGAATTTAGTTGGGTTAGAATTTCCTGGACGCACTATTGACGAGATAAAAGAGCACTATGAATATTTCTATTTAGATGCTAATGGTAGTAGATCAATGCCCACATTTCAACAAGATAATTCATCAGTTCTTTATTCAGATCCAGTTATTCCATATAGGTTTAAATTGACTGACTGTGAGGACCCACCTCGGAATACCCCGAACACAATTGGTAATTTTTATAAAACATTTAATGACATTTTTAATTACTTGGGTACATATCTATTTAAGGTTATCAATCTTTGGCTGGTTACAATGCTGCGCGAGGTGATTTTGAGAATGAATTTGATAAAGATGCTGAGTCTGTTTTGTCGAGTGTTGAATTATTGGAGCCAGATGATTCTGACTCCGAACTCTTAACTAGGCTCCAGTGTGCTATCATAGAGAGTTACAACAGGTATTGAACGTACTTATTACTTACTTAAGAAGTGCGTATGTAGTAGCATTTATATTACAGAGAAATTTGTATAATTTTACAGACGATTACGTGAACGGCGCCGATGGAAGAACATTCTGGGTGCTCATGGTTTGATGAGTTTACGTAAAGTTAACGCCTGGTTGCAACGCTATGATGTGACAATCACAAAACCTGTGTGTGAGAGATTGATAAGGTTCATGCAATTCTATCAGCCAATGCAATTCGATATGCTAATGGAAGGACTACATAGGGCTGGAGAATTGAAAATCCATATCCATAGGTGGGTAGAAACATTTGAAATAACCAGAAACATGATACACTAGTAATATGTGAACTTCAATGATTTTCAGGTTAATGGAATTCCGCAGAAATGGTATCACATCTATGGAGGAGGCGAAGCTCTACCTTAAACTTCAAAAACAGCGTGACGAGCACCATAAACAGCTGCGAATGTTCCGCTCATTACCACAATTCGACTTACGGACCAATCGAAGTTTTATTATACCCCCACATAAAGTCCCCAGGAAGCGTAGTAACTTTGTACCGATAGAGATTATAGGTATGCCAGGGTATGAGAAATTGACAGACAACGAAAGAAATTTGTGTAAAGCTATAAGATTGGTCCCAGCGACATATTTGGAATTAAAAAATTTACTTGTAGCGGACAATCAGAAAAATGGACATGTGAAATTGCAGACTGCAAGGAAATTGTTGAAAATTGATGTGAACAAGACTAGAAAGCTGTATGACTTTTTAGTCGAGCAGGGCTATCTTAGTAAAGGTCCGTGTTAAATTACTAGAACAGAAAAGCATATCCTTAAAATATGCTTTTCAGATCGTTCCTATTGTTCTTTCACCACCACCTTTCAATAATCTATTTAAAGCTTCGTTCAAGCCACGTGGTACCAAATGCAAAATTTTGAGAGATCTGAACGTCTGCTTTAGGTTGGTGAATCAGATTTGAATTTGGCTGTGAATTTACACTAAAACCAATAGTTTTGTATTAGCAACATAACTATAATTAATGAAATAAACATATTACTATTTGGAAAACATAAAGACAAGCTATTATATAATATATTGTATTGATTTATTAAGATATATTCCTCGTTCCTCTGAAGCTCTTCATTTTGTTTTGTCCTCTGTTTGCGTTACGTTTGCCCTTTAAAATGAACAGTTAATCAATGTAGAGATATTAAAAAATAATGCACAATATACTCCATCTAACAGCATAATTAAACTTCACTATAGTGAATCAGCTGTTTGGTATTTTTATCAGGATAGCTTGGAATTTCCTGACCTGACTTACCTTTGCCTTAAATTTACTATTAAACTGTCGATTAGTATTGTCTTTTCTATTTTCTCCGCCAGCACCACCCTGGAACTGCCTAAAATCAACAGCTGAATAGTCGTATGGACTAAATTCAGCTGATTGATTGTCTCTTTTGTTGCGATTTTTGTTATTTTTTTTGTTTCGCCCATTTCTATTGGAACCCTTATTCGGTGTTTGATTATTCCGGTCTTCTACTGCACTTTGGCCAAAATTTACTGATTCATTATTCTCAGAGTCTAGTTGGTTTTGAGCAACTGACTTTTCATTTCGAGAATCTGCCACAGAAATAAACAACTGACGTCAAGTGATTTACCAATGAATAATATTTAAGACTTACCTGCACGCTTTTCCTTCCAAAGTTTAACACGCTCAGCTTTTTTAATATTTTTTCTGCTAATACCTCTGGCAGATTTATTCGGCGTTTCATTCAAATCAACCTCATGACTAGTTCTTTTTCTACTGCTACTTGTTGGTGGCGTTTCTTCAAAACATATCATATTAAGGTTCGTTTCCTCATCAACATTCTTTAATCTGTCATTTACGTCACTACAGTTTGACATATTTAGAGTGTCATTTGTCACATCTAGGGTAGTGTCATGTATTATGGTTGCTGGTTCTAGCGCATTGCGTTTGCGTTTCTTTGTAGGAGTCTCGTGTTGTTGCTTAGAAGATGTGGGCTTAGGTGGTGGTTGCTGAGCCAATGTCAAAAAGTGTTGTCTGATCTACAAATTTAATCCCATTTTAAAATTAAAATATCTTAAAATACAGACTATACTTCTACTTACCGATTCAATCCTACTTTCATCTGATACATCGTCCTCAGCAATATTTTCTTGTTGATTGCGTTCTTTATTAATTGTGTCCCGTTCCTCCTGTTCCTTCCTTTCCTCTGCAATTTTTTCTTCTTCTCTAGCTTTTATAAATGGTTTTACCAATTTATATCGCTCAAAGGGACCTAAGAATTTTAAATTGGCTCGTGTACTTCCTTTGACTAAATCCTGAAATGTATCATGACTAAATCTATAAGCTTCGCTAGCAACCAGGGCAATAACTTACAGATTTCACCGCAGACTCATTAAAAATAGAACACATAGATATTTTTTGTTCAATTTCGACAATTTCCGTGGGTACAACATTGCCACCTTTGCCAATTAATGTAGGTAATTCATCAGAGACATCGTTCGATTTTAATTTTAAATCATGTGGGCAATACAATGGTCCGTTAATGTCCAATTTCGATATTTTTTGCGTTGTACCTCTTTCACGGGTGTCTTCTTGAAGTATAGGCTAGAAAAACGATTACTCTATTATCACATTTGGGAGTAAAGAATATATAGTTTTGTTGAAACAGGTTACAAGATAAAATATTGGATTGTGTACACACACTTATAATAAATATAAAATATATTTTTCCAATTTGGATATATTTCACGGTTACTTTAGCTAGTAGCGTACCTCTTCCAATGGTTGTTCCAATGCTCTTAAAATTATTTTATGTAAATCCAATAAGCTGGACTTCACGAATGGTGGCACTGGATTGCAACAAGCCGCAATACCTTGCATTTCTTTTGGTAAACGATCACAGATTTCCAGAAGCATATTATTTGGTAACACATACCTACAACAAAAAAATTATCTTCAGTATCTGGCAATGCATCCCAAATTAATGTTTGTTAGTTTCTTTGATGAAAAAAAAATACAGTGGAAACCAAACAATGGCTTGATAAATATTATCCGAACTCTGCTCTATCGAGACAAATGGTAGAGAAGTGGATTGCTGAATTTAAACGTGGTCGTACCAGCACAAATGCAGAGCGCAGTGGACGCCCAAATAAGGCTGTTATTCCAGAAAACGTCAAAAACAATCACAAATTGGTTATGAACGATCGCAAATTGAAGGTCCACGAGCTAGCTGACATTGTAACCATATCAGATGGTAGTGTTTTTACCATTTTACACGAAGATTTGGGTATGCGAAACCTCTGTGCAAAGTGGGTGCCGCGTGAGCTCACAGTCGATCAAAAACAACAACGAATTGATGCCTCAGAGGAGTGTTAGGCGCTGTTAAACCGCAATAAAATGAAATTATATGGTCGATATGTGACAATGGATGAAACATGGCTGGTTAACTAACTGTATTGCGGTGTTGCCATTGTCTGTTCATGGCTCCTCTAAAGAAAGCTGTGATAAAGTCTACGCTGCTACCTACTTTAATTATTATGAATAATATGTAAACAGAAGCTATTTTAAAAAATATTGTCCTATACAACGAATCTGGTCGTGACAAAAGTAGTAAACATCGAAAAATCTGATACCTTCGGTGTTATGAAGCAGTCGGGCCTTGCCCTCTACCTTCAAATTAACTCCTCGGCTAATATTCTTGAATGTAAACATGAAAACTTACCCAATACTTTCATCCTCCTCTCTTGCTATTTCATCTCGCCATTTATACAGTTCTTTCAAGGCAAACATTTGGCGATTATCGAATAATCTGTTACAACGTCTATAAAATTCCACATGACTGTCTTCTTTTAGTTTTGGTTTGAAATATCGCTAGAACAATACAAAGTGGTTTAAATAGAACATGTTCATCCATCTCATGTCTCCCAAAGGTTTTTCAAAAACTAGATAAAATAATTATGTACCTACTTTTCTACATATCTCTGTACTTTGCTGAAACACTGCCCTAACCAAATTATCGTTGCCATTACTCATACTCAGTAACTCATTTTTCATTTTTTCATAGATGTATATTAAATAGTGCGTATCCTCTCTGGCGTATAACTTCAATTCTTCAGGTAACGGTCTAATCCGCCAATCAGCTAACTGAAACCTTTTATCCGGCGCAAAATCACAATGGCGTTGCATCAGTGCTGCTAATGACAAACCGCTGTAGTTCAATTGTTTGGCTGCCACATATGTGTCAAATAAATTGACAATGTAAAGTGACAGATCGCGTTGTAACCATAGGATATCTGACGACGACCCATGGAATATCTTAAACAAAAACCAATTGAATCAGTTAAATAATTCATTCTAACCTATGAATTCACTAAATCAAAGTGCTGTCATGAATAATATTAGAGCAATTATGTCTCAAATATGCTACCTTCAAAATACTTGGTTTCGTAAAGACTTCATTCAACTTCCAAAGACAGTCTCTCAATGCCAACGTATCGATCAAATAATCCTTTTCTCTAGTTGAGATCTGCATTAAACACGTTATTCCCATAAATGTGCGATACGAATGATGCTCCAAATCTACTGCAATTTCTTTACAACCAATTAAAGTTTTAACAAGGTCATCTATCTGTTCCGGTTGTGTAATCTCTACTAATTCGGTATCTTTCACAGGTATAGGCAGCGTTGCTGAGGATTTTTCCAGAAATTCATTTGGTGGTGAAAAACGATCTAATTCGTGTTCATACGGATGTGAAAACCTGGAAATAAGTGTAGTATAATAAGGACTAATATTAGAACTGTACTATGTACTACTTACTCTTCACCATTTTCTGTCTCTTCTAAGTAGACAAACAAAGGCTTGAGAGCATTTGGTTTTTCCTTTATCCTTGGGTCCCATGGCATACTATTACTGTTATCAATTTTGTCCTTGAAAAACTTTTGTGGTCTGAGTATATGGTCAGCCGTTAGAAGACGTATTGTCTGCTGATTGCGATCTGCTAGTTGTTTAAAAACCTAAAAATACAAACGCTTTGTACAATAATATCTGTGGTAAATGTCAAAGTTTGACAGAAGTTTTTAAATAACATGAATCGACACCAAATTTTTTAAATTCCTAAGTGTTACTTACACCACTGGTGGTGGATGCACTTGTTACTGAAAATGTGGTTGGGTCCAATCTATTCCAAGATCCATTTATCGGTAGTGGAGCACTGACACTTTGAAAAACAACAGGTGCGTTAGAAGTTTTTTTAACTCCATTCATTTCATCTACATGATCGCCTGCACGTTCGAAAATCACATCGTTAGCTTGAATCACCAATTCGTTTTTATAATCTCTAGTACTGGTATGTAAATTACTTTTAATATCATTATAACGTAGCACCAGACTCATTTGAGATAAAATTTTATGTTTATCCGTGTTTATTCTATTGACAAATTGACTGGAAGTATTGTAAAAACCCCATTCAGAACCTTCTGGTAAGGCATTTGAGTGTTTTATAGCTTCCCTTAAAGTGTTGAAACCATCCTGTAATTAATAGATAATGCATTATATATACTTATTGTGTCTACAATTATTGCTACCTACTTTAGTGAAATGTTCAAAGGATTTATATCCAGGCAACAAATTCTGTGGTGTATTATCATTATTGGAAATATTTCCAGATTCTTGAGACATCTTAATGTGGCTTATGGCTACAGAATTTTACAATAAATCATAACCTTACTTTAGCAATTCATTGACATACAGATTCGTGCTTTATAGACTAAAGTTCAGAAACGCTGGCTGTTTATTATTGATTAGCAGGAGGCCATATATAAGAAGAAGATAGAAGTTTCTACATCTGACATTAGCAGACTACCATAGGTTTGTTCAAACACATAACTGCCATAAAGAAAAAAAAACTTCCGGTATTGTCTTTTATGATAAGAAAAGGCATAAGAGCATCTAGAAAATATATAAGCTCTGATTATATACACCTTTTTGATGTGTCAGAACAAGCAACACACTTATAAAATCGTAGTCCGATGCACTAAAACATTGCACATCATAAGAGAAACGAGGTATAGCGGTTATAATAGTTGCACTGCTTTTAAACAATGGCCTTAAATCAGTAGGTAAAACCATTGGTCTTTTGTTTATAAAGACAATGGTAAAACTTACTGGAAATTGAATATTTATTTTTTTACAAGGACCACTATAAGTTTCTTAACTCTCCACATAATTCTCTGGAGTAAAACGGTTACATAAAATATATATTACGTGAAATATCAGCATTTCTTATTCACATGTCATAAAAGCGGGTTCCTTTTAAAAATTTCATTGACAGTTCACTGAGAAATTAACCTCAAAATGACTCTATATTGTATGTGTTATAGGGTTGGCAACATTGATATTGACAAACAAATGTAACAGGTGTTTTAAGGGGCAGATAAATATTTACATTTTTGTTTACATAATGGACTAAATCCAGGAAATTATTAATTTACTTTAATTTTTTTAAGATCATAATGGCGCCAGAGTATGCGGAAATGGTGGCTGCAATAGCTTTTGGTGTCTTATCAGCTATTTTTGTTAGTGCTTTTGTTATTTTGATCGTCATATGTAGACGACAAAAATCTATGTTGTACAAAGGTACTTATTTGGATAAACATCTTGATATCTCACGGTAAGTTGGTGTGGCATGTAGCATCTGTTCTCAGATTAAACCAATATTCCCATACTTAGGCCTGAGAAACATCTAATTGAAGCAGATCGTCCGGAACTGGAGTTAGGTGAAGTTAATCTTAACTTTGATGGTATTTTAACCGATGAACAGTGGATAGATGACGCTACAGGCCTGATACCACATTGTCTGGCAATTTTGAAGACATGCAGGTACATCATGGAAATAGTACTACTGAGCATTTATTAAGTAACTATTTTTTTACGTACCTACATAGATATTTGACTGAACGACTGACAACTCTTGCTATGAGTTCGACTCCACTCTCTGGTAACTTTTCACAAATCGTGGATAGCGCTAAACGGATATCTGGTAGAGTGGACGATATGGTGCGTAGTATGTATCCACCACTAGATCCCAGATTATTGGAGGCGCGCGCCACAGCACTTGTCTTAGCAGTGCGCCATTTAGCGCTCATAACAAAATATGAGTGTGCTGGTGGACGTAGCAAGACAAATTTAATGTGGATCGATGTTTCCTTACAGGAAATGGATGAACATATGACGGTGAGTGGGTATTGACATACTAATATTGTATGACGCTTATTCTAAAAAGACAAGTCCTGCGATTTTATATTGGAAATAGTTTAAACGATGATGAACTGATGACATTAAAGTTGCTTCCTATAGGGTTATATTATGCGAAACACTAAGCATTTTGATTGTTCTACTACTCTTGTTTTACTCTATCGATCCTTTGTAAGATCAAGATTGGAGCACGCACGCACTCTACTAGTCTTAAATAATAAGAACCTAATTCAGGAAATGATGTGCCGGAAAACTGGCAAAAAGTAGATTAGTTATTAAATAATTGTATAACTTTCTGCAGATTATTATAAACTCTTTTTCAGTTTTTAAAGGAGGCCTCAATTGCTCAAGACGCAGTGAATAAAATGCACGGCATCAGTAATTTCAATACCATATTATAAATTTAAGTATTTGTCAACATATTTTATCATATCCATATTGTTTGACAATATATGTTATTGTATTTAAATTCTATGTAATGTTTTAATGTAAGTAGAGGTATTTGATGTATTTTTTATTTATTAATGTCCTATATACGACTATATTCTGTATTTTATTATATTTGTGAAATCAAAATCGCAATAAATTAGGTGCTCTTTTGATACAAAAAGGCTGCAATAACTATTGTTAAAGCATGACATATATTTAAAGTTTAAGTAAAACCGATTTTCAAGTTTCATTGTTTTTATTTTACAATACACAATAAGTAAATCACAAAAACAAGGTTTAAATTTTTACTTTTACAAAAAATATGGAACTAGTAAATAAATTTATTATTATTCATTTATTCATATCCTAATATATGTTTATGATAAAACAACATATACCTGGAACAAAACACGAATGAATGTATGTTTACTTATTGAATTAAGCAAAATACTCGTATATTATGTAACTTACCCTTCGGAATCCAACACGTCTATTAAACTGGTTTTAACAATTTTATCATCGTCACATTTATACCAATAGTCTTGCAACTGTCTCACAAAAGCAGTGTAATGACCCATATCTATTCGAGTTCCAATGTGACTGATAACGGCGAAAAGAGAGTACCTGAGTAGTGAATAAAAAATAAAATAATCAAGAAGAATAAAATAATCAAATTTAACGAATTTACTTACCTGTTATCAGGGGCAAAAGGTGAGTCAGTCTTACTTTTACTCATAAATGGTGTCATGTCCAACATTTCTGGGAATGATAACACTGTGGAAACTTTCTCCCCAAACTGAAAAAAAAAGCCTGAATTCAACATGTCATTCTTAGTAAGATACACTATCATGATTAATATACCAAAATTGAATGTTTGTTGAATCGTTTCAAATGGAAACATATCACAATTGGTAATGTTTTCACTGTCATATGTTTGGTGAATCTTTGACATGATCCGCAATTCGAACACATAATTTCTTTTGAATCTAAATGTTCAGGCCGCGTGAACCGTTCTAAGCAATCTATTAGCGATGAAGGTGGCCTACCACTAACTTCAATGGGTCCCAAATCCAAAGAAATATCCCAGCATGGATCTATTGTTGTTGACACGCCACTATAAACAATACATTCCAACAAATTTTATTAAAATTCACAAAAAATAAAATAGGAAAGTAAGTAGATCTGCTCTTACTTGCAACGCTGGCAAACTAAATCACTTTGCATCTGACCAGAGAATATCTGGTCAATTATGCATGGACATCTACCATTCGTATGCGGTGTTACAACACTTTTCTGCATTGATTTTGTGCAGTGCATATGCAACACTTCTAAAATGGCCACAAGAAATTCATGAGCATCTTTCTGTCCATAACCAGCCAAGTGTGTTTGGTGTGTCCACATAAAGTACAACAATTGATTAAGTAACAGTGGAACACAATCTCCCCCATAGAATTCCTAAAACAACAAACCAATACAAATTCTGTCATTGTTGGCTGCAGCATGCCAAATGTTTTTTCGTTGAATTAATGAAAATGAACTTACTTGGAACAATGTTGACACTTCACACACCAAACATGTAGCTCTACTACCTTTACAATGATGTGTTTCAGTTAGAAAATAGTCCCTCAGCAATGGTGTATGCATAAGTGCCTACAAAAAAAAATATATAATTCCCAACGAAAATTAAAAAGTTTAACTGGACCTAACCTGTACAATGCAATTCATGTAACATGTCGCTCCCAAATTCAATAAACCTCTAAGTCCAATTGTTGATTCTGGTGTTATACAGACTTTTTTCGTGCGACGATTTAACAAGTCCCTCTCTTCGTCGGTGGGGTCCCAAAATGTTGACTCAAACAGCCTGTCAGATTATAATAAAATAACATTTCAATAAATATTTTTAGTTATTTTTTACCTTTTGTGAAATTTTCTAGAAAGCATTTTATTGTCAAGCATAATTTCATCAATATCGCTATCATAGACATAGTCTCCACAATGTAAACAATATATTTGTCCATACGTTAAATCCATACACATTACATGTACATGTGATTTAACATGTTCTCTTATATGTTGGTGGCAGCCAAAGTACACGCATTCTAAGCACGCATGCAAGAAAGGGCCACGTTTCCTACATGCACGACAATATAAGTTGGAAATCTGTAAATGATTAAATTAGTATTAGACTGATAATCAAATCTATTATATATTTACTTACTCTTGTTTTTCTGCTTTGTGTTGAAGCTGATACGCCAACGACAAATACGGAATGAATCCATTTAATAGATTCTACATGTTTGTGGTTCTTTTTAAAAGCCTGCAAATGTGAACAGCCTTTTACGCTCATTTTTATAATATTAGCACAGACTGCAACTTTATTGATTCCTGCAATATCTCAAATCTTAGAGGTATGTTCGTTATAATACAATTATTATAAACATTTATTTTTTTTTATAAAACTAATGTTTACTGCATAAAGTATTTACAAATTTTAATATTCACCAGTCAAATTTAAACAATGTAAATATAAACAAAACGACACAGGCCGACACACAATACACAATGAAATTGGATGAAATCGGAAATAGAGATCAGCAGCAGCAGCTTTCACTCACCTCACTTAATTATTTGCCTATATCTTTTTCAAAAATAGTGAGAACTTTAAACCCCCAATCGATACTTAATATTCGAGCTTTTTACCACCAATATCTCTGTACTTTTATTATTTTTACTGCAAGTTATAACATTTTCTTCAACGCCCAAAATCAACAATTTTCACTCATTTCACTAATAGCAATTGGCAGTTGACAACTGAGAAATGTAACCTCAAAATGTTTAATGGTCAATGACAATATTGACAGTTTGTGACAAAGTGCATCAATTCTTGGCAACAGGAAAGTAGAACGACCGAGAAAAGTGAGGCAGCTCTAAGCTAATTCAGAAGGCTGTCCCTCGCTTCTCTCACCAATTTTTTAAGAATTGACACCCTGGCTAGCACTATTTTGACATAGCAGCAGGAGGACCACAAAGAATAGGTTCGTTGAACATTCGTATTGTATTCGCAGAAACCAAAATTCTAAATTCCTCCGTGTCCTTAACTTTTTACTTGACACACTCATCCATCATAAACCGGTAAAATATTTCGGAAATCAATCAAAAGCTGTCAGATTCTGTCAGAATTTACCAACAACTGATATTGACATATTTTTTTATTATGACCAATAAAAAAGAAGAGGTATCCTATACCCACCACCCACCTCTTTTTTATAATCGTTTACTGTTGTGTTTAATTTTAATTTGTACCACACAGCCATATTTTTTAATTTTACAACAATTTATAACAAAATGTGTTGAATACTTCTCAGCTGTTTCAAAACCATCAATTACGAAGTGCAATATACTGTAGTCTCAGATTGTGAGCGCAACAGGTTTTTCAGACTTGTTTCTCTAATATATCATTTAAGTATCAACCGGCACAATCAAATTAAAACTGTTGACCTCAACTCTACACGCATTCATTATTACAGGGTGCTCTTAAAACTTAAAATAAGTTATTTCTAAGGTAAGTTTTATTTCAAAGCTTTACTATTCTTTTATATTTTCATTTACTTAAAAAAATAAAGCTAAATACCTACCCATCAGTGCATGTTTTATAAAAGAATGCAAGTGTATTATTTTATGTCCATCTAATTAGCAAAATTAAATTACAATTAAAAATGTTTTAATAATCTAGAACATATTATTTAAAATATATTTCCCAAATGGTCTATAAATAGATTCAAAAAAGTTGCGTAGATATAATACCTACCCATTAGTCTAGCTCTACATTATTTATGGAATTTTATTTAGTTAGTAAAATTTTCGTTCACTATTATTTTCTTTTATTTGAATAATAATTTTTCTCAAATAGCACTGCTTATACATATTTTTATGTTGTAAACCCAAAGAATAAAATAGAAAAGGTATGACTAAATCGGCAGTGTGAATTGTGAATAAAATAGGGCAGATTATGTTTAGCTTGTTGTTCAATTAATTTTGTTTTGCTGAAGATAATTAAAATATTAAGATGCGAAAAATCGTAATACCTAAGTTGGCATATACTTAATTACAAGAATTTTTATATGCACCTACTCCTATAAGGATAAAATACATTGGGAAGATAGGTATTGTAGGTTCTCAACAGTCCATGCAAGACAGTCCTTGTTATTAAATAATGTACCGATTGATTATTATATAAAAAACAACAAAATAGTAGGTACTTAGCTGCTTCAACGATAAAACCTTATCGCATGAATGAAGTACATTTAATGGTCTCATTTATCATATTTAATCATGGTTCTTTACGCAATTACATAATATTCAGTGTCAGTACCTCCCTAACGTATATCGTAGTCCAGAAAAGACTTCCATAGAGAGTCAGTTAAATCAACAGCTGTAAAACCCGCCACACAAAGGAGTTTTAAAGAGTTTCCTATCCTTATAAACTGTAGGAGTTAGCATTGTTATTTCTTCAGAACATTTCCCGTGATATTATCGATGTTTCAACGATTAAAAACATTCGATTTATTTCGACATCAGAGAGGCGTGGGTGAACATCAACAAAAATTCATAATTTTTATTTTAAACTCAATAAAAATTCTATCAAAATAAACGAAAATCTAACATATGGGTAGTTCGTTTTCTAGATTCTATTAATACAATTTTCACTTTCACTAAGAAGCAAAGATAAGTATTTATATAAAACATATTTGTTATGTATAACTATATCAGTGAGTTATATGCTGCTGCATTCATAAATTTATTTTGACCTAACGGCAACTTTTTTTAAAAAAAATATGAGTAAACAATACTATAGCGATTGCTAAAAGTTCTGATATTATTACGTGATGAGACCAGTAATAGGTAATGAAAAGACATTCGCTTACTACAAAAAAGGCAGCTACAGTGTGACAACTGCCAAGTACTCTTCAACAGAAAAACTTATTTCGCAACAACTTTTCACAATTTTATTTTGGAAGTGATTGAAAATTAAAAATGTTGGTTTTAATTTGCCATCTACTGTATGGGACTTTATGAAACGATATTATGCACCATATATTAAATGTTTTATAACGTTTTTTTTTTGTTTATTTACTATTCCAATTTACACAGTATTTGACGATAAGATTATTTATTTATAAATAATTGTAATATGTACATACAATTGTTATGTAAAAATTTAAATTAATTTTGTGTATTTTTTGATAATAATTTGAAAATTTAGTTGCTATATATGACGTTAATAAGTAAGTAGGTATCTTTGTGAGTTATATTGTTGAATAATTATTTTTTTTTGAGGAGGAAATACTCCATTACACAATTATTAGTAGAAAAGAGGGTACGTAATTAATTGAGTTTTTACTAAAAATATTTTTATTATAATAGAATAATTCTTATATAAAAATAATTTAATATCATGGTTGATATTGAGACCGTGATTCTATAATCTCATAGGCGGTTTACATCTTACTATAACCAAGCAAAACCTTTTTTTAAAGATAGAATCACTATGAAAACATCCGTATTGAATAACAGAGTGTCCAACATACAAGACATTAGGTATTTTATTAGGGAAATTCCTTTTTTAAATCATTCACACCTTGGTTTTTAAGGCATATTTTTTTTAATTTGGAAAAACTCTTAGAACTAGAACTAAAGATGATGACAAGTTCTTATTCGTTCACTAAAAACATCTTTTTCTTCCTATTTTTTCTATTGTAGGTAAGCTACTTAACAAGTACATATTATATTATAATAATAGGTATAATATAGGTACGTGGAAAAGAATCCAGAATAATCTTAAGAATGTAATCCACTTGAGGCTTATTTAAAGCTTTGAAATTCCAAGATTTAAAGTATGTAGGTACCTACACAGAAAAAAAACTGGATTCACATCAGACTTAACAACGGTGAACAGAAATTTATAATTTTATTACTTTTTTGTTCAATTGATATTATTTTTATTTAATGCTGATAATAAACATAATCTAACCGATCATAAATTATAGCTTAAATTTTTTGATCATCGCTGATTACAAATAAGTAGCTAATTAACAAACTTAACAACAAAATATTTTTTATTGTAAATTAACTACTGTAAGTAATATATTATTATTAATAGATTATTTTCCAATAAAAATTGTTTAAATTTTAAATAACAAGTACATTAAATTTTTCTTCTATTTGATTGTTACAGTTATGAGTTAACATTTGAAACTGAAAAATTCTCCAATATGGCAAGAGGAATACTTCGAATGTGTATATACAGAAAATCACTACTAGAAATCAAATTTAATCAGTGCAATTTAGAAAATAATAATACTAAACGATATTTTTCAATTGGCCGTCAATGCTTTAAAGATGCTGGCAAAAATGCAGAGGATCTTAAAGGTATACCGTATGACAAGCTCACGATAGGTGTGCCCAAAGAAATATGGAAAAACGAACGAAGGTCAGCCCATAGTATTATGAAATAAACAATATTTATAATATTCTTTTGTCCATCGGTGTTGTAATTGTACTTTTCTGTTCTTAGAGTGGCTGTAACACCAGCAGTTACAGGGTTATTAGTTAAGAAAGGATTCACAGTAAACATTGAAGAAAATGCCGGAAATGAGGCAAAATTTAGAAATGAAGATTACGAAAAATTAGGTGCTAAATTAGTGGACAGTACTAAAGTATTTGATTCAGGTAAATTGTCTACATTGAACATTATGGCTCTTCTACTTACTTAAGTAATGCTGTTTCAGATATTATATTAAAAGTTCGGCAACCCTTACAAAATGAAGTAGTCAATTTCAAACCAGATTCAACATTAATATCATTCCTCTACCCTGCTCAAAATAAAACCTTAATCGATGAATTAGCGGAGAAGAAGATATCAGCATTTGGTAAATCAATCCATAAATTATTTTCAATAAAATGTTCTAATTTGAAACTTGGATTTTAGCTATGGACTGCATACCTCGAATCACCAGAGCCCAAGTATTTGATGCTCTAAGTTCAATGGCGAATATCGCTGGATATAGAGCGGTAGTTGAGGCTGCAAACCATTTCCCCAGATTTCTTTCTGGTAAGAATATTAATCTAAAATTATAAAACAGGTAACAGTGTGAGATATGGTTGTAATAAACATATTGATTCAAGGTCAAATAACAGCTGCAGGAAAAGTGCCTCCAGCCAAAGTTCTGGTGATTGGGGGTGGTGTTGCCGGTTTAGCAGCTATCGGACAAGCCAAAAGTATGGGGGCGATTGTAAGAGCGTTCGATACAAGGGCAATTGTAAAAGAACAGGTGGAATCGATGGGAGCGGAATTTTTGACAGTTAATATTCAGGTAAATTTGTTTACCGTCTTCAATATATTTTAACACGTGGCTGACTGTTGTGTTTTCGCGGTTTTCGGCGACTGACCCTTCTATATGTTATATGTTCCGAGGTAAAGGCTTGGCTGAGTCCTTGTCTAATAATTGTTTTTTACAGGAAGAAGGTGGTACTGCAGGAGGATACAGTAAAGAAATGTCAAAAGCTTTTATTGATGCAGAACATGCCTTGTTTGCAAAACAATGTCAGGATGTTGATATTATTATTTCCACTGCATTGATTCCTGGAAAGAAAGCACCTACATTAATACTGAAGGTATTAAAAAATCGCCTTTTTAATAATCCCATATTTAATTAAATAAGTTTTGTTTTATCAGGAGCATATTGAAAGCATGAAGCCCGGCAGTGTTGTAGTAGACTTAGCTGCTGAAGCTGGTGGTAATATCGAAACAACTCGTCCAGGTGAAGTGTATGTTTACAAAGATGTCACTCATATTGGACTCACTGATCTACCCAGTCGATTACCAACGCAAAGTTCTACACTATATGCTAATAATATCTCTAAATTTTTGTTATCGATTGGTAAGCATGGATTTTATATTATACTGGAACCTTAAATGGTGTTAATAATAATTTGTTTCTGCGTAGGTCAAAATGATCGATTCTTTGTTGATCTCGCTGACGAAGTTGTTCGGGGTAGCATAATTTTAGACAAAGGGAAATGGATGTGGCCTCCACCACAACCAGTTGGTCCGCCACAGCCTGCTGTAAAGGTTGAAGATAAGAAAAGTGAGGTGCTTAAGGCGGAAATCAAGGAAATTAGTCCGATGAAGACTGTTTTGAATAATTCGTTAATGACAACGGCTGGTGAGTATCTCTGATAGGTATTAGCATTATTATGTTGTTTTTTTTTTCTTTAGGAATTGGATCGATCATAGGACTGGGTCTAGTTTCCCCAAACCCCCAATTCACTTCAATGTTAACAGTTCTCGGTCTATCTGGAATAGTGGGATACCATACTGTTTGGGGTGTAACACCAGCGTTACATTCACCGCTGATGTCTGTAACTAACGCTATTTCCGGTATAACAGCTGTTGGTGGATTGCTTTTGATGGATGGCGGATATTATCCTACCAATGCGGTTGAGGTAACTTATCATTGTTTGTTTACAAGGAATTTAGAATATTTAACGATATATTTTGCGTTTACAGGCATTGGCAGCATCTGCAGCTTTTGTGTCATTTATTAACGTGTTTGGTGGATTTTTAGTTACGAAAAGGATGCTTGATATGTTCAGAAGGTAGGTATATTGTATTAAGAATCTTTATTGCACTAGAGACTCCCCCAAACTCATATACCAAAATTTAGCTCATTTCCCGAGGGAACTCTGTGTGACTTCTTCTTCCACGATAGGGCCTAAACGCTCCAACCAATTGAGCTAAATTTTATTATATGAGTTTGGGGGAGGATGCTGCTCTACTATTATAGCCTGTCAATATCCATGATTTTGTCTGACAACGGTTAAGTATCGTTTGCTTTATTTCTAGACCTGGGGATCACCCAGACTACAACGCTCTCTATGCAATTCCTGCTGCAGTATTTATGGGTGGTTATGGTTACGGTGTTATGAGTAATATTGCAGAAGTCCACCAGGCGGCATATCTAGCTGCCTCATTATGTTGTGTGGGTGCTCTAGCTGGACTTAGCTCACAGAGTACAAGTAGAATTGGAAATAATTTAGGAATTGTAAGAACATTTATTCAAATACGGTCTCCCTTTAATAAGGGTTTACATTCAAACGTAATTTGATTTGTGTTTTAGATAGGAGTCGCTGGTGGTATAGCAGCTACTTTGGGTCAAATAGCACCAAGTAATGAAGTTCTAGCTCAAATGGCGGCGTGTTTAGTAGCAGGTGGAGGCATAGGATCACTTATAGCTAAACGAATACAAATCACTGATCTCCCTCAATTGGTAGCTGGTTTTCACAGGTAACAAAGCATCTAGGACTTAAACTAAATTATTGACAAATTTACTTTTAGTTTGGTAGGTTTAGCAGCTGTATTAACATGTGTGGCAACTTTTATGCACGACTTTCCAACCTTCGCTACAGATCCAGCAGCGAATGTTGTTAAAACAGCACTGTTTTTAGGAACATACATTGGAGGTGTTACTTTTAGGTAATATTTCCTAACTTTATTTATTAATTTAACCCCATTTATATTAACAACAAATCAATTGCAATTTACACCTATGTTTCCAAGGGTTTCGATTGCGTGAAGCACGGGCTCCTCATTCATAAGTTGAAGCAGCTTGGCGTGACAGCACCGATGTTGACATGGTTGGAGAACTACCTTAGTGGTAGAACTCAGATAGTTCGTTTCAATGAATTCCTTTCTCTTCATATTTTGGTTTTATCCGGTGTCCCCCAGGGTTCTCACCTGGGGCCATTATTGTTTAACTTGTTTGTAAATGATATCAGGCATTGTTTCATTTACAGTGAATTTAGGCTTTTCGTGGAAGACCTGAAATATTATAGAGGTATTGGCGGTCCCACAGATTGTTATCTGCTACAGGATGATGTGAGATTTGGGCATTGGTGTGAGATGCATGGTATGTCGTTAAATATTTCTAAATGCTTGTGCATTAATTTCAACCGAACTAGAAGACCACTTTTGTATGAATATGGTATTGATCATTCGTCCCTGAATTACATCAGATATTCTGATAATGTTCCCAACAACTACACAATGTTCTTCTTATACCTATGAACTGTGAAGTCGTGCTCGGAGGAATATAGACTGCACCCAAAATATAGGATTCGTGATTCAATTCAACGTCAACAAAAAGATGTTTTCTAGTGCTATTTTATTGACATAAGAACTTTTCAGCGGATCTCTTATTGCCTACGGTAAACTACAAGGCATCTTAAAGTCGAACCCACTACTATTACCAGGCAGACACGCTCTTAACAGTGGTTTACTACTCACTAATATTGCTGCTGGTGGATATCTATTCTATGATCCAACATTAATTGGAGGTTTAGGCGCTCTAGGCACCACAGCAGCTCTGTCGACTACAATGGGCGTCACTTTAACATCTGCGATTGGAGGTAAAAGAATTAATTTTCAACTTCTAAAATAATCTGGACATTCTCAATTTGTTTTAGGTGCCGATATGCCTGTCGTGATAACTGTGCTTAACAGTTACTCAGGCTGGGCTCTCTGTGCCGAAGGATTTATGTTAAACAACAATCTAATGACAATCATTGGAGCTTTAATTGGTTCTTCTGGAGCTATACTTTCATATATTATGTGTAAAGTATGTTCTACTTATTTTCTTAATAATAATCATATTATTTATCGAATATATTTACTTCCTAGGCGATGAATCGGTCATTACCGAATGTCATTCTTGGTGGTTACGGTACATCAAGTACAGGTACAGGGAAACCAATGGAAATAACCGGTACGCACACAGAAATCAACATAGATGGAGCTATTGAAGCAATTAAAAATGCGCGTAATATCATTATTGTCCCTGGTTATGGTTTGTGTGTTGCCAAAGCTCAGTACCCCATTGCGGAAATGGTGGATGTATTAAAAAGTCGCGGGAAGAATGTACGATTTGCTATACATCCTGTCGCAGGTACTTATTCGTTTATGTCATTTACATCGTTTATAACCTCAAGCGCGTGACCTTGTTTGGTCCCAAATCCGCATAACCTATCTACTTGAATAAATAGCAGTTGTCTTCTAAAAATATCTTTTCCAGGTCGAATGCCAGGTCAATTGAACGTTCTTCTAGCCGAGGCTGGTGTGCCATATGATGATGTATTGGAAATGGATGAGATTAATGAGGATTTCCATGATACCGATTTGGTATTGGTAATTGGAGCTAATGACACTGTCAATAGTGCTGCAGTCGATGATCCAAACTCACCTATTGCCGGTATGCCGGTGTTAAACGTATGGAAATCAGATCAGGTCATCGTTATGAAGAGATCTTTAGGTAAGTGAATATTCACTTTAATGTGACTTGAGTATAATATATGGTTTTTCTGAATCAAAACGATCACTTCAATATTGAATAAAATTGATTTGACAATATAATCAAATTAAAAGATTTGCGAAGACAGAGGGCCGTTTTTTAATTGACAGTTAGAACCTCACAATGATGAGGCCAGGATTGCTTCCGGTCATCATGTTCTTTTTGACAGTTTTGTCTCCTCACATCATGACAGGCTATGATATAGAGTTGTTGAGGGAAAGGGCACCACACTCATGAAAGTGGAGTTGACATTGCATTCCGAAAGACCTGAGACTCATCCAGCAGTATTAAAAGAAAGAAGCACTATTCTCGCAGGTTTTAGTTCGATGCTACGGTTTGTTATTAAAATCCTACTTATAGATCGTATAAGATGAAGAAATTCTCAATTTGCATTGAATACTGCCCTGTTGGATTGCCTCAGAGCTCCTGGATTGTTATGTAGTAAGGATTTCTGGGTGTTACCGCTTTTTCTATCCTAAATCAGCAAGAATCTGAAAGTTTTAAGTATAAAAACGAATAGACATTACCTTTAAACTTTCTAAACTCATTTATTTATTAAAGGTGTGGGATATGCTGCAGTGGATAATCCAGTATTCTACAAGGAGAATACGTCTATGCTTTTAGGTGACGCAAAGAAAACTTGTGATCAATTGTTACATAAAGTTTTACAAGATTAAACTTTAGAAAACAATGGCAATTAAATTAAAGTTACTAATTTAATTGTCATAGTGAAAAAAAGCATTCACTTTGTATATAATATATTTTTCACTGGAACGCCATTGAAAAGTTTTTTCTCAACACTATTATATTTTTATCTATTAAGAGAGTAAATAGCTTTCCCGTTAAGACTGTTCCTGAAATATTTCTAATAAAGTTTTACATCATTTTTTTTTTGCTTTTGTCAAATGTTAACTTAATAATTCAGTATATACCCTCAACGTACTTCATAAGCAACATATTTTAATTTTATAATTTAGTGCCTTTAATTATTATTCGCCTTGTTTACAATATATTTTTTCCGCAATGGTAGATAGCTAAATTTAAATTATACATAGGTTTCAACGGTAAAAGTTTGTATTATGTTAATGTAAGATATTCTTATGAAAGACATCACATTATGTAGGAGAAACATAGTCTGAATATTTTTAATAATATATATTATTACTTTGTACTTACGTTTACATATCAAAATGTTGTATTTTTGTAACATCTCAGGAGAAGTGGTTTTATCTGTATTTTTAATAGTTTACGCAGTTCAAAAAATATACGAAATAACTTACCTTAGCATTATTTGATATAATATATAAGCCAAAATTAATACATTTTAATTTAATTATTTCCAAAATTAACTTCAAACAACAACAAAAATAAACTTTGATTAGTGTCCCTTCACTATTAATTTTTAAAAATCTTTATCCAAAGGGACATGTTTCGGAGTCCCAGCTCCATCATCAGCCTTAAAATATCGCAACTATGGTGGAGTTAAATACGCATATAACATTCCAGTATTTCGTGGGAAATTCTCATGGGTTTCATAATTATTGTGAACACTCAACTCCGAAGCAAATTCACTGAGATTATATCTTAATAATTATTTTATTTTGCGACTCCATAATAATCTCATATTAAGCACAAAAATCATTCAAAAAAAGAGACAATTTTGGTAATTTTTCATGTGCCATGTGAGCCACAATAATTGAAACACATCCAGTAACATGTTTATAGGGACAAAGGTATTAGAGCTCAATAATGTACAATTAGTTTGTTAATTAATATACTGGTACAAACAAAATTATGAACTAAAGTATTGGAATGTTTTCAAAAACGTTTTATTTCATACTAACTTATGAAAATATGTCAAATTTACTATTACAAACATAAAATTTGGCCATGTTTATATATTTCGTATATTTTTTCGACAGTTTGCTATGTTGATAATAGTACATCACAATAAATTGTAGTAATGTTACTGATATTGAGTATTGTGCCTTATAATTGTTTAATATTTACAGTATTTTATAATAATCAGTTTGTGTCCCAACAAACCTATAGGAGAAATGATGTAGAATATGTGAAATATTTTTTGGTAATTATAATTATTGTTGTATTTTATACTAAAATTATATACTTATATTTACATATATTGATTTATAAAAGTGTTATTTTATTTTACTTTCCGGACCCATTTATGCAATTTGGTTTCATTTCTTTTACTGTCAGTCGTAGTTCAGTGGTAATCGGTGTGGCTTTGGGTGCGGGATGTACTGGGTTTTTATCAAAGTAGTTAGGTTGTTGGGGTAGTTTAGAATGTTATCATCATTATGATTTTTATAATTATAATAATCATCAAACGAGTTACTATAATATACTTTTATTATTTAAAAAACTTATTTATACAAAATGTGATACTCTAATAATTATTTTGATGATGCAGTCGGAATCGATGGTTTATTTTTCTTTTCATGCTTGAAATTACCTTTTCTTACTTGATAGCTCTTAAAAAAATTATTACAAAAGACTTTTTATAATTCAGTAACTAATTATTATATTTTGTACCGAAACAAAAATACAAAATACCTAACCATTATTGGATGGTACCCAATTATTACGTAGAAACTTCTATTTCTGCTAACTATAATAATAGTCGTTAGTGTATTTTGCTGAAATTTTGGATTTAAGCTTGTTTTACCCTCTTTTTCGAAAGATGTGCTTTTTAATATTAATGGGTTAAAACTACCCCATAGTAAACAGTACATTTTTAAGAATTTCTCGCATGAAAATTTGGTTAAATTATGTAAATTAAATATACTAGAATGTTCTTTACTTCAAGTTTTCTACCCCTACAAACTTTTTCCCATTTTACTTGACTATTCATCTGCAACACTTTAGAAATCTGAGAGCTCCAAAATACTAATAGATTTCACGCTGCCAAACTACCTCCCAAAAATTTCATTGGTTTTTCTTTAATATGTATTGTATGCCATTTTAAAGATAATTTCAAGGGCTGTAAGGCTAGGCTCATTAAACGTACGTTTTGATTTTAAAATGAGATTGAGATCGGACTCTAGGAACGGGCAGTTTATTCTCTCACCTCTTTCGCTATGCGAGTCAATGTCTCTGCCATACCAGGACCCGTTCTTTTCACCATATCGGAGAATATTCCTGTTTTGTCTTGCAGTAAAATATGTGGATGATTAAACTGCACTGGAACACCGGCATCCATAACTAGAACCTAAAATAAGAAGAAGGCAGAAGTTTTAAATAAATGTAAAATAAAATTTGACTACTCAGAAGCAACTTTTGTGTTTTGATGTTTGGGCAGGGCCGATTGATTGAGATGTAGATACGTGAAAAGCCGAATCATAAAATCAAACTTACTCTATCAGAATCCATGACTGTGTGTAGCCGATGGGCAATTGTCAAGACAGTGCAATGATCGAATTTAGTTCGAATAGTTTTTTGAATTAATTTATCCGTCAAAGCATCCACATTTGCTGTCGCTTCATCCAACACTAAGACCCGATTATTTCTCAAAATGGCTCGTGCTAAACAGATCATCTGTCGTTGGCCAACAGATATGTTCGTACCACCTTCTTTCACCATATCATCCAAGCAAGCTAAAATAAATTTTGTTTTAAAAATACAATTTTAATTTCGACGCACGTTTCTTTAGACAAGCCAGGAACAAGTAAATTTGGCAACATCGAAAACAAGTCTATTGTCTAGGGTTTTCACATTGGTACAAAGAAAAATGAATTTCTAATAGAATATCTACCATTTCCATTTACTAGTGCGGTGCGTATTTCTACATCTCTAAGGGCTGACACCATTTCGTCATCACCATATTGCCCAAATGGATCAAGATTATATCGCAATGTACCATTGAATAGCACAGGTTCCTTAAATATTTTTAATTGTTACGTTAGTGATACATATAAAGAGTTGAATGTATGGAATTGCTTTCATTTGAAAAGACACTAAAATTTCATGGTCCCATATTTGTCCCTTACTCTTACGCCCTTCGTTAATAATAATTATTTAATGCACTCGCCTCAGCAATCAGATACGGACTAAGGTCCATGGTAAATGGGGCAAATTTGTTTCAACTAACTATATAAACGTGGCAGCATAGATTCCTTCAAACATTTTTAAAACATCCTCGATAAAATTAACGGTTTAAGAGAGAGGGACAAATATTAGTGGTTCTTGCCAAGAAATTTTATGAAATGAATAGTACTCAAGAGTTTCCTTGTATCAAATGTGGGAATTGTTGAAAACATGTCAAAAATCAAATAAATATTAACTTTGCCCCTTACTTGCGGTATTATAGATATCTTTTTACGTAGATCGTGCAGACCTAATATTTTTATATCCAAATTATCGATCAATATAGTTCCATCAAAATAGGACAGTCGAAATAGTGTAACGATTAATGACGATTTACCAGCACCAGTTCTGCCAACAATACCAATCTAAACAGTACCGATTCGGTTATATTTAAATAAACAACATTAAAATAACGTAAAATACCTTTTCCTCAGGATAAACAACAAAATTTAAATTTTTCAGAACTGGATCTGCTACAGGGCTATAACGCATGTCCACGTTAATGAATTCTATTCTACCGTGCCTCGGCCATGATGCAGATGGTTTTTTGTCTGGCGTCTATGAAGAAAAAAATGGGCACGTTGAAATATTTTTAAAGGAAAATAGTGTCTATAGAATATTACTTACTGACTCCATAGAAGACTCATGTTCAACACGTGTAAATTCAAGAATTCTCTCCACAGACGTCATTTGATTCTCCAATTCAGCCGATTGTCTCAAACCCCACTGTATTAGACCGCTCAGACCAATACATTGAGTTATTGCCAAACCAACACTGCCTCCCTCATATGCTGATAATCAGAAGACTCTTAAGAGTTCACATATCATGCACAAGACTCACCGATCCATAAAATTAACGCATCCTTTAACATTTTTCTAAAGACAACTTTTCCTAGACTGTTAACTATTTTGGATACCTTGTGAAGGCTTCTGCATTAAGTGTGTGTTATTCCCTGCTTTCCTGATTGAGAGGCTACCTGTCAGGTAGGATTCAGATTGTTCGACTTAATGAGTTTCATTCTCGGCCGATGAAGGTCACTTCTAGTTTTTCCCCCTATTGTTCAACCTACTTATTAACGACATAGAGCAATGCTTTCTATATATAGTGAGTTGAAGCTGTTGGCTGATGATTTGAGGTGTTAAAGGACGATCAGAATTAGGGGTGTCACCGACTGCTATCTTTTGCAGGAGGACGTCACTTGGTTCGTTCATTGGTGCGAGATTAACGGCATGGATTTAAACGTCTCGAAGTGTTTATAGGATGCGTTAAATTTGTAGTTCAGTGTTTCTAAATAATCATGACTTTACCTTCTTCAAATAGTATAAAACTAATGGTAACTATACCAATAAACATAGTGCACACCAAATCACACCAAAATCCGAATGCTCTTGATGTAAACAGAAACATAAACCAAGCACTGCTGTGAATATCTTGCAGGGCATCAAATTCTCCAGTGAGAATTTGTTCGGAATCATTAGAACGAATCGAGGGTAGTCCTTGGAGAGTGGCATTCAAATGTGCAAACACTGGACTCTTCGCTGCAAATTTATTTGAAAAGGAAAAAGTCATGCGTAATATGTGTGTTTCTTCTTACTGATTCCTTCAAGTCGTTTAACACTCCTGCTCGTGCTCAAATAGAAACCACGCAATAAATATAAAATAACTATCATAAGGGCTATGGGTATCAGCAAAAAATAGTTCACCACACCGACAACAATGATAGCTCCCAACAAATTCAACAAAAGCTAAAACAAATTCTCAAATAATAGTAGTTAAGTATATACGAGGGTTAAAGCTCTTTATTTGGGTTGGGTTGGGAACCCGAAAGGATTATTTTTGATTGCTTAAGATTCAGAACTAAATAGTGGCGAAATACCCAAATTAATTCGCCCCACAACAAACATATAGAAACTATACGAGGGTTGTCTTTTTTAGTTTTGCAGATAGGGATGAACATAGCCGTATTTAGGGGTATCCCATTACATTTAATAACCCGATGTTTGTGGGAACGGTCATTCAACTTCTTAAGTATGAACTGCCGGAGGGAATAGAGATCGTCTACAGATTTGATGGCGGCGGACTCTTCAACCTTCGTAGACTGGCCACGTAATCCGCATGCCAACGGAACGCCTTCCAAAGAGGATCGTTTATTGACAGCTTAAGGTCGGCTCACGAAATCAGAGAGGGAATAAATAAATAAATGATTATTATTATACAAAAAAATGTGGGGGTTAATTTTTAGCAGGAACTTTTGATTAGTGCCCTCTATATCTCAGTATGCACAACTAAAAAGACAGTCCCTGTATAATTTAGAGTGAGAGAACACGACCCACTCTTTTACAACAGATGATGAGAAAAAGTGTGCCTACCTGAGTTGTGTCAATAAATGCATTTGGTAATAGTTCATCTACAGCTCCTAAATCTTTAGAAAATCGATTCAGAATTCTTCCTGATGTATTGGTATTGAAAAATCTCATTGTAGCATGTATGATACTGGAAAACATGCGATCATGCAATCTAAAGGTCAAAAAGCAGTCCGCTCAATAGAAAATAATAAGTAGAACATTTAATATTGCTTACCTGACTGAAGCTCTCATACAAATCGTGAAAAAGTACAATGATCGAGTTGTTGCAACGATAATTGTCAGTATTATCAATGTAGTGTAAATCGATATGCAATCCTCTCTGGTGAATTGATTCCAGAAACCTTTATGTTCTGCTGTTCCTAGGGTTGCTCTAGCTTCCTCGAGTTCAACCCTTTAAAAAATATTCTGTTTTTAGCTCTCATGAAATTTTTTATTATTAAATTCAATTAACTGTCATAACAAAATGAAAATCACGGACAGTGTAGTCTTTTTAATTGTCCAGGTGCTTAAAGAATTTTAATTTTTTACTGGCAAACGATGTGTCGAACGAGAAAAAGTGGGGAGTCTTTTTTTGTTGTATATTGAACAAGGATTCCAGAAATAATTTTTACTTAAAAAAAAAAACAGTGGCATACCATTTTTTTTTTCATTAAAATTGCCCGAAGATGTGTCCGTACGCACTCCACTGGTGGAAATAAAATAATATTTTTTACGTAAAAAGATGTATCTAAATAATCTATACAAACGTGCGAAATTTCATTTGAATATATAAAGTAGTTTTAAAAATACTTATAAATTTGCTTTGGTTAAGTGATTTTATCAAATTTACAGACAGAAAACTCCAAAGCAAGCAGAAGTAAAAAAACTTACGAATAGGATATTCCAACTTACCACACTCCCAAAAAAAAGTCGCCAATACTACCCAAAAACTGTGCAGCCAAAAAGAAAAGCGCTAAAATTAATAGTAAACAACAATTCCCACCAGCTAAAAAGTAATCTCTATAATTTAAGCAATCCACAGCCCCTAATGTTCTCATCTCTGGTTCCAAAATTGGTCCAGCCTATAAATAAAAAATATTGTTCCAGAATCTATATCTCTTCGAAAAAGTTAAGACTACTTACCTTTACACCTTCTATATCTATCATAGCGTTTACTCTTGCACTGGTTCTAGACACGTCACGTAAGGCTTGAAGGTTTGGGTCAGGAAGATCCTCAACTACGGCCGCTAGACCAACAGCTTCTTCGATTAGAGTAGCGAAAGTAAGTCCACTGTCCAATAAGGTGTCATAAGAAGCACATAGACCCATAATACCTATCATTTAATGGTACTTGTCATGAACGGCTAGGACGTACCGTGTGCGTGTTATTTATTTATTTATACAGGGTGTCCCGAATTGCATCTGCTAAAATTGATTCCGTCATGATAGAAAGGTGTCTGAGGAATTAATTTTACTCGAAAACGGTGCCTCCGATTGACTTGAGACAAGAGTACCTTTTTTATGGGAAAAGGATGGTGGTTTACTTTGTGTGTGTCAGGATTCACAAATCTGTGCGTACAAAAAAATTTGGACAACTTTATTCCCAGCTACCCCTAGTCAAATTTTTGAAAACTGTTTTTCAGCCAGCATAAACGGGATGTAACTTTAACACGCTGTAACTCGAAAATAATAAGTAATTATATGACCTTTTTTCATATTGTTGAAAGTTCTACCTCTTGTTCAATTTTAGCAGATGCAAATCGGGATACCCTGTTTATCACTTACCATCATTAAAAATCAAGATTTGGGATGATTTCTTCAAATATTGTAATTGATGTGTAACCAAGACTACTATTTTATTCTTCAAATATTTCACCAAGCATTCCTCAAAAAGTTGAAGTCCTACCTATAAACCGAGTAATACAAACGATTCTGTACTGTGTAAATTTCTAATTTATGAGTGATATTTTTAACAGAGAAATTTAACCAGCGATTTAATCACTCCTCCGTTCCCCGGAGTAAACTTCACAAAGTTCTTCCAACGCTAACCACAGTCTCTCCTCTATTCCCATTCTTGCAAGGGTCTTTCTTTTGCCTAGTGAGTCATCGCAGCTGCAATTCAAGTATTTAACCATATTGAAATATTTTTAGCCTTCTTGTTCCCTAGGAGTTACTCCCACTACCTCTTCAATGGTTCCTGTGTCCATGCATTTAAATAGACCCTTCCCCAGAGTAATCTCCACAAAGCTCTTCCAACCATATTAAAATATTTTTAGCCCTCAATGGTTCCGGATCCTGTGTCTATGAATTGAAAAGTGAGTTCTTGAGAAACGTAGGTCCTACGAGTTAAATCGCCTTCGAGCAGAGCTGAGCTAGCGGAATTTTCTTGCCACAAAACAAACTAGTTACGTACATCATTAAATATTTTACTATGCAACTCTTACTTGTATATCAACAGCTGATAACGGATCATCCAACAAATAAATATCCGCATCTTTGTAAATAGCTCTTGCCAAATTGACTCTTGCTCTTTGCCCACCACTTAACGATATGCCACGTTCCCCAATAATCGTTCTGTCACCATATGGCAATAACATAAAATCACGTACTAAGGCACATACTTTCACTACTTGTCCATACCGACCAGCTTGGTAATTGCGACCGAAAAGAATATTTTGTCGCACAGAACCTGTTATAAATTTTATTTACAGCTTTACAAATATGCTAACAACTTCAAAAGCGATTATTGTCTTTCACTAAATTGAAGTTGGAATGCTATGTAAGTATCGGAGATGGAACTTCAAATATTCCGGTTGGGATTAGGAAGATAAATATGTCAAACAATGACAGCAGGACCAGATAATGTTCCCGCATTTCTTGAAAGAGGCTGTGCTGTATATTCTTGTGAAACCTAATAGCGACGACATTAGTCTGCTGAAATTGATTTTGCAGCCGCTGGTGCTTGGGAGTTGTGTATTAGTAACTGTTTGGACCACAAAAATCAAACAATATTTTCAGGAATGCTCGGGTTGTCTGCAGAATTTTTAGCAGCCTGACAACTGCATTTCTAATCGTTCTTTTTTTGGAATTCTTCAAAAAATAGTATTCCTAGGTTCAGAGTTACATTTGGATTTATAAATTTTATTGAACAAGCCATAGCTTACTCTCTTACCAGCAAACAACCACGGTTCCTGTGACGCATACGAAATCACACCTTTAACAGTCATTTGGCCGCTAAACATTTGTAACTCCCCTAAGATTAGCTTCAAGAGACAGCTTTTACCGGAACCAACTGGGCCCACAACAGTTGTTAATGTGCCTGGATCCATTTCTACATTGACATCCTCCAGACATACTTCATCCGCTAGAAGAAAAATCACCACAAAACTCAATTCTTTTATAGTTTTGTTTGTCTGTACTTGGCGCCAAATTAGGTCAGACCCTGCCTAGTTTTCATTTGTTTATGGTTCAAGGACGAAATTACCATATTTCGCCATGCCATGGACAATGCTAATTTTCGCTACCTCATTAGGATACAAAGGCTGGTTGAAATCTTCATTCTCTCTAGTTTTGCCTTTTTCCTCAAAATGTGGATCTAACACAGTAGGATCACCTATGGAACTCTCTTCAGTCATCATAAATTTCTGTATTCGGTGAATCGATACGCTAGCCTCTGCTACCTACAAATATCACCTACATTTAGGTTTTTCTATAAACGAGTCAACTGTATCTTACCATTGCAACACCTTGAGGAAAATAAACACTCATAGTCTGCCGAATAATCATATAATACGAAGCAATCACAAATGCATTTTCAGCAGTAATAGCTTTGTCACCCAGAACATATGCCATTGTAGTTAGAAATATACCACTTCGGGCGGTGAACATTATGAAAGACATTATGAGACCTCGTATATAAGCTGTGAAACGGATAACTTTTACTTCATTTCTAAAACAAAACAAAAATTAAATATTTTATTTATTACCTAAAAGTTATTTATACGTATACTTTCTTTTCTGATGAATTAACTCAGCAAAAGCATGCTCCCAAGAATACATTTTGATGACTTGCATAGCCTGAATAATTTCGTTCATTTGTCTGATGCGGTCATCAGTTTTTAAGGCTGCAGAAGCCCGAAATCTTGAAGATTGATATGCCAGGAAAACTAAGAAATAGACGAATGATGATAATCTTCATGTTTGTAAAAGAAACCGTCTAGAAATATTTGCTCAGCAATAAACATACTTTGCAATGGTATAACAACAATCAAAGCCACGATTCCATAGAAAGCTGCCTTGCCCACTTCTTTATACATGAAATATACGCAAAATATAGCTTGTAATGGTGCTAACCATAAATAGTGTACGAATATCGGTGCCATATCAAATCTGTTCACATCATTTGACATTAGATTCACAACATTACCCACTGTATTACCACCAAGTGCGGTCAGTTTTATCCTTAGAGCCTGAAAAAATATGAAGCAGATTACAAACCCTTATTAGCTGTAGGTATCTTCGTTACTTACTTTCCTGTACATCAAAGAACAACAACCAACTCTCATACGCATACCTACATGAAGAACTGCCATCATGTAAGGATGGATGGTACAGTTGATAAATAGACTACACAATACTATGCCTGACCCAAAGAACCATGCTTCGTTTTTCTGTACAGGACTTTGTCTAGGCGACCAAAAATTGAAAAGTCGCCAAAACCACATTGGATAATGTAAACTGGAAATTTTTCTTAGTAAATTGTTAATAACTGCTTTGCAGATATGTTAAACTCACGGTTCCTGATTATTTCTATTTTCAACTGAAAAATACCGGACATACAACCCAATGAACAAAGGTTGAGATAATCTATAAAATTACTCATATGCTTAACGAATTTAAGTAACTAATTGTTATTGTATATACCTAACGACCATTTCCATAAAAAGCAATACTAGAGCATAGATAATAATATCCATATAGAATACTTTCAATATTACTTTAACCAAGCTCGGTTCTCGGTTGTATTCTTTAGCTTTATCCACCTCAGCCGACCAAGCAATAGCCATTTCCTCCCCCAAGCAATCAGAACGATGTTCTTTTAATGGTTGAGTCAGGTCTGCTTCATTTAAATCACGTTTTTTGCCTTGCAAAAAAGTTTTCCAAGCGTAACTAAGTAAACATGAATTTTATAAAGAGATTAGACTAAGAAGTCGTAAGCAAAAAAACTTACCAAAAGAACAGTCTGCTGAGAAAATTGGTCCCTACTCTTGGATTCTCGTTTCTTTCAA
This sequence comes from Apoderus coryli, assembly GCA_911728435.2. Classification (NCBI taxonomy): domain Eukaryota; kingdom Metazoa; phylum Arthropoda; class Insecta; order Coleoptera; family Attelabidae; genus Apoderus; species Apoderus coryli. Next base: position 7,040,367 of record OU452212.1, read on the forward strand.
ATATTATCGATGAATCTCTTCTCATATTAATTTATTTGCGATGCATTTCATAAGGTTTAAATTATGATTATTAAAAGAAAAATCAAACTGTCAAATTGATTTGAAATTTCAAATGTCAAATTTCATCTGTCAAAAGCGTTAACCTTCTACAAACACAGAATAGCTGGGCTGATATGGCATGATTCACTACCGCTCACCTCATTTAACTGTGAATCAAAAATTTGTAAAGCCACGATACACACACGACCTGTGAGTGAAAATTGATCATACTTCCCGTACCCAACCAATAACATTTTATAGGAGATTTTGGATCAACGCCATCGATCGTTACATGGATGATCAGCGCCCAAATCGTCAGATATATTGTATGTAAATCATTCATTATTTTAGTTGCTGAAGGCTAAAAGAAAAGACGACAACCTTCAAATTTGATAGGTTATGTTAGTAAATAAAAAAAAAAAAACATTAATTGAGAATGTTTTAAAATAATTACACATTTAACTGTTTCAAAATGTACAATTTAGTGCATATTTATTGATTTGAGTTAATAGGTAGTTATTGTCTCTCATGTAAATATTGATTGCCACAGGTGTTTTTCATTCGTTACAGCATTAAGTAATATTGATTTTTGAAAATGTCTGCATTATTTAGACGATTATGCGACAAAACCTTGAAATCTGTACTGCAAAACAATCATTTCCACGTAAGTTTTTCCTATATTATCTTCTGCATAACATACGCGTTAACTGACAAAATTTCGTAGGATATCATAAGATGCCTATCAACAACACGCAATATCAACGCAAACGGTGTGTATCTAGTAGACGAAGATTCCTCCTCAGATGATAATACTGACTTAAATATATGTGAAAACGTTAATAAATATACAAATAGAACACATACATGTGGTGAACTACGTTCTGCTGATATAGGCAATAAAGTTGTTCTTTGTGGTTGGTTAGAATACCATCGAATGAATAAATTTTTAGTATTGAGGGATAGTTATGGACAAACGCAAATATTAATTAAAGTAGGTATTAATTCATCATGGAAAATTAATAAAATTAAGAGTTCTATTTGAGTTTTAGGCAAGTGCAATAAAAAATCTGTTGGAAAATTCACCACTAGAATCGATCATACAAGTGGAAGGCACTGTCCTATCTCGTCCCGAAGATATGTTTAACAAAAAGCAGCCGACAGGTGAAATAGAAGTTGATGCAGATAAAGTGGTTGTGTTGAACAAAGCTAAAAACAAATTGCCCTTTAATATAAGAGAGTTTCAGAAGGCTAACGAGACATTAAGAATGCAATACAGGTAGACGAACTACCAGTTCTATCTGTACGTATGAGCCCAGATAACAAATTATGCTTATTTTCAGGTATTTGGATATAAGGTTTCCTCAGATGCAACGCAATCTAAGAGTTCGTTCACAAGTACTAATGAAAATGCGCGAGTTTCTTGTAAATAATCATTTCGTCGATGTCGAGACACCAACATTATTTAAAGCAACACCAGGGGTATGTTTGATATTGAAACTATAAATATGTAACGAATGAATATAATTTATTCATTGATAGTTTTATAGGGAGCTCAAGAATTTATCGTACCGACACGTTTCCCAAATAAATTCTATTCGTTGGTTCAGAGTCCACAGCAATTTAAACAGATGTTGATGGCGGGTGCTATCGACCGATATTTCCAAATCGCACGTTGTTATAGGTAAGTAATTCCATTTAACAATTCTTTTTTATATTGGGAATAATCTGTAATTCAGGGATGAAGGTGGGCGTCCAGATAGACAACCGGAATTTACGCAACTAGATATCGAAATGTCGTTCACTAATATAGATGGAATCATTAAGTTGATTGAGGAATTAATGTATCATTCATGCCCAAGTTGGTTAGGTACCGTACCGAAAAAGTTTCCAAGGATCAGTTATGTGGACGCGATAGAGGAATACGGTACTGATAAACCGGATATTCGCTTTGAATATAAGGTAAAAATATTAAATAAAAAATAGTAGAGTGATTTTGTAATTTTCTATAATAATTGCAGTTACAAAACTGCACAAACGTTTTGGATACACTTAATCATGGAACGGACACAGCTAAATTCGGCGCATATTTTCTAATTTTTCCCAAAGAACATGCAATAAGCCTTACAAAATCTGTGAAAGATAATTTATCGAAATTATCCAAACAGTACCCTCAAAGTAGACTTTCCCAAATGAAGATTAATGGAAAAGACGATTTGTTAGCCAAGCTCACTAAACAATTTTCTAAAGATGTAGCACATCAGTTTCTTAACAATTTTAAGGTGCCTGAAGAAGAATCTGTTGTTTTCTTGGCATATGGTAACAAGACACAAGTGGTAAAGTAAAATTTTGGCATACATTTGGACGTTCTTTCTAATGGATGTGTTTTAGCTTACATTGCTTGGAAAAATTCGACTGGAATATGTAAATATTCTCGAAAACCTGGGTGTTAGCATAAGAAAGAAAGGCATGCATTTTGTTTGGATACTCGATTTTCCACTATTTGAGTGCTCGGAAGAGAATGGTGAACTACAATCAGCACATCATCCATTTACATCACCCAATCTAGAGGATTTACAACTACTAAAAGATGATCCTTTAAAAGTATGGATTTAACAGTATAAACAAATTAAGATTAAATAGTCTTAATGTGCTTTCCTATAGGTTAGAGCCCTTGCGTATGATCTAGTGTTAAATGGGAATGAAGTTGGAGGTGGTTCCATTCGTATTCATGATCCAGTACTACAGAACACCATTTTGGATATGTTGAAGATCGATGTGGGTTTTATGCAACATATTTTGGATATGTTGGGTTCAGGCTGTCCACCTCATGGAGGTATTGCGTTGGGTTTGGACAGATTTTTAGCAGTACTATTGGGTAAGTCACTTCAATTTAGGGATTTCTGTTGTGAACTCTAAGATGGCTAAACAGACGAATCCTCAAAGCCAGCTGTTTTGTTTTTTTTTTGTTGCCGAATAGTTTTGAATATACCTACATATAATTTGATATATGATTTTCAGGTGCTTCTAGTATAAGGGATGTAATTGCCTTCCCTAAAACGTCTGAAGGCAACGATCCAGTTAGTGGAGCACCAGCTGAAGTGTCGCAAGAAACTAAAAAATTATATCACATAGAAAGCAATATAAAACAATCATAGACCTTTTTTGTATTATAATAGAAGTATTAGATATTTTTGTTAATATTTTAAATAAAAGTTTTTATTGCTTAGAGATATCGCTCGCCATAAGCAGAAAACTGGAGGATCAGATTATTTCATTATAACTAAATATAAAATGAATCTTTTAATATTTCTCGAAGATATTCTGGCTTGCGAGGCCCTGAAAACAACCGAGATCTGTTGCAGAAAACAGTGTTGCCAATCGCCTCAAAAAAAGTACCCTTTATAATAATAATTTATTTTTATTTATTGATACAAGTAATAGTAAAATTAAGTACAACATATACGGTAAAACTGTATAGTAATAATATATAAAATTAAACATGGAATTTAAAACTTATCTACATCCTCATCACTTTTGATCACTTCTCGTTGGCGATTCTTGCCTCAACCGCTCAACATCATTAAAAATAACCTGCGCACCTCCACCGCAAGTCGGTACAATGTCCGCCTTATACAATTTAGTCTCCATTTCACCATCTGTATCCGGTTCTTGAGCAATCAGACAATACTTACTCTGCTTAGAGTTAGTCACATCGCTTGCTTTCTCCAACTTTGTGACTGACTTGCGCTTCTTCATTTTCGGCTGCATTACAGTACCTAATGGGCACGGTTTGATTGAATTGTGCTCTAACCAAACTTCTCCTACTGACCTTGATCGACGTGGCCGCGGTGTATTTCCAGGATTTCTGCTGCGCGACTGATGCGTCGTACTACTACCAGCACCGTTATTTTCTTTATTATTATCTGCTGATTCCAACTGTTCTATATTTTTCAACAACGCATCAGTAGTTGGTACTTCATTTTCGATTATGTCTTTAACTAACTTCAGTTTCGTATCTTTCGCATGTATTTCTGCATTGAGATGCGCACGTTGCCTACGCAACTTCTCGTCAAGTTCCTGTGTCATTTGTTCGTTGGCTATCGCAAATTTCTGCTTGTACTTTGCACGTTCTAGCATATTCCGATTTAGTTTCAAATCTTTTTCACCAATTGTACGATGCAAGGTTCGTATTTGTGTTTGTAATTCTTCGTTTTGGGTTTGCAAAGTTGTATTAACAACTTCCACTTCATTTATTTTAGTTTGTAAACTACGAACTTTTTGTTTTTCCTTGTTAACTGCCGATTTCATACATTTAATTTCTGCTTTATTCAGTAAATCATTCTGATTTAAATCTATTAATTTTTTCCTGAAATGATTTTTACGATCGGCAAACTCACCGCATAACATCTTCGTTTTCGTATGACGGGTTTTTAGTGCTGCTATAATACTTTTCAAGCTATCACCCCATACTTCCACATTGTCTGGATCGAATTTATAAATTGGAATATCTGGCAAAACGGAGCTACTAGTGGTAATGTTAGCAGCGCTCGGTGTTGCGGGTGTCATTCTATTTGTAAATTTAGGCCTTGCCGGCGTCGCTGTACGGGCAATTGTTTTCTTTAGTGCAGTGTATTTCGGTTCCGCCTTAGTTAGTTTCACGTCTTGAGTCATCTCAGCAAATTTCAATACCTAAAACATATAAAAATGTAAGTGCAAGTGGCATTGATAATAAAAATTGCAGCAGAAGAAGAAGAAGATGGTTTCTTGTAATAAATGGTATTCTTATATTTCATAGTATAATAAATTCTAACCTGTAAGTTTTCCTCAAAATCGTCTATAGAGAGATTAAGGCAAACAATCATCTTAACAGTGCCACCACCCTCAAAATAGCTTTTAAACAAATACGTTAATTTGCTATCCCGGTACGGTATCAACTTGTTGTTGTTATTCAATTGATTGTCTCGTAAAATTTCCAAACAAGTTCTTAACGACATTAAGGAGTTGTTGATACTGCTAGCCTCCTTTAGCCGGACACCAGTGTTTTGTGTACGGTTCGTACGTTCCGAACCGGCTAAATCAACCAAACTTAATTGACCGATTTTGATGAGATTACCTTCCGGTATCATTGGTTGACCGTTATCGCCCATTTTCACCTGCAAGTAAAGAGTTTTCATATTATTTTGGCTTATACAATACTGGTCTTCTTAAGCTGAAGATTTATAGTGAAAAACTCCGTTTTATTACTTCACCAAACACTATTTTAAATTTCGATGTTAAACAAGCGAACTAACATATTTATTAAACTTACTTGTTCAATTTGTGCCACTCTTATATTAAATATGGAATGACTACGGCTCGAGTCTGCATTTAGTATTGTTGAAGCGACGCGTTTCTTATTCAATCCAGATATGAAAACGTCTAAAGCCTCCTGGGCATTCTTAACCTAGAATTGAAAATCAATAATAGTGATCTGGAATCATATTACGAAAGTTGGCATTCATCTGAACCATAATATATAGTAAAAATAATGAATTAATTAATACAATATTTGTTCGTGATATATAGAAGCAGATTTAAATCAAACTTATCATTTTTGATATACCTACTTAGTAATAACTTACCTCAATTTCTACAACTCCATTAATATACATATTCTTATTGACGTCTTCCCGTAGTATTTTATTTTGTAACGTTTTTCCATTGAAATCATCCAATAAGTCATACACAAAATTATTGTATATCTCTACATAACTAACAAATACAGCATACAAATTATTCTCGTTCACCGTCACAATTCGAGTACCATCATTTTCGTACACAATTTTATCCGATCCAGCGGCTTTTCTAAATTTGAAATGCTATTACAGTAATTCGTAACTTTAAACCCTACTTTAGTACATACCTTTGCGACCTAGGCGCCTTCAAGGTACCCCTAACAGCCTGCATTCTATCCTGAAACGCTTCTTCTTCAGTTTGCACCTCAAATCCATTCATCTTGTCGGATTTAATAACATATTTTGGTGTTTGTAAGTTCTCTATCGAATTAAATAATGTGTAAATAGTACGTGGTACTATACCAGGATCGTTTTGTTCACCGGTCAATGTATACGTCTTCCCCGATCCAGTTACGCCGTAGGTGAATAAGAGACCGTTTTTTCCATTTAACAAATCATCAAGTAATGGAAAAGCGATATGGGTATACACTTCTTTTTGTGAGGAAAATGCGGTAAAAACATGTTTAAATTTATGATGCACTTCTTTGTATGTCCCTTTACAGTCCGGTGGAGTTGTAATAACTAAAGTATCTGCTGATTTAAGTTTGATTGAATTGGATGGTTCTGTTCCATCTGAAGTGGGGCGCAATCGACAGTAAACATGTACTGGTTCCAAACTCTTGGGATCCAAGTTAGGTCTACGTTTTTTGGAATAAGGCGTGTAGCGATTAGCGGAATTCATTTTTAATATCACACACTAAAACCTCAAAATATTGAGAATAATAATAAAATATAAGTATAGTTGTTTACGCAAATTAGGAAAGTTCGTTATGTTTTATAACTTAATAACTGACTTTTAAACATTAAAAGCCGTTATATCAAATATGAATGACAATGACAGTATACAAGAAATGTGAATGCAGCAATAATCACTAGGAACCACAGAATAGGTTCGTTCCAGCATGATATTCTGAACTATTTTAAGGATGATTATTAGGATTAGACAAGGATGATATTTTGTCTATAAAATCAACCCCAATGGTATATTTTATTATTATTTTTGTGTGGGTATTTCTATTTTAAATGTTGTGCAGCGTGCAGCTCTGATGCAACGTTTGACCATTATCAAAAGAAGAATGCGACTTGCGACAATTTGAGGTTATATATTTATTTTAAAAAGTTAATGCCCATAATGTTTAAATTTCTATATATCTAAAATGAACTTATTACCGAAAACTAAAGAGGAGTTTAGTAGAAAAGAATACTGGGACAACTTTTTTAGGAAAAGAGGAAATGAAAAATTCGAATGGTATAGAAGAATACATTAATTAATATTGTTCAAGTATCAAAAATGAAATCGTTGTAGGTATGGTGAATATCCAGAATTATCAGAGTATCTACACAAGTACATTAAAAACAAGGATGATATCTTTATAGTAGGATGTGGTAGCTCTACATTAGGTCGAGATTTATATGATATCGGTTATAAGTAAGTTAAGAATATTAAAATGATTATGTAAATTAACCATTTATTTTTTAAAGCAAAATAATAAACATCGATATATCCCAAGTTGTAATCCGACAAATGCTATCTCAAATGGATAAAAATCCTCGACCTGGACTGCAATACATTCAAATGGACGCATTAGATATGTCCAAATTTGAGAATGATAGTTTTAGTGTAGCTCTAGATAAGGGCACCTTAGACGCGTTAATGCCAGACGAAAATAAAGCAACTTTAGAAAAAATACAACGTTATTTCAGTGAAATACAGAGAGTATTACGAGTTGGAGGTAGATACATTTGTGTAACGTTATTACAGGAACATATATTGCGGTTTGTGTTAGATTATTTTCCAAAGAATAATTGGATGTTTCGTGTGATAAGATGTCTTGAAGTTGAAAAAAAGGCGAATGAGAAAGGCGAGAACAGATTACCAACATTTATGCTGATATGTACAAAGTTTAAATTATTACCAAAACCGGTAAGGTTTCATTTGTTATGATTTTGGCATATTAAAATTGAACATACATGTTAGATTTTAGAAATAAACCTAACAGCAAATGACAAAATGCGAAGATTAGACACAGCTGAAGAGATAGTTTCCGAAATATTGGATGTCCAAAAAGCCTCATTTGTTTGTAATGGATTAAAACAGACTCGCTTGAATAAGTTAAATGATATATCTATTGAATTATTTGAAGAAGGTGGAAAGTCTCCAAGATATACGCTGTTTATAGTTGATATTGACAAGAAATCAAGTAATTCCGAGTATGCAGCATTCGTTGTCGCCCAAGGCAGGTTCGATATACAATTTCATTAAAAAACAAACATTTTGTAAGAATTTATTTTTATGATCGAGGGTTCTTGATTTGATTTCCCAAACAAAGTAGGAAAAATCATTGAATTTGTATTTTTTGTGGCTCACAGAGAATCAGAATGGATGTTCTCCACGCCAGCTGGCAGAAGACATTTAGTGGCACTGACGAAACATAATCGTTTAGCAATAATTACGTTACATCGCGGGCAGAATTATGGTACATTGGAAGATGTGCAGAATGAATTATCAGATGTGGTTTGTAATTTGGCGCCAGCCAGTCTAAAACCATGTAAGGTAAGAGACATTCCGGGGTTACAAGGTGTCAAACTAAAACTACTTAACTGTTTCCGTTTTTACAGATACCTTTTCTGGCGCTAGGCGCCTCAGTTGGACAGCGTTCAATTGTACACGAGGGTGAATCACCAATATCCGGCAAATACGTCATCGAAGATGTGGAAACTGATAACAAAGCTGTATTCAGACGACTGTATTATCTAAGTTCACAATTAGTTGTACAATCAGAAGCTAAGCTTGCACAAAAAAAGACGAATAAAAACTCTAGAAAACAAATTAATGGGAATTCTAAATCAACAACACAACATGTAGATTTGACATTTTTAAATTGTGCTCATCACATTTATATGTGTATAGGGGCGTATATATCGGCGTCATTGAATAATTCAAATACTATAGGGGTAATAGGTCTAGGTGGCGGAGGATTATGTTCATTTTTACATAAATTTATACCTTCGATGAACATAGTTGGTGTTGATTTAGATGAAGAAATGTTAAAGATAGCGCGTCAATGGTTTGGATTTATTGAGGATAATCGGATGACAGCTGAAATTATAGATGGGGTGGAATACTTAAGAAATACAGCTGGGAAAGGTAAGTTTGCTTTTAATATTTCTCAATATACCTACCTAAGTGTAAACAATTACTATTTAAGGTTCAAAAATGAGTGCAATATTATTTGACATCGACAATAAAGACAGTTCTATCGGTATGAGCTGTCCTCCAGCGGTGTTTTTGGAAAACAACGTTTTGACATATGTGTCAACCATACTTCAAAATAACGGTATGTGTTTTTCAATCATTTGAGAAGTACATTACTATTGTTATAATTTTTTCTAGGTGTTTTTATTTTAAATGTTGTGCAGCGTGACAAAACACTGAGACCACCGATTCTAGCGAAATTAAAGCAACATTTTGGTGTGCTTGTATGTTACGATTTAGTCGATGATCTTAATGAAATTATGATCGGATTTAAGGAAAAAGATACTGAGGAGAGTGTTAAAAATAAATTTAAAAACGGTTGTATTGATATAAACAAATTTTTCAAAAAGAATAACCATTCAGAATTAGTAGTTGATGAAAATGACTTTATTGATAAACTTGAGGTATATTGTTAACTTTATTAAAATAAATATCTTAATGCATTGTTTCATTAATTTGTATACCCGACGACCATAAAAATAATATGGTCAGAGTGGAGAATCGAATCGCACCTCTATATCGGGAGCCCATGACTACATACTGAGTTCTCTGGGTTTGTTCACTTTATTAGGAGGACGTAGAAGTGGCAGTTAGGGCTCATGTTGAGGAGTCCGATTGTTAAAGTTTCAAGAGCAGCATATATAAGATTTGTTAAGGTTATTTATTCATTGTTTTGTCTACTATGTCCGCAAAAAAGTCAAATAAATTTTTAAATTCTTTGAAAATAAAATATTTTGTTACTCTACAATGACTTTTTGTGCTAGATTTTTGACAATTTTGACTAGACCCTGTATATAAACTTCAACCTATCGCCACAGCATTCCGAGTCCATGTCGGACTTTGAATTTGAACAAAATAATTTCAAACTGTGATGTCACACATGTATAACGCCACCATTTTAGGAGAGAAGTCAGGTCCTGACTAAAAATAATTATATTTTTCAATTTCTAACCACAGTACTGTATTTTTATTTTCGTAAAAATTTATATAAGTACATAATAATATCGCTGTCAATTTCAAAAACATTTGTGGTGTCATAGTGATTGAAAACATCTTTGAGTGGCGTTATCAGTTAAATGTTGACATGATTGGGTGATTTTTGCCACATGACAAAATAGCAGAATTTTACAGTTACGAGAATTTTCAAATATATTTCGCCACATAATTAGTTTTTATGATTTTTTTATAAATTCCTGTGAACATATTGTAAAGTAAAATATATCCTAACTCTTAATATATCCGCAGAAAAAATCCTTTGGAAATATTCAACTCGGGTGACTATATTTTAGTGTATTACTAATATTATACTGAATAGACACCACTACGGATTCAGTTTACAAACACATAATATTTATTTTTCTTACCTCGTACACACCGACAAGATGCGCATGACGCCTCACAACCGCAGCCTCGGAATGCTGTTTTTTTTATGCTGTGGTTTCGCAGTCGCATTATTCGATTTTGCATAATCTAAACATATTTGAAGCAAATCCGCAGTTTCTTAAGTGTCAATAATTGCATTTGAGCACTTGAGTGAAGAATTGTAGTAAACATATATTTGGGAAAACAGCATGTCAGATTAGAAGCTAACCTACAGGGTCTGGTCAGTTTAACTGCGTGCACACAAAGACAGGATGATAAACAATTAGCAGCATTAGTTTTCTGTCTAAACTACTACACAATAATACTACATATTTAATTTGGATATCCTGATATATATTTCAACAATATCATAATTCAAACTAAAATTATACAACAATATTTATTTAATTAAATTACTATCAAAATAAATATATATTTCATTTAGTTTATAAATATAAGTAATGTATAGTTTTTATTTAATTAAAATAACAAAGTTACATTATAAAATAGGGAATATGTGTACAAAAATAAAATATGACTTTCTCTCACTGAGTAAAAAAAACTTTTAGTTTCAACTTGGTAGTAAATTAATAGCACAATATCGAAAACAGTTTGACTAGAATCTAAAACTATGGTACTTTATATAATATTTAATCACGATTTTAGTTACAAATTAGGTACATAATTTTGTAGCTTGGTTTTTATGAAAACGATTTTGTGACAATAAACAGGAAAATGGTAATTATTACTTTATGAATTGTTTACATAAAGTAACAACACATTTAGTTATTTTTGGAAATTTGTTGCACAACTCATCAGTGGTGATCGGCAGGCAGTGTGACCCAAATTTCCAACAGCTTATACTAGCACGAGAGATGACTGACAACAAGATGTGTTTGGCGACATCTAGTGTGAGCAGGCAAAATGCCTGGTGGAACACAGCCTCTCTGGTGAAAGCATGGTAGTGTGAAACAAATTCCCAACATAACTAAAAGTCTTGTTACTTTATGTAACAAGCAATTTATAAATAAAGGCTCCCGCCAGGGAATTCGGGCGTGTCTAGTGTTGGTAACAGGATTTAATGGAGTTGTTACTTCTTGTCCGGCCTTCGTTTGTGAACTGTGTTCCACCGGGCATATTGTTGACAATTATTACAGTTGCCACTGACTTTAAAGGATAGAATTAACTAAAGATTAAGTATCAAAGTGTGGTGAGTCTGATTAAACGACAAGAAAATCAAAGATTTGAGGATATCTTGTGCACAAATAGAGCGTGACCTGAGCAGCTTAAATTACGCGGTGTTTCTGTATAAAATCAATATTTTTAGCCTCCTCAGGTCAAGTTGTATATGTGTACAAATTTTCATTAAACAAATTACATACAAAGATTTCAGCTTGATGCATGCATACACTCGGCTACAAAAATTGGACACTTTTTGAAAATTCCACTTCAAGCCTTATTATACAGGGTGGCCACTTTTTTTTATTGAGCAGTATTGGAATTATGTAAACGAAGAGTTAGACAATCATTTAAATGGGGAACAGTTGCAGATTCAAATGCTCTTAAGTAATTTTTTCATATATTGAAACTCTTAAAAATAAAACCATCACAGATAAAGCCGTTTAAGATATTGTACTACATGCGGCTGTGTACTGTTGGTAGTATACCAGCAGTATCAAGAACACGTACACCGTTCGGAAAAGGTTTGCAGCCCACATAAGATAAAGTAGAGTGAAGTATAAGGTTGAACCGGAACAATTTTAGAAACAGAGTACATTTACAAAAAAGTAAGTAGTGTGGAGTCTATAATCACATTCACCTCCACTAAATTTGACTGTATTTGTATCTATATAGTAAGATGTCCCTATTAGACGTTCCAACCTGTATATAAAAAAATGACTTAACCTTCTTAAGATATATTAAAACACGTCTTGGACGTTTTAAAATTTGTACAACCACCTACTTTCGCATTATCAACGCGTTTCACCAAAAATATATCATTTGATACCCTAGATCTAAGACTTGAATCACAATCACCAATAAAAAATATCACAATGTTGTTTTTTGTGCGAATGTAGTGTACAATTCGACCCATACGGGACAGTAGGGGGATACAACCCCGCCCCACGACCATCCATTGGGTATAGCCAAATGTGTTAAACCTCTGTTCACAACATCTTTGTGACCAGTTAATTGCCTATCTAACGCGCAATTGGTGAAGATGTTGGTAATGTGATTAGGTGATATAACTGTGCGTTGTTGTTGGTGATTGGGATGGTCCAAGCGAAGGTAGTATGTGGTGTTTGTAGTTAAAGGTAACGTGCTTAGTAGACCCAGTGACACTTTCGTTGTTTCTGTAACTGAATGTTAAAATAATATTATTTACATGTTTTTTTGCTTGTAAACTTTAATGAGTTGGAAGGTGCTACACATAACATAACTAGAGAATGGAGTCCAAGGTTTTGTACGGCATCTCTAAGTCGGTAACTGGCAATCGTTCAAATTATGTCTTTTATGGTTGTTAATGTATAAATAAAAGAAGCTATTAAGGAAACAATGGAGCTAATAAAGCGCCAGCATTAGCAGAGCAAAGAAAAACACTTTGGACGTTAAGATTTCGGAACACTATAACAACCCTCTGTTCGAATGTGGCATATTAGTGCAATATAACACTTACCAATGGAACGATCTAGTTCGGAAAAGTCACTAAATACCATTACCATATCATCTCTTCTAATTAGTTGCTGGAAATTATCAAAAATAACGTTCAAATCGGCTGCACGGTAAAATTTGACAATGGCCAGTTGTAAATTTAAGTCATCTACAGAAAACGTCGCAATTAGAATGTCACAATATTTTTTTGTAGTTTCTGGTGCTTCGGCCAACGACAACAATTCAATACCTGTAAGAAAAAATGTATAAGTATATGATGTAAACCTTCAATGAAATTCAACGTTTACCGTTTTCGGAGTCATATATAAAACCCAACTTGGAATTTTTGCTGTCCAACATACAGAAATTCCAATTTCTCGAATTACATTTCCATTCATCAATGCGACGTAATTTGGGCTTATTTAATTCATCGCAAATTGTCCGTAATGCTGACACATTGGTGACATCTTGTACTGCCAGTATTGACCATCTAAAAATGCAACAATTGTACAGATGTTGGTCATCATCTGCTAATTAAGAACTCGTATTCGTTACTGAAGGCTAGGCTTCATTTATTCAAATGTCAGGTCAGCAATATATTTGTCTTTAACGTTTCATTGTATATTTTGTCATTTGGGGGTAAAATTGCGGATTTCAAAAATCGTAGGTAAATAACTTACCCATTTTCGAGTATAGTTCTGCAAACAACTTCTTTAACTCCCAAATTACTGGCTTTCTCTAATGAAAACCCTGCCAAATTCCAAGATGCCACGCGTATAGCTTGTTCTCCATTTCTTGTACTAGTAAAATACTCCTTCACAACAGGTCTCGGGGAGTACGTTGAAAGTAACTCAAAAATATCAAATGTTGCTGTTTGAGAAAGTCCATTTAGCGTTCCTAAAATATATGACGAATTAACCCTTGGGGTGTACATACATATAATGGAGCACTTCTAATTAGTTCGTTTTGATTCAAACATTGAAAGGTTAACATATATGCGAAACGTACCTAAACTTACTGGTCCATGTCCATTACAACTACCATTATAAAGAGAGGAATTTAAGTCATTGGTCAATATTGAAGGTCTTTGAGTGTTTTCACTCGAAAACGAGTTATTTTCCTCATCTGGATCAACAGTGAGGTAACGTGAAATAGAGCTTAAAAGTGATTGATTGATATGCTTAACTTTGATCAGGTCTTCTATCTAAAACCAAAGTAAACTGTAAGAGTTGATATTACAACATATAATTGATTGAAAATATTTTTTCGTATTCGGAAATTACAATTTACATTTGCACAAACAAAATTAATACAAATCTGAATCAGGGACCAGGGTCCAGGCATATAAAACAAGAGTACAAGTGTAATAATTTGTTGGCATTATCATTACTTATATCATTTGTATAAAAAAAGCTATTTAATATATTATTGCCCTACTTTCTTACTACTATTTACTCGTCCATACCTGTCTAAATTTCCCTTTCTTTGTACGGTAATGAACTATACTTGCTGCGATTTCTTGCGTAACACCAGGCACATTCTGCATATCAAAAACACTAGCTGTATTCACATTCACTACTAATTTAATGTAACGGTTTGTTATAGTGTTTTTCGATTCCGAACTACTACGTAAACTATCATAACTAGGCGCCCTAGACGACGGACAACTTATATTACTCTGTCTTTTCGTTGATACGCATATCTCTGGTTTGATGAGCTCCAATTTATGTGCTCCCACGCCAGGTACCAATGCGAGATCTTCAACACGTCGAAATCTTCCGATAGCTTTTCGGTGCTCTACTATATTCATTGCTATTTTTCTGTCTATACCTGGTAGAGTCATGAGTTCTTCTTCGCTTGCTATATTAATATTTATCAGCTCATAAGATTCATCTATATCAGGTATAGCGAAAGTATGGCTTAAATTAGTTGTTTTCTGACTAGGTCTTTTTACAAAGGAGTACAAGGACCTTCTTCGTCCTTTTGGCAGACTAGAATGTTGACCCATATGACAAGAGATGATTTACAATAAAATAACTTATCTGAAGCACTACACACAAATATTTGAGTCCCACACAGATAGGTATCTAGTTATTTTTAAATTAAACACTTTCGTTGTAATGTAATAACTTTTCTTGCATCGTCATTTTATTGGTCAATTAACCAACCTTGATTTTGTAACTATACATAAAACGAACGACTGATAGTGTAGGTATTAGTAGTATTATTTGGTGCACTTGTACTTTATGATGGAACTTGGATTTGTTTTTGTAGGTAGTACTTTGCACTTGTACCAAGCTTCCACTATCCCCAACAGGTAAGTTAAATATAAATTAATGACTGGTGCTTTTCCGTAATTAGAACACTAACACGTTTTAATTAGTTATTGCAACAGCCACAATACTTTCAAACATTTTAATAATTTTATCGTAAATCATAATTTCGCTAAGCACAAATTATCAATTTCGATTTTTCCTATACTCAATAGATTGTAAGTGGTAAGGGTTTATTCGATAATTTGTTAGTAGTCGATCAGATAATAAGCGTTAACACCATAACGTCTAAAAGGGAGTAGATCACGAGAACGGAGGCAGCACCGTGCTAATTTAATAGGCTCTGCCTCGCCTCGCTTGCTGCCACTCATCTCATTTTCGTTGTAAAAAAATATAACTGTGAAAATGGTCATAAAGTTTATATAAACAATACTTTCGAAAAATTCTGCGTCAAATTTATACTAGCTAACGTAGCTCTAAAGAAGCTGACATCTTTAGAGCTACTGTTTATAAAGACAATGGTTTAAGTCTTTATAAAAAGACAATGCTTAAACTGACCAGCATTTTGAAGTTAAAATTCTTTTATCTGTCAATTTGATATGAGTGGAAATTACAGAGAAAACGCCTAATATGTCAAGGTTAAGGGTACAATAGATAATAGGTAGATATACAGTATGTCAGTTCTTGAAAACTGAGGAGTAGAGCAATTGAGAGAAGTGAAGTACGACATACTAAATTCACAGAGAGTTGCCTCGCTTCTACCGATCGTTTATTCACTAGTTGTTAAGAATTGACACCCAGATGACATCTGACACAGCCGTCAATTGGACTGACACATTACAAAAATACAAACATTTTAAAATTTAATTTATTTATTATTTTATGCGTAAAAATGGTGTTGCGTAAGTTATAAGTGTATTTCATTTAGAAATAATTAAGTTATATAATGTTACCCGACAATTACCAATGGCATTTCGATTATGTACGCTTAGCTTGGGATGCAGGATTTGCTTTTGAGAAATACAAAATACCAGATTTAAACAGAAATAAAGTTGGTTAGTACCTACCTACCTATGTGAATAATATAAATTTACATTCATATAATTCAATATTTATCCTAGGTATTATTGATATTGATAGAATAATAAATGAACGAGATGTTGGTACAGTTGAGAATTTCATACCTACAGTTGTACAATTTTTATTTGACAATGATCAAGCCAGTGTTTTGGATACGAATTTTGTGAAAATCTTCAAAATCAGTCAGTTGTCTGTTGAATATTTACTATTTTGCAAAAAGTATTTAGATAATACTGTTGTTCTTTTAAAAAAAGAACTTTCTAGTTTGAAACAGGTACTCTACAAGACTCTCTGAGGAAGGATAACGTTTTTGTGGCTATTTCTATATTCTAATAATTGTTTTAGGAAATGCAAGAATTGGAAACTTATAACAAAGAATTGGAATCACATTTGACTAAACATTTAAAAACTAATACAGTTTCGTACAAATGTACGCAGTGTCCCAAATTATTTTCGAGTGAAGAATACTTACAAAGCCATGTAAAAAGAAGACATATCGTCGATATAGTACAAGTCAAACAATCAGAAACTGCTACACAGTTAGAAAACGAGATTAAGCAATTAAAAGAGCGTTTAAATAATACAGAAAAACTGTTGCACGAAAAAGAAAATCATATCGATAATAATAAACTCAATAAACATATTGATGAAACTAACATTGTTAGTAAAACTCAAGTTGATGAGATAAAACATAAATTCGAAACATTCAAGCGTGAAATAAATTATGAACTGGAAGAATTAAAATTACAAAAGACTTATTATGAAGATAAGTATAAGCGATTGTTTGATTTAGTTACTGATAATTCAAAGAAACCTATCAACAAAACGCTTGTTGATAAATGTATAGGTTCTGATAGTAGGTACAATGATAAAAATCTTCAAAAAAATAATATTTATACGCAGACGGACTTAGAAAATGCAACTAAAGGTGATGCAGAAGATACCAGACAAGATTTTGTACCTGAAATTGAGAAACGAATTGACCGAATTGGTGAAAACGTTGATATCAAACTGTCGGAAACACTGCAGAGTATTGAGGGTCAAATGCAGAGTTTCTGGCATAAATTTAATGAAATTGAGGTGGTAAGCGAAATATGACAATTATTATTACAATGCTGTTAATATATTTCTTAAAATATGTTGTAAGGAGAAAATAAAACATCAAAATAGAACTGAAGATCGAGAACCACAACCTGCTGTTGCAAGATATCCACAAGTGAAGCCCAGATCAAAATTTACGGAGTCTAATAGTACCAAGGAAGACAACAGAGCACACGCTGATATATTAAAATCTGAATATGAAAAATACATTCATAAAGAAGATGATAATGTTAAGGCAGTAAACGAGAAAATTAATGATATTAACAGACACATTGTACAAGGTTATCGAGATGATGCAATTGAAGTGGTTAAACCACCAAAAACAGTCAATAATGATTCATCTGATGAAGACTTATCAGAAGTATTAGAAACTACTAATGATTCCAGTGATGAGGAGCATCGTCAGGAATTGAAAGGCGATGAAAATGCATCATCATGTACAAAAGTAAAATCTGAACCAGAAGGGTAAATAATATTTATAATACACATATACATATTTTAAGATAATTTGGCACAAAAACAAAAGTTAGTCTCCAAGTAAACGCAAAATGCCCCATTTGATAGCCTACAATTTTTGTTAAAAGGTGTTTTCGTATTTTCGCTGATTAATAATTTATAAAAGTTCATCACTCTAAGCTCGGTATTGCATCTACTAAATAGACAAAATTTGCTGATTGACATTTTTCCACAAAAGCGGTACCGACGCCAAGAACAATTGATTGGTTGATATTCGAAAGAGTGGAAAAAAGAAAAGTTATACATTTTTCCGCAACAGGAAAAAATGGATCCTTTATTAATGTAAATTAATATGATTCCAGTTTTAAATCACATAAAGATGTGAAGTTAACCACACAAGAATTGGAAAATGTTGTTTCAAATCGATTACATACTATGGGTATTTCTCCAGAATGGCGGGGTTTACCAGATAAATCATTTCAAAGGTCGTTAGAAATTCTAAAGCATCAAGCGACTTTAACTGCTAAAGTAAGAACTGTTTTATTTAGCTGCTGATGATTATGACTAATTTTATTAACAATTTAAGATTGTACCAAATTATGCTGCTTTAAAAGAAAACATTTTATTGAACCTTGGCACTAAAATTTCATCTCCGCAAGAACCATCCCAACCTAGTAAAGTATTAAATGAAAGACAGCATGTTATTAAATTGTCTTATAGAAGTAAGAAAGCGAAAAATACGCGAAGGTAAATATTGGTACTCTTTTAGGCGAAGTAGTTTCAGATGTAATTTAATGATATTTCATGCTTTTAGATTACCAACAATTCAAACAAAAACTGTAGCAATTAGGAATCGATCACTGTATGAAACAGATACAGAAAGTGATCTAGGTACTGATAAAATCAAATTTCCAAAAAGAAACACAACTAAATTTGGAGCAGTTATTGAAGAATTAAAATTACAAAATAGATCAAAGAATGCTGAACCGGTAATAATTAAACCTGAAAATTCCCAAACCATAGAAAATATTAATAAAGAGACTAAGAGTGCTATGAAAAATTATCCGTCGACTGGTTCACTTGCGAAAAAGAAGGTATTAGCAACATATCTCGTTATATCTTCCGTGATTTGTTAATGTGAGTCGTTCTTTAGGTTCTGTTTAATATTGACACAGAGACTAGTCATGAGGAAGAAGTGGTTATCCTACCGGTCGGTGGCAGTACGACTAGTGTTGCCAGTTCGATATTGGATGGAAAACATGATCGATTAAAAAAGACTGAACATAAAGATGATGAATTGGAAAGTCTGTCAGATTTTGATTTTAAGTGTTAGATTTTGTTGAATATTAATTTATACTTACCTAAGTTTGTTTATTCTAATCCAAAGCTATTTTTTATACAATAAAAACTCATTATATTTTTATTTGTTTAATTTTTCCTTTCAACACCTCACATAGGGTAAGTTCATTCAATAAATAATTAATGTAGTAAAGAATTATGAATATCGCATATTTCCAATATTAAATGTAAACCTGAAACAACACTAGTTTTCTTTAATTCTCCTGTACTGTAAATAATTGCAACAATTATGGCTATCAGCTGTTTTTGACCAACCCTGTAACCCTAAGCTAGAAGATGGCGGCCCCCGTCATTCACTGTGAAAATCTCTGGTTGGAACCATTTCAGCTCACGGAGAAATTAACCTAGAAATATTTTGAGGTTAGGTATACGAAAATAATAAAAATATCGATGCCGATACTTTTTGCCAAGTATCGATTCCTACCGATATTGTCTAAAAAGTATCGATATTCATCGGTATCGAAAGTGTACACAACACTTTTAGCAATTAAACTGCTGAATGTATATTATATTTTGTGTTACATAACATAGGAGATCTATGAACTATGTTCTGTGAACATAAAGTGATAAAATAAACTCTAAAACACTGATAAAAATAAGCACATAAATAAAATATCTTTTATAAAATGCACGTATTATAATTTATAATCAATGTATGGTGTGATATATGAAATTAAAAACAAAATTGTCATAAAATTAATTTAATCAGAATCACGAGCAATTAGTAAGAAACTGTCGAAAAAAACTAACGAAAATAATTAAGAAATGGTGGTTGGCAGTATAATGTACAATAATTATTTTCGATACCGATACTGCTACGAAGGATCGATACCAACTTGGAATCGTTCTAAAAGTATCGATACCAAAAATACTCGATACTGCAGCAAAAGTATCGATACTCTCAAAGTATCGAAGTTCGTTAGCATCCCTATTTGAGGTTAGATTCAGTATATAAACATTATTCTATGAGGTTAGATTCTCATTCTCATTGTTTGATTGCTGTGTTAGGAGTTAGGACATATATTATTGTGTCGAGCACATTTTTGGATTGCTGGAAATATAAAATATAATATCCTTTAATAAATAATGGGTAAAACAAAACGTCAGAAGCCTTCAGAGGTCGGTAATAAAGTGCCTTTAGAGGAAGATATTCACGATGCCAAGTTTGTTAAACCGAAAAATCGTAATAAAATACGAACACGTAAGGATGAGGATGAAAAGGTAAATAATTCAACTCTTAGAAACTTTAATCTGATGTATGTACTAATTTGTAAACAAAATTTCAGTTTGTTGAAGCAAATTTATCTCGAAAAATTCTTTCGACTGCACGGAACCAACAAAGGGAGTTTGAATCGGGATCAAATCCTAGCACACACACAGGTGCAAAAAAAAAGACAACACAACTTCATAATGACGACTCAAGCGACTCTGAAGTGGAACAAGATACTTTAGAACCAGATATGTATTACGAAAATATTCAAATTAACGAAGATGATGAAAAAGCTATTGAAATGTTTATGAGCGATAATCCAACACCAAGACGGACACTGGCAGATATGATTATGGAGAAATTAACTGAAAAACATACGGAATTAGATACACATTTCAGTGATGCTGGAACGTTACAAGTCCAGGATCTAGATCCAAAAGTGAAAGCTCTGTATGAAGGAGTTGGAGAAGTTTTAAAAAGATATAGGAGTGGGCCACTACCTAAAGCCTTTAAGTTTGTACCGAGATTATTAAATTGGGAACAAATTTTGTATATCACAGGTAATAAGTTATTAGTGGTGGCTTATATTTTAAATAAGTACTTACCTTACATAAAACTTTTAGATCCCCCAAGTTGGTCGGCAGCAGCTGTGTATCAAGCTACTAGAATATTTGCGTCAAATTTGAAGGAGAATATGGCACAAAAGTTTTATAACTTGGTTTTGTTGCCTCGTATAAGAGATGATTTGGCTGAATATAAAAGATTAAATTTTCATTTATATCAGGCTCTAAAGAAAGCTTTGTTTAAACCAGCTGGATTTTTGAAAGGTATGTTATTAATAATTAATTCAAATTACACACGTTTAGTTAACTTCTTTATTTAAATAACTAATTTCTAGGCATCGTATTACCACTTTTGGAGAGTGGTAACTGTACATTACGTGAGGCGATTATAGTGGGTTCGATAATCGCCAGAAATTCTATACCAATGCTTCATTCAGCAGCAGCAATTTTGAGAATTACCGAAATGGAATATACCGGATCCAGTTCAATAATACTAAGGATATTTTTTGACAAGAAATATGCATTACCTTACAGAGTTATTGATGCATGTGTTAACCATTTTGTAAGGTAAGATTGTGTTCAATATTTTTTAGTTTAACTTGTTTTGAACTCCCCTGATGCTTTTCCTACAACGGCAGTATAAGAATTAAATAACATTGTTAATTATTTGCATTGCAATGGTATTGGATTTCCCTCATAATTCATTTCAAAAACATAAATGTTATATTTTTGGAAAGAAAAAAAGGGTAATCTATACTCCTCGCGTAATATATTATTGATTTTTGGTCTAGAATTTAAGCAGGGTTTTAAAAATACTAGAAATTTTAAAGAAGCTTAGACGAAAAGCATAAATCGTACAAATAAAATCGAAAATTACTACTAAGTACTTCATTAATATAATAATTCTAGGTTTGAATGGGATAAACGTCAATTACCAGTATTATGGCATCAGTCGTTACTTGCTTTCGTTCAACGCTACAAAGCTGACATCTCTACTGAGCAAAAAGATTTTCTGTTAGATCTCCTGAAAGTGCATAATCACCATACCGTTACAGATGAAATTAGAAGAGAATTAGAAAATGCTAAATGTAGAGATTTTCAAGATGATGCATGTCCACCTGAAATGGATCTGGAACTTGATGATGATTAACGTTTTTTTGTGTTTACTCCTTACTAATTATAGCATATTAATTATCCCTACACTATATTTACAAATAATTATATTTATCTAGGCACAATTAAAGTTGTATAGTACCTAAATTGTAGCAGCAGAAAAGTTTTTGTTTAATGTTTCGCTTTTTGTAAAGTGAAACGTTTTATATAACGTGTGTACTCACTGAGGGTAGTTCCAAAATGAAAAGATGCTTGCGAACAAAGTCAATTTCCAACTGATGTACTGCTAAAACAGACAAGAGTTGTTTTCTCAGCGACTGTGCATCAACTTCAGTTATTCTAAGATAAGTGGCGGCTCATTGTGTTTTCTTGCACACAATTTGTAACTGTTATGTTGTCCCAACAAAACTATATAATTGCATTTTAGCAAGGAATATTAGAGCCTTAGTAGCCACTCTCTGTACAAGTAAATTCCATAGTAAAGACAACTCAAAATTACGTTTTAACTATGTTTTATTTAATTTTTTTAATACATGTAGGTACCACATATTTTTCCTTACATCTTGAGTACTTATTAGTATTAATTATAACAATATAAAAATAAATTAAATATTAAAAACATAAAAAATAAAACCTAAAAAACTGGCATTTGAAATTGACTTAAAATATAAAACCTATGGTAGTTATTATTATTACCAATTAAATTAAACATAAAAAATGTCCTTTCGCCATTACACTCATGCTTCCTAACCATTTTTCTCTGATGGAGAACTACGAAAACATTACCGAAGAATCCTAAAGGAAACACCTCAAAATATACAGTAAGTGCAACCCACAATAGAAAGTTTTTAATTTTTTTTGTAATCCCTAATTAGTAGGGTCAGTGGACAATCCGCAATGGGTTTTTCTGTTGTTAGGTTTGAATTAGATCAAAGTGTGCAAAATCCTGTACCGACTTGTCAATGAAATTCGCGCTAAAACCATTCATTCTTGTTCCAATTGTTATTTTCATAACGTACAATCTCGCAAGTATTTTTTCAAAATAGGTATGATGTGATTTTCATCTTGAGAATTTAGGAAACTTGGAGATTGTACACTATACCCCTCCAGTGTACTGTTTTGTAGAATTTCCAGAGCGTCGTTTAAGGAATATACAAATTGTATTAGCATTGGAAATTTTGAATTGAAAACTTGATCAACTTCAGCGACACCATCATATCGAACCAGAAAGAAAGAGGGTAATTATATTTATATACAAAATACGTGTGTTGTCAATCTAAAGACGGCTGACAGTAGAGATGCAACGTTGCCGTGTTTATACCTTAAGTTGACTTGACTAAATGTATATTGCAATCATGGGACGTAACTGTTTTCTTGCATGTATTTCTGAAACCTTAAACTTCTTTTGGATTCTCCACTATAATCTAGTATTGGAGTTTCTATATTACTAAATTATATTAAGAGTTAGTTGCTATTTTGAAAAACAGCTGGTAATTTGAAGATTTCGCTATACAGAGACTTGATAATTCGTCGTCGTTATTATGACGTGTGTAGACAACATAAAACCAAATAAAAATCAGAATATGGTACATACTTCCCAATCAGAATTGACCTATACAGTATACTGATACATTCTATTATTAAAATTAACTTTTCTTGAAAAAAGAACTAATAGGCTTGCTGCCCCCGGCAGCCTTAGCTCTCGCCTTTTCTTTCGTGGACTGAACTGGCATTTTCGCGATTGGTTTAATATCAGGTTTGCTCAAATCCAACACATTTGATGTGCTGCTTTTATTCTCATCCTCAGTTTTCGATTTCTTCGGTTCTGGGCCGCCTATATTGAGGCTCTTACGTTTCTGCGTTGTTTGCTGTGGGATTTCTTCAGGTAGATTTAAAAATTTTAACAATTTTTGACTGAGATCGTCCATAAGATATTCGGACACTATCCCATGAGCATAGCGCAGGAATGATTCATTATCTGATAGTTCGTTTTTGTTTGATTTTACAAAATTGGCTGAAATAGCGCCTGACCCGCTGACATGGATGTTTTTCTGTTTTAAAATGTCTGCGACTCGTTCTGTTTTCTTTTTCAACCAATTTAGGGTCTTATCCTCGTTGTACTTGAATGCATTTAATTCTTCGTCACCCTAAAATGTTGCAAATATATTGTTTATTATCTATGGATCATGCTCAGAACCACAAATGTGGTTGTAGCAATGTCAGTGCAAAGTACTTGTGTCAAAATTAATCCCGCCCATTAAAGACCTTTTACAATTTAACAAAACAAAAAAATCAGAACCAAATCAAAATAACCCAATACATTAGATTTTCGTCAAGCCATAGATTTGATTTTAATACGTCAATGTCACAATACAATCTAGTCCCCATATAATTACCTTTTTGTCTGCTACCATACTAAGATAATTTAGACTAGTTGATTTCAATAAACGTTCTGTTTCTGGAAACTCTTCATCGCGTAATAGCTGATCTAATGGTATTGCTTGAGTAGCACAATATTTTCGTAAATATGGAAGAACTGTAATAAAAACACATTTCACTTAATACCTATTTGGTTTATGACAATGAGTTAGTTTACCTAGAAATATGGGGTCAATAGGCGTTGACAACTTCATTTTCCCATCACTTTTCACTGTATCATCGATAAACCATGATCGTTTACTTTCATTAAATGTGAGAATCTCCTGTACGGAATTATTAGCAGCTGAAAATAAAAATACTGCCGATTCCCCTGTGTTTGGATGCCGTAATGTTACTATGTCTGGTGGGCCACTACCTGTGTATTGTTCTGACAATTCCAAAGCCTCTCCTGAAACAGACAATTAGTATTTTTTAATTTGATGAATAAACCTTCAATTTGTATGGAAAGAAGTAACGATTTATTGGAAATGTATTGCGCTATGTATAGATTGTGGCATAAAAATAATAGGAAAAAAATGAAACAAAACATAAAAGAAATGCAAATAAAATTAAGGTGTTTTCTCATACCTTTTAGCAGGAATACCCAGGAATTTGTCGTCTGTTGAATATTAGATTTTATACACTTTTTCGGTGATGACTTGACACGAGGCATTTTATTTAGAAAGTAATGAATTATTAAAGCCAAAAATATTTATTTTAAATACTATCAGCCATGTTTGATGCTTGTTGTTTTTGATACATAATGAAAATGACATTTAAATTTTATGTTGGCAGAACGCACACAAAATAAATTGTGATATGAATTTCATAATTGCCAATTTTTAGGAGAGTCGTATTGCAGATGCGTATTATTGATTGCCTATATCCAAAACAAGCTTTTCACCTAACCATGAGGTTAAATACTAGAGACGCTAATATCCCCTCTCGGTCTCAGATTGACATTAGCTGACCATGATTGATTTGTTCCAACTTCTAACAGTGTGCTGTGCATAAAAGTAAAAAAAAGATATGCTTGAATTCCATGTGTGGACGTTTTATAAATAAAGAGCTATATGTACATCTTATGTACTATTAAACCAAGTTGTCCCCACGAGTGCGGTTCTATTCGTGTGTTAACTGTAGAAGAGCTTTTGAAAACGAGCCTCCTGTTTTCCTACTCCTCAATTTTCAAGAATTTACCCCTGGGTTACTGTCACCTAACCTACTCTACTAGGTACCTAATATAGGTATATAGTATATAGGCCATTTGTCGGAAAAGCACATAAAACCAACATTGCTAGACTACAATATTTAATGTTAATTTGAGTTTTTAACATTAAATTTTATTCAAATTTAGGTATTTTACATTAAATACAAAACTAAGTGTGGTTTGAAAATAATAATTGTAACAAATATATAACAATTAGAATGAGTTGATTATTGTTCTTGATTTTTCGCTTTGTTTCTTTCTTCCAATTCTTTTAATTGTTGTCTCACATTTTCTATTTCTTCTTGTGTAACAGTTACTTCTACACCGCAATCTTTTTGTTCGTCTCTAATAAATTCCAGCATTCTTAATTTCTCTTGCAAAAATGCTGGTTGCTCGTTTTCCAATTGTAGTCTTAAACATATAATATTGAATTCAAATAATTATACTTATTAAAGATACACACCTATAAGCACTGAGTCTTTGTTGACGTTGATCCTCGCAGTGATTTTCGGTTAATTTAGTTAATGATTCTTTTCTAGTGACTTGTATAAATTTGTTCGGGGGTGGTTTATACACTATGTTCAACGTTTCCAACAACCACTCGAAACGTTTGTAGTCCCATCTACGTAGATATTTTAAATGTTTCTTCCTTTTATCAATCAACTCAGTTAAAAATACTTTTACTTTCGTATTTCTTGGAAATCTTTCCATATTCTCTTGTAATGCACGAATAATACCTAAAATGTATTATAGTAAGTTCCTACGAAACAAGATTTATTTATTGAATATTATATTACCAGTCCATCTCGCTATTTTTACTTCAACAGACGCAGAGTCATAGGTGTGTCTCTTAACTTTATCAACAATCTCATTAAAATAATAGCGACTAGTATATTTTTTTGGTGCAAATTCTAAAGAAAACAGTTTTTTAACTGTTTCGTCAGCCGTTTCTAGTTCCTTGGAGTTCCGAAAATCGTATATGTAAGTATTCTTTTTATTGAACGTAGGAACACCTACTCCATCACCTGATTTTTGTGGCTTGTAGGCTGGAATACATTCAGGCCGCAGCCACTTAATTTTCAAATCACTTTTCATAGCATAATTTCGTATGCCATTATCAAAAATAATTTGTTTAAATGTATTGAAAAGAAATGCCTTATTTGTATTCATTGTTTAGAAATTATTTGCACAACTTAAGCTTAACCTCCACGTTAAACTCTATCCTATCTACTTCTTTTATCTGTGGACTCTACTTTTTAAATATGAAACTCAATACACGGTTTGATTGCACATCTTCTTTATTTTTGGCCACAGATTCTACTGTTGCTAATTGATATCACGGATTACTAAAACACAGACACGCACAAATAATATTCTCGTTATAATAAAATATATATAATATATAAAAAAATAATACAACATAAGCATAATTATTAAATTAGTTTGCAATAATATATAAACTTTTAGAGTTATACTTAAGTACGCCTATATGTTGTATAATCTGTAAATAACGTCGTAGTTTACTTTTGAAAAGTTGAGGCAAAATGGCGTACATTTGCTTCACAAGTACTTAACCTAAATTGATCAGCATACAGCCATTTCTATTTCTTCAAAAATAGCAACAGTTTTCTAATCACTGACATACAGGAACTGTCTCGTGCGTATTTTCTATTCTAATAGAAATCTCTATGCTATAGGAATTCGTAATTGGTATTGTATAATTTATATTACTCAGGTTTAGATTATATTTTTAATCATTTAATTCAACTCATAACAATCAATAGATTACTTACGATGGTCATAGTTTAAACTTATCCATTATTTTAGAAAAAAACACAACATAATACAATATATGCCATACAGAGGTAAAACTAATCATAATTACTTTGGACTAAACTGAACTCACTGACTTACTAAACAAATTTAATCTTTGTTCATCCAAATAATGACTTTTAATAGAAAATAAGCAACACCAAAACCAACTAAAAACTTTTCTTTTTGCAGTCTATTTAAATTTTCTAACTCAAGAGACATGACGCGTCTGTTTAATTTGGCCATTTGTCTCCTTAAGTGTAGCACTTCTTCAGCTGGAGTTAAACCATCGCCTGGCCCTCCTAAGTGAAAGAAAAACGAACATAATATAAGCTTATAAATTATTAAAAATGTTATACCTATAGGAGGAGTAGAATCTCTGTAGGAGTTAGTCATTTGGTATGAATCATTTAGGTTTAACTGAACTTTATTTGATTTTACTACCGGCAATTGATCTTCTATTTCGGCACCGTGGTATTCGTCTACATTAGGAAAAGGGTATTTATCCAATGTTAACGAACGTGGTGGAGTTGCTACTCTGGGTAAATCAGTAGGATAGGGATCAGAAATTATTAGAGAGTTGTCGAACGCAATTTCTCTAGGAGGAGCTCTTGTACCTACAATAGATAAGTATTTTATTCATATAAAAAACAATGTCTTTTTCATACTTACCAACATGTTGGTGTTGTCCAGCCACTAATATCCGTTCTGGGACATGCATATTAAAATCGTCTCTTACCCAAGAAGACCTGTTTTCACCATTACTGTCGGAGAAACTAATTTTATCTGGGACCTTCATTTTTTGATTTATTTCGACTTTGAAATTTGCATCTGTTATGAAAGCATCCTCAGCATATTGTGATGGACTTGTATTACTAGACATATTTATAGTTAATGGTTAAAAATAGTACTTTCTTTATGTTATAGTCTTAAAATAATTATTATGAAGTCTTAATTTTTTTAGTTGATAACGGTTGTCATATATTTGCCAATATTGACATTACTGAGTTCATTTTAATTGGAGGTTGAAACTCTTCGTTTTTCCTGGTCTCTTCGACCATAATTTGAAGCATTTATGATAGATGGCGCTACTAGTATATTTATTGTACACAATACTATAAAGAAACTGCTAACCCCACTCCATGTCCTCCTATTACACCGGCAGTAGACCATGATAAGTTTGTTCCAACATGGAACAGAATTAGAGAGAGAAGATCAATGGTTATATAGATGTGTCGTATCATTCTTGTTTATTGTAAAGCTTATCTGTATGAGAGTCTGGTACAATCATGGGTAAAGTGGGAGGAGATAAATTTATCTTTAACGTCATACGCCTGTCCTAAGTTGTTACTCCACTTCAAGTGGTTGTTCTAATATCACATAACTGTTGGTTTTGGTACTCTAACTCTAATGTCAGTATCAAAAAGGCGTGGAGACAAGATATTATAAAATAAATTATAAATGAAAAATTTATAAAATGCAGTAATTTATATAACTTTGGATTTTATTATATTTTATATTAATAGTATTTCCCACATTAATTAAATTGTATTTAGCTATAAATTTTCCTCAAACTATTAATCGGATCGGGTGAATAGGAATAAAGGGTGTCGCAAAAACGCTCCCTGCGGCTTTCAAAATATAATACGCGATACTATAATCGCTATAGGGGCGCTTATTAAAAGTTATCGCACCCGCGAGATAGATATTCATTAAACAACCGCTAAACAGAATATTAAAACAAGTCACAAGCAATATTTTGCGTTTTACACAGGAGTATAATACCTATATTAATTAATGATATTTTAATTACGTCTTTATAACTACCTAGGTAATTGTTTACACTTAAATTATAGCTAGAAATTCAAAGACCCAACTATTAGTTTATAAATTAATTGAGTTTTGTAAAAGAAACGCAAAAGTGAGGATAAGTAAAAATATTTGATATTTAGGGTAAAAGGAAATACAGTAATAATTATTATAGAAGGCCATGATGATTGACAATTGACAACAATGACAAATTATTTAATTTTTCAAACTTTTGTTTTCTGTATCGGCGTCGTTTTGGTTTGTGTTTAAAGTTGTCTCGTAATAAAATCGGTAAGACTGTTTTTATTTATTATGTACTTCTTAAATTTATATTCACATACTGTAAAACTATTAAATATCTTTAATTAATTCACAACGAATCTCATAGGTATCGGTAACTAAAGAAATCTTGGTTCTGTTTGCGTCCTCAGTACCTATGTGGTAAGTGTATTTCTTAGACCATTTTTAAATGATATTTTAGTTTAGAAATATAACTAAATGAGTTAATTGTTGTTATGCATAGTTCTGCTGTGGACTTGCTAGTTTCTGAATGGAATTTATTATTGCTCGGAATTCTATACCATTCCTGTAATCTTAAACAATATGGCTTCATCACCTACCTAAGTGAGAAATTTGACATAATATTTATATTGACTCTGGGATATAATTTTGTCAAATAATTCACTTTTCTTTTGCAACAATAAAAGGTGATTATGTCACCAGTTCAACTGTGATGATTTTATCTTGGACACAGTGTACCTATATATAACATGCTTCATATTCTCGGATAAGCTAAAAACGCGTGCATGCAATAAGGGAATGACTTTGAATTTTCATTAATACAATATTAGACTGTAGGTTTAAAAACATCAGTTCGCCAAACAAACTTAATAACCGTTTAATGCGATGATCTATCAACCCGAGATTAACACCACCCCTTATTTATTACATATTATAGATGTATAGCACCATAGGCGTACGTAAAAGATGCATGCATACAAAGAGTGAAAAAGTTTGTTAGGCTTCAGTAATCAGTATTTAAAATGCAGTAGTTTTTTTGCAATGGTACTCTATTTTTTTATTTATTTACAAAAATAGTACAGGTATAACCCCACTTACACTTTTTTGTATAAACTTAATCCTAAACCTAACTACACTAGAACTAAAACCAGATTAAATCACAAAATTTATTAGTACTTACAAAGTAAGTACTACCGCTCACCTCACTTGCATTTTTTATAAAAGGAACTAGGAACTGCCAAAAATTTTATTGGCTCTGACACATTCTGAGGTTAATTTCTCAGGTAACTGTCAATCGAATTTGTAAAAGGAATGTGCATGATAGACAGGTGAGTGAAAATTGTTGATATTTCGCGTAGAAGGATATCGCCTAATTTTTCGTACAAGAGAAAGCCTTTACTAATTAATTTGGGATCAATTTCATGGTGAAAAATATCCCCTTTATTAGAATTTTTTAAATGAACTTGTCAATATTAATACGGGGTGTTCAAAAAATTGATTATATTGAAAATGATTTTTGGCGTCATTGATAGAGCGTACGCCTCGCATGCGGAAGGTTCTGGGTTCGAATCCCAGCTCTGGCAATATTTTTTTTCCTAATTCTTGAATAAAGTAGTTGGTTTGTTACGTTAGTTTATTGGAAATAATGAAAATAATGCAAGTATAATAATAATTATTATTAAAATTCTGTTTCGTTACGGAGGTCATATATTAAATATAAATATATTAAATAATATCTTGTCGGGAAAGTTTTGGGGCGGCACAACCGATTTTTTAATACTAAAAATCAGTGGCAACGCGTGACTTTTTCTACAGTGTTACCAAAACCAGATGTTGCTTATTTTAGGTATTTTCTTTAAAGTTTTTTTTAAATTCTTTTTTAAGTAAAAATTGCTAAGACTAATCCAGGCCTGTGGAATAAAATAAATCACTATTCCCGTTTCCCCAAGTAATATAATGTATTAAACAACAAACAACATGTATCCCACAGCCTATTCTGTGTAAGGACTAGCGAGTAACCAAAACAAAAAATGGTAACAAGCGTACATAATATCGCGACGCCCCCCACGCTCTCGCGGTGTAGAATTCAAGTACGGGTCCAAACACGAGTCGGCCCCGACCAGGGGCCGACGGACCTTCACGCGTATCCACAAACGAAAGTGGTAACATTCAATCTGGTCTATATGCGAGGCAGATTTATCGTCGTGAGACGGTGTTGGTTATATATCTACGCATTTTGTTTATTATAAATATCTTATCTACGAAATGCAGAGAGTATATAGAGCGAATTATTTTCGTAGATTTGGTTATAATTTCATTGAATTGAACAGTTAGTCACAAAATATTTATTTTCAAAATTTTTAACTGTTACCAATGGTAACAGTGGTTACATGGACGCTTCTCTACTGCTAAAAATCCTTGTGTTCGCATACAGTGATCTACTAGTGTTGTTTTAAACCTTATTTATCACTTGTTTGGCCGAATGGTTCGTATATCAATTTTCCAGATGTAGATACTAAATTATACGGAAGAAATTACGCAACATAAATAATATTCAGTAATGAAGAAGTAAAAGTAGAATCTCCACAAAATATGTTTAATAGAAGAATGGTCAATTCTAGTTAGTCTTAATTTTAGGTAAAGTTATTAATATAATTAAACATTTTTTCCACAAAGTATAAAAGTATAAAACCTCTTGAAGCTTTTTTTATTGTTTTTTGTTTGCCACTGATGATGTGACTAGTTTGGTTCCGAAACATGTTAGGGTACTAACTGAGAGTATTTTAATTGACGATTGCTCTATTAAATAGTTTAATAAAATTATAACTCAAATGGACTACTTTTTCAAATAATTATAAAATGTTATTATTGTAGATATTGAAAAATATAATAATTGGAGTATTTAAGGGTAGTGCGCCTGAATACCAACCAAATATCTACGCCCCTAGATACAGCGTTAAAATAAACAGCCATGCAATGTAAATCCGGACGCAGTCTAATCCATCTAAATCTGTGGTAATCCTGTCGCTAAAAGACATACGTCCGCTGAAATAATTTAATTAGAAATAGGGGTGGATATATTTTATTCTGTATATAGTTTAGCGTGAAACATTGTAGGTACTTTGACTATTTTCTTTTTTTTTTTTAATTTAGTTTAATATGATACTGACTAACTGACATTATCCGATCTGTAAACAAGAAGAGTCACCCTTAGATCAGTATATTATTTGAAATAAAATGGGATTAAAGTTGTCAATAATGTTATGTGGGGGAGTTGAGAATTTTGTTAAGTTTGCTTTTGATGTTTTTGTTGAATAATGTGTTTAGGTGTATTTAGAGCGATATCAAACTTAACAGCTAAAGATATTGATAGATTAATGTTTTCGAAAAGTTTTACCTCCTAATTATTAATATTTATTATGTTTTTACCACTGAATTGAATATTTGGTAATAGCTATCAGGGCCCGCTTTCGCCTTCATGTCACCCCGGACAAACAGACAATTTTTGAAAAAGCAATGTTTGCGATTTTAGTTTTTATTTATTTCTGACATTATTTTTACAGATATAAAAAATGAACAGCACTTCCTCATTGTTACTTTTTGAGAAGAAAAAGATAGCGTTTTTTTTCACTACGACGTTTCATTCTTGAAAAGCCATCATCAACTTTGTTTCTTTAAATACGGCCATGGATTTTTTATTGTTAAATTTAAAGCTATTTTTAATTCAAAAATAGATGGTATATTATCGTAATGGTTTAAACAAGTTGTCAGTGTTTTTAAAATTAATCAAGAAAAGTCGTTTGGCACTTATTTTGCGTAAAACATTCATCTGATAAAGGCGTTTTTTTAATAACTTCAAAAAGCACAAAAATTTCAACTAAATTTAAAAAGCCGCGTACAGAATAAAATGTGCTGTGACAGAAATAAATTGCCAAATAATAATAACTTACTATATCAACCTATGCTAGATACCTCCAGGAATTCCTTATACACATGGCTAATCTCTTAAAAAAGGGAGGGGGTAAATATTGGAAAAATTATGAATCGAAAAGTGGGAACCTGATTCCTAAAATATTTTGAAAAAGTACTTAATCCGATTTTCGAAATTCTGAATTTTCGGTTCTATTTTTTCTAAAATTAACTTTTTTTATTCTCCACGCGAGACTGATGATAGTATCGTCTTCCGAAGATCTTCATCAACTTTGGTTTTACTATAATATTTTCAATGCTACTTAGCTTTGCGTTGTAATTCCTCTTAAAGTTAATTCTTTTTAGTGTTTTGTCACCAGCGAGAGTTAGATGCATTTTTTTTTCTCCATTCTTCAGATCCCTTCCAAGATATTCTGAACGTTGTATCATTTGCATTTGCATTATATTAAGGTGATCTCTAGTGGTTGGAGATGCTCTCATAGCGCCAGTAATGCAAGTCTACAGATGAACAACTGGTTTTGTCTTGCCCTTTCTTTTGCAACCATAAAGATTAGCACTTCTCTATAGTAAAACTTTTCCTTTCTTACAGACGTATATATATTGTTTATTGCATTTGATTTATGCAAGTATAAGGCATCAAATAACAGAGCACCATTTTAAAATGTAAAAAAATTAATGATATAGGTACTCTTACCTATAAAATTAATTTACAATGCTCGCAGTATTTATTTTTACCAGCACTTTGAATTACACTGTATATAATGAGTAATCGGTATGAGGTGGTTGGTAAACCAATGTTTTTTAACCGATAATGGTTGTTACGAACTGCAGAACTCTATAGGGACCCAATCGCGATATGAACAAGTCGCATAAATATTGAAAGTACAGCCTACAGAGACGGTCCCAGAGCATTTTGGGAATATCAAATCGGTAACACTTGAGATAGAAAACAATTAATACAATATTTTACTTAAACAAAATATACATTGAGTGTGCTAATTTTTGTGCTTTGGTTTCTTCAATATTCTATCAACCAACCAATTATTAAGCAAATGCATAATTTACGCTATTAAAATTTTGCTATCCACTCTGTGATCGAAGCATATATTTATGTCTTTGGCTTGGCGAGATGGTCAAAAACCACTATTTTTTATGTTTATATTGGTCTTGTAAAAATAACTTACGCCGGTTCTGTAAGTAAAATATGAAGATTTATAGGATCAGCTTATTATTTGTATGTATCATCTTAAGTTTCGCGGCTGCCGGGCATGGAGCATACAATATAAAGCGTTCATCGTCCGCCATGTTACTTTTATAAATTTTTTTTTATTTGCTTAAAATCGTATATTATTGATAATAATAATAAAAACAATATCGCGTGCTGTAAGGCATTAAATTAGTTGAGAACAAATTATACCAATTTTTCCAAGTCAAATATCTGCCTCTTTCTTATACGTCGAATAAATAAGATTGACCGAAAAAGAGAATGAAACATAACGCGAGAGACTGTATTATAACTAGATTTTAAATTAAAATAAATATTTTTGACATATCGTACACATATCTCGGCTTGTTGCTTTTTTGAAATTTACGATATGGTTTTAGACAAAAGCTTGCGTTCTGCCTATACCTATTATAGAGCATAGGGTATTCGAACTCAAACAGAAATCCTTTCGGACAATTTTGCATTTCATATTTTTGAAAAATTTCGGATGAGAACTTTGACACATTCAAAAAAGCCATAGGATGACTATGTGTCATCCTATCGCGTTACTAGAATTACAAAATCGTTGTACTGGCATTCGTAAAACGATATAGAAATTCAGCACAAAATTAAATACCATATTCATAATACCATATATCCAAAATACCGTCAATGCAATGTAAGGTTTAATTTTGAAAAATATTCATAAAACATTGAATTGATATTAAAAATTCGAAAAAATACACCAATAAACATAATTATGTACCATTTCAAAAATGTATGTGAAAAGGTTCGTCTTGAAATTTAACTTTTTCCCAAAACCTTGCAATTTAAGAAACATCAAAATAAATCAAAACGCTCTGTATTTATGCAATCAAAAAATATTTATAGTTTTCTCATAAAACCCGTGGCGTCCATCGTGACTCACCCTGTATATATATAACAAATTTGGCAGCTGCTAAAAATCACATCAGTTAGGCTGGCAAAATCGTCCTTACTCCTTTCTAGCATGTCTTGAGGAATTCTTTCAGTTTATCGTGTTATGATTTCGGACAGAAGTTCAGGAGTTCGTGGTTCATTCATATTTTAGATATGAAGGAGTCCAATATAAAATATAGTCACCAGTTAACAGTTCCAGGGACAAAATGTCCTCTTAAAAAGTCTATTGTATGCGACAAGTCGCCACATTTTGTTAGATCCAAATTGTGTCAAGGCTTGCCTTTTATATTTCGGGATTACAGAACAAAAACAAATATTAATAATCGAAAATCACTTTCTTGTTTTTCAAAATATTCCCGATGAAGATCTATACACTTTTGCATGCGTTTGAACCAATTGTCGAAGCACTTTTGCCACTCTGATTGAGGTATCTCCAAAACATGCATTCTGAATGCAGCAACTGCTTCTTCAGGTGTCGAAAAACGTAGACCTCTCAGTTTGTTTTTACGTACGGGAATAAAAAGAAGGCATTCGATGTCAAGTCAGGATTATACGGCGGATGACTCATCAAATCGATGTTTTGAGTGCTCAAAAATGCAGTTGTTTGAGCCGATGTGTGAGAGCTCGCATTGTCGTGGTGAAGAGTGAACCGTCTTCGGCGGTTGGTTTTCCTGATTTCTTGGAAGACAACTTGCAAACAAATGGTTGTGTACCACTCAGAATTGACTGTTCTGCGTTGTTCTAATTGTACGGTTGCAATATGTCTAGTTTTTCCGAAAAAACAGGCCACCATTTGCTTGAAAGTGCTTCGTGCGCGAACAACTTTTGTTGGATTTGGCTCATCTTGAAACACCCATACAGTCGACTGCTGTTTTCTTTCGGGCTCATACACGTAAATAAATCCACGATTCATAGACGTGTTTCGAAGCACCGCGATCGTATTTTTTGAGCATTTCTTTCGACCAATCGAACGAAGCTTTTTTTGAGCGATTGACAAATTGTGTGGTATCCAACGCGAACAAATTTTTTTGACAGTCAAATGTTTCTGCAATATTAAATGTATGCTGGTCCCACTAATGCCTAAGGTTGTCTCAATTTCTTGATAGGTCACATGACGATCTTGCAATATCAGTTCGCGCACAGCATCAATGGTTTTCGGAAGAACAAGTGATTTTCGACGACCTTCACGAAATTCGTCTTGGAGTGAACTACGACCACGATTGAATTCACCATACCATCGATAAACACTGGTCCTTGATTGAGCTTCATCTACAAAAATTGAATTCAGTTCATCCATGCACTGTTGCTGAGTTAATCCACGTCGAAAGTTGTAAAAAATAATCGCACGAAAATGGTCACGATTTAATTCCATTTTTGGGCCGAGATGAATCTTTTAAGTTACTGTAAACAACACAAATAGCGCTCGTATGTCAAAACGTTCTGAGTACGTATAACCTCAAAAATGTCCAACTTTACGATAGAGCTGTCAGTTGCCAGATTGCAACACCAGGGTTGCCAAATTCCGAAATATAAAAGGCACGACCCTGGTGCGATGATATAGGAAGATGTGGGAATATGCAGCCCGGCTGACAATACAAAACTTAAGGTCTTGTAAAAAATATATCGATTTTTAAATTTGGAGTCTTCGTGTTGTTTACAATTCCTGTTTAAAAAGTAAATAAGCATCACTCTGTATATTAAATAAAAACCAGACGATGACCAACACAAAACGGCAGCCACATCTTGAATATTATGTGTTTGTGTATTATAATGTACTTTAACGCCTGCCCACTTGATGGTGGTTTATTTTAAGACAAAAGAAAGGCACAACCAATAGGAGTGGTACTGCCCCAGGCCCACCAATGTGCTGCTATACACGTAGGTACCGCAATTTTCTGATCGTTAATATTAACTATCATCTTCTCTTTAGAACGTTGAAAGACTACTACTAGTTTATAGAGAATATTTTATTGATATTAATACGTAGGGAATTTGTAAAGATATATATTTTATCTATCATTATGTGGGTTATTAAGTTTTCTTCTTGATTTTGGTACTTAATATTTAATGATCCTTCTTCGACATGTTTGACTGTTAGTTCAATTCAGCTCAATCTTTGGGTTTTATGGCTGTCATTACCTGTTATACGGACAGTGTTGTAGCCAGCGCTTTATACAGTGTTTGTATAAAGTCTGGGAATTGCTTATTATAGCCTTACAATTTACTGGCCGATTTAACCCAAATCACCGAACAATAACTATAGATAAGAAGGGTCAGTAGACGCTAAAAACGGCATCGACTCGTCGCAATCCCAGCCACATTCTGGCCCGCTACTACGCACTTATAGATACTATACTGTAACTATAAGTGCGGCGAATTGCTTTTAGACAGAGATATCAAACGTGCCGACACGAGGTGAAGTAACTGTATATTAAACTGTGCCCAAATTTGCTACAGTTGTCTAAGGCGATCTGTGCGCTTGGTGTTGTTGCCAGCTCCTTATTAGTTTGTCTGGAAATCAAACCAGTTTTATTTTTTTTAACGTAATACCCTGTATATTTTTCATTTATAGAATCTACGCTACACTATAATTCTGATGAAAACACATTAATTAATTAATTTTACATTTATTAATTCAAAAAATAAACTGAAAATCAAATAAACTGCTTTCCCTGTACAGGGTGTCCCATTTTAGGTTGTCCTTACGGGATAACTCGGTTATTTTTAAAGATGGAACCCTGATAAAGATTTTTGCATAGAATCTGGTAACGTAGTTAGATTTTTATGAGGAAAACGATTTGGGGATATATAAATAAAACTTGTTGTTATGGGCTTTCCAAAAATATACAATGTGTCCACGGATAGAGTTTGGAAGAGGAAAACCTTTTTTATTTGTCGATTTAGAAGAAAAAGTCATTCTTTATAAAAACGTCTGCTTGTGTCGAAACTACAATTTCAAATGCCAAATTTACGATTACTGTATAGTACAGGGTATATCAAAAATAACATTTTTAATGATTTAGATTTTTTTGTTTTTTTTATTTTATGAAAGTATTTTCAAAACCGTGATTTATTACACCAATTGTGCAAAAAACACTAATAAACTTTTTTCTCAAAGTGGTTAATTTCATAGCTACTATTAAAATAATAAAATTAAAAAAACAACAAGGAAATCAAAATCATTAAAAATGTTAGTTTTGATATACCCTGTATAGTAATAGTATATAGTCCCTTTTTTGGCAGATGATGCCAATTTTGTGTCGAGTAGTTCAAGTTTTGACAATCTGAACACTATATCCCTTTCGATCTTGAATGCAGCCAAGAAATGGTTTGGTGCGTACGGGTTAAGGCTTAACGAGGGCAAGTGCAATGTTCTGAAGCTGTCTTCTAATTTCTCCCATATCAGTGGTGACACTGTCAAAGTGCTTGGAGTCTATTTAGATGACAATCTTAACTGGTAGTCTCATATCGAACACCTATGTCGCAAGTTGTCCAGTGCTCTATTTTTCCTTAGACAGCTTGCGTGTTACTTAAATTTTCATGTCCTTAGAACGGCTTACTTTGGGGTTTTCTATTCACACTTGACTTACGCCATCGTGCTTTGGGGTGGTTCTTCGCACGCCTTGATAATTTTCAGATTGCAAAAGAGGGCGGTCAGAATACTGGTTGGCGTTGGACCACTTGACCATTGCAAGCCGCATTTTGTAAACCACGGTATAATGTCATTGCCGTGGGTTTTTATCTATCATACCTTATTGGAGATCCATTCAATTCGGGATTCACTGCGGCCTCACTCTAGTAATCATACCTATAGTACTCGGTCGGCTGATTTGTTGATCATTCCAAAATATAGACTAACAAAATCTAAAAATAACTCTCTTAATTACAAATTTTATAATAAGGTACCGAAGCAGATTCGGTCGTTTAACTACAAATTATTTAAAACTAAAATAAAGACATATTTGTTAAAGCACTGTTTTTACTCTGTCGAGGAATTTCTTGAGAGTGATTGGTTGTAGAGTTCTTGATTCTTGTTGGCAATATGGCGTTGTTTTGTTGTGCAGTATTGTCCTAATTGTTGTATATTGTCGTATATATTTTTATGTGATTTGTATTTGTGCTGTATTTGCAAGTATTTTATTTATATTGACAAACTGTATTTTTCGAATATTGTAATAAACTATCTATCTATCTATCTATCATGTTATATGTGGCTTCATCGATAAATACTATAAAATCAAAAAATCGGTTATTTTGGTCCCACCTTGACATCATAATATCACAAAATTGGATTCCATGAACTCCACGTATTTTGAAGGAGTGATATTTATGTTTGGTAAAACCTTATGCACGGTTTTGAAGTAGACGTCAGTAACTTGAGATATTCTTCATAATGAGGACCAAGGGGTTTCAAAAAAATTTGTCGAAATGTCCAAACTTTTCTCAAACAACAATCAAAAGTGAACTGCATGGTGTTTTATTTATTAATGAATTTAAAACTACTGTAATTTGGAAAACAGTGTTTTGATTAAAATTATAGCAAATGTACCGTATAATCGATAAATGAAAAAATATACAGGGTGTTGCGTTTAAAAACTTAAAATTGGCTTGATTTCCAGTTAAACTAAGCATCTGGCAACAACACCAAGAGCGTCTAAGGTCCTCTTAGACAACTGTACCAAATTTGGTTTAAATCAGCCAGCCAGTTGGAAGGTTATTAAGCGCTTTCCAGACTTTAACACGCTCACTGTATAATACGGGGGCGTTTTAATTTATTATATAGAAAGTTCGGGTTTTATTGGTCCGATTTGCTCTGTGTTGGCACATTGATCACGAAAGAGTAGGAGCAGCAAGACGATCCAAATATGCTCCAACTCTTTCGTGATCGAAACCTGCAAGATATATCTTCCAGTACCTACCTCAAGTCTTTTAGCAACTGACAATAAATCATGTTTCGAAACAAATCTATGGATGATTTCCTTTGTTTGTCGTAATTTTTTTGATTTTTACCAACCCCTTAAAGTACTTCGTTTGATTGTTGATATTTGGACCTTATCTGCAAAGGGGTAACCGTAATTTATAAATAAATACTGTTCAGATATCAGTGAATATAAAAATGTCTAAAGGGGGTAGAGGAAAGCAAACATTATTGATTATAAATGTAATTAAGTATTATCATTCACGTTCGTCCGGCTTGAAGGATTTTTGCCCAGAACTTGTCTCACATTGCACACCTGTTTAATTAAAAATGTATTTCGAACTAATCTGACATGCCGGGAATCTCAATATAATGACATTTTAATAATACGCTATATATAATTTAAAATTGGTATCACTCTGAGTTGCACTTGTTGAAAAAGGCAATATTAACAATAGAAAATGATACCTATTTTGATATACTTATTTAGGTATATGGGCAACTAAGGACTATACATATACCTACCTATATTTTAATATAATATTTAAGCCGGCAGCCATTGTGATAATATGGCCGCCGTATTGGTAACAAATGAATAATGAAACAAAATTGAAAATCTTTATATTCGTGGTGCCGACAAAGAAGGCCATGCTTGAATAATAATAATAATAAAAGAAGTAGTATATATTGTTGTATCTTGCGCTTATATTGTGTAATAAAAATAATATGAGAATATTATTATATGAGGGGGTTAATAATTTGATGGTTTAGAGCACGCAATGATTTTGTTCGGGTAGTTTTGTGTCGTATGTTTTATAAAGGAAGATAATACCAATCCTAACGTCCATGCTTGAATTTGTATTTCGCGAAAAGGGCCAGCCGTGTCATTAAAATTAGCGATGGCTAATGTGAAATTAATTTGCCTCGGTTACATTACGAAATTAATATTTGCTTCGACTTATATTGCTTCTTGGAGCAAACAATTTATATAATATCACACGAGTTTGTTTTCTTAATGTGGCTCTTGTACTTCTTCGTAGATTCTGATTTGGAATCTACACACCCTGTAGGTATAGTGTAATGCGCAGAAAATAAAGCTTTTTCTAGAAAATGCCTTTACTTATCGTAGTTTTTTTACTTAAGTGTGCGTGTTTGATTGAGAAAGTACATCGGATATACAGGGTGTCCCGAATTTAACTTAAAATAATTTAAGGGGACATTCTATAAGCGAAAATAATTTTTTTTGTCATATGAACATATATCGAAAAATGCTTCGTTTTTCAGATACAGGGTGTTATTTGTCAATTCCTGACGATGTGTTTTTAGTAATATTCCCGAAACGCGTGTCTATATCAAAATGACGTATGGTACACTTACGTATCTTTGTAGGAAAGGGAGAAGTTATTCTGTCAACCCTTAATACGCATTTTCACCCTGTTTCTTGTACGAGGGTTGCCTTTTATATTTCGGGATTTGGCAACTCTGGTGTTGCAATCTGGCAACTGACAGCTCTTTCGTAAAGTTGGACATTTTTGAGGTTATACGTAAAGATTCATCTCGGCCCAAAAATGGAATTAAATCGTGAACATTTTCCTGCGATTATTTTTTACAACTTTTGACGTGGATTAACTCAGCAACAGTGCATGCATGAACTTAATTCAATTTTTGGCAATGAAGCTCCATCAAGGACCACTGTTTATCGATGGTATGGTCAATTCAATCGTGGTCGTAGTTCACTCCAAGACGAATTTCGTGAAGGTCGTCCAAAATCAGTTGTTGTTCCGAAAACCATTGATGCTGTGCGCGAACTGATATTGCAAGATCGTCATGTGACCTATCAAGAGATTGAGACAACCTTAGGCATTAGTGGGACAAGCATACGTTCAATATTGCATAATCATTTGACTGTCAAAAAAATTTGTTCGAGTTCGATCCCACACAATTTGTCAATCGCTCAAAAAAAGGCTCGTGTCGATTGGTCGAAAGAAATGCTCAAAAAATACGATCGCGGTGCTTCGAAACACGTCTATGACATCGTGACAGGTGATGAATCGTGGATTTACGCGTATGAGCCCGAAAGAAAACAGCAGTCGACTGTATGAGTGTTTCAAGATGAGCCAAATCCAACAAAAGTTGTTCGCGCACGAAGCACTTCCAAGCAAATGGTCGCAACCGTACCACTAGAACAACGCAGAACAATCAATTCTGAGTGGTACACAAACATTTGTTTGCAAGTTGTCTTCCAAGAAATCAGGAAAACCAACCGCCGAAGACGGATCACTCTTCACCACAACAATGCGAGCCGTCACACATCGGCTCAAACAACTGCATTTTTGAGCACCCAAAACATCGATTTGATCAGTCATCCGCCGTATAGTCCTGACTTGGCACCGAATGACTTCTTTTTATTCCCGTACGTAAAAAACAAACTGAGAGGTCAACGTTTTTCGACACCTGAAGAAGCGGTTGCTGCATTCAGAATGTTTTGGAGATGCCTCAGAGTGGCAAAAGTGCTTCGACAATTGGTTCAAACGCATGCAAAAGTGTATAGATCTTCATGGGGAAGATTTTGAAAAATATTTATATATTTGTTTTTATAAAAAAGCGCACAAATAAAAGTTAGAACAAAATTTGTTCTGATTGATTCAGCAAAGCTAGGCAAGATCGTCAGTTTGGTTTGATATCAGTTGCTCTCCATTGAGAATATCTTTCGAAACTTTTTCCACATTGAATATCCTGGCCTATCCATCTATAGAAGGCAGTAACAACACCGATAAATTAGTCTTTTTTTTTAATTTAAAGCTGTAAAATGCTTAATAGCGCTTTCCTAGATCTTTTCCAACACATTTGAAGCTCACACTAAGGAGGGGTAACGAGGCGAATGGTCATTTTCATTGACTAACTCAATTTCACCTTGTGAGTCAATAATCTGAGATATATTGTCTTAATTTGCTGTGCTCTAAAATGAAGTATTGCGATTTTCACTTATTTTGAACATCATTAGCCGATCTTTTTGCTGATGTTGCCGGTTTCATGAATTTCTTTATGAATTTTTTCATCCATTGCGTTAACAATGTCGAAACAACTTGCAGATCAAACTCAAATTCATTCAACGTAATGAACTAAAATCTATCTATCATGAGATGTTGTATAAAAGTGCAACTACAAATCAATTTATATAAAATGATAAGTACTTATATAGTTATTTATTATTATTTATTAAAAAAAATGTGTATAATAAGTTTGAGAACCAGTCTAGTAAATTAATAATGTACGTTCCTCTCTCAGTGTTATTTATATCTTTCGTGTGTTGGTAATATGTTACATGTATTAATCCAATAAATAAATATGACTGCCATAAATTGCCGTTTCGTTCTTTCTTGGTCAAGGGAAGATGCTGCACACAACTTAGATGATGGGAGAGAAAGAGATAAAAAATTGAGTGTGTTCTCCGATATAATTTATAATCCAATTAAATGGATCTTAGGCTATAAAAGTAGACGCGATATGGAAGAAAAGACCATAGGTTACACTATTCTGACGCTAAAACATTGATGGTTAAAAGAATTATTCGCTTATATGATATGTCTTGGGGAATGTTTGAAACTGAACTACCGGATATTATAGTTTTTTGAGCCTTACATCGACATGAAAATGACACGTTGTTATATCGTGTAACGCTCCATTTTTACTAAACCTAAACTGTCAGCTGTCAATTTGTTTTGTTTTTAGGGTTGCCAACAGTTTTGGTACACCCTTTATAAAGCTCGTTTCAATATTTTAAGCTGAAGAAGGATTTTTATGTGCTCCTTCGTCAGTTGAGAGCGATATGTTTTGCTGAATCGTCATGAAATCAAAAAAATAATTTGCAAGTTCAGGATTTCCTATTATTTAAGAAACACCCTGTATATTTGACAATACTCCGAAAAGATTTATTTCACAATTTCAGGTCGTGTCCATTTCATTAGTAATAATATTCCTATAATGTTTACTCGCATTATTAATGGTTTAATTTTTTGGTACAAGAATCTATTATGTAAGCTGTTTCTTTAGATTTTTTCATTGTCTAACAAAACTAAACCAATAGGTATGTATCGTGATTCGATCTACATTTAAAACTTGATAAATTTGGCAAATCTGGTCACATGGAATTTTGACAGA
Organism: Apoderus coryli; assembly: GCA_911728435.2. Lineage (NCBI taxonomy): Eukaryota > Metazoa > Arthropoda > Insecta > Coleoptera > Attelabidae > Apoderus > Apoderus coryli. The sequence continues at coordinate 7,085,027 of OU452212.1, forward strand.
AGAAGGTGATGTTTTACAGCTACAATTTCAATAGATACTAATAAAAAAATAGTTAACACAGGTAGGCCATGATTGGTTTTTTAAAATTCCCGCGCCGGGAAATTAGAGCACAGCATTCAGAGTCCACGTTGGCACTTTGAACTAAACTGTGACGTATGACGCCGCCATTTTGGGTTAAAAATCAGGTCCTGACTAAGAATAATTATAGTTTTCGGTTTCTAACCACAGAACTGTATTTTTAACAGTGCTTCCTAACTTAACCTAAATTTAACTTATATTTTAGCTTAAACCTATCTGAAAATTGTTTTACATCGCTGGCCATATTAAGTAGGTAGCTTATGTTTACAAATTAATTTGTTCTATTACGTGTCAGACATCGCTCTTAAACGAAAACCCCTGTAAACTTTTTGTATTCTCCGGTAGAGCGTTGTAATATTTTGAAACCGTATAGGAAAATGACCGCTCAAAGATTGATGTTGAGTGTAGCGGTGGCGTAATGACAGTTTTATGAGGAATACACAGATCCCTGAATTCTGCATCAACTGACTCCTGTTCTCAGCAATTTTAGTCAAACAAGGGCCATATATATATATTGTCAATAATATAACCCTTAGCTGATTGCGTTATCATGCTATCTCGCCACGCGTCAACTTGTGTTTATGTTTCACTTGCATTTAGTTTAAAAACATATTAGATACTGTCATTTCGTAATATAAATTTTACGGTTATACAAATAGTTGTTATAAACGTAAAATTATCTAGTATTCATCTTTATTTTTACTTATTACGCACCTAACAGGATCTTTGGGGAAGCGAAAAAAATGTTTAGAGCAAGTGTATCGCTTGATGGGACAACATTTTGCAGCACACACATGTCCTCCCTGATTGTTCATTGTATTAATCACAAGACACGTTAATAAAAATAAAATCCTTTTAATTCTCACGCACACTATACCAAAAACACAGAATTAGATTACAAACACAATATTTATTTATCTCGTACACGCCGACAATGAACTATATATTGAACACAGGAGTGAACGGTCTCTATCTACGTCTATGCGATTATTCTGACGTTTTAACCCATAATGGCGGCATGCGCGACGAGATGTGCAGGACGCCTCGCAAGCGGAGAGTCAGAATACTGTATTATTTATTATACTGTGCCTAGAGGGTGACGACGCGATGGTAAAATAGACATATTCAAATGCCAAATGTGTCATTTAAAAACAATGATGTCAGATTTAGTTCATGTGAATAGTATTAAAATAAAAATCAGTATAAATTAAATAAAAATGTTTACATTCAAAGAAGCCTCAACAAAAGTAAACGTTGCATTGTGCGCTTAACTTTACCCTAACTTAACCCTTCTTTAGAGTGAATAAGGGCTATGACGTTTTATTATTTTGCTATAAGACATAGACATGAGTAAGGCACCTCATATTTATGTAAGTGATCAACAAAACTATATAGTTCGGATATCATCAGTTGTCTTTTGTCAATCCAAGAACCTTGTAAAACGAACAATGTCTCTAAACTAGCAACCAAACTATTAAAACACTGTAGAGAAGCAAATTAATTTCCACATTATCATACCTAAAAAGGAATCGTTAAATTTTGACGACCAATTCCGCACTCGCAATATTATTACCTGACGTAGAAAATCGCAATCCAGTCTAATAATAAAGTCTTTTGTTTCATGGGTCCAGCCCATAAACAACAAATAATATAATATTGTGATGGAATGGTTTGTTAACACTGAAATGTTAATATCTTGTCAACATTTTTATGTTGGCTGAGCTTGTAATAATATAATATGTTGTTGTGATTTATTTTATGACTCTCTTTAGGCTGTGATGGAATTTATTATTTGTTTCTCATTTATTTTTTGCTTCTCCTTCGTATTGGTTTTGTTTTTATGAATGAATAACAAATAGTGTAGGGCAGGTACTAAACTGATGTTGGTTTTATTTTAGATACCTTGGAAAATATCGTAGAAGTAAATTACGGGCACAAATTGGTGTGAAAATTTTTGATATTCAAGATACAATACTTTTAGCAAAAATAGCTTTATTTGTCTTCCCAGTAAATTAATTATTATTTTCGAATATACCTTCCATTATTTTTTATTATACTTACCTAATATTCGATTACATATTTATATAATTAAATCAAGACGATTCATAACTCCACAATCAGATACAGATTTTTACGCTGTCGCTTTTTTTCAATCAATTTATTCAGATTGCGATATTTCTATAATTAATAATTAAATATTGTTCCTTTACAATGAATCTTCGATATCTTCGTAACATGTAGTACCGTGAGAACCAACAATTCTGCTCGAATTCCATAATATAAAATTGTTACATCTTTAAAGCATATAAATAATTCGTAGTTCTTTAACGTCAATGGCAAGAAGAAAAAAGAGGAGTGGGGACAATGCATTTTGAGAGAGATTAGTTAAATCCAGGAGTACCTCCTCATAGGTCAGCAGCTATGGTGTGGTGGATAATGCACCAGTAATAGCCAAACAAGCTTGCTCAAGTCGGTCGCTGTAAGCCTTTCGTGCACCAAGCAACTGCTCCATACGTTATTATTGGTCTTATGACCATAACGTATATCCAGTAAATTTGTTTCCCAGGAGCTTCCACAGATCCGTCGACATGTCCATAAGGACAGTCTTCCTTTTTGTAGAGTCCTTTCTAGATGAGCATGAGCGTTTTGTCTAGTACCAACCCTAGATATTTCGTCTCTGTCTCATATGGTATATTCTTTCCATCAAAAGAAAGTGGAATTAGGCCGTCCAGCTTCCTTTTCCGAGTGAACGGTACAATTACCCTTTTGCTGGGATTTACAGACATCTGCTCCCGCTGACGCCATCCCTGACTTATATTCAGGGTAGCTTGAGTTCTAGAAGAAGCGATTATTTCATAACTTGATCTGGATAGTATGACCAGATCATCACCGTATGCTTGAAACTCTATCCCCTCTCCGCTGCTAGCAGGTCGTCCACCAAAAGTGACAACAACCATATCTAACAGTTTCATCCTTTGGAGAGGTGATGATTTTGTTTCTTAGCATGGAAGCAATCCAACCATTTATAGTTGGTTCTATTCCCTTTTCAGTCATTGCTGATTCCGGTAGTGCATTATACTCCTTCTATGTCAAGAAATAGAGCCACCACACTCTCGGACTGAGTGATTTTCCCGACTAGGCTGTTAAGTGCCAGATCTGTTGATTTGCCCGATTAATAAGGAAGCTAATTCGTTTGTCAAAGTCTGTGTATATTTTCTGGATATGATGTGGCAGGGCTCCCACCTGGACAGGCCCGTGGTTAGGTCAATAATCTAATTAACAGATTGGGCGAGTACTCAAGAAGCTTCACCGCACATGCCCTGGACAAAAATTCGCATGAGCGTTTTTATGCAATATTTTTCGCTCTGACGGTATATAAGTAGTAGTAATAATTGTGCTGTCTTTTATTTTTTGTGAATGTTATCTTTTTATTCTTATTAGGTATTATTTCTGTTATGGTTTCCTCTATCTACGTATCTATAGAGTTGTGCGGGTTCATCTTATTATAATATTATATTGGATTTTATGGACCCAATAATAGGATACATTGTTCATGTATAAAAGCCATTTTAAAATCACAAGACCGCCAAACTATTAGTATTATTGATGATCAGAACATTGGTTGCATTGATTGATGAACATGAAATCTGACGTCATATTTGAGAAGCAGAGGCGTAGATTAAGAGGGTGATGTATCAAACAATTAGCATTTTAAGAACATTTAATTTGTTTTATATTTTATATCGTTTTGTCTACTTTAAATCCCAGTTATCCGTTAAGCGTTCTCGGGATTATTGCAGGTCGCAGGAAATCTTGTCTTGCTAGAGACATAACACTTTCAATTTCTTGTTTTTGCAAATTTCTCGCAAGCCTATTTCTGGTTCTTGCTTTAAGCTTTATAAAAATATACAACGATAATGATGCTATCAACAAATTTGAAGCTATTTAAAAAATGATTACTATTTAGAAAGTGCCAATATTGATACCTTTAAGTCAGAAAATGTCAGAGACTTAGAAATGGACACGGGATGATTTAGATTTTGATGCAATTTTTAATAGCTCTAATCAGCAAGATACATCGTCGACCTCAACACCTCTGTGGAGAAAAGAAATCAATGAATATTACAATACTAAGCGTTCTGAAGAAAACACTGACATCCTTGACTGGTGGAAGAAAAATGAAGACATATCCCACTTTATCAAATATGGCAAAGGAGTTTAGCATGGAACTCGTTGAAAGAGTCATAATTACAATAACTTTATTAATGTGTTTTGGAATATGAAATGTATTTTTTATTTTCTTTCTTATTTTTTATGATCTTTTTATTTTTAATAGATGTTATACGTTTATAAATATAAATAGTTGTGTACTTTTTTGCTAATATTTATTAACTAAATACTGTCATTGAATTCTAAGTTAGTAACGCTATCAAACACAGCTGATATAGTTTAACCAAAAAGTAAAGTAAGTTTCAAAACAGTCCAGATCCAGTAGATATATTTATGATTGAAATAAAATGCGTTTTCTATATTTGCTCCAAAAAATATAAATCAGCAATCATTTAGGGGTGGGTTTTCGATTAAGTATCGTTAAAGGGTTGTCTATATACGAAATAGTCGTTTAGGTCACTTCGATAAATAAATCTTGTATTCACACAAAGAAAGAAACACAATTATCATTCCTAGTGTGAAAATTGTGAGGTGTTTTTCACTTCAATTTTTGTCCAATTTGTCTAAAAAGTTCCTAGCTTCATAATATGTAATTTCATTAACTTATCAGCAGCTATAATAAATGTTGAATTAATTTTTTGCAGCACCATAGCAGCACACATGCAACTTCCTACTTTCTGTTTTGCTTCCGTCTTTGGTAAGTGGTATAACTAAGTTTTACTAATATTTAAAATAATTTACATATTTGTAATGATGTGTTTTTGGTTTAATATTCAACTGGTGATCCCCCTATTTATCTACGTCACTGTCATATGCATATAAGGTATTATGTATAGGCAGACACAAAATTGTTTTTAAATTTGAACGAAATACATTCTCATACTAAGCTTGTTCATAATTTAAAAATGAAGACAGATGAATATATTATGCATTTTCTTAATGGTTTATGTACCTATATGTATATATGTGAAAAATTTGAGATATTCGTTTAATTATGTAAAATCGAACGTGTATCTTAGATTATTCAGATGCATTCTGATCTGAATAAAATATGAATAATAATTTTAAAATATATTATTGGAAGACAGATTATTGTTATAATTATATTTTTGTTTTGTCTAAAGGCCTAAGTTGTAGATGCACCTTAATTTATACAAAAAAATAAACTAGTCCATATTACCGTGGATATTCAATAAATTGGGGGATTAAACGCTGTCCCGCATCCACTAAATTATTTTAATAGGTTATCTTTTCTTCCAATGAGTACATGTTTCGGCCCTAGCAAGGGTCATCATCAGTTGATATACAAATTATATAACTACAAGAGAGTAGCAATAGTATAGAGCTTAATTCTAGTGAAACAATATAGATTCGTCTTCTTTTTTTTTATATAAATCATTGAGTTAGAGAAATTAGTTAGAACGTGTTTTGATTACAGCATGTGTCATTAGAAAATTGCTGCTATACTGCCGAGACATATATTGAATTGAATCACCATGTATACTCGCATTTTTGACGCCTCTGTGTCTAGGCCAGCAACATTTTTTTTACCTAAAATTGTAAAATTCCCAAGAAGCATAACAAAAAAGACGACAACCTCGAAAAAACTGAATTAATGAACACAATTCGGGGAAATATTCTATTTTTTGAAACAATTTATCTTTCATCTTGTTCTGACACCTGTTCTAATAATACTATACACAGCATCCATTTCAGCAAACAATAGGTATGGGTGTGAGAAAAAAAAGAACCACCACACAAAACAATGCATTGCTTATGCCGTCTATGTAGAGTTTTTTTTTTTTATTTTGACAAATGACTAACGGAATTGTAGAATAGAAACTCAAAGTTTGATATATCATAAGTTTTGATATCTCAGCACATATTATAGGTACCTATTAGGATTAAATAAATGTGAAATTTTTAGTCTTGTTTATGGGCATTACAAAAATACTGTCCTATACACACCCACCCAACAAACTCCATACCATTAAAGTATAGAATGTAAGAAAAAATCGGTACATGGTTCGATTTTGTGATGTATTTAATAATAATAATAATAATGAATTAACAATAACAAAATATAGCACGAAAAACAATTAATTGAAATGGCGTGATTCGCTCTACACGGAAAAAAATACTGTTGCAGTATCAAATATTAGTATTTGGTCGCGATTCATTGTTTCGAATACATTTATTATGGCTTCAAGTCCATGTAATTCCAACAATATAATACTTCGTTTTGAGGTAATTGCTTGTATATTTCCGCTAAAAAAATTTTACTGTCACTCTAACACTAAAATTAGAATATAATACACTGTAACCACTTTATTGATTTAATATATTATATCTTTCATTTAAACAAGACGTACAGTTCATTTAATGCATAAAACCATTCCGGCAAAAACATTTTATAATCAAGATTTAATCAACTTTCATATTGTCTAAATCGCAATTATTATGGAAACAATAATCATGTTTTTAATACAATTTTATACGCCATGGTGGCAAATACACATTATATTAAATTCAATGATTCTTCTCTTTAAGCCAACAACATTTTTACTCGGTTGGACAGATCTGGCGTTGTTGTATTCGAGGAATACTGAATGTAATATCTCATTGAATCAAAGGGTGTGTTTTTGGTAAAACTACAGATTTTTCTCTGTGTATATGAGCGCTATTCTACCTAACCATAGCGCTATTCAACCTAACCATAAGTTCGCTCTAAGAGGTTATGATGAAACTGGTAAATCCGAAAATCTTTTTTTACAGCCGAATTAGTTAAAACACTTGCCGAATATTTAGGAAAATGTAGTTTTTAAGGAACGTCAATATAGAAATTCAGAACGAATTATCATAGATTGTATGTTTTAAGTGAATTCCAAAATACTGAGCATTTGGGAATAATAACGGATGAATCGGCAGAGAGCACCTCTAGTTGACTGTGATACCTGTCATGCCATTACCTCAGTTGATTGTACTGTAATTTACTTGGAGCTGTAGTAAATTTAAACAAAAATGTCCGTTTATATGACACAAAATTATTTCTACATTAGGCGTAACCTTCGTGTTTGAAGTGCATTGTAAAATGGCTTAGAAAAATTATTCAAAACACCGCGCGTGTATTATATCAGGTGTAGAGAAGAATGGAATATTATTATATAAAATCTAAAACATAAAAAACAGTGAAATATGAAAACCGTTAAAAATATGACAAACGCTCGTTCGTGGCTTTTTTCTTATTACATATATATATTTTTGATATATCAGGGTTCCTGATCTTGGTACCGATAAGGGCGCCAGGTATTCTTGTAAAGTGGGCTGAGGCCGACTACAGTTACAGGCAGTTTCCTATCTGTGTATATAGTACACAAAACTAAAAAACTAATACGAACATTTCTGATATTAGTATTTATTTATTTGCAATTTTCGTACAAAATTTAAATGATGTAAATCAAAATCACCATTTTATGCTAAGAAAATTACAAAAAAGGATTGGAAGCAATCTAAGAAAGTTTCTTATCCACCTTATGATAAATTATAACAAGAACCCGAAACCGGCCGCCAATAAGCCGCAAGGTATATGTCATTTTATACAGCTGTTGCTTCAAGTCCAAATTATGATACAACACCAACGAATGCAACTTACAACTCTAAGTTTGTGAGGAACAGGTTGAAATTTTCGGAAGCCATCTATAAATCTAAATAGATATGAAGTATCGAAAGCTCTAGAGAAATCTAGGAGGACCAAAACAGTCGCCATAGGGGTACTATCAGTAGCAAGTAAAACATCATCAGTCACCCCCATTGGAGGGTTCAGCTGTCCTGGTCTAAATCCAGACTAGCATTCTGGCAATTCATTCTAAATATCGACAGAAATCCGGATTTGCTTGTTCATTTAGGTTTTAGGTTCACCATTATTTTAGAGAAAATAGGTATTGTTTAATTTTAGAAATTGTAGGAGGAAGTCGTAGTTTTGAACTCTGTAATAGGTATGGGTAGTGAAATATTTGGAAAAAAATGTTTAAAGCTATATTTGACTAACGAATATTGACTTAAAAAATACACTAAATAACTATAAAATTATTGCTCCACTTCCAGCCTATAAATAATCGGTGGGCAAATTTGACGTTAGGAAGTAAATTGGCTGTCAAATGATGAAATGTCAAGAATTGAGCTGTCATCCTTTGCCATTTATTTAGTAAAAAGTTGGGGAATTTTAACCATGGAACGCTACACTCTTGAACAAAGAATTTTATTTGTGAAAATTTATTATCAAAATGGTGAAAATTTTACTTTGGCACTTCGTGAAATTCGAGCAGCTCTTCCTCGTAATCAGGCTCCTTCTGAGATCGCTAAATTCGAGGGTCATGGTACTGTTGCTCACAATAGAGCAAAACAATACGCTCGTAGTGGCCATAGTGATGCTAACATGGCTGCTGTACAACAAAGTGGTGAGAATGATCCTGGAACATCAAATCGTCAACGTTCGCAACAATTGGGCGTGTTTTTGCGAAAATGAGCAAGAAAACGCCCGACATCATATTCCATTATTAATTCCCATATTTCTACTTGATATTGGTGTTAATAAAACTGAATTTGTCAAGAAAAAAGTGTGTTTTTTAGCTAATTTAGGTATTTCCTAACCTCAAATTTGCCGACCTGTTACATTGACATAGATGGCAAAATTTGCAGATTATTAGCTACACTTTTGTCTTAATGACTTTTGTCTTTTTGCTGACTTTTTCAGCAGCGTTTACGTCGACTCCGTTCCTTGTCAGGTGGAAAATTTAAATGTGTATGCGAGTACCATCGGTGTCGTAAGTGTCACGTTGGGCAGTAATGCTAGCCAGGTTAATAATTACCGACCTATATCAATCCTGTGCAACTTCTCCAAGGTGTTCGAGATTGTCCTCTATAACAAGTTGTTTCCTTCCATCCGAAACTTGCTCTAACCCTATCAGCATGGCTTCATTGATGGGCGATCATGTGTGACCAATCTGTCAAGCCTCTCTCAAAATATATGCGAAGCATTGGATAATGCAGGGCAAGTGGACGTCGTATACTTCCAGAAAGCTTTCGATCGGGTCGATCATTTCGTGCTCTTGTCTAAGCTTGAAAGTTTTGGTTTGTCGAGTGGACTCGTTTCATTGTTTAGGTCATACTTGTTTGAACGATCACAATTTGTTTCTTATGAAGGTTTTGGGTCGCGAGCGTTCTCGCCAACCTCTGGTGTGCCACAGGGATCCAACCTTGGACCTCTGCTTTTTATAATATTCGTAAATGACCTGCTGCATTCCCTAAACTGTTGCCGCCTGGCCTACGCTGATGACCTTAAGATCTACACCGTCGTAAACTGTGCGCTTGACTGTGCCGCGCTCCAGAGCGACTTGGATGGTTTGAATGGATGGTGTAATGCCAATAGACTGCAACTTAATACTGACAAGTGTAGTATTGTTAATTACACAAGGTCTAAGAGTCCTATTTTATTCGATTACAACTTGGATGGTGCCTCGCTGAATAGATACGACCATATTAAGGATCTGGGTATATTGTTCGATCAAGAATTCAGCTTTTCTTTACATATCGACGATGTTGTTAACACGTCATCTAGGATGCTTGGATTCATTATCAGTAACTTTTTCAACAACCCCTCAACCTTCAGATTTTTCAGATTTAAACTGGAGTACGGCTCGGTGATTTGGAACCCCCTGTATCTGCGTCACACTAGTGCAATTGAATCTATTCAACGACGGTTTGTAAAATATCTTGCCTTTAGGAGGAATGGTGCTTGTCCGGTCCGTGGTACCGATCATGATTCACTTCTTTTACGCTTCGACATCGTAGCTTTGGAGACTCGAAAAAAAGTTCTGGGCGTCAAATTTTTGTACAACCTATTGCACGGCCATTTGGATTGCATTTACCTGGTCGGCAAAATAAATATGTGGGTGCCTCGGTTGGCGACTAGGCAAGGTCGGCCGTTTTATACTGATGCTGCAAGAACAAATCTTCTGCGACAGAGTCCTATTTATTTTATTTGTTCAACTTTTAACATGAACTGTTCTGAATTCGATATGTACTTTGACTCTGTTGCAAGGATAATTAGCTCAATCCAGTCATGATTTGATTGCTGTAAGTGTGCGGTGTCTCTTTCGTGAGTATGTATACATGTAGTGTTTTTCATAAATATTCTGTATGTGGCTATTGCAATTATTGCTTATTATTGTTGTTGTTGTTTTTCTCTTGTTCTTTTTATGATAATACGTTGTATGTTAGCAATAATTAAGTATTGAGTTGTAGAGATTTCCTGTAATTCGATTTTTTGTGTGAATCTGTTGGAAATATACGCTTATTATTATTAATGAACTCAGGTAATTGATTAAAGCTGTAATATTATGGAAAAATTGTTTTCAATCTTACAAACAAGTTGCGGTTCATGCCTGTATTTTATATTGCCTTTAGCTAGCAAGTAAAAGTTCCATATTTTGATGTCTGGACATGTGTCTGTACATATGTATATCTTTAACGCATACACGGTTTTACATAGGAGCTTTTCGGTAGAGAACTTGTTAAATCGTTTCTGATAGAGGTAGAAAAGACGAAAGAAGGAGTTCCGCCCCCAAATCAAGGTTTATATTGTTATTGAAATTCAGATGTCAGGTGAGGGTGACGTATTATTATTTTCGTATGCCAGCCCTTTGTCCTTTTCTGTTGCACGCATATTGTTATAATACGCAATTATATAATACTGCCTATTTCTAAATCCCTGTTATAGTATTGTAATATTTGTATAATAGGTAATATATTATAAGTGATTTTTACATTATTCGTTTTGTAACAGAACATTTGTACACAATTTTCTTATTAGCGTTTCTTATATATGCGGCGCTCAGTTGCGTAATAACCCGCAGCCCCGGGCCTGTGTTCCGAAGTCTCAGTCGAGCCCCCGTTTTTTAAATACTTATTATGACATTAGCGAGTGTAGGGCTCCTTCGGGGCAAGGGTCCGTGTTCCCAGAACACACGCAACACGGAACACTGCTAGATTCGAACAAGAGTTTGCAGGAATAGAAGTTTTAGTGTTTTTTATATGAATTTTATACACCAACATAATTCTATAATCATAATAATAATAACTAGACAGGAATAATACAATAAAAGGACCAGCCAGCAAAACAGTAGATTTTGCATCTGATGTACAACATAATCAAACCGTCACAATGTACATTCCACGAAACCTCACTAGGCTGGATTTATTCAAGTTTAGAAGTATCTGGTTTGAACAGAAATATTCTCTATCATGACTTTACAAGAGTCCGTATCTGTATTTTTAAGGAGCGAGAGGTCATCAGCAGAAGCGACAAACTCTCAATACCATTCAAGACACTGAAAATATCGTTGACGTACAAGATAAATAAAATGGGCCCCAACACAGAGCCTTGTGATACACCAACATCAAAATGAACCGTATGCCACACAGAAAAAAAATATATTGTATATCCAATTACAGACTTATTTTTGAATTTTTTTCTTTTGAGTTAAATAAAACTATTATCTAAGCATTTTCTCATCATTAAGGTAATCATTGATTTGATTTTGTGGCAATAATAGGCAAATTATTGAAATCAAAATAAACGTACATTTACTTGGAAAATACAACTGGTTGCGATAATGCTAAGGGGAATATTTCAATCAACGGTAGGTTATCAATATATTTTTATTAGATCCTAATATTATTGCAATCATATATGTCGCTTATTAAATATCATAAAGAGAATTGAAACAATATTAAATGCTCTTTTTTAACGAATAAAAAGATATTATTCTCTCAAAACTCTTCTATTTGTTTTCGTCAGTTTATATTTCCGGCAATAATATGAATTATTAAGTTCATGTATAAGGAATTCATTGAATTATAGTGTACCTCGAATTCAGTGATTCTTATTGTTGGTGTGGACCTTATTGCCATCGGTACAATTTCAAGCTGTATCGAGGCAAGCGCGTGGTGGTAGGGATATATCATAGTGCCTCGGTTTTGTACTTCCCCTGTCGGCCGGGCTGATCTCAGATCTCACTACTTAACGCTAAAGTTGCTATAGCCTGTCTTCCGGCAGTGTTGTGAAACGCTATTGTTGCATGGACATTCAATCTTATCGTTTGTAATAAAATCGAGATTCAATTTAATTATATGTATGAATTACAATCAAGGAATCACTATAATTGAATTGTTCAATGGCATCCAATAATAAATTTTATTTAAAAAAACAATCTCTTCTTATTATTTTCCAATAATAAGCGTTCGCTTGATTGAAATTTAACTATGTCCGAGGAATACTTAGTATAGCATATCATTGAATGAAATGGTGAATTTTTGAAAACAATAATAGTGTTTTTTCCGTGCATGCTTAAATTAATAGAGATCCAAAGCATCAAGTGATTAAATGACATTCTAAAATATTTATAGTGCAAATAATAATTCATATGAAAGAGAAACGAGTACGCTATCCAAGAAATAGGCTCACGCATCCAACTTCCTTCCGAAACCTATATATCCATAAACATATTTTTTTCTTCCGCTTTCCTCATTTCCTATTTGACCCTCCAAACAACAACAAAAAAAAAATAACGAAAAAAGTATATATTATACACCTCCACTAAACCTCCCCCCAAACTGTACTTTGTGAGAGCAGAACGCTACACAAAACTGTCAACAACAGACATTTCACAAAGAGATGGCTTCTTTCAGTCTGTAATTATTGTCCTCTCTCTTTCTATATATAATATAGAGACCCTGAAAGTGATGTGCGCGTTTCTCTCTGTGTATGTATAGTATAGAGCGGAGAGATTGAGCAGGAAAATCAGCTTTTATGATTGTGATTTTTGCAACACTGTAGATATTACTGCATTGGGTGGCTCAAGTTGCAGATTTTATTTTTAACACTACGGCTAAAAAGTTTTCAGACTATTAGAAAGTTTTGAGCCATTCATAATCAAAATTCCTGGGTATAATGTTGGACGAAAACCTGAGTTGATCTCAGCATATTGGTCAACTGTGTTCGGAGCTTGACCGCGCGTGCTTTGCTGTGTTGGTCCTTGGGAATTCTTTAAATACAAAAGCTCTTTTGTGTGTTTAGTATGCACTTGCATATTCCAGATTGTCGTATGGTGTTATGGCGTGGGGTCAGATTGTGTTTGTTCTGCAGAAAAGAATGGTTAGAATTATTTTTCATTTGAAACATTTGGAATTATCTAGCGAAACGTTTAGAAAACCTAAGACATTGACTCTCTCATGTGTGTATAAATATTAAAATAGGGCTTCATGTGTTTCGAATTAAGACTGAGAGTTAAAGAGACCTACTCATAACTACTCAACCAGAAATAAATTTACATCGATAAATATAACCTTACAATGTTCAGGAAGTCGCCTCTGAAGATATTTTCAAAAGAAATCTTAAAAATTATTTGATTGACTATAGTTTGTCAGTGTGTTTCAATTCTTCAGATAACAGGGCTTGTGTTTGTTTTTTTTTTTCCTGTGCTCTTTTAATAGTTTTTAATAACATCTTCACATATTGTTGTTGATCAATTGGAGTAGAATTTACTCTTCACAAAACTTCCCAGAGAGTCAAATCACATCGACGCCGAATCCATTACAGACTTTTCGCTCAGCGTGTAATCAAATTTAAAAACTAACCTCGCACTATCGTCTTAATTTTTTCATAGCATTCATCATATTTATAAATTATCAGATATTAACTTCGACTTGACTTCAATTACTTGTTTATGTAGAAGCCTATTGGTGGGCAAAATTTCTTTTATATTTGCTACGTCTTTAAATATTGGAAATCTAATTCTAGCTGCTGCTGGAGATGACAATGTGAGTAAGGATTTACATATTAGAACTACTCCAAATGTACTAGAATGGTTTTGATAGGAGTTTTGAAATATTGTAATTGTAAGTATTAAGTATATTATCTTTTAAAGCTGCTCTAGACCGAATTAGTCAGGAATCCAGAATTCAGACTCTCCATGTGAACGAATTTCCAGAATTCAGAGGTTCGAAACATTTAAATTTCACGACCTACTTCGGTCCTTTACAAAAGAGGTGTAGTTTTGTTTTCAAATTATTTGAAATTAAACTATTGTCGTGTAGTGGAATGTAAACGCTTGATTCTAATAACAACAAACTTGTTTATTGATAAAAAAGGTACAAAATAATGAAATATATTATAGCGTATTATATTAGCGTCTTTACAGTGCAAAGGTTGCTACGCGAATGCATCGATATTGAGATAGAGTCTATTTTTGTTCGCACTTGTCACATCAGTAGCGGCGTGTGGCGGGAACATACCCCCGGCCTTGGAAGTCTCACTTTCAATTGGAAGCGGACAAAGTCGTACCAAGGATCTGGATACCACACCATCTTCGGTCTTCAGCGTGGCGACTCGGGCAACACCGTCCTTGCCAAGAGTCAGACGAAGTACTCGCCCCATTCTCCATTTTGCAGGAGGTAAATCTTTGTCCTTAATGAGGACTAGTTGATCAAGTTTCAGCGTTCCGTGGCTCTGCTTCCAACGCTGACGCTGCTGAAGTTCATTAACGTATTCGAGGCTCCATCGTTTCCAAAAACTTTCGTACATTTTTTGGAGCATTTGATAGTACGTGAGACGATTTTCGGATACTTGTGGTACTACGGCTTCCGGTAATGTTGTCAACGGTCGACCAATCAAAAAATGTCCGGGAGTGAGGGGGGTTAAGTCGTTAGGGTCAGAAGTGAGGGGTGACAAAGGACGGGAATTTAGGACGGATTCAATGCGAATAAGTAACGTTTGAAAATCAAAGAAAAATAAAACAGTACTTCCTACAACACGTTTTAGATGTTGTTTGACGCTTTTGACACCGGCTTCCCAAATTCCGCCGAAATGGGGAGAACTTACCGGTATGAAATGCCACCTTATTCCTAATCGCGCGGCAGAATCAATAATATTACCCGAGTTGGCTTGTATGAAATCACGTAATTCCTTTAAATTTTTATTCGCTCTGACGAAATATGTTCCATTGTCGGAAAAAACATCAGTGGGTTTTCCCCGACGGCTAACGAAACGTGTAAAAGCCTGCATAAAAGCGGCAGTACTCAGCGACAAAACAAGCTCTAGATGAATTGCCTTGGTACTAAAGCAGATAAACAGGCAAATCCAGCACTTGATAGGCTTGCAACCACGACCAAGTCTATCCTTTAAAATGTATGGGCCGGCGTAATCGATTCCAACATTAGAAAATGGAGCTGACGGTTGAATCCGCGATTCTGGCAGATCGCCCATAATCGGCTGAATGTTGGAATTACTATATCTTGCGCATTTGACACAATTTTTGACGATTTTGCGAGATAAATTCCTACCGGAAGTAGGCCAAAATTTATCACGAATATTAGATAAAAGGAGCTGTGGCCCCGCATGTAATAAATTCTTATGTTCTTGCTCGAATATCAAGGTAGTCATACGATGTGAATGTGATAACAATATGGGGTGCTTTTTAGAATAAGAATAGTTCGAGTTTGATATTCGGCCACCTACTCTTATGATACCGTTATCATCAAGAAACGGGTGCAAGCTAAGAATTTTGCTTTTCGAATTTAATTCACGTTTTTTCAATAGATTAGCGTAATCCTCAGGAAACGATTCCTGTTGGGCTAAACTAATAAGACGATTAAAGGCTTCGTTCACCTCAGCCAAGGATAACGCTGATAATAGACGAAATTCGGGTTTGGATTGACAGTTTTTTATGAATCGCAAAACATATGCGCAGACGCGTTTTAGCTTTTCTAGATTGGAAAATCGCTCAACTAGAAAGTTGGGTTGTCTCTTTAAAGACACGAACGTAATTGTTTTTGTTTCGGGTAAGTCGTCTTGAATGCAATATTTCAGGACAGGCCACGAATCCTGGTGTAATAATAACCACTTTGGACCGTGAAACCACAATTCGGACGTCAATAAACGCTTGGGTTCGAGACCACGCGAAACGATATCCGCGGGGTTGTCCTCTGTTGGAACGTGGCTCCATTTAAATGAGTGGGTCAGCCTTTGAATTTCGGCTACGCGATTTCCCACGAATGGCTTCAATGTACTGGGAGAAGCACGCAACCATCCTAGAACGATGGTGGAATCTGACCAACAATGTACTTCATCAATTTTGATGTCTATTGAGTTTAACGATTTCGAAATGAGTTGTGCCAAATTAAGCGCTGCCGATAACTCAAGTCTTGGTATAGTAAGAGATTTGAGTGGCGCTACCTTTGATTTGGCGCATAGTAAATTTGACGTGATATTTGAAGTATTTTTTGATACAATGTATATGCATGAACCATAACTAGTTTCGGAGGCATCCGCAAATCCGTGCAGTGCCACATGAGTCGGTTGGTTACACGTAACCATGCGTGGAATACTAATGTTATTAAGTTCGTCTAATCCAGACGAGAATTCTAACCAGGGACGCAAAATGCTTGCGGGTAACGGTTGATCCCAGGTCAGCCTTTCTAACCAAAGTTTCTGTAATAATATTTTTGCGGTTATTATACATGGACTAATTAATCCTAAAGGATCGAATATAGTCGCAATACGAGACAGAATGCTGCGTTTTGTTATCGAAGTTGACGTATTGTCGCAAGAACGTATTTTATACATGAGAATGTCTCCATCACATTTCCACAAGAGGCCCAGTGTTTTACTATCTTGTTCTTTATTAGTGGAAAATTCGACCGTATTAGAAGTGGGCTCCTGATTTAAATTAGTAAGGACCTTTGGATCATTGCTTTTCCATTTACGTAATTCAAACCCGCGTGTTTGGAAGATATGTGATATTGTTTGACATATATACTCTGCTTCTGCTTCAGTGTCGACGGCGGTCAGCAAGTCGTCGACGTACATATCGTTACGAATTATGCGCGCTATCACCGGATGATCAAGCTCGCATTCATATGCTAATTGATTTAAGCAGCGTATCGCAAGAAAGGATGCTGCTGTCGTTCCGTACGTTACCGTGTTTAACGTAAAGGTTTTGATTGTGTCGTTCGGACTCCTTCTCCACACGATTTGTTGTAATCTACGCTGCTCTGGGGCAATTAAAACCTGTCTATACATCATTTTAATATCGCTTGATAATACGATACGACGTGTGCGAAATCGTAAAATGATTGACAGTATATCTTGCTGAATTATGGGACCCGTCATTTGAAGGTCGTTTAACGAGATACCTGTGGACGTTGGGGAAGACGCATTAAAAACAACTCGTAATTTGGTGGACGAACTAGATTCTTTAAGTACGCCATGATGTGGCATGAAATATTCGGGTGAATTGCTTTCGAGATTATCAGTGACTTCAGTCATGTGTCCTAATGTTTCATACTCATCTAGGAAATCAACATATAATTTCCTTAGTGTACTGTTAGCTAAGAGCTTTCGCTCGAGAGCTAAGAATCGTTTGATGGCTATATCGCGGGATTCGCCTAACTTATCGGGATGTTCCTTAAATGGAAGGGACACTATGTATCTTCCGTCACGTGACGTTGATAAGTGTTCATTGAAATGTGTTTCGCATAATTGCTCTTCAAGAGAACATGGATTTTTGTTCTCAACTTCTTCGACCTCCCAAAACTTTGACAATTGGTCTTGAATGGAAGAAGCATTTAAACTTAAATGACAGTGTGACGCGGTATTAACAGATGTGGACATAGACCCGGCTACGATCCAACCCAAACGAGTATTTTGTAGAATGGGAGCATTCGGCCCTAGGTCCATTCTACCTATACTTAGAAGACGCCAGAAAGCATCGGCACCTATTAATATGTCAATAGGTTTGGGTACGTGAAATTCAGAATCAGCTAAATTAATGTTAACTGGGATGCTCAGTTCGTGATTATCGATTAAAGTGTTCGGAATATCCGATGTTATGGTGTCGAGGACAAAACAAGACAAATTAAATGAAAAGCCGCTATGAACAGAACGTAAATTTATGTTGCATTTGAAATTGGCGTATGATAATTTATCGCTAATTCCTGAAACTGCTAAACGGACCTTTGTTTTTTGTAAATTGAGTCTGTCGCAAATCTCTGACGTAATAAAGCTAGATTGGGAACCACAATCTAATAAAGCACGAGCGGTAATAAAATTGGCGCTATTTGAGTTAGTACGGACCTGTACTTTAGCTGTGGATAGTATTGCATGTTGCGAAGTTGTCACGGTGCAACTTTGAACGTTTAAATGTGGAATCGCGTTTGTAATTACGTTTTCGTCGGTACTACTCGCGTTTTCTCGTCTAACCGCGACGCAATTCGTAGTTTCGATCGTTTCGTGTAGGACGGAATTATGTTTTTTGCCGCATATCTTACAGCCAGACCATTTACAATTTTTAGGTAAATGATTATTGGGTCGCAAACAATTAACGCACAATTGCATTGCATTAACTTTCGCAATACGATTTTTAGCTGAAAGCTTTAAGAACTCTGAACAGTAGTAAAGACAATGTTCTGCTTTACAATAATAACATGACGGTTTCGTTTTTGACGGTTCGTTAACGTTATGTTCGCTAGAAGCAGTCAAACTTCGCGAATATTTCTGTTTGTTAAACGGTTTACGTGTTTCGTTTGTCGCGTTATGATACGGTTTACGTGTTTCGTTTGTCGCGTTATTCGTTATACGTTTTTCAGTCGCAAATTTGGACTCTATAGTTTCTAGAACAACTGCCCTATGTTTTAAAAATGCTTTGAAATCGCTTAATGAAAGCTTTTTGCGTCCTGCTTTGTGATTTTCCCAATGATGGGTCGTGTCCGCGTCTAATTTACTACTCATGACGTAAATTACTATCGTGTCCCAGTGGTCGGTTGGTTCGCCTAAACGTTTTAAAGCCTGTAAATGTTTGAAGACTCTTTCGTATAATTCTCTTATTTTTGTAGACGAAGCAACGACAATGGGTTCTAAATTGAAAATAGCTTTTAGATGATTTTGTATTAGAAGAGGCTCGTCGTTGTACCTATCGCAAAGTGCTGCCCATGCAAGGTCATAGTTTTCGGCCTCAAATTCAATTTCATCGAGAACTTGTAGCGCTGAGCCAGTTAACGATGCATTTAAATAGTGAAATTTCTGAAAATTATTTAAACGATTGTTGTTGTGAATAAGAGATTCAAAATTGCTACGAAATTTAAGCCAATCTTCGTATGAGCCATTAAATTTTGGCAAATTCATATCCGGTAATTTAATACCCTCCCCTGAGCTTGAGTGCATTGCAATCTGAGGCGCGGACGCCACTGATTTAGAATCACCGTTCGACTGATCGTATTTTTCGACTAATTCTTTTGCTTTAGCTAATATCGAATGAAATTTATTGTCAAATTCTTCACGCTCTAAATACTGGGGTTCCGGGTTCTCAGCAATGCATTCAATCTCACTCTGAATGTCGTCAAAAGTTAAAACAAATGCTTCTGCATTCGCGATTCTCTGTTGAAGCTCCAAAATGCCAGCGCGAGCTTCCGAATGCTCTGGATTGCTAAATGTATTAACATATTTTTCAAAAAGAGTTAACTTTGATTTTAAAGACGCACGTTTTTTAGATAGAATCCTAATATTCTCTAATTCTGTCATTTTGATAAATAAATGAAATACGTATTATGAAATATAAATAAATATTAAATGAAATATGTGTGATGATAATTATTAAATTATGTATAAAACTTTGATTTTTGGCGCGCTTACTTATTGCATTGAAATAAGCGGTAAAATAGGTATATACAAAGGAAAATGGAACGGACTAACCTCGTATCGTCTGTGCATGTGCTGCTTGCCGTCTCTTTCCAATCGCCCAGTCGTGTGTTCTACCAAACGTCGGCGTACAATTACTACCCTTGTGCTTGGCTTATTGTTTTCTGTTTCGCTTCTACACACCGATGCTTGTGTGTATGTTATATAGATGAAATTCACGTTGTTTTTAATTGAATTTAATAATTATTATTGACGAATTTTAGCTTTTTATCGGCTATGAAGGACCATTATGTCGTGTAGTGGAATGTAAACGCTTGATTCTAATAACAACAAACTTGTTTATTGATAAAAAAGGTACAAAATAATGAAATATATTATAGCGTATTATATTAGCGTCTTTACAGTGCAAAGGTTGCTACGCGAATGCATCGATATTGAGATAGAGTCTATTTTTGTTCGCACTTGTCACATCAGTAGCGGCGTGTGGCGGGAACAACTATGTTTTAATAAAATAATTCTGGTAAAACCGGATTACTATCGAGGATCTTAAATAAGGAAAATAGTTTGAAGAAATAGTTGATATTTTGATATAACAAAGCTTTGAGCATTTACCCAACTGGGGTTTCTTGATGTTGTTGTAGGACTTTAGTACTTTAGTACTTCACAAAAAAACTCATTAGTTTTCTTATATCAAACCTATTAAGTTAAGTTATTAAGAAAACACTTGATTCTAACGTTATAGTTACATCATTATTAGAATAAATTACACAATAGCATATAATAATGGGGTGGGTGGATCAGTATTACTTGTACGCCACTGGCGGCTGTCCATTGCAGACAGTAGGCAACACGCGCCGCGTTTTTCTGTGCGTGAAATGTGTGCGTGGTTGTGTCTATATGTGTACACAAGCTTAATGAGGGATTTTATGTGCATTATTCTTGCCTTACTGACTTTGACATCCATTCACTGTTATTCTCTTGCGTAATGAGACCGAATAAATATTTGCAATAAGGGATGCGCTCTATTATTGAGATATTGGATGATGGGGATCTATGAAATAATAATATAGAGCTATATGTGAACTTTTGAAGACGCGGTAAGGTTAGGATTCTGGTCAACAAATCGTTCTGAAAGTCTGTTTTTTAAAACACGCTTAGTAGCAGCAAATTTAATATTTTAAGTGGAACCATAATTCTACTTTCATTATTGTTTCATCCTGACTCAGTCTTGCAACTCAACTACATCAACTTCCAAAAGTTGTATGTGCCACACTGCTCCAGCATCTGTAGAAGAACCGGTTTTTTAGAGGATGGAGTCTTATGATTTCGAAACATGTACCTATGGAAATCACTTGACGGACACTTTCAAACCATTTTCTCCGTAAAACGAAGACAGTCCTGAACTACTCAAAGTTGTGAAGTTCAATCTGGATGACACTTAAGTGATTGGGATTACCCCTTCTACTTTCATGTAATCTATGAGCAAAATTATTCGACCAGTATTTTCTTTTATTTTATTATTTACAAAAAGCGGCCAATGGACTAAGTTGCAGATCTTCAGTGCCATTATGTTATCTCAAATGCTGATTATTTAAACAATGAAAAAAAAAAACTATCGACAGATTTATTATGTAGCCCCTCTACTTCACATATTTTTTGTTATCCTTCAAAGTCAATATCAGCATTTTTATTGGTTGTTATGTAGTAAATGAGCGACAATTGACCGTATCACATCATGTAACGGCAAAATTTGAGCACGCGTTACAATTGAGGCAATTTGTTAAAATGTATTTAAAACAAACACTTAATCTAGATACTTACTTTAGTTAAATTTCTATCTTTATTTTACATGAAATAAAAACATTCTTGTACTTGGAACGCCTCGTATATATGTATTTCTGATTCATTATTAGTGCCAAGTCATTTTATTTTTACACTAGTTGTGACTGTGATTCTTCTTATACCTCCTCATAATCATTGACGAGAGAACCTGAAACGTGCCAAACTAATTTTGACTGTTTTTGTAGATAGTGTATTGAATTAAATGTTGCTCTGGAGATGTTGTTAGCCTCATTTCTGAGCACTTAACTGTTGATGACTGTTGATTTGCCTGTTGTACGCGCTGATTCTTTTAGATATCGATGTGATTGTATTTCTACGAATAGTATGATATTATATTAACTAATTACTACCTGTTTAGGGCGGTACCTTAAGTCAATTTTCGCGCGTTTTCATCCGCTTTTTGGTAGCATCTATTGGTTTCGCTTTCTTGGTGAAAATTTTCAAATAAAGTGAAGCATCCGCCAATTTTTCATCTTTTCTTGATTGTTGCCAGATTTTGAATGAGGAATAAAATAAAACAAACTTGAGGTAATTAAGTTTGTGTTTAATTAAGCATCTGCGCGTGTGTCGGGTCTAAATATATCTCGCATTAATAATTACGCTATTGCGCGAATAATAAGTACGTGGTGGATCATGGCGATAACTTCAAAAAAAGGCTGGCTGTGTTCGTTGAAGATTAGAGTGAACGTTTTATTATAGTTAACAATTTACAGCAATCGAATTCACTACTACTTACCTTTCCTTTTAACGTTTCTCGTGCATGCTGCAACATGGTTTACTTCCTAAAATCACACTTGTTCTGTCACTTTGCTCCAAAATATCTAATGTAATCGGGTATATACACCGACTTATGTATATTCTTTACCACTTACTCCTCATCACCACCCTGATGTGGTGGTGATGGTCCCCCTCAAAGCGACAATATTGTCGTGGTCTCCATGGCGACAGATCGCAGCAGGGGGGCGGGGCAATCGATATTCCCCCCATGTGTTCCCCATCAACCATCAAACACAATGTGTGGATATGTTTTGGGGGGTTAGTACAGTAGTAGTGTTGGTAGTCGTGGTGTACTATATAGGACATGTATGTTGTTGGGTACATAATAATGATGATGAAAATAAGGGAGGATTTGGGATATATAGGATAGATTAGAGTTTTGTTTAAGAATGTGTGTGTTGACATAAAGGCAAAACAGTTTAGTTAGGGGTAGGAAGTTTATTATTAATTATTAGTTACGTTTTGTTCAATATTCTAAATTGTCGTGCTGATTATTTTTGAGATCATGAAAAGTATCAAGTATACAAACTAATCTTTGCAATTGAATCAACATGATTATTTCATGAAAAGTTAGTGTTGTTATTCCTGTGCCTTGAACTGGAAAGTTCAGAGGTTCTTTCTCAACTCCAACTTCTCTCCCATTTGCATTATTCTCACCGATCCTCATCGTAAAGTCCCTATACTACGAGGGTTGCCTTTTATATTTCGGGATTAGAGATTTTACTGTAGTTTTCGGTCCCTGTAGCACAGGGGCTTTGAAATAAATAACGTGAAAACTTGGGTTATCTTCTTTGAGTTCTAGTAACAGCATAACATTGGTTTTTATAGCTGAAAAATCTTCATAATATATTGTTATATGGCGCTATTTTTAAGATTTAATCTACAGGATTTTAAAAGGGTTTTTTGATACGCAACTTCATCATCTCTTAAAGTAGGACAGTCATAATAATCTTCCTTAACTGATTGTAATAGAATTTGTGGTCGAACTGCTCTGGAATGTCTTGTGAATTATCATATTCGGCAATTAAGTTGGTACACGCGTTCAAGGAGCTATCAAAATAAAATATAAGCAAAATAAAAAGAAGGGGGTAAAATGTATAAGAGTTGTGTTATAGTCATCGAAAATCCACAGGCGGCCGGGCGGGTATATAACCGGCGGGGTGTCCTGCACGGTTCAGTTTCTAATTAACCTGATCGATTGCGGCAGCTTTAAACTGGTCTTTTCCTTCTCGGTGCAATACGCCATTATTATCATTATTATTATGCAACTATGCCCTTTAAATCACGCACTTGATTGGGTATTTTGTTTTCGCACTGTTCAACCACTTAGGTCACATGTAAATTGCTCATAATTTCAAATGGAAGATGATATTGACATTTTCATTAGGATGCTTAATAGAACTGTTAAAATATTGAATAATAAAATATTTTTTTTCTGAAATCATTACAAAATATTGGCACGCTTTCCCGGCCGTCAAAATATTATTATTAATTAATTATTTCAAGCCCGCATTATACACCATAATATAAAAAAAATAATGCACATATCTCTCGTAGCATAATTTTGACAAAACTGGATTTTATTATTCAAAATAGTTGCCTTGAGGGCAATACAACGCGTATAGCGATACCACTTTTATAGTACGATTTCTCTTTCTTGTCAAAATAGGCCTCAGCGATTACTTCATCATTGGACTTAAATTTCTTACCAGCAAGCATTCTCTTGAGATCTGAAAACAGGAAAAAGTCGCTGGGGGCTAAATCTGGAGAATACGGTGGGTTGGTCAGCAATTCGAGGCTGAATTCCTTCAATTTTGCCTTAATTTTCATCGATATGTGACTCGGTGCATTGTCTTGGTGAAACAACACTTTCTTCTTTAGCAAATGTGGCCGTTTCTTTGCGATTTCAGCATTCAATCGATCCAAAACTGCACAGTAATAGTCGCTGTTGATGATGGTTTCTTTTTGGAGGTATTCGAGGAATATTAGTCCGTGCGCATCCCTAAATACAGCCGCTATCACCTTACCGGCCGACTATAGCGTCTTTGCTCGCTTTGGATTTGGTTCGTCAATTGCTGTCTACTCAGCTGACTGTCTTTAGGATTCTGGTGTGTAATAGTGAAGCCATGTTTCATCCATTGGCACATATCGACGATAGTTTTCCATTTTATTGTGGTTGAACAGAGCCAAATACTCCTCTGAAGCATCAATTCGTTATTGTTTTTGGTCGACTGTGAGCTCACGCGGCACCCACTTTGCACAGAGCTTTCGCATACCCAAATGTTCGTGTAAAATGGTAAAAACAGTAACATCTGATATCTTTACAATGTCAGCTAGCTCCTGCACCTTCAATTTGCGATCGCTCATAACCAATTTGGGAATTTTTTGACGTTTTCTGTAATAACAGCCTCATCAAAAAGATTGTTCGGTCGAGTTATGCAGCTCTCAGAAGTCTCTACAAAAATAGAAAAATCATTAATAGAAAAACCAAAATTCTGCTCCCGGAGTCACTAGTGTTGAGCCATTCAAACCTTGGTGATTGGATATACGGCATGTGTCTTGATTCTAAGTCTCAGAATATAGTTCAAAAAATCCAAAACGCTTGTGTGCGCTTTATTGTCAATTTAAAATTTCGGGATCATACAAGCCATAAATTGCGTGAACTGAGTTGGATGAATATGAAAATGAGGGTTAAATATCACTTGGCATGTTTTGTGAAAAAATTGCTAATTTCGAAAGAGCCCCCATATCTCTTGAACAAATTATCATATAGATATACACAATATAACTTAGCTACTAGATACAATTATATATTTTCAATACCTAGACACCGCACTACCACCTTTAAAAGATCTTTCTCTTATAATGTAGCAAAAATTTTTAATGATATACCTTTGGAGATAAGAAATCGATCATTACTTTCCGATTTTCCGATATTTTCCGATTTTCAGGTGACAAAAAAAGTAAAGAAATAATTACAAGGAAAATAACATTTAATTTTCTTTTGCTATTCTTAAACAACAAAATAAAAACTAAAACATTGTATGAAAATAAAAAATACATTTCACATTATTAACATAACAAACATAATTTTGATTTACCAAAAAATTGGAAAGGCACCATCCTTTCAACATCTAACTCATCAAGGCATGAAATCGAAGTTAATAAAGCGCCATTTTCTGAAAACCATCGTTTTAATACATCTTTTAATATGTCTTTAGTTTTAAAATATTGAACGGCGCAGTTTCATAATCAGTTTCTATATAGTTCGACGAGAAGATGACGGACTATGCATTATAAAGTTCACTTTTACTTGCTCTTTTCGGAACATGATAATTGTGACATACGAGGTCTGTTCAAAAAGTACCCGGAATTCTCATTTTTCTAAAAAAATATTTATTTATTCGTCTACATCTATATGGTCCCCTTCAAAGTAATCCCCCCTAGATATAATACACTTATGCCAGCGTTTTTTCCAGTCTTCGAAACACCCTTGATAGTCACTTTTTGTAATGCTCTGTAGCACTCTCAGCGATTCTGCCTTTATCTCTTCAATCGATGAAAAACGCTGTCCTTTCATGGGTCTCTTCAACTTTGGGAACAGGAAAAAATCACACGGAGCCATATCTGGTGAATAAGGAGGTTGGGGCATGATTAAAGTCTTGTTTTTAGCCAAAAAATCACGAATAAGCAACGCTGAATGAGCAAAACCCATGAATTGTTTTTCCATAAATCGGGGCGTTTTTTTCGAATTGCTTCACGCGAACGTCGCATTACTTCAAGGTAATACTCCTTATTGACGGTTTGACCTTTTGGCAAGAATTCTTTATGCACTATGCCATTATAATCGAAGAAAACAGTAAGCAAAACCTTGACATTTGATCGAACTTGACGTGCTTTTTTCACTCTTGGTGACGTTGAGTGCTTCCACGTGGACGATTGTGCTTTTGTTTCGACATCATAACCGTACACCCATGTTTCATCACCAGTTATGACCCTTTCAAGTAAATTTGGATCGTCGTTTAACAGCTCCTGAGCATTACCACGTTTGTTTTTTTGATCAAAATTCAGCAGTTTTGGAACGAATTTTGCTGCCACTCGTTTCATGCCCAAAACCTTTGAAAAAATATGATGGCATGAGCCAACTGATATGCCAACTTCATCAGCAACTTCTCTAATTGTGATTCGGCGATCATCCATAATCATTTTTTCCACTTTTCCCACATTTTCATCGATTATTGACGTGCTGGGTCGACCGGAGCGTTCGTCGTCTTCAACGTCTTCGTGGCCATCTTGGAAACGCTTATACCACTCGTAAACACTTGTTTTTTTTCATAGCAGACTCACCGTAGGCTCACTGTAACATTTCGCACACTTGGTTACACTTTATTTCATTTTTCACGCAAAATTTAATACAAATTCTTTGACTCTTCAATTCTTCCATTGTTTAAACTAACAAAAATCGCCGAGCTCAAAAAAACACGTCTACACCAGCCGCTACAAGACAGAATGTAAACAATGAATACAGCTGAAAATTTCACCATACATTAGGGACATGTGTACCAACACAATAAAAAAAAAATTTGACCACCGGACTCTCCAGACGCGCGCAAATCAAAAATTCCAGGAACTTTTTGAACAGACCTCGTACATCACACGTTTTTAAGGTCGCTGCCAGGCTCCAATCTTGAAATAGAATCGCTTGCGTAACAGGAAAATCAGTTAGTATTTGGAGCAATTGACTGAGTCTCGCATGATAATCATTCAACCATTTTGCAAAAACCTTTAAGTGCTACAAAAAATATTTAAAAAAAAAGCACATTGTTTATTATCAAGCTGTTCCTGCCTTTAAACATGCTTCCATTATAATTCTATACAGTAATTGGATTGCTACGCGCCCAGTTTCAACTCATTTAATTTTATGTTATAAGTATAGTTACAATAAGTAAGTAGATTAGGTACTTTTTATTTTAGTTCTCGATCACTTTTGCTCTTTTTATCTGTATGTATTTAGTAAGTAATTTATAATTATTACATGCCTTGTGTACTCATTATCTATATTTAGGTGATAGAGAACATAATGGAAGCCAGGTGGTATTGCGAGATACGAGGTTAATTGAACAAATATTACAGCCCGTAGTTGCATGCGTGCAGTATACCCACGGATATTAAGTTTTAAAACATAATGTCAGCAAATATGTGACGAAATTAAACTACCGTTGCATGATTAATACAGTAAATTACGTATCAAGAACGGTAATCACATTTTACCGATCGAGGACAATTATTATTGTCGTGATGCTTATTCTAATTTTGTGCGACTAAAATAGTAATATTGTGCAGCGAACATATATTTCCTACGAGGATGATCGTTGTTGCAAATCATACGAGTAGGAAATGGTCATTTCATGCGAGTTTCAAACTATATTTTTTCTACGACTGTTTTTCATTCGAAATTAGCCTATCTAAAGAGAAAAAATGTTGGGGACAGACCCAAAAAGTCCAACGTTTTTTACTATAAGGAAGAAATTTGTAGATTCTTGTTAGAATCACTTCTTCATCTTAATTCAAAAGGTAAATTCGTTTTTTTTTCTTTATTCTGAACAAATTAAATTAACAATATCATGCACCGAATTGTGTTCAAGAAATTTAACGTATAACAGGAATTGTCGGTATTGGACAAATAAATAAAACCTTCTAAATTTCAGCCAGTTTCGTTCACTGTTTCGGATATAAGTGTATAGTTATTTTTATTTTTTGATTGTACCTCATATATACATTGAATGAATAGCAGTACCTACTATGTCTAGTCCGCCTGCCTTAGATGATAATTTTTAAAAGTATTAGAGATTTTGTAAATTAAAGAAAAACCAATTCTTGAGTCACTTTGACTTTTGTGACGTGGTATATGGTCCTTGTTTGGATAGCGTTGATAAGTGTAGGATAAAAAGAGTACAGAAGTCATGCGCCTTCGATTCATATACGGTATGAACGAGTTTCGTATAAACTTCACGACACCAACCAGCTCAATATATTGCTAACAGAAGACTATTGCATTCTGCTAGGCAGGACAATGATATTATCAAAGGCTATCTGCAACAGGATCAGTAAGGATAGTTTGATAGGTCTTGAATGATAGCCTCGTATACCAAACAAAGGCATTAAAATCGAAACCTGATTCCCTAATGATGGGGTTGTGAAACTTAGACAAGACAATTATATTATGAAGGGCTACTAACATATTATCTTCTAATGAAAGCTGTCATATCTCATCAAATTCTAGCAAATGCTCAATTTGGTCTGGGATAGGCCGAATCTTAGGCTTCATCAGTCGAAGCCTTTGAAAAAAGGTTAAATTGTTAATCTTAAAATTAAATCGCCCTTTCATAAACTTTCCTTGGAAATCCATGTTCAATTAATTCGAAAACAGATCATCATCCAAGAATTCCATATTTTTAATCGCCACATAAACCACAAAGTAAATAACCCAATAATGAAAAATATAACAGCAATATTGAGGTTAGAATTCCATTTAAGAAGAGAATTTTAACTTAAGGGCAAATTTGACAACTTATTCAATAAATTACCGTGATCCAAGTGATCGAATGCGTTTGAAAAATCTGTGTCTGAGCGTCGTGAAAACAGATTTGGTAAATAATGAAAAATATCAAGGCGTACAAAAAATAACTTAATTAAACGATCTGGTAAGCTAAGCGAATAGATCAAATATTATGTATAAAGAAGAATAACGTGAAATTTATCATTCGTCAAATATAATTAATTTAATTCTAAAAATGAGCCACCAACTTCCGATGCTTTTATTGGAGAATGTTTGTATTTGTTCCTTTTGATATATCCGGAAATGTATTTTGAACGCAATCCACAGGACCATAAGTATCAGGCTTGTCTCCACAATAATAATTATTGAACATATATTTAAATTACATGTTTATTATCATATCATAATTATAGTAAGTAAATGTTTATTTTGGAAGTCTTAATCTAACGGAAGTTGTCGTTTATATAAACAACTAGAGTAGGTATAGTACAGTATTTAAATCAGAACCACAAACACATACACAAGCGGTTATATTAGAGAAATATACTATGGGGCGTAATAAACGTCAGGCGTTTGAAAAAAACTAGAACGATAAAAGTCGTAATATATCTTTGTATAAATTTAAAGAAATAGTTCATACTTACAGTATGGATAAAATAGATAAAATAAATAACACATAGTCCAATTCCACACTACTGCTCTATATTCAAGTCATTTGCAGAAAACATTACTATAACATACATGTTTCGGCCACAAACTTAACAGACATCATTATCAAGTAATACAGCAGGGTGTCTTTTGTAGTTCTCAATTTGGATCTTATATTGAAGACTCTGGTGTTGTAACACTGATGATTAGTCCGAAATCTATTTACACCCGATACACGTGCAGATGTTTAATTAAACATTATCTTAATTTCTCCAAGTTTAGTTTATTTTATTTTATTCATATCTAAAGCCAGGCTGAAATCCCTTGGAAGCTTACTTCGACGAAACATGAAAAACTAGATTAGAATTATTCACAAAAGATCTGTTTATGTAGCTGATTTTTTTGTAAAACTTTCTATTACCCATTTTTTGAAGACAATTTTAGTTGGGAGAAATTTTCTTTTGTTAATTATTCTTACTAAAAACAGTCTAACTAAAGAATTAAACAGTCTTTTTTTGCTACATAGTAACATTAGAAATACATATCAATTTTATTCAAGCCAATTACCGACAATTACTTGTACATTTTAATAGATCTAAATTAGTTTGCGTGTAGCTATAAATTATTATTTGTAGAAATAATAAAAAGCTATTAACATTCTTGATAGGACAACTTAGGATGATGATTTTATAATAAATGTTACTTGTGTTGTAAGACAACAGTCATGTTGTGTTGTCGAAATTATTATGATCATCATGACTATATAGTTTAAATACTAAATTTCACCTCACGATTTCTCAGTTTAATTGGTAGAATTAGTTTTGGCCCACGACAGCGATTTGAGGCCAGAATAGCAGAGTCTTACCCTTTCGCCCCATGCTTAACAAAATAAGTAATAAATAAAATATCAAAATAAGACTACAATATGATTTTTTATCAGTAACTCAAATTTTTAAAGTTGTTAGAGAAAATTTGACTAATACTGACTTAGTCTGATTAATTTTTTCAAAGTGTATGAAATTGTACAGTTTTATTTTCTTAAAATTATATAAATAAAGTACAAAAACGAACAAAAATAATTATTTTATTTATTTAACTGAGCAGAAATATCAATTTACATAAGAATCAATATAACAGGCTACAAATTATTATATATGTTAAACCAAAATGTGACAATTTCCTTAATAAAATGCTGTGATCCAAGTGATCAAAAGCCCTTGAAAAGTCTGCATAAACGACATCAACCTGACTGCCTCTATAATATATGCTTGGAAGAGGTTGGTTGTGGTGGATCTACCAGGGAGAAAGTCATGCTATTTATCAGTGATTTGTCGTGTCACATGCAGAAAGATTTTTCATGAAGTATTATCTCAAGGCATTTAATAAATGATAAAATGAAAAATTCCGGAATGCTATCGGCCCCACAACTACTTTTAGGTTTCGTTTTCTTAAGTGCTCTGATAACGTGGATCTCTGCCACGTCAAAAACGTTTGTACATTCGAAAATACTTCCTCATCGTCTGCACCAAGCGAAGATGCTATCAAATATCAAATGGTTCAGAAAATTAGTTTTGCCTTGTAAGAAAAAATAATTTTTAAATTAGAAAATAAATCGTAAAATGATGTGGTTCAAGTAGGTTCGTCCTTCTTTTGCTTTCAATTATTATTTTATTTATTTAACTGAGTAGAAATATAAATTTACATAAGAATCAATATAACAGGCTACAAATTATTATATATGTTAAACCAAAATGTGACAATTTCCTTAATAAAATGCGGCGATCCAAGTGATCAAAAGCCCGTGAAAAGTCTGCATAAACGACATCAACCTGACTGCCTCTATAATATATGCTTGGAAGAGGTTGGTTGTGGTGGATCTACCAGGGAGAAAGTCATGCTATTTATCAGTGATTTGTCGTGTCACATGCAGAAAGATTTTTCATGAAGTATTATCTCAAGGCAATTAATAAATGATAAAATGAAAACTTCCGGAATGCTATCGGCCCCACAACTACTTTTAGGTTTCGTTTTCTTAAGTGCTCTGATAACGTGGATCTCTGCCACGTCAAAAACGTTTGTACATTCGAAAATACTTCCTCATCGTCTGCACCAAGCGAAGATGCTATCAAATATCAAATGGTTCAGAAAATTAGTTTTGCCTTGTAAGAAAAAATAATTTTTAAATTAGAAAATAAATCGTAAAATGATGTGGTTCAAGTAGGTTCGTCCTTCTTTTGCTTTCAATTATTATTTTATTTATTTAACTGAGTAGAAATATAAATTTACATAAGAATCAATATAACAGGCTACAAATTATTATATATGTTAAACCAAAATGTGACAATTTCCTTAATAAAATGCGGCGATCCAAGTGATCAAAAGCCCTTGAAAAGTCTGCATAAACAACATCAACCTGACTGCCTCTATAATATATGCTTGGAAGAGGTTGGTTGTGGTGGATCTACCAGGGAGAAAGTCATGCTGTTTATCAGTGATTTGTCGTGTCACATGCAGAAATATTTTTCATGAAGTATTATCTCAAGGCATTTAATAAATGATAAAATGAAAAATTCCGGAATGGTATCGGGCCCACAACTATTTTTAGGTTTCATTCTCTTAAGTGCTCTGATAACGTCGATCTCTGCCACGTCAAAAACGTTTGTACATTCGAAAATACTTCCTCATCGTCTGCACCAAGCGAAGATGCAATCAAATATCAAATGGTTCCGAAAATTAGTTTTGCCATGTAAGAAAAAATAATTTTTAAATTAGAAAATAAATCGTAAAATGATGTGGTTCAAGTAGGTTCGTCCTTCTTTTGCTTTCAATTATTATTTTATTTATTTAACTGAGTAGAAATATCAATTTACATAAGAATCAATATAACAGGCTACAAATTATTATATATGTTAAACCAAAATGTGACAATTTCCTTAATAAAATGCGGCGATCCAAGTGATCAAAAGCCCTTGAAAAGTCTGCATAAACGACATCAACCTGACTGCCTCTATAATATATGCTTGGAAGAGGTTGGTTGTGGTGGATCTACCAGGGAGAAAGTTATGCTGTTTATCAGTGATTTGTCGTGTCACATGCAGAAAAATTTTTCATGAAGTATTATCTCAAGGCATTTAATAAATGATAAAATGAAAAATTCCGGAATGGTATCGGGCCCACAACTACTTTTAGGTTTCATTCTCGTAAGGGCTCTGATAACGTTGATCTCTGCCACGTCAAAAATGTCTGTACATTCGAAAATACTTCCTCATTGTCTGCACCAAGCGAAGATGCAATCAAATATCAAATGGTTCCGAAAATTAGTTTTGCCATGTAAGAAAAAATAATTTTTAAATTAGAAAATAAATCGTAAAATGATGTGGTTCAAGTAGGTTCGTCCTTCTTTTGCTTTCAATTATTGTTTTATTTATTTAACTGAGTAGAAATATCAATTTACATAAGAATCAATATAACAGGCTACAAATTATTATATATGTTAAACCAAAATGTGACAATTTCCTTAATAAAATGCGGCGATCCAAGTAATCAAAAGCCCTTGAAAAGTCTACATAAACGACATCAACCTGACTGCCTCTATAATATATGCTTGGAAGAGGTTGGTTGTTGTGGATCTACCAGGGAGAAAGTCATGCTGTTTATCAGTGATTTGTCGTGTCACATGCAGAAAGATTTTTCATGAAGTATTATCTCAAGGCATTTAATAAATGATAAAATGAAAAATGCCGGAATGCTATCGGGCCCACAACTGCTTTTAGGTTTCATTCTATTAAGGGCTCTGATAACGTCGATCTCTGCCACGTCAAAAACGTCTGTACATTCGGAAATATTTCCTCATCGTCTGCACCAAGCGAAGATGCAATCAAAGATCAAATGTTTCAGAAAATTAGTTTTGCCATGGAAGAAAAAATAATTTTTAAATTAGAAAATAAATCGTAAAATGATGTGGTTCAAGTAGGTTCGTCCTTCTTTTGCTTTCAATTATTGTTTTATTTATTTAACTGAGTAGAAATATCAATTTACATAAGAATCAATATAACAGGCTACAAATTATTATATATGTTAAACCAAAATGTGACAATTTCCTTAATAAAATGCGGTGATCCAAGTGATC
This sequence comes from Apoderus coryli, assembly GCA_911728435.2. Classification (NCBI taxonomy): domain Eukaryota; kingdom Metazoa; phylum Arthropoda; class Insecta; order Coleoptera; family Attelabidae; genus Apoderus; species Apoderus coryli. The sequence goes on from OU452212.1 coordinate 7,118,981, forward strand.
AAAAGCCCTTGAAAAGTCTGTATAAACGACATCAACCTGACTGCCTCTATAATATATGCTTGGAAGAGGTTGGTTGTGGTGGATCTACCAGGGAGAAAGTCATGCTGTTTATCAATGATTTGTCGTGTCACATGCAGAATGATTTTTCATGAAGTATTATCTCAAGGCATTTAATAAATGATAAAATGAAAAATTCCGGAATGCTATCGGGCCCATAACTATTTTTAGGTTTCATTCTCTTAAGTGCTCTGATAACTTCGATCTCTGCCACGTCAAAAACGTTTGTACATTCGAAAATACTTCCTCATCGTCTGTACCAAGCGAAGATGCAATCTTAGTTTTGCCATGTAGGAAAAAATAATTTTTAACTCTACAGGCCGTTAGAATCTCGGCATGTTTGGTTAATCTGTTTAAGTTTAGTGCTCTGCTAAATTTGCTACAGATTTCGCTTCAAATAATTAATATTCATTTATTATTTCTTGTTTCATTCTTAGACTCGTATATGTTTCTTCGTTTAAAAATAATTAAGTAAATACAGTTAGAATATTAAATTTTAATTTCGCTATGATATCCAAATATAGGTATGTGTTTTTGTGGAGAAAAGTTGAAGTTTATGAAATTCGTATCGCTATAAAATATAATTCTAAAAGTATTAGAGGAATCTAAATTGGTATGTATGTAGTTACTTTTCCGATATTTAGTTACGGTGTTTTATTTCATTAGAAAGTTAATAGGTTGGTCAAATACTGCAGGTGTTAAATTACATTACTGGCTCCAAAATCGTTTATTTCTCGGTAAAATTATTATAAAATTGCCATTAACTTGTTAATTTATTTCCCATTTGGTTTTCGTAATATCTTTTAGGTTTTTTTTGCAGAAACTAGTAACAGTTTCACGTGTAGATAATTTTCTGAGGGTTTATCGCAGATTTAGCCAAAGTACTTTTTGAATGTCTTTCATTTATATTAATTTTCGATTATATTGTAAATAAATTATTAAGTTTTATCTTTGCAGGATAAAATTATATGATAAAAGTTGTAAAGTTTTAACAGGAATTTCGACGTTCGATTTATTTGTCGATATACATAAGGTAATTTGATTTAGGCGCGTGCGGCTTTAAAAATTCTTAGGACCATCGAAAATATTACAGGCCAGAATCCTATGTTTGCGATAAATGTAGCTAACACAAATAAATTGCAATAGACGTACGTGAGTTGACAAGAATAAATTGGTAGTGAACAATTCCATATCTATTTGACACCCCTGGAATGTAATATTTTATATGCGTTATAAGACTATCTACACGACTTGCAATAATTACTTTATTAATTGGATTTAGAATTATATTTGCGCCTATCACGAGGCCGACAATAATATAGAAGAATTTCTACGTTCACGTAGTTAGTCTTTTTCAAGATGCTGGGTGTGTACAACCGTGATTTGTCCTAGTTTGGGCTCAAGTTCTCTGGTACACACTGCCTAGTATTAGAGTGACGAGTATAATTCGAGTTAGTTAAATTTGTAATCCATACTAATGGCTTTTTAGTGAAAAAATGTTGACAGAGAGAATGCACGATGAACTGATGAATCTATATCAATTGTTAATAAATATCTAATTAAAGCTACGTGGCAGCAGTCAAGGGGTCAAGATCATCTTCTGCGTTTGATCGCGATCTGTGAATTCACGGCCAAAAATTTATCAAAAATAAAATATCCTTGAAGGTGACTCTGTACAGATTTAGTATGCTGTAACTCGTCGGGGGCGCATTTTCGGAATTCGCCGACACATTAGCCGCTCGGAATAACTCGGGTGATGCGAATCACAGATTCATAAAGTCCCGACGTTTTAGACTAATACGTCAGCGATTTACTAAGTTTTCTTTTGTATATAGTGGGTTATAAGACTTCGTAAGAAAGTATACTCAATTAGGTGTCACTGACGTTTTGCGACTTTATTTCTGCTTTTTCAATGCCTCCAGTTAGAATGTACAATTAAAACAATTAAATGACATTTCGATATACAAGTTAATGGTCAACACTAACTGAATTGATCACTAATTGTGTATAGTACAATTTTTTGGTACTGTTGATGGATATAGAAATGTCATCTAATTGTTTTAAATGTACAATCTAACTGGACCAAGCTTGAAGTCCTAATATTTTTCGGACGAGCATACATTACTCACCGTAAACGACCTTCGGATGCGTCAATTACTGAAATTATTCGAACTTACGTCCAACGATCGAGCAGACATGACCGTAAATATAACTTAAACGGCATAAACCTAACCTAAAAATACAATATATGGAATAAACGTACGCGCACCAGAATGTTGTAGAACAAACGACTATTTTCGATAAAGAAACAAATCATATATAAAGCCAGCGTGGAAGAGGGACAGACAGTCAGTAATAAGGTGAATAGTAATCGATAGCAAGCAGTTTTGTGACATAAAGAAATAGTAGAAATAAATCCTGAACATAAATATAGTCAATTTAGTTCGTTCAAGTCATTAGTTTGTTTAATTAAGTGTTTAGTTATTAACTGTAAATAAATTAGTTTTAATTCAAATCTTGTTCTTATTTCACACATCGAACTCAGAAAAACTTTCTGTTCGAGACGGTCGTGTCCTTTAAAATTTTCAATTCTCTTAAAGTTCTATATTGAAATGAATATGATAGCCCTCGTAGTTAGTTGTAAATACAGCAAGTGCGCATTGTTAATTTCGATACACCTTTCTAAGACACCCAAAGGTGCAAAATCGTCTGTCCGTCTGTTGTGTTTCTTCCCTTCACGTATACTAATAATAATATTATAATAAACGTACTGCCGTACTATAAGTATACCAGGTGCGAGCATTGCAATAATAATTAATTACAATGTCGTTTTTTCCTCTATAGGCGTGGGAGGCCTGCTGGAAATGTTCTTCGCACGCGGTAGACAATAACTACAAGCAAAATGCGCACACCCTAATTAGAATATCTGTTTTTCCACATCGGCCTCGCCGTCGTCTTATAACGGCTACTTTTTCTTTAGTATTTAAAATGTATAATTGTTTCGAAATTGTAAATCATCCCTGGAAGATGTTGCTAAGCGGCTTATCAGAGACTATATTTCTGCATATTATACCAGTATAATTTTGCAATGTGTTTGTTATGATTATATTTGATACAGAAGCAGTATTCTCTCGACAAACCTTTGGTTTTTTCTTAGATTGGTCGATTCGTTTAGGAATTTCACGCAAAGTATGGCCGTGGTCACAGCTCTTTTTATATACATTTTAGGATCCTAGGAAGCATTACAGCGATGAAGATAATAATCAAGAATAAAAAATTCTAGAGGAGAAAACCAGCTGAATATGAGAGAGATTTGAGATTTTGAATTCTGGATGGTAATGTTCCTCGAGAGCGATGAGCAGGAAAGACAGGCCGCGCGTACGAGTACTAACTTTTTCTTTGCATGCTGGTCATGTTTGAAATTGGAGTGAATTTTCTGTATTAAGTTAAAAAGGGCTCCGAAGCTAGTGTGAAGTGAAATACTTTTTTACTCCATCTATCAAACTCAAATGGTCAATGGCTCATTTATTTGCAATCGTATACGTAATGTGAGATATTTTTTCATTAACCATATTTCTGTTTTTTTTCTAATTCGTAGTGTCATTGTGGTGAACTTATCAAATGAAGTAAAGGAAAAATAATTTTCTAACAGAATTTGCAGGTATCAGTTCCTTTCTCTTCCAATGTGGAAGCATATGGAAAGAAAAGTTGCATTAAATTTGATTGAGATTTGTTTTAATGAACTGGTATGGTGATGAAAGTTTTTCGCAGGTATTGAAGCATTTTTTTTCCAAGTGAAAAATAATCGTTATTGTCTTATTTTTTTATCAGAATACATAATAATATATAGGTATCTCCGGCACTGTTTTATAATTCCTATATCTCTGTCTCACTGTCGATTCCAGATAACAGCTTGACTTATCGACTGTATTGTCTGGATTTATGCGTTCCTGTAGGAAACGTATTATTTGTATATATATGGAGGTACACAGTCAGCTGATTTGATGTCCAGATTATTAGGAACCAGCATTTATACGAGGTAAAGACAAGAGTTTATTTTTGATATTGCTGTGTCTATATGAAGACCTTACAATGAGACAGTATACTAGGGTCTTTAGGTATATGTTACTGGATGAAGGCTTTTTTTAGCCTAAAATCGGAGTCTAAGTACAGGAATTTAATAACTTAACAGAATTATACATTGGACTCTGTGGTTTCAGTTATATTGAATTCAGGCTTGGTCTTTTTGGCAATTCTGAATACCGCTTGTAGCTGAAGGAATATGTGTTTTGTTCCTGACCAGCTGTAGCTAAAGTTAGACTGCCCAGAAAACCCTAGGTGTCTCACAGAAATCTACCTGTTGTATTGCGTACCATTAGGCGTTATGAACGCGTTAAGAACATTTTCAAAAGAAAACGATATGAAAATGTAAATGGGAAAACATCCATTCGGATATAAGTAACAATCACCAAAAATCAAAATTATATGATATATTAATATTCTCACACTGAAATTATTTCTGCGCCTTTGACAAATAAAAATATTTTAATATTATACATGTTCAACATTCCATAAATAATTTTGACCTAACCAAAATATTGTGTCTGTGCTAAGAGGCTGATGCAGGTACATCTCCATATATGAATAGAGTGAGAGACATGATAGAGCATATACCTACCTACTAAAAAATATAAATAAATTTACAGTCTAAAAGAAAAAAATAAATAAAATACCACTCGACCCCTAATAAATATTCAAATTTGACCCGCTATAAATTCTGAAGTAAAGTTATGAGCCTATTAAACAAGACAACATATTAATTTAACAAATAAGTAATAAATTTTTGATATTTTTGTTTTATAATATGAGAAAAAAATAATTTTATGCTTATTCTTAGTTGTTGGTATATTTTTAAGAAACTATAAACCACATAATATTGTTCATAGAAGTTTAATAGCTCCTGATGTAGTACCTATAAGGCATATACCAGAAACAACCTTTTTTGCAGTTGCAGGAAATCCTGATTAGCTCTATCTCAGGACCTATTACGTCTAACTAAACCAAATCAGTGTCCTTTTGTCGGAATTTTAGATACAATGATCAAATTTATGGCTTAACTGATGCGGATTGGGCGCAATTAGTTGGGAAGCACGAAAGCAACGAACAGTCGCACTCTCAACTGCAGAAAGTGAATATATGGCTTTCACTGATTCTGCAAAAAAACATGCTGGGAATTCGTCATTTAGGATAGTTTCTTAGGGCTTGAGACCTGTTCTAGCCTGATGGGGTTGTGAAATTTAGACAGGACAATGATATTGTGGAGGGCTATCTGCATGCCAAACGACATGCTGGGAATTCGTCATTAAGGATAGTTTCTTAGGGCTTGAATGATTGAATTACTACTTCTTAGAAACCATTTCGCCTACACAGACCAAATTAATCTCATTTTGATATTGTAACGAACAAGAAAATGTACAACTGTTGGCAACATCGCTAGGCGTCTAGTCATACTCGAGCTGGCTGTATCGTCGAGCACCTTAGAAGAGAACAGAAGAGACTAGGAAGGTCCCAGAGCTTTCCAGTGCGATGTGGAACACGAAATGTGGTATATGTATAAAAGTGAAGAGACAGACACAAAAACGGTCGATAGTGTAAATAAATTAGTTTTAATTAAAGCTCGTTATTATTTCACACTACGAACCACGAAAAACGTTCATCATGTCATCCAAATCATCCATAACGACTTTTGCCGTAACATTAGGTGGTCAAAATTGACAAAATATGTGAAGATTTAGCAGTTTTAGTAGAATTTAAAAATGATCCGCAGAGCTTTCGAGGTCGATAACTTTATCAGATACAACATATTGTCACACTCGGTATATTGTAATAAAAATATTGCATCCGGTCGAACTAACTATTTTACGCTGATTTAATAATTTATAAAAGTTCATTAAAGTTTATACAAGTTCATGACTGTAATATAGGAATAGACAAGAAAATTGCTGATTAATATTTTTCCATGAAAACGGTACGACCGACGCTAAGAATAGACAATTTGATTGGTCTATATTCGTAAGAGTTGAAAAAAGTAAATTTATAAATATTGTTGTAACAGGAAGTTACAGGGGATTTTTATTTGTAGTAAAGTTTGAAGAGAGTGGTTGGAGAGTTGGCGGCTCAGACCATGAAGATTTAACTCAGTAGAGCACGCTTACCTGAATCTTCAAATATATAGAAATAGATGAGAAAGAGTTAACATCGTGTTTGTTTATCTCAGTAAAATATACCAATTAATGGTGAATATATATGTTTTAATTATCGTGTTTGATGTCAGTGTGTAGATAAAAATACAGTGATTACGATAAAATTGGTTTTGATTGTATTTGAGCAATACTATAGTTGCAGTGCTTGTATAATTTCTGTAACTTAAACATTTTCCAATATTAAATATCTGATATCTTGTCTTATCGATAAATTGATAAGAACACGAAATATAGCGTGAGTTCGAATTTCAAATATAAATAAATAAATATATGCATTAAAATAAATCAGAACTTAAGCCGGGTTCACACTATTGTATTGTGCCTGTTTAAAATTGTTCGATCTGCAGACGATAGATAGTCATACTAATTGCAATGGAATCGTCATCTGCTTGCGGGGAGTGTGCTGTGGTAATCAAAGCAAATGGACGTTCAATTGAGTGTATGGAGTGTAGAACTTGGTACCACAAAGGCTGCTCACAACTTACTAATGTAGAGTTTAATGAACTTGTTTCCAAAGTGAAGAAAAGCAAAACGCATGGATGGATTTGTCAGGCGTGTCGCCTTGTAAGACCAACAAGTAGGCAAAGCCTCGGAGCTGGTTCTCAGCCAATTGCGAAAAATTTGGATCGGTCACAGGAATTGAACTTCAAATTTCCAGATGATATTGACATCATGTTAACTAAGGATAATGTTGACATGAGGGATATTATTAACATTATGGCACAGCTCTATAAATTGATATTAGAGCAGAGAAATGACATTCGACATCTGGTTGAAGATTCCATACGTCAGAAAGAAGAGATGACAAATAATATTGCGAATATTGCGAATAGAATAGAGCGTGTTGAACTTGAACTAGATAATTTTAAGGATCGCATGGTAAATGTAAACGAAAATGACTCTAATGCAAATACCAACCACGAGGATGTAATAAATGAAATTGCAGAACGGCAAAAGCGAGAGAGCAACATTATTATTTATAAAATGCCTCTATCCTCTGACCAATCAGATTCTGATACCGATTGTGTTAAGGATATACTAAACACTATATGTCCGGATATTCAAACGAATGAAATTAAAATTTTGAGAATGGGTAAGAGCAATAACACTCGGAACGGGAATCCGCCTCCTATTAGGGTTACGTTATCATCCAGGGAACAGGTTTTTGACGTAATGAGAAACAAACGGAAACTTCCTGATCGGTACAGAAGTATAAATATATCAACGGATCAAACACGTATGCAAAGGGATGTGTATAAACGAGTTCGTTCACAGTTGGACGAAAGAAGGTCGAAAGGTGAAAATAATTTATATATTAAATATATTAACGGTACACCCACTATTATTAAAGCAAAAAACTGAAGATTAAATTTGGACATTTAAATGTACGTTCACTAATAAAAAATTTTGTGTCAGTTAAAGAATTTTTATCTGTAAATTTGTATGATATTTTAGCTATAAGTGAAAGTTGGCTTGATTATGAATACCCAAGTAAATATGTAACAATTGCAGGTTACAGTTTAATTAGATTAGATCGACCCACAAGGGGTGGTGGTTTAGTTATTTATCACAAAAATGACTTTAAAGTTGAAACTATATTTTCACAAATTAGTGACACAGGTTTAGAACAATTGGGCATTGCAGTTGGTTATCAGCATGTTAAACTTGGTGTTTGTGTTGCATACAGAGCACCCAATATCAGTATTAATTCAATTTTAGAACTATCTGAAAGTTTGGAGGCCTTGCTCATGGAGACAGGTTACTTAATCATGATGGGAGATTTAAATGTGAATTTTTTGCAGACAGGCTCAGCTGAAGTCGAGAAAGTTTTGTCAATATGTAATAATTTCAACTTGATTCAGGTTATAAATGAGCCGACTAGGGTCACTAATACGGGTCAATCACTTATTGATATAATTTGTATCAGTGAAAATCTGATTCTTGATTCGTCGGGTACTGAAGATCTTCACTGTAATAGTGATCATCTGCTTGTCTACTGTAGTCTGTTTTTTAAACTTAATAAGAGAAAACCAACTGCTATTACCTACAGAGACTTTGGGAGCTTTGACACTGTGGAATTTGCAAGTGATGCTGAGCTTATTCCATGGGGTGATGTCGACTTGGTTCAAGACTTGAATCAAAGAACTAATCTACTAAATGATTGCATTTTGAACTTGTTTGACAAGCATGCTCCTGTTAAACATATTCTTGTTAAGCGTCCTTATCAACCGTATATTACTTACACGATTAAACAAATGATTAAACTAAAACAAAGAGCTTTTAAAAGATATTTAAGTACTGGGACCACTGCTTCGAGACAATATTATGTAGAATTGCGTAATTATGTAAAAAGTGCGATCATAGCAGAAAAAAAAGCATATTTTCGGTTTACCTTAAATAATCAGTCTAATCCAAAACAGCTTTGGCGTAGCGTTTCTCAAATGGGATTGTCTACTGGTAAAAGTAAAAATAATGAACTGCCTGAATATCTGCAATTACCCGATCAGTTGAATGACTATTTCTTGAACGCGTCTGGTCAATCTGTCATAAGCGCGGAAAAATTGAGATTTTTTGATAGTAACAGATTTATACAAAATGCTTCTTTTCGATTTGATGCAGTTACGAATAATGACGTGATGAATAGTATGAAATCAATAAAGTCCAATTCTTATGGTGTAGATAATATAAATATAAAAATGTTAAGTCTAGTCATGCCCCACTGTGTAAGCGTTATAACAGACCTTTTTAATGACTCGTTGGGCTCTGGCATTTTTCCTGACATATGGAAAAGTGCCAACGTCATTCCAATTCCGAAAGTGGATTCACCCTCTTCTTACAATGAGCTTAGGCCAATCAACATTTTGCCGGCACTTTCGAAAATGTTTGAACGTCTTGTAAGCAATCAAATTCAGGATTATTTGCGGCTACATAATGTGCTACCTTCTGAGCAGTCAGGTTTTAGGAAAAAACATAGTACTAATACCGCCTTGTTAAAGGTAGTGGATGACTTATCAAGCGCCGTCGATAAATCTCAGTCTGTTGTCCTAATTTTATTGGATCAAAGTAAAGCCTTTGACCTTGTTAACTTTGAAATGCTTTTAGCGAAATTAAGATACTTGGGCTTCGATGATGCGTCTGTGAAGTGGTTCAGAAGTTATCTTTTTAATAGAAAACAGCGGGTTAAGCTAAAATCAAAAATTTCTAGCTTTGGTGAGACGTTGGGGGGAGTTCCTCAGGGCAGCATCCTTGGACCTCTACTTTTTTCAGTATTTACATTTGATATTGGATTTTTAATTCAAAAACTGAAGCTTCATATGTATGCGGATGATGTACAGTTATACTTTCCTTTTGAAATTAGTGAGACAGAAAATGCATTTGTGGATATTAACAATGATTTGGGGATGTTTTCTGGTTGGTGTAAAGACAACGGACTTAGAATTAACCCAAATAAAACGCTCGCCTTATGTATTGGCAATAAACGCAACAGTGATAGTATTAAATTAAATTATGGTGTGTCTGTTGATGACGTTGCTGTTCGATGGGTTTCAAGTGCTCGTAATCTTGGAGTTATTCTTGATGACGATCTCAAGTTTGAATCACACTGTTCTTCTGTATATAAAAATTGTTTTTTTAAGCTTAGGTCACTGCATCAATTGAAACATATTCTTGATGAGGGAACTAAGTTGAAAATTGTTAAGTCGCTTATTTATCCGCATATTGACTATTGTTCCCCAGTATATTATCGATCCTTAACTAACTTTAACCAGAACAAAATTCAAAGGATTCAAAACGCTTGTGTTAGATTTATTTGTAACGTCCCATATCGTGCTCATATCACACCTTTCTTAACTCAGCTTCATGAACCTAAGATAAATCTTAGGACTGAATATTTGTATGTGATGATGCTGTACAGAATTTATACTTCGAAGACTCCCAAATATCTTTATGAATTATTGAGACTACGATCGAGTGTACATGGTGTGAATATACGTTTTAACAATTTTACAATTCCGCAACATGCAAGTAGTAAATTTGAGGGCTGCTTCTCGTATGTTGCACCATCTTTATTGAACAAATACTATAACTTACTGAAACTGCCACCTATACAATTTCAAAATAATTTAAAAGCTATATTATTTAATTAAATCTTAACACGGTCTCAAAAAATTGGATATTTTGTTTTTTCTTTGTTTTCGATGTTTTTTTTTCTTTTTTAATGATTTTCTTTTTTTTTTCTTTTTCTTCTTTATTATTGTGAATTTACAAATATAGGTAGAGTGGAAGAATGGCCATGAGCCAAATCTCTTGCCTTTTGCAGAAGTATGATATTTATATATTATGTTACTAAAATAATATTCATATTATAATATTCAAATACTAAAAGACATAAGGGAGGCTCTACCCTTATTTTCTAACTCTCAAATTGGGACTAGGTGAAGGCACCGTTCCTATTAAATCCATATTCTTATACTCATCTCATTCTTTATTGTGACAATATCAAAAAATCGGAACTCCATCATTTCATGAACTATAAATTTGATCGAAATATTGCGCTTCACTTTGAGGTCAACAATAGCAAAACAATAAATAATAATAGCCACTTTAGATAAACGCGTATACGTTATTATTAGATATTACACTTCTGCGAAATCTCATATATACCATAGTAAGTAGTATTTTGGTATTTATAAAGTCGTCTGAATGTCTGCTATGGACGTTATCTTATTTGGGATCTTTGCATTGTATGATAATTCGATATCTGGAATTTTTGCAGAAGCATCAGCAACAACGGCAGCAGATAGGTACACACAAACACACGAGTATATTTGCCTGTTTCTCTTGTATTTTCAGTAATATATTATAAATAAATAAAATGGCATGGCTGTAACAATAGTAATATTATATCATGCATGTGAAATAGATCTCGGCAGATTGGTATCTTTCAAACATACAGAGATTTATAAGATTTATCTTAATCTATTGGACGTATAGCATTTATATTATTTCGATATATACCTAATCACGGCCGGATGAAAACCATAGATACATTCAGATTATTCATTAAATAAAATTTGGAATTATGGTTTGAACCTCATTGGATCTGTATATAATGAACAACTAGTAGTAGTATGAAGATAGGTAAAGTATTTTGACACCTATACAGGGTAAAATAGTGCTAAGTTATCGACACTGGAATATTATTACAGTTTTGGATTCTACGTCAAATTTCAACTAGACTTTGTGTATCATCTCATGCTTTAAACTGATGTATCATTCGACCCCTACTGATATAGGAAAATTTAGCGCGTTCACAATACTATAACAATACTTAAGTACGAGTAACTAAAATATATATACTAGGTTAATTATTATTTCTCTCATAAATCTTTTATAGACAGATGCGAAATCCATAAAGCATTAATCATTACATTATAGATAATTATTTATTTAATTGCTATTACAAATATTCCTATAATGTTTTTCATTTTATTGGATACTATTAAATTTCTGATTAAATATCAAAAGAAAAAATATTTAGTAGCGAAATCCGTTCAAAAGGTTAGGGTTAAATTCAACCCGATAGCAATCTTCCATTGTATCAGTAAAGACAATAGTAGTGGTATTTCTTCTCGACATATTATTCTGTACATTTGATATACCTATACAGGGTGATTAAACGAAATTCGTATTAACGTAAAAAAAAACAAAATATAAGGGAAATGATAGTACTTTTGTTGGTGTCTTGGACCACTAACATGAAATAGAAATATTTTGCAAACATGAATTCTAAGACGGTCTTAATATGTTGATATTTTCGATTAGCAATATTATAAAGAAAGAAGTAAATTTTGAGTTCTGTCTTTGTAGCTTCATTCCAACTCCTGAGGGCGCTTGATGATGTTCTTTTATTTTGACATATGATTGATTCTGTCTACTCAGAGACAATTAACTTATTGGTATGCACTTTCTATTTTTCTCATAATAATCTAAGTTTTTTTAATATACCAATACATACTATTATTATATATTTTATTTGAAACTGACACTCCACTTTGATGATGGATAATTTATTTCGTTTGAGAAATACATTATATAGCTGATGAGGGGAGATTTACGAAACATAGGTATATCTTTATATACCTAGTAGTTATAAATAAATGAAGTTTGAAGTTTTAATTATGAATATGACCTTAAAGAGTTGTTGGACCATACCAGTAACAAAGAGCAGTAGTTATTTTTTTCATTATCATCAATAAACTAGTATTTGCATGCAAGCATCACATCACAGCATTATAAAAAAATACGCGTGCAGCACAGTACACGTGATAGAAGTGAATACTTCTTTCACGAGAGAGGAAGGGAATACGAATGACGGTACAAAAGGGACAACCGAAGGATAGGCAACGTTAAGCCGCTATATACATAATAGTGCATGGTATAGGATATAGTCTCTCTCTCCCTTATATTTGGTATATGCTTCATCTCTTTTGCGGGACGAAAATTTTATAAATCGTGTCGTTACGCGTCCTTGAAAAATCACTCTCATGCGGCCAAAGAAGTATTCACTTCAATAAATAATAAACCCGAATATCTGTCACATAAAGTAAGATAAAGAACTGATGTTCATAATTTGAACTTAAGACGCAAGGGCTTAATATCTCCACCATTGTATAAAACAGCTTTCTTTCGTCGGTCTTTCACATATATAACGTTGTCCGCTTGTATAATGACATTCGGCTGACCTGAACCCTTTGAGTGTTACTGCATTTAAGAGAAAATTGAGGTCTGCTTTACTCATACCCTAATCGAATGCGAAATTTTGTGTGCTTGTTAATTTTAAATGTACATTGCTTAGGATCGAGGATGGTTTCTCCAGGGGTTGAATTTAAATCAATCGTAGAATGCTTCATACTCCTTTTTGTGTATAACAGGGGCGGCTAGTCCTATGAGGCAAGTGAGGCAGTGCCTCACTAACTTTTTAAACAATTAAGATTTTTTTATTGTTAAATGGCGCATTTTAAGCGCGAGGCACTGCTTCTCGTCCCTATGTACGGCGAGTTGCCACTTTTAATTATTGTTATCTACTACCACATTGATTAATATTAGTCTCCGATTTTTTATTAAACAGAAACTGATCAGCCAACAGTTAACTGAACACATTTTTATGAGTTTTACAAAGTTTTTTTTTTATTTAAAAATTGTACGTATTTTATTTTCAAAGTATCTATTATATGAGTACACATTCCATTTAGCTATATCAACGTTAACCTTAAACACATTAATAACAATTGGGGTTTTCTTCAATTCTGTCTAGCATAGTAGGCTCGTATTATTGCAGCAATATATTAATGTGTGTGAAACAAAGATGGTAAGTCCGGCATTGCCTCTTCAAGCGTTTTTAGATGTACAGCAAATTGAGTGACAAAGACAAAGATAAATGAGGGGTAAAATGCCCCATCCAAGTCTGTCTATATTCCCCATTTACTACTTAGTATTCGCTCGCTTTGATCTTTGTTCAATTCATATTTACTGTTTTCTTTTGCTTTCTTATGTTTTGATTATAATATTATTATAGTACCTATATACGCATTAAATTTTGTAAATTATCATGCAGTAGGTTGTGCATTTATTTAATTTCTGGTTTTTCTTTATAATAATCGTAATAAATTAAGGGAGACTAGGGACACGCAATAAATACAATAAAGTAATAGGTATTTAGTAAAGGTGCGCTCATTAATTGGTAATCAACATTTTTTTTACCTTTGTACTGCCTCACAACAAAAAATTATTATAAGTTTCATAATGTATTATTGTTTTGATTTTTTTTATACGCAAATAAATTTATATTATTATTTTGACTGCCATGATAATTTTTAACATTTAACTGTTGTTAAATTACTTATAGAGCATATTGTAACACTTGCTCATGTGTAGGGAAGAAAGATGCAAATGGGCAAATTTGTGAATTCTATTTTTTTCAAAAACCAAATTTGGTTAAATTTTGAATTTAACTGGTTTTGTGTTAGTTTTTCCTAAACTGTTACACTCAGTACCAGTATTTCATATATTTTAGGACAGAGATAATAAATAATAATACTATGTGACATCTCCAATAATATGAATTATTGATATGTGTACACTGTCATAAGGTCACGTGTCTGTGATTGCGGCCGCGCCAGTGTTTTGTTTGCTCTACACACTGTCTTCTCTATAATAATATGGCAATACAGGAAGGGGGAATGTAGTGACTTAATGGTCCGGAAGGACAGTAGCGCCACCCTATCATCATATTGTTATTAAGCGTGTGTATAAATGTGTCACAAAAATTCTACGCAACTTGACTTTTGAAAGGCAGAGAAATTGATTCAAAAGATAGTAGGATAGTGTCCTTATATAATAGCGAAATTGGATTGTTTGAAATTTTGTTAACGAAAGAGCTCTTGTCTTTGTGAAATCTTAAGTTTTCTACCGTAATTTACATCTTGCTAAATTGACGGTAGTAAACATATGAAGGCGTCTTGTTAATAAATTAAAGAGCAGGTGTTTTTTACATTATTTGTATTATAGGTAGGTAGTATTTATACATTTAGGTAGAGTCAGTAAATAAAAAGAAATTATCATAATCGTAATCTGGACATATGTTGATATTATTCAGTTAACCATTGTATTGTTATTAGACTAATTTTAATATTTATAGTAGTACCTGCCTACCACAATACGAAAGCTGGTACGGTAGATTTTCTTTAATTTATAAGAGTAGAAGGTTTGAATGGAAATGGTAATTTTGTTAACATTCTCTTTATATTCTTTAACATTTAGATACTTAACTATTTAACGCACTATAGTACCTACTAATAAAAGGTTGTGAACTCTTTATTTTATGAAAACATCACATTAATGATCATATTATATTGGACCCTTGGTTTATATAAAAAAATTATAAAAATTAATCTAATCCAGAGAACTTATTATGTGTTTGATGATGACAATGATTTATGGCAACATTTTAAAAATATTGTGAATCTATACAGGGTGTCCCAATATATAATAAATTAATTCTAAATAACTAGTTTATTTCAAATGGAACACCCGCTATATGAGTTGAAAATTAGATGCACAAAGTAATTATTTGTCAAATGTCATAATACTTTCCTATGGATAACTCTTGACGTTTTCGTGGAAAATAATAATAATAATAATAAATTAATTTATTGGCATGATTTGAGTACAACAACAAAAAAATAATAATTAAAGCTAAAGGGTTAATATGCAGTCTTATTTTAAAAAAGATACAATCCCATTTAAAAAGAGAAATGCCAAAAGGTTCAAGCTCAGCAAAGCTGATTTTCAGCAAGAACCTAATATACCTAATATACAAATAAAAAAAAATATTAAAAAACATAGAAAGAAGATAATAATAAACTACAAAAATAATAATAATAAAAATTTAGACTATAATTGTATAATCAAACTCAAACTACTTCCCAAGCACAAACAATTACTGTCACACAGCATTAAAATCAATGAGAGTAGCCTGCTCAGCAAACAATTTTTTGTATAGTAGTCTTTTAAATTTTGCATTTCGGAAGGCTTTAAAATCAGGATCAATTTCATTATATAGCTTGGCCAATTTATAGCTGAAGGACCTTCGAAACATGGTTGTTCGATGCTGCGGAACAGTAATTATGCCCTTGCGTCGGACGTTCACATTGTGCACATCAGTGCGGTAGGTAATCCTTTGAAACAAATATAGCGGAGTTTTAGATAAAATAATTTTGTGAAAAAGGACCAACCAATGTAACTTTCTTGTATTGGCCATATTAAGCCATTTGATGGTGGACAGGGTGTAAGAGATTCGGTCGTATTTTCTTATCCCAAAAATTAAGCGCAAAAATGAGTTCTGGAGCCGCTGAAAACGTCCAGAGTCAATCTTCGTGAGGCATGGGCCATATACATAATCACAGTAATTCATGCGTGATAGCACTGCAAATGCATATATTCATAATATTGGGGCGATTTTTAATTGAATCTCGTAGTTTCATGTAGACCACCCTGTAAGACAGAATACATTTTTGGAATTTTTTCATAATACAGTTTTTTATCTGTGACATTAGATTTAATTCATTTAATAAAAAATGCGAACCTATTCCAAATGAGAAAGAATAGACATGATTTTTATTCTGGGACAATGGTCCAAAAACGATTTACTGGCATCGCGAGTTTACGCCCAAAGGTTCCCGGCGCAAAATCATCCCAAAAAGCGGTCTTCGAGAGACTCTTAAGGCCACCCAAACACAGTGCAACTGCATCAAGAACTTGTCAATATTGATTTTAAATCGTGTTGAATTTTGTACTTGGGCAGGAACAAAATCATCGAATATGAAAACTTTTTTAATAACGGACATGAAGGAGCAAATAAACGAAGCGTTTAGAAGCGTTACACCAGGTTAAAGTTGTTGAAGGATATAAGAAAATGTGCCTAGAGTTCAATCATTTTGAACATTTATTATAAAATGTATCAGTATTTTGTATATCTTGTTATTTAATTTAAGTGAAAAATGTATTAATTTATTATGCTATTGTTTAAATATTTGGTTTTGTTAAATTCTCATAACTGACTTGACAAATAATATAATTTTGAAAATTCTTCCTATTATTACCAATATAAATATCTTTTTCCATGCAAAATTAAAGATATACATATCTATAGGATAATCTTAATGATAGTTAATAGACAATCAATTTTCGCATCATCAAATACAGGGTGGTCTACATGAAAATAACAGGTTCAATTAAAAATTCGCCTAATATATGCATTTTCCACGAAAACGTCAATAGTTATCCATAGGAAAGTATTATAATATTTGACCATTTGAAATACACAAGTTCCACCCTGTATTTAGTACTGGGGCTTGTTTATATTTGGCGTAACAAGTTATGAGTGGGTATATTTATAAGCCCAGATTGGCTAAAAAAGAACAAAGGAATAGGTGTCAATTTTTTTATTCAAATTATGTCTATATTTTTACAAAAAAAATAACGGTTATCTCTCTCAATAACTTCTGTCTAGTTAGCTTCAGCTTTAGAAAGCTAAAATCATTTGAGAACTAATAATCACAAACAACTTTTTTGTTAAAAGTATCATCTTTTCCATAGCAAAACATCGCCAAGCACACCTAATCACGTTCAACCTTTGTATCTATGAAAAAACTAAAAATTCAATGAATTTGTGGCCGACTAAATATTAAGGAAAAAAAATATGGCAAAGGATCTTAATGCTAAACTTAATAATCAATGTGGCTTGTAGCCCACAAGGCAACAGGGATTAGACTATAATATAGCTGCAAAGTTGCGTTTAAGCCTCATAAGGATATCAAAAAATTTTCAGTTACATAAAACAAAATACAAAGCAGGAATGGGTATTGTGTAAATCACCCTGCGATGTAAAACAAACTAATGCCACACCTATTTCTATTTATTATTAATAATATTCTGTTCTAAATTTGTAAAATCTACAAATTCTTCCATGTCATACCTGTTAAAATCACGAAGCAGACTCCTAAGGTATAAAAATGTTTCTAATTAATTTGATACCCACTGACCAACTCATGAATAGAAAAGAAATAAAAATGATTCTACCTAAACTTTCGATTCAGAGTAACATATTAAAACAGAAGAAAAAAAATAAACACATTCTTGTATAGAATGAAATCCCACTCAACGTAGCTGAATTTATGAACCTTTTTCCTTTGGCGTTTAAACATTATATTTTTTCTTTTCTTATTATAAATATTAATAATAATCAAATGGGCTCTTTATGCCTTTTGAAAAATTTCCCAATGTATACACGTTATTTATGGGTTTTCGTTTTGTATTTCAATTTATCCTGTTCGAGGCTGTTTTGTGGGCGTGTGGTAGCCCAACTAATAAAGTGAAGATGGACACTTATTAGATTAACGTAATTATATGGTTATACATAATATACGAAGAGAGATGAAAGGATGTGCACTTTTCTTTTTGCTATCATTAACATAAGGGTTATTTAGCATTCATCAGCAGGCATTGCTCATTAGCGTTTGTTTTTAGAGCTTTCAGAAATTGATCCTGGCTTTTTTCGACCGATCGGATAATTTTTTTGTCAGAAATTAACGTTTTTGTTCACGCTAAAACAGAAAATGGGCATCAGTGATCGGAGAAACATTTTTCCTGATCCAATTTGTCACTTTTGAGATCAATGAAATGAAAAAAATGCCAGCTATAAATTCACTCAATTAAGTGTCAAATCTCTTAGTTTTCAAAGAGTTCAATATGCATTTGGATTTTGCACAAGAAATGAATGAACTCCACATGAAACTTTGGCCATACGATGCTATTCTTGCTGGAAAAATACGAAAAGCTAGGATAAGTAAGAAAAAAACAAAATTTTGACAAAACTCTATTATAAATAAAAATTTACTGAAGTTGACTTTCTTACAACTTACCAACAACATGTTCTTTGATTTGTCGATAGAGCGTTCTGAAGTTTGGTTGAAAATGCTCCTTCATGTTTTTCCTAAAATTCAATATCAGATAATAATGCATGATGAGATGAACTAGCGCTGAGATTGAATTTGACCCACATTTTCCCTGTAGTTTGAAACCAGAATAATAAATTTCTTTTGTTCAGAGCTCTAAATTTCAGGACAATTAAGTTTCCCGTGTGGTTTCTTTCTCAACTGTGTCCAAACTAAAACTAAACGTATAAATAATACCAAAGTAAAGAGCCAACTCTGCAAAACAACAAAATTATAAATATCAGCTAAAACTTCATATGAACTGACCATGATATACCAGACAAGAAACAAGAAAAATTATATAAATGGGAGGCATACACCGTATAGTAATAAATACTGTGGTCGAACAATATTTTTGCGGTTCCCGAAAATTAGGTCCTTCATCTTTATTGCCTGCCAACGTGGCGTATATGGTCAGGATAAGAAAGAAAATAACCAACAAAAAAAAAATAAATAAATAAATAAAAGAATGAAGAAAAACCGATATAAGTTTTTTGGTTGAACGTATATTGTCCGAACGCGAATTCCCGCAGTGAGATTATGTAGCTTATATATTTTATTATACGGGGTGTATAGTAAACTACGATTATTATTAACAGAACTAGTGATAGAATCTTAAGAAAATTAATAGACCCAGAATCTATCTTTGACACAATTTCTTGTGCCTACAATATTCCACAAGTTTTTCAAGAACGAACAGTGTAAAGTCAGCGGTTACACTTTGGTGCAATGGTTTACGTTTGACTCTCAAGGATAAAACTAGTTGCCATACATTTTATTGTCTTTTATTCGCTACAATTCCACTTTGGATGGGGAATATGGCTTAATGTAGACTCGGAATTACCATGGAATGATATATAATGTAATTTATGACCACATGTCTGACCTATGTCAAGCCTAACTCATATGGAAACTAGAATTTAAATATTTTATGATCGTTAATTTTTTTAAGAATATAAATCTTCAAAATTGACCTAACTCAAATCATCTAAGAGCGACATCTGAAAATTAGGACCAATGATGAGTTTTATTCAAAATATCCTTCTGCGCCTTGATTTTCTATCATATTTAAGGTCCTGAAGCTCGTAATGAGTTGGTTGCTGTAGGCAAACAATCGGAGATCGCATGCGTAGACATCAGAGAAGTTTAAGCGATCATGAGTTGTTATGCTTTATGATGGGGAATTGAAGTCTGGGGATTTCAAGCAAACATTGATTAAAAGCAGAAATACTTGAGGCGAATTTTATGTACGGGGTGATCACGTATATTTAATTAATGAATTAATTATGAAAGCACTTAATTTACTTCAATTTCCATAATTTAAACTTTTTTCTAGGTGCCCCATTTCATGAAATTTTCTATAAATTTGCTGGCACGTTCCCACAAATTCTTACAGCTAAGTTTTAGCAATGAACCAATATCCAAATCTAATAGTAATTTATCAAAAATTGTTAGTGCAGGAAAAATATTTATTATTGTCACAAAAAATTAAGATAATCAATTTAATTGAAAAGGACAAGTGTTGTGTGCAAGGACAACAACAATAAGGAACAATACAGTCAATATGACAATAACTGTCAGGTTTAAAAAGTATGAATTAAAAATGTCACACAAAAAATGTCTCTTCAAAAACAATGTAATATAATACAATAATTAAAGGCAATTTACACAAGTTTAAGTCTTATTGCATTCAACATTTGGTCCTTCGAGCCGGATTGTACTTTTCTGTGAAGGTACAATATTCAATTCAATATCCACGGGGCGATAAGACTGAAGTTGTGTAAGAGGCGGCAAAAAGTCAATTACGGAAAGAAGCGTTGCTCAGCACGACTTATTCAAGGAGTTCCACAATAAGGTAAAGCTCGGGAGTGACAAGTAAGTGCCCATATTTTTCAATTTTATTTGAGTGTGAGATTTTAAACAGGGTATCTGAATAGCGACATTTTCAGGCTATTTTGGTATATTTTCATTACAATTTCAATGGTAATCTTGGCTGAGTTAAGGGATTTAGACGAACAGTTTTATCGCCCCATGGATATTGAATTGAATATTGTACCTTCACAGAAAAGTACAATCCGGCTCGAAGGACCAAATGTTGAATGCAATAAGACTTAAACTTGTGTAAATTGCCTTTAATTATTGTATTATATTACATTGTTTTTGAAGAGTCATTTTTTGTGTGACATTTTTAATTCATACTTTTTAAACCTGACAGTTATTGTCATATTGACTGTATTGTTCCTTATTGTTGTTGTCCTCGCACACAACAAGTATTCAAAAAATATTAAGTACAATACGTAAAATTTGTACTTACATAACGATTATGATCGTCGACATAGCTGATCTTTTTGTTAATTTCACATTGAAAAATATTTAAAACCAAATAATTAAGGACTAAATAATGTAAACGCGTTAAAAATCTTTAAAGATTAAATTCACTGCTCTTAAAAGCTCTAAGGTTACAACTAAATTGGTATGGGAATGTCAAAGAGAACTTAGGGCCTTGGAGGATCACAATAGGGGTAATCTAGTGTGGACACTCGGGAATTAAAGGCATGATTTTTGTCGCTTCCAAAAGTCAAAGACCCGCCAAAATAAGAGAGTTTTTTGACAAGAGAACTGATGTGCTCCAACTCAAGGGATACTTAATGCATTTTTTATTTTATTTTATTTTTTGTTGGAGGCGCCGGGTATAATTTAGTGCGTATATTTAAATTAGGTATTTTTCTGGATAAAAATTTCCCAAATTGTCTAATCTAAATTTTGTCTTTCGCAAACAAACTAACCAACTGTTTTAACAGAATTCAAAGCCTTTTCTCTGTGTACATTACTAACTAGTGTCCAATATTATTATGAGAAGACCAGTCAAAAAAGAACTGAGTTGACCCCGCAATCAAAAATGTATTCTTGTGCGTGTTTCATTTTTCTGGGTGGTCCTAAGACTGATTCTGATTGACAAGTGACAGTTTGAGTATAAATTGTTCCGTACCAATATAAAATATATTAAATGAAATTGAATTTAATGAGTTGTCGAGCTATATTCTCGATGACAAAAACATAAAGTAAATATTTACCATGGTTGTTTGTCAATGAATATTTTAATGTTTTTTGGAGAAAATGTAAATTAAAACACATTTGAGGGAGCATATTTAATTAGTTATTTTATCGAAGTATTTCGTTCCACATTGGACTTACATTTGTCATAAGCAACAACGTCCCATTATCGAACTCTAAAAGTTCGTCAGTACACTTTATTTGTCCATTAAATCGTTGCTTTAATTTAAGTACACTGTTCATAAAATGAATGTAGTTATGATTTTTCTGTAAGAATTTAGCTTTAAGTGGATTATTTAATCAGAGTACACATAATATATATTTACCAGGAAATCAAAACATGAACCAAAAAAAGTAAACCACTACATCGCTTTTTTTGATCTCAAAATACACTTAGCGCCTGCTGAGATATTCGAGGGCGGTGTATATGGGGGTGGGAATTTCCACGATTACATATCGTGACTACCCCTCTCAACCCCTGTTATAACGTGCTTTTCCTAGATATAATATATTATATTATGCTATGTGAAGGAGAATAAGCGAAAAAAATTATTACATATAATAATATAAAAGACGGAAAATAAATAATAAACTCTCTCTCCAGCCGACAATAAAGGCACTTTATTCGTTGATGGCCGCCTGGTGAGATTTAATTTCTAACATGTGTTTCGTTTTCGCAAATTTCGCACCATTTTTTATGCGAGTAGGTGCTATATTTTTTGTGTTCATTTACAAAATGGAAGTGAAAATCTCTTGGTATATATCAAAATGCTATAATATTTATTAGTTGTACGTGGTTTTCAAATATCCCAGTAGTAAACAGTGTAATATTTCCCCAATTCCTCTACTCCACAAATCTTTAAAACCACATTGTAGCACTGTCAAATTATGTTAGTATTCAGAATTATTATTAAACAAGATCCTCAACTTAGTCCATTGGTCGCTTGATTCATTTAGAATTAATATTTATTACATTTGTCACAGTTGTCATATGGATTATGGATTGTCATATCTCAGATTTTTGGCATCGTTGTCAGATTTAGTTTAGGCTAGTATATAAAATTTGAAATATATTTATCGGCCAGAATATTTTCGTAAAAATAAATTGATAATAAAATTTTCCTGAAAGTAAAATTAAAGTAAAGCTTGGATAATTTAAGTTTGTGGTTTAATAGGTATTTGCACTTGTGTTGAGTGTATAAATAGAATTCGGATTGATTGATTGATTTCGGTATTACGCCAATAATGAGTAGATAAAATTTTTCAAATAAAGTGTGACATCTGCGCTTCTCGTAATTTTTCTTCGTTGTTGTCAGATTTTGAATGAAGTGAATTGAATGCAATATAAATAATATGGATTTTAAGTTTATGTTTAATTAAGCATCTGGGCGTGTGTCGGGTGTAAAGAGATTTCGGATTAATTACGCTATTGCGGAAATAATATCTGAGTACGAGGTGTAGGATAGAGATAATGTCAAAGATATTCTGGCAGCAGAGCATTGTAAGCTAATATGTTGTTTTGATGATATTTTTCCATATTACTAAAGTTTTATTACAACAAATATACCTATAGTCCTGCTGCTACTACCTGTTTTGTAATCGGCTAATCGCCCACCAGAAAATTGATATCAAACATAAATATACAGAGTAATCAAAAATATATTTATATTAAATCAACTATTCACTGTAAGAGATCCCTCTCTTACCATAATAAAGGCCTTAATATTAAAGAGTCTGTGGCGCTTATATACCATAAATACCTAATATATTATTTTATTAAAAACTACATTCATATGTGTTGTGTATGTCTATAATACATAAACATATGGGTACTTTTTGATGGTACCATACGATAACTGGTCGCTGGTTCCCCTATGGGCAGACGCCAGACGACATTCCATAGTGCATTCGGTGCCCAAAAACAACACCAGTCATATTTTAAAAATAATATCTCCCGAAATAAATAAAAAACCAAAATGAAAACAAATACAACAGCAACAAGCGCGACTCAATGGCTTTGTTTAAATGTGGTTTTGAAAGAAAATATATATAGACATTAATTTATTTATTTTTTTGAATGAATATTCAAGTTTTTACTATAAGTTCATTTACCTAGGTTGTTTTGTAAAATGGGTAATCATTAAAATTTATTGCTCGATTACAGTCTTAAATAAACGCATGAAAAAGCACTGTAAACCAAATTTGTTTATTTGAACCACGTGCGGGTCTGATTATATAGGCCATTGGAGCATTAAATAGGCTATTTCGAAAGATGACTGTGTGAGGTATTATAAACTGCTTGACCGATTTTTGCCTTCAAGTCAAAGGCAAATATTTTAATATCCAGAAGAGATAGAGGCATGCGTTTTTGGGATATTAAAGACAAATTATTTGGGATTATGGCCATGTAATAATAGACCTTTTCAGAATTAGGCTTTAATTCGCATATCTTGACATAAGTTGTCAGTTTTAACATAAACAAGAATTAACAAATATAACAACAATAATTGAAAGTATACAATATGATTAAATATATAACATTCACCCGGAGCTGCTTTCTCAAGAATACGTTAAATACTCCGGTTTCTTTTTATTTCTCGTGGATTTACGCAAATTCTGGTCTTAATCCAAAAACTCTTTATTGCCGTTCTGATCGTTCGTGGTCGATTGTTGTTCTTCAACGTTATACTTGTTTGTTATCGAAGCTTCTTCTTCTCTTTCTTCATGCGTACTAGATTGGCAATCGCGTTGACTATTCGTTGGTTGGTCTTCTGCATCATTTTCCAATAGTCGTAAGTCACCTCGTGGCGCCAAATGTTTCGTGGCAACTGTACCTTCTCTTCCATTGTCGTATCTTATTAAGGCGTAATCAGAATTTGCTTCTAAGAGTTCTACTTCTTCAACAAGTGGATCAAATTTACTTCTACGTACAAACTTTTGAAGTAAAACTTTGTCAGAATTTTTCATCCAGGAAGGAATAGAAGTTCCACTAGTAGATCGACGTTGGTAAGTAAATAAACGTTCATGAGGAGTATAATTTGTTGATGTACATAACAGAATTCGAATGGAGTGTAAAGGATCGTGTATAACCAATTCCCATTGACTTGTCGCAAGTTTACGCGATTTTAATGCAAGGCTTATAGCTTTCCAAATAACACCATTGTATTTTTCGACTTGACCATTTCCTTGTGGATTATATGGTGTTGTTCGACTTGAGGCTATACCCTTGGAATGTAGGTAGGATATGAATTCTTGAGACGTAAAACTGGTTCCACGATCAGAATGTATGTAATTAGGCATTCCAAATAAACAAAACAAATGGTTCAGGCATTCTATGGCAGTTTGGCTAGAAGTATCTGCACAAGGAAATGCTCAAGGAAACCGCGAATATTCATCAACAACTGTAAAGAGGAAGGAATTTTTAGAAGAACTCGGTATCGGACCCTTAAAATCAATATTTAATCTTTCAAACGAGGCTGAATCTAGGTTTAATTTCTGCACATATCGGGCATGCGGCAATCATTCGTTTAATTTCTTCTAAAGAATGCGGCAAATTTCGAATTTTAATAAAATGATGCATTCGGGTGACCCCAGGATGGCATAAGGACGAGTGTAACTCAAAGAGTTTGTTTGTAATATTATTGCATATTCTTGAAAAAGCATCAGCTGCCCTATTTGATTTTCCAGGACGATAAACTATTTCAAATTTGAAACACGAAAGTTCTATGCGCCAACGGCTTTAATTCGCATATCTTGACATAAGTTGTCAGTTTTAACATAAACAAGAATTAACAAATATAACAACAATAATTGAAAGTATACAATATGATTAAATATATAACAGGCCATAAGGTTAGATTTTTTAATAAATATTGATTTTTTTCTCGTAGTTTAAGTTTAATATTTTCGAGATATTATCTAGGTCTATTAAATGCAAAAAATAATAAAAATTAATAAAGAACCAAATAATTAATAATAATTATTATTAATGGGTTGTAAAACAGAATTCCAGAGCAGTCTTAAATTACAATATCTCTTTTAAAGCGAAAACACAACGTGCAATATGTCATGACAAATGAAAAACTAATGACAGCCGTATTATAAATGATCCGGATTGGTCTAATGAAATGATAATGTTAATGAGGCACATTCCAAAGGTGACATGACCTCGCTCTTGCTTTTCTATCTCGGTTAGAATGAGAATATGTATCTAAAAGATAATATAATATAACCCATATCCATATGTAGACAATAATATATGCCAAAATCCTACGGAACAATAAATTAGAAATATACGTTATGTCTAATATACAGGATGTATACATAAATAACATTGGCCGAATTTATGTTAAAAAATCTTTTGAAACATATTATATAACATATTTTTTGGGATTTTAGGTTCATATTTATGTTAATGCAATATTTTTGAAATAAGATAATTTTTTATTCCCACATCACAATGTTATTTTAACGACGTTTCGTTGCTTATTTGAAACTTCATCTGGTTTCTTATTGGCACAAATTTTGTAATTTTCAAAACCACATGGTATATTAATATTTGCCAACATGTAAACAGTGTTTCTATCAAGACATGATAGTATCTAAAGTTGTCATTGGATAAGATGTTTGTACAGCTTCACAAATCAGTGGACTTCCCACGAAAATATACTTTAATAGTCAATATAAACGACGTATATTTGTTATATTGATGTACTAGCGACTGAAAGGTATGTCGCTGTTATTATAAATGTATCTAAAAAACTGAGCTGTTTCAAAAGCACTTAAAAGTGTCAACATGCTCTAAGTTATAATACTCTTGTTACAATAGAGATTTTTTGCGCTTTGCACATGTGATAAAACGGCATATAAACACGTTTTAATGCACATTATTATTGTATAAAAGTTTTTGATCGGCATAGGAAAAAAACTAAACATGCGGTTTGTGTGTTGCGTTTTGTAAAATCTGTAACGACCTGATCGGAGCGAATACTTTTTTTCTGATTCGGTCCGCTAAAAGGCGTAAGTTATTTTGTTTTAATAGATCGGCTTTATGAAATATTAAAACGTGTTGTGCGACAAAAAGGTGATACTTTTAACACCGCAGATTGGGATTTGGCCCTCTAGCAAAAAGAGTTCGTTCCTAGGAAAGATATCTTTATCATCTTTGTATGCCGACATGTATATAATTATTTATTATCAAACATTAAATAAATTTATAATTATTATAGATGCTGGTTAATTTTTCCTTTCGAAACATATATCAGAATCAATACATTCGATATTAAAATGCTCACGGGCGCGCAGTTTATATTGGATTACGCTTACCGAAATTTGTGTAAGCTCTGGGATTAGAAAAATGATGTTTATTATTGGTTGTACGAATTGGAGCTAGAAACTTCTCTCTGAGATAAAAATTTAGGACAGTCAATCAGGGAATAGCAGATTTTGAACAGGAAGATCTGCTTGTAAATATCTCTACATAACTAAATGTTTTCTCTGAACACTTTCTATATATGTCTCATGAAGTAGAACCATATACTCAAGTTTAGACCGTACAAGAGTGTTGATACAATGTCAAATCATTATTGAAGCCTAATCTTCTAAGTGCACCTGTAAATAAACCGAAATCCCTCAGTCCACCTACAGTTTCAGCGGTAACTTCATCAGTGGACTTAAATTTCATTCCAGCAAGCATACTTTTGAGATCTGAAAACAGGAAAAAGTCGCTGGGGGCTAAATCTGGAGATTACGGTGGGTGGTTAAGCAATTCGAAGCCCAATTCATTCAATTTAGCCATAGTTTTCAACGATTTCTGACAGGTTCATTAAGATGAATACTGTGTATATCGTAGGAGAATCCCATTCAAAAAAAAAAAAGTAAATATCAAATCAGTTCAATCGTCTTACTGGTTTTGCACTTTGTTAAGGTTTAGGTGATGCTTGTTGCTTGGACTTCGGTTCATCTTTTCAGTTGCAAATCTACCGCAAGACAACATAAAACTTAGTGAAGGATACTGTAAAAAGTAAGAGTTATAGAGTTTGGCACTCTGGTATGGCTGTTGGGAATTGTTTCGGTGCGTCACTCATTTATGGTCCTGAAATTGCGCTTCGCTACGCTGCTGAGGATAAAATGGTCTAGTTCATTAGTGATGGCATTAACCAGACATTGCATTTATCTATTAGATGTTTGTCGTAGTGAGGATTGCATGTATTTACATATCTTGGCTGGCGGACATCTCACTAATAGACGTGCAAGGCTGATCGATATTTGTGTTTTTATTACGGCTACGAATTCATCAATATCATGCGCATGCCTTCATTCAATTCAATTGAATTGAGGTTTTGATAATTTAAACAAATTAAAGTAGTGAAAAAACGATTCAAATTGAGTGATCTACTAAAATCTGATAAAATTTAACGAAGGTGAAACCCGAAACGCGATTCCGTATCAAATGACCAAGTTTAGTATACTTTTAACATAATTTTAATGCTTTATTTACTAAATCGAACTAAGAAAGATATAAAAAGATTAACAAAAGCATCACACCAAACTAGCCAAACATTTTGGTAAATATTTTGATATTCTAGAATAAATCAAGGCAATTAACACAAACTTAAATTTATTTGATTTGGTTATAATTTAAATTATTAACATTGCTGAACTTTGCATCGAGTAGGCTGTTATTAAAATTAACGAGCCGGCCCTGCATATAAATATACGCGTTTAGTTGAAGAAACTTCAACGGCGACAAATTTAATTTTATCACCGATTTAACTCATTCAAGGAAAAAGTAAGATTTTTCCTTTCCCAAGCATCCATCTTGTATACATAAATGGGAAAACAGTGTCGGTGGCTTATTTTTTGCAACCATTTGGCAACGTTAATACATTTCAAGCGAAATAATGTGTGAAACGATAAAACGATGTATATATACAGGATTTTCTAAATTATGCTAGTTTTTTTTTATTTCAACAGTGTATAACTAGCTGCATTCGGTTGCTATGTTTGTAGAAGCTCTTAAATTAGTGATAATAAAGCCTTTCGGATTTTTATGTATAATACGCAGGACCTTAAATAGCCAGGGTCTCAAGTGGCACTTTGTTTTTGAAAGGTAATTCCATTCCATTGTGGTTTGAAATTGATGTAAAAAAGGTCTTTGTAACATAATATATCTACAGAAATAAGGCTCAAATTGCGATCAATTTTCTTCCATGCAATAGTAAAATATTTGTTCGACAGTTGACGAACAGTCTGAGGCTATTCACTATTCGGTTTCGACTGCTGTTAAACTTTTACTTACGAAACGGTAGGATTAGTTTATGACCAGTATTATAAGTAACAACTCGCCAATACACTCAGTTGCAGTCCTGGAGGCAATAGTTCCGACGAATCGAATACATCGATACATTTCTTGCATATCTATTAATGAACGAAAGTTGACATTTTGAGCATCGGCGTCAAATTAAATGTGTAAATATATAGTGTGATTGTACACAATTTATCTTATACGAAAAATTAATCTCATACTAACTTATATGAATTTCAAAACAGTTATTGATGACGCCACATTCTTCTGAATAGGTAATCGAAATATACTCGTACATACGTTTTACTGCTTCGGTAAAATGTAGTAAATTCTGATCTCAATTACATGCATTTCTTTATACTAATGAAATGAATTCACATCAATAACTTTTGCAAACGATTTATATTAGCAGTCAGTAAATGCATACAGTTTTAGTTTCAACTCGCTCAATGACACATAATTTATTAAATTATGACTATGTAATAAATTTCACAACATTTCTGTGTGAAATGTTGAAAATAATTTTGTATCTACGAGTATTATAGCCTTATGGAAACTATTAGCATTTTGTCTGAAGCAACTTTTGATAAAGCATTGCTTTTTGATGAAAAAAAATACAGTGGAAACCAAACAATGGCTTGAAAAACATTATCCGAGCTCTGCTCCATCGAGACAAATGGTGGAGAAGTGGATTGCTGAATTTAAACGTGGTCGTACCAGCATAAATGATGCAGAGCGCAGTGGACGCCCAAATGAGGTCAAAAACGACAAAAAAATCACAAATTGGGTATGAACCAGGGGCGTAGTGACCAGTGTTCCGCGTATTCCACGGAACACGGGCCCGGTATCCTCAAGGGGCCCTTCTCTCATCTTTTCTATATTAAATACCTATAAATTCTAGGATTTTTTTACATTTATTTGACTTGATTAAAAGTTTTATCAGAAATTATATTATTGACTTCATGTAACAAAACAGAGGCTGACGAAGCAAATTATTTGAAAACACAAATAGAAATATTTGAAACTATCATATTAATCGTTTTGCAAACAAAAATTTTGAAATGTCCTGATGCTCTTTCGAAACTACAGCAAAACCTTGAACAAGCCTCAAAAATGTTTAATACTGCTCTCGAAAATATCAAAACACTTAGAAATAATTTTGGTATATTGATAAGCGAATCAAGTAGTTTGGCTGCGGAATGGAGAAAAAAGGTGGAGTTTTCACAAAAGAGAATAACTAGACCTAAACGATTTTTTGATGAAAAGAAAAATCATTTCAAGTAGAATCAAATGAAGACTGGTTCAAAATAAAAGTTTTTTATACAACGTTCGATATCTCAGTTAAAAAATAGTCCGAGATAAGTGAAATTTGCCAACTGCAGATGTGTTAGGTGATGATTCAGTCTCTGATGCGAAATTGTATCGGATGGGTCAGGAATTGTAAGTCAAATATTCCGATGATATTTCCGCTCACAGTCGACCAAAAACAACAACGAATTGATGCTGAGGAGTGTTTGGCGCTGTTAAACTGCAACAAAATGGAATTCTATCGTCGATATGTGACAAGAGATGAAACATGGCTTCACTATTACACACTAGAATCCAAAAGACAGTCAGCTGAGTGGACAGCAATGGACG
This sequence comes from Apoderus coryli, assembly GCA_911728435.2. Classification (NCBI taxonomy): domain Eukaryota; kingdom Metazoa; phylum Arthropoda; class Insecta; order Coleoptera; family Attelabidae; genus Apoderus; species Apoderus coryli. The sequence goes on from OU452212.1 coordinate 7,149,853, forward strand.
AACCCAATCCAAAACGAGCAAAGACGCAACAGTCGGTCGGTAAGGTGATGGCGTCTGTATTTTAGAATGCGAACGGAATAAGATTCATCAACTACCTCCAAAAAGGAACCACCATCAACAACGACTGTTATACTGCATTTTTGGATCGATTGAATGCTGAAATCGCAAAGAAAATTTAATGAAGCTTCAAATTGCTTACCTACCCACCGTATTCTCCAGATTTAACCCCCAGTGACTTTTTCCTGTTTCCAGATCTCAAGAGGATGTTTGCTGGAAAGAAATTTAAGTCCAATGATGAAGAAATCGCTGAAACTGAGGCCTATTTTGACGAGAAAGAGAAAGCGTACTATAAAAGTTGGAAAATCGCTATACGCGTCGTATGGCCCTCGAAGGCAATTATGTTGAATAATAAAATATTGAGACTTTTAAAGTAGCAATCAAAAGAGAAAACTAATTAATTCATCGTTTTAACAAAACCATATTGTTCACAGACGCAGAAAGTCACAATGTCCAGGTAAACGCATCGATAAAACTTTTGTTGTTATATATGAAACAATATATCAAAAATTAGCTTGTCAGGTTAGTAGAGAATAAAAAATAATTTATACAGAATGCAAGACCAAAAAATGCGGGCCCCCATACAGTTATCTAAATTAAAATTTGTTATTCTCGATGAGATAGCAATCAGGCCAAAATAGGAATGCTTGATGCTTATAGACGAAAGAATGAGAAATTTTGACCATCCGCACGTGCATAATATTTTTTTTACTTTTGGGGTTTCGTTGTAGATGCCCACACCTGGCCATCAAAATCGCTTCTTCACTATCATGGTGGTATTATAATAGGATTTTACGTATATGGTAGTTTTTGACTAGTTAACCTTCGTTTTTGGGGGTGTTAAACACTGTTACAGATTTGCTGATTAGATGTTAGATATGGTGTTTACAACAGAATAGAATGCTAGTTTGTAATGTTACTGTATAGGTCATAACATTTTTGAAACTGGTTGTGTCTGATAGCATTGTGCGTTATACAGAATGAGGTAAGTATTTGGCTAATTTCTGAGGTATATATTGAATTATGTTTGAAAGTAAATAGGAACAGTAATGAAATAAGTTTACCAAATGGGAGCTTTTTATATTTCGGGATTAGAGAACAAAAACAAATATTAATCATCGAAAATCACTTTGTTGTTTTTCAAAATATTCCCCATGAAGATCTATATACACTTTTGAACCAATTGTCGAAGCACTTTTGCCACTCTGATTGAGGTATCTCCAAAACATGCATTCTGAAAGCAGCAACTGCTTCTTCAGGTGTCGAAATACGTTGACCTCTCAGTTTGTTTTTTACGTGCGGGAATAAAAGGAAGTAATTCGGTGCCAAGTCAGGACTATACGGCGGATGACTCATCAAATCGATGTTTTGGGTGCTCAAAAATGCAGTTGTTTGAGCAGATGTGTGAGAGCTCGCATTGTCGTGGTGAAGAGTGATCCGTCTTCGGCGGTTGGTTTTTCTGATTTCTTGGAAGACAACTGGCAAACAAATGGTTGCAAATGGTTGTGTACCACTCAGAATTGACTGTTCTGCGTTGTTCTACCGGTACGATTGCGACATGTCCAGTTTTTCCGAAAAAACAGACGACCATTTGCTTGGAAGTGCTTCGTGCGCGAACAACTTTTGTTGGATTTGGCTCAGCTTGAAACACCCATATACAGTCGACTGCTGTTTACTTTCGGGCCTAAATCCACGATTCATCACCTGTCACGATGTCATAGACGTGTTTCGAAGCACCGCGATCGTATTTTTTGAGCATTTCTTTCAACCAATCGACACGAGCCTTTTTTTGAGCGATTGACAAATTGTGTGGGATCCAACGCGAACAAATTTTTTTGACAGTCAAATGTTTATGCAATATTGAATGTATGCTGGTCCCACTAATGCATAAGGTTGTCTCAATCACTTGATAGGTCACATGACTATCTTGCAATATCAGTTCGCGCACAGCATCAATGGTTTTCGGAACAACCACTGATTTTGGACGACCTTCACGAAATTCGTCTTGGAGTGAACTACGACCACGATTGAATTCGCCATACCATCCATAAACACTGGTCCTTGATGGAGCTTCATCGCCAAAAATTTAATTAAGTTCATCCATGCACTGTTCCTGAGTTCAGAGAAAATTTTCACGATTTAATTCTATTTTTGGGCTGAGATGAATCTTTTAAGTTCCTGTAAACAACACAAATAGCGCTCGTATGTCAAAACGTTCTGAGTACGTATAACCTCAAAAATGTCCAACTTTACGATACAGCTGTCAGTTGCCAGATTGCAACACCAGGGTTGCCAAATCCCGAAATATAAAAGGCAACCCTCGTATTTCTATTTCTCATTATTTGATTAATGATTTTTAGTCTACATAACTTGAGAAATGAATTTAAAAATAAATTAAGTATTGTTTTGCTTCTGCTTGGAACTTCTTAAACCAATAATTGTTTTTTCAATAATTTATTCGTTTACATCTTTTGATTGACTGGTTTATCTGAGTTGAATCAAGTAATATATTCCATAATAATAAAGGGTGTCCCAAAATTAACGCAAAATTTAAGTGATAATTTCAATTGCAAGAAGCTCTACAGCGTATACTCACTAAAGATCTGTGTCTCCATGTTTACAAAATTCAATTAACACAACAATTGAAGCCTAATGACCATGCACAGCGAAGATAGTTTGCAGAATGCATTATTCAGCATCAACAAATGGACGCTGATTTTTCGAGCAAAATTGTCCTAAGCGACGAAGCACGTCACACGTGCATTAAAGGAGAAGATTCAACGCTGCATCAACGAAATTCGGCCACATTTATGCAGAATGGTCATGAAAAATTTCGACAAACGAGTACTATCCTATGTACTTTATGATTGAATAAAAAACTTAGAATCAAAGACACGCCGCCCCACTTTTAACTTTTCGAACTGTTTCAGCAACATTTTCACCGTTTTTGTAGTGAATTTCAATAATTCGATGCGTTCCTGAAGCGTGTATCGTTCCATTTTTACTAATGACGAAATTTTACCTTATCATCTGTCAAAAAATGACAGATCTTATTTTGATAACTAGCAAAATAGCGGACATTTCAAAATGAAACCTCTTAATTCATGACCCGTTATTTTCTTCAAAAATATTTTGCTGTTACGGTGTTGGTTGGCAATGGAACCCTTATTTAATTATTTGAAGAATATTTTTTGCATGTGCTAAAGCTCTGACGGCGATCATAGTATAGCACAGTCTAATGGACAGACCATAATCAACACTTTTATAATATCTGACAGTAAAATAAATATAGGAAAGGAGATATCTTTCTTAACAATTTGTGAGATAAAAACGACCAAGAAGACAATTAAGAGGAAAGGTTCAGTCTGTATAGAACTTCAATAGAATGTGTGGACTGTATATGCGAATAATAATAACTTTCATTGTATGATAAGAACTTTTTTAAGGAATAAACGGAACTTTCTACATTGATATGACAATTACAATTAAATACAACTCAAGAAAAATACTTAATATGAATTGAGTTCGAGGTTCCCAATAAATAGAGAGTTAAGATTTAATCCCTGTGGTACACTATCTGTTAAAGTAAATTTCATAGACATAGGCAACCCTCACACTCGTCAAATTTCAACAGATTGACAAGTAGAAGATAAAAACCCACAGCAAGAGGCGTTGCGAAACCAACCAGATTGGAGAGAGGATTACCCAATGAAATTTTCCCAATTATTGATGGAATCCCTTATATTGTTAGCAGCCCTTCTATACATTTAGGGAAATGAAATTTACCAACTATAACATCATAAAGATTGTTGGTTTATTGCAGCGTTTCTTATTTCTTCATCTGCGTAAATGCAATCTAAAAATGTTATCATTAGTTTTGGAAATGTATGCTCTCCGAAATTTGCCCTAGAGAACGATATTTAATCTAAAAATAAATAAAACACAGCATCCAAACTGAAAATTAGGTATTTATTTAAATTTTTTTATTTTATTAATTTTTTCGATAGAGAATTTCATAATGAATAAATTTATAGATCCCTGATAAGAAGATAGTACAATAGGTGTAATAGCGATAACCTATTATTTACAATAAATTTCTTTATTTATTTATACAACCAATTTATCATTAAATTATACAGTAGGTATTAAAAATTATTACATAATAGCTAGAAATATTTACAGTAATTATTTACAAAACAAAATTTTATACAATATTTAGCTATTGAAGTTTGATTTTCTAGTAAAATTTATAATGTAAGTATATTAGCAAAATTGTTAGGTTTAGCTTGGTTCAATTGACATTCCATTAAAAATTGCACAAATATTTTAGAAAAGTATATAATATAAAATATGTGTTTGAGCTAGGGTTAATATAAAAGCGTACAATAAATATAATTTCCATACAATAAACAGGTTCTTTGATATTTGTCTCAAGTGATCATTATGGTAGATAAAATTACTTTTTGCTAAATCTTTTTTGAGCACCCTGTAAAAGACGCCGATAAGTCTTAATCAACTAAAACCTAGATACACTAATGTAGTGAATTGTTTTATTAATATTATTAACTTTCGATGTAATTGTAACACAAATCGAAACGCGGATAAATCGTTTTATAAAATGCCTCCTTAAAATGCAGAATTCTGTAACAAAACCATTGTATTGTTTCTCATGTTACGGTATATTATTTAAGGGGTACTTTTAAGGACAATCTGTACCTGTAAAATTTATATTTAAATATCACTCAAGAGGTATTTTTTGGTATCCTAATAGATTAGTAATGTATTTTTCTTGAACCTTGTCACAGAATCATGCCATGTTGGTAAGAAAGGAGATGTACCTGAGGAAGGCGAATAAGCCGAAACGTTGTACATTGACATGAAATAAACATATTTCAAAAGGAAAAAAAAATTGCTTATAAGAACCTTAAATCCCAAGAAAAGAAAAGAAAAGAAAAGAATAAAAAAAACTAATAGATTAAGTAACGATTTTCAATGTTTAATGCGATATTATTCGCGATATACACAATTTAAACCAGCGAAATTGATTGCTGAATTTGTATGTTTTAAATATACAGGGTGTTTGGAAGGTCGATAGAAAGTCTTGACGAGGTGATAGGGTAGACCATTTAGAATCTTTTAAGCCAAACATACCTTGGTACAAAGTCTTACGGATTTCGACTTATTGGAGATTTTCGATTTTTAGCATGAAAATATGTTTTTTTTCCTGTTATCACTAAAAGAACAACAGGCTATAGTTTTTAAATAGGTACCTAAAAGTTTAGACGTAAAACAATGTTTGGATGTTATTTTTCCAAATAGCTGGATAGGCAGAGATGGACCAATTCTGTGGCCTGCTAGATATCCGAGCTTGACACCATTGGATTTTTATGTCTGGGGGCGGGCTAAAGGGTTAGTTTATACTGAAGAAATCGTATCAACAAACCATGTAATACGAAAAATTCGAGAAGCTTTTCAAGTAATGCAGCAAGACAGGTTATTACATACAACAACTACCGAAGTAAGACGTAGAGCTCGAGCATGTATTAGAAACAATGGTTTTCACTTTGAACACCAATAAAGAATGTTTCAATAGTTTATTTTGTTTCATTTACAAATTTATGATTTAAATTTCAAAATCCCAATATCTCGAAAACCGTAAAACTTTGTACTAAGGTATGTTTGGCTTAAAAGATTCTACATGATTTGCCCTATCACCTCCCCAAGACTTTCTATCGACCTTCCAAACACCCTGTATAAATGAGTTTAAGTTCTGGCATGATGAGATTTCTTTTCACTAATGTCATGTATGTTTTCAGCTATATTACATAGTATCAAAGCAGTTTCGTGGTACAAATTTTACCCATTTTCTCATCACTTTACCCGCAAATAAAATCCCTGCGTTACGTTGCAATTGCGAAACAAAATGCTCTTCATTTAACTTAAGTAATGTTGATTACTATTTTACTTATCGTCATCTTAATTATCAGTTAAACAACGTACTTACAATAATTATTTATACATTTACTTTATGTAACATAAGAGCAGGAAATTAAAATACGATTGGTTTTTAAAAGTAAAGTAAATACTAACTAAACAGTTTTCAAGAGACCAAAGATTTCAATTTCAAATACAATTGTAGTCAGGATTTGAGTGATTATCAAAATCCAAAAAACTTTCCTAAGATCTCGAAGAAGTTTTTAGTATTCGTCATATATTTTTGTGTTTTGATTAATGCCCAAATGCAATGATAAAAACACAAGTTAACAAACCTTGGTGGTTAAAAATGCTCACTTTGTGAAGGCTGAGCTCCTAACAGACTCAATTAAAGTATACAATTCTTTTTGTTGAAAATATTGAATTTAAAATAACAGAAACACATACAGGTATATATAAATAAAAACATGTAAAAAATGTTGGTCTCGATAAAGTACAATGAACAGACAAAAAGTAATGGGACAGTACAAGCGCTATTAAAAGTTTAAAAAGTATTGAAAATGTATACAAATAAATAAGCAAAAATATATTTGTATACATTTTCAATACTTTTTAAACTTTACTTCTTTAATTTATTATTAAGTTCTCTGTAGATATTTTTTCTATGGTTTCTTGCTCCTTTGCTTTTGCAAAAAAAAAAAAAATAATAAAATACTATACAAATTGTTTAAATATCTCTATACAATTAATGTCAACCTATTTACAATTACCACTAATATCAATAAGCCGTTGCCGCCCCACTATGATGGTGGTGCAAATTTGTAAAAGTCCCTATACTACTTAATGGGTCTGGGTTAGGTGGCGCTGGCTGACAACCTGTATACCAATCACTCAGCACAGTCGTGCCAGGCACTTGCACATTGTGTCCATGCACATGGGGTGAGGCAGCTACCGAAATGCTGCCCGTCGAAGACGTGTTGCTCTCCTCCCCATCGCTGTCATAATGTGGAGGTGACCGTCCCGACATACCATGAACTTTCATGTGTTTTCTCAGCGAGGAAGGGTGGGTGTAGGATTTGTCACAGCCTGCTACACGACAGTTGTAGGGTTTGTCGGATGTGTGCACATGCGAGTGCTTTTTCCTGTCGGATGAATTGGCGAATCGTCGGTCGCAGCCTTCGAACTCGCATTTGAATGGTTTTTCACCTGTAATGAAAGAAAGAAGATACGTTATTTTCATATTGCATTACTGTGTATAACCATAACTCTTAAAAACCAGCATTCCAAAAACTTGTATCGTAATGGGTTACAAAATTGCACTTATTCATATTCAAGTACCCGCTTTTCCCGTATACGATTCAAAAACCTTGGACGATACAAAAAATTATTTTCAGAACTAATTTCAGAAAGCTTTAGATTTTCTGCAAGAAAAAATTCCTGCCCTGAACAATTATCTAGAATATCGTGAATACTAAAGATTAACAAGAGCAGACCTAAACCATAGTTTAATATACAGTTACTTCACTTCGTGTCGGAACGTTTTATCTCTCTGTCTTCAAAGCAATTCGCCGCTAATATAGTTATAGTATAGTATCTTATAGTATATATATAGATATAGTATAACATAGTAGCGGGCCAGAATGTGGCTGGGATTGCGACGAGTCGATGCCGTTTTTAGCGTCTACTGACCCTTCTTATCTATAGTTATTATTCTATGCCTAAACTAGCCTGTGGTACGCCCGAAGATGAATTTTGTCTTCGTTATCTTTTTCTTTGTTCAATAATAATAATAATGTCTTAGTTTATCTCGCATAATAATTAGAAACTTAAATTGTGGCCATATTTACAGTAAAATTTTCATCATAAAATGTAAACGAAGTACGGTCCTGTTTATTTAAGTAAAAAGCTTTCTTCATCTATAGTTAGCGAAACTGATACCGAAAACAGTATACAATTCTTTATTTTAAATTCATTATGGGTTGTTTTGGTTACGTCGGCTATTTTAATTGACAGCTGTCAATCTAGGAAGCCAATGAAGCATCGAGTCATTTCAAGAGAGTAATATGAGCTGTTTGTGCTAAAAATGGAAGTCAAAAAAAGTATCTTATGGCTTGAGATGTTATTACAAGTGCATCATCTGTAATGGATTAACGTTTAATAACAAGGGAAGGGTAAAAACTTTTTGTATAAAATGGTTTCATGGTTTATTCAATTAGGAAGACCACATGGTGTTGGTAGTACTAATGTTAATACTGCTGGCTGTTTCCAATCGGTGATCACAAGCTAGAGCTCTAAGCATAATTTTTGAAAGTTAGATCTGGATTAATAGTAAAACAAAATCGAACCAACAATGATTTTGAAGTTTCCCCTCACAAACAAGATCCATGTGTTTTTTACGAATATATTACAGTTTTCAAAAAGCACGTTATAGACAATTGAGCCGTAGACAAAATTATAGTCTTTTGTCTTAATGACGCTGTCATATATTGAGGAGGATAACTAATCCAAATAACAGGTGCCCTAAACTACTTCCTTGGGGGACACCTGAGCTTATAAAAAAATCTTGAAGTATAAAATCCAAATGGTATTGTTGATTTAGGTGTCCGTAGATTAATATCTGGATATTTTGAGCAATTAACCGTAAATTCATATCATGACAGCGTATAATTAATGAAATATCTGGTAAAAATAATTTTATAAACATGTTAGGTAACAATATGTGCTATATTTTAATATTAAAAATAATATAATAATAAAAACTTTCATGGCTCAGATTTGAACTGGCAACCTTACGATTACAAAGTCTTGACGTTAACACATAGACCAACGGGTATACTATAATTGTTTTTTTTTTAATTGTCGTCAATTGCGCAAACGCCCAGAACCTAGATGAGGACGACGCGACGGTAGAATAGACATAACCGAAGAAAAATTTGACAACTTGTGTTACTTAAAAACAATTTTGCCAGATTTCGTTCAAGCTATATTAAAATTTAAAAAAATTATATATTAGGAATTTTTTTATATATAATAATGTTTTAAAATTGATTATTATATTATGTGGGTTTGTTAAGGAAAATGTGCTGGAATTGTGGTGAAATTTTCAAAAAAGTCTGGCAACAGAGTGTAATATGTTGGACCTCGCAAGTTAAGTATGTTGTTTATATCGGACATATCGCTAATTAGACCAGATGCGATAATTTGCAAAATGGTAAAAAGTGAAAAAAAAAATATAGTAGGATGATACCCATTGGAAAAGGTAGAGAATATAACAAAAATGAAAGGAAAAATAAATTATGGGCGATCGGAGGTCGGGAAGGGGGAGGGGGTGAGTTTTTAAGGGTAAAGACGGTTAATCTCGATTTCCGGTAAAACTGCAATTCCTATGAAAAAAAGTTAAATAGCAAAGTTGTAGGTAATAAAAAGATCTACAACTTTTGTATAGAAACTTTTTTCACATAATCTCAAAATTTATGTGAAAAATTCAAATAACCTAGTTTTTGGTTTTTTATTTTTATCTTTTGCAAAAAATTTTATTTTTTCACGAAATTTGGTCAAAACTTACCTTTGTATGTCCCAAACATACAGTATTTTTTTTGATTTAAAATATTGATTTTTTCACCTTATTTTGACTTAATATCGAAAAAGCACCCTAATTTTCTATCGAAAATTCTCACGTCAAAATATCTGCTTTTTTAAAAAAGTTGGTGTGTTTTTCGTTCGAAATCTCTACTTTCTGATGGTATAATAGTATATTACATAACATGTGCTGTAAATGATATTTTACATGCGAGAGACTAGTTTGCCCACGAGCCGCGAAGCGGCGAGTGTGGCAATAGTCTCGAGCATGGAAAATTATTTACAGCTCGAGTTATGTACTGTACTTTTTCTACGACTTCGCAGAATCAAAATCCATTTCAGAATTAAAATTTAAGCAAAAATATTTCACACTGAAGAAAAGATAATTATGACAGTTAAATATTTGACATTTGTGTTTGACATAATTCCATAATAAAAAATAAAAATCCCCAAAGTGTTATGTAATATTCATTACGTAACACTTTGGTGATCATTACGTAACACTTATGTAAGATTGAATTTACATGTCACGTTAACAGTTTTGCAATAGACGGCTTAACAAAACAGGAGTAGAAAAAGAAAATATACACTACTATGGTAAATGTTCTCAGAAAATGCAAATAATGAAAAAAACTAAAAGTAACACATTCGGTTGTTTTCAATAAAAAGTACATTTAACATGAGTTTTTAAAGTTTTCAAATCACGTAATTTTTATTATACTCGTACACTTTAGTTGTTGTTATGTATCTTTTACTATTGTCGTACCCATATATAAATAAATATATATCGAAATAAATAAATTTTAAAGTGACGTCAATAAAACCATGACTTTACATTTTATATATTGAAAATTTCGAATTATTTATATGCTTTGTGAATTGTACCTTATTTATATCTTGAGATGTATGTGAATGAGAAAATGAAAAAAGAAAAACAGGCACATACCTACAGTACATTTGTAAAATGTCGAAAAAGGACAAACTTGTCGTCAGCCAAAGTAACAACGATATGAACCGACAGTTTATATCGATAAATATCGAAACACGAAAGACGCATTGTTTCCATATTGTTATTTATAAATCGATCCTAAAAGGCTTTTATTTATTTATTTATGGATTTTTATGGGAAATTCAGTTGGAATAATACCATAGGAAATTACTTTGTAGGTACTTTAATGGCGTGTTTAAATTAATTTGATTAAAAATTAGGTACTTATTAAAAACTATTGTCTCTGCTCCTTCAATGCATCCTTGTCTCACCCACAATTTGAATTGGGAATCCGCATTATCAGATAGTCAAAATCTTAATCTGCTAATCCCCCTGAACTTTTTTTTCGGATCTACTTTTGAATGTACCTTAACAAGGCTTAATACTCAAGGTGTGCAGTATATTGTATACCCTATATAGGAATCTGTTTCTACAATATTTATTTTATCAGTTAGATCTTGTTAAATCTGACCCATTCTCTATTATTAACAACAAAAGCAAAGGAAAAAATAAAGAAACAGATTTTCTGTGTCACGCCGATATATATCTTTATTAAGTCAGATGGGGTTTTAATAATATAAATCATTTTGCTGTGTTGGTGTAGTGCAACAAAAAACAGATTATCCCCGAGTCAAATACATAATAAAGTATTGGGTGATTTATTTGGGTTGGGATGCGATTTAGGTATTTAACAAATCATAAAAAATTGGACGATATTAATTTTATGTTAAGCAGACGTGCAAGTTCTTGTGAACGTATGGAATTAATGCTTGCTTAAAGAACTTAAGACATATACTTTATTTTTTGTAGTTTTACACTTAATAACGATCCTTATTTTCAGAATTTCTTATCTTGATCGCCAAAGTTTGTCTGATATTGGTTATTTATTTCACACTATTTGTAATTTCTATTAATCTCTTTCGGTGTGTGAACTGTAGTTGAAAATCTTGAAACAATTAATATTTTCTTTACAAAATTATAGTTTTTCTCAAGGTTAAAGGGCCAAAAATATATGAGTCACCATGTGATTAAAGCATTCCAATATACTAAGAATTAATAAATATTTACAGTTCATTATAATTCCTTGTATATTTCTCACACATGTATTTTATATTTCGAATTATTACAGACATTTTTTTTGAATTATGTTGGGTACATAAGGTAGAAAAGGCTCCGTAGACTGTCTTGACAGGGTCGGACGAGGGTCACAGGTCGTTGGAAATTGTGAGGTCCTACAAAAACTTTCTGCATTATATACCCTACATTTAATACATACAAGAACAATTATAAGCTATTTAAAATGAGTTAATTATGTACTTAATTGTTCGCCTAGTGTCTATTTGTTTTTCTTTCTTATGTTTTCTTATTCTGTCGTAATCTTTATTGTTATTATTTTTGCAAAATAATCAATTTCGTACGAGGAATGTAGATGATATGAATGAAACACGTCTACTCCACAAAATTACGCATATAATTCAATTTAACAGCCATAACGTGGCACCAGTTTTTGAATACCCTCCTCATAAAATTCTGCCGCCTGCCTTGTTAACCACTGTATCACAAATGTTTTGACTTCGTTATCGTCTTGAAGACGCTGACCACTCAGGTGTTTCTTCAAGTGCAGGAACAAATGGTAGTCGCTGGGCGCCAGATCTGGGCTGTATGAAGGATGATCTAGAGTTTCCCATTTAAAAGATTTGATGAGATCTTTGGTCCGATCAGCCATATGTGGACGGGCATTGTCATGCAGCAAAACGATACCCTTACTCAACTTGCCACGTCTTTTGTTCTGGATTGCACGACGCAGATTGTTCAATGTCTCACAATAAGACGCTGCATTGATTGTCTCATTACGAGGCAGAAACTCCACTAGCAATACTCCTTTTCTGTCCCAAAAAACTGTGCACATGATTTTCCGGGCAGAAATTGTTTGCTTAAACTTCACTTTTTTGGGTGATGATGAATGTCTCCATTCCATGGATTGTTGTTTCGATTCTGGTGTGACGTAGACCACCCATGTTTCGTCGCCAGTAACAATTTGGTCTAAAAAATCTTCACCTTCATTGTGGTACCGCTCAAGGAAAGTCAATGCACTGCCTAAACGTTGGGTTTTGTGCAAATCCGTCAACATTTTTGGAACCCAACGTGAACACAATTTCCAGTAATTCAAGTTCTCGGTCACAATGCGATACAAAACACTACGAGAATATTGAGGAAAGCAGTCGCACATTGATAAAATTGTAAAGCGTCTGTTTTCTCTCACCTTTTCCTCCACTTTCTGCACCAAATCTTCATTAACGACCGACGGACGCCCACTCCGTTCTTCATCATGCACATTTGTGCGGCCATCTTTAAATGCTCTCACCCATTTCCTTACCATTCCATCACTCATAATGTTTTGTCCGTAAACTTCACAGATCTCACGATGAATATCGATCAGTTTTACGCCTTTAGCACTAAGAAATCGTATAACAGCCCGTACTTCACAATCGGCGGGACTCACGATTGTCGGAAGCATCTTAAACACTCAGTAAACAACCTATACAATGAGGAATCAGACTGTAATGGCGTCAGTGCGTAGACAAGAGATGTAGGTAACCAGCGCGCATGCGCGGAACGCCGACCGTAGCGCTGCGGCGGCGGAATCGCAAAACGATACTTACTAAAAAAACGTGCCTCGTATAATTTCGATGTCATTTTGTTGAATATGTTTAATTTTTAATTCTTATATAAAACATCTTTCCACAATGTGGATCAGACAAATAATGTCCAATACAGATAATTTTTAAACTATGAAAAACCACTGATGATGAGGTTTATGACCTCGAAACATGTATGATGCTGGCTGTTAAATTGAATTATATGCGTAATTTTGTGGAGTAGACGTGTTTCATTCATATTATTGTTATTATTTTACCCTAATATTCATTTTGTACTATATCATTGTATTATTTATTTTTTTTGTTGTATATTTTTAAAATTTTGTAGTCATGACTCCACTACGGTAGAAATTATGAGCATTCATGTTATAGTTTGTCTCACTCTTACTCTAATGTGTTATAAACTAGAACAGGACAACACATAAAATGTACTATCCCTCTACAAAGGGGTGTAAACGTATTCCATTGCATTGGTATGAATGCTTTTTATATTTTTATTGCTCTTTCTGTCTTATTAAAAAAATCAACTCGAGAATTTTTAAAAACAATTTATTAATAGGACCTTGTAGTACTTTACTAGTACCCACATAAGCATCTTTCAATATACTTTTTTGTTTTTTCTTTGACTCCCACACCTGGGACATTGGTAGTGGAATGTGGATATATGTGGATCGAGAGGAATAAAATAGTCAACCACAAAAATCCCATGTGAATATTTAAAACAGGGTATATTAACGATAATATAAAATTGACAGCAAAACTAATTACTTATAATTAAGATGATGAAGTGCGATTCGTATTTGTCCGATTTCGCTAATTTTTTAGTTTGTACATGCATTATGCATGTGAGAGTTATAAGTATAGATTGGGCTAGATGTTTCATAGCCATTTTCTGGATTTGGTGGATTGAGGAATGGTGCGATCGTACTAATATCGAGTTATTCGGTGTTATAATCTTCTATAAATCAGATACTATACAGGGGTTCCTAATTTATTATCCAATTTAGCCATAAACATGCTGAATACGGTAATAAAATGTCTCCCACGCGTTGTAATCATTTCTATCTTTTAACCTTAAAAATAATAGACCAAATAATAAAAGAAATGTATACGTTTTGTATAGAATTCAAATTATAAGCACTTCGTAAGTATCAGATATCAAGTGACATGAAACTTAATACCTAATATGCTACTAGTAGTTGTTTGTACATTTGGCCTACCTAGTATATTATGTTATGGGTTTAGATATACCTGGATATGTGGTTTATATTATTAGAAATGATATAAACCACCCATCAGTTCAGTGGAGAAACCACTAAAATTTGGTTTTGAATGGTAATCGATATCTATAGTACCTACCTATGCATAAAGCTACAACATAAAAAACTTTTATAATATAGTAGATATCTCAAGAACTAGACTACTAGTTAGTTCCGTTGAAACTTTATGTGTTGTAAAAATATCCATTAATGAATTTCTCATTTTCTCTATATCCTCAGGTGGGGGTTAGTAAATATTTTCTCTACTGTTTTTCTGGAAACTAAAATTTCCAATCCGAATTTGAGGGCTTGATATAAATGGTTATTTCAAATAGTATTTGATTTCATATAAATACAAAATAAGAAATAACCATTTCACATGCATGTCAACTCAATCGTAGTCCATCACGTGCTGTTGCTGTATATTTTTAGATTTAATTACATTTCGATTTCTATCTGATTTCCAAGTCTAGATGCAGTTTGGATGACGACTGAGGTTCAATTTGGTCGACAAGCCTTTCTATTTTTTTTTTTGTTAACTAAGGAATCGTTTGACTTTATGAATTAATTAAACTATTTTCTATTTTACGTTACATATGTGGCCCATCGTGCTGAATCTTCATGGAATCCCAAAGAGTTCAATCATTTTTCAGGATCATCTCTTTGAGTTCCTAAATCCTAAACGCAATAGAATAGAAGATTATTAGCAAAATTACCATCCATTTGTAGACGCTATATAACACTCAAACGAAGTTGATTTTTGTTAGGTTCAGCCACAGATATTTTCTTCCCTTTGGGAATGCTGAGCTACCGTGATCGACGGCGCACTGAGCACTGACTGTCTGTCAAACTCAGTGTCAGTGGAAGCTGCGATACTGGTATGAGGTAGACGGCAGCTTTGCCAAAACAGAAGTTTTCATATGGTCTATTCGCAATGGTTTCATTTGTCGTGGTGGGGTTTGGTTGAGTTGGGATGTTAATAATTTACTTATGCAAACAAATTAGGATTTAATTAGCGGTTCAACATTGCACATGCATATTCAATTTGTTGAACCACTGTGTAATCTCGGCAAGGTTTTAAGACCAATAAAAGAAATTCAAAGCGTGATATCGATCAAAATCTAGACAACAAATATTTGTAATATGAGACAACTCGAATATATGATATCTTTATAAACTTTCAACTTGTACCGGGTGTCCATATAACACTCCGGTCATCGATTGCAGCTTTATACTTAGTTCATTAAAATTTTTGCTAACGTTGAGCATATAAAGGCAAAACTACATTCTAAAAACAATCTGGTTTTTTTCCAAACAGGGGGCGCGTAATTTTTATTTTTTTTTTAAATGAATTACCTGCTTATTTTTCTTGAAATTCAACCTAAAATATATTTTAAAATACATTTCTTTTAAAATATATTTTTGGTTTTACCTACACAAGGGTTTTTGTTTAATTTAGCAGGGTCTTACTTTAATTTAGTAGAACCAGATCGAGGCTGGGGCGACAGATACTGACGAATTCGTTCGTATTATGAGCTTGTCAGAGTACTATAGTCGTTGCCCATATCGCCCTACATTTACGCAGAGAAAGATATACACCAGCAGATATATGTAAACCTTACCATCTACATATACATAGTAAAGCCCCTGTCTTTAGTAAACATACAACATGGCGTTAAGCACAATTTTTATTGGATTAACCATAAAGCTAAATGGACACCCTGTATACTCCGTATGAAATGGGAGAAATAAGATTTTTATCTGAATTAATATTCTGACTGACTCCAGACACATTTTTTTAAATGGATAAATAAATGTATAAAATTACCGGTTGCTGTAGTGAAGTATAAAAAAACGGGTACATAAAAAAAATGCATCGATAAAACAAACATAGCGTTGAAAATAAATAAACTACCGGCATTTTTGTTTATAACATTGTATAAGGTGTGCTTGCATATAAAAATAAATATTCCCAAAAAGTTTTAACGAAAATATCCCAGTTATTTTATTTTGGTTATGTGCATTTCCTGTATCAAATAAGTACCACAAAATTAACGTGCTGCGTGAAAGATGTAGCAAAAAATTGAACGGTAAAAGTATTTTTCTCCACTTGAATTTTTTCATTTAAATATATTTAAGTAGTATTCAATATTTTTTCTCAATTCCCATCATAAGGAATGAAACCCATAAAGCAAATTGAACAAAGTTGTTGGACCCATAAACCTCTCACAAAATGTAGCTTTACTCCTAATTATATTCCCTCATATTTATTTTAGAGTTGTTGTTTTGTTATTGTATCTTCATTTGACGAAAAAATCTTTCTCTTTGGTCCTACTAAAGTTGTTGCAACTTTTTCCAGACTGCCCTAATAATATAGTTGAAACCCCAGTCTGTAAGTCGTCAGGCATTCAAAGATCTCTGACCGGGTTGACCTATACGATACCTACTAGATTACAAATATTTAATTCCTATAGGTACATTTCACTTAGATATATCCTTGTAAACTAACAAGGTAAATCAGCAAAAACCAAAAATGGCAGCATGACACTTTAGCAGAAGAAAAATAGCCACAAGTTATTGATGCCATAAATTTTAATAAATAAATAACGCAACAAGTCAAGTACCATAAATCAAATTTATTACCAAAAACTTTAAGTACTTATACATATTTTTTAGGAAGAGGACAACCATAAACAACAAAAAATGGGTGTATAGAAATAAACAGATTGACTTCTATACCAATTTACAACAATAACAAAAGATATTATACCTAGGCATTATTATTGACTTTCGAAAATGGTCAGTAACTACCTAGAGGACCATAAAAATCTGTGTATAAATAAATCCATTATTCCAGACATGCTGTCATAAAAATAAATGTTAAACTTTTACAAAACGATATTTATTTTGTCGCGAATAATTATTTAAATGTTCAAACGTCTAGTGTACCATGGAGTGCATAACAATCACCCTGTATATTAGCTGTATTTTTAAACTTTGTTTATCTTTATATTATTCTTTTAGTAAAACCTTGTTAATATTTCAACACTAATTATTCCAATAGTTTGTTATTAATTATTATTCTATGCACGTGTCTTTATAAGTAGGTATATAGCATGTATAAACATAAGTGATTATAGCTAACCAACACTATTTATATCATAGAGAAAACATTATCTGAAATAAAACAGATTAGGCCTTTATAAATAATTATGTACCCACTTTCCAGTATAATTTTATTTAAATTTATTTTGAGTTAAAATAGGTAAACCACCAAATCATATACATATTATGAATAATAAACAATATAAATAAATTGTAACACCAATTTTAAGTCAAGGGGCATCATGAGCTATGTTTTTGTATATCAGGTTAAGAAATTATTTAGTTAATATGACCTTCAATATATATGTAGTCCTTCTCTATCTCTAAAACGCTTCATTCGGATTTTTTTCCTTTTAATGCGGATTTGACCTTGGAAAACAAGTCAGACTTCATTGAGAAACTCTAAGTAGTAATCTTGAAAAATACAATTATCATTGTTTTAGTATCATCAGTAGAAAATCTAAGAGTTTTTTCAAGAAGCTTGATATGATATTATGAAGGGCTATTTGCATGCCAAACGACATGCGAAGACAGTGTCATTAAGGATAGTTTCTTAGGGCTTGAATGATAGCGTTCTATAGTCCAATACCGAGCAAAAGCATCAAAAAATTGAAATTTTATTATTTTTATTAACGTGTCTTGGGATTCATACAATGAACAATCATGGAGGACATGTGTGTGTTGCAAAATGTTGTCCCAATAAGCGGTACACTTGCTCTAAACATTTTTTTCGCTTGCCCAAAGATCCTGTTAGGTGAGTAATAAGTAAAAATAAAGATGAATACTAGACAATTTTACGTTTATAACAATTATTTGTATAACCGTAAAATTTATATTACGAAATGGCAGTATCTAATATGTTTTTAACCTAAATGAAAGTAAAACATAAACACAACAAGTTGTCTCGTGGCGAGATAGCATGATAACGCAATCAGCTAGGGGTTATATTATTGACAATATACATATGGCCCTTGTTTGACTAAAATTGCTGAGAACAGGATTCAGTTGATGCAGAATTCAGGCACACGGCTTGTATGTGGAATTCGTAGGGGTGAAAGAGGCTAGCAATAAAATTAAGGAAATCGGCTGGTTAAGAATGAAACAACGTCGGATTTCCATGCACTAATTTTGATTAATAAAAATCATCAGATGGAAATAGGCGGAATACTTATATCAAAGATTGACGTTCCGGGGATCGGTGTATGATGTGAATATTCCTCATAAAACTGTCATTACGCCACCGCTAGACTCAACATCAATCTTTGAGCGGTCATTTTCCTATACGGTTTCAAAATATTACAACGCTCTACCGGAGAATATACAAAGTTTACAGGGGTTTTCGTTTAAGGGCGCTGTCTGACACGTAATAGAACAAATTAATTTGTAAACATAAGCTACCTACTTAATTTGGCCAGCGATGTAAAACTATTTTCAGATAGGTTTAAGCTAAAATATAAGTTACGTTTAGGTTAAGTTAGGAAGCAATGCTTCAACTTTTATAAAAATGTCTATTTTAGTAATAAAGTCTGTATTATTGTTGTGTTTATTATTATTATTATTAAAAATCACCCAATCATGTCAACATTTAACTGATACGACCACTCAAGGCTGTTTTCAATCACTATGACACACCACAAATATTTCTGAAATTGACAGTGATATTATTATGTACTTAAATATTTTTACAAAAATGAAAATACAGTACTGTGATTAGAAACCGAAAACTATAATTATTCTTAGTCAGGACCTGACTTGTAACCCAAAATGGCGGCGGTATACGTCACAGTTTATTTCAAAGTGCCAACGTGGAGTCGGAATGCTGTATTATTAATGCTGTGATAATATGATGATACAAGTACAAGTCAAAAAATTTCTTCGATAAAATTTTTGGTTGCTATGGTAATGATTCAAAATTAAGACATCTTTTTGGTTGGAAAGTAGATGTGTGTAATTTTCACTGTTTTTAATAAAAGATACATTTCGGTACTACTGGTACTGGTACAAGTTTGATGTGAAATTGATTATTCTTAAACAAGAATTTGTATACAAACGGAGGGCTTGTCCAGACTGATTTATATGCAGAAACGCAGGCTCCGCATGCTAAATCATCAATCTCGTTAAATTTTACTCCCGTGTTTAGTCAAATGACTGCGTGTCAATTTTTCAAATTATTTTAGGTATTTTGTATCCGTTTGCATAGTATATATATTCAAGTCCACTAATTTTATTTTATTTTTTCGTGTGCTCAATCGATAACAGACCGCGCGAATAGCATAAGGCCTCATTACCAATTCAATATCGTGTGCCTAAAATCCACAATAGCCCTCATTATTGCCGCATATTTATAATATACGTCTTTTCATTATGCTCAAGAACCATTTGTCATGCATTGTTGTTCCCGTAATTTTTTTTTATCGCATAAAGAGCATAATATACTCTCGAATTCTCAAATTATTTACGTGAACGGATCCGATTTTTGCGTCCTTTACAGAAAATATAAAAGATTTTTTTTTTGATGCATATAGCAGAGATCATCCATCAAAATCGTAAACAGTTTTTTATTATTTGGCAAATTTAATTGGAATTTTATAAGAAATATATATACGGTACCAGTAATATGGTGAAAAGAAGGATGAATATGCAAAGCTAGTCCATTCATATGATTTTTATTTAGTACTACCTGTATAAATTTCGAATCGCAAAGAAACGGCCACATTTGCAAAATAAAAAAGTGTTCTGTCACCAAGACAATGCACCATCTTACAAATCGATGAAACTTATGGCAAAATTGAAGAGATCTCAACAGAATGCTTGCTTGCAGATTACGTTTATTATACTTTCGTGAAAATAATTAAATGCGTATTTCTTGGGATCTAAAAACCGTGAATTATAATGTTAAACGTGTTTGTTTTACTGTCCAAGGATTTATATTATTTGAAGACGACGCTATATCATATACTAATTTTGAGAAGCTGAAATTTATCTTGAATTGAGCACTCATTAGGAGCAGACTCCAGAATCGAATGTTGTTGTTGTTGCTGGTATATAAATTTACTTAAAAGTACAGGATTTAGATGTTCTTTTTGATTTAATTGACTTCTCTAGTTAGATAACCTTTGGTAATATACTGTAAGACTATTCCGAAGAAGAAATAAATTTAAAACAGTTTATCTTACAGGAAAAAAAGGCATTTTTGGCACTCTTAAATAGAATAAAGCTGAAAAGAGAGGAGAAAAACGGACGGGTTTCAGTCGTTTATCACATTTTGCTCGCATCAACGGGTCTTTCGCATAGAAAATTCGTGAATAATGGAGTCGAGGCGGCTGTGGTTCACATATCTTAAAAAAACAAATACATGGGAAATTTACTACTTTTTTGAATATCAATGAAAAGAATTATGAAGTGAGTTCTGGAATTTTGAATGGTTAAATGTAATGCAAATCAAAATATAATTTATAAAATTCAATATTTGAATAATGACCTCAAATTAAATTGTCTGAAGAAGGAATATAAGGGAAAAAACAGCCAGAATCTACAGGGAAAATAGAGAAACCATTAATGACCTTGAAGTGGTCCAATTGTACTGCTAGGTCAGCGCTGGAACGTCGCAGTCCTCAGTGTAATATTTGTTTTGTGAATACCATAAAACTTCAGATTTACGAGAGAGACTATAGCCCCAAAGTCTCATCAGTAGTAATACCACTAAGATCTTGATAATACCGAGATAATTTTGTCATAGAGAATGCAGAAAGCGTGTTGCCTGCGGCCTTGGGCTATTATCCTTGAGCAACTCGCTTGAAGGATTCTCTATGACAAAATTTTGAGTATTTATCAATGCCCGAGGAGTATTCGATAAGATATTTTTTTACTTTGTAGATATCAAAAATTTGATTGTCAATCTGACGTTTAATAATTTTCAATATAAAATGTATTAGTTTTAATCAAACAAATATTATTCATTTTTATTTAAAACTACAGTTGTGCAAAGTACAATTGGTAACTGGTAAATTGGAAGAAGAGTTTGCTGAAGTTGACGGATTGTTAATTTCCACTGGTGAAGAAATTCGTCGCATGGTGTTGATTATTTCACCATGGCGTTCTTGGTTAATATTCAAGTAAGGTTTAATTGAATTAGAGCTGCTATGTCCTGTTATTTTTATTAATTGCTGTTCAGGAATTCCTTTATTTGCCAAATGGCTAACTGCAGTTGATCTGTTCGAATGATTGGATATCTTTTTACACTTAGTGTCCAAACCCATAGCTTGCGCGGATGATTTGGTCCACATATTAATTGTGTTCTTGCCTACCGGTATATTGTCAAACCATGTGTCACTTTCAGATCTCCAGAAAGGCATGCACTTTCGTTTGCAATATTTGGAACAAGCCGCTTACTATTTGTACAACTTTTCGATCCTCCTTGGCATGTTTTACTGAATATTGGATTGTATTCAATTCTGTTGGTTGGCGTTCCATCATTATTTTTCTCAATCGTGAAATAATCTATAAGGCAATCAGCTGGTTCACCACCTCGCCAAGCTAACTCAACAGCTACAATATGGTAAAAAAAAATTTGTAAACCTTCTGGTGTACATTCATCCCATAATCCAATGATTGTAGCCAAATCACTTGAACTCAAATTTGATGAACTGCATTTTCGTTTGTTTCCTGCATCTCGCGCATTTTTGAATATGACACTGGTAAACGGGTCGAATACAATTTTGAAGTCATTGAAGTATTTTTCCTGGAGTAGCCTACTCGTAGTATTCCAAAATGTTTTTACAGTTGCTTCTTTATATTCAGTTCCGTCAGCTTTTCTCATATTTACCGCATAATCTTTCAATATATTAGCCAAATTATGCAAATTCGTTTCAGCATTCAGATCGTATTCTCTGGTCGCACAAAACTCGAGAAATATTTTCCATACATATTTTTTTGATTTGATTGTATTTTTTGGTATATTATTAGATATAATATCATTAATTGCATCGTTAGATGCAATACCAAATCTTCGCGACATTTTTAAACCAGTTGTCAGTTTGACGTTTAATTAATTTTTAATAAAAAAAACACCAAACTGAAAACACCACAAAAATAATACTCGTTTTAATTTGACCAAATGCATGGTCTATAGTTAGTTACTTACAGGACAGTTATTTGACTCCAGCAACTCAACAGATAATAACTTTCCAAAATAGAAGGCTACGCAGTAATGCTGCCTTGTGTAACCTACCAATAAACTCACAAACACTTTTTTTTTTTTGTCACGAAAAATTATTAATTCAATTTCGAGCGTTAAAAATTACCAACGTGCATTAAAACATTATCTATATGCACACGAAAAAAAGAAGAAATAAACGACAAGAAAGAACGAAATACCAATTCATATATTCTCTCATGCAGTTGGCCATAAATAATAAGGTTATAATGTTCTCTGCTCCATGGAAAATCTGCCATCATTAATTGTAAAATTTCGCGATTTATTATTAAGCGAGTTATTTCACCGTGTGTAAGTATTTAACATGTGTACCTTATACCTCTTCTATAGAGCTATTGAGCATTTTTTCCGTAACTTTTTTGTGTGTGTTCTTTTTTCAATGCGATAAATAATTAATGGAGTTGCTTGCTTGAAATTATCATCCTAATTTGATGATTGTTTTATTTTTACTATTATTAGATCTACTTTGGAAACAACAGTAGTGACGAACTTCCTTGATCTTAATGGTGTAAAAAGCTCTGGTCATAACTTTGACACAACCTCGACCTTCAACTGACCATAAGCAGTCGGTAGAGCATATTTAACAGCTGAACCAAGTGCTATCTGACTAACTTAATAGGTCAAATCAAAGTCAATTTGTTGCCAAACATCAAAGTTATCCAGATAAGTTTAGCGAAAGGAAAACAACCCCCGTATCAAACTTTAATATCTACCCTTCAAATGCACTATATTATATTATACGGCACACTATATCCTTAAAAGCTATTTATCAAGCTATTTTATAATACTGCACACCCTTGACAAGTTTTGTATAATATTTTATTTTTATATTTTTACTTTTCTTTTGTTGCTAACAATTCTCGCTTCTATTCATATTATTGTTAGCTTCATATTATCAACATATCGGGGATGAATAGAGGAGATTGTAAATATAAATAAATATGCTTTTTTGTCATTTGTATCTTCCATTAGTATAGAGCAAAATTGCTACACTGGAAGAAATGTTTAATGAGGAAAAAGTTTATTTTATTTTTATTGGTACATGGAAAAAAGTATTTATTAAAATTAGTATTAAACGTGTTTGATATTATTCGGATTTACTTACAGTCTAGTGCCCAAATAATATATGATAAATTAGCTTTACCGCAATGAGCACATAATTGCTGAAGATGCAAATTTTATTATATTTATTTAAGGAATACTTGGTTTCATTTTTTTTATCCTATTTACTCTCTCAACTTTTGTTCTACAACTTACCAAAACGCCATTTATATACAAAAGTATTATGTGTATTGTTCAATCTCAGCGTTTGTACAGAAAAAAAAAGAATAAAAGAGAAGATGTAGGTAATGCAATCAAACCATGGTTTGGTAACTTGATATATCTTGAGAACCATACCCAGAGACTATAGGTATATAATTATTATTATACGAAGGCTTCCAGATAGGTTACCTTTCCTATATTATATAGTAGGTATAGTAAAAAGTTTTATCTTTTTTATATAAAGAGTAGAAGTCTTCGTTTTTTTTTGGTATGATACAACAGCCAGGTTTTATTGGTTGGACTAGGATAAAAAATCCCTGTCATCATATAGATGTTTTGTGTTATTGATAGCTTAGCCAACTAACACAACTGTCAGACTATTTTTTTATTTACTTATACTTACCGATTACAGTGATACAAAATAAAAGAGATAGAAAACTATAGGAAGCGTAGTGTAGCGAGAATGGCAGATTAGGCTTAATATCAGCATAATCGCTTTATATGTTGGTATATAATAAAATAAAATGGGGTTTGATACAGAACACTTTTGTCTAATCTATCCTATTCTAAAGTATATATAATGAATAGAATGGTTGGTTGATGCGAAAAGTGTACCAGCTGTCATTATTATATCATGCTAGACGCCATGTTGAGTATATTAGTGAATATAGGGCAATGGTGGTTAATTTAAATATATATTTTTGTTAAAATCGACCAAGTAGCGTTGAAAATGTTCCATCTAACAACGTAATTATTGCATTGATGATACATCATGTGACGCGAAACATGTCTGCTGATTTATATTTGTTAATAATTAAGCACAAAATGCGCTCCATCGGTTTCCACGATGACCTGATTTCCTTTTTTTTCGTCGAGTATAATGTCTACAAGTCTAATATGTTTGCCGCCGCTACCAGTTGAACCTCGCAAGGTAACAACCTTGCTCCTCTGATCTTTTCCATTTTATTAATGATATAGGTTATGATATACCTGCCAATCATCTGCTCTTTGCTGATCTTAAACTTTACAGGTCTGTGAGGACTCCCTTGGGTTGCAGGGACGTTGATATATTGCATCGTTGGTGTGTTCGGAATATACTTTCATTAAATTTTAAAAAATGTAAAATTATGATCTTCACGAGGCCTGCTCGTCACATTGTTTTTGAGTATCATATTGATGGCGCGATCTTGGAAAGGTGTTCTATAGATAATGACTTAAACTTTAAAATTTTGGGTTTTATATTTAGGTCTACTATTAAGTTTATCAATACCGAATGCCTTTTAATCCTTTATAACTCATTCGTTATATCTAAGCTTGAATATGCATGCATGCAATCAAGATTGGACGTGTACATCAAAATTTTTAAAATATGTTGCTTTCAAAATTGATGGTCAATTTCGAGAGCGTGGTTTCGACCACGATTTGGCTTTCGAAACGTCGAATTTGTGCATCGCAAATGTTCTTGTGTAAGCTAACTAATAACAATCCCGATTATCCCGATTTATTACAACAGCTAAATTTTCACGTTCCGAGTTTTTACTCCAGAGATCCCAAACTTTTTCAGGTTCCAGAGATTTGTACTAGTTACGAGTCCAGAGCACTCTTATGGTGCGCCTGCAATTATTGCAATTCTTTGGGTATCATAAACCTATTTAATGTGAAGGCTAGAAAGTTTAAGCAGGCATGATGATTCTTTATGAATTTGAGCTTTCACAGGGATTCGGAATTTGTATGGATTGGGTTTGCGCGTATGTTCTAATAATCTTTTATTATTATTTGTTTGTTATTAATTAAGTATCTAGAATTATTTTGCATGGTTTTGTCTTGTAATTGGATTCTGCCTGTTAAACAATAAAGTGCATATTGATAATCAAAAATATGTACAAAAATGACACTCGCTCTGTATTTTCTAAACAACTAAAGGTATCGAGTGTCGTTTTCCTTATTTTTAATTTATAAAATAGGCTCCATATGACATCCTAAATCTACCCTTATAAGACCTCTTTAATGAAAACTTTTAATTAATATCTATGCTAAGAGCAACAAGAAAGAAATGTGAACACTGTATACAACTAGAATAATGGTTGAAAGGCAAAAATATAAACTGAGGATAATTTTATATCTGGAATAGAAAAATAATCAGAAAGCATGTAAAAATGTGGAATAAAAAATATAACCTATTAGCAGTTATAGGTATGTGAAAACAATAGAATGTAAACCATTACACCCTGTTAAATACATACGATTAGTTTTTCACTTCTCATTTTTTTAATTTGACGATAGTCAAAAAAAGAGGAATGCTAAACGAAACAGAACGAGTGACGTTTTGACATGACTGATGTCAGAAATAAACATTCAATCATTTATCTCATTTTGTTCGAACGCGCAGACAAATCGTACGTAGGTATACCTAATATTATATGTATATAGGTACATGGCCGACCAGATTAATCGAATATCGTCTGCGATGTTCACTTATTCCATATTATTATTTATTTCATGTAGCGACGCTATTTGACAGCATCACTATTATGGTTTGTATTCCTCCGTATAGTTTTGGTTTTATTTTTTTTTATCAACTAAACAATAAACAATTCAAGGTCGTACAGTACTTCTTAGGTCAGCCTATTGTTAAGCTAAGTGTATTGAATAACCATTTATTATACAAGGTGTTTCATATTTAAGGAGATGGCTTTTTTATTCCAGCTTTGATAAAGTCAGATAGGGCTGGATTTGTTACAAATCATAAATATTAATAACTGTTTATCCACATTAACATGGTTAACAAGTTAAATCAATCAATTTGGGTTCTCGAATGCCTTGCGTAGGCTAATAGTGTCTTACTTGAGTGGCCGCAGTCAATTTGTTTATTATACATCCAAAGACATCAAATCAATCAATTTGGGTCCCCTGGTTTTTCTTTTATTTATCAATGACCTAGTCGAAACTATTCAGGCAGGAAAGCTTTTGTTTGCTGATGATCTTAAAATTTTTAAACCTATTACAACTAGGTTGGATTGCTTGGCGTTGCAGAGCGATCTTAATAACTTGTGCGACTGGTGGGACATAAACAAACTATCGCTAAATATAGCAAAGTGTAAATGCGTCACTTACTCTCGGAAGAAGAAATTCATTGTTAATTTATATACACTGAACGGCATTTGTTTGTCCCGATCAGACTTGGTTACTGACCTCGGAGTGATGTTCGATTCGAGACTCACATTTAATGAGCACATTAAAACCAGAATTCAGGAAGCAAGTCGTATGTATGGCTTCTTAGTGCGAAGTTGTAAGGGATTTGTGAGTGTCGATGCTCTTATTGTCCTTTATTTTGCCTATGTTCGCTCTAAATTAGAGTATGGATCTATCATTTGGTCCCCATTTTATTCATATTAAAAGCAGTCATTAGCAAAAATACAACGTAGATTTTTGAAATATTTGGTCTGGAAGCAGGATGGCGCTTATCCAACTCGAGGATACGATCAGGGGCTTCTTTTAGCTCGATTTTCAATGCAGAGTCTTGAACTTCGTCGTGTTTTGTCATATTTAATGTTTTTTGTATAATATTCTCCATAACAAGGTGGAATGTTCTTATATTCTTTCAAAATTAAACTTTAATATTCCCAGAATTTCCACTAGACACGATTGTTTGTTTAGATGTGAGTGTGCTGTTGTTCTCTTGAGATCCCCACTCTATGTAATGACTGTTAAATTTAATGAATTAAGTCACTATTTTGATATATTTTTTGATAGTGTTAGTAAATTAGAACGTTTTGGAATTTTGATGTTCTTTTTTTTAAATTAAATCTAGAATTTAAGATATGAATGTAATAATAAGTTTTTGTATCTAGGAATTGTCCTGTAAAGGGATTTTGTAAATCTGTTGGGCAATAAAGCTATTATTATTATTATTAAAAGCGCGATTTCAATCGATCTATGTATCGTACTACGGATTTATTGAATTAACCTTGAGTTTCAAACTGTTCATTTTTAAAAATATTCTCTGAGGTTATTTCATTTTACTAAACCAGAAATAATCATCCATACCTCGTAACTAAAGATTCGCACGTTTCACTTTCACAATATCCTAGTTAAGTCATTATTTCGGCTTCCTAAATCCCAGAATGAAATAGAAAGAAAAAACCTTTTCGACCACACAGTAAAGGTGTGCGTATATGTCTGATAATACAAAACATTCTTGCGAAATACTCGATTTTCAGGACCATTATATTGTTATTTAAGAAATATCTATTTCTTTTCAAGTGCCCTTACCTCCACACACATACGCATTCATGGTTTATTGTTAGTTTTTAACAAAGACCTAAAATTTTTCTCAAAACAACCACGAAAAAGAAGAAGTAATGATTTATGAACCGAACGGTGTTCATGCCAAATTTCATCGTTTATTCTCTGTTAAGGCATCAACACAAAAAAACATGTAGACAAACTTATTATTATTGATAGATCTTATTAATGATTTTTTTGTCCATGATGATGACTAAGATGATTTTTTTAACCTTCGAAAACGAGCGTATAGGATTTTTGCGGTTTTGAAAAGGGTAATATACAACACATATTATATTAGTTCGTTTTGAAAATAACCTGCTTTAATTTAATTTTACGCCCGCATTCTTAGCATTTTTCTCGCTTGAACAACTTTGAAAATATAAATTAGGGCCTTCTGACATGTTGTCTTCACACAAGTAGGTATCCTTATTATAATATCTATACATTTACATGACAAAAAGCTAATTTACATTTTTTGAAATTATATGTCTAATATGAAAAATATCTCTTCCAAAATTATATACATGTATTTACTTTTTTTATCTTTTTCAGTTTTGATTGATGTATTTTATATTTTAGTACCTATTTAAATATTTTTTAATAAATGCTAGTAATTATACAGGGTGTTAATTAACTATGTATACATTAAATTTGACAGACGAAGTGTAGAAGAGTGGAAATACCTAGAGTTTCGCATTATGAAACCCAAGCTCTTGTAAGAAGCCGCAATAATTTCAGCAACATGCCTCGTGAAACTGAGCCTCTCATCAAACCATACGCCCAAATCCTTCACCCCAGAACACTTCCCAAGAATCTGAGAGTTAACGCTATAAATAAAATTAATTGGGTTCAATTGGCGTGAATAAGTTACTGAACAACATTTACTTAAATTTAAGTGAAGTCTGTTTCGACTGCACCACTGATATAATCCATTCAAGTCACTCTGTAAGTCCAAGCAGTCCATGTCAGAGGTAATACAAGAGTAAATTTTAAAATCATCGGCAAACAATAACGAGTCACACTTGAGGCCACATGTGATATCATTTATAAAACACATAAATAAAAGTGGGACCAACACTGACCCCTGCGGAACACCAGAGGTTGCCCGGACATTAAAAGATCTAAACCATCGATATTCAACATACTGCATGCGGTTCTCAAAATATTAGGCAAAGAACGATAAGAGATCTGAAGAAAACCCAAATCCAACCAACTTACTCAAGAGGATTCCGTGGACCAGTCTGTCAAAAGCCTTATAAAAGTCTGTATATATGACATGGACTTGACCACCCCTATCCAACTTTTCAGCAACGTATTGAGATAAGACAGCAAGGTCGGTAGACGTAGATCGCCCAGGAAAAAATCCATGTTGAACAGGGGAGATAATGCGCTTCACATGCTCAAACATTATTTTATGTAAAACCACTTCAAAGGAATTGGCAAAGTTGGACTGTATGGAGATAGGCCGGTAATTCTCAATGCGTTGCCTGTCATCCTTTTTATAAATCGGACTCATCCTCGACAGCTTTTAAATGACCGGGAACTCACCATTCTTTAATGAAAGGTTAAATATGACAGACAATGGCTTGGCTAGTACAGCAGCACAATCCCTAACAAAAAATGAAGGAATGCCGTCAGGTATATTGTGGCGTCAAAGCTCCAATATTTTTTTGCAACCGCGTAAAACGTTGGCCGTTTTATGATACTACAACAACAAACAAGGAATCCAGTCAAGCCAATTTTCTGTTTCCTACTTTTGTACTTTGATCTGAATCTTAGGAACTTTTTAGTGGCTTGGAATTTATTTTAATATACTTCCATTCCCAAATCAATACCTAGCTAAACTAGCTTGAAATACAGTCACATTATAGCTGGAGAAATGTGATTCTTAGGCATATGTGGCCGTAAGCTCCGAGGTTAGAATTAAAATTTCTGTTCTTTGTTTGACCTCTCCAGTTGCGGTGGGTCCTTTGGAACCTGCTATATGTCGAGCAAATAGAAGATGCAACCGCAGCAATACTTTCATTCATCAATTGCTTTGCCCAAAATTGTTTTATCTATTGCTACTGATATTATTGCAACTTTTTAAACATATCCAGTCAGTTTTAAGGTAAAATATCAAAGAGTTGCCGTGTGACGCCTGGGCTGCATTAAATTTTAGGGTACAAATCCGTGGCGCAGGGAAAATGGGGAATAAACGGGCACAATAAGCAGCAAGAACCAGATGGGCAGACAAAATAATATTTTAATCCCTTTGTGTTTGTTGTATGCGTATATAACGTTTTTTTGAATAACAAATCCATTGCCCTTTATTTATAACAGTAGTTAATGTTAAGTATACCCATGTATTTTTAAGAATAATACATACTCCAGTGTTCAAAACTTCGTTAATAAATAATTGCCAAGAGTTTTATATATATACAGGGTTATCCACGGAACCTGTTCCTTAAAAGTTTACCAAAAAGTCGTTTGTTTAGAATTTTGTAATTTGGAACTTCCTGGCAGGAAGTAGCTACTAAATCGCTTGGAATGCTATATTTATGTTACGAATTGAGATTCTACATAAAAAAGGAAAAATTTGATTAACGTCTACCTATTTTCAGCAAAAAATATTTCATAAATATTCAAAATAATAAAATAAAAATAATTTTGGAGCGTGGCGGAGCGAAAAAAATAAATAAACTGGTGTCTCTAAGGCACGAATAGCTTTCCATATGCCGAAATATAAATTTCATTATTAACACTTGACAATTATTGGCACAAAGAAAATTACGTAGTTTTCCATTTAGTTTAGCAAATATGATTTTTTTAAATTGGATCATTTCTTTATACCCTTCACCTATGCCGTATGAGTCCCAAAATTTAATAATCTGTTCCAGAGTATTTTTATTCGTTATCTATCGTGTATACGGGCGACAGAATGACCAAAAACACGTAGGTAAAACAAATGATCTCCTTTATTTTATCGAACGTTGTATTTACTAAAACATTTTTCAAATAAAGAGTTCAAATTCCATAACAACTTGCTATTGTTATTTGAAATATTGTTAAATGCTCATATTTTAAATAAATCCCTTTGTAGATATAAAATCTCAGGATATTGAAATTCATCATCCCTCTCGCAATACGCCATTTTGGTTGGTGGCTGAGACATGTGACGATCGATGCTCTCCAAGGGTTGCTTTATAGATTTAACACGCGAAAAGGGGGAAACAAAAAGCTATGTACACACACATATTATATACTATGTCAAACGAAGCGGGCCTACTATGTTCATTTAGTTACGTCTCATGTTCAAATTAATTAAAACTAAACTGGTAGTGATGTATCGATAAACAATTATTGGTTTTATCGACTCCAAATAGATGATTATGATAGATAGAAAATGTTACAAAAAGCAATCAAAATTTGTAAGTTTCTATATCTGCAATCCTAGCCTATTCGCCCAATTATGTGAACTGGGGATAGCACCATGCCAAATTTGCACCTTGCACCATCACTGAAGTCTTCGAAGAATCTTATTGGGATCATGGGAGGCAACGCACTGTCCTGCTGACAGAAATTCCTCTAAACTGCCATATATTTGTTACGAGTTCAAGTTAATATTTTATTGGGCAACCTCATTAGCTACTAGCACTTTTTTCCACAAGTTATTTGAAATGTTCATATTTATACGTGTTCATTTTTCAAATATTGTAAGAAAAACATTTTTAAGAATTACCGATTAGGGCTTAAATCAAAAAGTTCGAATTAAAAATCTTCAAAACAACTTGTTAAAGGTAGTTAGGACGTTGTTATTTCAATAATTCTAGTTTTACATCAAACGATTCATTGACACATTTTTTAAAAGTATTTGGAATCGTAGTAATCAACGTTTTAAAATTTCCCACTTTAAATATTGCTCATTTTAAAAATAATTTCACACGTTCTTCTAATTGTAGGTACATTTGGAATTGTGATAACATACTTTATAAACATTATATAAACGTTTTGAATTTTCCCATATTAAGCAATAAGAATTTTTATGGGATATTTTACACGTTACCTTAACTGTAATTTTAGAATTATTATAAAATACTTAAAAAACGTCATTTTAACGTTTTCATTGTCGCCTCTAAAAATTATGCGCTTCTAATGGACATTTTCTAACGTTATTTTAGCTATAAATATCAGTTTATTATAAATTACATAAAGAACGTTTTATAAACGTTTTTAATTTTGACAATGTTTGACACGCGTTTAAAAAACACCTAAAACAAACGTTTTTATTTTATGGTTTATTTATAATACATATACAACGTTACTTAAACATAATAAATGTACGTAGTTGTATTTAGATAATAACAACACGTGTCTATAACGTTTAAATTGAACTTACATTAAACTTAAAATAAACCGTCACTTTTCTAACGTAAGACCAATTATCAACGATTGACACGTTAAATCAACGTTTAAGTTACGTATATGTGTTTACTGGGAGATACCTAACTGACAACTCCCCGTACTATCTCTAAAACAAAAATCCAATAAATCTCTACTATTAATCTCCCTTGTCAGACACAAGACCTACTATATACTTTCCCAGCCGTTGTGCCTGCAGTACACCGATATACATAAACGGCTCCGGAACGCAAGTTAATTGAATACCAATTTATTTGTTTTCTTTTCATCATGACTGTGTGTGTGTGAATTGATCCTTGTTCATTAAATTTGTTTTTGTGTTTGTGTCGATATAAATATTGAGAAAACAAGGGTGAATTGAATGCAAAATGGATATGTATGCAAATAGAGAGTAAACGCTTCATTTGCCTTTTTGTTTTATTTAATTTTACTCGTATTTTGTCATCAATTGTAAGGTTTTTTCTTTTGTACGAAGAAAACACTACTAGGGCTTTTATGACTATTTATTTTTGTGATTTAGTCTTTTTTTAGTTTATTTTAAATACACTGATTTTATATACTTCGAAGTGATTCAATGTTATTTGGTCTTTAAGTAGAAACCTTATACAGGGTGATTTTTCAGACTTATAGAATGACCTAATACGTTCGGAAACACAACAAGGTGTTAAAGTCTTTTTTGTAAATAACGGTTTTTATTTACTAAACTTAAATCTTTTCATTGTTGTCCAGGACTTGATTTGGAAGATTTGCAAGTGAAAAGTTGCAATTAAGGCGCATTAACTCGTTTTGTTATAAATCACACACTTTTGAAACATATTTTAGAAATTGAAATAAAAAATTAACCTTTTGTTTTAATGAAGTTGAAGTTCCCTGTATATTTCCGAGAAACTAGTACGTACTATCCACCATTTTGGCCCGGATGTTGGCTTTGAGATCTTGTAGGGTTCTTGGACGATCGATATAAACACGGGATTTCAAAAATCCCCATAAAAAAATCGCAAGGGGTCAAATCGGGGGAACGAGCTGGCCACTCCAAATCACCGCTGATTGAGATTAGGCGCCCCCGAATGTGTTCCCTCAAAACAGCCATTGATATCCTTGAAGTATGAGCCGTCTTGTTGAAACCAATCGACCACGAAATCCAATTTGTTAAGTCGAGGAAAAAAAAATCTTCCAACATGTTTACATATCGGTTAGAATTCACTGTCACTGTTTCCTCATGTTCTTCAAAATACCAGGAATCAATTCCCCAGCCGAAGAAATTTGCACACCACACTGTGACTTTAGGTGAGTGCAGGGGCCTTTAATGCAATTCGCGGGGGTTGGTGTCGGCCCAGTATTTTGTTTGTTGACGTGAAAATGGGCCTCATGACTAAAAAAAACAATTGCATCCTCAGGAACGTTTTCGAGAAATGGGAGAGTTCTTGAACAATCGCCAACTTGTACGGATGGTAATGAAGATCATCGTGAAGAATTCGCCTCACTGAACGAGCGGAAAGTCTTAGGACAGATGCATGTTTGCAGGCAGAACGCTGTGGGGATCGCAATATTGAGGCTCTCACAGCTTCAATGTTTTCAGGTGTTCTAATGGGCTGAGGGACTCCAATTTCTTCGTCTCGTCACATTCGCGCTTTGTCTGAATGTAAAGATCCATGTAACTATTGATTTCCGATCTGGCACAGGCCCTGAATCGATTTCCAAAGGCACGCTGATTTGCGATCACAGAACGTCCAATCGAAAAGTACCCCTCGCCGGCAAATGCACGTTGCTCACTGTTACAACGCATCGTGGAGCCTGACCGGATGGGGAACAAAACTTTAGATGCACGTCTCCCCCCGGTTCGATCTTTACAGTATAAATAGCGCGCATTTCAAAATTATTAAGTTATGATGCTGCACCCTGTAATAGTTACAAATAAGGCTTCATTCTTATATTGAGAATATTTAAGTAGCTACCTAGAAGTATTGCCAGTAACCACATACCAAACAAGGAAATATATACAAGGTGTTTTATAATAATAGTAATAATGAAAAAGACACTATGTACCGTTATACAGTATGTATTCAGAACACAAATGACACTACCTATCTACGGATACTGAACAACATAGTTAACTTAATATTACCTTGGTAAGTGCACTAAGCTGGGATAATCTAGTGGGCTTAGTGTTGGGGCTCTATTCATTCATTCATCCTTATGCCTTTGGCCAGGTAAATATTTGCTCCTGTCTGTAGCTGTATAAATAAGTAGGCCGTGCTTTCGAGTATATGTGTGTATATATATGGTTGAACAAACGAACATCGTTTTGTCGGTGTAAATTTATATACGCAGGGCCAACTTGGGATAATATAATGGAGCTCATTATGTGCGAGATTCGTGGCGGAAATAAAAATCCATTCAAAAAAGCAAAAAGATATTCTCAATAATGTGACAGATAGAGCTGGAGATGCTTGTGTGAGAAGATGAGATAGAGAATCGAAAGAATTGCATTGCGGTTATAGTTGTGTGGTAGCATAGGGTGTTTTTGAGTGGGTTTCAAGAACCACTTATGTGGAAAAGCTGTGTGTGCGAAAATATCATAATAACTACCTATGCGTGTGTTAATAGCTAGTTTTGTGTATCATTGATGCAATCTTTTTGCATTTGAGGGTAAATATGACTATGTTGGACGTTCCGGCTCAATTATCACTTAGTTTATTTGACAAATCAAATCATAATATATTTATATGGATCTCATTGGGTCATCATTTGACCTCCAGCAACATAACTTTCGTTCAACGGCAAGAAGTAGAACCTGACAAAATTATTTTATTAATTGATATCTGCACTTACAAGAGCAGAGAGTTTTAAGACTAAACTAAAAATTGTCAAAAATGCGATGATTCGCAGGTTGTATGGTCGCATCTTCAGGTATCTCTAAAAAATTAGAATTTATAAATTAAGATTTCGTTGGTAACAATATTCAAAATTAAGTTTATTTGAATGCACTACAATATTCAATGTTGTATTTTTCTTTATACAGTCCTAAACTCCAAGATTTTCAAGAGCATTTTGTATTGCTAGATTATTTAGTTTTATACTTCTATACAAACGAAGACGAAGATATTTGTTAAATATCTATTAATCTGAGTTATTTATTCAATATTTTCTTATAAAAACCACACAGGAGATTCACAACGTAAACCATATTCATATTCCTACACCACCAAATATAACTGATAATGAATTCGAAAATTTCAATACTATTTTCGTGATAAATTGCTATTAAAATCTACTCAAAACTTCATGCAATTCCAAGGATCCTATCATAAAATATTCCACTCAAGGTGGAATGAGCTTATTTATAAGAAGGTTTGTTCTTCCTAGAAAACTTTCCAATTTATCAAACAACAACAAAAAAAAACTACATTTATATTGACTTTTAAAGTTACTGATGGGCGTGGTTCTAAAACCAAGGCAAACAATGGGCACCAATAGTCCACAATAGATGTATCTGTGTACCAAAAAGATGATGGAAAAAAGTCGAATATTTATTATATTCTTGACTGCTTTTGGTGTAAATCTATCAATTGTATATATAGATAAGTTCTGGGAAATATATTATTTATAAGTTAGAAGAAGATTATAGCAAAGCTTTATATATTTCAAAACTAGAGATTAAATCTGTAGAGATTTTTATCAGTATGTTATTTACAGAGTAAATTGTGTGTGAAATTTGTAAATTTGGCTTGAAAATTACTTCAGTAATACAAGTAGTATCCTTCCTCTGCTATTTCAGTTTGCTATAAAGAGTCAGTGTTTAAGGCAAATGATAGGAAAGCAAATTATAATTTTAAAAAGGCGAACTATGAAATTCTTTATGAAATATTATTCCAGCGTGATTGGTCATATCTGTACAACTGTAATGATGTTGATGACGCTTTAAATTTGTTTTATGCTGACCTTTACTCTGTTTTTGACTCCTGTGTTCCCCTTTACAGGACTTTCAGCCATCAATATCCTCCCTGGTTTAACTCTGAGATTATCAGAAATATTAAGTGTAAAGCCGTTTTACATAAGAAATATAAGAATACAAAATCGCGCTATTACTATGACAAATTCAGTGAAATTAGAAGACTGTTGAAGCAACAAATAACTACCTCGTATAAAAATTACGCGCGTGTTGCTGAGAGTCATATTGTCACTGATCCCAGATCTTTCTGGTCATTTGTTAACGGGTCGCGCCAGCAGTCACGCATTCCCGGTTCTATGCAATACAACAACAATGTTATTGAGGATCCGCAAAGTATTATTGAAACGTTTGCTAAATACTTTGAAAGTGTCTTTGTGGGACCTAAGGGTTGTGGTAATGATGATGTGTGGAAATGATATCACATTTGGAAATATAACTGAGGGAGAGATAGTTATGGCTGCTCGCAAATTAAAAAACAGGTTTACTTCCGGACCTGACGGGATTCCCTCATTCTTGGTCAAAGATACAATTTCAGTAATGTGCGTTCCTCTGTGTATAATTTATAACTTAATTTCAAGACGTAATACTTTTCCTATGGTCTGGAAGAATGCTAAGGTGTGTCCTGTTTTCAAGAGCGGAGATCGTGCGGATATAACAAATTATAGGCCTATATCAATTCTGTCTAATTTTTCTAAATTACTTGAAATAGTCCTTTACAATCGTATTTATCCAATTGTTCAACATGGGCTGGTCCAGTATCAGCATGGTTTCATATCACACAAGTCCACACTTACAAATTTGTCAATTTTTTCACAATACGTGCCTGGGACGTTGGATAACCGCGGTCAGGTTGACGTTGTATACACCGATTTTTGCAAGGCGTTTGATAGAATTGATCATACAATCCTTATACAAAAGCTTCCGCATTTTGGCTTTAGCGCTGATGCCGTCTGTCTTCTGCAATCTTATATTACTGATAGAGTTCAGTTTGTGTCATACAATGGATATACATCGACATATTATACAGCTCTATCTGGAGTACCTCATGGTTCAAATCTGGGACCTCTATTATTTTTATTATTCATTAATGATTTGGGAGAATTATTGAATTGTAGTAAACTGATATATGCAGATTTTTACAACGATAAGTACGCCGCAGGATTGTATTTCGCTACAGGGCAGTCTTCAATTGGTGAATGCTTGGTGTGAACAAAACAGACTTTCCCTCAATCCTAAGAAATGTAATGTTGTTTCTTATACCCGCAAAACGTCCCCGACCATCTTTTATTATAATGTAAATGGAGTAATTCTTAATCGAAAGGAGTCTATTAAAGATCTTGGAGTTACTTTTGACATGCATTTCACTTTCAAGGAACATATTACAGATATGGTGGCTGGTGCGACCAAAGCTTATGGCTTTATTGTTATAAACAGTAAATATTTCGAGAGTGTCGTTACTTTGAATACTCTATATTTTGCATATGTAAGATCCAAGCTTGAGTATTGCTCTTTGGTCTGGTACCCCTGCTATGACTGTGATATTCAAATGATTGAGAAAGTTCAGCGTAAATTTTTAGAATGTTTGTGCTTTAAGATTGATGGAACTTACCCGGATCGCGGAATATCTTATAAATATCTTATTGAGCGATTTCATTTGTTTAGTATAAGCTTCCTATATAAGATATTCAATAGTGATGTAGTGTGCCCTGAGCTACTGGAAAAGGTATCTCTGTTAGTTCCGCGTATCAATGCTGGAGGTTCTATTGCATTTTATAATGAGCGAGCCAGAACAAATGTTATATTAAAATCTCCCAGTTATACTATGTGCCAGCAATTTAATTTGGTTAATGATCAGTGTGATATATTTTTTGATTCTCTGAATGAAATATTGTCTTCCGCGGAATCAATACTAAAGGAACTTGATGTTCATTAATACTTGTGTACTTTGGTTGATTTTCGTTGTTTATTGATGTACCTACTGTTATTTAATATAATTAAGCTTTAGTTATAGTTGGTTTTTGTATGCATTGCTCTGTAAATGGAACTTGTTCTGTTGAGTAATAAAGCTATTATTATTATTATTATGAGCATATATCTATTGGCGATCATAATTCAAGGTGCTTTAGTATGTATGTGAAGTAGTAGTTTATTTAAATTGTTTTACTTCAATTTTTTTGTTTATCATAAATAAATTTCTGTTCAATAATGAAACAACAAAGAAGGATATCAAATATGATTTGTTCAAACCCCACACGCTTTCTCATTTAAACTAATTATTATTCTAATTATTCAATTGATTAATTGTTTAACATATCAAACCATAATTTTATATCTAATAACTATTATAGCTATAGCTGGTAGTTAAGCGTTGAAATAAATTATTGTAATATTCAAATAAATATATTGCTATTATGTATTCAAATATCTATTTTGAAATTTAAATGAACTTTACTCTATTAATGTGCAATAATTATTATAAATTATTCTATTGACATAATATCGATTAGCCGTTTAGCGATACAAATACAATGACAATCACGCCAAACACAATATAAATAATTATTGTATTTATTTCCCTTTCGTAAAATATCCGGTTACGCGTCAAAATTATATATGAGGGTTTGCCTTTTATATTTCGGGATTTGGCAACCCTAGTGTTGCAATCTGGCAACTGACAGCTCTATCGTAAAGTTGAGCATTTTTGAGGTTATACGTACCCAGAACGTTTTGACATACGACATACTCTATTTGTGTTGTTTACAGTAACTTGAAAGATTCATCTCTGCCCAAAAATGGAATTAAATCGTGAACATTTTCGTGCGATTATTGTTTACCACTTTCGACGTGGATTAAGTCAGCACTCATTTGGTGATCTTATACATGTAATACAACTGTGCAAGTCCGAATGTGAGTAGGAGAAGACGATAAAATGTCATGAGGGTAATCATTGGGTAACCAGTGAGTTGTTACACCTAATTAAAGAACGTGACAGACTATTTAAAAGAAAACGTATGGAAAACCGAAGGGAGGTGGATCTTGAATTTAAAATGATTAAAAATAAAGTAAATAATAAGATAAAGTCGTTCAAAAATCATTATTTTAATAACAAATGGAATGAAACAGGCAACAATCCAAGAAAGCAGTGGAATTTTATCAATCATTTTGTTAAACATAAAAACTTATCTACTAGTATAACAGAACTAAAAATTAATAAAAATTTAGTATCGGAACCGCTTGAAATTGTAAATAGAATAAATGAATATTTTTCTACTGTAGGTAAAAATATTGTGGAAGACATTAATTTAGAAGCAACAAATCTTTTACTTAATAATCCAAATTTTTTGAAATTTAATGAAATATATTGTCCTAACAGTTTCTTTCTTAATTTGACAAATGACATTGAACTTAAAATTATTGTAAAAAATCTAAGGAAAAACTCAGCTCCTGGGCATGACCAAATTACAGTTTATGATCTTATTAATCTGGAAAATGATATTTTGGAAGTACTTACTAGGCTAATAAATAATGTTTTGATCTCAGGCAATTTTCCAGAAGAACTAAAATTAAGTAGGATTAGTCCCATTTTTAAAGCGGGAGCGAAGGATGAAATGGGAAATTATCGGCCCATAAGCGTTCTAAGCGTATTTTCTAAGATTATTGAAAAAGTTATTAAAAAAAGAATGCTTGAATTCATTGGCAAATACATAAATTTGGATGAATATCAATACGGTTTCATTGAGAAAAGTAATACTCTAAGTGCGACAATGGATTTACTAAATCAAATTTCAGTTGAATTAG
The DNA here is from genome assembly GCA_911728435.2 of Apoderus coryli. Classification (NCBI taxonomy): domain Eukaryota; kingdom Metazoa; phylum Arthropoda; class Insecta; order Coleoptera; family Attelabidae; genus Apoderus; species Apoderus coryli. The sequence continues at coordinate 7,190,351 of OU452212.1, forward strand.
ATAATAGAAACATCGTTATTGCGGTTTTTGTGGATCTGCGGAAGGCTTTCGATGTGGTTAGTTGCGATGTATTGTTGGCTAAGCTGAGAGGCATGGGTTTTCGAGGGACTATCTTTAGACTCATTGAGTCGTACTTGAGGGGTAGAAAACAATACGTGAGCATTGGCAGTGTGGTCAGCGGGGTAACAACAAATGCTTTTGGAGTTCCCCAAGGTTCTGTTTTGGGCCCATTGCTTTATTCATTATATGTTCTATCTTTAAAAAATGCTGGTCTCAGTGCCAGATATTTCACCTTTGCTGACGACACTGTCCTGTTGTATAGCCATGCTAATTTGGATTATCTTGAACAACTAGTAAATGGGGATCTTGTCAGGTATTACAGTTGGTTATTGCCAATTCCAAGGCGATGTTAAATTAATATCACAACTTTCAAGCGAGCTTGGGTTATTGATGTATGACATCATGAATCAGCTGTTAAAATGTGTAATCAAAATCGTAGCTCGAGATTAGGCATGTCAATTCATTCAAATAAAAATCGATCTCCGAATCGAGTGCACTAGGATCGATTTTCGTTAAAATCTTGCACTAAAAGATCGATTTACGATCGTCGATTCATTTTTAAGTATGTGCTTATAGACAACAAAAAAACATTGCAAATCAATTTAGGTATTATTTTTGAAAAAGTCTCCAAATATTTTTTAGGATTATTAATCCTTCAGGATCCAGATGACTTAATCTTTCATGGGTCGCAATTTCCCCGCAACTAAAAATGTTTTTGATGAAAGAATGCTTTAATTCGTCTTGTAAGTCTGATTTTCTACTTAACAAAATTGTAACCGGTAGACCACTTGAAATTGCTTTGTATGGTTAATATAAAAATATATTTGAGACACCCAGTACACGCATTTAAAATATAAATAATCAGTAACAATAGACTAACGACTATTTTGACATGGGAATGATTCGGTATTGTATGCTATGAGTGGGCCATGAAGCGATTGACAAAAGACGAACATTTTATCCACACATATGGTGTTGTATGTGTGTAAAGAGTAGAAAACACCCTCTCGATTTTGGTCTCTGCTCTAACGAGATGTGTAGCTGCCCGCCGGCAAAAGTTCAAGTACGCCATGAATTGGCTTCAAGAGTGTGTTCAAGTGCCCACGATTATTCTTTTGATTGTTGTTTCGAGTGATGGAAATTTTGTTCTTTATGAGATAAATGCTTGTAAATATGTATTTTTTCTTGCTTTTGTTTGCAACTGTATACGTTTTTAGAGTAAGAATTGATTTGATTCAAATTTCTATTTGAATCAGCTTTCAATCTAACGAACGAAATGTATTTACACCTCTTCTCAACAAAATTAAAAAAATATTTGTGTCCCAGTAAAGAGCTGTGAGGCATGATCATTATAAGGATTCAGTGAATTTTTAAATTATCTTTAGACAACGAAGATACCCAATATTTATTTATTAAACAAGGATCCTCAGCCTTAATCACGAACCGCACAGGCTGATGGTTGTACGTATAACCCAGTGTTGCCTCTTGGGCTTATTTCAATATTTGAGAACCTGAGTACTCTTCCAAAGTTCTAACCGCATTTCATGAATCTCAACTTTGACTATTTTCATGATGTGGAATTAATTATTGGAGACTGTTGCCTAGAGATTAAACAATCATATATGAATGAATTCTAGATCAGTGGCTGCGAGAATTGTCAGCAAACAGTGGATATTTTTAGATTCTAAAGTAATCGCATCTGTTCTGAGTTAGTTCCTATAAGTCCTTTCCATTTCAGGTTTTAATTTAACAATTCCCTTTGTGAAATAATCGTTTAACTTCAGACTTTGAGAGATGACAAAGTCACCCTAATATTACAAAGTTCTATGTAACATTTTTTACGTTTTCTGTGTTTTGATGGTACAAAGTTCTATGTAAAAAATAATGTAATATAAGCTTGGAATGAATCTTGTAGGCAACATAGAACCTTAGTTATCCTGAGTAAATCAAGGGTGTATGTAGAAAGATATGCATTTTGGGTATAACAAGGGCATAGAATAATAACTATAGATAAGAAGGGTCAGTAGACGCTAAAAACCGCATCGACTCGTCGCAATCCCAGTCACATTTCTGGCCCGCTACTATATAGAGTTATACTCTAATGTATCTAGTGCACCAGAACTTACAAACAATAACGATTAAATTTTCGGGTCCAGGTCAGTCTTGCATTCAAGATGTCGATGCTATACATAGCGCTATAGAGAGGTCATTGAGCAAAATAGAATAACATTCTCCGGTCTCACATCTCCGCTTTTTATTAAAAGTAAATCGACAGAAACCTTACACAATAATTCAGAAGAAGAAAGAGGATTTCATAGACTTCTAATATTATCCAAGTCAATTAAACTGTAACTCTGTGCCATTTTCAAAAGTAGTATGTTTGCATCTTTCAAACCGAATAATGAATCTAACTCGTTCAAAGTCGTTAACTTGCATCAACGAAAACTCAGAAGAGCTCATGTTATTTCTGAGAGCGAATCACGCATTCCAACGGAACTAAAAAAATGTGACAGGATTGTTGCACTGCCTCAAACAAAAGTAGATGCCCTAAAATCGATGTACCAGTGGATTCCTGAAATGGATCAGCAATACTGAGTCCATTTTTAAACAAAAATAATTACTAGTAGATATAATATATGATTATGTTATGTTGTTAGAAAAGTTAAGTTCCAAAGTTCTATGCTGTGATGTTTAGAAAAAAGTGTTAAGTTCAAAAATACCAAAGTCCTATGTTTTTTTAAATAAATTAATTTTTCGAAATTGGTTTGTTGTTTTGAAAATGTATTCATCAAAAACTCTCACATCCACAATTAAATAAAAATAGAGTTGATATTTAAATTAAGGTTTAAAAATCATGCAATTTTTTAAATCAATATATCTCAAAACTGGAATAATACCACAGGCAACCTTGTATTATTAGGGTGACGAAATGTTAATTTAAAATTTTTCCCTATGATTGCCTTGGTTAAGTTTGTGTCTACATAGGTGTTGGGCTCTATGATAAGCCTTTTCAGTATTCCACTAATGCCACATTTTTATGGCATCTATTTAAAGTTTCTTATTTATAAAATTGAATTATACAGAAGTCATAACATACCTACTCACATTGTTGGAACAGGTAAATATTCAATTCACAAATAATATCCTTAACTAAGTACTTATTTTCAAATCTTAAAATTTATGACAAGGATTGTTACAAGGTTTGGGTTTCCCTAGTAAATATGAAATAATCCTGTCTGAGATTATAAAATTTTGTAAATAGGACAACCACAAAATCTAACCTAATTCTTATTTAAAATAAAATTATACTGCACAATTCGTAAATATACATTAATTTCAAATTATACTCTAAAAATCTCAGGGTCATCCTATGAGGTTGTTTTGGGTTCTCAATTCGAAGAGTATTGATATTTAATTAAAACACAAATGAAACCTTTAGAAATATGATCGTATAATATTTATATTTGGAAGATTATCGATTATATTAATAAAATTATTAATGTAGAATAATGAATAATGGTTGAAAAAATTAAGAAAATTGCGTTATAGAAAGACGTCACCGAATTACTTCTATATACACAAGAATATTTTTAAATAATATTCCTACTATTTTTTTTTTTATTTTAATAGGTACCTAAGTATCGAAATATTTCATGCACGCAGCTGCTGGTATAATTAGATTTCATGATTTTAAAATTATATTATCCTTTTTCTTTTTCACATATTTTTGGCTATATAGTGTTATGAGGCGGAGGAAATATGAACCCGCAGGGTGTCCAGTAGCAGGGGCACCATTTAGTGTATATAAATATGCCCCCTTTCAAAATCTTGTATAAATAAATATTAGCCACAACCTATAATTAAATGGCTAAAGGAAAAGGTATACCCACATTATCTAAAATGAATGTTATACCTAATAATATAGGTAGTTGTGACGGAGAAGAAGTAGTTTTAGTTAATTGGCTCATTAATAATGGATTGGAAATAAAGTGGTGTTTAAATGTCGAAAAAATGTATGCTAATTATGAAGTTTATAATAAAATGGTTGCTATAATATAATATAATTTATTATACCTACTATAAATTTTAATTAATACAAACAATAATAGGTATAATGTTCTTCCCATATATTTATAATTAATTAATAGTTAAAATTTCTTATAATATTGATAAAGAAAGATGAGATTTGAACAAAAATAATATTTTCATTAGTTTATTAATAGCTAGTACGATTTAATATAAATTAATAAGGAAATATTGAAAAACTCGTTTTACCATTTCACCAAAACACTTTTTTAGCATCCTCTAGAGAGAATTAAAACTCATCCATTGATAATAACGCAATGATTAATTCAGTTTTATAAAAGGAACATGCGTGAAGCTAGTGAAGTGAGTAAAACCAGTGTTAGCATAATTTGAAAGCAATAATAGTTAAAAACATTTCAGCTCAGAAAAATCAATAAAATGTTACTAAAAATAATTTACTTCATTCAAAATAATCAAAACTGGGCTTTGATCAATGCAATTGAATAATTCTTTACTCATTACTTAGGGCAACATGTATTTGTAGTTGGCTAATTGTTACTATCCATATAAAGTTTTTGATAATATTGGTTTAATGAAAATATGAAGGTTCACTCTAGGCTTTTATAAAAGTAGAATTTCGATATCTTCATCTACAATACCTCTTTAAACTAGTTTGTTTTGTCTGCAATTGTTAATAGTATATTATTTTATTCCTATATAATCATCTGTTAACATGTTCTTTATATTCTCAAGAAGAATTTTGGACAATGATTAAAAAATAAGCGCATAATTGTCTTAAATTTGAGTTTTCAAAAAAGCATTAGTTCATAATTGAATTTGTATGATTTTCTTTAGCGCTCGTATGAATTCATTTTTACTTACCTAAATTATAAGACAAAATAGCTTAATTCTAATATTTTTCAGCTAAACCCAAATTTCACCTTTAAGTAAGGATATTATGTATATTGGCTTTTTGAAATGTTTAAATATTTATTAAACTAGAAAACTTAACTTTGCTACTAGACAAAATCACGGTATATTTATTTACGCTGACAAAATAAACAAAAAAAAATGATAAAAACCAACACCTTGGCATAGAATAATAACTATAGATAAGAAGGGTCAGTAGACGCTAAAAACGGCATCGACTCGTCGCAATCCCAGCCACATTCTGGCCCGCTACTATGTTATACTATATCTATATATACTATAATAAACTATAACTATAGTAGAGGCGAATTGCTTTGAAGACAGAGAGATAAACCGTTCCGACACGAACTGTATATTAAACTGTGACCTTGGTAAGAAAATTGTTGGATGAATAATTTAGCATAGAAGATTTATAGCAAATTCCAATATCACGCATTTTCGGCTCCATCATAAGCCTTTGTACTTTATATAATTGGATTTCAAATGTTTATTTCATTAGAGGCTCAAAACAAAATGTTTCCCTGCACTCAATAAATAAATAGAAGAAAGTAAACAAAAATCTTATTTTCTAAATTGTAGTTGCGAGAAATTAGGCCAAATTTTTTTTTAGTTTTAAAATAATTTATCTGATTGAAGATGATTAATGTTACAAATTGGTTGAACAACCATGAACGTAGATATTTTTTACTTAGCCATATATAAACCTTAACTTGGTTTTCTTATTTTTAAAATGTAGCAGGAAATTTAAGACTTATGTAGATGCAAGAAGAAGTCTTTATAGTTATTGGTGTTTTGAATTAACTGTTTTATTCAAACACATTATTTTATTATTTGCTCTTGCCTTCTTGTGTTGGTTAAAACGCTCGGAACAAATTACGACGTGTTATCAATCTAATAAAAATTATTCCTAAGTTCAAAAATTAGCAGAGCTTTTTATAAATAAAAATTAATAAATAATAAAACCGAAAATGTATAGAAAACTTATCTAAAATGAATAATATAAATTGAAACTTACCAGTATGTGTCCGTTTATGGATTTTGAGGTTTTCGCTACGCGCAAACACTTTCCCACAACCTGGAAATGGACAATGAAACGGCTTCTCACCAGTATGCACTCTAATGTGATTAACCAATTTGTATTTGGCCTTGAACGGCCTCCCGTTCCTCGAGCAATTCTGCCAAAAACACGCGTGATTCGTTATTTCCGGTCCACCAACATGTTCCACTCCCAAATGCCCAACAATCTCCGCCATCGACGTGAAATGTTTAGCACATATCTTTTTACTGCCATGCGGTTGATCTGGGTCTATCCAAAGACATTGCATCTCCTGCTTAATCGGTCGCATATACTTAAAAAACCCACCACCATGATGAATATTTGATGGATGATGCGTTGTCATACCCATACTGTGGTGATTCAAGTATTGGTGATTAGTTTGTGGGTGATATGCGGCATGGTGATCAGTCCTTGTCGAATACAACATTTGGTGATGTGGCGGTAAGTGTAAATTATGATGTGGTGTCATATCTGTGTGGTGATGGAATAACATAGAATCTGCAGGAGCAGTTTGAGCAGTAGGAAATTCATGGTGATCGCGTCGCAAGAGAAAATCTCTTGCCGCGTAACCAGGATGCGGATTCAAATGCCCCATATGCGTGTAATTAGTCTGGAAGTGATGATGATGGTTTTGTGGTTCAGGAGCTGTCATAGCAGCTGCGGGATTTTGATGAGGTGGAGCCGCGGCACCCCCATTTGGCCCTGGTGACATTTTTAACCCATACGCCGACAGATGCGGGTGATGGTGACCAGTGTCCATGAATGCGTTTATCATTTCTGAATCAATTTTGATACAAAACACTTAAACACTCGAAAAAATAATAATGAATACTTTGCAAGCACTGTTCTAAAAGCTAGAGTCACAGTAAAAAAGTCCGTTGCATAGTAATATTAATGAAACTATAGTTGTTGGGTTAAGATTTTCCAAAAAAGTCTATACTTAATACCTATCACTTGTCATAATCACTGATTGAAAACAAACACATCAAAAATGTTATCACTGTAGTATTATTATTGAAAAGTTACTTACTGTTTTTTATAAATAAAAATAAAACTATGCTATCAACAAATAAAAAAATTAAGTTGTTGCATTATTCGCGCTACAGGGTAACTGTACACCCCAACGAGAGCTCACAGCTTGACTGAGGTTTTTACTATGTTGATGTTGTGTCGTGCCATGCTGAGGAGCGTGCTCCCCGACTGAGGACGATTATGGGCGGTGTTCAAAACGTGTTATTGGCGCGTCTGTGCTCACTCGGCTATTGGTTGTTGGGTTGTGCATGGGACGATGTTGTTGGTTGTACGATAGCCAATCGAATCCCTCCGTTTTGGGAGAGGTGTTTAGGATACTTGTTGATTTTTTCAAATTCTTGGACGTGATTTTTTCCGGATTTTGTAAAAAATTTGTGTAAAAAGGTAATTTGTTAATTTAACATGTCATGAGAGTATAATTAAATGTACATATCTGGTTTGTTTTTAAACTTAATAAGGAAAGTAGTTGATTTATGATTCAAGTATTACTAATTTTTTTGCAATTAAATTATACTTGAATTCTTCGTATTTATTATGCAGTTCATTAAAAATTTATATCCATTCTGAATGTGTATTTTAATTATTCATTTTTGCCATTGTATTTTTTACAATATAAAAAAATCCCTTAGTTTAATCACTTGATGGTCATTATGGCGAAAGACTTTAACAATCTAATGGAGTGCTAATACAATGAATTTATGAAGCACTTTGAGTTACGTATAACAAATCCTAAGGCCTTCAAAGAATTAGACACTATATAATCATAATGAACATTAAAAGAAAGTCTCGAGTCAAACCACACTCCCAGATCCTTGTAAGTATCGCACCGCTTTAGTATAGAAGAGTTCAGTTCATAATCATATACGATCGGAAGGTTTTTTTTGAAAATGACATGACAACGCATTTATCAATATTAAGGTGTAGATTATTATTTTCACACCACGACTTTAGCCTCATTAAATCCTGCTGCAAAACAAGACAATCCGATACTGATGTAACATTTAAATACAATTTCATGTCATCAGCATACAACAGGCATTTACAGTTCAGGGTAGATACAATATCGTTAACAAAAAGCTTGAAAAGCAATGGCCCTAAAACCGATCCTTGAGGGACACCAGAAGTAACTTCAATCAATGATGACTCCATTAAATTGAATGTACTGCTTACGACCAAGTAAATATGATTTAAAAAATTGGATAAATGAATCTGTTAAACTAAAGTGTGACAACTTCCTTAATAAAATACCGTGATCCAAGTGATCAAAAGCCTTTGAAAAATCTGTATAAGCGACATCAACCTGACTATATTCTGGGAAAGGAACTGCGTAATCTGAACGAGATTGGTTGTGGTTGATCTACCAGGAAGAAAGCCATGCTGTTTATCAGTGATTTGTCGTGTCACATGCAGAAAAATTATTTCGTGAAGTATTATCTCAAAGCACTTTCCAAAGTTCGAAGTTAAAGCGATAGGACGATAGTTTTCTATGTTTGCTCTATCTCCTTTTTTAAAGACCGGGCAGAGTCTCGAGGTTTTCCATATCTCAGGAAAAATTGAAGATTTGAGACTTAGATTAAATAACACTGATAATGGCTTCGCTAGAATAAAAGCACAATCTTTGATGAAAAATGCCTGAATGCTATCGGGTCCACAACTACTTTTAGGTTTCATTCTCTTTAATGCGTTGATAACGTCGATCTCTCTCACGTCAAAAACACCCAATGGCTGTACATTCGAAAATATTTCCTCATCGTCCACACCTCAAACTCGGCAGGAAGCTTCTAAGCCAGTGGTCGCCAACCCGTAGATCGCAAGCCCCTGGTAGCTCGCGAAGAGATTTCTGGTCCTGTATGATAGCGTACTATACCAAACCAAGGCCCCAAAAAATTGAAATCTGTTTTCCTAATAATGGGGTCGTGAAATTTACACAGGACAATGATATTATGAAGGGCTATCTACATTGTAGATTGTTTTCGGAGTCGTTTAGGCGATTTGGCCTCCCCTCACTTCGACCTGCAGAAGATCTTTTGTGAATGACTCTAATCTATGAATTGCCCAGCTGTCCCACACTTTTCATAAAGTTGATGATTTCTCTGGGGGCTAAATTCCTTGCCTCGTCGGGTGTTAGAGTCACCCCTCCAAGGTGTTTTAGCCTTTTCCAGAAAAGTGCCATTCATTCGCAGAGCACGTGTTCTGTTGTCTCTCTTGCGTCTTCGCAAAACCGTGTCGTCCTCGGTTAGGCCCATCTTTTTGAGATGGTACTTCACTGGGTGGGGTCCCGTAAAAAGGCCTGTAATTCGCCTTAGGTCGCTTCTCTCCAGTTGGATAAGCTTCCCTGCGTTGGCCTCTGAAGGTTTGATAAACCTTTTTGATTGTCTTAGGCCTGGAGTGTTTCTCCAGTAGGACTTAAGTTGTTCCTTTTCCCATCTCCGAAGTTCTTCCTTCATATGGCTTTTTGGAAGGCCAAAGATGGGTTCCGGGCCGCAGAACGGAGCGTTTGCGCCCTCTTTTGCAAGTTGGTCCGCCGCTTCGTTCCCCTCTATGCCTTCATGTCCTGGCACCCATGTCAGAGTAATCTTTTTCCCCTGAGCTGTCAGTTGCTTTAGGGTCTGTTTGCATTCCCATGCTAGCTTTGACGTGAAGGTGTAAGTCCTCAGTGCTTTTAAGGCAGCTTGACTGTCTGACATAATATTGATCTGCCGTTCCGGGATGTCTCTCTGCAGGCATTCTTGAGCACAACGATTAATAGCGTTGATCTCTGCTTGGAATATAGTGGGACTTTTCCCGAGAGATTCAGAGAGCCTGCAATTTGGCCCGTATACTCCCATGCCATGCCCATTGACGGTCTGCAATGACCACTTCAAATGGGATTTCAAAATCATGTTTGCGTGGCAAAGCGTCCGATGGTTTTCTTCCTGAATCCAAAGGTATTAGATTCAGGATTCCCATGTGTCCCTCTAGATCGCCAGATTTGTATTCCATTACCTGTGCCAGTTTCAGATCGCTAATTGCTGCCTCTTTTTTGACTAGGACAGGCAAAGGTATTAGATGCAGCAATGTTTCCATCGCTGCTGTGGGGCAAGTTCGCTATTGCCCCTGTTATTCCTAAACATGCAAGCCGTTGCAACTTTTGAAGACAGCATTGTGTATGCTTAATATTAACTTTTGGCCACCATACTAATGAGGCGTATGTAACCATGGGTTTAATGACTGTTTGGTACACCCAGTATGTGAGCTTTGGCTTTAGCCCCCAAGTCCTACCGAGTAGCCTGTGACACGTCCATATGGGCGCTGTGGGTTTCGATGTGGTTTTCTCTATATGCTGATTCCAGATTAGTCGTTTATCCAGGAAATTTGCTCACCGCTGAGAGTGGGGTTAATAATGTCCACCTTTTTCTTTCTCGTGAATGGTACCAACACTGTTTTTGGGTCTATCTACTTGCCAAACGACATGCGGAGGCACGGTCATTAAGGATAGTTTTTTAGGTCTTGATTAGGTCCTATATGATAGGGTCCTACACCAAACCAAGGCCCCAAAAAATTGAACTCTGTTTTCTTAATAATAGGGTCGTGAAATTTACGCAGGACAATGATATTATGAAGGGCTATTTGCATGCCAAACGACATTCTTCGGAACGGCCGTTAAGGATAGTTTCTTAGGTCTTGATTAGGTCCTGTATGATAGCGTCCTATACCACACCAAGGCCCCAAAAACACTGTACATTCTACAATTGCCGAAGGTGCTCAATACATTCAGAAGGTTGGCGACCACTGTTCTAAGCTATTCTAGCGAGGAATCGTAAGAATATCTGGTAAACCACAGAAGCAGCTAGAACTAAGGATTTTGACTGGACACTGCAAATTAAGCAAATCTGTATCAAATGAAATTCTGCCTGCAGTGATAGTGGTGCAACATTATTTATCACTAACTTTGTGAGTTGTGAGATCGTTTAAAATGTGAATATTTTTGCAACTTTCAAATAGACATCGAAAATTTTTGCTGCTCTTTCTGTGAAAATGTTGGTGTATCAGTATTTCCTGATAATGGTAAAATGGGTCTTACAAAAATAGCTAGCATGGCACGGATGCGACCCCTGATGGCTTCTGGACGTCTAAAATTTTAAACGGTGAAAGAGGAGATTTTACGTGGTTTGATGTAATTCAGCGTACTTCTACATACTCTCACATATACAGTTATAAATTACTTGGATATTATGGAAAATATTACATAGTCGATATTGATTTATTATGTAAAATCACCAGGACTTACAGCAATTTTTTGGAGTGTATAACGTGGTTATTTGGGGGGGCAGTCTCAAGACATGAATAGGGTTTTCGTTGCTCAAAGCACGGAACAGTTGCTTCACTATTTGTATATACAGGAGTTTATTACTCATATTTGGAGTCAAAGCAGGATTGCCGAGAAATAGTGAATGTATGTCCTCGCGAGTTTGTTTCCGATATTTCATGAAATTGTTCTTATATTTTATTAATGTGTTTACGGTGTAGGTACATTTATTTCAAGTACCTACTTGCGATATAAACTAACTTAGATATCTCATTAAATCTCATTTAATTAATCCATTTATAACTACGTACTATATATAGCACGCACTTGATTTAATTATTTTAACTATCTCAATAACGAGAGGAAAATCTGATTAGTGCGGAGATGTTGATGCTCGTTTTTGGTTTCCGGTACGCTGTTGCAGCTTCCTGTGATATAAATTGCAAGTAAAAGAAGACTAACTACTACTAACTGGATCAAGATAGAGAGAGAGAAAAAAGTATACAAGGAGATATACATAATAATGGTATTAATTACGGGACAACTGAGAGAGCCCTTAATGGGGGTCTTGTGTGGGGTTATAATTGCCCTTTCAATTATTTACTCTACGCAAATGTCTATCAGTGGGGGCGAGAGTGCTATTTTCCGTAAGGATGGAGTTATTTTGCACCAATGGTTATGTTAATATTATATAGAGTGTTGATTACGAGTGTTATATTAATTAGTTTTTCTACAGAATCTGCTTTTAACTCGATGCATTTAGTGTAAAGTGTTTCTTCTAAATAAAAAGATTCCTCAGGACCTGCAAAAAAGCGTTTGTTTCAACGATGACCGAACTTTCTAAAAGCAAACAGCAAATAGGGTCAAATCTGAAGAATATGGGGGATGAGGTATAGCAATTCGTAGCAATTGATGAATTTTTGCTACGGTGACTACACACGTATGGCCGCGTGTATTGCCCTGATGAAGCAACACTTTTTTCTTCACTAAATGCGGTTGTTTCTACTTCAAAACTGTGTCAACTCTATCCTACAGCTGTGAATAATATTCGGCGGTGATCGTTTTACCCTTTTCAATGTAATCGTTATGAATAACACCGCGCGAATCCCAAAAAACTTTGACCATGACCTTGTTGGCCGACAGATCCATCTTAAGGTATGATTCCAAAGGCGGCGACAGCGCCCGACGCGATGTCAATTGCAAGCGCCAGCCGACAACCACAGTGTTCGTGTCGCATTTGGTAACTATACATCCTAGGCGCGGATAGATCTCATTTGCAGTTCATTTCTTGGACACGAAAAAAGCATTCCCAGTTTTTACGTACGAAGAAGAATGTCTGACGTTCCTAATCAAATTTTTAATATTTTGCTGAATGAATAAGAACAGGATGACTTTTCATACTCACTAAGTACTTTTATTTAACTCCTTTCCTGTTTTCTGCTAAATATAGAGAGCGACATGTTTTGCTACAATATTAATAAACTGCTCTTCTTCCTCTACCGAGCAATGCATTTTCCAATACAAAAACACATCCTTCGGCTTTGGAGTTACTCACACAACTAGGTCGGAAGCGGCACGTGACAGTGATGCCGTGTTTGCAATGCTCTGCCGCTGCAGTCTACTCCGCTGTGGTTACAGTCTGCCGTGACGTCGTGTTCCAAATTATACCTTTAGCCTTCTGTGCACTTTCACCCACTGTTTCGATTGTTCCTTGGGCTCGGGTGTGGTTTGCTGAATCGGTCTCTCACCTACGCTAAGGAAATGGCGCAAAAACTGGGTTGGATTGCGCCTGAACATCCCCTAACAGTCTTTAGAAGTGGTCACAGAGTTCTGCTTATGCTCAATCGTGAGTAATCGTGGCAGCCGTCATGCTGACGCCTTTTTTATATGCAAAATGTACTCAGTGACGAGAATTACATCAACAAAATTGAGGATATTTGAAAAACAATTTTTTATTATTATTATTAAGTTTGACTCCCTCAAAACCATCCAATTCTCTGTATAATCAACTTGAAATCTATTAGAGGAACTTTTTATTTTTACCCAACCATGATAATACCAAAACAAGGCCAATTATTAAGAACTTTTTATCATTTCATTCATCAGTTATTTCGTTAAAACTTTGTTTTTGAGCCTTTATTTCGGCGTTCAAGATTACAGTTTTTTTAGCTGAACTAGAATCATCAAAAAACTCTTCCTCCACTACGGACAGTTATTATAAGGATTTTCAAGTCCGCAGAAAAAAAAACCATCTTAAAGAAGAGGGCTTATTACGAATAATTTGTTCTCAACAATAAATTGGTTGTTCTTCGCCAATCCACCAAATGCTATTCTTGAGGTTAGGTTTGCAAATAGAGATTTGCCCTTAACTGTGTTTGGACTGACGACGTAGAGACGAGCTTTAAAGCGGTTGGGAGTTGATCGTGAATGTTATATTTAGGTATACAGGGTGGTCCAACGAAAAGTTTGCACCTAGCTTTTCTCTTTTTTTTGTAGTCGAATGCGAAAATGCTCGGACACGTCGATTTTGCTTTTGAGGGGGACACATTTTAAACATATTTTTCGATCTGCGCCTTTAACCCCCTAGCGGGGGTGAGTAACAACCCTAAAATTTTAAATGGAAAGAGGGGTCTAATGACATATCATTTGAAAGGACACAAAATTGTCTTTCTAATGATACCCTATTTGTCGAATTTTACTAAAACAGTTAATACGAAAACGACTTTAAAGACATTAAGCCGATAATTTTGGTATTAATGAGAAATACAAATAAGTTTTAATTATTACGACTGAAAACAACTACAATCATTTCTAAATTATTTACTTTGAAGAAAAACGGGATTTCAAAAACACTATCTTATTTATCAGAACTAAATTCCTCACTAATCGTTTGCGTTTTTTGTTGAAATAAAAACTGCAGATACGTGTAGGAAAAGAATTTACACCGTTTATTTTAGTCTTTTCATTGATTCAGTTTGGTTGCTTCTCAAGTTATTTTACTTTTACCGTACAAAATGATTTATTCCATTCTAGAACGAGTTGAAATTGTTAAACTTTATTTTCAAAATAATAGTAGTGCTAGACTTACGGCTCGCTTATTTAATGAGAGACATCCCGATAAAAATGTGAATGATGTGTACGTTGGCAAGTTAGTTAAAAAGTTTGTAGATACCGGATCTGTCTGTAATGTAAAACACCAGCCGCAGAAACCGATCAGAAATGAAGCTGTGGAAGTCGCTGTTTTAGGGCATGTTGAAATGGATCATAGTCAAAGTACCCGTCAACTAGCTGAAGCCTCAGGTGTCTCCCGTTCGTCCATAATACGAATTTTAAAAGCGTACAAATTTCATCCGTACAAAATCAAATTAGTACAGGAACTAAATGAGGATGATCCTGATAGAAGGCTGCAATTTTGTGAAGCAATGAGCCAGCGTTTAATTGAAGATCCGCAATTATTATTTAACATTTGTTTTTCCGACGAATGCACATTTTATTTGAATGGAGCTGTAAATAGGCACAATTGCCGTTACTGGGATGACAGTAACCCACATTTATTCCGTGAGGTTCATACCCAGTATCCTCAAAAAATAAACGTCTGGTGTGGCATATTAGGAAATCATATTATAGGACCACTTTTTATTCCTGGAAATTTAACTGGTGAAGTGTACCTAAACATGCTTGAAGACACAATTGATCCTTTAATAACACAAATAATAGAAGATGACCAAAATCATACTGCTGATCGGCTTTATTTCCAGCAAGATGGAGCACCTCCGCACTATGTGGCTCCTGTAAGACAGTTCTTAGATGACCGGTTCCCTGGACGGTGGATTGGAAGGAGGGGCCCAATTGAATGGCCTGCCAGGTCACCGGATTTATCGCCTTTAGACTTTTTTCTTTGGGGGCACTTAAAAAATAAATGTTTTGCCACGAAGCCCGAGTCCATAGAAGATCTTCGCCAACGCATTACAGAAGAGTGCAGAAACATAACACCTGATATGCTACAAAATGTTAGAAATAGATTTGAACAAAATCTGTATTATTGTATGGAATCAAATGGGTCACATTTTCAACATTTGTTAATGTAACGTTTTAATAAATCAATTTAGCAGCTTGTTTACTTTTTTTACAAAGCAATGTTAAAACTAACAAACATTGGAATGTACTAACGATTGCAGGTGTTTTCACTCGCAATAATTAAAACTTATTTGTATTTCTCATTAATACCAAAATTATCGGCTTAATGTCTTTAAAGTCGTTTTCGTATTAACTGTTTTAGTAAAATTCGACAAATAGGGTATCATTAGAAAGACAATTTTGTGTCCTTTCAAATGATATGTCATTAGACCCCTCTTTCCATTTAAAATTTTAGGGTTGTTACTCACCCCCGCTAGGGGGTTAAAGGCGCAGATCGAAAAATATGTTTAAAATGTGTCCCCCTCAAAAGCAAAATCGACGTGTCCGAGCATTTTCGCATTCGACTACAAAAAAAAGAGAAAAGCTAGGTGCAAACTTTTCGTTGGACCACCCTGTATAGTGAGGAGTTAAATTTCGAGTAGCATTTAGGATCTTAGAATATCTCTTTGGAACAAACTGTTACCGTTGGTCCAACAATACTACACCAAATAGTAAACACGATAATGTCACTCTTGTATTATTGTCGGTTCTTTTCGCAAACAATTCGTTTGATTGCATTAAGTGTTTTTAGGTTGTTATTTTTGTTTCTTTTCAATTCGGATAATTTATTTAATAATGTTAGATAAGTATCTCTTATTTTATTATTTCTTCGAGCCTTAATGGAACTAAATTACATCTGGCTATTATCGTTACTTTTTACTTAAATAGACCTAAGTATTAATTGTGTTTGTTAGAGACGAAAGAAGAGATATTTATTTTAAGCTTGATTCAGCTTAAAATATATTAATTATACCAGCCGGTTTTTAAATATTTGGCTAGCTGTGTGGGCTATAATTGAATTTAGTCTATAAAATATTCCTTGGATAGAGTTTAATTTTGCTGCCATTGGATTATTTGTATGGCAACAGATTTAGGAGCAGAAAATGTACGGACATATTGAGTTGAAATTGTTTTCTATACATAATCGTAAGGTTTCTTTATAAAGGATAGTAATTTCTTGCGAGTTATCAATGCAAGGAGATCAAAAAATCATATTGAAACTGAAATTAAAGATTTTTTTTATACTGTTTGTTTTTTATAATGTTATCTTATTTATCTTAAAAACGGAGGACAACTGTCAAAAATTCAAATTGGATTGACTTTTGGGTTGGCAAAGAAGATTAATATCCTGTAGTTGTTGAAGAAGCCATAATGGGTTCTGCTTCCGTTTGCACTGAACCAAAAAAGTCCGTAAATATATACAAACATGATTGTCACATAAACAATTTTTTTTAGTCAAAATTGAACCAACAATATAGTTGATATAATATTACAAATTTCATAATTGATTTACATTTTATTTTTGTGATTTGTTAAAAAATAAATGTGATTATGCTCATTTATTCGAGATAAGTTTAATATTCCACAGCAAGTACAAAAAATAAAGTGATTATGAAAATATTCACATTTAGGTTTTATGTCGCGGTAGGCTTAGAGAGCGTCATCGGGCAACGGCATGACAGTTTGTAGTTGTTGAATTCATTAACTGTCAAAATGAGAGATCTTAGCGAGATAGAAGTCACTCGTGCTATAGCTTTAGTTGAAATTGGTGGAAAAAATCGACAAGTAGCTAGAGATTTTAATCCCAGTATGTCAGTTATCAAACGTGTGTAAAATCACTATAGAGAGACTGGACGATATAAAAGACAAACCAGATAAGATCGGAATCGCAAAACTACACAAATTCAGGACCGATATTTAGTAGTTTTTTGGGCAAATATATTGTCCATGCCCGGGTTCTGGTTGTTTGGGTGGACTTAAGGAAGACTTTTACACTAACACAGGGGGCTATCCGTTATAGCACACGTTATCCAAACTTAGAACACACCTTAGTACATACACGCATACATATAGAGACATGACACTTAGGGGGTCCGTTTTGCCAACATTTAAACATACACAAAATATACCCGGGGGATATAGCAAAACCATTCACTTTTCGACTTTAAACAAAAAATCATTGAGATATTATAAAAAATACAAACAATTGCACAGTAGTAGTCAGAAGCTGGGAGGCCCCGTACTCCGCATGGGGGGTCTGTTTGAGGGGGGGCACGGGCCAAAAAATAGCCCACATACTAGGCTAGTGACAATGTGTGAGCATATGCGGCAAAAAGAGTACGTACAATTATTATGTATTTGTGTGAGGTATGTTAGGCGCATAATTGTCGGTGTATTGGTAATAATGATGATATATGGGTTAGATTAAGTGTAGGTTTTGATTTTTTATTGTGTTTTTAAGTTGGAGAATGGCGAGCGGTATGTTGGCATTGATGAACACATAGACGGCTGTAAAAATTAATTATAATGCACTGTTTCTAGAATAACTGACCAGTGGCGGGCAGTGAAATGTGTTTTGAAGTCTTCGCTTAAACTTATACGTATGCAGCATATAAAAATTGACCCCCATTAAGCAAAAATTTAATTGTGACTACTTGATCCCATTTTCGTAGTTTTTTCTGTTCTTCTTTACAAACGTTTCAGAGAATCTTTCAATGTTTAGAAAGATGTTTTGTGTAAAAGAAATATTTTTGGAATAGGATCTAAATTATTCACGACGTATGCTGAGCATTCAATTCAATTTATATAAAATGTTTAAATACTCTAATCAAGCTTGTTTAAAAATATTAAAATATAAATATGAACGTTAACTACTAGTATCTATAATCAGCATGATCTTTTCTCTTTCTCTTTTCCTGCTTTTCATAGTGCACACATTTTTTTATGATTTCCAAAATAAAATATGTCCATATAGATACAGTAAATAATAGGCATAAAGAATAAATGGCTGGAGCCCAAAATATTAAATATTTTATGAGTTGTATTCAGACGATATGGGCTCTTAAACAAAACTTATTATGCAACTGACAGAAAATACAAACACTCAGGGTCCGTGGCATTATCATAAAATTATCATTTCCACTGTAAATTTGTATAGGGTGACTCGTGGTTAATTAATTCGAAATACTGATCAGATTTATTTAATACTAACTATTTATATACATGGTCATTCAATAAGTTGACAAAATTTTGACGAAATTGATTTTATTATTCAACATAGTTAGTATAGCGATTTTCCAACTTTTCGATACCACTTTTATAGTACGATTTCTTTTTCTCGTCAAAATAGGCCTCACTTTCAGCGATTACCATCATTGAACTTAAATTTCTTTCCAGCAAGCATTCTCTTGAGATCTGAAAACAGGAAAAAGTCACAGGGGGCTCAATCTGGAGAATACGGTGGGAGGGTCAGCAATTCCAGCCCAATTCATTCAATTTTGTCATAGTTTTCATCGATTTGTGACACGGTGCATTGTCTTGGTGAAGCAACACTTTTTTCTTTTGTAAATGTGACCGTTTCTTTGCAATTTCAGCCTTCAATCGATCCAAAAGTGCACAGTAATAGTCGCTGTTGATGGTGGTTCATTTTTGGACGTAGTTGATGAATATTATTCCGTTCGCATCCCAAAATACAGACGCCATCACCTTACCGGCCGACTGTTGCGTCTTTGCCCGCTTTGAATTTGGTTCGTCGATTGCTGTCCATTCAGCTGCCTGTCTTTTGGATTCTGGTGTGTAATAGTGAATCCATTGTCACATATCGACGATAGAATTCCATTTTATTGCGGTTTAACAGCGCCAAACACTCCTCTGAAGCACCAATTCGTTGTTGTTTTTGGTCGACTGTGAGCTCACGCGGCACCCACTTTGCACAGTGCTTTCGCATACCGAAATGCTCGTGTAAAATGGTAAAAACACTATACCATCTGATATCTTTGCAATGTCAGCTAGCTCGTGCACCTTCAGTTTGCGATCGTTCATAACCAATTTATGAATATTTTTGACGTTTTCTGGAATAACGGCCTCATTTGGGCGTCCACTGCGCTCTGCATCATCTGTGTGGTACGTTTAATGTTATTTCATAGCCTCTATAGAGAGTATCTTCCAATTTTTAAGGTACTTTAAGAATGTCTTAGGAAAGTTATTTCTATTGTATAGATATAGTTGAACCATCAGGTTACAGAGTGGTGGCCAATTTAAAATTTAGTTAGTCAATTTTCTCAAATGGAAAACACCCTGTATGTTTGTCATCAAATATCCTGAAATACAATCAAATTCCCTTTCAACGGATAGGTCCTATTCCTATATCTAACTAGTAAGGCTTTCGAAATAAAAGCAAGTTCCTAGACACAAACGATTTGAGGATTCATCCACACATAACCTAGATTGTCAATTAGAGCAGCTGAAAACTCAATTGGAGTCTCCTAATCGTCTTGTCAAAGAATGTTAAAATCTACTAAAATGCACAACTAAATTTCAAAATTTCAGCAACTCGAAGCGGTGATAAGAAACGAAAAATAAATTTCTAGGATTGATTCAGAGAATTAATGAATATCCCATAGTTTTAAACAGAATGAGGAAGCAAAATTTTCTTTTATGGCTTTTATTTCGAAAACCTTACCATTTATGTATAGGAATATGGCGACCACCCTGTAACCTTATGGTTCAACTTGTCCAGAGAAATCACTTTCCTAAGACGTCCTTAAAGTACCTTCAAAATTTCAAGATACTATCTATTGAGGATATGAAATAACGAATTTTTTTCGGGAAACCTGTTTTGGGCCAAAAAAACCGAAATAAATTATTTTGTTGAAAATAGGTTTAGAAATAGTTAAGAAAAAATACATATAATAGAACAGGGAATCTGAAAATATATATACGGTGTTCAATTTAAGATAAGGAAGTTCATATCCAATTCAGGTATAACCGGAAGTGCCGCCATCTTGAAAATAATTTGCTAATATTTAAAATAATTATGGTCAAAATCCAACATAATTTCAAAGGACGTAAAAAAACTTTTTTTGTCTAAGAACTTTTTAAGTTAATTGATCTAAATGTTCGTCGAAAGAAGATTAATCTTGAAATTAGTAATAATTTTAGTTTGAACATTGTTTAGATTCGTAATAAACCAGAAAGCCTTTTTAAGAAACTTCATTTTAATAATCAAAAACCCGTTTAACAGCAGATATTAACTACACCGATTTTTTATGTCAAATAAAAATTAGGCATGATGCGACCGTAAAAACCGATGGCGAGACCGTGAAGAAAAAATCCACTTAAATTTAATGGACCATAAGAATTGTCCCATTCACAAAATATAAAATAATATAATATTATGTATTCAAGAAAAACTTGTATACCTACATAAATATTTATTTCAGTAATTTGTTCAAAACCTAAATGGTCATTTCCATAGATGAAGCTTAAGTATACAAAAATTAAAAGGATTTCATGTCCGTAAATATAATAAGTGAAAAATAATTTAATGGCAAAGCGGACTAAAATGCTGGTTTTACCTAAACAAGGAATTTTGTTTAATTTAGCAGGGCCCCAGCCTTATTCAATAGAACCAGACCGACGCATGGGTCGACAGATACTGACGAATTCGTTTCGCTGTTGTTATGAGCTCGTCAGAGTACCATAGTCGTTGCCCATCTACAAATATCGGCCTGCATTTAAGCACAATAGGATACACAACAGTAGACACATGTAAACACGTATCATCTACATGTACGTAGTAATGCATATCCTATACCATGCAGAGGCCGAACAAAGTAGATGATACGTGTTTACATGTGTCTACTGTTGTGTATCCTATTGTGCTTAAATGCAGGCCGATATTTGTAGATGGGCAACGACTATGGTACTCTGACGGTTCTATTGAATTAGACTGGGGCCCTGCTAAATTAAACAAAATTCCTTGTGTAGGTAAAACCAGCATTTTAGTCCCCTTTGCCATTAAATTATTTATTATTATGTATAGTTCTTTTAAAAAATAATAATATGCTTGATTGTTTTTCCTTGATCGACGGCTCGGTGGCACGACAAAAAGGCGTAAGCAGTTTATGATTTTCTTTTCAGGAAAACCGTAGAATTTCGCTTTCTTTTACTTTTTACATATTTTTTTACATTTTTGCATTGTAAAAAATAAATTATCTCCGTTATATTATGTACCTATTTCTTCAAAATCTGCAATTACAAATTAGTGATTTTATAGAGTCATGGTGTTTACATTTTTTTTTTGCCTTTCTGTATGGCGTTTAAGTCTTTTAATTTTAGAGAAAGAAACAAAAAAAAACGGTGGATAAGTCTTTACCTAAACTTTTTTTGGAACTGCATAAAGTACTTCCCAGATTAAAATGTCGCCATAGTGGACTGAAATTACTTCATGAAGCTTTGGGCAGTGTCTTGCATTTCTAAGTATGGGTCGTCTATTCTCATGGAGCTTCTATATTCATATTTGAAGATATTTTTCAATTACCCCATGCACACTGTCTAGGGACATGTATAGTTTATCCAAAGTTAATTTAAAATATATAAATTTAATAGTATACTTTTATACAAATGAACATACAATTATTGTTATGGAAAGTTAAAAGGATGCGCCTATGAACGGCTACAAAGGGACATCGAATTGTGGATTTTTATCATTTTAAACTAACTTTAGAAACCCTATACCTATGTGTGGCCCGCAACCAAATAAGTTACAATTATCTCTTCTACAGATCAAAAAATAGTGTTACACTACACATAAATAAATTAATTTTAATTTGTGCTGGACAATTGCCGCAAAATTTTTTTCTGTTCTGGCGATAACATCTAATGATTAATGATTAAGAAAAAGGTCGCCCTCGTATATTAAATCACCATACAAATAATAAAAGTAAACTTTATGTCATCAGTTATAATTGATAAATTAATTATTGTCGGTAAATTTAAACAAAAGACGTAAGATAAGTCCTAAAAGCTGGCAAAACATCAATTTTCAAATATCTTTCCCTTGTTTATCAAGATAAAACCCTATAGGGGCGCACCTTTATACCTGGTCAAAATCACAAAGTGGTTGGTTCTATTACATTATTATGCGTAAATACCGATGTTTTATATATCTGTCTCTGTTTTACTTCTGCGTTTACGGTTTACTTCGCGTCATTTGTTTTCCACTGAGAATACAAAAGGGCCTTCTTCTACCTTTCTTCTCTTTCTTTTGACCAAAAATTGTCATTTTTAATGACTTTTCTACGAGAATTTATGATCGTTTTTTGGAAATTGTCCCATTATTTATACAGAAATGACGTGTCTTTTACATTAATTTTACCTTCGGCTTGTTTTTGATACTATACCAAAAGAGAAAAAATTGTTAAGATAAACATCTATGTTGTAGATCTTTTTTGGTGAATTTAATTTTCAGTCATTTTCGTTTTTAAAATATGATTATATTAATATTTATTGAAGATTGAAAATGAGAAAAGAAGGTTGCAACAAAGATCGTCACATCGACAATTTTTTTTTGTATTTTTATTATTAAATTTCGAGTTCTTTACAAACTCAGATTTGTATAAATAAAGGGATGTTATAAAGTGGTAAGCTCAGTATCAATCTAAAGACGGCTTACCCAGTGTGAATATTTGAAGATTTAGAAAAATATAGATATTAAATCAAAAGGTGTCAAAACATTTAAAAAATGTGAAAACAAAAATGTACCTACTGATGTTTACAACACTCAACAAAATTTCATGTACATTTTTAATTCGTTTTAATTTATGTGATGTGTTGTTGAGACACAGGTGTCTCAAAGAAATATATCTGCTTTATTGCCTGCCATTATGAGGCGTTATGAACGCGTTAAGAACATTTTCAAAAGAAAGCTATATAAAAATCTAAATGGGAAGCCCGAAAAGGCCAAGATCTCAATAAATACATCAAAATTTATACATAAAAGTACGGTGATAATTTTTTACTAAATATAGTAACCAATCTAATGACTTAATTTTAAGTCATGCGTCAAATTTCATCCAATCACCTCTGGATTACAGCGATAATACCCTACATGTACAGTAACTTTGCGCCACGTTCTAGGCCGCATTTTTTGACCAATCGAAACAAAATTTGGTTAAAAAATCGGCTAGGTCATGGAATCGCGTGAGTTCGTTGGCGATTGAAATCGGAGAGCTAATTTCAAAATGGCGGCCTGTCAAAGTTTTAAAAAAATCATATTTTTTTCATTGTTAATAGAAAATACCGATGTTACATATCAAATGATAGAGCACTTAAATCTCTGCAATGTTTATTTGGAGAGTTTTTTCATCGCTGGCAGATTTAAGTAAATGTAAGTCAATCTAAAGCAACAAAAAATTAAAAAAATATCATCATTCGCTACACCTGTAATTATTTTGACAAATAACCACCTGTGAAATAACAATAAGACCGTACTTACGTATATTTTAAAGTATAATGGGTATTTCAGTTAAAATAACTGTCAATATGACACTTTGGTTATATTTGGCGACTGTCAGAATATTCTTATATTTGTTTATTAATAGTGGGTGTCAGTGGTAGACTAAGTATAAATAAAAAATACATAAATCAAAAATCTACTTTTCCGACTGGCTGCCATCGGTATTTTTTTTATTAAAAACTAATTAAACGTCAAACTGACAACTGGTTCAAAAATGTCGCGAAGATTTGGTATTGCATCTAACGATGCAATTAATGTTCTTATATTTAATAATATACCAACAAATACAATAAAATCAAAATATGTATGGAAAATATTTCTCGAGTTTTGTGCGACCATAGAATACGAACTGAATGCTGAAACGAGTTTGCATAATTTGGCTAATATATTGAAAGATTATGCGGTAAATATGAGAAAAGCTGACGGAACTGAGTATAAAGAAGCAACTGTAAAAACAATTTGGAATACTACGAGTAGGCTACTCGAAGAAATGCAAAACGTAAAACATTACAGCTGGATCCAAACAAACGAAAATGCAGTTCATCAAATTTGAGTTCAAGTGATTTGGCTAGAATCATTGGACTATGGGATGAATGTACACCAGAAGGTATTTTTTACCATATTGTGCGAGGTGGTGAACCAGCTGATTGCCTTATAGATTATTTCACTATTGAGTAAAAGAATGATGGAACGCCAACCAACAGAATTGAATACAATCCAATATTCAGTAAAACATGCCAATATTCAGTAAAACGTGCCAGTTGTCAGTTTGACGTTTAATCAATTTTTAATACAAAAAACACCAAACTGAAAACACCACATCATGTAGGGCATTATCGCTGTAATCCATAGGCGATTGGATGAAATTTGACACATGACTTAAAATTAAGTAATTTGATTGGTTACTATATTTAGTAAAAAATTATCACTATTATTTACATAGGCGTATTGCTTCCAGAATAGCGGCCAGTTCTTCTGTATATAATATACAGCACATTTTTGGAAGTTTTAGGGTTTTTTCTTGTTCGTCGAGTACTCCTTAATTCAAAATGTAATTCGAAATGTATTTAAAACTGCCCAAAAAATCAAAAAACTAGGTGCATTGCATTTTGAAAATTTATTATAAAGTTTTTATTAAGTATAGAACAGTATTTTTTTATTCTCACTGTTATTGTTTAATACATATTGTGCCTTTAAATTTATTAAACCAGATTTATTGAAGGCAGTAAAATATCACTGTTTTAAGCAAATGTATTTAATAACGATAAAAACCAGTAACAAAAAATATAGTTATTATTGTGAGTTAATAATTTAACTTGAAATTGTTTTAGATGTGCCAACAATAAAAAGAATTTCTTTGCCAATGTGTGTTTGGAAAGCCTGACAGTAATTGAAGCATTTAAAAGGGTGGTTTTTTTAATAAAAGTTTTTAAAATTAAAATCGCTAAGTCCACTACTGCTATTTTCAACAAGTTTAGAAAATACACTTCCAATAATAGTGGCTCAGGAATCACCATGTGTCTGTGAGTTCAAAATCTAATTAATTTAACCTTCTGTATTTAAATAAATAATAATATATTGCCGTACAACCATTCTATAAAAGAACTAGGTATGTACAATATAATGTTTTAAAGAATAATTTGCATAATATATTTTAAAGTCATGTAAATTTTAATATTGCAAAAACAAAACCAATTGGTCTATAAATTAATAATTTGCATTGAATCCAAATCACCTTATTTATAATAACTTCATAATATACCTAATACTGTAAAATATTCAACTATAATAAATGCTTTCTCTTTATGTCACCTAATCGTAAACATTGAATTTAATTTAATCAAGTTGTAATAAAATCACAATCTGAATTGTTGCCATAAACAACGAATTTATATTATTATTCCTCCGAGTTTGAATGTGCTGTGTTTATTCAGAAAATTACTACACAACGTTCAATAACAACTATTTTAAATATTCTGACATTTTTATTTTTACGACTTTTCATGCATGGGATACAACTTTTATGAAAAATTGCTGTTACGTTACTATTATAATAACAATAATTGTTAAATATGGGAAAATTTTAATATACATAATATGTAGTAAGTTTTCTCAACGTTTAGTCTTAGATAATGACTGGAAAGGAATGTAGTCATTTGAATATTTGTAAAATGGCTCCACGGGGATGCGGTTTCGAGTCAGAGCTGTATACGGTACACGCGTAAAAGTACTCGAAAATTGTACTTTAACTACATTCGAAGTACTTGGTACGGTCGAATATAGAAACACCCTGTATATGATTCATTACATTATAATAGAAGAACAGATATACAGGGTTATTCACGCCATACGACACGGAATAGTGTGCCTAAAATATTTAATTTCCTAAAAGTTATATTCATGGGTTCGATAAAAATGATTTTAAAAATATTGTGAATCTATACAGGATGTCCCAAATATAAGAAATGAACCATAGTTGTGTTTTTTTAAATGAAATGCCTTGTATCTGAATATATTTTTAGATTCCTCGTTCAAAATAAACCTAACTTTCATTAAAGTACAGGGGGAGCAAAACTCGATGTCCCAGCTCTGTTATGAGAAAATGAAAAACGATAGAAAAATTCGGAAAAAAGGTTCTTAAATAGGATTAAGTAAGCTCCATTTTAACCCATATTTCATTTTGTTTGCAGAAACATACCTACATTTTTGCATAGCTCAAAAGAGCTAATTTTTCTAAACAGCTTTTGTAAAGAAAAAAATGTGCTATCTTCATTCGTTAAAAAATTATAAGCAAATTTGTAGAAAAAACTAATATGAAAAATTCGCAACCGTCACAACTTTTACACAAGTAAGCTCTGGAAACAAACTGCAATTATATCTGTCAATACTTAAATGGTTGACAAATAGTTTTCGTGTGATGTCTTCTAATATAAGTCAAACATTTGATATTCAGTCAAGAGAGAAGATACGTATTATCCATCGGTTGTTAATAATAATTACTTATTAAACACTACAAAAACAGATGATATTATTTAATAGTAACTATTATTATCACAGAATAACCCTGTATATTATAGTATACTAAATTTATCATTGAATAATTATTAGAATCAAAATAAAAATTCATCTTCTCTCAAGATTGATGCATACCATCAGAACATTTGTTGCTATAAAACATTATACCTCTCCAAACTCAATGATACCTTATAATATCGGTAATATATTATTTAATGTGAAATTAAATCAAAAGAATAATTTTTATATCGTAAAAGAAAAAAAAATGAATAGTATGTAGAGTGGTCAAACAGGATATAAATCATCCCGTAAGGGTTAAGCCACAAATCAAACCAGCCAGCAACCAACCAGTGGATGTTATGTTATTATATTAGAGAGAGAAGTAGTTTATGAGGATACCACTCCACAGGCATCCATGGTCTGTATTCCAAAATATTTCATCAATCACGTCGTCTCTGCCTTAATTCTTGTAGAGAAATGAGAGAAACAAAAATTCATATGAGAGGATTGTAATAAATGTAACTTATTATTCTGGATTTGATAAATGTTTATACCATATTTTAAAAGAAGCGTTCAAAAAATTAAAACAGATACTAAAATGTCATCAGTATTTAAAATACATATTTTGGCAAATCAATATTTCAAATAAACTACAAACAAAGATCGTCCTCCACAACTTTTTTAAATTTATTATTAAGTTCTGCTTCGACGATCTATACCCCCATCATTAGTCTACACAATCTAAAATTTGTATGAACAAAGGGATGTTATCAAGTGGTAAGCTCAGTATCAATTTTAAAGAACTGCTTACCCATCAGTGTGAATATTTGAAAATTTAAAACTCTATATAGTGAAAAACTCTTTACAGTGCAATTTTTTCAATACCTAGAATATTTTAATGAAATTTAATGTATATAGTGAATTTTTAAAATGAGTAGCACTCTATATAATAAAATTTTCAGTAGTAATACCCCTAGGGTCTTGATAATACCGAGATAATTTTGTCATAGAGAATGCCGAAAGCATGTTGCTTAATAATAGCCCAATGCCGCAGTGTATCCAATCATTCCAACAGATCAACTGCAGTTAGCCATTTGGCAAATAAAGGAATTCCTGAACAGCAATTAATAAAAATAACAGGACATAGCAGCTCTAATTCAATTAAACCGTACTTGAATATTAACCAAGAACGCCATGGTGAAATAATCAACACCATGCGAGGAATTTCTTCAACAGTGGAAATTAACAATCCGTCAACTTCAGCAAACTCTTCTTCCAATTTAACATTTACCAATTGTACTTTTCACAACTGTAGTTTTAAATAAAAATGAATAATGTTTGTTTGATTAAAACTAATACATTTTGTATTGAAAATTATTATTAAACGTCAGATTGACAATCAAATTTTTGATATCTACAAATTAAAAAATTATCTTATCGAATACTCCTCGGGCCTTGATAAATACTCAAAATTTTGTCATAGAGAATCCTTCAACCGAGTTGCTCAAGGATAAGAGCCCTCGGCCTGCGCAACCTCCTGGGCCAAAATTGTGACGTGTCATCCATCATCAAATATTTAAAGGACCATCCAACTGATGCATAAAATATAAAAAACTCTGCAATACTTATACCTACACTGATCAAATACGATAAGTAAATTGTAAATATTCATGAAGTAGTCCATATTTCTGTGGAGTCTCAATTTAATGAGGGAATTAATAATACTCTGTCTCCTCCACTAAACTTCAATATATATTCATAAATCTGGTCGTATTCTAATTATCATTGGGTTCTTATAACATACATGTTTCGGTCATATATATGGCCATCCTCAATGTTATACAATAGTTATATTGTCATATAATATTGAAGTTTACTGGAACAAAAACAAAAAAAATTTCTTTAAAAATTCTACATTCTTAAAACTAACTCAACTAAAAGAACATTATACTTCTAATATTTTGGTTTCTTTTTGTATATCATGATTAATTACTTGATTGAATAAATATTTATAAATTTCGGATTTTTCTCTCTGATCAGTATAATATTTATCAATATTTATCAATATATATGGAAGTTTAGTGGAGGAGACAGATTATTATTAATTCCCTCATTAAATTGTAAATTAAAATTCGTTAAACACCGTTCCAAAATACTAACGATCACCTAAATAATGAAATAATAATAAAAGGGCCAGACACAAAAGACATACTACCTCTAATCGAAAGTAACTCAAATCAGATAGTTATTCAACCGTTATATTGCATAGTTACACACATTTGCAGACTGTAAGGTACATTATTATTATGACTACTTATTGAAAATATCAGACAATCCTTCAAAAGTCAAACAATACCTAAATGGTACATAATAATGCGACAACCTTCTATTATTCCAATTGTTCGATTCACCTCTTACAGGGAATAATATCATTGTTGAGTGAAAAGTCAGTTAAACAGGGTCGTTCGTCATCGGGGCTTAGAGATTTTTCTTTGATGTGAATAATTCTTATACGTAAATTACAACAAACCACACATCACTGTTAAATTGTTACACTAACTGTTTTACCAGCATTGCTATGTCTTCAGTTTTTACGTTTAACGCAAAGCACTGCTGCATATATTTTTATGCGAGTATGTTAGAATGAATAAGTTTACTTTGTATAAGAAAAAATACAAATCAAAATGAATTTTAAAGAAGTAGTCCATGCTGACAAGGCTCAGATAGCGCTGATGATTGCCAACGTCCGAGGAGGACAGGGTACCTAAAGAAAAAGAAGTCCATTCTGGAGTGAGCTAAATTATATGTAATAGGAATCGACTTTTATTTCTATTACAAAATGAATTAAAATGGCTTTTTTTAATCTCAATATCTTTCAAAATAGACGAGATTCCTTCAAATTCTTATTTAAATTTAATTTAAATTAAAAAAATTCTCTTAAACTACGCGAAAAAAAAAATTAAACATTTGAGTTTGAAATAAAGGCAAAATTTGGTCTGGTGCCCTTGTTTTGGCCAGCAGTTTAGAAGCCACTATAAAATCTAGGTTACTCAATATTATGAATACATTTCTATTGCCGCCACTGTGTTCGATAGCAAAAAAATTTTGATTTCCCACGAATCTAAGATGTCGCGTCTAATAACACAATAATTATCTCGGTGGTTCCCTACCGAACCGGAAGTTACACGTGCGATTTGACTTTTTACATGCTTTCACGTGCATAATTACTTTCTGCACCGAAATCAAAGAAAATATAGGGGTTAAAAATGTATTGTGTAAATCTACATACATACTATACAATGTCTTTTATATTAAGTATTGTGATTTCTTTTCTTTTTGTTGAAATATATTTATTTTTTCTGATTTTAGTTGGCTTCTTGGTGTGCAAGACCATTCACCGTTGATTCGTTAAAATAAATTGCGCAAACGATTTTTTCTTTCTGCATTTAAACATAATAGGAAATTTTACAATGCGATCCATTATTCACTATGATGTGTAAAAGATGTTCATTCAAAAAGAAAAATCGAATATTAATCACAATTTTAGTCAAATCACTAAATTATGACCAACTGAAGCTTTCTTTTGACCGCAATCTTGATCTCTGCTTTTACAAATATCGTTTAAATATCCCCATCGAACCAGAGGTCTACGCCGCATTTTTTTCAAGAAATGGTAGCAAGTCTCTACATAGAAGGGATAAATTCCTGCCTTGTATAGGTACCTAAGGGATAACCCAATATTTTAGAAATATTTTATTTATTTGTATTTATATTTTACAGTTTTATTATACTTTTTAAACCTACTTGTTTTTAGATTTTTAGTTTGTTGAATATTATTTATTTAATTTTATGTATTTATTTGTTTTTTGTTTAAAAACACCGTTTTTCTGGGTTTTATGTTTTGTTTGTAGTTTTTTCCTTTTATATATTTTAAAACGAACATTGTTGTTTGTGTTTTTATATAAAGGTAATTGCAAGAGACGGAAAACCTTTTTAAGTTTTTACAGAGTAAACAACACAGAACAAGTAAAGTCTCTTTGCCAAATTCCCGATTTAAAGATCACGTTTCGCATAACCTCCGCGTAGTCAGTATTAATCAGCTAAACGCCAAGTTACAAGATGCGTTTGCTATTGAAAATTGCGATCGTGACGTATATCTGCGCAGCTCCAACTCAGTTGAAAATAAACACGTTTTTAAAATAACAAAACTTGGTGCCCAAAAGAACAAAGGATATCGAAGTGACTTTACTTGTTCTTTGTTATTTACTGTTGTTTTATATAATTTCAAACAATTTTTTTTATTTAATGTGTATAGGTACTGCAGACGGGCCACCAAATATCTAGGAACGCCACTGATATGGAGACTTGGGGGCTTCTATATCCCGTCCTCGACCAATCCACCTATATTAGGGAAAACAGTATTTAAATAGTTTCTTTCTAATTCCATCTGTATGATGTATGCTGTTCCATAGTTAAAAAAACTAATCCTTGCCATTTAAAAAAAAAAATTGGGGTAGCTGGGTGGTTAAGGGGTTGACGGTACATTATATTACATATTTCTCTGGAGAAAAGTGGGAAAATCTTAGATTTTCGGGTCAAGATGCGCTTTCCTCCCTGGATAGGTATGTGAATCCTTGTATAAATTAAGATAATTGTGGTATGTTCTAAGTTCATAACAATCAGATACAAGTTGCAACCACCAATGAGCAACGTCCATTTGATTAATAAAAAAGATAAAAGAACTATAAATTTAAAAATGTATATTATTTTGTTTCCCAACAAAAGGTGCAAAACATCTTTTTGTATTTGTAGGGGTGTTATCCATATTGAGAAATATATTGTATATAAAAAAATAACACCCTTTTTTTGTTCACAACGGGTGGGCGGGCCTTCGGACAACAGTGACATCTGCTTTCTATTATTATAGACCATTCGGGCAAATTAATATAAATTTCTACTAATCATAATATAATACCAAACGAAGAAACAACAATGGTTTCTTATTTTGTTATATTTGATTAAAACGATGACTATTGCGTAGAAAAAGATAATTTGCAGTTTATAATTTTATAATGAATTGTATGAAAAATGGATTAATTCTTTTTGCGAATTAGTTTGTTATTATTAAAGTTTGTTGTAAAAATAGAATCAAACAGCCTGGATCCTCAAATGAAGTTATCGAGAAAACAAATGAATTTCGATCTTAGACTTAGATATTCTCTTCACCATTTCGTACGACAATCAGCATTATTTGGTGATGCACACATGTGTATCAGATGATCGTTGATACTGCGTTAACTGAGTCGGGAAGCCTTTTTAAAATCCAATGCATAGTGATTTCCGGAATGTTCACCGGGAATCGCTATCAGCTGCAATGGGTTCGGAACACATGAAACGAGGTCGGTCTTTTTTCAGGTTTCTGACGTGACTTGAGTGTTAACGATTGTCACCAACAAGCAACGAGGTTTGATGGTAGAAGTGATCATTTTGGGTTTGCCTTTTTGATATGGAATTTGAATGAACTTCAAACTTCTTTTAAACGCCAAATCAAGCTTAGAGTTTTGTAGCAACAGATTAAGTACTCAAAATTTTCTGTTGCAATTCATCTGTATGTAGTTTTATTTTTTCTGATTTCACGTTATTTGGGGGGGCCCTTGCCTTAATTATAACCTAACTTTTTGTTCTTGTGACTTTTATTCCATTTCTGTCAAAAATGTGATAAAATAAAGATTTCTACATAAAAAAGGCATACTTGTTTTTTCTCGAAAAACTGAAAGGTTTTCGAGAAATTCGAGTTTGAAAATTTCAATATATTAATTAATATTATTTAAATTAAAGAAATAATCCATTTGATACAGTGGAGTGTAATCTAATTACAATGAAACAATTTTGTCGTCTCCACTAATAATTTTAAAAATCTTTATTCAAAGGGCCATGTTTCAGAGTCCCAGCTCTATCATCAGCCTCAAAATATTGCAACTACTATGGTGAAGTTAAATCCGCATATAGGCAGAGGCCCTTAATAGACTAGAACAGCAGTTACGATATTTTAAGGTTGATGATGGAGCTGGAACTCCGAAACATGTCCCTTTGAATAAAGATTCTTAAAATTATTAGTGGAGATGACGAAATTGTTTCATTGTAATTAATATTCTTTACTTTTGTAATGATTGTCAAAATGACATTTATTAAATTTGTTAAAATCAATATTTTTTCGTATGTAATTCGTCGTTATCCTTTCTAAATTGTTTTTGATATTTTCTAAATTTTTTTTATCGCGTTCACAACACTATCCATGTGCGGGAAAGTAAAAAAAGAAAAAGCATGAACAAATTGGATTTTTGTGAGTTCTGCAGTAACCGATCGTAACGGATCCTGTACCTATCAGAAATTGCGGTCTTGTGGCTTTTGCGTTATTGATTCTTTTTGAACAATTATTTACCAAACTATTCTTGTGCATGGTTTATCCACAACTGAAGACATGAAATGAAGTCGAAATCATCAGTTTGAAAAAACATGTTTAGATACATTTAAATGGAATAGATTTGGAGGAGAGACAAAGTGTAGTTGAAAGCAGTCAGGAAAACGGATATCACCGTTAAACCTCCTCGTTTGTAGCAGAAATGTTTAAAATACACCATTGACAAACAAATAAAAGATATCCAAGATATTTTAAACACAAATTTCAAAAGGATTTTAAATGATAAATAGCATTTATACAAAATATGATAGCAAAATATATAAAATATGCTCTACTTCTTTGGTAGATATGTATTGTATATTGTACAGTCTAAATATTATTTTAAATTGATTATTTAAAATAAATTTGGTATGTCTCTAAATATTATTGTTGCTGAAAAACACTTGAACTTCAAAGTAACAATAAATAATAATAAAAGTGAGGGTATGATTGATGTTTCTCGCCGCTAGGCGTTCCGAGGGCGTAACGGACGCGCCTACATGCACATAAAATATACAGTATGTTCATGCGACTAATGAGTTTTTGTTGCATGCTTTTCATCATCAATTTCGTACGAAAAATATTAATTACATATTGATTGTGGTATCTGTGTGATATCTGCGACCTAAACTTTTATCGAAATATGTATATTAACCTTAACCAACTTAATTACATCATTGATATCAACAGCGTTAACATATTTCTGTGTCTCATAATGGTCCAATAATAAATGCTCTTTTAGCTTGCTCAAAATTTTAAAAATACTACATAAAAAATGTTTCAAATTGAGTCTTGTTTTATATTTTGTAATAAACATAACATTTCAGTGAAGTAGCATGGTTTCTAACTTCTCTTGTAAATGATGAAGTAATCGCGGAAACTAAGGCCTATTTTGACGAGAAAGAGAAATCGTACTATAAAGTGGTATCGAAAAGAGCATAGAAACAATCTAAGTGTTATAAGTATATAATTCAATTACATCTCCGACCCATATTTTATACACACATATATACACAAACAAATAATGCTGTTGTAAAAATCCTGACAGCAATATGGTCCTTCGCCTATTCACTTTTGACACAACTATAATAAAAAATGACCACCCATGAAATCGCCAAACGTTAAACAACTTATTGGAATTTAAAAACGTGTCACTCCCATTTATTTTCCTCTTTCATGTATTAGAATTGATTCTCTTTCACAGTGTTAAGATATACGACTTTAGGTATTATTGTATTTAGAAATTTGAAAATAGTTTTAAAACTATTAGGAAGAAGACGAACTATTGAATAACAGTTTCTCTATGGAATAGTCATTTTAGAAATCGTCAAGGCTAACTGTTATTATTTTTTGGTTTATAGGTTCAAAGTATTTGTAAAGAAAATCCAACTGGTATAGAATTAGTTTTCATTGTCTGTGTTGAGATATAAAGATGTCAAAAATTAGTTTGACTAATAATATTTAGGGCATGGATTTTAGATACATAAATACTAATAGAAGGTTGTTACCTCACCTTATTCGATCCTAACAATAAAAGTGTCAATTAACTAGTAATTTGGGAGAAATAAGTATAATTTTAAGCCAAACAATTTCTATTAAATTTAATAATAAAGAAACATAGTTTCCGTTCATATAAATATGAAAATTGATACAAATTATATATATTTGTCAGACCTCAATGCATATAAGTAAGTACATTTATGCTTCTGATATTATATACTTATATTTTATTGTAACAAATTTTACTTACTTAGTCAGTGACATTTTCTATAGAACGCAAAAATTTTATAATATGTATATTCGTCACTTCATTATTTTCAGACCTTAACTGATGATATTTAAAAGAAGACCCTGGCTTTGCACATGTAAATCTTGATGCTTAAACTCCCAACGTGTTCCGCTCGTGTCGTATACCGGCCGTGTCTGATACAGTGACTGCAAAAAGTTTCATCCACTTGAAGTTTTATTGAAAATTATTATGTAATTTGATAGATAATAATAATAATAAACAGTTTATTTGCAGTCATATACAAAGAAAAATTTACAATGCATAACGTGTAAACATAATAAAAACTCAATCACAATTCTAACCCGTACGGAAAAATTCACACTTTATACTACTAGATCTATAACAGTTCCCGAAAACTTACAATTAACTAAATCAATTTGAACTGCAATGAATACAAAGAAAAAAAACAAACAAAATTAAAATAAAATCATAACCACTACACAATATGAAAATTAAACTAAATTTAATAGTTTTCTTCTAAGAAGTACACGAAACGTTGTTATTTTAGAAGTCTTAAAATTGTGAGGAATTCCATTGTAGATGCTATAGACGTTATAGGAAAAGGATCGCTCGAATAACAAGGTGCGATGAGCTGGAGGAGACAATAAACCCTTAAACCTCAGATTAAGATTGTGTACATCAGACCTAAACCTAATCTTTTCAAACAAATATGGTGGATGCCCGTCAAGCAGTAAATTGTGATAAAAGAATGCAGCGTGATGAAACCGTCTATCTTTCATAGAAAGCCATTTTGCACTAACCAATTTGTGGCTTATTCGATCATATTTTCTAATTCCGTATACATACCTTAAACAGGACTTTTGTACACGCTGAATACGATCTTGATCTGACTTCAACAAACAAGGACCATACACAATATCACAATAATTGAAGTTACTTAGCACAAGAGTGTCTGTTAATTTTATTTTTAAATGTGTTGTAAGACAATGTCTGTGCGGATATAACATTTTCAATGTAGAATATGCTTTACTTATACATTTAGTTATGTGACCCGTAAAGCGCAGATCCGTGTCCATTTCAACCCCTAAATTCCTCGCTGTCTGACAAAATGCGATGGGCGTACCATCAATGTCAACCCTAAGACCCTGTTCCATGAATGCCCTGCTTCTACCAAAAGCCAATATCTTTGTCTTAGATGGATTAATTTTTAATTGGTGTGCACTGGACCAAGTTATAAGAGAAGTTAAGTCTTGTTTTATTTGATTTGAAGCAACAGAGATTTCTTCAGGATTAAATGAAAATCTCAGCTGACTGTCATCAGCGTACATATAGGGACTACAAAAATTAAGACAGCTTGGAAGGTTGGATGTATATATACAGAAAAGCAGAGGTCTCAATACTGATCCCTGAGGTACACCACAAGCTATGTAGCCCAAGTCAGAACTTCCATTAAGGGTTTCAACAAATTGACGACGACCCTGCAAATAACTCTTCAGAAAATTCAAAGCACTTGAAGAAAATCCGGAAAAGCTGAGAACTGCCAGTAAAATGTCATGACTTATGGTATCAAACGCCTTTGAATAATCTATCAATAGCAAAGTAGAACACTTACCGGTATCGAGATCACGCAAAATGTCATCAGTAACATCCAGAAGTGCCGTTGCACAGCTGTAGCCCTTACGGAAACCCGATTGTTTTTTGGGCAATATATTATATGATGTAACATGAGATTTAATTTGTGAAGCCATTACCTTTTCTAACACTTTTGATAAAGGTGACAAAACAGATATGGGACGAAGACCACTAAAATCGTTGACCTCTTTAATTTTGGCTGTGGGTATAACTTTACTAACCTTCCAAGGGTCTGGGAAATCGTGGCACATTAGACAAGAGTTAATTATGTGCGTGATAAACGGAATTATACGTGGACAACAAAACAACAGCATATCAACATTAATCTGATCAGGACCCAATGCGATTTTCTTTCATTTTATTAATCTAAGAAAAACTATTGAACAGATCATGGTTACAATATTCTGCCACCGTCTTTTACTGTCGGACACAAATTTTCTTATTTAAATTCCACATTAAGTCACTATAGTTACTTATTCTCTTCTCTATCTTAATTAATTGTTTAAAAAATAATTTTACTAAATGCTTTTTGACAAAGATGTCGAGTTTTATTTTGAATTGTCTCGAATAACTTGGCAGTGAGACACATTTTCATCCCTGTATATATAAAACGTTAAAATATGTCGTAAATATTCATAACACAAGTAATAGCATAAGGAACAACATAATTTCATTATTTTCTAATTAGAACAAAATTAATTTTTAAATCTCAAATCGTGCGGGCACCTCTTCTTCTTACCCCGCGTATACCTACGTAAAGCAGGATAACATAAAAGTTCCGGTATTAATAATAATTAAAACACAGAACACACAACTTAATTAAAACAACACAGCATCGCATAGTATAACGTACCGTCGTCGTACATGTTCTGTTATATACCCTGTGTACAGAGCTACATCTAAATTAATTAATTTCGCTACTTATTTACGACCCCCAGGATGTTGTAATTAAAAGTTTTAATTCAAAAGAAGAATTATTATTATGATTGTCATTATTTGTGTTGTCTGAATAGATTTTCTTGTATACAGACTTCTGTTTTCTTTCAAATGGCATGATTTCATTTTAACTTGCCGATGGTAAGTTTAAAGCCCTTTTAATTATTTCCAATAATTTACTGCATCCTGCTGCAGATGTTTGGTCAATTATTGAGTAAAATCAATAAAAGTTATTGTTATTAATGTTTTTCATAAGTTATTTAGTTTATTTTTCATTTATACAATATATATATTTTTTGGTTTTACTTTATTTCTTTGACCTTATTATTAATATTTTTATTTTTTAGATTTTTCTTGATTTTAGGTCATATAATAAGAATACACAATTTTTACTTATGTCATATGATTTAATTTGACGTTTTGACCCTCACTGTGGTCTTTTTCAAAAATTCTAAAATGTTTTAGTAGATTTTTAAAAAAAATCTAACTATTCAGGAGATCGACACAACCGAAATTTTGAAAAATTTTTATGCAGTCCTTCATTTTATGACCCCTGGATCCTAAATGACTGCAAACCACAGGGTCGATTTGTATATTCGTAATTTATTAAACAACATAAACAACGCCTGAATCTGCACAAAGATTGAGGAGAGAAAATTTCCAAAAACCTAAGGAAATTAATGAATACAAGTGCCTTACTTTTGATTTGGAAAAAACGCTAGCACTTCCGAGAATTCCAACTAATATTGTATTCAATAAGAGACAACTTTGGATATACAATGCTGGAGTACAAAGTGGAACGGATGAACTTTTGGGCTGAAGGTATTGCCCGACGATTCGGATTTTGGAGAATCCGCTTTGAAACACCAACAACGGATGTATTTAACTTCAGATTATATAAATGTAATGAAAGAATGTAGAAAGAAAAATCCACTGCTAGTTACCGAGATGACTTCGAAAGACTTTTTTGGTATACGAACTATAGAAAAAGCATCATTATAGAAAAATGTCAGTTGATGGTGATTAAATTAACTGTAAGATCTATCAAAATAGAGAAAAATCTACCTTATTTGTTATATTTTCAATCCCATTCAAGAGGTGAATATAAAAAAAAAAAACAACTTAAAAATCAGAGTGATGATCTATCTATCTATATCTATGTAGATTTGGTCGCCTTGTGACCTCAGGGAAAATCAACAGCAGAGCGTATTAAAATCTTACATAACACAACATAAAAACATAGAAATGTATATAACTTAATCAAAACAGAAAGTCAGTGCTGAGGAATTCATCAATGGAGTAAAAAGCCTGGTCAATTAAGTAGTTTTTTAATCTATTTTTGAACATTGCAAGGCTCAGTGTTTTCAAACTATCTGGCAAATGATTACAGCATGTGGGACCATAATAATTCACAGAATTTCTGCTTCTACCCAACCTCATATATTCAGGAAGAATGTCATTTTTGTTTCTGGTATTGTGGTTGTGAACTTCATCATGCCTTATGTACAGATTGTAATTATTTTTCACATACATAATTGAATTGTAGATATAGAGACACGAGAGTGTAATTATTTTTCATTCTTTAAATTTAGGTCTGACATCCTCTCTAAACTTTAAATCTGTCATTATTCGAACCACTCGTCTTTGGATTGCGAATACCCGACTAGCATGACAAGAGTGTCCCCAAATTGACAAAGCATATGAAGCCACACTGTGAAAAAGGCCATAATATGCTGATTTCAAAACATTAAAAGAGACTTCACCCTTCAAGCTTCTCAACATGAACACAACCTTAGACAACTTGGCAATGGTAACCTCGACATGACCCGCCCAGGTTAGCTTTTGGTCCAAAGTGACACCCAAAAACTTTACCAGACCATCAGAAACAGCAACATCCGTCTCACGTAATGTAAATATTTTAGTAGCTGTTTTATTGGCATTCATACAGAGTTTGTTAGCTGCAAACCAGTCCGCAGCCCTCGACTGTGAATTAATCATACTTGAGGCCAGAACATCACTCGACAGTTCAACATTACAATAGTTGAATGGTCTGCAAACAATGTCAGGTCAGAGCATGGCAGATGTAGTGGTAAATCATTAATGAAAATCAAAACCAACTTGCTAATTTGCATGAAATGTATCATCTTATACCATCTGATTGCCTTAAGTTTTACCAGAAACTTAAAGGAAATGCCAATATTGAAGAAGACATTGATGGCTTCAATATCGAAAATGTAGACACTAAAATTTTTACTTGTTTTTTTTTTAAATTGTTTTTGTTTTGCAGAAAGCATCCAAGCCCCAAAAAATCAATACCAAATTTACAAAAAATTATTTTTTAAAAATAAACTTGTTTATTAAGAACATCTAAACATAAACTAGGCTTTAGATGTTGAAGGTTATCAATATCTAAACTGAAACAATTATTTTCTTATAACAATATATTTTCTAATTTTCTGCAAAACTCACTTTGTGTGGGTTGGATGCTTCTTGCAAAGCTGGGTCCAATTAAGGCATCATCTTTTCCTTTTGTGTCCTGGACAGTTTGGTTTCAGGGGTGGTCGGTCGACAGTTCAGGTGGTGGCTCGTGTGGTGTCTGACATAGTCGAGGGCCTGGAGAGATGTGAATTTATTAATCTCACCTTATGTGATCTGAGCAAGGCCTTTGACTGTGTGTCTCATGAAGTTCTTCTGACCAAGCTTTCTCGATATGGTGTGCGGGGACTCTCGTTGCAGCTGCTGCGGTCGTACCTGACTGGCAGAGGACAGACAGTGGCTCTTCGGTCGGAGCTGTCTGAAGTGAGAGTATTAACGAGTGGAGTGCCCCAGGGCTCTGTGTTGGGCCCGTTGCTCTTTGTCGTTTATATTAACGACCTATATAGTTATTTGAATCCTGGAAGGGTCACTCTTTATGCTGATGATACCTCTTTGGTGTGTTATGGGAGCAGTGTTTCACAACTCGAAGGTCGTGCGGGGCACCTTGAGGGAATTGCGAATGGCTGGTTCACTAGTAATCTGCTGAAACTAAATATTGATAAGACCCAGAGACTTACATTTTCAAGTGCTAGTGGTCATGCTCGGGGACGAACAGCCAACTTATTGGGGATTATTGTTGATGATGCGCTTTGCTTGGCGTCGCACGTTGATTTTCTCAGGGGTAAGTTGTCTTCTAGTATTTACGTTATTAGGAGGCTCAAACATTGTCTGAGTCAGCAAGCTCTGAGAACTGTTTATTTCTCACTGTTCCATTCACATATTTCTTATGGAGTGAGTCTCTGGGGTAACTCGTTATCGGCTATGCAAATATTTAGAGTGCAAAAAAAGGTGGTTCGCATTCTGGCAAATGCTGGATATCTGGAGCATTGCAAGCCCATTTTCAGATCTCTCAATATAATGCCGCTCCCGTCTTTATATATATATATTATCAACTGCTTGAGATTCACAGATGTAAGCCCGATTTGTGTATTAACTCAACTTGTCATGAGTATGGTACGAGATCTGCGGACTTGGTACGGGCTCGGCGATGGAGATGACTAAGTCTGCAAAGAATTCCCTGCAGATTCGGTTATATAATGCACTTCCTCGTAGGGTCCGGGAGTACAGTTCAGAAATGTTCAAAAGAACTATAAAATCATACTTGCTCAAGCATGCTTTTTATTATGTGGAAGAATATTCCAAGGAAGTTGTACATTTTAGCAATTAGTCGCTTTTAATTTGTTTGTACCTATGTTACTTACACTTTTATGTTTTTTGTTGTAGATATAGTTTTTGTATTTTGACGAGATTATTATTATTATCCTTTTTTATTCAATTTCATGTCAGTTTACGACATTTAACTAGATGAATAATTATGCTACATTTGATTAATTCATCTGTACTCGTTTCGAAAATATTTAAAAAAAATTGTCCTCAGGCAGTTATCTTTGTTAATAAGAACCTTTCGAAAAATTACTATTTAGGCTTTTTTCATGATTAGACGTGCCTAATTCGCTCACAAATTTTGACCACCTATTGTAGGAACACCTTGTATATTTTTATTTTATTTTTTTTTCTAGGTATTAAGTACTTATTGAGCGAAAATATTTTGCACTTCATTCACGTGTATGGAATATAGCTATTCAGCCGGCTGCTCGCCTGTAAGAGAGTATAGAGAGGCCCTCAAGAGTGTCTCAGGGGGGGTACGCAGCACGTGTGTTGTGAGACAATACCCAACTGCCGTGGGGGGCGCTGTTTCGCTGCCGCGCGGGATGCCCCGCGATGATTTTGTCAGCATTTGATCGGCGCAATACGGTATGTACGGGTTAGGAATTTAATATAAACTGAGCCTGCTGTGAGCGATTTGTATTTTTTCAAGAGAAATAAATACGAGAAACTTGTAAAATATATATTATATATATCTTAAGGGGATTTATTGTTTCCGGGAGCCAGATGAGATCGGCAAACACACGGAAGCGTAAATAAATCGCTTGAAATATGTTTTGTATGTACGAAAACGTGTTGAAATGTGTTTTGTTTGTAATGAATAAATAATATTTAGATATAGATACATACAGGGTGGTCCAACGAAAAGTTTGCACCTAGCTTTTCTCTTTTTTTTGTAGTCGAATGCGAAAATGCTCGGACACGTCGATTTTGCTTTTGAGGGGGACACATTTTAAACATATTTTTCGATCTGCGCCTTTAACCCCCTAGCGGGGGTGAGTAACAACCCTAAAATTTTAAATGGAAAGAGGGGTCTAATGACATATCATTTGAAAGGACACAAAATTGTCTTTCTAATGATACCCTATTTGTCGAATTTTACTAAAACAGTTAATACGAAAACGACTTTAAAGACATTAAGCCGATAATTTTGGTATTAATGAGAAATACAAATAAGTTTTAATTATTGCGAGTGAAAACACCTGCAATCGTTAGTACATTCCAATGTTTGTTAGTTTTAACATTGCTTTGTAAAAAAAGTAAACAAGCTGTTAAATTGATTTATTAAAACGTTACATTAACAAATGTTGAAAATGTGACCCATTTGATTCCATACAATAATACAGATTTTGTTCAAATCTATTTCTAACATTTTGTAGCATATCAGGTGTTATGTTTCTGCACTCTTCTGTAATGCGTTGGCGAAGATCTTCTATGGACTCGGGCTTCGTGGCAAAACATTTATTTTTTAAGTGCCCCCAAAGAAAAAAGTCTAAAGGCGATAAATCCGGTGACCTGGCAGGCCATTCAATTGGGCCCCTCCTTCCAATCCACCGTCCAGGGAACCGGTCATCTAAGAACTGTCTTACAGGAGCCACATAGTGCGGAGGTGCTCCATCTTGCTGGAAATAAAGCCGATCAGCAGTATGATTTTGGTCATCTTCTATTATTTGTGTTATTAAAGGATCAATTGTGTCTTCAAGCATGTTTAGGTACACTTCACCAGTTAAATTTCCAGGAATAAAAAGTGGTCCTATAATATGATTTCCTAATATGCCACACCAGACGTTTATTTTTTGAGGATACTGGGTATGAACCTCACGGAATAAATGTGGGTTACTGTCATCCCAGTAACGGCAATTGTGCCTATTTACAGCTCCATTCAAATAAAATGTGCATTCGTCGGAAAAACAAATGTTAAATAATAATTGCGGATCTTCAATTAAACGCTGGCTCATTGCTTCACAAAATTGCAGCCTTCTATCAGGATCATCCTCATTTAGTTCCTGTACTAATTTGATTTTGTACGGATGAAATTTGTACGCTTTTAAAATTCGTATTATGGACGAACGGGAGACACCTGAGGCTTCAGCTAGTTGACGGGTACTTTGACTATGATCCATTTCAACATGCCCTAAAACAGCGACTTCCACAGCTTCATTTCTGATCGGTTTCTGCGGCTGGTGTTTTACATTACAGACAGATCCGGTATCTACAAACTTTTTAACTAACTTGCCAACGTACACATCATTCACATTTTTATCGGGATGTCTCTCATTAAATAAGCGAGCCGTAAGTCTAGCACTACTATTATTTTGAAAATAAAGTTTAACAATTTCAACTCGTTCTAGAATGGAATAAATCATTTTGTACGGTAAAAGTAAAATAACTTGAGAAGCAACCAAACTGAATCAATGAAAAGACTAAAATAAACGGTGTAAATTCTTTTCCTACACGTATCTGCAGTTTTTATTTCAACAAAAAACGCAAACGATTAGTGAGGAATTTAGTTCTGATAAATAAGATAGTGTTTTTGAAATCCCGTTTTTCTTCAAAGTAAATAATTTAGAAATGATTGTAGTTGTTTTCAGTCGTAATAATTAAAACTTATTTGTATTTCTCATTAATACCAAAATTATCGGCTTAATGTCTTTAAAGTCGTTTTCGTATTAACTGTTTTAGTAAAATTCGACAAATAGGGTATCATTAGAAAGACAATTTTGTGTCCTTTCAAATGATATGTCATTAGACCCCTCTTTCCATTTAAAATTTTAGGGTTGTTACTCACCCCCGCTAGGGGGTTAAAGGCGCAGATCGAAAAATATGTTTAAAATGTGTCCCCCTCAAAAGCAAAATCGACGTGTCCGAGCATTTTCGCATTCGACTACAAAAAAAAGAGAAAAGCTAGGTGCAAACTTTTCGTTGGACCACCCTGTATAACAACTAGGAGATTCACGTTATTTTATTTGGTTTTACAAAAAATAAAATATATTTAATTGTAATATCTATGGGGGGTCACGTTGGACCAATATTAATTATACAGGGTGCTTCAGGAAGAAATGCTCCGTTACATAAACACAGGGTTAAACAATATTCTGTTTAAGATTTCTATTCAAATACCTATTTAGGTTAAATTTTTTTATAAATTTCTCATTGCTATTTACAGGAAAATGTAGGTTACTACAGGTACTACGAGAAAGTCGTTTGTTTGGTAATATACACTGTGTCCAGTTGTGCAATTTAAACCACTTTTAAATGGTGT
This sequence comes from Apoderus coryli, assembly GCA_911728435.2. Classification (NCBI taxonomy): domain Eukaryota; kingdom Metazoa; phylum Arthropoda; class Insecta; order Coleoptera; family Attelabidae; genus Apoderus; species Apoderus coryli. The sequence continues at coordinate 7,234,976 of OU452212.1, forward strand.
TTTCAAAACTAAACTAACTTTAGCCGTTTTCGAGAATTTTTAAAAAAACCATTTTTTGCGATTTTAGTTTTTATTTATTTCTGGCATTATTTTTACAATTATAAAAAAATTAAAAACAGTTTCTTATTGTCACTTTTTGAGGAGAAAAAGATAACGTTTACAAATTTTTACTACAACGTTTCGTTTTTGAAAAACCATCATCAACTTCGTTTTTTTAAATACGGTCCTAGATTTTTTATTAATTAATTTAAACCCATTTTCAATTTAAAAATAGGTGATGGTTTAAACAAGTTTTCAATACTTTTAGCTGTTATTTAAACGTATTAAAAAAAAATCTCCATAGTTTGGCACTTATCTGCCCGAATGCAGAGTAGTAGGTTTCGCAAAAACATTCTTTCGTCGTTACTCACAGTTATTGATTCTTATTTGACAATTTGTTTCAGTACATTTTATTCTGTACGCGGTTTTTTAAATTTAGTTGAAATTTTTTGTGCTTTTCGAAAAACGCGTTTCTCAGGTGAATGTTTGTGAGAATGGGTGGCACCTTCTTGGTTACGAAATATAACCCTTCAAATTTTAACATGCATATGGCCTGATATTTTGTTTGAAACGACCCCCGTATCCCCTGTTTTTTTGGATTCTTTCAATAGTCCTCTCTCTAAGAAATAATTTCTAGTAAAAACGTAAATGTGAAATAAAAGTAAATCTAAATCTGATGCTAACTTCCACTACATGTATAATGTTTGCCCCTGAGAGGGATCAAATAATTATCAAATATGATTTAACGTGTATAGAATGAATAAAGTTTAAATTACACGTCACTGAGACAACAGCAAAATCATATTCCAATCGGCAATCATGCCTATATAATCATCAGAATATCCGTGGAATTGAATTAATTAATTCAACTGTAGAGGGCGGCACTTGTGCGCTTGAAGCGGTGTTTGTCGATACATAGCAAAACACCCCCTGGCGACCGTATATAAAAACCGTTTTTATCAATCATAATGGGCATCATTGTTGTCATTAACTAAAGAAAAAAAATAAAAGGAATGAATTGCTTTTAAAAGACTTTGTGCTATTTAATAATATGATTTGCACGTTTTGATTCTTCTCTATTTAGATATTGTATCGACTTTTATAGATACATACCTACCTACACATAAAATCAAATTATAATAAATAATACAACATCTAGCCAATTTAACAGTTAATGGGACTTACTAACTATACTTAGCAACTTCTTTCCTGGCCCGATATATGACATTGGATAGCACAAAGTCTTGACCACTCGATATCGTCAAATACTCTCGTTTTACCTGCTTACAACTCATATAAAACTTTACGCGTAGATGTAATAATGAAATCCTGAGTCGATACTCGATTTCAAATGAGGAACTCAATTTTTAACTCTAAATCTTAACTGTCAAATGATGAATGATTCAAATGATGTGTTTTTGCTTTAAACGTGAGGCCAAATGACATGCATATGAGCCTGTCAAATTTTACATCTTTTCGAAAAATGTCAAAAACCCTCTTATTTTTTGAAATTTCAAAAGATGTCAAAGGAAAAAGTTGTTTGTATTTTACTTTTTTTCCCGTGTACCGATTTTCAGCCGTCTGGGCTTTTTTTATTTTTTATATTTTTTCAAAGTTTTAATTAAAAGTAAATTACAATCATTTTTTGTAGTTTTTCTTCTTTTAATTCGACGCAAATATTAATCTAGTTAATAAAAACCCGTTAAAAAATTAAATGCAAAGGCAATTTTTAAAATTGTTGAAATTTTGTATCAACCGTTAAAGGGAATTTTTGTATTTTTATGGAAAAACCAGTGTTAGGTATTATAATTTGTAACTTAAACATTTTGAAAATATAATTTTAAATTACCTACCGAAATATTTTTTAGTAATTTTTGAAAGATTTTAAAATCCAAATACGCTACCAGATGGCTGAAAGTCGGTACATGGGTAAAAAAGTAACATACAAACAACTTTTTCGTTTGCCCTCTTTTGACATTGTAAAAAATAAGGCAAATTTTAAAGCAAAAACATGGCGTAAGTACAAGTTTAACTCAATGGTAAGGAAAAACATTTCGCATATGATGCGTACTTTCCTTACTATTTACTAGTTCCAATATGTTTTTTGTGGAGCAAAACGATTAAGGCTAATTCTACATGTTTATTATAATATAGTTTTAGCCTTTAAGAGCCGAAGCAGATTGGTTACGGAAACGTTAGGATAGTCAAAATCAGACTAATTCGTTAATTACCTATAAGGTAACTTAAATCTTATCTATTGGACCGTCGCCAGTTGGTGAAATATGAAGGGTATGAGGCATTCTAGTTGTACCTGCATCAGGCGTACCACAGGGATCCAACTTAGGTCCATTGCTGTTTATTATTTTTATTAACGACATTTTCGATTGTGTGTTATGCAATGGGCTACTGTTTGCCGACGACTTAAAACTTTTTCATGAAATTCGTAGCCATGACAACTGTTTGTATCTTCAAAGATGCTTGCATTTTCTTGCAGACTGGTGTGATAGAAACAAGTTGCATCTGAATATAGACAAGTGTAATGTGGTGACCTATACGAGAAAAGACAATAGAATTACTTTTAATTATTACATTGACGGTTCTGTCTTGAATCGAGAGACGGTTCTCAGGGACTTAGGTGTTTATTTTGATGAGCGTTTCTCCTTTGTGGCTCATGTGGAGCACGTCTCGCGACATTGCACTAAGCTGCTTGGTTTTATCCTAAGAAATTGTAAATATTTTAATAACACCAAAACTTTTAAAATTTTATTTAGTGCTTTTATAAGATCCAGACTGGAATATTGCCAAATTGTATGGCACCCTATCTAATGATAGACATGCTGAGACTCTAAACGCGGTGCATCGAAGATTTCTGAAATATTTGATATTTAGGGATTATGGTGTTTATCCGCAGAGGGGAGCCGAGTATCAGATTGAGTGCGGGGAGACCTCACTAGAAAGCCGTCGAAGGCTGCTAGCCGTTAAGTTTTTGCACAGGCTATTGCATGGCTCAACAGACTGTGAGTATTTATTGTCTAAACTGAATTTTCTAATACCACGACAGGCTGGCAGGCTTAGGTTCACATTTTACGAGGATCCTTGTCGTACCAACATAATGCTTCAGTCTCCTGTACACTATATTTGTGACGGTTTTAACAGAGTATCGCACTTGCTTGATATCAACCACAGCACGCTCGCGAATATTGTTGCCACAATGTCGGGCTTGTAGATACCTACTTATTTGTAGTTTCTGTTATTATATTGAATTATGTTTTGATGGTTTATTCTGTTTTTTTTGTTCTCTTTTTTTAATTTCCATTCATTCATTTTTTGTATGAAAAGATATTTTTTTTTGTTCTTTATATGGACACGGATATAATGTGATTATGTTTCCTGTAATTGGGGTTGTACCCTGTTGGAAATAAAGAACTATTTATTTATTTATTTATTATAAGACCTCATTAAGATAATTTTTCGTGTCCGAACTACGCCTATGGAATTTGAAAACCATTCCGTCATCGTATCGTCCAAAATGGAAATTATATCGAAATTCAATCCTTTGTCGGCATCTAATTGGTTACTGGAGTTAAGAAAAACCATTTATAACAAATTACTGTTACCCATAATCTAATAATTCCAATTATAAATGTTACAATAATTCGATTTATAGAAATGATATAATACATTTCCCTCTTTTTGTTTAGGAACTATATACAACATACCACTTGTTAAGATAGCTTAGCTTTAGGATAATTATTAGTAAAAAATAAATTAAAATCGTTAATTAATTTTCCCTTATTCTAGATTTCGCTCTCATACTATGAGTATATACAGTGAGAACCAAAAATCACGCACGTGTCACTTTTGGTGTTTGGTTTCCCGTTTTTTTAAGAATACAGGGTCGATGGTGTAGCGGATAAACGTAATTGCATATGTGTTCCTTATGGAACCCCCTGTATATTATTAATTTTTTTGATTCTCCATAAAATGTTAACAATATTTGGTTTGCTATAAAATTCACCTAAACTCAATGGTTATCGATTGAGTTTTACGAAATTGTAATGAAAAGGGACAATCATGGTCCAAACATCCCCTGGAATGATAAGAAACGTGATCAATGAATTCGAATTACGGGTTGCTCACTTTCAGGAAGTGAACGGCGCACAGTCTATATCAATTCAATTCTTAAATGTATGACTAATGGACAATATCCAGATTAGATGCCTGATAGATTTTGCAGTTTAATTTTGGATATTCTAATTTTCTTTCTAAGGACACTTTGAGCAATTCAGCATGAATTAAACGTTGAGCGGGTATAGAATACAGTGGAAATACCTTGGGATACTTTTTTCTATTTGAACTTATTTGTATAGATATAATTTAGCAGTGGCGAGGCGTCCATGTAACCACTGTTACCATTGGTAACAGTTAAAAATCTTGAAAATAAATATTTTATGACTACTAACTGTAAAATAATTTTATTTATTTTTTTACTAACAACAATATGTAATAATTCAGTAATTAATCAATTAAATTAACCAAATCCACGAAAATAATTCGTTCTATATTTATAATAAACAAAATACGTATATAACACGATAAATCTGCCTCGCTTAGACTAGATTGAATGTTACCACTTTCGTTTATGGATACTCGTGATGGTCCGTCGCTTGTTACCATTTTTTGTTTTGGTGACTCGTTAATCGTTACACAAAATAGGCTGTGCGATACAGTGTGCGTTCAATTAAATAAATAAACATGGATGAGTGCGGCTGCGTAATCGATCAACTACTTGAAAAGTCCTTCTCCTTGTATAATTTAATAGTGATTTATTTTATCCCACTGGCCTGGATTAGTCTTAGCAATTTTTACTTAATAAAAAAAATAATTAAAACAAAGTTTAAATAAAATAAGCAAAAAATTATAATTGGGAAGTTCAAAAGAAAGTTTTTTTTTAAAGATAAGATTTTTCACATGTGGTTTTGGTAACACTTTAGAAAAAGTCACTGCAATTTAGGTAAAGAAAGTAAATAGGTATGCAAAAAAAACTAGACAATGAGATGTTAATTTGGCAGATAAATCGCTCTAATGTCGCCACTGCCTCTATTTAACTTTGCCTAACTGTATGACAAACTCCCTGGTATATAACAACTCCCTAAACAATTCCGCATTATATAAAGGATATTAACTCTAGTCCATAATAGATGTCACTACTGGCACCCAATTATTATTTTGTCGGTATATGAGAGACAGTATAAATATGATAAAGCTTTCATGTTTTTGAGGGGTTGTTTGAATATCTATGAGGACAGTAAAGTATTTGTACCCAATTACTAATTATTGATTATGGTACTTTTTCTGATGAGATTTTATGTTCTTATTTGTTTTTATACCAAATTAGTTTTAAATACATACTGAACTTTCTACAGGGTGTTGCTATATTCGACCGAGAACGCTCTACCCCAGAAAGCTAAATCATGCATTTTGATATAGAGACATGTAGCCTTAAAGGGCCATAATTTAAAAACGCCTTCAAATTTTTTTTTTCAAATTTAGTGATGTGCTGCACTAAGCTTTGTGTAACCTTCAGTTTATGAGAAATTGGCCAACTGAGGATTAAATTTATCAAAATTTCTAGTACATCCGAATTCCAAAATGCCATATAAAACCGTGAAAAAATATAAAAGAAGTTTTTATTATAGAAAGAAAAATCTTAATTCTCTTTCCTGGTACCATGCCCTCTATTGTTAGTTTCTCGAGCCCATCTCTTCTGACCACATGACCGAAGAATTTGGCGATGTTTTCTGAAACTATGATGCGTAGCCTTTTCTTTACATTAATCTGTTCGAGGATTGACAGATTAGTTCTCCTCTCGATCCAGGAGACCCTCAACATTCGACGCCAACAATACATCTCAAGTGCGTCTATCCTCTTTTTGTATAATTGCTTCAGTGTCCAGCACTCAGCTCCGTAAAGGAACACAGAAAATACCAGGCTCCTAACCAGTCTTATTTTTGTGTTGAGCGTGATACGATGACTTTTCCATATCTTAGTTAATTTCGTCATAGCTTGCTTAGCCAATGCGGCTCTTCTTTTGATTTCTTCGCTGCATCCGCCCTGATTCGTGATGAGAGAACCTAGATAGACGTACGTGTTTACCGTTTCGATATCACCAATCTTCTTTACTATCGATCTATTCTGGTTCTGTCGGTCTACTATCATTATCTTGGTCTTCTTCTTGTTCATTTGAAGACCGACTTCCATACTCATTTGCTCCACTAGTTGTATAAGTTCTTTTAATTCGTCTTCGGATGCAGCTATGAGCGTGGTGTCATCAGCGTAGCGAAGGTTATTAATTTTGACCCCGTTGATGGTTATTCCTCCTTTCCATTACATTCACCTAAATTGACAGTTTGGTGTGGTTTTTGGTCTGGTGGAATCATCGGTCCGTACTTCTTTCGAAATGATGCTGGTAACACCGTTACTGTAAATGGAGAGCGGTATAGATCGATGATAACCAACTTTTTATGGCCGATTTTGGAAGAAATTGATCTTGACAGCATTTGGTTCCAGCAAGACGGGGCTACGTGCCACACAGCAAATACAACAATTGAATTATTGCGAGAAAATTTTGGAGATTCGGTTATTTCAAAAAATTGTGATATTGAATGGCCTCCAAGAAATTGTGATTTAACACCATTAGACTATATCTTGTGGGGTTATTTCAAGTCATTGGTCCTTCGAAATAAACCAAACTCTCTTCAAGTTTTACAAGTCAATATTGAACGTGCCATTCATGCCATACGACTTGATTTAGTGGAATAATTCCTCGAAAATTGGGTTCATCGAATTCGTTCCTGCAGAAGAAGTCGTGGAGGCCATTTGAATGACGTTTTATTTAGAACTTAATTGTAACGATTGTACACTTCACATTCAATAGAAAACTTTTGAATTTCCTTAACAATAAGTGTGTTTTTTTTTTGAAAGAAATCATATCACTCTTATTAAAAAACCCCTTATCTCGTCATTCGATTTTCCTGAATAGTCAGAATTCACACGGTGATAAATGAGGTGAATACGGTGGTTTTTGGCAAAATGATCTCGAATAACCAATGCAGTGAGATGGCGCATTGTCGTGATGCAAAAACCAAGAGTTGTCTTTCCACAAATCAGGCCTCTTGAGGCTACTAGCCGCAGAACACTCCCTATAATAAATTTTATATGTTGTAGTCTTCTTCGACCAAACGGGCTTTAGCATTGTTTGGCCAATTTTCAGTCTGAAAAACGATAATCCCCAAATGATGAATAATTTATTTTCGAATCAATAAGAGTAATTCGACGTGATTGATGATTATATTATACTTGTAATAGCTATATACGTCGAATGTAATGTAAGTAGATTATTGTGCTTGTCATTTAATTTCAGCCTTGTTGGTGCAATTACTAATTCGTAGGAAAGCAAACGCAAATTAAATGAAAACAAATAGACCGTAATTAGTGTCAATGTAAGTGAATTCTGAATCTAATATAATTTGTTAAGCTTAAAAGAAATTGAGATTGATATTTTGTATAATATTGTAAGTACTTCGATTACTCTGTTGAGTTGTCAATAGAACAAATTTGCGTTTTGTTACACAGTAAGTATTTTTACACATGCGATTTCTAGTAACTTACTTACCACCTGCCTATCAATATTTTAATATATACAGGGTGCTTTAAAAAAGAGTAGCATACCAAAGTTATGGTTTTTTTAATGGAATTCCCTGTATTTTGTTGCATTTTTGGGTTTTACATAAAAAATAAGATTAATTTGATTAAGGTTTCCTATACCTAAATACAAGGCGTTTCGATTTAGTGCATTCTTTGTTAAAATGCATGGTTTGAGAAAAAAATTAATTGTCATCAAATCAAACTGACTGTGGTCAAACTGCTTTTTGTTTTAAGTAGTCCATTAGTGTATTCGTTCATTTTTTTTTTTATTTTATTTATTTCCATAAATTACATAATATAACAAAATTATTAACTTACTCTAATGATGTATAAATACTAAAATAATATAATAATAAATATTAAAACAAAATAAAGTAACCAAACTGTATAATGATGATACAGGGAAACAGACACAGAAGCAGCTTCAACTCATAAACTCAATGTTTTGACCCCTCAACGATCTTGAAAGTTTTGATTTCCAATTTTTTAAATTCGGTTTATTTTTCAATTCCACTGGCATTTGATTAAAGACCCTACGACCAATACCAAGTTATTTATGAAATCTACATTACGGAGTGTTCAGTATTTTCAATTGCTTGATTCTCATATGCAAACTCTAATTTTACTCTTACCTTAAATGGAACACCCTGTATTTTTCCTCTATCATGTAGCTCATTTAGTTGCCTTTCAAACTGTGTTAAGGTGTCCTATACCTAAATTTTAAGGTTTTGAAGATATTCACGTATTTTCAAAATTCATCTTATTTTGTGCTCATACAGGGTTATTCACGATTTATGGCGCGGAATATTGTGGACAAACTACGTGATTTTTAAAAAGTTTCATTTGTTGGACATGTGGGCATCTACTATGGCTACTTTTTAAAATTGGTTTAGTATTATACAGGGTGTCCCAAATAACCTAAAAGTATCAAAGTTATGAATGAGACAGAATCATCAGCAATCAAAATAGGTGGTCCATTAATGTGTGGGGTGGAACATTCGGCACATATTTAATAGGACCCTATTTTTTTGAGGGATCTTTAAATGGTATAATGTTTCTCGATTTTCTTCTACACCAACTTCCTGTATTATTAGAAGAAATTCCTTTAAACAGGAGAAAAACCATGTGGTTTCAATTAGATGGAGCTCCGCCTCATTATCATCACGAGGTTCGGCAATTTTTGGATACCAATTTTCAAAACAGGTGGATTGGAAGAAATGGATTTAAAAATTGGCCTCCCAGATCTCCCGATTTAACTCCTCCGGATTTCTTTTTATGGGGATACGTGAAAGGAATTGTCTACAAAACGCCTCCAACAACACCACACGATATGAAAATACGCATAAGAGATGCATTTCAAACTGTTACCCCACAAATGTTGACCAGAGTTAGCCGTAGTTTTCTGGAAATGGACGGTCAACATTTCGAACATATGTTATGAATATTTTGGTAGAGATTTATCAGTGCTATTTTATTTCCATTAATGCTGTTTATGCATAATTAAGAATAATTCATAATGACTTTTATAATAATTGTAGATCATTTGACATTTCTGATTCCGTATATTAAAACGTTTATTTAAAAAACACCAAATGGTGTACAAAACAATTATTTGGAGTTTTCTTCCAAAACGCGCAGACTTAGCTATAGTACACCCTAATACCATTCGACAGGTCATTAGTAAGTACATTGATAGATAAGCTCAGAAATATGACGTTCCATTTACATTAATGAATTTATAGCAACTTAAAGTTCTTATTTGAGTAGTTTTAATTTTTGGACACCCTGTATAAGATTGCAAGTTTATTGCAAATGGAATATCAAATATGATCTATTTTTACACTTTAGTGTTCATTTCGTCAACATGACTTTAATAGTTCCTAAGTATTTGAAAGATGAAAATGAGGCTAGATTTTGAGAAAATTCAATTTATTTAAAAAACCTTAAGGTTTAGGTATTATAAACACTGCCAACAAAGCATTCGATAAAAGTGTGGAGTGAACGATTGAAAGTAAAAATTAAGCAAGTAATTTTATCCGATATGTCACATAGTTGTTTGTACCCCAATAACCCACCCTCTCAATTATGTACATTGGAAAATAATATAAAAATGTGCAATTTATTAGTACCTACTCTAACTTTGACACATTATTTACTCATCCTATACACCTACTAATATAGCAAGTAAGACATATTGTGTTTGGATTATAAGAATAAAAAGGAAAAGATTGTTATCCATAAACATATTTTCTTTTTCTTTTTTAGAAACAAAGCTGATTATAGTTACAGATATTGTATAATTGCAGAACATTAATTACATAACTTTAACAATTAGTGACAGCCTTTAGGTTAATCTGATGAACATAACGACCTGGTGGCTAACTGATTATCATACTCGCATTATCTTTGTTATACCAGTACTGTATTTGTTTCATTTTTTTTTTTTTTCAAAAAAGTTTAAAGCATTGAATTAAAGAAGAATATTAGGGTGAAATTTTTTAGCTGAAACCACTTTTATACATTTTTTTTTTCAGTATATAGAAGCCTCCCCAAACACAAAATCACAACAAATTTTCTGGGGAAATTCCCGACTTTAGACTAACAGTTACATGAAAACATGTTTCTGCTTTACATTCTAGACACGTTTCTAAACACAAACACTAATATATCATTTTCGTTTTTTTATAAAATAATGTAAACTGGACTCTAAATCAAAGTTTATGGAAGAAATGATTATCTGAGGTGGCTTCTCAGGTGAGGCCATTGAGGTTCTGGGTTCTTACGACGGCTAGTCAGGTTTGTTCGCTTCCAGCATGAGAAAGGGATGAACGACGTAGAGAGAGAATGATTCAGATGAGCAAGTAATATTCCTTACTCCTATAATTCGGTTTCATTTCTGTTTTTTGTCAAATATAGAAGAGTCTCTCGTCTATTTTAATGTTGTTTATCTATTTGTAAGACAAATATGGTCTGTCTACTTTTTATCCCAGGTTTTTCATCTAACCAAACCGTCGGACGCTTTGCCACGCAAACATGATTTTGAAATCCCATTTGAAGTGGTCATTGCAGACCGTCAAAATTGGCTAAATGGGGAACCACGATTCCCAGAAAACACATCCGTCTGATATACGGACGGTTCAAAAGGAATAGAAGGGAACACAGGCATGGGAGTATACGGGCCAAATTGCAGGCTCTCTGAATCTCTCGGGAAAAGTCCCACTATATTCCAAGCAGAGATCAACGCTATTAATCGTTGTGCTCAAGAATGCCTGCAGAGAGGCATCCCGGAACGGCAGATCAATATTATGTCAGACAGTCAAGCTGCGTTAAAAGCACTGAGGTCTTACACCTTCACGTCAAAGCTAGCATGGGAATGCAAACAGACCCTAAAGCAACTGGCAGCTCAGGGGAAAAAGATTACTCTGACAGGGGTGCCAGGACATGAAGGCATAGAGGGGAACGAAGCGGCGGACCAACGTGCAAAAGAGGGCGCAAACGCTCCGTTCTGCGGCCCGGAACCCATCTTTGGCCTTCCAAAAAGCCATATGAGGGAAGAACTTCGAAGATGGGAAAAGGAACAACTTAAGTCCTACTGGAGAAACACCCCAGGCATAAGACAATCAAAAAGGTTTATCAAACCTTCAGAGGCCAACGCAGGGAAGCTTATCCAACTGGAGAGCAGCGACCTAAGGCGAATTACAGGCCTTTTTACGGGACACCACCCAGTGAAGTAGCATCTCAAAAAGATGGGCCTAACCGAGGACGACACTTGTCGGTTTTGCGAAGACGCAACAGAGACAACAGAACACGTGATCTGTGAATGCATGGCAAAAGGCTAAAACACCTTGGAGGGGTGACCCTAACACCCGACGAGGCAAGGAATTTAGCCCCCAGAGAAATCATCAACTTTATGAAAAGTGTGGGATAGCTGCGCAATTCATAGATTAGAGTCATTCACAAAAGATCTTCTGCAGGTCGAAGTGAGGGGAGGCCAAACCGCCTAAACGACTCCGATAGAATAATCTACAACCAAAATATAACAGGGAAAAATGTAATATACAGCTGACGGCAGCAAGTATCCTCGGTACTAAAATAAAGTACAAAACTAACAGAAAATAAAAGATATCAAAAAATGATATACCTATACCCAAATGGTCTACAAGTCCCCAAAAGTTACAAAAACATATCCTGTTCTTTATATAGATCTTGATGAGCTTTGAACTTTTATGGCTATATCAGAAGAGATTGATTTTGGCGCATAGTACTCCTGGGCACCTGCGCACACAGATAGAATAATGACTAGAACTTCTGCCTGAAATCCGGTAGGGTGGGACATTGTGAAATTTGTGTCTTGGGGGTTTTTTAATTAATATGTGTCATATCGATTTGGGTCTACGGTCCTAATTTGAGTTTTACTTTCAACTGCGTTTTTAGTTTATTAAATGTATCTAATAAAATAAAGACTATACTGTTGTTATTATATTGATTAAAGCACCGATTAAAAACCGCATACACGCAAGTTACGTATTTGGGCTTAAAAAATCATTCATTTACATATTATGTGTTCTTTTTATTTAGTTCATTACCAAACCATAATAATAGTTTGTCGTTTGTGTGTTCTTATAATACTAGTAGCGTTGACTCATCAATCAACGGTAGTAGGAGAACTTCAAAAGGAGTTAAAACGTGTTGTCTCTTAGCATTGGTTAATATAAGGTAAATTAATTGTTTATTGTTATTAGTTGGGGTCGATTCAAATGAAAGTTCTTAATTTTATTGCTGAAGATTCCACTCCGATTATTAATAAACTCCTTTGAATGGTAAATGATTACACAGTTGGTCTGCAAATCTATATTATGTCGTTATTTTTTCTTATAAATAACAACGTTTGGGCATCTAATTCATACCTTCTTCAGGTGAAACCAGAAGTTGTTTCGTTATCACTTCTCACTTGTTCATATTATGTAACATAGTTTACAATTATAAATTAAAATCAAACAAATTTGAATTAGTTTCAAAACGGTGAATGATTTATTAGGTAAATGACAGTTATCACTCAAGAAGAATGCAAAAATCAGAAGCAGCACTTGCCGCGTCAAAATTCCACAAATAAACTGAAGAAATTGATCTTGTTTAAACTGATGGGAAAAATGATGCGGTCAGACCCAAATACTATTAGGGCAAGGAAAAATGCATCATTTTGGATGACAAACATTGAAAGACAAAATGTTGTTTTTCACATTGGCGAACACGATTTAAATGACTATAAATCTCAAGCTAATAACAGGTAACTATCAATGAAAAAGTTTTGTAATTGATCTTCAGGATATGTGACACACCATTGTATTTTTTACATTTTTACGTAACACTGAAATTGGAACACGCAGATAAATACGAAGGGGGTTCATGCTGAAGACGTGGAAAAGGGCAACAACTTCAGTTTTGCATGAAATTGGGTCTTCTATAGGGACTCTGTATAATTAAAATTATATGTTTGAAAATGACCACTTACCTATTCTTATCCATCCCGAATTTTCTAAAATGCATCGGTTTATAAGAATATTCGGTATCGAATATGCGAATTCGATTAACGTCATCAAATAACTCTTGTTTATGAAATTATCCGAGATCATGTTAAAATACTGAAGTGAATTACCTTTCAGAGTTTGAAGAAGTATCTTATATATTATAGTTACAGTGACAGTATGAAATTTCGTCAAAGAAACGACAAAACATTTGTGTCCAAACCAAATAAAAACAACTTAAGTTATGGGAAACGGGTTAAAGCTCAACTGGGACACTATTGTGAAAAAACTACTTTACATGGCTTAAGATATGTTGGAGATCCTTCATTGACTATGGGAGAGAGGCAAGTCTGCTGATTTCTGTATTCATTATACTTATATACCGGGTTCTCCATAATAGACACCCATTTTATATTATTAATAAATTAAATAGGTTGTTCTCTGTGGGATTATCTTCTGTAGTCTTTGGGAATTAAGTAAATTATTAATTATGTAGGCGCCTGTCACAAATAAATTTTAAATTAATAATTTCGTCATTTTTCTACGAGAAATTTGTTAGTTTTCATCAATAATTATTTTATTTTTTTGCTTTGAGACATTATTTGTGTTTTGTGTAGAAACTTACATAAGTTAGAATTAAATTAGCCAAATTTTTATAAGTTATCATATATCCCAAAGAGTTAGCTGTAATTTAGTAAAATAAAAAGGTGGTTTTGTTAAGTAAAAAATTTTTTAATTCAAATATTAAAATGTTTATGAGGAACCCTGTATATTACTTATGTATATATTTTTTTAAATCATGGCTTATTAACGATTTTAAAAAAATAGTATGTACCTACATATCATAGGAAAAGCACATTCCCGGACTCCTATGGGATCAAATTCTATAGTCGACCAGAAATTCCTTTTCCTACACAATATAGTATTTGAATCTCCACAGATTTTTTTGGTTCATCTCATTTGTGCTTGCAATGAGCTTTGCCACTTATTACATTACAAACATTTACCACAAATGGCAATCCAGTCCAGTTATAATAAGTTTTAGTCCTTTTGATGCTGATTTGAGTTCGATACCGTTTCCGGCTATAACTATTTGTAATATGAATCAAGCTAAACGAAATGAGGCTGAACGAATTCTTAAGGAAGGGTGAGTAAAGAAAACCTATGAATCAAAAAGAGTCGCCGGCAATGATTTTAGTTTAAATTTTAGGACAAATGTTGAGAAGAAGCTGCTTGATGATAGTTGTAACGGAAATGCTACTTATGATTATACTGAGTATATTGGTTGGGACCCTTTAAGGAATTTTCTAGTCAAAGTTGGTATTAGTTTTTGAGATTTTGGTTTTTATTTATTTGAATACCTTGAAGCAGTTCCTGATTTTGATGAGTTTCACAGGTAGGAAACTCATGTTCCGATATGGTGAAGCAATGCATATGGCGGGGCGATAAATTAGATTGCGAGGAATTGTTCAATAATGATTTAACTGATGAAGGACTATGTTGTTCATTTAATAGATTACCGCCGGATAGAGTGTTTAGAAATTCGTACGTATTATTATCATCTTTCTCAAACAAATTCATCTGAATTCGAATTTGTCAATTTTTAGGAAAGATATAAGCATTCTGAATCAAACTTATCCTGGCAGAGTAATTAATTGGAATCCTGAACTAGGTTTTCCTGAGAAAGAGGATGGAAAATCAGATTATGTGCCTAGAAGACCATTAGGTATTTCCTCTTAATTAGTAGGTATTGCATAAATATTCAATTAATTAATTTTGTAGGTGCTGGTTCGCATCTAGGACTGTCCCTGATTTTAGACGCGCAAGTCGATAATTATTACTGTTCCTCTACTAAAAGCGTTGGATTTAAAGTAAGCAACACAGCTCATTTCAAGCATAATTTTAATTAACTAAGGTTGAACTTGAGGAACCAAGTTTTGTCGTTTTCAACCTATTTCAGCCATGTCTGGCCTTGCAGAGCGATCTTAATCATTTAAGCAACAATTAAAAGAAACGCCACTGCCCTATTCGGAATTTTTGATATTGTTTTAGGTACTTTTGTCTAATCCAATAGAAACACCAAAAATGACCGATTTTGCGTTCCTGGTAACTCCTGGCTATGAGTCACGTATATCAATAGATCCTTACATTAGGGAAGCTACAGAGTCATTGAGAAGTATTCCAATTCAGAAGAGACAATGCTATTTCGCTGATGAGAAACCACTGAAGTATTATAGGTAAGTTATCATCAGAAAAAGTATTAAATAACTTGTCATTATCTAAAAATTCTTTACTTTAATAATAAATAAAACTCTTTACTTATATATTCGTGAAAATTTAGTGGCGATATGTTTCGTTTTGAGAGAGAGAAAGTAAGTACATGTCTTCTTAAATCGTTTATAGCCACAGCTAATTACTAATAGCCTTTAGATAGTATTAATCATATGATTTGTGTACCTAATTTTCCCTATTTTCAGGTCATACTCTTACAACAATTGTATTCTAGAATGTCAAGCTCAATATACTTTAAAGAAATGCCTTTGTATACCATATTATTTACCAAGTGAGTTTTCTACCAATTTATATGTTCTTGCCATGCAATATTTTTTTTTTTGTAATTTATATCATTTGTTCTTTCTAGGAGATAAAAATACTGAATACTGCGGTAAAGAGGACTTGAAATGCGTGTCTCAGGCAAAGGAAGATATTGAATGGTTGAAAACCAATGAGTAATACTGATTTTTCCCATATTTTTTATTTATTGAAATTCACACAAACCTTACACAGCCACGAAATAAAAGTCCAAACTTTAAAGAAAATAAAAATACATTAAAATACAAATATGTCAAACAAACAAAATATATAAAACAAACAAAATAACTGCAAACAAAACAAACACATGGGCCGTCATTGAACTTTGCTTTTGGGGCAACTTGCGACTTAGTTCGATGATGATGGTAATTTTATTTATACAAAATTTAAAATATCTATATGAATCGAATTCAAAATGTGATAAGAAAAATACACAAAGGATTGGAAGCAATCTAAGAAAGTTTCTTATCCAACCCTACGATAACTTATAACTAGAACCAATATTCAAATTTCTGCGCAGATGAACAGGCCAATCTCATTTTCAACACATTTTGTGGCGTACCATTTTTTGCCTCACAATGGTATCTCTGCTCTTACGGAAAACCATCACAGCCGGTTAAGTTTCCATATGGCGAGCCTTCACAAACGAAACTACACCCTGGACATCCTGATTAATCCTATCCTCAGATATCACAGCCTCATGAGCGTAAAATGAGTAGTAAATCTGCGTGTCGGCAGCATAGAAATGAATTTATAATAATGGGCCCAATATTGAGCCCTGTGACACACCCAATAGGACTGCGTCTTTAGACGGCTGTCCAAGAGACATCCCGTCATATTGGATCCTTTCCCGCAAATAATCACTCTTCAGTAAACCATGGGCGCCTTGTTAATAATAAAGCCTTTATTTTTAAATTGACTAAGTCTAGCCAAAGGCCAATCATACTCAACCCATTACACAAAGTAAACAATATCAAACAAAAAAAAAAGAAAATGAGAAAACAAACAAAATAAAATAATATAAAGTAAACTACAAATAATTCAAAATAAAATAAACAACTCAAAATAAAAATACAATAATAAATCTCATTGACATGAAAGAGTAAATGTTCCTTTGCACTTATAAGTGAAATTTCTTAGAAACATGGCTGTTCTATACAGGGGCATTGTGAGTTTATTTTGGTTCCTCAGATTCTATTAAATTATTTTTGTAGATCATATTCAGCTTGCCAATGCCTAACAGGATGTCATGAATTAAGCTATACGGAGGATTTATCATTTAGTGACTTATCATTAAGTTATTTTCACGTCCCTGGTCAATTAAATAAGTCCAATATATTGTAAGAGTTTTTAGACGAAGTAATATGGCATAATATAGTAAATAATTATTTTTAAGGGAGAATCACGCAGTATTACATTTTTATTTTCAAACATCAACATATCCAAAGAAGCTTAAAGATGTTCTATACGGACTCACTCAAATATTGTGTAAGTTACAATTTTTTTATTAAAATTTTACCTCTCCTTCTTTGTATAAAAAATTATAATTATTTTCAGCGAACATTGGAGGTTTACTAAGCCTATTTCTAGGTTTCAGTTTCTTGAGTTTCATTGAAGTGATATATTTTCTATCACTAAGATTGTGTTGTATAATGCGGAAACCAAAAACGGGATTGAAAAACGAAGTTGGCTCAACAGACCAGACTCAGAACACGTTCTTATATTAATTATGTGGAGCAAAATTATACCTGATTGTGACAATTTAACTCTATGTCTTATGTGTGTACTCCAACAACTGTGATATTCATGCCTTTATTCTATAAAATATATACATATCGAAGCTGCTTATCCTCTATTTTCTATGTATCTATCTGTTTGATGAAATAAAGCATATAAAAAATACCTACTGTATTTTATTTATCTTAAGACACTTTTAGTTTAAAGGCAAATCAATAGCAAAATATACTGGCACGGGAAAAAAAAACGACATTTGTAATTTCTGGACCAGTAACTCGATTTTCGTATACACCCTGTATAAATCAAGTAACTGTAAAGTCGGAAAAGTAACGGAACAGGGCGATTATTTTTTAAATGGTACATTTTTAAAAGAAAAGGGCGAGACACGTCAGTTTTGATTTATGTTTAGCAATTTTGTAGCCAACGTATTTGATCTAAATCCAAAACATTATACCAGAAAGCTTTAGAGGGAACTTTTATATTCCTTAAACTTGGTAATTGTCGATAAACATCAATAAAAACTGTGAGAAATAATGGTTGATTTAATGTGACCTCAGACATTTTTACCGAAACTGTCCACAACATTTTTAACGCAATGAAAGTCGCTATCGTACGACCAGGACTGATGATTGACCGCCACATACACCCAAAACATTCGCATTTGCAAACTCTTTTTTTTTCGATTAATCATTAAACCAATTATTTTTCCAGTCACTGTAGTTATTTTTATTACTGTCGGTATCCTTACGAGGGAGAAATGTATCAAAAAATGCTGCATTCGATGCCCTTTTATAATGTAAAGAGGACGATAGAATCGTGAAATTTATATATTTCATATTAACTTTGGAAAAACTTGACCAAACAAATGTGCGTCTGGTCCATTCGACCTTGAATCGGACTATACCTTGTTATGGAGCAGCCACATAGCGAGATCGCCCGCTTTGAACCCCTTAAACTTTTTTCGATGTGGACATCTCAAAAACCTTGTTGGCCACAAAATTTAGATGAATTAGGGCACCGCATTCAAAACGAGATGCAATATATCACTCCGGAGATCATAGAAAATGTTCATCGCTGGTTTGTGAAAAGGTTAGCCCATTGCCAAACGGTTAACAGTGCCCACTTTGAGCAACTGCGCTAGGTAGTCCTCCAAAAAACAAAATTAATTCGGATCAAATACGTAGGCTACAAAATTTTTAAACATTAATCAAAACTGACGTCTCGGCTTTTCTTTTAAAATTGTACCATTTAGCAAATAATCGGCCGTTGCTTTACTTTATGAATACCCTGTATATAAGATTAGGGCAACCGAACCAGTTTTTTGATATACATTTTTACGGTATCCAAACATATATTTATGCATATTTTTTTTTAGATCGTACACACACAAAAATTGCTATCAAGAATGCCAATCCAATTACACGAATATACAATGTAAATGTATCCCATATTATTTGCCCAGTAAGTTATGTCAAATAAATACGTTCGTCCTAAATAACAACCCCTATTATTAGCATATCGGGAACCGAATCGATAATAATTTTTTTTCTCAAATATAGGTACCATGTTTGCCCCAAATATAATTTTCTTTCATTTTTAGAGAAACGTGAAATTTGATGACTGAGCTAATATACGAGGTCCGGTAAAATTTTACACAAAAAAAAACTATTTTAGATTGACTAAATTTTAAACCCCGATCGAAAATTCAAAAACAAAACTTTTTATAAATAAATACGAGTATATCCCCCGGCAAACAAACACTGCGTTCTCACGAAACAAACCCAATTCTTCCCTATGCAGTGCTCAATGAGTAGGTTACGGTTTCCGATATTCTAATGACAGACAAACATAACTTTTACTAATACTTACGTGTGAAATTTTCAGAAGATAAATACCAGAAAAATTGTGGTAAAGCTGAACATCTCTGTGTAGCTCAGGCCATAGAAGATATGGAAGTTGTGAATGGAAACAGGTAAGTTCATAACATAAAAAAACATTTTTAATAAACAAATGCATTATTAATTTTTGCCATAATATTTTGTCGGAATCAGATGCAAGTTATTTATCTGACACCAGTCCAACACACAATTCAAATCAACCTACAGCCTATCACAATCGCTTATATTTCCAACTTTCTCAAACTTGACACACTTAAGTCTGCTTTGATAAACAACAAGAATAGTTGCGGTCCCAGGTTAGGACCCTGAGGAAAACCAAGAAGCGAGCGACTCATGTCCATTATATGATGCAACCTGCTGCTTTCAAAAAGATATGATCAGACCAACCTAACTTGTGCAACACCACCCCATGATCCACCCTATCAAATGCTTTCGCAGTATAGATCACATCCATCTGACCGCCCTTGTCAATCACCACCGATATACTGTGTGTCAAGGTCAAATTACTAATTGTAGACTTCATTGACATGGAACCAAGTTGAATCGGTGTAATCTTATCTCGGATAGACAGATAGCAAACAACAAAGCCTCAAAGATCTTAAAGAAATTAGACAGAACGGATATAGGTCTGTAACAATTGACTTGTCAGCCGACTTAAATACCGGTACTATCTTAGACTTCTTCAACTGAGATGAAAAAACCTTTGTTTTTAGTGCTAAATTATAAATATAGCATAAACAAGTTAACTGCTGTGCTTTTATCTCCGAAATATGGCCCTTAAATGTTGATTTTTAAATCTAAATAAACGTTTATTAAATTCCTATGAAAAAAAAATATAAAAATTGCATAGAAATGATTTAGTTCTATGGATGACGATTACATGTTCTTTCAGGCAGTGTATTATTTCTTTTTCGTGCACAATTCATAAATGGAACACTGGTTGATATGCCATAATATAACAATCTCTATGTTTCCGTGATTCACCCTGTATAAAACTTTTTTAGCACCCGCTGTAATTGCTTACCATCATGTTTTCATATCAGCTATACCCAGTCGAAATCCTTTGGGAAATTATCGAAACTAACCGATATAGGAAAACTATCTTTCGAAGAAATAAAGTAAGTAGAAATTGTTAAAAAATTTTTGTATTTATTTTCACAAGATTTATTTTCAGCAAAAATATTGCTATTGTTCATTTCTTTTTCTCCAAAAGTACATTCCCGAAGGAAGTTAAAAGTCAATTGTATACATTTACTGAAATTTTATGTAAGTACTTTTTTATTCAAACTTAATTTAAGTTGGGTAATATTGGCTCGAAGCTGATTAGTTCCTGTATAAAACGGTGATTTTTATTTTTTGCCCAAATTGCAACATCTAAAAGCTGTATCACTCCTAATTTGGAATCTCAAATATCAGCATTTACCACTCACCTCAGTTTATCGTTCGTTTTACCATTGTCTTTATAAACATAGTCTGTCAGCGCTTGATTAGTACCTGGAAACTAACACCAGACTGCGTTAGGGATTTCATGTCGTTTTTTTTTTTTTTTTTTTGATTAGGCCAAGGCAGAGAAATCATCATGACACCGAGGGAGTTCCTTACCACTTACCTAGGTAGTGTGGGACTCTAACCCAAACTAAAACTCTGCCTGATATTTGTAGTATGGCTCGGGAACCCTCCCTTTTCCATGTCCTCGCTTGATTGTCCTCAGTTGCTGTTGTCTTCTGATGTTGATTGTCGTCTGTTGCTGTTGTCCTCTGTTGGTGGTGCCTAGAAAACACTCTGAAACATACCTTTAGATGAGTATACCTGATCTGAAAGAAACAATATTAATTGGTGTCATAATCCTGTGGATTCCTTCGTCAGAGTTGACTCCTCGGTCTCCGGTACCGCCTGGCACCGTCTTCTACGTTGTAGTTGACTGCTTCGCGAATCAGTGGGTTTGCATGGGTCTCTGCCATTGCAAAGACCTTCTGGGCTCTCAACCTCATGACGTCCCTGAGGGCGTCGAGTTTGAGGTCCCTTCGGATCTGTGCGTTTGACACAAACCAGGGTGCACCCACTGCCATCCTTCTTGCCTTGTTCTCCGTGGCCTCCAATCGTTTCAGATACAATGGTGCCGCGTATCCCCATGCTGAACTGGCATAGGTCAAGGCAGGTCGCACGACTGCCTTAACCATCTGGAGCTTGACCTGCAAGGGTATCTTGCTCCTTCTGCAGATCATCGGGTAGAGCTTCGAAATGATGCCTTTGGCATTCGCGATGCTCTTCTCAATGTGCAGTCGCCATGACAGGGATCTGTCCAAAGTTACCCCCAGGTACTTTACAGTGTCCTGCCATTGTATGTCAGTACCCTCGATGTTGACGAAGTCGTCGGGGCGCACTTGTCTTCTTCTGATGAGGAGCGCGGTGCTCTTCTCGGCATTAATCTTGGTCTTCCACCTGGTGCACCATTCGGTGAAGTTGTCCGCTGCTCGCTGCAGATATCTTGTCACCAATTCCGCACTGCGACTGCGGGCAATCAGGGCGGTGTCGTCTGCGTAGAGTGCCAAGGTGTTCTGGTCTGTCCTTGGAATGTCGCTGGTAATTTCATGTCGTTCATTCATAAACTTGGGTTTATAGTACATGTGTAGTAATCTTGATGGAACAGTGGGGGAGCCATGTTTTTTAGACCAATCAGGTCGCGATACACAATGTCAAAAATCGTACCTCAAAGTTTGGACACTAGAGTCCAGCACCTGCCGATATATAGCGCTGACAGACTATCCTTATAAAGACAATGGTTTTACCAATGTAATTGACAATTACATCAACATACAAAGAAAATTCAATTGAGTGTGGGGGGCTAATCATGTTCATTTGCGCTGAGGGGTAAAAGGAAACTTTATAAACTTAAGTTTGTTTTAACACTGTATATTGTTTTATATTTTAGCAAATGTGGGAGGACTACTAGGCTTATGTATGGGCTTTAGTTTCCTAAGTCTAGTAGAAATATTCTATTTCATTTGTCTTCGAACCGTTTGTAAACTACTGCAAAAACTGAGAAAAGGCAAAGGAAAATCAGAAACGCACCCGTATTTAAAATAATGTAGAACTATGTAATTATTTGTAGAAAAAGAATAATAATAGAATAATTAAAACAATTTATTTAAACAGTCATTTAGGAACATCCATAGGTCACCCATTACTTTAATAAAATATAAAAACAACCCTTGTTTCATTGCACGATTAGATGTAATAAGACTTCCTTATGACGGTGGTCTAATTTTAAACTTATTTCTCGGGGAATATTTTAATCGTTTGAGTTCTTGGCGAAAATACTCAACAGTCTTCTGTAAACCCACATTCAGCTCAACTTTTGGTTCCCAATTTAAATAATTTTTAGCTCGTGTTATATCTGGTCTGCGCCTCTGCGGATCGTCTTCTACCTCCGTGGTGTGGATGATTTTACTTTGACCTCCAACCAAAGTTTTTATAATTGTTGCGAATTCTGAAAAGATACAATGAGAAATAACTGCTTCTTTTGGGGCAAATGTAATTGCAATAAAACTATAAGCCTCACATCCACAAGTGGCTTTATTGGAAAAAAATCAAATACCGGGAATGTTTCGGGAGATTTCACATAACTCCCATCATCAGACACTTACAACTTATGTTAGCATTCCCTGTGTTATTGGAAGTGGTTGATGATGGAAGTTATGTGAAATCTCACGAAACATTCCCGCATTTAAATACATTTGATATATTTTCTAGTATAATTGTGAAGGTGACAGAATAAAGAACAGCATTCCGAGTCCACGTCGGCAATTTGAACTAAATAATTTCAAACTGTGGCGTATGACGCCGCCATTTTAGGAGAGAAGTCAGGTCCTGACTAAAAATAATTATATTTTTCACTTTCTAACCACAGTACTGTATTTGTATTTTCGTAAAAATATTTAATTACATAATAATGTCGCTATCAATTTCAAAAATATTTGTGGTGTGTCATAGTGATTCAAAACATCCTTGAGTGCTGTTATCAGTTAAATATTGACATGATTGGGTGATTTTTGTCACATGATACAAAATAGCCCAATTTTATAGGCAGTTAACACTGTCAAAAAAATTTCAAATAAATTTGATTAAACAAATATACAAGTAGAATCTTTGGCGTAGAACACTACACTAAAATAAACATTACAAATGTCACCATATAATTAATTTTTGTATGAATTTTTTAAATATTTCTGTTAATATATTTTAAAGTAAACTAAATCCTAACTCTTATATTTATATAATCGCAAAACAAAATTCTTTCGAAACATCGAACACGGGTTACTACATTTTAGTGTATTATTTACAATTATATTATATTATCTCGTACATACCGACACTGAACACAGTAGTGAACAGTATCTACCTACGTCTATGCGATTATTGACACGTTATCTCCTATAATGGCGGCATGTGCGACGAGATGCGCATGACGCCTCGCTACTGGAGACTGGGAATGCTGTTCTTTTTATGCTGTGGTTTTATGGTAATTCAAAATGGTAAAGACACCACACAAAGCAGTACTTAAAGAGGGTTAGGATCTTATCCAGTGATAACATCGTCAACGTCAAGTTTTCCTCTTTTTACATTCTACTAATTATTAAACAAAAAACAATGTGTTGTCATATTTTAATTGTACTAAACCGAGATAATGGAATTTATTGTAATAAAAAGTAGTTTAGCGGTCAAAAGGATATGTTTGCTTACCAGTGATCGTATGCTCTACAGGATTACCTATATTCACAGGCTGCGTATAATTTGAATTCATTAAAGCTACTAAACCATCCACTAGGTCAGTCACATACTGAAATGATCTGGTTTGGTCTCCAGACCCGTAAATCTACAAATAAATCAAATCTCATGACAAAATATTCTTCTTAAAGACAAAGTTAATATGACTAAGTTTTTTTGTCATGCAATGGACGTTAAAACTGAAAAAGAGCAGCCTTGTCCTTTGATGTAAAGGCCATTTTGTTGGTTGGATCCATTAAAGGCGGATATACCTTAGATTTGCTAAGATCCTTGACTGCCCTGAGGGTATTAACAAATGGCTGTACAAGTATATAATACTACGAATCAATGAGAAATAGGATCAGAGGAGAATTTGGTACACAGTATCTCTTGATAGTAACTAGGTAAACAACTATACGTACCGTTACAACTTGATTTTGCAAGGCCTGCAAAATAAAATTGGATACAACTCTACCATCATTCATATGCATCCTAGGTCCATACGTATTAAATATTCTTGCTACTCGGACTTGCATATTTTCCTGTTTGGCATAGGCGTATGTTAGAGTCTCTGAAACTCGTTTACCTTCATCATAACACGCTCTAGGGCCTATAAAACAGAAAATTGTAAGTATCCTAACAAGTACTCAAAGCGCATGCGCCTTACAGCTTACTGTTTTGTTGGTTATGTAGTACTTAATACCGCAAACAAAACTACTGTCAATTTCACGACAAAAAATCATCTTACCTATAGGATTAACATGGCCCCAATAAGTCTCAGGCTGCGGATGAATATCAGGATCTCCATACACCTCTGATGTACTAGCAATAAGAACCTTGGCATGTAATCTTCTTGCTAGACCTATATAATTGATATAAAACTTAGAGCTGTATGTTACATTCTATTGACTTCAACTTGCCTAAAATATTAATTGTTCCCAATGTATTTGTTTTAATGGTTTTAACGGGATTGTGCATATAATGTGGTGGACTAGCCGGACTAGCTAAATGATAGATTTCATCTACTTCGATGAATAAAGGGTTGACAATGTCGTGATGAATAAGCTCGAAATTCTCATGGCCAATCCAATGTTCTACATTACGTTTGCGTCCTGTGAAAAAGTTATCGACTACAATAACTTCGTGGCCGTCCAGCATTAGTGTATCGACTAAATGGGATCCAACAAAACCAGCACCACCAGTCACCTAAAATATAATAAACAATATAATATTTTTATATTTTCATATATATTTAGCATAAAAAATGTGAAATTTCCAGCTGTAGTCATAGAAAATAATAACGAATGTGTTTAATAGGCGAAATCTAGCCAAAGACCAATCATACTTAACCCATTACACAAAATATAACAATAATTACAAAACACAAAAAAGAAAAAACAAACATATTGTATAAGTTACATTATGTTATACAATCAAACAACTTAATACTTGTAAGTACTTACAAGTATTCGTTTTCGTTTGAGGTAGTTTAAAAACGTGACTTCTGGATATGTTTTAGGCACTCGTCCCTCTAAAGAAATAATTTTTTCTTCGAGAACTTCAATTTTTCTGAATGCCTCATTCAATAAGGCAGTTGCATGTTCTATGTCATCTGGAAATTTCCATTGCGGTGTATTTGAAAAATTTGCTACCTCCAACTCATTCTTACTCTTAAAATATTTGATTACTATTATATAAAACACTGAAACAAGAATTAATGTAGGTGTTGTGATACAGAGGATAATTTTTCAATTGTATTTACCTATCAAACTTGCTAATAGAAATATAATCAAATGTTTATTTCTAATGTTTATTAAATTCATTATAACTTATCATAAAAACTAATAGAAAGTTGTTTGGTTATAAACATTTTGCACTGTTACAGATAAAATTAATTAGGTTTTACTATAAAATTAAAACATTGACGAATAAATTAGTATTTATTGATTTGTTTACATGTTAATATTTATTTTCAATTCTCATATTGTTAGAAAAATTAAAAATCCGAAAAGAAACAGCTGTTGATATGAAGTATTACCGTCGATCACAGACAAGTCAAATGTCATGTCAAGCAAACACATGTGTCCACTGCAGATTCAAGAAAGCAAAAAAGAATTCAATTTCGATAGGCAGAGGTGAAATACTATAGAGAAACTATTATCCCTACATTAGGGTCTTACGATATATTTATTCCAACGCAAAAATAAGTGTTTTTTTACTATTCGAATATATCAAAAATGCGAAACATACCTGTTGGTTAATTTTGTATATTTGTATATTTTAAAACTATCTTAAAAACAAGATATCCAGTGCCTGATGAGTATAAACGAGTACAAAATATGCTTTATATTTTGGAATAAAAACTTCAAAACAAAATAAATAAATTGTATTTTTTCCTAAATACTTTCTATGTTAATAGCCTTGACAGCGAGAACAAATTGATACAATCTAAATTCACTTATTGAATTTATCTATTTCTTTGACTAAAAATACTTGAGCACGTTTTATTTTATACCTCTTAGTTGTGGGACTCTACCTCAGAAAAATAAACAAACAAATGTCAATAATATCAAGTTGATGACATGGGGTAGTGGGAAAAAAACTGCTCTATGTATTTTTTCCCCAATCGAATGATAAAAGACCTTGAAATAGTTTGACACTTTTTACAGCTGACATTTCACAGTAGAACATGGTAACATGACATTAATCATAATAAGGTGAAGTGCAGACTTTAATAAACTTGTGTTGGATTTAATATTTGTATTTACTTTGCATATAATTTGGAAAAATTGATATTCACCCCTAATCATTATAAGCATTTACCAAATTTTTAAATATCAGTGAATCATTAGTAAATTCATCTAACTGCGCTGTGAATGTATTATTTTGACATTTTTATTAGTTTAACGAGGTATATTGTGTATTTTTTATCTAAACAAAATGTGATTAAATCTATGACTAAATATAAATTTTAATTAAGTTTACAAATTGACCAGAAAGAGTAGTACAAATTTTTATATAAACTAATTCCTGGTATTTGTTATTGAAGTGAAACTTTTATTTCCTATATTATCATTCATATAATAATTAGCAATAAATTTTCTTTTGTGATGTAATTGCAAAAATTGTGCCAGTGTTTAAAAACAGTATCGATATCAACAATGTTTAATAAAGTACTCATACTCTTAATTTTATGTTATTGGATTGATAAAAGTATTGCTGAAATTTATGCGATACGATTTGTAAGTATTGTCTTGATTGTTTGATTCTTTTGCTATACAAATTCAAATTTTACATTGAAAATAAGTTTTTTCATTACATACTTAATTTACAGGACTCTCAATTTTATTTCGAAGAATTCGCAGATGCTCCAGCACAGTTTGGTGGAAAGCTCTCTGATGGAGGTACGATCATATTATATTTTTTATAAACATAAACAACTAGCGGTTAACCACGAAAATAAATATTTTGCAATTACTATTCTAATTAAGGGGTAAGATTTTAGTTTTATAAATATGTGTTCCTGTATCATGCTGAGAATATTTAAGTAAGCCATTTTCGCTAGACAAAGGTGCAAGGATCATAAAATAACATAAGGGGAGGAACTATGGCTAATGGCTACCTTTTATTTTTCTATTGGTTAGCGAATGTCAAGGTTAAGGTATTTTAATTATCAAAATAAACCAATAACACTAAGAGTTATCTTGTTTTGGTTTAATTTTTTGTCATAAATCCGGAATCTAAGATAAGTTCATTCTTATCAAACCAAATGCATTGTAGGCACATAACATACTAATTATTAATTAATATATGTAATAATTAAGATAAAAATCGGTCTATTTTTTATTCTATAAATAAATTCAATAAATAATGTCATATATAGGTATATATGAGCATATTTAATAATAATAATAGTTCTGTAATGTGGTTGAAAATATCTTCATTAATAAGAACTTTAAATAAATATCATTATCTTAATACTTACAATAACTAGGTACTTCATTATTATTCCGTTGCTAAATGCGTTTTTAAATTGCAACATATCGAGTAAACCGGAGCAAACGTAACTAGATTCCGTTAGTGTTAGTAGGGGTGTCAATGCTCTAATTTTTCCTTGATTTCTTTCCAGCAATAAGAGGAATACTGGTTTATGCCGATCCACCAAATGCATGTAATAAATCACTTAAACCGCCACCATCAAATGTTGACAATGAAATTGGAAAATGGATCTTATTGGTACCACGTTACACGTCTGATTCTAATTGTACGTTTGAACAAAAAGTTCGTGTTGCTCAAGCAGCAGGGTAGGTTACCATTATTATTATATCTTCGGAGTCCGTGTGAAATTATCATTTCTTTTCCATATTTTAGAAATAATTTTCTGCAATTTGTAGATACGATGCTGTGATAGTCCACAATGTGGGCTCAAACGAGTTAGTGCCAATGTCAGCGAAAAATGGTAGCGGCATCTACATACCTGCAGTGTTTGTCAGTCAGGCAGCAGGAATGTTGTTGCGCAGTGTTTATACAAATACTGAATATTTTATTGTGATTACCGGTGAATCGCCATTCAATATTCAAACACATCTTTTGATACCGTTCGCTATTGTTGTTGGTATATGTTTTATTGTGATGATTGTATTTATGGTAAGGAAATATCTGAAGCTAAAAATAGTCCTAAAATCTCATGTTTGCGGTTGGTTTTAGATCGTCAGATTTATAAAAGACAGACGCAGGCAGAGAAGGCATAGATTACCAACATCTGTATTGAAGAAAATTCCAATGTGTAAATATCAAAAAGGTGACCCATATGAGACGTGTGCGATATGTTTAGATGACTATATTGAAGGAGAAAAGTTGAGAGTTTTGCCTTGCAATCATGGTACATCTGTTTAATTACCTTTACGAAAGATTAATGTTTTAATTTTCAAATATTATTTAGTTTACCATAGTAAATGCATTGACCCATGGTTGACAAAAAATAAACGTGTATGTCCAATATGTAAACGTAAGGTTTTTGGGCATGACGAGCCTCACCATGATTCTGATAGTGATTCTGACACTGATGACACTACCCCACTGATCAGTTCGAATAATCGTGGAACGCAAGGAGGTACTTTTGAGGTAAATACAATTTCTTATGACAAATTTCATTGACACGGAGAAATTTACAAAATAAAGACACCAATATGATTTATGTTATTAGGAACAAGCTGTAAACCCAATCCAAAGGGCGATAAGGTCAGTTTCTCAACAATCTGGAGCAGCTAATTTTGTGGTAACTGCGTCTGATCATCATAGCATTAACGGTGATTATCATGGCTCAGACACCACATCAACAGGTAAAGTCATGTCATTTTGTAATAATATGCAAAAGTCCAAAGTTCAGATTAAGTAAATCATAATAACGTTCTTTGACGTTGCTGGTGTCAGTTTCGTTTTTCTGTTTGGAGATGAAAATCAAGTCTTTGAAATAAAAGTCTGTTATATGAAGAATCAATACAAATGAAAAGCTTTTGCTCAAATTAAAATAACTAAAAAGGTTGCATTTATAATTAGCCATCATTTACTGCGATAACACGTAAGTGGCACTTTGATGATAACAGTTTAAAAATAGTGTGTAATTCTCACGGCACCGATTAACAATTCACAATCCAAACGGTTTTTAAACGCTTAGCCAAAAGGCGCGATTACTTTTTCTTTACTAAGACCACTGAACATTTAACATATAGAAGGCTCAGTCTCTGAAAACGCTCCGGTTGCCGTTGCCCCTTACTTCTCTTGTACCGAGTGGAACAAAACGACATGTCTGGTGTGGGTCATTCATGATAGTTTCTTAAGGCTTGTTTATTTATTTGATGTGTCACATCAACTAGACTTTTTCTAAAGGAAGCTGCGGAAAGCGTTTACCTTTAGACGGTGGGTATATCCTAAATGGATAACTACCGGCACTCCACATGAAGGAGCCCAAAATAGAAAGACTTGCAGGACTGTGTCAAATTTTGCAGAATATTTATAAGACATAAATTCTTCCATAATAATTATATTCTAAGTGAGTTCTACTTACAATTCAGGATAAGTTCATGATTGATTTTTGGAAAATTAGTAAAGTTTTGTATTCCTTTGTAGGGTCTGCGGAAACTGCCAGAAGTGGACCACATGAATACTGTGATAATCTTGAAGTTCACGTCCATCGTGCCGATACAACAAGCGAATCAAGTCTTAGTGACGTGATCGTTTAAATTTTTTTCTTCCTTTAAACATTGCTTAGAACGTAGTTTTGTTTAATCTAGTCCTGCACATTGATAATGATAAACATAATAATGAAGTTTTTATAGTTCTATTTTTATTTAAATATTTGTTAGATTTATTTTTTGATAGTGCTAGTTTCATAATAACAACTTCTATCGACAAAAAAATAATTTTTATTTACAATTAAAGAGACATTATATTACATACTCAAAAATATTGCCATAAATTATGCCGTTTAAATCTCATAATATAATACCAAAGTTTATCCAGTATACAGAATAATATACAGGCTGTCCCAGCTCACTTGAAACGAGGCAATTTAAAGGCATTTCTGGTTTGAAAAGGACAAAACAGCGAAATAATAATATAATACAGTTTGCAAATATATTATGGATAATGAATTATTTTTAATGGAACATCATAAAGCTTATTGATTAAGTGCCGTTTCATATCCCAGTCATATGGATTTCATTAGACACTACTCCAATATTTAAATATTATTTACTCATCTGTACCTTTATTTAGCAACGGTGATATCTAGGATGAAGTGACAACAGAAGAGAATAGATGGTTTTAATTTATAATTCGTTGTGTTTTGCTGTGATGATTTTGATGTGCTTGATCCTTGATATATTATTGTTATTAATATTCTAACGTTAAGCTATTAGATTTAATACATATTGTATATTTTAATTAAAATAAAATTATTTTTAGGTTGATTGTCGTTTAAATTTATATATATCATAGACATTTTTTTATGAAGACCACACAGGCAAACCTAATTATGTGAACACATCTTTGATAAGAGGACTTCTCGACTGATTGCGGGGGCGCAAACATGGGAAGTTAATGATACTCCTCAGTAGCTTAATCTTATTAATTTAATTATTCTATAAGCAAAAGAGAATTTTTCAGTAATAATGTGCATAGAATAATGTTTATGATAATGTGGAAACAAATTTGTCAGATCGATGGTGTATAAACCATAGAAATCTTATATTATATATGTACTCTAGAATGCTAATTAAATCCAGCCGAATACCAAAAAGTGTAACGGGTATGCAGAGTTTTATAAGTATAAGTAACTTATTTTCAGTACAGAGCTGCCATATTTAAAACTATTTTGTCGTTCGCCTTCCAGAATTTATGCGACATATCTGTTTTATAAATAAATCCATATGTTGCGTCATACGAAACTGCTTGACAAAATCAAATAATTAAATGTTATCCGTAAAATTGCATACTGTTTAGTTTTCAGCAATATGAACGAAACATTTTTTTCCAAATCTTATTAAATTTAGGAGATTTCGCAACAGCATCTGTTTTCGCAAATGACGTTTCTCGTAGTGGCAATATCTGTCAGAGTCGGCTTCACAACAATTCAGATAGGTTTTATAATTGAGTTATGGTTTTATTCGTGGTATATTTTAATTGTTGATAGATATTTGTGATTAAAATTGTTTTTAATATTTGTTATTTTGGTTTTAGTTCGTTTATTTAATAAACAATGAGGTGTATAGTGTTGTGGTGTAAAAATGAAGGTACATTCCTGGTATTAAATATTTTCAGTAAGTTATTGTTTCGGGTTTCTAACAGTCTGAGTTTGAGTCAATAGGATACCATTGACATGATACTCATTTTTAGCTTGACAAAAAAAAGACATGATGTTTAGATGCGGGCATTGGGATCCTAGTACAGAAAATGTATGTGATGGGAATGTCATATGCAGTAAACATTTCGCTGCAGAAGATATCATTTGTAGAGAAGACGGCAAGAGGATCACCCTCGTACCCGATGCAGTTCCCAAACTTTTGTTGAAAAGAAGAGATTATGTAAATGAGAGTGGAAGTTAAATTCTTAATCGTTTGATATCAAGGCACTGGTTACTTAAAAGCAGTCTGTCAAAAATGCATGATATGTATGTCAAGAATATATTTCATACGTTGTGTAGGTATACAAAGTTCGTTTGAATTCTGTTGTTAAACTGGAATATACTTAATTATAGAATCCTCCATGAAATTGCTGAGAATACAAGTTCTACCAACCATGTTTTGTCACAAAATACTATTGCGAGTAGTACGGATGATATGGAAGTGGTTTACATGGACACGGAAAATATTTGTGAAGTCACTGTTTCTTGCACCCCTTCTTTGAAGGCTGTAGAGAGGTAAGACGCCTAAGGTGGTTGTATAAACAAACAAATATTATATAATAATAAAATAAATAATTAGAATGCTCATGTTCTTAAGATATTTTCCAGTATTAGAATTTTTACTTATTTCTCGTTTCTGCTTAGATTTATTATTATTGGGTTGTACCTGTTAGACAATAAAGTATTTAGATATTTAATGTAATTTTTTATTTCTTAAATTCCTTTATTCCATTTTTTTATTTGAATGTTACCAAATGGTAAAATTTAATTTTAAATATAACATAACAGTAATATTACATTTAATCAAAGCCGGTCCTGTTGAAAAATAAGATACTGGTGATCATGCGCATTATGGACAGCTCTACACCATTGTCTTTAAAAGAGACAATGTCTACACTTTTGGTTACATTTTTGTACTACGGGATTAACATTCTAGAGTATATATAATATAAGATTTCTGTGGTTACTCCTCAGTGGCTTAATCTTATTAATTTAATTATTCTATAAGCAAAAGAGAATTTTTCAGTAATAATGTGGAAACGAATTTCTCACATTGATGGTGTATAAACGTAGTAAGTTCTAGTTTTCATTCATATTTGAAGATGGCGCTGTTTATTCAATTTAGAAACGCACTGGTGAAAAAATCGATTCAATATTAATCGATTATTCTTTTTTATTTATAATCGATTTTTTCAGTTATAAGATCATTGTAACAAAATAAAATATTTGTGAAAGATTGTTACTATGAATAATATTAATACTTTATTAAAAGAAAACAAGAGCCTAATAAAATAAATTTTATTTTTAAGGGTGAGTAAACTCCTTAAAAAATGTAATTACCGCTAAAACACCTTAATAAAACTCAAACAAGAAAATAGCTATGATTGTTTAAATTTTTTTACCATTTTATTTAACAAAAAAAATCATATTTTTAAGGTATTGACCTGTTGAACACAAAGTTCGCTGTTCACAAAAATCGATTAGTGTGTGTAACTCACATACTCCCATTTTTAGGAACAAAAGATCGATTAATCTAAAAATCGATATTTTTTAAATCCCTAAATCAATTCGGTCAACGATCTACACTTTTTAATTTATGTTTTTATCATTTTTAAACTAATTGAAACATTTTATCCATACTATGTACCTACCAACTTGTTTATGAAATTGTTTCTTGATATTTTATGTTTAATCTCATGATATCAATTTCCAAGATTGGCGTTACACCAAAACTGCATCCTTTTTCGAAAAAAAAAAGTTCAACGTTCACTACAATCAATCATCATCGCATTCTGAATTGTTTTGCCGGCGTGATAACTAGTTCTCAGTTCGTGGGTGGGCAGAATTAAGTACAATTTTTGGATATTTGAAATATTTTAAAATAATTTGAGGTTACAACAATGGCTGGGTGTTTAACAAAATTCGGTAGAAATTTAGCACAAATTGCTGTTAAAAATGATATTTTACTACCATCAACAGGTGCAATCTGCAATCAGAGAAATTGTAAGTAAAGCTTTTACCGTATGTAAGTTAACATATTTAAATATTAACTACTTAGGTAAAATTACCTAAATGAAGAACTTATTAGGTAGACTGCGTACTTTTTGCCAGGATTTATTGTATAAAGCTTCTTAGTA
Source organism: Apoderus coryli (assembly GCA_911728435.2). Taxonomy (NCBI): domain Eukaryota; kingdom Metazoa; phylum Arthropoda; class Insecta; order Coleoptera; family Attelabidae; genus Apoderus; species Apoderus coryli. The sequence continues at coordinate 7,269,282 of OU452212.1, forward strand.
GTTGAAGGAGATGTAATTTCTTCTTGTTTTAAGTCACTGACCTACTGTTTTTATATATTATACAGTCTTTTCAGTTAGGTACGCCGGATAACAACTTGAAACCAGTCTGTGACATCAAAGAATTCTTTTCATATTATTGAGAATCTGATTAATAATACCTACTTATCGTACATATATTTAAAGTAATATGTAATCTTAGAATTTGTTATACATATGTGATGTGGTGGATTTAACTGCATTATTTATCTCCCTTAAATTGATCATGAGCATCTACACTAGTATGGACTAGGGTAGGTACTTCTTGAAAATATTTTAAAAGTTGGACGTGAAAATGTCTATCTTATCTCATACATTATTTGTATTAGGTATTTATGTAATATTTAATTTTTTCTATGGCAGTTGAAAACAAATATGACACGTACTTATAAATTATACACATAAATAACACTTATTTAAATGAGTATTATAATAATGCATATCACATGTAGGTACCTACTTATCTCGATATTAAATCATATTTAATCGTTTTTCTATTTATTTTTAGATTTCTATGCACTAGGTAGCTAGATTCTACCTACCTTTATCTTCCCCTGTAAATAATGTTTAAAATGTTACGTTAATATTTATCTAATTTCAATAATACAAACATAAAACGTAGGTACATCTTACGTTGGCTGTTACAATAACTTCTTGTTTAGTAAACAGTTTCTATTAATGAAAGAAATTTTGATAGCACACAGTGTCCTACCTACTTATTCCAGGATTTCAATTTTCTTTCGTCGTAGGTCTTTTGTTTTCGGTCTCGTTTAAAGCATCAAAGTTACCATACTATTCGGGGTGTTAATGGAACATATTTTCAGAAAAAGAAACAGCAAACCCAGCATGAGATCTCTTGGAACGTTTGTTCACCGGGCATTATCAATTGTCCCAAAGTTATTTTAAAAATAGAAAATGTTTCAAAAAAGTACGACAGAGATAGCCGACTATAAGAGTGGAATCAGAATAAATACCTACATATATTTTTTTTTTTCGTCAAACATTAATTAAAGATATGTGTGGCTTCATCTGAGAATAAAAATAAAATATATCTCCCTAATAAATTTGTTTGTACCAATATGTATATCTATGACGCAAATCATTTTTGTGCAAACAGTATCTTATAAAATATGCATTAAAAAAAATGTTCTCCACGTTTAAGTAATCTAAATTTATACTGACAGCGTGTATCTTGAATTTTTGTATGACTTTGATACTTAGATGCAAAGTCTTCGCAATTTTATAATTTATTGAAAAACAATGAATAATAACAAATTTATTGCATATATACTTATCAGTTGAGTATCAATATATATTAATATACACTCTGTCCAAGATAAGAATGGGATAGCATTGGAATCTTGGAAACGGTAGGCGTTAAACACCTTTTAAATGGTGTTTTCAAAAGTAAACTAACTAGCCGTTTTCGAGAATTTTCTAAAAAACGATTTTTTGGGAGATTTATTTATTTCTGACATTATGTTTACATTGAAAAACCGGAAAAATGAGATAAAATCGGATGTGTTGGTTTTGTAAATTAATGTTGATGATAGTAAATACGATGTTGCAGAGAAGACTCTTACAGGTTGTTGCTTAAAACGAAAAAATACATCCTAATATTCAAACTACTATGTAACTGCTTGTTGAAACCATATTTAGCGATTTCAATCCATGCTTTTTCAGATTCCAAATCTAGAATTACAGTTCAGAAACCGGTCGTCGAAATGGATGGTGATGAAATGACTAGAATTATTTGGGCTAAAATTAAAGAATCTCTAATCTTTCCATACTTGAAAATTGAATGTCTATATTATGATTTAGGATTACCATACAGGTACGTTCTATTTAATTGCTGACATCTTGGCGCTTTTCAAAATTGTTCATTACAATACATTAAATGACCCAAATTGGTTAAATTATGTTATTTCAGAGATCAAAGTGATGACCAAGTCACGATCGATGCTGCGCATGCGATTTTGAAGCACAATGTCGGTATTAAATGTGCCACAATCACACCTGATGAACAAAGGGTGGAAGGTAACTTCAATTTATTAGTATAAATTAGAACTATTAATACTTTATTTTGATTATTTCAGAATTTAAATTGAAAAAAATGTGGTTGTCACCCAACGGTACCATCCGTAACATTTTGGGCGGTACAGTATTCCGTGAACCGATTTTGTGCAACAACATTCCTAAGTTGGTACCTGGCTGGACACAAGCAATTGTAATTGGTCGTCATGCCCATGGTGACCAATACAAGGCCAAAGACTTTGTTGTCACCAAACCGGGCAAGGTACGGGTTTGCTTATTTGGGATTTCTACATGGATTATTCTTTTTAAAGCTTAACGAAGATGGTGTGATAATTGATGAGCATATCAGTGAAATTATTATTTATTTTACTATACATAGCCCCTTTTAGGTCAATATACTTTCCAGAATGTCTTCAATTTCTACAAGTTCTCAGACAAATATTATGTAGTGACTCCATTAGGGTATCCTAGGCGAATGTTCTGCCAACTACTAAGCGGTGGTATGTTTGACAGTGAGGCATCTAGCATCCACAGCATCCAACTCGATTTTGATTTCCTCCGTCCCCTTCAAGCAGATCTCGCACACAAACTACTCAACGATATTATGACTGTGGGAGTTTCAATGATATCCCATGTAGTAAATGGTTTCAAGACTCCTCAATCGTACCATCTTCGTGTAAAGTCATGTAAAGTACCATGCCAACAGTTTGTTTATTTTGTTGAAGGTCGACCTGGTTTTCACTGGTGATGACGGTGAGGTGACCAAATACGATTTATTCCAATTCAAAGCGCCAGGTGTCGCGATGGGTATGTATAATACTGATGAAAGTATTAGAGCATTCGCGCACTCCTCATTCCAAGTAGCTTTAAATAAAAGTTGGCCATTGTATTTGTCAACGAAGAATACCATCTTGAAGAAGTACGATGGTAGATTCAAAGATATTTTCCAAGAGATCTATGATAAGTAAGTCACTAGTTAACTGTAAACCGACTATTTGAGTAAATTTAATAGTTTGTGGATGTTGTTAATTTTAATTGCTGGGACAATATGGTTTAGTTCTTTAAATACTCTTTTTACAGAGACTACAAAGACAAATTTGAGGCTAAGAAAATTTGGTATGAACACCGATTAATCGATGATCAAGTAGCTCAAGTACTTAAATCATCAGGTAAATATCTAGTTGATGAATGAAAACTAAAACTACTGTCAGTTTCACAATACACTCTTGGTGCATAGAGTAAATATGTTATTATTGTACAATCCTAGGTGGCTTTGTTTGGGCGTGTAAGAACTACGATGGTGACGTACAATCTGACATCATTGCCCAGGGTTATGGTTCATTGGGTATGATGACATCAGTCCTCATGTGTCCAGATGGTAAAACTATTGAGTCTGAAGCTGCTCATGGAACTGTTACTAGACACTACAGGTATATTTTGCGAATAATTATTTAGTTGCAAAAGGCTCTGCTGTCCTAATCATGAAGGGTAAAATTTTATAGTGAATATTGCAATTTTATTTTTAGACAACACCAAAAGGGATTACAAACCTCAACAAACCCAATCGCGTCAATTTTCGCATGGACCCGTGGTATCGAGCACAGAGGCAAGTTGGACGGTACCCCGGACGTTGTTAATTTCGCACAGAAATTAGAAAAAGCATGTGTGGATTGCGTCGAATCCGGTAAAATGACTAAAGACTTAGCGGCATCCGTCCATGGAGGTATGAGCAAAGTATCTGAGGGCATGTACTTGAACACCCAAGACTTTTTGGATGCTATCTCTGAACAATTAAAAAGAACCATCTAGGAACTGATTTAATGAAATATATTTTTATAATATTAGATTTTCTTAAAGATCTCATTTGTGGAGATAATTATTTAGAGAGCAAAAGTACTCGTGCCATTGCATTATTTTTATATTATTTTTAATGAGGAATTAATAATTATTGCATTTCTAAAGGTATTACAGTCAAGATCTAATAGAACAATATATTTTTATATCATTTTGTTATTTATTTTTGTGGATGTCACCCAACTGCTCCTGATATCGATATAACTGTGTTAGCATGAGTTTTACACCACCCTACCATAGTTCCGTACCTAGGCTAGTCACAGGGTATTCGGTGTCTGACTAGTCAAAGTGAAGACGAAACTAGTCCACCGCACGACAATGTCGATACCCGTACCTAGGCTAGTCACAGGGTATTCGGTGTCTGACTAGTCAAAGTGAAGACGAAACTAGTCCACGGCACGACAATGTCGATACGCGTCTGGCTATCGCTCTGTTCGTGAGCCCATCAAACAGACAAGGACGCCTGAACTTAACCATCCTTTTAAAGTTTTGCATTTATCCTAAACAATTGTTGTTGACCTTGAAAATTATCAACAGAAATAACGCAAGTTTACCGATTACAATTTTTTTGCAGCAGAAATTGTGAACTTTCCACCGTTTTGAATTGAAGTTTGCACTCACTCACTCTATCGCAATAGTCCCTAACTTTTGGCACTGATGTTCGTGGTTCCATTTCATAAAGATAAATCCGAGCCAATCGGTAAAATATAGTAAAATTGTTCAAAATGTCTGTATTAAGTGACTGTGATCACATGTTTCAGATGGACGCTCTTGTTGACAATAATAACACAGTCGTCAGCAAAACTTTTTTTAACAGATTCTTCTACAATTGGATACTATCTTCCTTATCACAAATTTAATTATTTGTAATTTACGTCCATGCCAATTAATAAACATTGTTAAAGGTTATCAATAATGTTTATTCTGTTATCGCAAGCATTACCGATAGCTTCCATTCCGATATGCCCCCTAAAAGTGTAAAAACAAAGTCTTTACATAATTAACATTTCTTATTGCATACTTTGTGTTAAAAATCGCAAACTTTTAATCATTTATCGCTGAGGAAATGGATGAACCAGTTAGTGTGATCGACTTTGAACAGCATGCTTATAAAGTACTTCCAAAAAACGCATTAGATTACTATAAGAGTGGCGCCGGTAAGCAAGAGACTTTGGCACGGAACCGGAAAGCCTTCTCCAAGTAAGTCATTTTGTTTTATTATTTATTTCTTTTATTTGATGTCCAATTTCAATTTGATAATAACAATAAGTAAATACAACCGCTTAAATTAGAAAATTTTACAATATAGAGATTCCAAATGTGAACCCTGAGGGACACCAGAACGGACATGAATATCAGAAGAACTATCGCCAATCATTTAAAACAGTTATAGTATTTTAGGTTCATAATTCGACCAAGATGTTTAAGGAATGTAGCAAACAGAGATTTGAGCATGATAGTGTTAGGGCAAAACGTTTCAATGCCAATAGGGATTTCCCCTACTGCTATGCAAAGAATGGCTCATCCAGAGGGCGAATGTGCAAATGTGAAAGGTACAGTGTAACTTAGATTCTTAATCCCGTATAATTATAATTTATTTCAGCTGCTCAGGCTATGGGAACAGTCTTTATTTTAAGCACAATTTCAACGAGTAGCATTGAAGAAGTTGCTATCGCTGCTCCAAATTGTATCAAATGGTTCCAATTATATATTTACAATAATAGGTTGGTATTACAGATAAATTAGAAGAATACTGCAATATATTCAATTTTTCTTTTAGAGAAATAACCAAAGATTTAGTTAGACGAGCTGAAAATGCCGGATTTTCAGCATTAGTTCTTACTATTGATACTCCGTTCTTTGGGTTACGCCTAGCGGATTTAAAAAATAAATTTAGCCTTCCCCAACATTTGAGGTAATAACTCCAGAACAAGTTGTATAAAAACTGAAATAATTAACATTCATTAAATTATAGATTAGCAAATTTTCAAGGATCAAACTCCACTGGTATGAATGATAAACGTAAACAAGGCTCAGGACTGAATGACTATGCTAATGCCCTTTTTGATGCTACATTAGAATGGAAAGATATTGCTTGGTTGAAGCGCATAACACGACTGCCCATTATACTTAAAGGCATTTTAACCGCCCAAGATGCTGTTCTAGCTGCAGAAGTAGGAGCTTCGGGTGTGCTGGTTTCTAATCATGGTGCTAGACAAGTAGATGGAACTCCTGCTTCAGTAAGTTAAATCAATATCTTGGTATATCTTCAGTATGTTTAATATATATGCAACCGGTTTTCTTGATCTCTAAATGCATCGTCCATTTGGCCACTGTCTATCACCAACAACCCAACCTTTAGTGACAGCTCCCAATTCGCATTACCCCGAAAATTTCACCCTCTAAGAAATGCTTTAATCCATGTCAGAAGTTCTTCTCCAATTCCATAATGTTTGACCTGCTAAGAAGGCGACTAAAAGGCAGCTTGACAAAGGCCTTCTCGAAGTCCAAGTATACTAAATCGGAGGGTCGTCCTGTGTCCATCTGTTTATCCGCGAATTGATACGACTGTAGCAAAATTAGCGGCAATCCATATTATAAGCATATTATTTGTGTATCTTAGTTTAACTCTTTATACTGTACTTAGCTTATTTATTGCCAAGCTTTTGTCACACTGGAATTGTATCTGTTTATTTTTCCACCAGATTGAAGCACTTCCCGAGATCGTGCAAGCTGTCGGAGGTAAACTAGAGGTTTATTTAGATGGTGGAATAACAGATGGCACTGATGTGTTTAAAGCTATAGCATTAGGTGCTAAAATGGTCTTTATTGGCCGGCCAGCTTTATGGGGACTAGCCTACAATGGAGAGGATGGTGTGAAGAAAGTTTTGGAAATACTAAAGAAAGAATTCGAATATACTATGGCATTAGCAGGTTTGTAACATAACTTTTCCGAATAAAATTATCGGGATCTAATAATTTATTGATATTTTTAGGTTGTGCTAAATTGGGCGATATAGAGAACAACATGGTTGTCCACAAGTCGTTTTATTCAAAATTTTAACCCATTATAAAATATTTATTCACTAATAAACGGAATATTTTGTAGTTGTTTTAATTTAAGTAGTATTTAAAAAAACGAATGTCATTAAAAAAGGTTATCACTTTTATTATAAGCAATTGAGTATTAGACAAATTACCACAAGGTTATATAAAATGATTACAACATTGTCTAGTACATCACAATTGATATCGCAGTAAATCGACAATGTCTGAACCAGTATGTTTGTTAGATTTTGAAAATATTGCAAAATCGAAATTAGCACAACCGGAATTTGGATATTACGCTGGAGGAGCTGGCAGGCAAGAAACGTTAATTTCCAATAAGGATGCATATTCCCAGTAAGCCAAATCAATTACATTTTCTTTCGTTTTCCCTAACAAGTCTTATTTAGATACAAAATTAGACCCAGATATCTGAGAGATGTTAACAAACGGCAGTTAACAACAAGAATATTGGGTCACACAATCAATATACCAATAGGTATTTCCCCGACAGCGATACAGAAAATGGCCCATCCTGATGGCGAATGTGCTACAGCAAAAGGTAAGTAAAATTATTATTATGTAAATTACACACAAAAAGACTATTTTTCTGCAAAAAGTATTTTGTTGTATTTACAGCTGCTGAGGAAATGGGAACAATATTTATTTTAAGCACAGCATCCAATTACAGTATAGAAGAGGTAGCGAAAACTGCTCCAAATTGTATTAAATGGCTTCAACTTTTTATATACAAAAATAGGTTCGAGACTAAAAAATAATACATACTTGATAGTGTTCCCAAATCTTTTGTTTTTTGTAGAGAAATTACAAAGAGTCTTGTAGAACGTGCAGAAAAATGCGGGTTTACCGCTCTTGTGTTAACTATAGACACTCCATTGATCGGCCGTCGATTAGCTGATCTTAAAAACAAATTTAGTATGCCGCTATATTTAAGGTGAAGCATTATTAAATTAAAATTATTTACACTTCACTACAAATTTGAAGATTCCAGATTTGGTAATTTTGAAAATATGCAATCAGGTATGAATGATAAATCTAAAGGTGATAAAGTATACGATTCAGCCAATGCAATGTACGACCCCACGTTGGAATGGAAAGATATTGCCTGGTTGAAAAGTATAACACATTTGCCAGTTATACTTAAAGGTATTTTAACAGCCGAAGATGCGCTATTGGCTGTTGAAGCTGGTGCCGATGCTATTTTAGTGTCAAATCACGGGGCTAGACAGCTCGATAGCACTCCAGCCACAGTGAGTAATCATGCAAAATATGTCCCTTCATGGAAAAATCTATCATTTTTGAACATTGGTACAAGTCAAACTTCCATGGAATTTAAGAATGTGTCCGAGTGTGACAATTTTAAGATTTACTGTTTAGTTTCGGTAAAAGTCTAAAAAAAAGTACAAATGCTAAAAGATTGGTATTCTAGATTTTTCCAAGAGTAAGAAAGTCTTTGACTAGAATTCCTAGTCAAAGAAGAAAGTACTTGAATATTAACATTGTCCAACAGTCTGTTACTCTAATAATTTGAGGTTAAAAACTGCTATCTTCTTCCGCCTATATAGAAGGTATATAAACTTTAAACAGCCCACAGCCCAATGAAAAGATGAATGAATTGATATTAAGCATTATCATTCAACACGAAATATCAGCAATTTTAACTCACCTGCCTGTCAATCATGTTCCTTTTATAATGCCTACTAACTCTTACAAGTAATTTTCAAATTATCCAAGTAGATAGGTACTCTACATATAAGTTTTTTTTGTTTGTTCTTTTTAAAGATGGAAGTCCTTCCGGAAATTGTAGAAGCTGTCGGGAACAGTCTCGAGGTTTATGTAGATGGTGGTATAACAGATGGCACTGATGTCTTTAAGGCCATAGCATTAGGGGCTAAAATGGTGTTTCTTGGCCGTCCAATACTGTGGGGATTAGTGTATAATGGACAAGATGGTGTTAAAAAAGTTTTGGAAATTTTGGCTAAAGAATTTGATTATGCCATGGCATTATCAGGTAGCTACAACAATTTTTAATGGCGTTTAAATTAACGATTAATTAAAATTTTCTTTTACTTTTAGGTTGTGCTAGACTCGAAAATATAGGGAAAAATATGGTTGTACATAAATCGTTCTATTCAAAATTTTAAGTGAGAGCAAAGATAAGCCTGCACCATATTTATAATAGAAAAATATATTTTAATGTAGCGTTTTACTTCGATTCCATAAAAATAATATTTACGAATTATATTAATTCCATGTTTCATTTTAACCATTTAGGTTTTTCGTGATTTAGGTAAATTACAGTACATAGCCATCTGAGTTACTAAAATTATTTGTATAGTATAAAACTGTCTATCGCGCACGTGCCTTTTACAAATTTGACAGTTAACTGAGAAATAAACTTCAAAATGTTTCATATCCAATTATAATTTGACAGTTTGCATGTGAGGTGAGCCGTATGTCAAGCGGTCCAATCTATATTTACGCTTCTTTGCTTGACATTGACGGACTACGAACTTATAAGTTTGTGAAGCAGCTCACGAAACTATTTATTTAAATATCTTAATTTCTATCCCTAAATTGTAATACAAGTATTCTATCCCATACGATATTACAGAATGCAGCAAATTTTATTCGAAATTTAAAATAACTTTCGAAGGATTTTTGCTAATGTTTAATTAAATGAGCATTGCTCAAATTTAAATACATTAATTCCCTGATACAAGAGATGCCTTCATGCATATATTTATTCAATTTCCCTGATCTGTGATATTTATTTAAATATGTGCGTTCATGTGCATGGTTCGTTCATATATGGGTGCGTTCACAGATCTAGAAAGTTTGTAGATCTGTGGGTGCGTTTAGGGATACTAACGATACCTCGATACTTCCAAGGTATCGATACTTTTGGTGCAGTATCGTGTATTTTTGGTATCGATATTTTTAGAACGAGTCGAAGTTGGTATCGACTTTCCTAGCAGTATCGGTAACGAAAATAATTAGTTATTTGATTTAGTTTTTCTCGACAGTTTCTTCCTAAATGTTCGTTATTCTGAATAAATTAATAATTCCATATACCCTACGTCATACAATATATTCTATGATAAGATTATAAATTATAATACGTTGCATTTTCTTTTATTTTTATCAATGTTTTATAGGTATGTTAGGTAACACAAAATAGAATAAACAGACATGCAGCAGTTTAATTTTTAAAAGTGTGTACACTTTCTATACCGATACCTAAGAGTATCGATAATTTTAGACAAGTATCATTAGGATCGATACCTCGCACAAACTATCGCAATCGATATTTGTACTATTTTGAATCCCTAGGTGCGTTGCCTAGTAGCCATTAGCCATATTTGAAAACAGCACACTTGCGCCAACTTCAGGTCGGTGGTATTGTTGTTCAGTGACATTGTTTTTTTATTGTCAAAATTGTTCTAAGACGAACTTCAAGTGGTATTCAGAAACTAAAAACATGGCGGTGTAATGTCGTTATGTGACTGTGTAAAATGCATTTAGTTTTTGATGGTGAAACATACAATTTTACTGTTAAAATATTATAAAGAACTTTAATAAGTGATTATGACGTCTTTGCAATATGTAGTACATCCATTACCGGGCACCGAGGACCAATTTAATGATAGGTAAGTGGAAAATGTCAAGTCAAATTATGCCTGATGTTCCATTATTTGAGGATGCATTTCCTCCATACTATGGATTGATATGGTGGTTCTGCAATGAATTTTATTATTATCAAATATCAGCCACTCCCATGTTATGTATAAGTAGTTCAGCTAATGAAAAAAATTCATGAAGAGTTTCTTCAGGATTTGTAACTAAATAAAACTACCAAGTCAATCCAAAATATAGGTACATAGTAATAATTATCTATTCTATAGCTAGGTATATTCTATATGAACAAGAGTTTAGTTACAACTTGCGACGTATATAGTTTAGGAAATAGGAATTTTCCAGAACTGCAGGATATTTCAATAAATGAAAAATATTAACGCCATGTGGTTATTAATAAGAATTTCGATAAAAATGATAAACACTAAATTACAATAGGTAATTTCGTATAAATTTGTGTCAGCACAGTTACATAAATTTATTATTAGATATAAAAATAATCTTTTAAGTTTAGTGAACAAATTCATAGTTTCTTTAGGCATCTTAATATTTTAAATTTCTTTTCCAGCCACGTTTTATTTACCTAAATCTAGATTAGATAAAGTTCGGTACCTTTACTTGTAAAATAATTAGTATAACCCTCTTTTTTATATTATATTTATGTTTTAAAATACTTGCCAGAGTTAATATTCAGATCAGTCTCATACTAAGTCAGCTCAGCCTGACCGACACCGAAACTATCACTTATTATTTCCTCTTTTATTCACTTAGTCCCAGAATATAAATTTAGATTTGTATAAGAGATCTAGAAAATAGCATCTGATCAAGGACTAAAAAAAAAGTTAATTATGAGTCACTTCTCAATCCTACGAGATTTTTGTAATGCTCTTTAAAGGGTACCTATGGAACAATAAAGAAAGATCAACTGCAAATAAGTTACTGGAATAACGTTATTTTATTATAGGTTAGATTTTTTTGTCCTGGTATGACTGATTGTTGGAGTGTGAAATTTTTATTAAATTCAACATTTACGAGTAAATACAATTTATGGGCATAGAATAATTTTAATTAATAACTAGTGAACATATTTCTAATTTAAAGTAATATAATCATTAATAATGATAACGCAGTTATGAGTTTGGTTGAAATAATGACAATTTTCGAACACTACCATTTTGAGTGTTGCTTAAGTAGTCTTTTATATATGAATTTGAAAATTTTGTTGTGCTTACATTTTGTTTTGGTTTAGATTGAAGGAAGTGGCAGATAGAATTAACCGTTTGGGACAAAATGTACATCCAGGATTATCGAATCTACGTTCGAGTATAAAGAAAATTTGTTTGAGTTCCACATACATTGCGATTTTGTTGGATGATGGCAGAGTATGTAGGGTATCCTATAATATATTATCAGATCGATTAGATCTGAGCAAAAATGAATCAGCCAAAAAGTAAGTGGAGTGTTATTATAGTACCTAATAATTTAAGCATTAAAATTGAAACCTGTTCTGGGCCTGAGGGGGTTGTGAAATTTAGGCAGGACAATTATATTATGAAAGGCTATCTTCATCACAAACGACATTTGGAGAATCCGTCATTAAGGATAGGTTCTTATGATTGATAGCGTCCTATACCAAACAAAAGCATTAAAATTGAAACCTGTTCCTTGCCTGATGGATTGTGAAATTTAGGGAGGGCAATATTAGGAAATTTAAGAGGGAAATATAATGAAGGGCTATCTGTATGCCAAACGACATGCGGGGAATTTTAATTTAAATTCTGTTGGACACGAGAGACCTAATTAGATGGGCGTGGCACTGATTCAACAATTTCATCATTTCTCAGGTGTTGTTAGCTACCTCTTGTACTTTTAGCTTTCTTGCTCGCCTCCGTCTTCCTCGATTTCTTCTTTTTATGTTCCGTTTCTGTTAATATTTTATATTTTAAATTTAGCTATCGTATCATTATATTCCCAATTGTCATTTATATATGTGGAAAAAATGTACATAACTTGTTACATTAAATGATTTTTGGCATTGTATTTTCAAAATACTGACATAAATTATATGGTTCCATATTTATGAGTACATTTTTTATCTCTTTTGAATTTATAGTTATTATCTCTGATGATTTTAACCTAATTGGTAGTTTGGTAAATATTTTAAGGCACATGTAGAATGGATTTTTTTTTTCAAAAAGGTTAAGATTTCTTGTATCATATGAATAATAATTTTCATGAAACATTTTATAACTACAATCCTTAAAATGTGAGAATTTTGTTTTGTTTAAAAATAATCCTACACGAGTCTTTCAAATCAATTTTATTAATGACTCTTTTCTGTATTACGAAAACCTTCCGAACAGCAGCACTATTACCCAAAAATTATGCCATACAGAATAACGGATTCAAATACCGCATGATACAATACTTTAAGAATATCCTGTCTCAAGAGTGTACTGGAGCTTTTTATTCCATAACAAGCCTTGATTAGCTTTTTACATAAGTAATAAATAATATAATGACACCTAAAAATGTTGTAGATATAACTGGTTTTAAATCAGTATTTCCAAAATTAATAAGGGTTGGTGTTTCTTTCTTATATCTTGCACTAAATATTATATTTGTTTTGTAGTTATTTAAAAATAAACCATTCTCGCTGAACCATCTTAAATAGTTTTCTGAGAATTCTTTACTATATTTCAGTAAGTCATGTTGGTTTTCTGCTCCCAAAAGTATGTCGTGCAATGTTATGCAAATAATCTATAATAAAATTCAGCAATAACGCTTGCATTAGATAGGCTCACTACGGAAATTCCACTATCGCCTTAATAGGGTGACTGATGGCACTGCATTGCTTAAAAAATAAATTGGTTATTAACCATGTATTTTTTCTGTATAAATTCTGCAATACTTTGCAGCAGAATCTTTTTTCTTGAGTACATTTGTATGGAACTTTTTTTTAATCATAGAACTAACTCAGATTAAAAGTTAGTTATAAATCCGTTATTATGAATGATTATTTTAAAAAAACCGCTGTTTCTACAACCAAGATCTTGGTTGGTGCGCAGTTCTGGAGGCGGAGGTGCTGGATCTGGTAATTCTGGCAACAATGCTGGTGGCGGAGGCACCGGTGGTGGTGGAGGTGGGGGTGGTGGTGGCAGTAACAACAAACCAGCTGGTGGTGGCAGAGGTGTACGTACCAGAGCGAATACCAGGTTGATTAGATCGAATACAGCGATAAGGGGAGGTAGCAATAGTGGTATGTACAATTTTCAATAGTCCCTAGTTTGATTTTAAATACGCAAGGTATCTCTGACTGAATAGTTGTAATTTTTGTTATTATTATAGGCGACAGAGGTGCTCCTGTGATCATAGGAACCAGTAGGTCAAGCAGTGGTAGACCTCTGGTAAGTGTGCCTGCACCTTATGTGCCTGAGGAGTTGGTGTCGCAAGCACAAGTTGTTCTGCAAGGCAAAAGTAGAAACCTAATAATTAGAGAATTACAGGTAATTACAAATTGACATAATTAATATTAATTGTATAATCCACTAATTTGAACCAATAATATTTTTTAGAGAACAAATCTCGACGTGAATCTCGCAGTCAATAATCTGCTTTCCCGTGACGATGAAGAGGGTGAGGAAGGTGATGATGCTGCTGAGTCTTATGTACCAGAGGATTTAATATCACTGTTGGATGGTGGATTTCACACAGATCATTCTGTGATTATTGACGCGGATGCCATGTTTTCTGAAGATATGTTTGCATACTCTGGAATTCGAAAGTAATTTTATAAATATTTCAAAGTTTTAGCCAACATTTTCTTTCGATGAAGAAAAAAACGGGTGGTGATCAAAAATTAAAGAAATAATCCTTTGTTAATCTTGTCGCCTTTCGGTAAATTTATTACCATCTACCGGGCAAATACAACAAATATGGTACTACATTTTGTGCTGAAGATGGTAGTAAGTTTACCGAAAAATGGAGAAGATTTTCAAACTGTTTTTTGTGTAATATTCTTCATCAAAAGAATCATGTTTCACTATATTTTTGTTCTACTTTTTTAACTCTGTTTTATGAACGTAATTAACACACAACTCTTGGTTAACTAAATGCATATTTACCTTTTTTTTCCCTAAGCCCAAAGATTTAAAATCTAAAGTCTGCAGTCGCCGTACTACATATTTGTAACTTTTAAACTCAATTTTCTCGAGAATGATGGAGGCAAATAGCAAAAATAACCTAAAAATGCTTTCAAATGATTTATTTCTCGACACCTACTGCTTCTGAAACGTTGTACGGGCCGATTCAATCCTGCATCTAATTTCCTTATCCGGGTAGAGTTGCTCGGTGATGTAGCATCCGAGGTATTTAAAATTAAATACTTCCTCAATGTTCTTTCTATTTATCTGTAGTGACGTGTTGAGGTATGGCTGACGGCTAAAGAGCATAAACTTTGTCTTAGCAACATTTATATTCAGTCCTATTTCTTGTCCCACTGCATTAACAGAATTTATGAGATTTTGGAGACCCTGAAGATCATCGCATAAAATAGCCGTATCGTCAGCATAGCGAATGGTGTTAATCAGCTCACCGTTGATTTTGTCGAACGCCTCGTTGCCATATCCAACACACTTATTCAATTTCAGTAATTGGCAATTGTGAAAATAATCCTGCGAATCTCGAATTTTTGTCGAACTTTTTTGATTACATTTTATTTAAGACATCCATGTTTGCATGAGTCAGTTCCGTTTTCTTTATGTTGTAACTTAATTTTTTATTAACTCTTTTAGTTTGTTAGTATTTGTTTGTGTTGCGTCCAATATAGTTTCGTCTTTATTTTTGTTTTTTTTTTCTTTTACTAACTTTTATTTCGCAAATGTTTGACTTTGCTCAAACAAGCTTCCTTAACAGTCGTGGTGGTAGCGGTAGTCGTGGCAGCCGTTTACCCGATCGTGATGCACCTCCAGGAAGTGGCAGTGGCGGCACCAACGACAGAGATCGAGAGAATTTTTCCCGATGGCGCGATAGACAGTATTTCGGACCCAGACGATGGTTGGAGACAGCGTTGAGAGATAATCCCTATGAGAAAGACTCTGGTAAGTTAAAGTCCTTTCAAAATCAAAGTTAAGTACGTTTAATTCATTATGATGCGATTGCTAACCATTGATTCTTTCATGATATCTTACGATTAGTCTTTCTGAATTTTTGTTATATTTGAGTTATATGCCAGTGGTTTGTTTGCTGCAATATTTTTACAGTTTTTGTTTTATTTATGCTTCCGTAGACCACAAGAAAAAGGACAATGCTTGTCCATTATGGATATCAGATGATTTGGAATTTTGGCCTGAACCTGCACCTAAATTTATACAAATTGCAACATTATACAGTGAACTAATAGCATTGTCATCTAATGGCCAACTCTATCAATGGAGGTGGAACGAACACGAACCGTATAAACATCCGGAGGTATGTCCCTACTTGTAATAAAGAAATTTTATTTTATAGATGGTAATTTTGATTCCAGAATCCAAATATGCATCACCCTAAAACAGCACCGCTTAATTTGGCAACGGAAAAAATCGTTCATTTATCTGCTTGTTCTACCCGTTGTACTGTGGCTACTGAGTCGGGAAAAGTAGCAACATGGTTGGATGAGTTACTTGCACCCGCTGCTGGCAAACTGGAACATGCCGCCCAAGCTTACACGGAATTTCAAAATGATAAAATCTCAGCACTGCACACTTGTCCTTTGTACACTGTTGCTAAATTGGAGAGTGGAGCACTGTATTGGTGGTATGTATTTGTTTTTCAATTTATACATACATTTTAACTAGAATAATTGAAAATTTCATCCTTTCAGGGGTGTTCTGCCATTCGCTCAGCGCAAACGTTTATGGGAAAAGTACCGCACTAAATGCAGAAAGCAGCGTCCATCCAGTAACCAGTCGGAGATAGTGATGGGTTCCCAAGTGTGCATGAAAAACAGTCCCATGTATCAACCGGGTGCTATTGGTTTTACCGTTGCAGCTGGTGTACCAAAAGTCGGCCAATTAGCTAACGCAGCATGGACATTGAGTGATACATGTACGTTCAAAATTCTGAATGTGCAACCGGCAAATTATGAGAAAGGTGTTGGAGGAAGTAATAGTGGTAGTAATGGTAATAGGGATGACCGACCTGGAACTAGCGGATGTGGATTATGTAAGTTTTGTTTATTTTTTGATTATGTATTTCTAAAAATATGTTTCTGCGAATACGAAAATATCAAAAACAAAAAGCAGTCGTGACAAATACTTAGATAACTAAACTAATTCCGATATCACAAGTCCAAACCAATGCTAATGCAAAGCAGTTGTGAAATCTGTTCAGAAAACCAACCAACCAATCAATTAAGAAAAGCTGTAAAAAATGGTAAGGTTTCTCACGCTCCTACGGGCACCCAACGTCGTCAATCCCATCTCTATCAGTGCATCATAATTGTAGAAATGGTCATCAGGTGATGGGCGACGGAACTTAAAATGAATAATTCTCAGAAACGGTGCTGAATCCTCTCGTGATGAGCCACATGAGCATAGAGGGGGTTCCAAATTGTAGACCGCTTAGTTATGTCACACACATTATGCCGTGCTGGTACAAGAGTAATAAACAAATCACTTTATTGTATTAACTAACAGTTTATGCACAAAATTTAAAATTTATATATTTATTATACACACTTATCACTACTTGTTTTATAAAAAAAAACTATTTTAATTAAGTTCAATATAGCACTGTTCCAATGTAAACTCAAACAATAGGCTTGGATTCGGCGGCGGCGTTGCCAAATTTACTTGTTCATGGCTGGTATAAAGAAGGCTCTGATACAGGTTACCTAAGTTTTCAAAATAGCTGACTAAAATAGATTAATTTAAGTAGGGATTATTTTTTATGGAAAGATATATTCTCTTTAAAATATTCCGCTTGGACTTAGTATTTATAACATATTTTTGACTGGAGTTTTTTTGTCAGATGCATTAAAGAAAGCTTCGTCCACCAAGAGGACAGCTGACGATAACTTCGCCGAAGGTTAGTTTTTCTTAAAGATGAGTTTAATTTATTTGTACTTAGTGCATGCTCTTATTATAAATACTTGTTGTATTATGATGACCATTATGCTTTACTGGAGTTTTAAACGATGATTCTATCGATTAGTCTTTCTGATATGGTAAAATTGTTATATTTTTATTTTTATAGTGAATATATATTTTATGTAATATTGTTAATATTTATTAGTGGCGAATCCAGCAAAATGTTCCACGAACAAGGAGAATACTGATCGTCTTGATATGCCACCACCCCCATCCCCAGCTTCAAGTACATGCAGTGATACTGGCAGTATTAGTGCAAGTCACAGTGAGTTTTTTTATAATTTTTAAAATATATTTAAGGCGATTTATATTGAAAAATTTTTAATTCTAGAGCGGCCAAAGAAAATGCTTGTAACTCCCTCAGAATTGAGTTGTGAGCAACGTAAAGATGAGGAGGAATGGCATTTACGTGATGTGATTTTTGTTGAGGACAACCGGAATGTACCAACTGGTAGGGTTTTAAAAGTAGATGGCGCCTATGCTGCAGTCCGATTTCCACCAAGTCATTGCAGTAGAGAAAGGGATAATAAGGAAGCTGATGATATACTGCAGGATTGTCGGTTGATGCGTAAAGATGATTTACAGGTAAAAGATAATTATTTTGAAGGGCGGTTATGTTTTTATTTAAATTATGATGAAATATGCTAAATATTGAATCTATCTATGATTGATTGATTAGTCTTTCTGAAAATTTTTGATCAACTTAGGTATTTTCTTATGGTAAGACGGGTGTATTATTATAATATTTTTATTTCAGGTGATCAAATCGTCCTCAAACTCTCGTGTACCAGATTGCTTCCAACGTACACCACGTCGTATAAATATCTCGGAAAATAGCGGTAAAATATTGACAATTGCCGTTGATGGACAGGGTATACACGCAATAGTGTTGCGCAGTGGCACCAAATTGAGTTATGTAGTGTATAATTTAAGTACAGGACGTATTGAACAGGATAATCCGTTTCCCAGTGATACAGCTTCGTTCATGGGGTTGTATCCTTCGTTGATTAATTTGATATGCGCTGGAGAAGTAAGTTTGCAATATTATTTTAATGTTTATCTAATTTTATGTTTAATTTATCTAATTTTATGTTTAATTTGCATTTAAACATTGTTTTCAGAGCTCAGAATCTGTTTTAATTTTACGCGATGGCAACAACACAATTTATCCGTTAGCGAAAGATTGTGCCGAAGCAATACGTGATCCACAATTTTTGGATTTACCACCAGTGAAATGTTTAGCTGCCGGTACTGTCGCCTTAAGCGGTACCGGTCATAATATGAAAAATCAAGTGGCTATTGTGGTGTTAGCATTGGAGCAACAGCTTTTAATGCCAAAAATTCTAAGATGCGATTTGGAAGGTGTTCGACAAGTGTTGGCGCAGTTGGATAATGACTACAGTAAGTTCTCTAATAATAACATAAAGTGTTAAGTTCTTTGAAAAAAAGTTCCATATTACTCTGCAAAAGTCAGCTCCACGGTCATATACATTTTTTGTCTCGCAGTTCTTTTTAATTTTTGAGAACATACAAAATACATGGAGCTGTCAAAACACGGACGCTTCAGTCAGATTTTTTCCTTAATAACCCCTTTAACTGCTGCAATGCTGAAGCGCAATTCTGTCAAATTATGCCAACGTTAACAAAGTTAATCCTGTGTCTCCTGATTAATCCATGTTTACTCGCTAGGAGCTATACTCAATACGGTCGTCATTACAGAGTTGTTATTTTTGATCATATTGTATTGTGATACTCTCATATCAATTCCAAGTATTACCGAAGCTGAAATTCTTGATGTTGGTAAGAAACTTAAGAATAAACTGACGACGGGCCCTGATTAATTGCCATCTTTTCTGCTTTGGCCGGGATATGCAATTTGGCTCTCAGAACTGCTGAGTTTCCGGTTATTGTTATTGCTCAACGTTATTTATGACGCTCTATTTGTCTCTTCCGTATATATGTCACAACACTGTTTTCAACTATTGAATGTTCACTTCATAACTAACTTCTGTCCGTGTTACGTTGCCTATATATATGGTTGGCCTTCTTTCTCGAACACTTCCAGTGAATAGTCGTTTGTTTTACAACTTTCTGCCGCGCGTACATCCATTCTAAATCCATACCATACCATTGGGGGCGTTTTTATATTCGTCACAATATTGATCTACAAAGGATTACATTTTTGATAAAGATTAACAAAAAAAAAAAGAGTATATTAGAATTTTTATTTTCAGTGTTCTTTTCTACTTATATTCAATAATGTAAATTTGTGTTTTTAGAAATGAACAGTTTAATGCATTCGTCATTTGTGACCGAACGATGTGACGGCAACAGGAATATATTCCATGCGTTAGTAAATATGTGTACACCTACTTCCAATAAAGACGTTGATGGTAAGAATTTTTTTTTCTGTATCTGTCAGAAAATTTAGGTTAATTTTTTTCCGTAGATCCCTATGTGCAAGAAGAGCCTATTCCAACACACAGTTGGCCACCCGAGTCGTTTGATGTGGCCTCTGGCGACGAGGATAGTATAATGAGTTTGGGTAGTAGCGCCACAAACAAAGCTCCGACGATGGGTGGAAATACCAATAACGCCGTAGCAGATCCAGTTGAACGGCGTTCAATCGCTATGCAAATATTGCATGCACTTCTTTACGATTCCATAGCCATTGAACCTCATTTGATCGAATTACTTTGCGAAAAGTAAGTGTAGTGTTTCCCTTTAATAAACCGTTGTATTTTATACATTATTCCTTTCAGAGATGCTCAAGGACAAACACCATTCATGTTGTCGGTATCTTCACGTAGCTATCCCGCAGCTCTAGAATTGTTTGAACGCATTACTAAATTGGGTACACAAAAGGAACGCGATCAAATGATATTCCCTGAGGGTTCCAATCCGGATCATTCTCCATTGCATGTGTTGTGTTGCAATGATACGTGCAGCTTCACGTGGACGGGGGCTGAGCATATTAATCAGGATATATTTGAGTGTCGAACGTGTGGTTTAACTGGAACGTTGTGTTGTTGCACGGAATGTGCACGTGTATGCCATAAGGTAACTTAATTAGGCTTACATTGGGGAACAAAATAATTAAACGTGTTCTTACAGGGCCATGACTGCAAATTAAAGAAAACCTCACCAACGGCTTACTGCGACTGCTGGGAGAAATGTAAATGTAAAGCTTTAATCATGGGGAATCAAGCTATGAGATTTGAATTGCTGACCAGACTCGTGAAGGAAACTGACTTGGTTTGCTTACCAAACTCAAGGTACTTGGATATTTATATCAATTGTCTATGTATAATAAATATATAGTGATGCACGGTGCGAATATTACCATCAGAATTTCCGGTTATATTACGTAATATTACCTCTACCATCCGGTAACGTTACCATTGTTACTGCAATATTCCCGAAAAATTTCGGTAATTTTCGGGGTAATATTCCCGGTAATATTCGCTTCAATATTACGTTAAGCTGGGAAGCTCGTTTACATACGAACAAATCGAAAATTCTTACAGAATAACCGCGCCGAAATGGAAAATGTTGCATTAATGACCCCAGCAACAGTTACAAATACTTTTAATGAAAGTGAATCTGATGTATCCGAGGATTTGTCTGCGGATGAGGGTTTAGCAAATGATGACTAAATATTTATTTTTACCGACTTTTTGAAAACGTCTTTTATGATATGTATTCTTTAGCCTATCTAAGAATTAGATTAGATAGTTTCAGATTTCAGTTTATTTTGTGTTTTATTGACCTTTTAGAGCCATATAATTGAGGCAATTATTGTTTAATTTGTTACTTTGCATATTGTCAAACTAGCTTTTTCTAAGTTGTTCAGCAATATTACCGAATATTACCGAAAATTACGTAATATTTCCAATGTTCTTACCAAAAAATAAATTACCGGTAATTTTGCATCACTAATAATATAATAATTTGTATAATAGGGGTGAAAATATATTGCTGTTTCTTGTACAAACTGTTGGAAGACAAAGCCAAGAACAACGACAATTTAGAAATTCCAGACTAAGGACTGCTTCTTCTAATTCTAGAAATAAAACACCATCATCCGATAGTAAGTACTGATTTTAACAAAAAATAGTTGAAGGCTATAATTATATTTATTCCGTAGTTGAATCCGATATGCCGGAGCATGATCTTGAACCGCCACGTTTTTGCCGTCGCGCCAAATGTCTCTTAACCGATTGGAAGGCTGTGAAAAGTATGATTATGACAGGTGTTAGGGAATCTCCAGACAAAGATTCATCGGACCAACCTTATGTAACAACACAATCTGGCACAACGTTGCTCGATAAATTTACGCATTGCTTTTTGGTCCAATCTCAATTACCTGTGGATATCCTTGTTGAGACACTGGAACGTGAAATGCGTAATCCAGATAAGAAACAGGCGGAATTAGCCAAATTTGTTGCGAGACGATTTGTCCGATCTGTTGTGAGAATATTTGTGATTTTCGGTGTGGAAACTGCTCCTACTACAGCCAAGAGACGTGGACCTAGTGCGCAAAATCAACCATTGAGCAAATGTAAACGAATCTTCCAATGTTTGTCTAAATTGGCTATAGAAGAGTTGTGTGAGACTGCTGATTCCTTAATTGCACCTGTGCGTTTGGGTGTTGCCAGACCTACAGCGCCATTTTCGTTAGCTAGTTCTCAAAATGATATTTTAAATGTAAGTAATATTTTTTTGTTGAATTCTTCCCTTTATACGATATCCGCCAAGAAATATTTGTATGGTTTTTTTGTTGCGTTTCAGGGATCGGAAGAATTATTTTTGGTGGATCCTCTAGCGCCATCAGGGAGTAGCTCATCTAGAACGACTTCACATGCAGCTCCTGAATCATTTCCATTTTTGGAAGCAGTTCGTAGAGCTGCTACATCAAGAGATTTGCTCAATATTGTTAATGATGCAGAAAGTAACTATTCATATCATGATTTTTTTGGGGTAAATTTTTCATGTATGAATATTTTTCCAGTAGAGAATGACGATGACAATGCCTCGGAACACGAGGACTCTGCCCCACCGCGTGATATGTCCTCTTTGAATGCTGTACGGGAATCGTCTTCGATGGGTGAGAATGAGGCGCCTGAAGCTCCGTCTGCTGATCAACAGGAAAGTAGGATGCAAGGTGAAGAAAGCGATCCGGAATTAGATTTGTTGGCTGAGGCCGAAACTGAATCGGACAGTGACGATAATCATAGTAATCAGGATGCAGCCTCTGCACAAAGATCTGTGCAGACGGGTGCGACAGCTGGCTCGGATTCAGGTGAGATATTTTGCTATTAAAATCATTCAGAATTTACTTTTAAAAATAGATCAAATTGTTCGAGAAAATTTGTTTAAATCAGATTATTTGCTGAGTAATGAGAGTGTAGGATATTCTTTGTTTTGTTGGAACTTTATCTTGACTTAATCAGGTGGTATGCTGCTGTTTCCTGAAGATGAAAGTGGCGAATCTAGTCAACAGGAGGAGGAAGAAAGTGAAGCTGGTGAGACAGATGAACAGGGATCTGAGGAATTTTCACTCAATGATGATGAACTGGAAAGGCGAAGGTAAACAAAATGAACACGCATATTTAAATTTTTATTTTTTGAGCCAACATTATATAATATTATCCTTAGTTCGTATTACCGGAATTACCTGAAAGTCTCTCTCATAGTTCCGATTCTAATAAAAATCAGCATTTTCTTTCGGCTTAAAGCTACTTATTACGATTTTTTTTAATATCTCCATGTTCGCAACGAGGTTTTCGTTTTGTTGCACCTTTATATACGATTTTGCATATTGCTTCGCTTACGCACTTGTTCGCATATTACAATTATTATTATACCGGGTATACGTAAAAGAAACACCGAGACATGTCAGTTTTGATTTATGTTTAGCAATTTTGTAGTCTATGTATTTAATTCGAAATCTGCCGCATGGCATAACTGACGCGTCTCGGTTGTCCTTTCTTTTAAAAATGTACCATTTTGCAAATAATAGCCCGTTCTGTTACTTTACGGACACCCGGTATAAAATAGGGTCCAGACCATGTTTAGTTTTTTTGATGTTGGTTCACTGCACAGTAGATGTTTGATTAATTTAGCTCTCCTACAAAATTAGACGTTACAGTAGCACAACCGGACAAGGACAACGCACGAATTTGGCCCCGCAAAATATGCAATGGGCAATCCGTACTAGAGAAGCAGGTGGTAGATCGACGAGTGTTCGATTATCAAACGGATCTAATTTGGTATTTATCGATCCCAGTGCATTGAGACGATCGACAGCTGGTAGCGCCGCAGTAGCAGCTAGTTCAGAACCAATTACCATGGCGACGACGGCTAGCTGTTTAGCTAGAGCTTTTGGTATGTGTTCATAAAGTTTAATGGAATCAAATGTTATTGTGAATTATTATTTGTAGGTATTGTTATAAGACAAATCGCAGATTTATTAGCTGTTATGCCAGTGATACATAATCCTTTACTACCCCTGTCCAATATGCGTATAACACAAGATGACATTAGTAATTTACAAGTAAGTTTTATATTTGTTTTATTATTTTGCAGTTTTATTCTTCACTTTTTTCTTCAATTCTAGATTTACCTAGAATTTCGACTCAAACCGACTTGGGATTGGTTATTGACTGTGATGGATGCTACAGAGGCTCAACTGAAATTTGGAGCATCGCTTACCAATTCTTTGGATATCACCACCTCAACAAGTAGTCAACTGAATACACCAAGTACCAGTGGAGGTAAATGATAGATAGTTTCACGTCGTCGTACAATTGTTCGAAATAGCAAATTCTACACTACTTTTGCTCGTGTTAAGCAGCTTTTTTTTCGTATAATTTGTAGAAGTTGAACGGGGAAAACTTTATTTTTGTTTTAGTCGGCACTAATACAAATCCAACAGCATCAAGATCGAACCATAGAACTCATATTACAAGTGCAACGAGTGGGACAGGAGGTAGTCGAATTGTGGGATTTTCTACAAATGTGGATAGCAGTCGGTCTAGATCCGAACGAGAAGGTATGTTCGTAATTTTAGTTAAAATAGTTTAGGTACTAACTTGTATTAATTATGTTGTGATGAAAAATGCTTAATAGAGAGAGTTTCTATGATCCGTTTGATTAGTCTTTCTGAAAAAATTTCAAAAAAGTATTTATTTGTTAATTATTGAAACAATTTTATAGTTTTGTGTAATTTATTATAACATAGGTGTCGACGCTCATGCTGCTCGTCGCGAGTTCTTATCCTACTGTCTGTCACTGATGCGAGCCCACAACAGTGAACACTTAGACTCACTACCAGTACTTGACGTGTCTGCCCTCAAACATGTCGCATATGTGTTTGATGCGCTCATCTACTACATGCGATCCGGTATGACAGATCATGCTATTAAAGATTTCGATTTTCGTCGTGAGGGTGCACTACCTCTGCCACCATGGGATCAGGACGAGAATGAGAACGATGAAGGTGAGGAGGATGTTTCTGTGGCAATGGAGTTGGACTCGTTGGACGATCAGGAAGTCTCAAATTTGGGTAATAATTTGGCTGGAGCATCTGCTGCTGGCAATAATGGTGGATCTAATTTGGCTTCTGCACAGTTGGGTCAGAGTGGTTTGGGTGGCTTGGGTGTTGGTAAAGGGCGGAAACACTCGTTTTTCCAGGTAAAGTGTGTTTGAATTAATATTTATTTTTTCTAATGTTGTTTTTTTCATTTAGCGTTCTGAGTCAACTCTGTGTTTGGGCTGTCCGCCACCGGATCCTTTTGAGACTCCCATGTCTGAAGCACTACCATTGGCTGATCAGCCACATTTGCTTCAACCAAATGCACGGAGAGAGGATTTGTTTGGTATACCGAAACAACCAGTTACATTAAATTCGACAGGTACATTTTTTCATATATCGAATATTCTTAACATTTCTTTTCATATATAAACAACAATATTGAAATTGCCGAAGAAAAATTATTAGATGGAAACACTAACAATCATTTTTACAGGCGCAAATTCCACAAATCCCTTAGAATTCCTGCCAACAAAATTGAGTTTATCAACACGCACAACTGACTATGCAATGACCCAACCCGCCAATGCAAATCATCCTATATCGCAGAATCTAAATGTTATGGGACCAAATCCGCTGACGTACCCTAGAAGTTATAATCCGGAAAATATTGCTGAACGAAGGTCTAGTCCTATATCTGATTATAGAGAGGCGCATGTACAAACTGACACAGTAGAGCACGTGGAAAGTGAGTCAAGTGTTAATAATAGAAGTCTTTTGGGAGAGGAGAGGAAGAAAAGACAGATGCAGGCATTCGAAAGCTTATTGGCTGCTATTGGAAATAAAACTGGTGAGTAAAGGAAATATAAATATATGCTACTGATTAAACATTGGTAAAGCTGGGGTTACATAATTGTATTTGAAATAATTTGTATTGTATATATTTCAAATAACTTTTATTACAGATGAAGCGCTTAATGATGGTCCCCAGGACTTATCCAAGAATAATCTGTCCTATAGCCTTGCGTCTGCAGCTGGTGATTCAGCTTCCATTAGTTCCAGACCGCAAATAATTGTGTCACCTCGAAAAAGCGATAATTTAGAAACAATTAGCCAAGAAAATGTATGTATTTCTTTGTGTTTTATTTAAATTTGGTGGTGTGAACATAATGACTGTTTATTTCTTTACAGTTAAGTACTGTGTCGTCTTTGACATCCATAGAAGGTTCGCAAAGCAGTCTAACCGGTCAGAGTACTAGTGGTACAAGCGCCACTTCACTATTGTCCTCATTTAGTGGATCTTCCAGAAGCCCTAATAAAAGTGTTATTGTTAGAGCAGGATCATCAACGGTATGTACATATTCGTTCACTAAATTCTATATTTATCTATTTCCAAAGGAAGTTTCATACGTATGTGAATGTTTGAATTATTATTCATGTATCACTAAGCTTCCAATATTATCGATTTTTTGGCTTTCTGATGACCGCAGACAGTAAAGTTTTTTTTGCTGTGGACAGATACGAAGCCTACAATTGTCTTAACGTTTTGCATAGACTACAATAATTTTGTTTATTTCAATATAACTGAAATATTAATTGTAACCCAAGGTGAGTACTAACCATTTACAAATTTCAATATTGCAGAGCCAGAAACATACGGATGCTGCTGATCTAATAATGGACATTTCCCAGCCTGAAACTTTAGAGAATCAAGAGATATCCGCTAATGTAACCGTGGTAACTTCCAACCCTGTTGTAAACGAGATTCCTCGACCTACGATAGGTCAGTTAGTGTCTCATGATTTGCTACTTGGTAGATGGCGATTATCGCTTGATTTATTTGGACGTGTTTTTATGGAAGATGTTGGTTTGGAACCAAGATCCATTGTATCGGAATTGGGCGGATTTCCAGTGAAAGAGGCGAAATTTCGACGCGACATGGAAAAGTTGAGGAACAATCAACAACGGGACTTGTCTCTTTCAAAGGTAAAAATAATATTTATTGAATATTCGCATAAGTAACGATCTTCAAAATATTGGCATTTACGTCTTATTTGCTCTTAATCTTCAGAAACACTATATATTTAACAATTTGTTTCTAGATTGAACGAGATCGGACCCAACTCATTATCCAGACATTTAAAGAATTAAACACTCAGTTTAACAGTTATAACAGGCGAAATTCGACATCACCGCCCTTAGCTGTTAATAGAGTGAAAGTGACATTTAAAGATGAACCTGGTGAAGGCAGTGGTGTGGCACGTAGTTTCTATACCGCAATAGCTGAAGCGATATTATCAAATGAGAAATTACCAAATTTAGAGGGCGCCCAAGGCGAAAGTAAATATCCTCCATATACTATGTTGCAACGGTTGAGACGGGATAGAGAAGTATTAAGACGGTCTGTACCTTCAAGGTGAGTTGTTAAGAAAATATAAAGTAACTGTAGATGTTTTAATAATCAACATATTATGCACTTTTCAGAAGCGGGTCAGGCCGATCTCGTGACCACCATAGACGTACTATGAGCGTAGAGGCACGTCCGTTTGTTCCATCAGAATCCACCAGCCATTCCAGCAACCCACCAATCCTTTCCCCGAATAACTCATCCGCTCCAGAACAGCAAAACAATCCTCCGCCTTCAATGCCTGACATTTCTACGCCACCATCAACTTCGGCGCAACCAGCACCACCTGGAGCCAATCAACTATCAACAAATAACACGTCATCGACAACGGCTTCATCGTCACGCGACCAACATAATGCCGCCCCAGTTCTGACTAGTCATCAGCAACAATTGGGCGATCGATTATATCCGAAGGTGTATAATCTGCATCCAACATTTGCCGGTCGTATAACTGGGATGTTGTTGGAACTGTCACCGGCACAGTTATTGTTGTTATTGGCGTCAGAGGACTCGTTGCGAGCAAAAGTTGAGGAGGCCGTAGAGATGATTTTGGCGCATACACATTCCCAAACAGAACATAGTTTTGATGCGTTATTAGGTGATTATTTTAAAGTTACATCCATCAGCTAAACCACATTTAGTGGAATAGTATAGAAATAATTTGAAAAGTCAGAGTATTGAATTACTTCAATTAATAACGATGATGTTTTTTTCTAGAAGATGCTGCACCAGATGAAGAAGATAATGCACCATTGTTTTACTGTCCTGGAAAACGTGGTTTTTATGCTCCCCGACAAGGAAAAGCTACATACGAACGCTTGAATGCTTTTAGAAATGTAGGAAGGTAAGTTATTTCAGAATTGATTTTAGAAAAAAACTAGTTTCCTTGATGCACGAATAAGCCTTTTGCAGTGTTCAGTGAATTTTCACTCTTATTGATTGATGGAATGCCTTTGAAGCCTATAGGATCACACACTTTTATTTTGGGGGGAATAAACTTCGCCATTGATTGTCTTGCATATATGTCATGGAATGTTAATAAATTTAAGAACAGACAATCAGCGGATTGTCGTGACAAAAAAGTAAATATTATTCGTGTTTTTTGTTTCTCAGGTTACTAGGACTGTGTCTACTTCAGAACGAATTATGCCCAATATTCCTTACGAGACATGTGCTAAAATCAATTTTGGGTAGGCCCATTAAATTCCATGATTTAGCTTTCTTTGATCCTGTTGTATATGAGTCATTACGCCAACTGGTCGTTGATGCCGAAAGAAAAGATGGCAACAATTTGTTTACTGCTTTAGACTTGAACTTTACGTAAGTGAATAATTCGTTAAATCATACTTTTATTTATTCATTCGTTTTATTGCATATAGAATCGATCTGAGTCCTGAAGAAGGTGGTGGAACTGTGGAACTAATGCCTAATGGCAAGGATATTGAGGTTACAACACCCAATGTATACGACTATGTACGAAAATATGCAAAGTACAGAATGATAAAAGTACAAGAAAAGGCTATTGAGGTAAATAGTTTACAATTACGTTTCAATATTTTTTCTATATTATCTGTGATATTTAGATGATTCGTACTGGAGTTTTTGACGTTCTGCCAGAGGGATCTTTGGATACTTTAACTGCTGAAGATTTGCGCCTGCTTCTCAACGGTGTAGGCGATATTGATGTTTCTGTTCTGATATCCTACACATCATTCAATGATGAGTCTGGTGAAAACAATGAACGTTTAGTGAAATTTAAAAGGTGGTTATGGTCTATTGTGGAAAAGATGACACATTTGGAAAGACAAGATTTGGTAAGTAGGAGCAATAATTTTTCGTTCAAATGACATTATGTTCAAATTTCTCTATAAATTCTAACCTAACCAGCTGTCATAAGTGTTTCGAATTGCCTTACAAGCAGTATTGAAAATGTTGTGTTTGTTACTAATCAAATTTCATTATTAAGGTATACTTTTGGACGGGCTCGCCGGCACTTCCTGCGAGCGAAGATGGGTACCAACCGATGCCAACAGTGACGATTAGGCCAGCGGATGACGCCCACTTACCCACGGCGAATACGTGCATATCTCGTTTGTATATTCCACTTTACAGTAGTAGGACGGTGTTACGGCAAAAACTTTTGCTCGCCATTAAAACAAAAAATTTTGGTTTTGTGTAAATTTGTTCGTATACTTTTATATTTTTGATTTCTTATCTATTTTTTTTACTAATGTTTCAATATTATGGCATGTCAAATTCAAATCAAGCTTTATATATCTGATAAAAAATAAAGATTTGGCATTCACAATAAATATTCTGAATAGTTGAGTGTAATACAGAGTGCCTTGCTAACAAACAGTTCACTCTGTATTAAATCTTAATATTTAATTTATTTCGTACTAAATGGTATTTTGTAAATATAGTCTTAATTATATATTCTATTTCTTGCGATATGAAATCAGTAAATATTTACTGAAATTTAGGTTATATAATAATATTTAAAAAAATCTTAGTGGGCTCTAGCACTATTTATTAATAAAATAATAGTTGTTTTGCATATTATATTTTTTGTTGTTTCAGTTCGTTACAGCCCTCAGGCATAAATTGTTTTCATTATTATTGTCATAGGTTTATAGTTAATAAATTTAGTGTTATTTTTTATGTGAAAAATTATCTGTATAATGATAATAAATATGTGAGAAGTAGTTGTATTTTTTGACGTATATGTGTTGATCACTTTTTGATTTTTACTACCTACGCACATACGTCTTAAGGAGGCCCTAAGACGGTCAATCAATTTGATCAAAAGTTGGAGTTAATCGATTGAATCAAGAATGATTGACGGTCTACAAACCTGTTTGGCGGTTGAGCCAAGCGTTGGCGGTGATTGAATGGCTCTAGCGGTTGACGAGTGTGCTGTACCGTCTAGGCCAACTTTGATCAAGCATTGCATCTGTCACAGCCGGCAATCATGGACGACACATTACTTCCTCATCAAAACGCGGAAACGGACAATTTTGGAAATTCACAAAAAAGCCGTGTAATGTAACTTCTGAAAATATCGACCGCGATTATCTGCTTGCTCATAAGTAATACAGGGATTGTCCTGAGCTGTGGAAAGTAAAGAGCAAGGACTACTTAACCGGCATTGCGCTTTAAAGACGTTAAAACCGGACTCCACGGTTAATGAATTCAAAAAGAAAATAATTTTTTTTGAGAACTAATTTCAACCGAGAGCACAAGGCAAGTCTGGGGCGTCAACGGATCCCCGAACCTTTGCTGTGGTATTACAAGGACCTCCCTTTGATGAGATCAGATCGAAGTCGCCGAAACAGAAACGTCGGTTTCTCATTCTATACCACTCCTTGGACCAACGGCGTTTCAGAGGAAGTTACGAGTAACTTGTTTCCTATTGATGACAAACAATGTCAAGACAAGAAAGGTCAAATTCTCTATTGCAAACCAGTTTATTTTTTTATAAGCCTACTTCACGACTTTGACCAAAAGATTGGAGGGTTGATTGTAAGTTGTTTGAAGCGCGCGTCAATCGATTGACTGAACCGTTTAATCAAGCAGCTTGCTCGCTTAGAGCCCGCTTTAAAAACCATTATCTTTATACTTAATAAAGACAATGCCTTCAACATCTAAAGTTTTCACAGACCTGAAAATTTTAGATGATTTTGTTGTCGTCTGATTTGTATTCAAAGCTGTAACGTTCATGTACTAAATTCAAGCAAACAACTTACAACAAACCTGACTTTTAAAAATGTATTTATTAAAATTACTAAATAAATATATTATATTAAATAAAATCCGATACACTTACTTGTAAGCAAAAGGAGCAAGTGAGGCCTAATACAAAAAAAAAAAAAAGGAAATCCTAAATTCTTTATTGCATATTATATGGCGGGGGTTGATGGTATTGCGGATTCATCTGTTGTTGTCTTTGCAGATGAGCTACCAAAGCTGGATTTGGCTGATTACCTTGTGGTCCGCCTTGTTGCTGTTGCTGCATGAGCGAATTTGCCAACATTTGCTGTCTGATACGTTGTTGTTGTTGGAATTGGGTCTGCTGATTCTGTACACCCTGTTGCATATTTTGACCTCGAGAATATGGTGGAGCTGGCCCTCCTAAACATTCCAATGATTTTGGTAAACACTTAATATGAATGGCTTAACAAAAAATATCTTTAATCAAATTCTAGAACCACTGATTATGACTAAATCTAAAGTGAGAATGAACAAGAAGAGATGAAAAAATATTTTTGTGGAGTATGCCTCTATCATAACTTCTTAAATTCAAAATTAATCTTTTACCTTGTCCAGCCATTCCACCCATGGTGTTCATGGTAACATTCGGTGCTTGTTGCATATATGGCGCTCTGGGATTCTGTGCCATCTGACGGAAGTCAGGTTGACCACCACGCGGTTGACCGAATCCCTGCTGCTGCCCAGCAAACATATTTCCTTGTCCACCTTGCATCATTTGTGGATTGTTCGCCATGTTACCCTGCATCATTGCTTGCGATGTATTGCCATAATTTCCATACTGTTGGTTCATAGTAGCCTGCATATTGCCATACTGATTTGGAAACATCGCCTGAAATATAGATCAGCCATATTATTGAAAGTCATGAAGATATGAAATCTAATCCTCACTTGGTTTGTCT
The DNA here is from genome assembly GCA_911728435.2 of Apoderus coryli. Taxonomy (NCBI): domain Eukaryota; kingdom Metazoa; phylum Arthropoda; class Insecta; order Coleoptera; family Attelabidae; genus Apoderus; species Apoderus coryli. The sequence continues at coordinate 7,301,649 of OU452212.1, forward strand.
GCATTGTTGCTGGATGTGGTTGTCTTAAACCTTGTCTTGGAAAACCTCTTGGCATTTGACCGTAACCTGCCTGTGGACCAGCTGCCTGATTAGTTTGCATACCAGGCATGAAATTATTTAATGGATGCCGATTTCGCAACATATTAGAGAGAGCTTGTTTCGACGGATTAATTTGTTGTTGTGGCCTTTCGAATCTATTAACTTCAATAAAACAAGCAAATTATACATAATGTCTTTTGGAGATATTAACATTGAATAAATTACCTGGCATTGGGCCATAGTATCCTTGCTGTGCACTTTGTCCCTGTCCATACCACTGTTGTCCACCAGCGACAGGTGCACCATATTGTTGTCCCTGCATACCAGGCGCACCATATGCGCCCATGGCATGACCCATCTGACCATTACCACCAGCAACACCACCTTGCACGCCGGGTGGCACAGCCATACCACCAGGACCAGTTGGTCCCATAGGACTCTGAGCATGCCCCAACGCAGTCATTGGATTCATCGGACCACCGGGTTGCATACCAGGACCCGGTTTAAGTTTACGTTTGCCTCGTTGTTGACCTTTACCGCGTCCTTTTGCTAGCGGGCTTTGGTCCACAGAGGAAGGAGTATCTGCCTAAAACAAATAATCTAATTCGCACCGATACGAAATACTTGGGTACGCAATATCTCGATGTAATGTTGCATTTAAAAATTATCTGCTTACTGGTTTATCGGGAAGTGGTTCCAAGTCTTCAGGTGGTAATGGTGGCGCTTCCAAATAGTGGGACAGAGGTTTTTGCACATTGTGCGTATGGAACTTCAATAAGCGATGTGTGTCTTCACAGGCTAATGGTTTACGTTCGATACGAACAGCTCCAAACCATGACCAAGATAAAGGAGCTGGATTTTTCATACCTTCCAATATATCCCAATTGCTCACACGTTGCTTATCAGTCACCTACAAATTTATTTAACATGTATTTCAAACAAAAATAACGTATTTCTTGTTAATACCTGCAAGTCGTTTTTTTTATCCACACTATCGAAACTAATTTTATTGCCCTTACTGTCAGTTAAACAACCAGTGGACTCAACAGCAATAACTTCCGTTGTTATTCGTTGAAGTGGTAACAGTTGCTTGATGTGTTGCAATGATGCATTTTGTCTTTCACCGACTTCTTTCTTTAATTTTTTCATCAAGTTTTGATACATTTTCCTGCCATCATCCTTTATAAAAAAAAACCCCAGGCAGTTAACACATCTATTCGAAACTCCTAATATAAATAATATATTTAATCTTACTTGACTATCTGCTGCTAATGCTGAATGCACTAATGTTGCCAACATATCAATAACTGTAGTAAATAATTCACTATGCATATGTAAATCCACTAATCCGTAAGTGACTAATTGTACTAAAAGTAATGCCCAATCCGTTGTAGCGGACGAATTACGTTGGAATGCCTCGAAAACACCACCTACCAGAGCAAATCGCAATTGTAAACCATCCAATGTACGATCATTGCCACAGTTGTCTTGCAGATTGCCTTCTTTCGCCTGTTGAACCAACTGATACACAAAATGTGATATTTTCCGAATTGAACAAACTTATTTTTGATCGTTTAATATTCACCTGACTTAGTTGTTGGTGCAATGATGACAGCAAACCTTCCCTCTGACCTTCTTCCTGCCCTTTTAAACACGTCAACACCAAACTTAGGAACGGTTGATGGCTCAACAAGCTGGCACCGCCCTCGGATCCAGCTCTTGCCTTAACCAATTTTTGCTGATCTTTACACCAACCACCACCTTCTAATACTTGACTAGCAACTTTAAGAATACGGCCCTGAACGGCACTAGGTAGTTTAGAAACTAGTGGTGCCACCAACCATATGGATGATTGCCTAGATTGCCGATTTGTTGTTTTGCTTGTGTCATCAGGTCTTGGAGATGCTCCTGGTGAGTTTAGTTGAAATACATCAATGGCCGCTTTAGCAACAGTATCTAACCACTGTAACAGTTCAGGTGAATTCGGCGTAAACTGCTTGAACATTAATTGTAGATCCAACCATGACATACGTAAAGTCCAAAGTTCCAGATTCTATAAAATAAGATTTTACAATGTAAATGAAGAAGGTAAAGAATATCTATACAAACCTCCAATATTCTACTGATCATGCTCTTCTGGTCTAGTTCATCAATACTGGACGCAGCATCTGGATAACAGATCATATGTAAGAGTCTTTGAGCTTGCGAATGTGAGAGTAACGGATCTAAAAGTACATCCATGTGACACAATTCCTCCGGATGACATAAGCACCGTTCCAACACCCACTGTTGTGAGCAAATTTCTCTGAGCACATGATTAGCAAATGCGGACAATGACGCCGATGTTTCAGCACTACCAGAGCTGATTTGTCTATAATTTATACATTAAATACATACTATTTTTCCTACTTATCTAAAATATTTTTTTGACACAGATGCTAGCCTTATATTATTATTTTGCAGGAGGATTTGGTGTAATTGCTTAGATTAGACAGTGATTCCCAAGTACCGAAAGGCGTATTTGACAGAAGCTTAGCCGCTATTCCAAACATACTAAAAATACATCGAATGAAATAAATTCGTCAAATAAACTTGTTCGAAACATAAACTTTTTAAATTTTCTTTCTTTCTTTAAAAATAAAATCAGTTTAAGAAACCGAAGATTTTCAAATAATTTTAAAGAACGCAAAGCAAGGAATTCTAGAAAACAAACAACCAGAACGTTAACGACAGTCCTACTGGAGAAGGCAGTTCATTTCACCGACTTTGCGACGGTGTCCAAGTGATTTTCAGCTGAACTGACGCGACATGCAGCAGCATTTCTGTAAAATTGGTGCAACAAACTTATCGTGATTCTCTAATTTCAGTGTGAAGCAAAAAAGCGAGGACATTGAATAAGGAAAATTTACAATTGTGTATCTTGGAACAACCATGGTTCAGAGATCATCTTTTGCATACCGGCAATTCTAAAAGAAACAAAACTGTTCAATGTAAACTTTGGCGTTGGCCTAATATAACACAAGTTCTTGAAAGGCTAAAAAGAGAAGAATGTGGTGAATGAATTAGGTAAAGACCAAAATACCTTAAAATCCCAGAAATGTACGCAACATCGGACTTTAAACCTCCATAAAATTGGTTAACCACTACATTGAATCTAATATTTAAACATTAAAAAGAAAAGTGAGTGAAATAATAAAAAAAAAGCTGGACACGAAATGTGCAAGCACAGGGGTGACACATAAAGCACAAAGCAGTATTTCTCGTTATTTACATAATAAATAATATTCGATAATAAATTTATAGACCACCAACCTATGTGTCGTCCTTGGTCCGCACAGATCCATGCTTATCCTGATAAGGAAATCAATTTTAAATCATAAAATAAAAACATCGGAAATTATAAAACTGTATATTAATTGACAAAATTGTGCCCTCGGCCACGAAAATAGAAGGAAAATTTTAAAATATTCTTTCGTGTTTCAAAGTTTTATAATTTTGCCCCAACCATTTACGGGTGGCATATTCACATTAACTTAATTTTTGAAAAAAAATATGTTTTCAAGCCTTAGAAAACCCCTTGATACTTTTAAGTACTCGTAATATTTATTACCTAAAAACTTTTTTGATCAAACTTTTATTCGGCCTTATTTAACAAAACAAGACTTTTAATACTCGAGAGTCTGTCATACACTGATACACTTTCACCAATCGGTCACTAGTTGACAGCCATACTCTCGATTTAGCTGTGTTAGTCCATTATAGAGAATCTCTAATCACATGGCACTAGATAATAAAGTAGATTTTCTATTTTTGTAGCCAAAATGTCACCACAATCTCCATTCGAAAACTGGTTTAATTACTCAACACCTTTTAAAAAGTAACTATTTCATGCATGACTTACGCTAAATCCAAACTAGGCCCATCAGCACCACTATGCAAATCGCTCGTTCCCAATATATTTGACAAGCTCAACTCAGTACTGCTCGTACCACCTCCGCTGGTGCCCAAAGCACTAGCGCCTTCTTTTGCAGTGGCATCACCCACCACTAAAACGGCCTTCAATACAGCCAATACGGGACCAACATGAATGTTTCTGTGTGCTGCTGCCAATAGATGACGGTCACAACTCAATCGTACACCCAATGGCGGTCGAGGAGCGGTTAGTGGGGGGGATCCCACCGAATAAAGACCGGGTTGAGGACCTTCAGCCGTACGGAATAGGCGTAGAAGCAGGTGACAGGTAAGACGCATACCGCCTTCGGCTGCGCCACCACCATTGTCAAGAGATTTGACCTAAAATGTGTTAAAATTACTTCGATTTTATACCTTTCTAGTTAATGTTGTAGCAATTAAGCACATTTTTTGACTTACCATCAAAAGGCTTTTCAAGGCAACCCTTCCAACAAAATCCTCCAAGGAAAAACAATGCCTGGCTATTAATATACACGTAAATACTGCTAAGGCATTATGAATACTGACGTCCTGCAAAAAATTATAACTTATTAGACAGTCCAACTTTAAGAAAATTTATTTTGGAGCCGTGTCTCGTCCGCAACCGCTACTCAATGAAGATCAAAAAAACGCTAGTGTATACTATGTCCGCAAAAACGTCTGCATCAAATGGGAATTTCTAGTTTTTATTTACCTGAATATCAAGTTGACTCAAAACATCTGAATAATATCCGGGATGGGACATCGGACAACACAACGTCAATAAAACTCCCAACCATTCTGGTGCTAGTGAATTGCAACAAGCTGTCATTTCCGCACACATTATTGCCAAATCGTTCAAGCGTTCATTATCTGTTTCACGGCAAACGTGCAACACCGCATTGCTTACAAAAGAATATCTGCAAAAAATACGGATAACATTGTGACTGAGGAATTAAGACTAGTAGTTGTTAATTGATCATCATTCTGACATTGCACAGGCCCAAAATTAAAAATGTAGTTCATAAGGACAGATTTCTACAATACACAGTAATCTAAACTTTTACGAAAACAATATTCATGATTCTACTGCATTATCTAATAAGGGATCATTTGAATAAATGCAACACAGACTCAGTCTGGTTACAGACATGACCACACATGATTCTAGTTAGAATACTGCATTGTTGTTGCTTGATTGCTCAAAGGCCTTCGAGACGATAAGATATTACTTTCTATTCTGCATTTTACTGATTTACACAGTACTCAATAAACCTTCTTACGAACAATTGCCAGAATGTTCGAGTACTCACTGGAAGTACTCGAGAAAGAAGGCCAACCATATATATACCCAACGTCACAGGGACAGAGCACAGTTATGAAGTGAACAGTCAATAGTTGAGAACAGTGTTGTGACATGATTATTAGCTTGTGTAAGTGTTTACACTACGAACCACGAAAAACGTTACAATAAATTATTTTTTTTAATTATACTCACTGTGAGTTTGAGTAAATAAAATTATTATTATTATTATCTACAAACACAGAAGTAGAAGATATCCCTACCTGTTGTTCGCGCTATCATTCAATTGCTTCGCCCATCCAGCCTCTATCCTACAGCCACGTCGCACACTAGCAAACACTTCCTGCATGTACTGTGAATTATATACGTAACTAACACCTGGAGTTGGTTGCAAAGCGGTATACAATGCCTGCCTATTTTGAAATAAACAATTTAATAGCAAAATGATTTTTCATGGTTCCATTAAATGTTACCTTATTTTTGGATAGGCATTAGCAAAAGGTTCAGTTGTATGTGGTTTAGATTTGAGTGGACCACACGATGAGTACAAATCATATAAATGTGCTAAAATACAGCGTTCCGCCGAGCTACAATCTCCAGGGTTGGTAACATGTTTCACTACTCTGCAGAGACCATCGAATACAGCAGATGTTTGTTCCGGTGATACTGTAATTATTGCAAATAAAAAAGTGTAAGTTTTGTTTCTTCTTTTCTGTAACAACTTGAGGCAGTTTAGAGGAATTTTCTTAAATATACTCACACAATAAGCAGCAATGATACCGCCGTAGTACCCCAACCACATACAAACTCAAACCTGTTGTATAATTTCGACTTAAAACTGAATTTTTATTGTACAACTGCGTTTCAACTTCCGGTAGTTCTTTCAAAATTTGAATACAAACATCAATAAGACCATAGATGTTCAATGCCAGTTCCATTAAATCAAAGAGAAACGCCACATGTTCTTGAACCGGAAGGTAATTTGAATTCCCTGTACAATAATAAACAATGAGCATATCCCCAATATCAAATATCAATGCTTCCTACCAGTAGCAAAGGCGTTCAACATCTCAATAACGGTAACACTACATTGCCACGTCACCACATGTTGATCGAAATAACTTAAACTTTGGCATTTTTGCGTGGTCGCCTCAAAATTGAATTCGTTACGTGAATGTTTCTTCACTTTACCACCTTCAGCCACGTCAACGCTGAACTTTTTCGAGAACAGCTTACAAATCTCTTTTGACATCTTCTTCACAGTATGCCTGGCCTCATCTCTCACCTTACCAACACCATATAGTAAGACGTGACGTTGATTACAATCATGTTGACTGAACGGATCGTCTTGACTTAGGGGAAAATGTGTGGTGTAGATGAAGTGACGCGACGGTTTTATCTAAATAATCAAATTATATAATTGTGAGAGGTAAGTCTTAGCGGCTAAAAATGGTTGTTGAGATTCGAAAAAATCTAACAAAAATAAACAATGATTTCGCTAGTTCAAAACATGATGACTGACCTTGAATTCACCATGTCCAGATTCCATTAAACCATGCGTCACATGATGAGGATGATGAGAGTGGTGGTCATGATCTTTAGGACTATCTGGAATATCCATTGAATTCTGTTGATCCTCTTTAATGTTTTGCAGAATTTTATCAATATCATGGTCCACATCAGCGTCATCGTAATCCATTGGCTAAAATCAATGACCAAGTTCATGACAAAGAATCGTTTTTGTGATAAATTATCGGTAATCACCTCTAACTTTGCGTGGTGACTGTTATGATGACTAGCCATAGAATCGGTATTATCTTCATGACCAATAAGATCACCACGTGCTATTAAAGTGCACATATATGCGTCATGAGAGAAAACATCTCTCCGTATCAGTTCGGCAAATAAATGGACTAGATTTGAAAACGCGGTCTTTTTCTGTAAATCAAACAAATTATTATTGGTTAAAATTCTTACACTAATTGTTTACCTGAGGACAGTCGTCAGGTGATGGGACCGGAGCCTCCGTGTCTAAAAACTTCATGAGCAACGATTGGAACATGGGTGGACCACCGGGTGCAGAACAAACGCTATCTTTATCATCACCCTGAGTGGTTTCTTGCTCATTACCTGGAGTATTCGTATCAGACTGCCGACGATCTAATAGTGCAGCCACAGCTAAGGCTCTGTGCTCTCCAGTGCGTTCCGGTGAAACCGCCCACTCACATAACAACTTAACAATGGCAGTTTCTTGGTCACCAGCATTACTAAACACCTAAGAAAATGTATAATTTAATGATTAGGTACATTTACATTCATCAATCAATTTAAAGCTGTAACGAAGTTATTTTTATTTTCCGTTTTAATTCTACAGTGGTGATCCTAGTTTTCGTTTTACATTTTCCCTTTCAATCTAATTGACGTAATTCCGTCTACCCTGTGTTTGTACCCAACGATTCGTCCGTGTATAAGCCCATGCTGGTGTGGCCGCCGTGTGTGTAAACGGCGACCACAGAGGTAGGAGAACCGACTAGAGGGGACCCCACTGGCATGTATAAATACGATCCCCGAGCACACAAACCACAAACAGGCAGTAAGTCAGTCGGTGGACAGCAGCAGCAGCAAACATAGTGCAGTAGTATTCGGTGGTGAAACAGTGAATAGCCGCAGTTGCAACAAGGGTAGAAGCAATCGTGGTGGTGAACAAGGAAGTAAGTGTGTTGAATATGTGCGGACCCGTATAGGGTAAGGGTGAGTGGAAACGAGTAAGTGGTAGGTGTTAGGCCGAGGGCTCTGAGAGTGCCGTTAAAAAGTGTTGGGGGTCTCCAGAGATGTCCAGACGTCCCGAGTGCCGGCTTGGATCCTTCCCGGGGGTCGCGTGTGTCTGTCAAAGCTACGGTGACATTCATAAGGGCCTACTTGCGGTGTCCTACCTTCTCTTCTCGAAGCTATGTCAGACATGACAACTATTGTGCCCCTGTTCAATGGGTTTATGAGGATCAGCCTACGCTACGGCGGCGATTCATGTGGCTTTCTGGCGTGCCCACCCTTTCCTGAACAGGACTAGCTCGGGGCGCAATCGTTACAAAGCATAGAAGAATGAGGGTCTACTTTTGCTTGTTGAATAATCAAAAAACAATCACAGTTTTGGTAAAAACGTGTCTTGAGTATGCCTGGGCGCAACAGCTTTCTTGAAAATTTATTGAATAAAGAGAGTTTGAACGTTAATAATAATTACCTTTACATAAAGTGTGTCTAAAGAATTTGTAGAGTCCATTTTATCAAAGCGATGTCTATCTAATGCGTCTAGAGCAGCCAAAACCTTCGTTGTAACTGTACCTGAAATTATTAATACACAAGAATTACTATAATCAATTAATAAGTAAATACAACACAAACTGATTTAATTAAACAATATTTCCGAAAAGCACTACCTGCCGCAGAAGCCTGCCATTTTTCAGTACACCATCTTCCTTCTGCACGTTTACTTCTCTCCTTTATCGAATTCTCAGCTTGCCGCATTTGCTTCTTGTACGATATCATGTCACATCTAGAAGACGTTGGAAGTGTAGATGGAGCTACCGGTAAAATATCAAGAGGTGATCCATGCCAAACGGTATCGACACCGGTGGGACACCACACTAAACTTGTGGGACATTCCAAGACGATGGTCTGAATAATTGTGCTAAGTTGAAGGACTGGAAAAAGCGTACCATTAATTTATAATAAGGTTCAACCAAAGTATTTTATAATAAGTCTTAAGCCCGTAATTTATAAAGGCGTCCCGCTAAGAGAGTATCGGCGCATCTATGTGTTGGTAATTGTCACAGCCGTCAACAGACAATGGCAACACCGCATTACGGTTAGTATACCAGTCTACTACTACAATTAGCTTACTACGATACATTTTCGATACAGTTAATGCGAAAACAAGCTATGACAAACTGTTATTTACTTATATCTTTAATAACATTTCTTAAGAAGGTTGTTTTCGATGATATTTAATTTTATAATTTGTACATTAAAATAGAATTTCTTACCTATATCTCTATGATGTGGACAATTCTGATACTCCAACAATGTAGACTGCATTGGATTCAATGGTACTACTTCCTTCTTATCCTTATCAGCACTTTCCTTATTATTGGGTTCAGTTTTATTGGTTTCACTTTGTGGTGATGTCATTAAGTTTGATTCAGCTACATTACTGAGCATAAAATTTAACTTTTTCGTACACAAATGCGATAAACGACGAGATAGTAACTCGGATTGTACGAATTCGTCCAAATATTGTAAAGTTAGTGGAAGGAAAAGCCTCAGGATGCCGTCATCTTGTGGTTGAGATTTTTGTTTTTCTAGTAATTCTATGATCCAATTCAAAACCTGCATTAAAAGAAGAAATCAGTTGAATTAGACCATTGTTCTACTCCATATAACACCATAAATATGTCAAACAACAACATACCTCTTGTCTGTCCATTAGACCTTCTTCATACACATATTTCAACAACCTTGAACAGTATGTCCAATGTCTGATAGCCACCTTTTGCTCAATCGCTAATTTTTGATCGCTTTCAGTATTTAGCAATGATGGCGTGGAAGAAGTAGGTGGTTTTTCGACTTGTGTATAATACTCTTGTAATTTTGGTATTTGGTCTTTCATAAATTTTAACAGGGTGCTCGTCCATTCTAGAGACAAGATCAATCATAATTACCTAGTGCCTACACACATACTAGCGAGAATCAAGAAAACATTTTAATCTTACCAGTAGTTGGGTCTGACATTTGTCTCTTCTTAATTTTCGCCTCAGAAACAGCAACCGTGTACGCCGAACTTAACTTAATAAACCAAGCTGCACGAACCATCGGCACCTGATATTCTGTTAACATAGTGAAAATCTCTTCTTTTTTGTTAAAATTTGGTGCTTTTTTCGAAAGATTCATTAAGGGTTTATTGCCAGCAAGTTCTTTAAACCAGGCTTCAATATGATTTTTTGTTCTATTGGTGGCTGGCCAAAAATTGTCTTTTGTATTAATTTGTTGCCTTTTACGACCTGAGTCTGGAAGGGTGCTAAGTTCTTTTTTCTTTGTTATTATGCCATTAAAATAGATGCCTACCTAAATTGGAAAATAAAAAATACATACATAGAAACAATGGAATCTAATAGGTGCATCCAATAACAAATATTTATTTCATGTTACAAATAACTCCGTTTCTGGACATAGGTACTTACTTTATTTGCAGTCACATTACAGTTTCTCGCTGTACCAAATTCATCACTGAGATGTGTCATAGTCGGAAAGCCATGTTTAACATTAACACTAGTCAATTCATCCTCCTTCTGTTTCGGTTCCTGAGGATAAACATCAGGAGGGCCCATACGGGGCTTTTTTAGTGGCCTCTTTTCGTATAACATCATTATGTTAGTTTCTGGTAGTCAATAAAAATAAAGAAAGTCTTAACTGTTTTTCACTTGCGTCATTATTATATTTTCATATTATTAACTTCTTTTATTTACGTTAAATAATAAGTAAAATTCATAATAATAAACAGTCAACTAGTGTTATCACTAGGGTTATTCTTTCGTACTGAACTAAGTGAACAATCTGAAAATTTTCAGTTCATTCACGATTGTGCGTATTCTTTCGACATCGGTCACTTCTACCAAACTGATTAAAATTCCTACCCCCCTTGCCCCTTACTGATCAACCTCTAGGTACCGGTTAGTTCGTTCAGTTAACAGTTAACCTCTTAAAGTATTGAATATTGAGAGATAATAATTGGAATATGATTTCGAATGAAACTAATAAATTGTAAAAGTTTAAAACATGGATAATAATATCATGGAAGAAATAATTTTTCAGTTTTCAGAGCAGATTTGGTTGTTTTCACAAGTTTTCGAGGTTAAGTGAAAGACAATCACAAAAAAGATGATCTTTCGGTTTCGCCAAATATTCAGTTCAGTATAATCACATTCAGTTTAATCACATTCACTTGTTCAGATCAATCACTACGAAAGAATAACCCTACTGTTATCTATCTCCAAAAGTTATCACATCATTAAAAAATATGTTGTGATTTGTGATTAGACGTTTGACAGTAAGTAGTGTTGTAAGTTGTAATGTTTCGAATCAAATGTATCGCTGAACTGATAATCATAATATTTGGCTCAATTCCAATATTAAATTATAAGGATACCTGTATTATACTATATAAATATTAAAAAGAAAAAGATTTTACACAGATAATTCACTTTTTAAGTGCCTAACTTTCATATTACCACTTAACACACTTAAATTGATGTCAAGATATTCTTGAAGTCACTTAAGAATGGAACGATATTCAGAGTATTTTAAAAGGAACGTAGATAAACTGCCTGAAAACATCTGATATTTCCCATTTACGCTTCGTTATTTGAATCATTAGTAAAGTGCCTTAAAAAGTATCGACGAAAATGAACGATAAAAAACAAATGATGGAATTTGTTCGCTTACAACATTTATAGGGAAAAATCAGTAGCAGATTGAATGGATGAAGTAATAAAAACTATAGATGCTTGTCCTAATCTCTCTTTATCTTAATTTTCACCGATGTTCGCAAGACACCAATGGGAAATATAAGCAATTACGATCGCATTTTTTTTAATTCACTCATAATATAAACACACCCTAATTTTTTTACCATACCTACATAAAGAAGTAGAATATGCACATGCACATGCGTGAAACCTTCAATCACTATTGGTCGAATGGACATGTGCCACCAAAATTGTCAACTTTGACATTGACATCAAGATATTCGACCTTTTTCAAAGTGTTCTTCAGCCGGGGCGGTTGTTTTACGTTAATTTAAAGATAAAAATCCAAGTCATCCGCCAAAATGAAAATCTACAAAGATATTTTTACCGGTAAGTACTATGCGATTTATATTTGTCTATCCAAATATGCCCATATTTTTATAACATATGAATACATTAACACGTAAATAATTGAAAATATTACCGTCTGTCAGATATAGGTACCAAGGTAATGTTTACAAATAATCTAAATTTATATTTTTTTTAGGTGATGAAATGTTCTCAGATACCTATAAAATTAAATTAATAGATGAAGTATTGTATGAAGTTTATGGTAAATTAGTGCAACGTCAACAAGGTGATATTCAATTAGCTGGTTCCAATCCATCGGCTGAAGATGCTGACGAAGGTACTGATTTAAATGTTGAAACTGGTGTCGATATTGTTTTGAACCATAGATTGGTAGAATCATTCGCCTTCGGCGACAAAAAATCTTACACAGCTTACTTAAAAGACTACATGAAAAAGTGAGTACATTAGTTAGTTACTTCTAATTATAAAACTATTACCTATTCATCGGCAAAATGCAACATCTTCTATTTGCGGAGCAAACCGCGAAATTAGTGAAAATTCTGTTGTTGAACTGCATGTATTACTGGATATTTATTGATAATATAGTATTCAGAGCACTTCATGCTAAATAAATTCTGAGGATTTCTATTAGTTTGTTAGCCTTTACTTATGGTTAGAAACTCAGTTAATCCTAAAACAAGTTTTTTTTTATCTAAGTATTAATTCCGAGCTGATTATAATTTGGTGGATGGCTATTTCAATACTTACATTTGATTGTTCTAGATTGGTAGTGAAATTAGAAGAGAAATCTCCAGACCAAGTCGAAATATTCAAGACCAATATGAACAAAGTAGCAAAAGACATTTTAGGAAAATTTAAAGAATTACAGTTTTTTACTGGCGAATCCATGGAAATTGAAGGTATGATTGGTCTCATGGAATACAGAGAAATTAACGGTGACTCAGTGCCTGTAATGATGTTCTTTAAACACGGTTTAGAAGAAGAGAAATTTTAGTTGTATTTTAAAATTAATTATTTTTATTTAACAAATTCTATCTTAATTTATATACATACTCTTTACAAAATGTTTTTTATTTGTATTTTCATGAGATTTTTTTCCGCCTTTTAATGCTGTGCGTTAAGTTTTAATAAGTCTATTCCATCTTTGATTATATTAAATCATGTGCAAAAGCGGGAATGTTTATAAGATCTTTTAATAAAATCTTCTCAGACGTTATATTGTATTTTATTTACAGTATCTATCGAAGTCAATTTTGTAATAAATTTAGTCGTTACTTCAAAGAATATAAACAAATTAATAGTTCCAATTTCATCTTAGCACTAATCTAGATTTTAACCAGATAATTGAACGATCGATGAACTCGCGTTCACACTGATTTCAAAGTTTTGACAAAGCTAAAGCTGTTTTTGTAAAAGGACCACGCCAAAAATTTTGTACCTACTGGAAATTCACAAATGCCAAGTAGTTACAAAATATTCTGACGGATTCATCATACATAGTTTCATTTGATTATATTAGTATATTCTGACACTTTTTTTCGCTCCCTTCTCTACACCCTATAATATTCAAAACCCGATTAGTTTCTTGCTATGTCCAATTGTAAGTTTTTAGTTTCCTTAAAATTTGATACACCTACTTCAATATCATATTAGGTCATTCAAAAATCGCTATATTTGTTGTATTGCCCTCGAAGGCAACTATGTTGAATAATAAAATCGAGTTTTGTCAAAATTTTGTTTTTTTCTTACTTATCCTGACCTACGACCTACCTATGTATTATAAGCCTTGTAAAGACAATGTCAATATAATTATAGATACTTCAAGGTACTCCTACTTACAATCGGCTGGTAGTATTACGTTTTAGTTGTAACTTCTAAAGTACATATTTATTTATAATAATTCAATCCAATTTTAACAATGGATTGTCAACTTTTTCTACATAAATCATTTTTTAAATATAACCCAAATATTTCCAATCAATATTAGGTAATATAATTTAATTCCAAATATCAGATGTGTTCACTCACCTCAGTTTAATGCGTGTTACTTTTACAAAATTAATCTTTTGTAACATACGCAAGTTAGTGAGAGCTGATCATACCGCTTCAGTTCAACTTAGCTGAATCAAAAATTGAATTCCCATTACTTTCAACTGCTGTCAGCTGTCAAAACAAATCAGGTCAGTGATTCACCCACTTGTTTACATATATTCCTGACATTTAATAATTGATTTTTGGGTTAGAAATACAATACCCACAGAAAAAATAATAAAAGCCAAAATTATGTGAAACAGCAAAAAATACAATGGTACAAACTACACTATATCAAAAATTTTATTTCCAATCATAACTCATCAAGTTTATCAGGACTATGACCAGTAACAAGAGTAAATGTAAAGTGAACTCACACGGTAGTGTATGTCTCAAAGATATTTTAGATTCATTTAATTCGTGTATCAAAGAGGAGCATGCATGGGCATTGTGTTATCAGTGTGCGAAATACTTTCACGATAATCTTAAATGTAAAAACGAAAATGTGAATCCTATAAAGGAAGTTCAACAAGTATTTTTGAATACTGATGGCACTGTACACAAGAACACTGGGGCTTGGATTGGTGAATCTACAACAACAGCTTTAATATGGTAAAGTACCTAGTTAACATCTACTGAGTTACCTTACTAATTTCTCGACTGACTCGACTACTGATTGATGTTTGTTACATATACACTGTCACTCAAGTACATTTACCTGAGCAGCCTCTAATTTCCTTGCAGTAATCAAGTGGACATTGTAATAGGTATCGGTTTAATAATCTATGCTGCCTTGGATCATGAAATCAATGATGGCGAAGAAGTTGTTATAAGTCCAGATTTAGAACAATTGATCAGTGATATGATCAGCGAAAATTCTGTTCAAAGTAATGCAAGTGGCACGTCATTTTCTGATCAGGCACAAGCGCATCACGAAACTGACGATGAGGGCATCGAGAGAGACGCTGAGGATGCCTATGAAGCCGGAGCAGTTGCTTTATCCACATCTGGATGTAGGGGACAACATATTAGTTTAGATGAAGTGATTCTGCGTTGTGAAATGCATTTAGGTAGGTTTCTTAATTGGTGTATGATTATAAATAATATCTGTTTGTTTACGAAAGGTACATTAACGAAATCTCAAGTGGAAGCTCACTATAAAGCTGTAGTTAGAGCACTTGTAGCGGAAGCTCTAGAATTATCAACATTTTTGGAGAAAGTGGCTCAAGGCAATTTAGCCATAGAGGGCTCAAATCGTGTCAATTTAACTCAATTAGAATTCTCAGATTGGGCGCGGTTTTGGATGCAAGTTATGACTGAGTTACGCACAGGTAAGGGTCGTCAGATAATAAATGAATTTCACACAATATTTTGTATGTTATTATATTTTCCCATAATTAATTTTAATTTGAAATAAGCAATGTAGACACCTGCTTCGAGAACAGCTACCTTTACAAATGTTTTATGGCTTTTAAATCTTTCCGAATTATCTTCCAATATTTTTCCTCAGTTTTTCCGGAATAGACGAATTAATATTCTCCGATAATAATATTACTTACAGGGGTGAAATTAAAGAAAGTCAACTATACAAAAGCACCAATTGAATATGAATTAACACCATATGAAATTCTTATGAAAGATATTAGATCTTGCAAGTACAACTTAAGAAAAATAATGGTAAATGGTAATGCACCATCGAGGGTTACCAAAGATGCTCATGCAATCATTTTAGAATTTATTCGGTATGTAGTCAATAATTTAAAATGTATTTTTCAGATTGAAAAACAAGTTTTGATTTATAGTTCTAGGCCGCCGTTAAAAAAGGTGACTGAACGGAAGCTGCCACCACAATCTCAAATACTAACTCCTAGAGAGCAATTGTTGAACTCTATTAAGAAGGGTAGACGGTTGCGCCCTGTACCAATACCAAGGTAGGTACGGAATTTATATTAACATTTCTAAAGTATTACATTCTTTACTGTCTACAATAACAATTTAGATCAAAATGCGTTTCTAAACAAAATTGACAACAAATTAAATTTACATTTAACTTAAAAAATCAGACATTGATAGAATTTTGAAAATCGGAATAGTTTTGCCCATAGCAGACCGTCACGTCTATGGTGACGCTCCCTGTATATCTCTAACATCTAAACGCGTTTTAGAAAATCAACCATGAACAAAGAGCAACAACAACCTCAACAAACACCACCAAAGCCAGCAGCTCGTCGACTAATTAAAGTCGATTTTTCACAATTCGATGATGATATTGACGATGATGTTGATACAGTCGATACCCCAGATTCATCTGAACCAGGTTTATGGGCATCTGAATACCAGGAGATATGCGACGGAACCGCTTTAGACGTATATGATTTGGCAACAAGGGATTGTGGTGGCAGGCGAAATACTTTGGGTAAATAATATTTAAACCAATCATATCAGTAGAAATTTAAATAAACGTGTTGCATTTTTTGCAGGTGTAACCGATACAACGTTAGGTTGTTATTCAGTACCCCAGTCTCGACCAGGATCACGGCAATCGTGCAATAGTACAGAATCGGAATCAGCTATGCCAATGGCGCCGGAAGTTGCGCGCGCTATCCAAGAACAACTTACAGATGCAACTCAGTGGCAACATGACATTTCATTAGATGACCGATTGTCGCTTACTTTGTCTGAAATAGTGCATATAAGAACAGTTTTAACCAAGGCAGAACTGGAAGCACTACCTGTAGAGGGCAGGGTAGGACTTAGTGATAATCACTCAACCAAAACCTAATCGTATGTGTTTCTAGGTAAGACATGATGTGGAAAGTCGAAAAGTATGCTTTCTCTGTCTCAAGACGCGTTTTGGGATATTTGGTCCATGGGGTCAACGCTGTACGTTGTGCAAAAGGACCGTTTGTCAAAAATGTTGCACGAAAATGCATATCCCTATGGAGCATTTCAGTGGAGTACCAGTGGTACTTTTAAGTCCTAGTATTTTGGCTACACCAGAGGATGAAGGTGACCGGAGCAGGTTCGGGACAAAGAAAATAAGTGATGCAAATAGTCCTGATCGATTGGGGTCTAGTATGGAAAGCAGTGTTATCAGTGATCCAGGTACCAGTTCTACATCAGACCGAGCTACTTTATCCCGATTTCGCCCTAGAGCGCAACAGGTGGGTAGAGCAAATCGTGCTGTAGAAAGAATGAAGTCTGGTGCATCCCCAATGGCTGTCTGTCATGATTGCAGAATGATGGTGCTGCAAATCATTAAATCAGCCAATGCAAATCGATCAGCTGTAAGAAATAAAACCTTACAATCGCTCACATTGAATTTATCACCAGTTTATTGAAATTATTAAATAATTTTGTTAATTTAGAACGAAGAAGACAAATCAATTTAAGTAATAAGGGAATGTCGTTTAAATTAAACAATGATTTTGTGGTATTTTTTAATTTATTATTGATGTAGCTGGTGTTTAAACAGACATTCCTGCTTATAAACATTCCATAGTTTATTTCTTAGCTTATACCCACATAATAAAATGGGCATTCACATTCCAGTTAAAAGTGAGAATAGATAGAAAGTGTGATAAATTTCAGTACTTATAAGTGCCGCCCAATTCCCGAAATCATTGCTAATTTCACGATATGTGTAAAGTCAAATTAGTTGCTGGTACAGAATATTTTTGAACTCTGATTGTTTAAACGCTATATTGGATGATATCCTGTGGCGGCTTCTGGCATTTTAATGTGGTGAAGTTATGCTGCTTGGGCAAGATTCTTTTGGTAGGCGCTAAGGTCTTGGTGCAATTGAACGCTGGCATCTATGTTTACATGACGGGCGATAGCCGGCCGTCAGATGGTCATATCTCGTTGTATATTGGGTATATGCCGTAGTCGCAGTGTTGCTGCAAATGCTTTGAGCCCACTTCATCCGCATAAGAATACTGAATACTGTTAAATACGCCACTGCCATTCCTGATTCTAACAATCCTACTGTCGCGTTCGGCGTTTGCCGTGTCCTCTATTGAAGCAGCAAAATTAGGTACTTAGTACGTAGCAGGTGCAATGTACTTTAAATAGTAAAGCGAATCAGAAAAATCCTAGATACGCCCCTGCATTGCAGTAAAACTCTCTAAATGAAAAATTATTAAACAAGGCATTAGTATTTCAAGACAAGCGTGAGGCACATGAGCCGTTTGTGCGTTAGTTGTCTTATAGTCCTCTAAAAAGGCTCAAATATAATGGAAACGTTGACGTTGAATTGTTTTTTGTTTGTTGTTGTTAATTTCTCATGAAATCAAACATATTTTCGGCCAATGATTATTGGCATACTATTAATCCAGCATTTATTTCGGTAATTGGGCAAATTCGGTACATACATATCATAGAAATTAATGTAGGGTAAGTACTTGAAATAAAGGTTTAAAGAGCACAACAATAAAATCCTATGGTATGTATGTCGATGAATCTCACTTAAAAGTACAATTAGGTAATCAAATCGAGTTGTAGAATTGAGTAGAAGAAATTCTTTAATCGCTAGTAAAAGAAATTTATTAATTTACCTTTATATATTATTGAAATGTAAAGAAATAATATATTTTAGCCGCTTTTATTATTTTTAAATTAAATCTTATTTTATCAAGCAATATGCAACCAAGTTCCTTTTAGTTCTTGCCTTAATTTTACTTATAAATTGTTAAAAACCAAATAAAGATTTATTAATAATATATAAGACATAACTGTCAACAAAACGCAAATTTATTATTATTACTAAATAAATAATGGTGAGTTTATACATAGAAATCAACAGAAAGTATAGCATTTTTTCTTTTATAAATTTATTTATTTATTGTTTTGATAACAAGCAGCCTAAATAAATACAAACTGGTAATCAAAATATCGCATCTTTGGGAAATTCCATTAAAATTGAAAAAATAATCCACTTCAAAGTTCTTTCATTGCATTCCCTATCATATTTCACAGTTTAATCTTCTTAGGCCAAGATCAAACTGTGTGGTAAGAGATTAAACTCCACTTGTATATGTTCATAATTGATTTATTTTTTGGGGGTAAAATCTGACCAAGTGTTATAAAATTGGCCGTCTTTTCTATGTTTTCTTCCAAACCCGCTGGCAATGTCCAACGTTTATTAACAGTATATTTCTTCATGTAAACTCACCCTAAAAATAATTTTGACTTAAACATCGGAAATAAAAATATCATAAATTACCGTGAGTAATCTTTTGATTTTGCTGTTAAGTCAAAATGATCATAACTAAAGGTTTTAGCATAGTACAATTCCTTGTTCGCACCTTATAATGTATGTCATTCTACGTACCTACGTATATTAAGTAATAAAAAAAAATGTTCCCCAAATAATAAAATATTTTACCTAATAATAAATCCAAAGTTTAAACCAAAAGACAACAAATTATCGTTAGTGAGATTAAATTTATTTTTTGTTAAGTTATAGATAAATGAATAACTCATATTACTTTACCTGCTCCAAGCTAGTTTAATTTTTACAATAAAAATAATATATTTTGTTTTATTAAATAAATTAAAGATATAACAGAGTTACTGTAATAAATAATATATTAAATAGAAGTAGTAGAAAATTTTATTTTGATAAAAAAATATTCTTTGTAAAATTATTCTATAAATAATAATTTAAATTAAAAACTATGCTGTTGAATGGAAATTTTGTAGTTTTTTTTAATCTTGGGGGCAGTGGCGATAGATTCCTCTTTGATAAATAAAAACTACCTTCATTAATTTATCGCATGCCTTTATTTAACAAAATATACATATTAACAGTCTTACTCTACATCAACCCTGCCCTGAAACGATGTACACGAGACTATTTCATATTTTGCATTGTAGCTTCTAGAAACTGTGACATAATTGGATAAACCGGATCGTAGTTTGTAGAATCTTTCGCTCTAATAACACTTTCATATTTTTGCAAAGCACCCGCAGCTAAATCTAATCTGTCAGATTCAGATGGATGTTCATCCAGCCACGATGAAAGTTTTGGTAATGACCAACCTAAAGAAAAATTCTACATTTAAATTCTGACCCGATTTGATACTATACGTTCAGTCCCTCATGGTCCTGACCGAATTTACTATACTACACTCTTGAGGAATATTATCCCATTCTGCAAGGGCGATAGGGACAAGAGTGGTAGGAAACCTTGTCAACTCTTCTCCTATTACTCTGTCTCTTCAATATGGTCCAATGGATCTTCAAATTAAGGTAATCGTGACCATACTGTATACGGTCTGCTGTTGAACTTTCCCGAATTACATTCCTAAAGGTTCTTGAAGCTGAAGTTAATTACTAGAGGTAAACTGTACTAAAACGTCGTTCGAAGTTGTAGTTCTCCTATTGTTTTTCATCTCATAAAATGTTGCATGAATTTTCTGGATGAATTGGTCCCTATTATATTAGGCTTTCCCATTGTTTAGGTAGTGAGAAAGTCAAGATGGATCGCGATGGATTCACAACCACCGATCGATTTGGATATTTTTCATGGATGAAATTAATAACACCTCTTCCATAATGGTTGAATTGAAGATCAAAGTCCTCATGTAGTAGAGGTAGATCTTTCGCCATAAAACTCCTTGTACTGTTGGTAATGATAGGGATGACACCGTTTTCTCGCAAAGTGTCTTGGACCCTTAATTTTTCCAGTAACAGTACAGAAATTTTTCTCGCACTCGTACCAGGATCATTTTCAATAACTTCAAGCACTTCTTCGGCATTATATAAGTTTTCTTTCATAAGTCGGTTTTGAGGGAATCAAGGAAAAGGAAATAAAGTTAAGCCATATAATCATACACGAAATATTTTGGATGTCGTAAGACTTTTTTACAGCGATCTTACCAGTATTTTGATGTGGACTAGCCAATTCTGAATCAGCAAAGGAAAATAACATCAAAAGTATTGTACTGCTAGGTACCGAACTACCCGCCACCTGTCCTGCGACTATTTGCTCTGGTGACAATACCACTAGTGATGCCATTGATTTTAATAATCTGTATGGTCTGCCTAGATCAGGTAAGTGTGGACATATCACTTTTAGAGCTAGCTCTAACTGGTGATAGTCATTTTGCAAACGCATACGACCTCCTTGTGATATTGGACGTAAAAGGGCTGAATGGCGTACGAATAGCTCAATGGTACGAAGAGCTATTTCATTGCATCTATCAATAAATAAAACATTAATATACTACATATTACAGAAGAAAGTTGTATAGCTATTTACCTTTCCGTCAAAACCACTTTGTTATCAAAACCGGCCAAATAAGTATTAAAAACCCTTGTTATAAACTGTGTAAGTTCCCTCATATATGGACTACTACTAGTACTTTTCCCACTGACAGGTACCGGTAACTTATTCCAATCCGATTCTAAATGTATCGTCACTATAATAGTTTCTATAACTGAATTTGTGGAAACTAAAAGTTCACAAAATCACAATTATTGTTCTAAACTTAGATATCTACTGGTTTTACCAATCAGTGGTTCCATAATAGAAGACGTTAAATTTTCAAGTGCTTGAATCCCTTCATGTACAACTTTCACACATCCTTCAGATAAACTTTCTTTCATATTCGATAGCATTCGTTGTATTTGACTTTGGAAATAATATAGAGAATTTGCAAGTTGTAGATTGGTTTGTTGGCCACTATTAGGAACTCCAGCTAAGGATTAAGTACATTGGAGTCAACTTAATGTCGAGCAGTTAAACAGGAAAAGTAATTGTTTTAATATTTTTGTGGCAGATTTTAGATAATTCCTCTTAATCATTGTCAAGCAGTGAATACACAAGAAGAAGTACTAGTAATAAATACTACTACATTTGTTTTCGTTAATTCAAAGATATTCAATGATTAATAATATGAAATATAGTCCACAATTTGCTGAGAAAATATTAATACGATTCATGTCCAATAACGTATTTTGCAAAAAATATATATTTAACACATAATAAAGAGAGTTTCTATTGTATTGTATTACCTATCACTTGAGCTGCATCGGATCCAGTTTCCATAAGTTGTTCCGTTTTAACTGCAAACATTTTCACACTTTTTCCAACATTTTTCGCTACAAGTTCATTTAAATGCTCCTCCACAATTGCCACACTTAATTCACTAAAAACGCGTTGTTAAAATATAACCTTGGACTATATATCCAACATTAAATTTAATTCTATGTGTTTAAGAAGTTGACATGAACAAAAAACTGATTAAGTGCAGTATAACTTCGTTGTTCGGTCTGCATAAACCCCTGGCCAGACAAATAGCCATTTTTGCAGAGACCACTGAACAAGTGTTCTGCTTTAACACACGACGAGGCAAGGGAATTGGGCCCCAGAGAGATCAACTTCATGAAAAGTTGGATGCAACTCGGCGATTAGAGTAACTCACCAAAGATTTCTTCAGGTCGAAATGAAGAGAGGCTAAAGGACCTAAACGACTCCAGCAAGTCTTGACGTATGCAAAAAATCGATTATATTAAGATACAGGAAGTTTTATATAACGCAAGAAGTTGAACAAAGGTCGCGACAGCCTCAGAGCCCTAATCTAACTGCCGCGAAGTTCATTGATTTTTAATTACCTGGATAAAACCCTAACAATCGGATCAATATCATCATGAGTCAAATTCTTAGAATCCTTATTAAATACAGCTTGTACAGAATCCAGCATGCGTGTCAAACATTTGGATAGGTATGCATTCTCCATTTTATTTAACACGTTACATCTAAAATTATTAATTATTAACAAATACCTATACGTTTTTTGCCACAATAATAGAAAACATACTCAAAAGTAAAGTGTTCATATTTCAACTTTGTGATCATGTCATCGTAGTTTTTCAAAAGTTTAGGATAGTCCTCTTCCAACATTTGCTGTACAGCCGATGAACTTTGTTTTATAGTTTCATGTAAAATTTCACCGAAACTTTTCCAGAAACGCATTGCTATTGTGATATCAACATTATGCAGATGCATACTGTTTAATATTGTTTGTAAATATTTTACCTTAAAAGTATACAATACACTGTTAATCTTTTGCTCCGAATTTACAGTCAAATTTACATAAAACGGAACCGACTTAGGATTGTAACTACAATACACGTATTGAAAAACTCGTACCTCTTCACCAAAACACTTTTAAATCTCCCGCGTTTAAGAATACAATCGATTTCAAGACAAATCTCCACTCAAAATTACCTATATATGATTTATTATAATGCAATCCTAAGTGGCAGTTTCTATAGTTTACTTAATTTGAAAAATTTGCAACTAACTTGTTTGCATATCTGAAAAATATCTTCAGTAAATGCCTTTTCAAGTTCGTTCCATACTTTACTTCTAAAGCCCTGCGTCGAAGAAAGATTAATACGACCTGGTACAGACGATTTATGTTTAATAACTGCATTACTAGGATGGTTCACATCCAAAGCACTCCTCAATATCTCCCGACACTCGTTCAAGTTTTGCTTGAGAAATTCGTCTAAAGTTGCGTTAATAGTACCAAGATTAATAAATATCTGTAAATTATGGTACAATCAATATTTAATTCAACGTGTACAATGTGGAATTTTACCTGTAATGCAGTAGAAGTTTGTGTTTCATTCTCATTCACAATACCTTGATTTAGAGAACCGTTTGCTAAGTTGAGAACTTTCTGTTGTTGCGATCTTACGTTTCTAAGTTCGGATGTGACCGCGTCAATATCTGCTAGATCGGTATCAAGAGCCAACTGCTCTATTTATATAAAAAAAAAACAAAACACATTCAACGGTAAAATTTTCATACTTTGTGGTATAGTCGAAATAGTATATACCTAATTCTTGGAGAATTGTAGCTTTGTGCACGGCATCATTAGTATTAGACAGTCGTTTGCTTAACTGTTGAACCCTATTCACTTGCCGTAAAATATGACTAGCATTATGTAAACGCTGTAAGACCTTTGTATGTGTTTCTAATGCATTGTACGGTGCAGTAATCTAAAAGGTTTAAATTAAATTATATCTAGAGTATATTCGAGGTAGTCTTACGTACATTAGCTTTTAGTCTCTCGGCATTAGCAAACAGGTTTTGTATATGTGTATTCATTACATTTAAAACATCCTCCAATTTAGTGGCATTATTCGCCTGACTCAATAAATCATCGTGATTTTCTAATACTTGTTTATTCAATTCATGACTGAGCAATTCAATACCTTCACCCAATTTTTTAACTTGTTCAGTAACCGATAGTGACTGATCCAGGACTGTTTTGGTATCAGTGTTTAGAAAGAATTTATAAAAATCTACAAGTATAATCTAAATATTATTTTATTTAATACGTTTATAGTGCGACATAAAACCATTATTTTCGATTTGTCTCATTACATTATCTTCCATTTTTGTGTAGTTTTATTAGTACTAGTACTATTTAAAACAACGTAAACAATTTAACATAACCACAATTTTTTTAACACTTTATCTTCAAATTTCATTTCCACTTTTTTGTATGGCCTCATCACAGAACAACACAATACAGAAGCACACTTAGAGGACAATATTTAACATCGCATGCGTAAAAATAAGAGAGAGTTAAATTTAGTATTTCAATACCAGTTCAACTGAGCTGATACATTATTAGTTTTTATCGGAAAAATGGGATATTTTAAGCCTCTGCGTGGAGCGATGGATCTATTTAGACAGTTCCAACACTTTAAATATAAAGACAATGGTTAAATCATATACATAAACACATACGAGCTTTCCATTAAGTACTTATAGAATTGATACTATAATTTGTGGCAGCACTTAATTAGCAACAACCTAACTTGACACATTGAAAAAAGGAGAATAAATTTATTCTAACCTCTAAATCTAAGCCCATGAAACTTACCTATAAAAAGTAGAAGATAACCATAAACCATAGCGTATTATCTGAAAAATCTTGGTAAGTTAAAATTCATTTCTAAAAAAACCTCAGGACCTTAGTTTTCTATATAATCTAAGTTCCTATAAAAATTTCAAATAAATTTTCTTAAAAAATGACCAAAGGAGATCGTTTAAACTATGAAAACAAATTAATTTTGGCACCAATGGTACGAGTTGGAACTTTACCCATGAGACTTTTAGCTTTAGATTATGGAGCTGATATAGTTTATACAGAAGAATTAATCGACTGGAAATTAATGAAATCTGTTAGACGAGAAAATGGTATATAACCTCCCTATAAAGTGAAAATTTAGATATTTATAAATCTGAATTATTTTTTTAGATGTTTTGGGTACAGTTGATTTCATAGATAAATCAGACGGAACAGTGATTTTTCGTACATGTAAAAAAGAAAAAACCAAAGTTGTTGTTCAGATAGGAACTTGTGATGCTGAAAGGGCACTTAAGGTGGCCAAATTAATGTAAAATATTACACAAAATTCACCTAATCAGTTAATAACCAATTTTTTTTTTAGTGAAAACGACATTGCTGGTATTGATATAAACATGGGTTGTCCTAAAGAATTTTCGATAAAAGGAGGCATGGGAGCAGCTTTACTAACTCAACCGGAAAACGCTAAATTAATTCTAAATACACTAGTACAAAACACAATCATTCCAGTAACATGTAAAATAAGGGTATTTGAAAGTATCGAGGATACAATACAATTAGCTAAAGAACTTGTTTCAACAGGAATATCTGCTATAGCTGTTCACGGTAGGACTAAATCCGAACGGCCTCAACATCCAAATAGAAATCATGTTATTAGGACTATAGCTGATAGTGTTAATATACCGGTTATAGCCAAGTAAATAGTTTATTTTTCTTTAGTATAGTTTTAATTTAAAACAGCAATCATACTATTAAGTAAAATGCTGAAGATTTTATATTCATTTTTAGCGGCGGCTCAAGAGAAATAGATAAACATAGAGACATCTATACATTCAAAGAACAATGCGGTGCAAGTAGTATCATGATCGCAAGAGCTGCTCAAGGTAACTGTTCAATATTCCGGAAAAATGGTTTAAAAGATTTGGACGACGTTATCATAGATTATTTAAAATATGCTGTTGACTATGATAATTCACCTAGTAATACCAAATATTGTGTACAAAATATGCTTAAAGAGCTACAAGAAACCCCAAGGGGGAAGAAATTTTTGGAATGTCAGACTTTGGAGCAAATATGGTAAGAAGAACCGCTATCTTATACCCTCGGAAATGTTTAATATGTTATTTTGAATTTATTTACAGTGCAATATGGGGTTTGGGAGAATACTGTAGACAAAAATACAACGAATATCAGTCAAAAGGTATATTAGGTAGACGTGAAGTCGCACCAGATATGTTTGAGCCAAAACCGAAAAAATTAAAAACAGACAACACTGATGATAATATAATCAAAATTAAATGTGCCTTTATACGTGTAAACTATGCGGAGGACAGTGATTTACCAAAGTCGAAATTAATTAATTATTGTAATAAAAACCATTTTAAGAAACCTGTATACAAAGTGATAAATGAAGACAAACTGTTTAGGGCTATTGTGACGCTAAATGGGAAGGAATATACTTCAACTTACTGGTAAGATCAATCAAATAGGTACATTTTAATAAAAGGATGCTACAAAGCGTAATAATTTAACTCGAATGATCATGAAACGTTGCCCTATTATATTTTCTTTTTTATTATTATTACATTTTTATTCGTACGACATAACTTTTCCATGACGAATCAGAACAAACTTGCTAAATTGTTGGTCCGTCAATGTCAAACAGAACTGCGTGTAGGCGGAGTGGGGCAAATAGTTTCTCAGTAGTATTTATTCTCTTAAATTTATGTAATATCATTATTATAAATTTATTTTAGGGAGAAAAACAAGCGGTTTGCCGAACAAGGTGCAGCACTGGCATGTTGTTGTGATTTAAACTTAATAGATAGATCAGTCCTAATTGACAACGGCAGTTTACTAGAATAAACAAACTGATTATATACCTATCAATTTGTAACTATAAATAAATCAAAAATATGTAAATGTTACATAAGAAATATACCAACGAATAAAGTTTCTAAGTGTTAATATGAGTGACTTACCATTAATGAGTACACATATACCAGGAGAAGGCTTGCATTATGGACGCACTGTCAGTTTTAGTTCTCAATATTGAACCTTTTCAAAAACAGTTCCACCTAAGCTTAAAGTAATGTTTCACTGAAAAGGCGATACAACATTTAAAACACTGAACACTGTTTTAAGTAACTAGTGGAAGCAATCAATTCATACGCCATATAAATATGAATCTCCACATTATATCTAACTCTCTGAGGTTTTTGAATGTATATATATGGCTTTGGATTTTTATTAGGTATTATTCATAACGTTGAATTAATTTGAATACCTAAGTTAGGGTGTTAACACTAGTGAACACTCGCGCCGTACATATTTTTAAATTGTTAGAATATTTTTAAAATCTAGAAATTTCTGAAATTAATACACGCCATACTTTTTTAAACTAGAAAATTCAATTGTTTCACACATAGGTAACGCTATTTTTTTAAAATTTTGTAAACTTTGAAGTTGGAATGCCGCGCAAGTGCAATAGTGGAATTTACTCGTCTGACGCTAGCTGCGGGAAAAAGACAAAATTGATATGATTTTAAAAAATCTTTTAAGTATTCATAAAAACAAGAGCAAAAGAAATATATATTTATAATTATATTATTATAGTCTCTATATTGCAAATTTCCTTTTATGCCAAATATCACATAAAACTTACTTTATAGGTTTATACTAACTTTTGACAACTCAAATCAGTTGGCCTGATGTGACATGATCACCTGTCACTCATCTCACTTGTATATATCAGAGATATAGATATATCTCTGGCATAATATATATCAAAATATATCATTGGCTATAATAAAGCATTTTGAGGCTAAACTTCTCACTTAACATCATCAATCAAATTTATAAAAGCAACCTACATTTGAGAAAGGTGAGTGAAATTTGCTGATATTTGCAGGCGAGTCTAGTAAATATCCTGACAGTTCTGTGATGTGGGTACATCAAAGACAAAATAAACTAAGGATAAAATTTTGTATAATACAAACACATTTTTAATACCTTCATCCTGCTTTCAATTCTAAATGTCCAAATAGCATTGGCCAGTGAAAGAGTTAGAAAGAAGAAGAAACAAACAAACATAACCTATACGTTATACGTCAAAATAAAAGAAAACATTTAACCCCAAAACAATGGTATGTTTTGTGCATTTAACATTAGTTTTAACTCGAAGCATCATCAAAATCAAAATTTTTGGTAGACAATGACTAAAGTATATCCTATAGACTGGGACATTGACCAATATAAAGATGAAACAGAACCGGAACAGCATTGGGAATTACGGAAAGAATTTATGAAAGCCCATAAAGGCAAATTTTCAGAAGAGTATCTTGTAGCACTGGCTAGAACATTTGCTAACATCGAATTCATGGGATGCAGGTAAAATAATACGTGCCTATTTGTTGTATTTTTTAATCGTTAATAATGTATTTTTGTAGTTATCCAGCAGAAGTGATGATAAAGATAGCTGAACTATCAAAAGACGTTGCCGATACATATAGAGAATCTAAAAAGACTAAACTGCAACGGACGTTTGTCTCTGCATCCAATGCAGCAGAAAACAAGATAAGTAAGATACTTAATTTTGATTTGAACATTTCCAAATTAAATTTATATTTAAATACCAAAAGATTTTTGTCTTCAACATTGCACTAGACAATATAAGAGTGCGTGGTGCAAGATCTTATTTTTTCAAGAGTACACAAGCTTACCATGTGTACTTTGAATATGATCGTCTACTGTTGCCTTAAAGCGCAATTTTTAAGATATTCATTTTTTACAGAAAAACGACACACCGATCCAGGAGTCTACAATGCAAACCAGCAACCAAATAAATCCTCAAATCGATAGGAATAAAATTAATTTATTACAATAATTTAAGATTTCATGTAGTGTTATTTTTTACCAGATTTATTTATAAATATAAAACTATATAAACATAATAAAGCTATTAATTTAATAAAACACAATGTTGAATGAAAAAACATTGTTCACTTGCTGTTAGTGGAAACATTACTACTATGCAATGCCTCAATGGACATACTGAGTTGTTCCAATCTTTGTATTAATTGACTCATAGTATTTTGAGAATTCTTTAAGCTGTCATCGTTCAGAGACGGTACTGTCGCAGCCCCACCAAGATCGAAATGTAACTTTGCCAGTTTCTCTTGCTGCTCCCTTATGTTCGTCATCTGTTCCATTGTACAACCGCTACTAAATGCCCGTAATTTTCCCGAGTGGAAATCGGCTAATAGTCCTAATAAGGCTCTTTCCATATGACGCACGTCCGGCACTTGGGAGATAAAAGAATGGTGGTGGATATCTGTTTTAGAAGATTCTACGCATGCATGTGGCAAACATAAAAATAAAATAATGATCAATGCTAATAAAAAATAATTAAAAGCGTGGTAAAAATAAAAAGCAGTAGTAAGTTAAGGGTATGTAAATAATTAAAGCTTCTGGGACCGATTTGATTGTCAAATTTAATATTTCTTGAGACATGAAAATTACTTCCACACCCTTAAAACAAAAAGCATTCCGATCTAGGTAAATATTGAGTGACAAATTGGAATACGAACTCGTATAGAGAGTCAAACTACTTCAAGCCTTTACCTTTATGCATATTTCTAGGTCTGGAAGCACTAGCTTTAATCGGCTCTCGTCCAATTTTACGTTCATTTATAAATGTTAATTTAGTGCTAGCTTGTGCTAATTTATCTTTACCATGTGAGCGTGTAACGGAGCTATGGCTTGTATTTCCCGATGATGAAAACTAAAACAAACAGTAGTAAATATGATACTTTCTTAAAAAAAAATACAGTAATTTTAGTGGGAGTCTATTTACTACTTTATTGCTTCTTATAGGCGATAAAACTTTTTCTCCCGGAATCTCTTCTTGAATTGTACTATCATCGTTATCTAAATCACTTGAGACTAATTGCTGAAGCTCTGATGTTTCGCCCCTTGATTCCATTATAATTAAAGATACAGTTTTAATGATTTACAAGTCTAATTTTATTAGTATTTCTGAAAATTAACGATGTAATTAGTGATGTGATCAATATCCCATATTTAAAACAATTAATTTATTTGTTTATATTTTTAATTAGGGTTCGGAGTTCGGAGAGGTTTTGTCGGGGTTGACGTTTGTCATGTCAGATAATAACTGTCAATTACTAATGAAATTCGCAGGAGACCAACACAGAAGAAGAAGCTATGAATTAAAAAATAAATCTTTTACGGTATATTATTATCATGATTTTTAGAAGGACAATGATGTTATCATTGTCTTTAAAAAGACAATGATATTATGTAACTCGTATAATCAGTAGTCAGTCACCCAGTATGCTGAATTTGAATAAAAAACTGTTTTTATTGAAGGACGCCAAACCGTAGTGTGCGAGGGGCAATAGCATTTAGAATTCTCTTATTCTTCTTTTGTAGACTAAAAAGTTGTTAAGACTCCTGACTGATTTAGGTTAACTAAAAAGTGAACGTCAATCTCCAAATATTTATTTTGAAAATAAACAGAATAGTATTTATTTAATATTTTAGAATTACTATCAGTTACCAAATATTATTAGTTTCCGATCCAATATATCGTAAACAAAATTCTTGTGTCCCGTTATGGTAGAAATTTATAATCAGTGTCAGCCGTTGTTACGCGATTTAAAAACCACTGTCGAGGGACTATTTGTAGCTCAAGTAGCTAATGTTTTATCAATTTATGGAGGCTTAAATAGACTTCATAGTGTCTTAGAGAAAATATTTCAGCACGGCTCTAAAGAGGTACTTCATAAGTCGTTATAATACAATAAATACAATTTGCAAACAAACTTTGTTAATTTTTAGGGCGCAACCTTCTATAATTTCATTCAAGGTCTCGAATGGTTGCAACCTGAAACCACGAATTCCTGCGTTTCAGTTGATTGCGAATACAAATCACATATTCCGTCCCATCTGAAAGAAAACAAATCATCAATATGGCTGTATAGGAGTCTTGAAAACCATTCATTGTCACAAAAACTCTCATGGCTTTTATCAGACAATACACATATAAAATCGTCGTATCATCCATACGCATTTCTATGCCAAGAAAATTACGCAGAAGGTGCTCTTATATGTTTAAGAGCAGTCGAAAGAAACCAACCAAGTCTGTTATCAGAAATTAACCCATATTTGTTACTACCTAAAGAAATCGCTACAAGTAAAGCACATAGAAGGTATAGTTCGTTTCCAGATAAACATTTGCGAATTTGTAAGTCAATAAATGCATCTCAGGATTTGAAAGCATGTGAAGCAGTGGAACCAAAGGCTCAAATTAGAGTTACGGGTAAATTAAAGCCTTGGAGTAGTATGCCGAGTTTAACGAACGATCGGGTTCCGATGAATAAAAGCAAAATACGTTTATATTCGCTTAGTAAAACGTTACCTTCAACTCCAGTTAATAATAAAAAGATATCTCCTAGTTTACTTCACGTTGATTATAAGAAATTGAAACAAACCACGAGAAAAATTGTTAGCAAAAAGAAAGTTATAATAGATTGTCATAAAATAGTAGAGCACACTCCACCTCTCAGTAGTTCACAAAGTAGTGGGACTGTATTTGATGACACTATTACACAAATCGATAATAAAGCACAACATATGACGCATTCACCGTACAGCTTTCTACCGATGTCAGGTGAAAAGGATTATGCTAGACAACCAAAGAAGACGTTTATAGAAGATGGTATGACGACACTACCGATTGCCACCGGTTATTTCCCTAAGCCCTCTAAAGGACAGAGTTTGACATCGTTTCTGAGTTCGCATAAATTTGCACATATTAATGCGGAGTTGGACAGAGAAAATGCACATTTTCGTATATCAGAAGCGATCATATCAGCTGTGGAACAATTGAAATGTAAGCGTGACTTCAAATTGACGGATGAGGAACAATTGGACGAAAGCGATCCGGAAATTTTGGATCTGAAACAGAGGATTAGAATACGGAGGCGGGAGAAAATTGTAGAGAAACAGAGAAGGCAGTGGACCGCCTCTATGCTTAGCGATGGTAGAACTGATAGTAAGTTTAGAAGTCCTAAGATATTTTATACGAGGTGTGTTCAATAAATCGAGAACTTATGCCAATTGTTCATTCAATTTCCAAAGCCCTTGAAGCGATGCGCTTTTATTGTTATCGTAGCTTGTTAAACAATGGGTCTTTAAGGTTATCTTGTTTTTTGAGACAAAAGTCACACCGGGCCACGTCTGGCGAATATGGAGGCTGCATCATAAATCTGGGCGTCAGAATCAAAGAACACAGTAAGCATAACCTTCACAATCTTGGCGTTTCAGAACACGATTGAGCCTTATAGTTTCTACATCTTCTACTCCAACTGTCATTCGCTGCTGTTCTTGTTTGAAAGTAGCAGCAGTTTTGCTTGTTTACGTGACCGTTTAGGTAACAGTTCGTTGGAAGCGTATTTCATTTGTAAATATCAGTCCGTATCGTTTATTTTTGTGAACTAACTGCACGTAAAGATTTTGTTTTGGAATTGAGATATTGTTTTTGGCAGCTGCTACCTCAGTCAGTCCCTGGTCAACACCGCCTGAATCTCTTCGTTCTGACTGCATCAGCTCTGACGACGCTGACGATCTTGACCTGGATCAAGCGTGCGGTGGAATAAGCGAACGTCACGGACTGTCAATGTCAATGGCCTCATTGTATTCGGAAGCAGATATATTAAGAAAACCACGTGGGGCTCCTGATGGAGCTTCAGCAGATGTTTTGTCTGCAGAGGGCGTTGCTTTGTCATTAATCAGCAAATTCAATCAGAAGCATTTACCAAGGTATACGTTCACTATTTTATTTTGACTTACGTCTTGATTGTGAATGTTGTGTGTATTTAGGGCTTCCGATTTAGAATGGCTCGTATCGGAAGAGGATGCCCCACAGGCTTTGTTGCCGTTACCAAAGAGTTGGCCAGTTAGTCCAGATGATGCAGAGGAACCTCCAACACCTTTGAGAGGTACACAGGAATGGGCGCCTCCGAGACCACAAATTATATTTACACTGCATCCTCAACCAATGTAAGTATGTAGACTGAAACAAATTAAGTTTGATCCAGGTGTTAATTGTATAAAAATAATTTAATTTGTCAGTGGCTTACCATTAAACTTTACTCAAAATTGTGAAAAGAAGTATTTTTTATGACCTCTAATTTTAAAATTTTCAAAAAACCAATTTTAAACAATATTGGTGTTACCATTTTATTTTATATAGGCGAAAAACGTGGATGGGACGTCAAAATTACCGATGTGCTGGATGTAGTATGAAGGTAGAGGCACAGTACGCTTCAAAGTTCCGTTATTGTCACTATTTGGGCAAATACTTTTGTACTGGATGTCATAAAAACCAAGTTGCATTGATACCAGGGAGGATTCTACAGAAATGGGACTTCACAAGGTTTGTTATTGTTTATTCCAATTTTGCCAAAGATTTCAGGACAATCAGCATTCCCATGCAGTATGTTATATAAAATCTGAACTCCAAGCTTCTCATACCAAACCTATTAGGTTAAATATAATACTGAATGCGCCTCTGCGGGGTAGGAAAGATAGTTCTGAATCAAAAAGAAGTCCTGATTCCGTCATTGTAGAAGCTCGAGCATCCTGAGTGCTATGAATGGTATATGATTAGTCAAGAGTTGGTAAATCTTTGTAAACCACATCCAGTTGTCCACCATTGTCGAACACCTCAGAAATCATTTGCGACAGCACAGAAAGATTGGTCGTAGTAGTCGGTAGTTTTCAAAGCTCTATAATCAGTTTTAAAAATAGGGATTATCTTTGCCTTCTCCCAACGTTCCGTCCTTAACCAAAAAAGAGGGAATACCATACGGACCCAATGTCTTCTCTTCTAATTTACATACACATCACTAAGAATTCGTGATTTCCATTGGTTAAATTTAGGTTAATGGTGTGAGATGAAATAGCTGAGATAATCTCGAACTTTCTGCTATAAACCTGATTCCCTTTTTAAAAATTGGTACTTCTGTGTCCGTTTAGGCATTGTAATGGTAATTAATTTTTCAGGTACCCCGTTTCGACGTTCTCATATAGATTACTGGAACAAATGTATACTGATCCACTATTTCGAATATTTGACTTGAATAAATCGATAGGAAAACTGTCGAAAAATATATTGTTTTGTAAAAAATATAGATTGGGTTTGAGTTATCTGAAGGAATATATTTGCACATGCAGATTTGCTGAAGGGTAAGTATTTTTTATTTGTTTATAGTTTTTAAAAACAGTATGTCTTTAAG
The DNA here is from genome assembly GCA_911728435.2 of Apoderus coryli. Lineage (NCBI taxonomy): Eukaryota > Metazoa > Arthropoda > Insecta > Coleoptera > Attelabidae > Apoderus > Apoderus coryli. The sequence continues at coordinate 7,336,279 of OU452212.1, forward strand.
ACTACTACGTTATTGTAGGTCAAACACACTTTTCTGTCTCCTTCTTTAGAAGCAAAAGTCTCGTTATTTTGTAGCCACATTTTGTATTAATGGTTCTGAAGAGGATTACTAATTTTTTAGACCGAAAACTAAACTTATAATACTAAGAATAATAAGTAACGTTTCTATTTTTAACTTGTAGGATTCAAGAACAATTAGAACACGAAATACCGTCATATGCTCTCTCTGATCCAGAAATTTATTCTCTGGAAGATTTAGTTAATATAAAAAATGGGGAAATGAAGAAAAAATTACGTTTTTTAGTTGATGTTTGTTGCAGGCATACGTCAGAATGCACGGTAAGAAAACTTGAATATGATCTTTCGCGATAGACATTATGTTTTCTTTTGACATAGAATGACACTATTGACGGTAACAATGTTATCAAATGAGCATGTCCTGTCAACTGTTGACAATAACCTTTCCTGATTCCAAGATGAGCGCGCAGGAACTTTTGCATTGCTGTTATTCCTATCCCAAAGGGCATAATTCTGTCCATCGAAAGGTTATTCTCCTTATCTGTGGAACAACAGCATCTATCAATATATTTCGGGGATAGGCATTTAAATTATGCTGCAAAGCAGCCAAAACTGTGTTTGTCTGGCATAATGACGAATTATTAGGACGTATTTTTAAATTTCAGCTATGCCTTGCCCGTGGCTTCATGTGTGAAGTATGTAAAGATGACGAGATCATATTCCCCTGGCAAATGAAAAATGTGTCTAGATGCGAGAAATGTTTCACATGTTACCATATAAAATGTTGGGACAATACGAAGGACTGTTTGAAGTGTGCTAGAATTAGTAGACGTAAGGAAAGTATAAATAAATAGTGGTGATATTGACCAATTATAATTGTTGTATATTTACATATTGTATATCATTGTTGGGATTTTATTTTTTATACTAATATTTATGCAATAAAGTTATAGAAAATTATATCAAGTTTTGTTATGGAAAGCGTCTGGAACTTATCAACATGAGATCTTCCGCAAGTATTAAGTATAGAGTTCACTGCCAAAGATAAACGAACTGAGTGAGACTGAAATCGAACAGAACGCCGCCCCGGCTAACTTTCTTTTAAATTTTTAAACCGCCCGTCTCTACGTGACGTTTCAACGAATTATAATTGGTCAAACCCCAAGCGGCAAAAGCTGAAACTTGACGATCCCTAGCGTAACGTCAAGTGTCAGACGGCAGCGGCGTTCTAATTGGTTGCGTTCATCAGATCAAAGCACTTTTTGGGCATGAAGAGCTCAAGAACATAACATCACCTAATTTATTTGATATTTAACTTTGACAATGTTGACAGAAATGACAGATTCCATCGCTAGATAGGTAGCGCAGCGTATTTGAAATCTGATGGAAAAAATGGCGACCATTACCAAAACGGTCACAATTGATCAGTTGACAAAACACGCGTTCAGGATCGCTATGTTGTGATGAACGCGACCGTAGTGTTAGAGTTAAGCCTTTATTTCTAACAGGAAACTCGAATAATGTCAACGTGAATTTTTAAACAGTGGCGTAGCAGTTACTTTTGGTAGGTTTCTTTAGGGAAATAGCGGTAATTGATACACATTTCTTTTATTAACATAAGAATCTTTATTGATCTTATAAATTATTGAATTACTTATTTACAAAATGAGGTACTTTTTATTTCTTACACAAAACGATCAAAAATGTCTAATATAGTTATTATTCGTAGCAAATTACATACTAATAATTGATTGCGGTATTCAACGTATCTGCTAAGATAATAATATTAATTGGAAAATAAGTTTTACCACTATACCAAACACTTTTTGTTGTGTTAAAGGTTCTTTCTACTCATGATTACCACATTTAATTCATTACATCAATTTTTGTGAAACCTTTAAATCACGCAGTCCCATTTAACGTTCTTATTGATCAAATTCACTTTAATTTTAAATAGAAACACACATTATTAGATCAAGCGTATATGTTCGGTGGGGTTGGGCCTTTTCTGGTCCCATAACCTCCACACCGCTATCACTAATCTCTAAATCAAAAAAGTTTCTGACTCAATTTAAACCTCCAAATTGTCTTTATTTCACAAATTGAACCGAGAACAAGATTTTATTTTTCCTCTTTGATAACTTTGTCTCAAACGACATCTTTTAAAATACGTTCGAATGACGACGCAAACATTTTACAATTTTAAACTTAACATTACAGTCAGTTTTACAATTATTAAGCGAAGTCCGGGTTAATAGAAATTTACTACAACTTTTGTAAAACACAAATTACCTACATAAATACATTACAAACAAAAATGCAACTACTTCGGACATATTTCAATTTTTTTTTATAATTCTTTGTGTTGTATAGTCTTAAAAACAAATACAAAATATTACACACAAATAATATGTATATAAAAATGATGTATAAAAATATTATGTATAACATTCAAAATAATAATTAAAATAAGCGCAAAAAATTTAAAATTAATTTAAAATCAACAGTTAGTAAGTTTTAGAGATCGTCATCTTTGATTAATGGCGTTTTCGCCACTTCATAGAATATTTTGTGTGAGTATTTGTTTCTTACTGTCATTAGTTGTGATTTCACTGGTTTGTGGAGATTTGCATTCAAGAGATATACTGCACTTTTAATTTCTTCTAATTTGTATCCTGGAAATGTTTAAAACTGTGATTATTTTCCTTTATTAACATCATAAAGTAAAATGTCCAATTAAGTGCGCTTCTTTTAACGTCTATATTCCTTTAGGACTTTTATATTCTTCAAAATAATGACCATGGAATTCAAACTTAATTGTAGAAGTTTTAAAAGTCTAACTGCTTTTGAACTATTAACGTAGAGGATTTAAAAATAATACCATACACCTAAAACTAACTCTTCTTCTCATACATGGGTATAAGACAGTTTGTTTTATAAACCACGTAGTTGAGCTTGGATATAAGAATTTTGAAAAGAAATAACGTCATGCAATTTAAATGATTCACAGTACTTGACCTTCCCTCTCATTTTCCAATTAATTTGGTTAGATATACCACGCTTTAAAAGTACCTCGTATGGGGCAGCGCTCACTGGAAGTGTTCGAGAAAGAAGACCAACCATATATATGGACCCAACGTAACAGGGACAGAAGACAGTTATGAAGTGAACGGACAATAGTTGAGAACAGTTTTGTGACATCAAGCAGAATCCGGAAGTTGGCGAAGTATTGGAAATTCATCATAAGGAACCTGAAGGGTAAAGGAAGATTTTCTACCTAGTGACGAAGGAGCATTCACTTCAAAAACCCACCTACTATCGTATTTGGACTGCTTTGACTAATTTACGAGAAGCCCTACTGAGACAGAACATCTCAAAAGTCGCGATTCCGAAAATTGCATGCAGTTTGGATGGTCAGGATTGGCGAATAATCAAGAATATGTTAGAGATCCTGTTAAGATTTACAGGAATCGAAATCTTGGTATGTGCCTGAAATCCTGGAAGAAATCCCGCAGAGAAAAGCGTTAGCTGCTATTTCCATCGCTTCTCAAGATGCTATAAGGCAGGCGACTATAAAAATCGCCACCAACCAAGTATCACGTTTCGGGACGAAACGTCTTTAAGACGGGGGCAACGTGACGAATATACAAACATCCTCAACGCTTAGCGATAAATAATCATACATCAGGCAACACCGCGTTCGCTATACTATAGTAATCAGGTGATATATTGTCGAGGCTTGCGAATCAACTAAACGGGAGGCGACTCTGTACGCTGTGTTAATTTGGTAGGATGTGCTTCGCTTACCGTATGGATCGAGAATGGACGTACGCGCCCCAGAATGTTGTAGAACAAACGATTATTCACTGGAAGTGCTCGAGAAAGGAGGCCAACCATATATATAGGCAACGTAACAGGGACAGTAGAAAAGAAGCTTAGTTATATATATATCGAATTATATGGTGTTTAAGAAGCTTTTATATATTCTCTAAAATTGACAGCAAGAATAAGAAAACACTATTTCTAAATCTTGGGTGGAAAATAAGATCATTTAGAATATCTCATGGATTAAAACACCTATCAGACTGCCTTTCTTTTTTTACCAGAAATAGAAGCTGGAATTTTGTATTTATTATTGTTTCAGTTCTATTACTGATAAAATTGGCACGTAACTCCAAAATAAGTTCGAGTAAATAATGACCTAATTACGTACCTGTGTAAAATTCAAGTGTCGATGTCCAATCGCTAATTTTCTTCATTTTCACTGCTAAATATAGTGACGCCGATGCTAATATTGAGTCCCTCACACACACTGTATCATAATCCATTAATGACAACTCCAAAATATATCGAGCTAATGTAAGGACAGGCATTGTTACTTTGGCACACTGAAAATAACAGAAAACCTAAAAGAGGCTCGTAACAATACTTTAAAAGCTACGTTTGAACGCTAATTTCGACGCAAAAGGAAAACGAATTTAGAAATCTTACCCTAGCATATCTCCTCAGGAATCTGTAACTGATTGGTATACCCAAATCGAATCCAGTCACTTTAAACAAATTCATCTCCATTCGAATCATTTCCCGTCGCGTATACGCCCCGTCACAAATATATAAAAAATCATCAATCAGTGGTGGTATCCTTTCATCATATTTGCTAGCGATAAACATAGCTGCTGCTCCAACTAATTGGAGCATCTCTTTGGCAACTGTCATCCGATCCAAATACATGTCCACCAACTGAAAATTTGATGTCATATAATCATGTTACTGGACAAGTATATGGCGTAATAGTTACCTTTATACCAAGGTATAATGTCTCATGGTTCAATTCGAAGCTTTCCTGAATTTCCACCATCCAATCTACTAGTAATGATCGCATCCACTTTGTCAAACAAACTTGTCTATCCATATAATCTCCAATAGGAAATTCAGTCTGAAATAAAATAGTATCGATATCAGTGTTGGCTTCGATTTTCCGATCTTTGACTTTCCATATGAGGACTTAATTAAATGGGAGACATCAAAGGGTAGTTGTACAGGATAAAGCATCCTTGCCGTTGCAAAATGCATCAGGAGTGCCACAGAGATCGGTTATATTTTAGATTTGATAAACGTGGCTGCCAATTCCTGATGATACACAAGTGTCTTACTCGTTTAAACCCAAAAATCAAGTTAATTATTTATGTTGGTCTCTCTCTTTGCTGTGCACGGCATTTGAGACCCTTGCAAGTGCTAGTGTCGTCTGTCAAGCAATAGCTCCTACTATCATGGGCCACTGCGGCATATACCCAATATACAACAACTTGACTGCCGGCTGTAAACATAGTTGCCAGCGTTTAATCGCACTAAGCATATCATACGAATCTTGCCATTTAAAAAACAGCATAAGAAGCACGTTTCAAACGGATGCAGCACAAGTTTAATGGAAAATAAGAGTATATGATATCACAGTATCAAATTTCTAGTTCTATGCTAATATTATGTATTTAATATATAAATAATATAATAATGAGACGTATTAGGATTGGCTAACAGGCAGCATAACGCTAAATGGATTGGCAGTTTCATAAAATGTTTTTTATTTAGTATTGTATGTATGAGCAGGTTAACAAGATTTAGATTCATTCATTTAAAACTAAATTAAGAAAATACATTTATTTTCACCTCACCTCTCTCTGTTTGTAGTAGTTAAAAATATCCATAGCATATTGTGACACCTGAAAGATATCATCCCAATTCTCTTTGTCAAAATCATTAACACCCTTAGGTATTTCGTGCTGATCCAAATGTAATTTGCTCTCCAATTGATCCACAACAAATGATACACTGGGCGATTTATTTTCCGCATTCGATGAAACCGTGCTCTCTGTGGATGACCGGCTGGACCTCAATGACTTTTTGGCACTGTAGTATGTAGTAGAATCATTACTAAAAGGTTCAGTTGTGTATTTGTGGTTTGTTCGAAAGTCATCATTTAATTTGATAGAAGTAACTAACCAAACACACACAACAAAAACCACTATAAATTCACATGCATGCAAAGTTACGTGAAATGTCAAATATACTAAAGTGAAATGATGTCTAACCCTAAAATTGCTTTTATTAAGTTGTTTTAATGAAATTCTCTCGAATAAGAATTTTTACTCATGCAAATTAAAAAAGCAAACTGTACTCACACTTCCTCCAAGGCAGAAGAATACAAGGAGTCTTCGGTTTTTTCAAACACGTTACTCAACCGTTTTTTCGTGGTGACATTGTTGTGTTCTTTATTTTGTACCTCTTTAGATTTCAGCGCAGTCTGATTCGGTACAACAATTTGTTTTACTGCTGCCCTTGTTAAGATTTTATTGCCTGCTGGGGCGGGAGGTGGTGCCAAATTCTCGTCGTTATTTTGTCTTTGTTTCAGCACTGTCTTTACGGCTGGTAGTACTTTTGAGGTGATTGTGTTTCTTTTCGTTGCGATTTTGGATACCTACAATATAAAACAGTAATAAATCACATATTGATTAATTTGAAAGAAATTCTTTTGATTTATTTGCCATATTGCATAAAACTATTGTTGCTTTTCCATTTTGATAGGTATATTGATGTATTATGACGCTTGAGAAAGCCTCTTAACTTCTTAAAATGCGATTTAGACACTGAAATTTCAAGGGCTCTTGCTGATAACTTAGATTATTAAAACAGATGCCAAGTGTTGATCGAATGCAACTGTACCAAAGGAGATTAAGTATTATTCTTGTTTGTACACAAGAAACAGAAGACATTTTAACAAGTATTTCTCTAGTGATAAAAAATAAAAAGTATTAAACGCATGTATATCAAACAAATAACTTATTTTGGGTCAGTGTCAATAAGAACGAAGTTAATGCTCATTTTGACCCAATTTATAATCAATTTCCCAATCTATTTTTTGTGAATTGTTTATATATATAAACTTAGCAAACCTTGAATATTATCTTCGCTTCTTATTCATATACAATTTGTGCAAAATTATGTTTGAATATTCTCTAAAAAATACCTACTTTAACTAAGCTCGGGGATTGTTGTACGTGACACAAGTTTGCATTTGTTCAAGATTGTTTAAAAGCCTTAAGATAGCGAATTTAAAAATATAGGAATCCTTACTCAAATGCTCTTACCTTGTTCTCTTTATCAGCCAAAACTTTGTTATTCCTAACGATACCATTATTCGTCAAATCGTTCAGCGCAGTCCTTTTCACTGCCTGATCTTTCGATGGAGATCCTTCCGCTTTCCGTTTACTTCTCACTATGTCTCTAGCATCTTTTATATTATTTTCATGTATTGCCACACGGCTTCTTGTAGTTACTTTATTTCGTGATGCAAACACTGTGGGATTAGCTCTTGGTGGGGCCATTATATTCTACCGATTGTAAAAAAAAACTTTTATAATTGACTAATTTATAAAAAAGCTAAATATCATCATGAAAACTAAATTATATGTTTAGTACTACCTATTTAGTTTCAAATATAATTATAAAAAAACAAGTATGTAAGCCTATATGCTTTGCCGCCTTTTTTGCATCACGCTTATTAAGTTATTACCCATCTAAAACTGGGAAATAGTTTAAAACTTACTAATACAAATATCACTTCTAAGATATTGGTTTAATGAAACTGTATAAACTTAAATACATTATAAAAAAATGCATATTCAAAATGATCGTTAAAATTTAAGCACAAAAAACATGGAGCCTAAGCTTCACAAAAAAACGTTTTAATATCTAATAAATTAAATATAAAATCATTTAAGCAATTCTATAATGAATAGAAATATTGCGAGTATACATACCTTAATATATTAAAGAATATTCACTAATATTTTATAAATAAAACTTAATTTTATAAAAGAACATGTAAAAATTCGTTAACGCTTTCGCAGTCAAATAAATGCTTGGGATCTGATTCTATTGACAGTGTTGAAATTGACGTTACATCGGTTTTCAGTTGTTTTCAAAAAGGTAACGTTCTGATTGGTCGGCAACCAGGTGGATGTTGAAGTAGGGACAGATGTTCAATGCGGCATTGTCAGATACTCAATAATGATTTATGATGAACCTGGATTTATTTCTCAAAAAAATATTTTAAAACACAGTCTATTATATTTATTGTACAAAATTAAAAATAATAATTATGTAGTAGGTAACATTAATTTTTTTATGTTTTTATATTTACAAAAATTGGTATAACATTAAAATTTAACCAACAAAGCAAAATGTGATATTATCATTTGACAACAGCGCCTACTTAAAGACAATAACATAACCTAACATTTTTATCTGCCTTGAAAATAATTATTTAAGTTTTAAATTTCTTAAATTGTATTTTATTGTTATTAATTTCTAAAGTACATATTAATAGTACAATAATAATGACCCAAAGCACATTATATGTCAAATATGTAACAAGCAAAACGTGTTTTTTACATTTATCTTCTAAGAACAAATTAGCCAACCTTACAGGGGTAAAGTGTAATTATTATATTTACAATACTGTTAATTATTTATAGGTAATATCTTTCCAGAAATATGCAAGACTCACATACAATAATGGCTCAAAGTCGGCGTTTTTCTCAATTACATCTCCCAATGCAGGTATTGATATAAATTCTGTAGGCATAAACATGTTATATGCGAATGTTTTGGGTATTAAAGAAAATGAACAAGTATCCTTAACACAAATTGATTATCTACCTAAAATTACAAAAATGGCTATAATACCTACAAATAAAGAGGATTATGAAATTATAGTAAGTTGAGGCAACCAATAAAATAGTGATATAAAACTGAATGTGTTTTTATATTGGGCACTACCTAACAATTTTATTTGTAGGAATTTTTGTCCTTAAATGTACAAAATACATTGTTAGAGCAAATAAATGTTGTAGAGTCGAAGCAACATGCTATTGTATGGATAGGACAAAACATTTCGGTAAAGGTTTTAGTAGGTAGGTATAGAATTATATAGGTTATATTATACCATCACAACGTCTCGTATATTTTAGATGATGTTCAGCCCAATAGTCCTGGAGTTTTAGAATTTTTGACGGAAGTTACTGTTAAAACACCTGATGTTTCATCTACCATAGGTAAATCGAAGCAACAATAAAATATATAATTAAGTATTTGGCTAATGTGTTTAACACATGTACCTCAGTATAACAATGTTTTTTTAGAAGCTACAAAACATAGTCTGGAGAAACCTCCAACTAAGACTGACTGGTTTATAAAGAATTTTGACAAATTTTTAAATATTGATAAGTTATTGAAACAAAAGAAGAAGCAACACACAATTGATAATAACCACATAATATTTAGAATGCTACCGTTAAAACTATTACCAGCAGCAAAAACTAACGAATATATTTATGACGTTTTTACGAAAAAACCTGAAGAACTATTTCCGGAAATCAATTCAAAAAATACTGCAATCATTGGCCGTTTAACTCCAATATCAGAACATAACCAGAAGGAGATCTATGTTCGATTGTGCTTCTTTGAAGATTTTGATAATACTACAGCACGAAGTTTTGAACTATTTGTTAGCCAGACTATCATTGATTATTTCGACTGCGAATTTGGAACTCGGATTAGTTTTCAGGAGATAAAAAACCCTCACAACATGGTGAAAGAGATTCAGATTCACACTAAAAAGAATTATTTGGTAGATGTTAAAGAGAAGATCAAATTATACCTCGCGAATATAGTATCGACTCCTTTTGTATTAAACGCCGATATACCGTTTAGCGTTGAAGAAAATTTGAATTGTAGTTTAAAATTCATACCAAATTACCCGAAATATTGTGTTATTAATGATGATTTGTTAAGAAATGTTAAATACACGTTAGAAGATGAGTTTGTCAGTGTAAATCAGGATAATTCTGATCCTGATAAACATGTTGCAATAAATTTGGAAGTATCCAATTACAGTTATATACTCTCAGATGTATTAAGAACGTTTTCAATGGATAATGAGAAGTTTGAGAATATTTTACTAATTGGTGAGTAGTGCGTGCATCGTCAAAAAGGTCAGGTATCACTTAGTTTCCAATTTAGGTAAACCTGGTACTGGAAAGTCAACTCTTGCTCAACATGTAGCTAAAGAGGTTCAGAAATATCCATATTTAATGTATGCATGTACGCTCAGTTGTACAACAGTTAAAGGTAAAACTCTTGAGTCATTTACAAAGAAATTAACAACAATTTTGATGACATTAATTATTTGTCAGCCATCTTTATTGGTTATTGACGATTTGCATGTACTATGTGAACGTTGTGAGGGCGAAGAAACACCGAACTCCGTTTACTATAACAGGTAGGTAAGCTTAGATAGTTTTTGAGGGCTTACTCACACGTTATATTGAAAGAAGCCTAATATTTTTCCTCTGCATTTTACCTTTACAATTTTTTGCACTTTGCTAACTTCGCAAATTGCACATAATACTACCCAAACGAATTGTCAATTGCCAATTTCAAATTCATGCTTGTCAATTTGATTTTGACTAATGTCATTTTGATTCTGATTAAGCGCCAATTTGAACTTGAAAAGGTATAGTTTTGACATTAGGATATGATGGAGTTGTTGATTCTCGTTCGGCCATCGTTTGTCAACTGTGGCATATTGCCTGCTCACACTAGATGTCGCCAAAAACAAAATTATTTGTATTTTATTCTTAGAACATTAAAATAGGTGGTAAGTGATTTAGTATAGTCTATGAACAATTTCAGACTAAGTCAAATTCTGCATTATTTCTTGACAACCGCAGGCGCTAACAATCGGATAGCTGTGTTAGCTACAGCTGAGTCAGTATCAAAGTTAAATACGCATATTTATCAATCCAGAGGGAAACATCTATTTAAAAATATTTATAATATCTCGGAATTGAGTAAGGTACATTACTAAACGTTTACTTTTCCACAAAATTATTTATAATTTCATTTTAGAGTGATCGAAAAATGTTAATACAAGGTTTGTTGGAGAAGTATGAAATAGAGGATACAGTGGATTTTGAGGACCTGTCACGAAAGACTGAAGGATTTGTTATGCAGGATATTTTAGATTTCTGCAATAAAGTTATATTTGAATCCTTCAAAAATTGTAAGTGATAAAGGGGGGGGGGGGGGAAATAATCACAAATCCTTGCAGTATGAGCTGTTTTATTTATTTTGTCCGTGAAATTGCCCCTGTTTTGTCTGAAATTGCAAGTACTTGGTAGCCCAATTAAACCAATTTGTTGGCTTGATTTTTAAACCCAACTCGGGACTCTTTTCTTCAATTTTTAGTCACAACTTGTCAATAAATCTAGGTAACACTGCAAAAGGATGTGTTTGGCGACATCTAGTTTTCTGTTGGTAATATGCCGAGTGAACAACAATTCACTATATCGACTACCAACACATAGATGCGCTGATACTCCCTTTAGCGGGCCACCTGTTTAATAAAACGAGACTTAATTCCGAGAGTTTGTAAACAGAAAACTAGATGTCGCCAAACACATCCTTTTACATCTCTGTACCGTGTGGGGTATATACCACAGAATTTAGCTGTCAACCACTGACCGATCCCCACTGATGAGTTGTGGATCGACGAAACGGACGTCTGGTAAAAGTAGAGTGGTTCACAGTTGACAGACAAACTCTCGGAATTAAGTCTTGTTTTGTTAAACAAGCCCATTTCTATATAATACTGTTCTTTGATCGTTTTTGCATACCTTGAGTGTTTTAAGTCCATTTATTCGACTTCTGCTTGGGGACCGATGTTTCGTCTTCGGTTACGTAGCGCATTACACTCCTCGGAAGTAGTCACACGATTCTGCTTGTTATCCAGAGTCAGCAAACGCAGTATCCATCGGGCAGAAATTTCCTCAAACCCAACTGTGCAGTCTTTCAGCAACGTGTCATGGAATTTGTTATGGCTTCCTCCGTTTGTGCGTACTGGGCGGGCTTCGCCAAATACGGATGTAAATAACAGCAAGAATACGATACCATGCAGTGTGGCCAGGGGGCTTCAAGGCTCATCATCCTCGTATATGTTCCGGTGCTTAAAATGCTAAATAAATATTGTTTGTAGATGAATCAGAGAATAAAATGAGGATAAAGTGCGATCACGTTGGTAATGCACTCAAAAATACATGCGCATTGTCGTTACAAAATGTAAAACTTCACGAAAACTCTATGAAGTCATTTGAGGATATCGGTGGTCTGCAGCATGTAAAGAATATACTTGTAGAAAGTTTCCTCTGGCCCATCAAGGTAAAATTGAATCGTTACATAATATTTAGCATCATAACTTAAATCAAATATCAGTTTCCATCAATATTTAGTAATTCTCCATTACGTTTACAATCCGGTCTTTTGCTATATGGTGCGCCGGGTACCGGGAAGACTCTTTTGGCCGGTGCAGCGGCTAAGCATTGCGGGTTGAGATTAATTTCAATAAAAGGTCCTGAATTACTTAGCAAATACATTGGTGCTAGCGAACAAGCAGTAAGAGATGTTTTTGAAAAGTAAGTTAAACTTTAGAGACTAAGTGTTTCTTATAATATTATGTACGTTTGATACTATTATTTTTGCAGAGCTCAAAGCGCTAGACCATGTATCCTGTTTTTTGATGAATTTGACAGTTTAGCTCCAAGGTAATTACAAATATAATATCATACCACGTGTTTTGTAGCTCATATGACATTTGTCACTCAACATATTGTCATTCTTGTTGTAAAAGGAACATCAAACGCCGAAATTGTCATTTGTCATTGGCCAGAAGGCTTTTAGGTTAAATTTCTGATTTATCTTTCAGATAATTTTGTAAAAAGAATGTACGAATTAACCTCTTTACCCCAAATTAAATGCAAATTTTGGTCTTGGCTTTAATTCACGACCAACGGGTAGTAAAGCCTTGGAAAATCTCCGCTGCTAAACACTCCATAAAAAATCGGCAATGGCGTCAAATTGCAGTAGTCTATTACTTGAACACGACTAATATTATAGGCTACCGAATTTAGTTTGTAAATCTTGGAAGCTCTCCCGGTTGCCTAGGCATGTTGCATCCTGTTGGAACCAAGGTCCATATGGTTTAAGTTACACTTAATTAATCCACTAATAATATATATTTATTCCTACTATTTATTTATGTCACAACACTGTTCTTAACCTGACTTCTGTGCCTGTTACGTTGCCTATATATATGGTTGGCTTTCTTTCTCGAACACTTCCAGTGAATAGTCGTTTGTTCTACAACGGTAAGCGAGGCATATCCTACCAAATTAAGACACGCTGCCCCGGACGAGGTATAGCCTACTAAATTTGTACAGAGTCGCCTCCCCTTTGGTTGATTCGCATGCTTCGAGAATATATAACCTGATTACTATAGTATAGCCAGCGCGGTGTTGCCGGATGTATTTATTTCTCTCTAAGCGTTGGGATTAACTAACTGTTTACTTCGGATGCTTTCAGACGTGGTCATGACAACACTGGCGTTACAGATAGAGTTGTGAATCAACTTTTAACGCAACTAGATGGCGTTGAAAGTCTTGTTGGGGTGTGTGTACTAGCAGCTACCTCCAGGCCAGATCTATTAGATCCAGCACTACTGCGACCCGGGCGATTGGATAGGCAGTTATTGTGCCCTCTACCGAATAAGGTGTGGATTACTCTACTCTTAATTCAATTTTTAGATTTTTTTGACTATTTGAAGTACAATACGAGGTGCTTGAAAATGCGGAGTGGCTACGGTTTGGAGACAAGCTTTTGATACTAATAATTCTTCGTTGCACTTGTAGGAAGATCGATTGGAGATTCTTAGAGCATTATCAAAAAATCTGGATATATCAGAAAATGTGGATCTTAACAACGTCGCAGAGTCTACAGAGGGATATAGTGGTGCCGATTTACAAGCAGTTCTATATACAGCTCAAATGTCATCTGTCAGTTATCTATTTGATTCAGTAAGTTGTCTTTCATTTAACTGTTATTTATTCAGTTGACGACGAGGAAACCGTTGAATATGTAGAATAATGTTTGCTTACGTAACATTTAAACGATTTTCTAGCTCATTTCTTCGGTTATCTCCTGGACAGCACCACACAAATATAGGGATTTGTAAGGCCTTTTTAAAAAATAAAAGAAGACGATAAACGTTGACATTTGTGTTAAATATTTAGTTAATAATAATAGTTTAGTCCCTGTATGTTAATGTATTGTTACATTGTTATTGTTGGAATATGAGAAAATGTCATGTCAGTTAATATAAAAAAGTCAGTCATAAATAAAATATTTGCCAATATCCAATACGTCTTTAAAACATACTATATTCAGCCATAAAGGCTATACGACAGTCTTTTACATTGGTCCATTCGAGCTAACAACCGAGTCCTCTGGAGAAATAGTAAAATTACAAAAATTGTTAACAACAGACAAGTTTGTGAAAATGGATAACATAGAACCATCAGATGCGAAGATATTAGAATCCTCCAGACAGGAGAAAAGTAAGCCAGTCAGTTCTATATCTTCATTTCATGGTTTTCCTCTAATGCAAACTGTTGCTGAAGTTCATAATAATACTGATCTCACGTCATCAAAAAAGACACATAGTAAAGCAATATCTAAAGGTAATTCCAAGCAGTCAGTAAAAAGTAGTGAATTACGAAGACGACAAAAAGCTTTAGAAGGCGAGAAGTTACGTCAAAAAATCGAAATTCAGAAAATCGAAATTCAGAAAATAGAAAGTAAAATGGAAGCCCAGAAATTACAAGATCAACTCAAAATCTTGGAAATGCAAAATGAAATTGAAGAATTAGCCGACAACAGTGATATTGATTCATCAGTATGTACTCACAATCTAATTGATGATATAGAGAGCGTAACATCTATTCAGAAAACTAGTAAGTGGGTTGAAGAACTGAATTCGAACGAAGGAAACCTGTCTAAGTCCAGAGAAATTGAAAATTCAGACATAAAGGTACTGTGTGATTCCATTTCAAAAGCTTTTAATACAATTTCAAACACCGCTGATCAAAAAATAAACGACAAATTTATCACAAGACAAGTAGTCGAACGCGACTTTCCATACTTTGACGGAAATCCTGAAGAGTGGCCAGTTTTCATCAGTCAGTTTAACAGAATATCAGCTATGTGCGATTATTCTAATGAAGAAAAAATAGTTAAGTTGCAAAAATGTTTAAAAGGTCAAGCCAAACTTGCAGTTTCGGGAATGATGTTGTCTCCGCAAAATGTTGATCTAGTTATAGACACATTGAAAATGCGTTTCGGACGTTCAGATATCATTATCAAGAAATTAATTTCCAAAATAAAGACCTATCCACAAATTAAAGAGTATCAACTTGAGTTGTTAATAAATTTTTCAAGCCATGTAAGTTCTCTGACAGCGACCATTAAATCTTTGGGTCAACCCGAACATCTGAAAAATCCGGAAGTATTAGAATGTTTGGTTCACAAAATTCCGGACACTCTGAAGCTTCGTTGGGGTGAAGAAATAAGAAGATGTTGTGAAAAAGTTGATCTAAGCATTTTCGCTGATTTTATTGTCGACATTGCTAAATCTGCATGCTATGTGAGTACACCTAAGTTTGACATACAAAGACCTCAAAAAATCAAGCCATATGAATCCAGTTTTATTACAAGTGATATTGAAGACTTAATTTGTCCTTATTGTGATGGTAAAGGCCACAAGATTAGGGATTGTAGAAAATTAACAAACGATGACGTAAAGACTAGATGGGAAATTGTTAGTAAAAAGAAGTTGTGTTTCTCCTGCCTCAGAAGCAAACACAGAACCGGAAATTGTAGATTAAAACGTTCCTGTAATGTAGATGGTTGTCGTCGTATGCATAATAAGTTACTTCACACTGAAAACCAAACATATGAAGTCAGAAGAGAACAGAACAATGGGGAAATTCCTAGTACGTCTTCAGAAAATGTGCTAGCTACAGGCAGTGGTTCCAAAAATGTGTTACTACGAATGGTTAAAGTGAAGATTTATGGAGAAGATCGAAAATTTGTAGAAACAGTAGCAATTTGTGATGAAGCTTCTACAGTAACATTAATAGATAGATCTATAACTGATAAGCTACACTTGCAGGGAAAATCTGAAACGTTATGCCTTCAGTGGACAAATAATTTCGTATCAGAACATGAAAAATCAATTTGCTTAGATTTACAAATATCTGGAGATTTTCCAAATGCTAAATTGTTTACCTTGAAGAATGTTAGAACTGTTAATAATTTATCTATGCCTTTACAAATTATAACAGAGGAAGACTGGAAAGCGTATCCATACTTGAGAGACATCCCATTTTCAGAAATTAATGAGAGGCCAATGATCCTATTGGGGCAAGATAATATACACCTTACTGTCGCTCGTAAAGTTATACAGGGTCCTGAAAATTCACCTATTGCCACAAAAACAAATTTAGGTTACATTATGCATGGAAACCAGGATACTAAAGCACATACGAAACAATTCTATTCATTTCACGTATGCGACGTTCACAAATCGGACGAAGAACTTCATCAATTAGTTAAGCAGTCATTCTCATGTGATGCTTTTGGAATATTACCTGAGAAAATTAAAACGACAACTGACGAAATTCGAGCTACTGAAATTATGAAAAGAACTGCGAAGTATGCTGGACAGAAATATGAAATTGGACTTCTTTGGAAAGCAGACAACATTCACCTACCAGAAAGTAAAACAACGGCCATTAGAAGATTAAATTGCATTGAAAGGAGAGTACTTAAAGACTGTAGTTTACGAGAAAAATACAGTGACAAAATTCAAAGTTACGTCAGTCAAGGATATGCACGAAAACTGTTAAAGGAAGAAGCAAAAATAGAAGGACCAAGGTGCTGGTATTTACCACATTTTCCAGTTGTCAATATTAATAAACCCAATAAAGTGAGGTTAGTTTTTGATGCCGCTTCCAAGTCAAATGGTACCAGCTTGAATGATAACCTATTAGCAGGACCAGATCTTTTACAGCCCTTGGTGGAAGTTTTAATGAAGTTCCGACAGAGAAAAATAGCATTTTGTGCAGATATCAGAGACATGTTTCTTCGTGTTGGAATTCAAAAAGAAGATAGAAGCTCACTACGATTTCTTTGGCGAAATAACATCAAGGATAATTACGAAACATATGAGATGCAGTCTATGATATTTGGAGCTTCATGTTCGCCAACATGCGCCCAGTACATTAAAAATTTGAATGCCTATGATCATACAGAAGATCCTGAAATTATAAATGCTATTACTAAGAAACATTATGTTGACGATTACCTCGACTGTACAGATGATGAAGAAGCTGCTTTAAGAAGAATAATTGAAGTTAAAAGAATTCAGAAATTGGGTGGTTTTGACCTGGTTGGTTGGATTTCAAACTCTGAAAACGTCATGAAATCATTATCGGAAAACGATGAATTTTGTAAGGATTTATGTAATAGTGATTATTCAATTCAACGCGTACTCGGTCCATTTTGGGATTCTAAGATTGACATCATTTGTTTTAAAGTAAAGATGGACTGTATTGAATTTACTCAAGATTGTCGACCTACCAAACGTCAAGTTTTGAGATTTGTTATGGCTGTTTTTGATCCACTTGGTCTAGTAGTAAATTTAACAATACGGGGAAGAATATTTATACAGGATATATGGCGTAGCGGAATAGGATGGGATGATTCTATTGATGTCGAATTATTTAGAGAGTGGACAATCTGGTTGAACGATCTTCGACAAGTATCTGAACTAAAAATACCAAGATGTTACTGTGAACAGATCCCTACCGCTAAACAAATAGAACTACACATATTTTGTGACGCTAGTAAACAAGCATTTGCTAGTGTTGCATATTTAAGAGTTGTAGGTAGAAATGACAATGTTGATGTTGCTTTAATTATGGCAAAAGCTCGTGTAGCGCCTACAAAACCAATTTCGATACCTCGTTTGGAGTTACAAGCAGCGTTGATGGGAAGTCGTTTAAAAACTACTGTCTGGAATACTTTAGAAATTAAAATTAACAAACTTTATATGTGGACGGATTCGACAACTGTATTATATTGGATAAAAGGCGATGGACGAAAATTAGGACAGTTTGAAGCACATCGCATTGGTGAAATCCAAGAACTTACCGATTCATCCGACTGGCACTGGGTTCCTTCATCTCAAAACGCAGCTGATCTCGCAACAAGGGTTCATGACAAAGATCACAACATTATGACAGATTTTAAGAAATGGTATGCTGGTCCAGAATTTTTGTTATCAACGGATAAAAACGTATGGCCTTCTAAAAACTTTGGTAAAAATTTAATAGAAGGTGAAGCAAATAATGAAGTTCAGCTTTTAACAGTTCAGAATTGTAAACTTCAAAATTCTAGCTCTCATTTACCTGACATTTCTAGATTTTCAAAATGGTCACGCTTAATAAGAGCCACAGCTTACGTATTTAAATATGCCAGAATTTTGATATCTAAGAAATTTAAAAATAAGAACGTTCCTAAAGAATTGACAACAGCGGATGTACAAGAAGCAGAATTAAAATGGGTTAAGCAATGTCAGTGGGATTCGTTTCATGAAGATATAGAAATTCTGACCAATAATAAAATGTTAAAGCCCAATAGTGCACTAAAAGCATTATCACCGATATTAGACAGTGACGGACTACTTAAAATAAGAGGAAGGATTGATCTTGCACCCAACAACGTACAAATTACAAAACGACCATTAATTTTGGCACCTAAACATAGATATACGCAACTTTTACTGCAAAAATATCACGATGACTATAATCACCAAGGGATTGAAACAGTTTTAAATGAAGTTAGGCAGAGATTTTGGATTTTGAAAGGACGCGTAGCAGTAAAAGCCGCCTTTAAAAAGTGTCAGAAATGTCGAGTTGCAAAAGCGAAACCAGAACATCCTGAAATGGGTCAACTTCCTGCAGTTAGACTTACACCGAATATCCAGCCGTTCACTTACTGCGGTGTCGATTATTTCGGACCTATGTATGTATCAGTCGGAAGACGACGTGAAAAAAGATGGGGTGTACTATTTACATGCTTAACTGTAAGAGCCGTACATTTAGAAGTTGCTCATTCGTTAACGGCTGATTCGGCTATAATGGCTGTGAGAAGAATGGCGTCAAGAAGAATTCAGCCCCGGGTGATTTACTCCGATAACGGCACGAATTTTCGAGGAGGAGCTGAAGAATTAAGACAAGCTTTAAACAATTTAGACCAGGAAAAAATGAGACAAGTATTGTTAAACTCTCATATAGATTGGAAATTTTTGCCTGCAGGTGCACCTCATATGGCCGGAGTGTGGGAGAGATTAATTCGTTCAGTAAAATCATCTCTAAAGAACGTGTTACATGGACAAGTTTTAAAAGATGAGTTATTACTTACCTTATTCGCTGAGGTTGAGAACATTATAAATTCACGACCATTAACGAAAGTTTCCGGAGATCCTGATGATTTAGAGTCACTAACGCCTAACCATTTTCTTCGAGGAACTTCGAATAATTTAAATTATTATGGTCCACTTACTACTGATCTAAGAAAAGAATGGAGCAAGTCCCAAAATTTAGTAGAATCATTTTGGAAACGATGGACTAAAGACTATTTACCGACCTTGAACAGACGATCGAAATGGAATAAAGATGGCAAACCAATTAACGAAGGAGACATTGTGGTAGTGGTTGACGAAAGTGCTCCACGGAAATCGTGGAAACTTGCGAAGGTATTGACTCTTTTTCCTGACGGAAAAGTCAGAGTTGTAGATTTGAAGACAGCATCAGGCATATTCCGTCGGCCAGTAGCAAAGTTATGTCGGATTGATATGGACAATTGATATTGTCGAGTGGTGGAAGAAATGTTAAATATTTAGTTAATAATAATAGTTTAGTCCCTGTATGTTAATGTATTGTTACATTGTTATTGTTGGAATATGAGAAAATGTCATGTCAGTTAATATAAAAAAGTCAGTCATAAATAAAATATTTGCCAATATCCAATACGTCTTTAAAACATACTATATTCAGCCATAAAGGCTATACGACAGTCTTTTACAATTTGAGTATTTTTTGAAGAATGTATTGTATAAATGACTTACACGTGTGTTTTGTCCCAATTTTCCATTGAAGAGAATTCCTACATTATTTTATAATGAGTAATAATAATTTGCTATTTGCTAAATTATGTATGCACCCGTTTTGTAACAAAATAGCTTTTGATTATGTCATTTTAATGTCTGAGCGTTTATTTGTATTATTATTTATTTGCCAATTTACATTTGAATTTTAATTGATGTACTTAATTAATGTATTTTCACGTATTGTTCTTTTGATACCATGTAGGACAGTGGCGTGCAATTTTTTTTGTGTATAATCCGAAATTCATGTTTAAGTTAACCAAAACGTGAATATTATAATAATGATAATAATAATAAGCGTATATTTCCAATAGATTCACAAAAAATCCAATTACATACGTCGAACTCCGAAGAGTCTATGTTAAATGTGGAACATATAAAATAAATGGGACTCTGACGCAAGAGATTGGTTCTTGGAGCATCAGTATAAGACGCCAAGCTCGGTACCCACATATTTATTTTGTTGACCGGAAAAACACAATCCAAATAGCCGTGCAATAGGTTATATGTATACAAATTTGACACCCAGAATTTTTCTTCGAGTCCTGGAAGTCTTTTACAAACCGTCGTTGACACTAGTAGTGTGACGCAGATACAGGGGGTTCTAAATCACTGAGCCGTACTCCAGTTTAGATCTGAAGGGTTGTTGAAAAGTTTACCGTATCTGATGACGAAACCAAGCATCTTAGAGGACGTGTTAACAACATCGTCGATATAGAAAACCTGATTGACATGTATCCAGGCTCACTGGTACGTAGATTCGGGAAGGAATGTTGGATTGTATTCAGAGGGGTCTTCAAATCTTCATTCTTTCAAGAGCAAAGCCGAATCTCCCGTTATACTTCTATCGCTTCGTCTAACATATTAATCACCTCCTCTCGTAATAACAGTGACATTTTCTTTATTATTTCGTTTATAAAGCTCCAACGCTGGCCCGGCAAAGCGCTGGCGTACCACTTAAACTGGCGCCAGTCACTGTGGATACAAATAGATCTGCCTTAAAGAAAAGCTGAGTTCTCAATATACCCAGATCGTTAATATGGTCGTGTCTATTCAACGAGGCATCAGCCAACTTGTAGTCGAATAAAATAAACTTACCGCGATTAAGTTGCAGTCTATTGGCATTACGGCAACAATTCAGTGAACCCAGTAGGTCATTCACGAATATTATAAAAAGTAGTGGACCAAGGTTGGATATCTGCGGTTATGAAACCCACATAAGAAACAAATTGTAGCAACAATGTTGCCGATTTGTAAATACTAAACTTATCTAATAAAAAGCAGTGATTTTTAAAATATTTATGCACTGCCACTGACCTATTCATAATATGTGAAATAATTAAAAACAGTTAATTTAAGAATCCGTACTAGGGAATCGTTCTTCATTATGTATAGTTAATTGATTCCCGTTTGAGTGAGCATGTTTTATAGGAGCTGTTCTTATATTTGTCGAAATTATGTGCCTATGTGGTGTATGCAAAATAGGGGTTGCCCTCAAAAAGTAAGTGAAGGGGATAAGCGTGATATAATTGACTAAATGGATAATATTATTTGGAACAAATTCTGTTTTATTTACTGTTATTAATGTTAGATCTCGTAATTCAATTCAAATATACTCAGTTCGTACAAAATTATATATATTTTTGTATTATAAGTTGTACCACATTATAACTTGAACAAAGGTTGTTAAAAGTTAACTGTACATTCGGAATTTGAATTCGTTGAGACAATTTTAGAACTACGGCCTCCAAGATTGTTGATCTCTGGTATAAGATAAAGTCATAAACTAATCTACTTCTCCCACACAGTCCAAAATTTTAATCCCGCAGGGTGAGGGCTTTTTTTTAACATACTGTTTTACGTTGATGTTTCCCTTGAACTAAATGAATAGATCCATGTAGGCTGTTATAGAAGCGCCCTCTATGTCGATAAACGGTCACAGGGTTACTTCTTTTGTTTCTCACTAAGCTGTGCTATTTGAAAGTGGTTTCGTTTTTAACGTTTCGGTTTTCAGTATAACTTGGACGCCATCCTATTTTTTGGGAATGTGGCCGATGTATAGGCTCGTAATGCAGGTTGTAGTAGCCTTTTTGGCCGATTTAAAAGGTTGGAAACTTTTCCCTGATCCGTTGAGCCTATATAATGCCCTTTCCGGTCCAGCTGACGTGAAATTTGTTCATGTCTCTGCGACATTAGAAAGCAAGTATGTGGAAGAACTCTTAAGACTTTCCGACTCGTCCTTAATGTATTGGACCTTAGGGCCCTTTGAGAGGACTTTTTGGACACGTGGGGCTGGGGCAAGTACTCTTAGTCCACCCTCACACATCGACTCGTATCGAATAGGCTATCGCACGGCTTTTGAAAGTACGTGAGCAATATATTGAACGTGATTATTTAAAAAAATCTTAGGATTCTTTACCACCCTTGTTTTAGTAGAAAATAGAAGTCTTACGAAAGCAATATGTAAATAAAAGTTATGAGGCTGATGGCTGATATATTTACTAAAAAGTATTTCAGTAAACTGCAGGATGTTTGATTTATTTGTTTGCAGGAAGAGAGCGATATAACAACCACATTAATAGAGGAGAGTCATATCAAAGATGCATTAAATACTACTAGGCCTTCTTTAAATCAACGTGAACGGAGAAAATATGAAAGAATGTGAGTTTTCCTTTATATGTTTAGTATTACAGGCTACTAACATAGAGCATTCGTGCAGCGTAAATAGGTTGATTTGTATTATGGTTTTAGATAATTTTATTAATATATATTTATTCGATTAAGAAAGAGGAACAGTTCCTTCTCGAAACGTTGTGTTTTAAATAAAAAACTAGGTACTTACAACATTCCCGTTCATAGTTTCCTTATATCAGTAATAAAATAACCAAACTAAACGATCCCCACGTTACGTTGCACGATATTGCGCAAGATTTTATATTCAAGTTAGTACCTACATCTTTTCGAAGGCTTTAAAGTTGTTATTTATATATTAATTTATTGTTTTTCTGCTAGCTACGCTAAGTTTGAAGGAGGAACAGTTGACGACTTCAAGACTGGTTCAAAATTAACTTTGGCATAGAAGATTCATTTATTTACAACCAGATTATCATGTGTTATGTTTGTGATATGTTTTGTTATTATTATTGTTGATTTAATTTGAAAGATTGTTTCTTTACTGTCATTTGGTGTTTGTAACTTTTTATTTAGATATTTTTATACTAAGAAATAAAAAAATTATTAATTTTTGTTATCAATTCGCCGCCCTCTCATAGGACAAAGCGACAGGGGGGCAGCTTATGCCCTTTAGAACCAGCCGCCACTGGTTACTGACACAGCAGGCGCCAAACTACGTTTTCTTTTTTTGTGTAGAGGAATTAGTTTTGTTAGCCTCATTTTAATGAATACTCTAAAGTTACTATAAAACTAATCATTAAAGTGATTTTTATAAATACTAAAACTACACAAATAAATAATTAATACACAAGAATTCGGTAGGTACTTATACCAAATCAACAGCAAGAAAAGTAACCACCATTTAGAACACTGGAAAAGTTATATAAACGGCAATTTGGCATAAAACCGCTCTCAATACAGACTAATTCAAATCCCTGCAAATTTGTCGCATTACAAAATATACCTAACACTAATAAATAAGCAGAAAAGCGCAAAAAAGTTCTTTTCACATAATCAAATACAATGTAAGCGGTGATTTTTTAAAATGTCTTGTAGAAAAGTTTGTCGTCATGAATAAAGTCCTAACTAAGGTTTTTTTTATTTCATCATGAATATTTATACTTATATAAAGTAAAATTTTTGAAAGCGTGAGATTGTGAAAGAATTTTAAATTGTATTTTGTCGTTTTGCGTTGAATGTAACAAATTAGGCGGAACAAAATGCTTACTTTTCTTTGTCAATGTTTATAGGATTATTATTATTGTCTTTATTCAGTAAAATACCAATAGCTTTACATATTTAAGTGTAAAAGTAATATTTCTGTGACTTTTTTGTCATTTACCTATATTTTCAAATTGTATAGAACTTTGGATGTCCCAAATAACAATTAAATTGGTCTACAGAATTTCCAGCACAATAAAAATCACAACTTCTCTAAATATTTTTTACAGTGTAGCGTACATTACAAATTACTTTTATCTTGTTTCTTAGCATTTCCACCGTTCACTTAACATCTAATGTCAGTTAAATATTGACAAGCTATATTTCCAAATAATTTTTTTTTATTGTCAATTTTTTTTTTCACGGGCGCCTATGGTATAAAAAATTTTTTTCGTGTATTTTTAACACCAAATCAACGATTTAAAAGGCTAAATAAATCATTTGTCTAATTTTTTCACCCTTTTTCTACCATTTATGAACGCCAATGTGAACAATTCCAGTGCCGTAGTATTCTGTATGTTATATAGTGTGTTTTTGTTTTATAAACTTTTGATAGTGATATTGTTTATTTTAAAATGCAAAAAAGCAGAGGTGGAATGATGTGTGCTGCGAAGAATTGCAGGAATAAATATTATAACTGCATTCTTTAGTTTCCCGTTGGATAGTAAAAGGTAAGATATTTATGTAGTATTTGAATTGCATATAAAATCAGATTAAAATAATATCACATAGGTACATTAAATCAAATTACCAATTGTTATTTTGAAAAACAAATATTTCTAAACAAACTGTTTAAAAGATTGAGCTTACTTGCCTAAAAAAAATTACACAAATTTTTTAAAAAACATGAATAACTTCGCTTAATTTCGCAGCACAATGGCCCTTATCTTTTATAACTTGGTTCAGTTTATTTGCCCATAAAAGTCCAATACATCTTAAGCATTCTAAAAAGAGAGCTTAAAAATCTTACTAGATGATGAGTGCAAAAATTCTATTGAATTCTGACAGTGTTTATTAAATTTGAATTACATATTTTATCTATTATAGATATTAGCAGGTAGTAAATTCACGTCTCAGGTTTTATTGCCCATTTATTGGGGGTGATTTTAGCATGTTTTGTAGGTATATAATGGGAAATTCCCAACTATTACTTAAATTACAAGATATTCAGTCTACAAATGCTATGGAAGACAGCCCACCCGCACAACTCTTCTGTACTACTGAAACTGAGCCCGTCATAGATACTGAAAAATTTTTCAAAGATATGTATGTGGATATCTAATAAAGAAATGCATTAAAATACACATCTGTGATGTATGTACGAAGTACGCTAAATCAGTAGAATCATTAGATGAGTCTTCGCTGTTTTGCTACTTCAAAGCATACGAAAATACAAATTTGTATGGTAATTTAATGATGTCACATGACAATTTTGCACAATACATTTCCACATTAGCAAATATATTTGAAAATTGTTTATTCAAGTTCAATATTAATAATAATTTTATTAATTTAAGCAAAAATGTAAAGTTTGAAGATCCATGTTCTAATTTCCCAAAAAAATATGTTAGGAAATTATATTTTAGGTTAAGGTTATTTTATACATTAAAATTAATCAATAGAAATTTTAAAAATAAAATTAAATGATTATATGGAAACATGAATAAAAGTAAAAAAGTATTTGTTTGTTTTTATAATTAATAAAGATGTAATTCTATTATAAAATAATTCTATTACTATCATTCTATGTCATTTGTTTATGTTTTTTGTCGAATTTAGAAGCTTTTTACGTACTTAAATGACAGCAAATTATGTTAAAAAAACTGACTTACTTAGTATTTATTTTGTGCTTTGATCAGCACAAAATGTAGTAGTTTTAACCAGAAGTGGTAATTTTTTTTACTTGTTTCTAATAATAATATATATAATTCTATTACTCCCCTGTTCTTTACCTATCCTGTAATTTCAATAAAACGTAAATACGGATCTGTCGAGTATATTAAAAAATGGCTACCACCTGCCTCGCACAGGACAATAGAAAGTGGTGGGAGTTCATATTCTCTGTTGGTATTACGTTTAAAACTGGTTTGACTTCATGCTCCCTCCAGTTGCACCCTCTTATCTCCTCTTGACGACCTCTATGCTTGTCCCATAGAGATATTTTACCGAAAAACGAGCGTCTAATTGTTACTTCGATCTTGACCGCAACATTACACTTAATCTAAATTAACTAATCTTAAGAGCAAGTACCTATAATATTATTTGCGCATACTGTTTACTGTTTCCCAACAAAATTGACGTTGTTGCCCTAAGGTGCAATCTATTTTCATCATCAATTTTACGATCTAACAATGTTAGATCGCGGTTGGTCGAACACAACGCCATAGCACATAATAATATTCTCGTGCGCTTATAGCGGTATAGTATAGTTTAAGGAGGCCAAGGGAGAAACAATTTCGCACCTCCCACCTTGTTTCACGGCTGTCTGGATGGAAATGCGAACGACGCTCGTCAAAGCGTTAACAATTTTTTGATTACAAAAACGAACAAAAACATCCAACCGAACAGGAAGCTATGGTAGTTATTCAGGTATGAATGATAGTTAAATTGGGTTTGCTGATGGTATTTTTAATCATCAAATTAGTATTATTTGATGTTGAACAGGCTGAAACATAATTATATTTCACCGAATCTTGAAGATGTTACTATTGATAACATCGTAGAGCACAAAGCCATCATGCTTTTCTCGTCGATCGTTTTAAGGTAAAGCTTGTAAGCTAAATCTGTGATCTTTGAACTATTGTCGATAAAGCAACTCAATCTGGAACAAAAGTAAAGGCATTGGCATGGAGAAAACTGAACACCGCGCTCCTGACTCAGTCCGCTTAACCTTGCCCAGGAAATGGCTTTTTAACAATGCTAGGGAATCACTCGAAACCCCACTCAGCCAGGCGGCTTATTGAAGTGACCAGTCCGTGACCAGAAGTTAAGATTAAGGTGATCCTTAGAAGTGTCGAATATATGCAACCTGGGTATCTGTTGTGCTATTTATATTGAGGTCCTTGCAGCTTGCTTGGAGTTACAGCTCCCCAGCCAGTTCCAGAAGTTTGCCTCATTTTGATTCGGTTGAAGTTACGACAAAATGGTATTGAAGGAAGTTGTTCAGAAAGAGTAAAATTTAAAGGCCCTCTGTCCATATTTTAATTAATTAAATATTCTCGAAAATTTCAAGTTTAATTTAAATAACAATTTGTAATAAATACAATTTGTAATAAGAGAGAGATTTTTGTATGCAAACAACGCGAAGGGTATCTACTAGTCCACGAACCAAGGTATTTTCCAATAAACACAAAACATATAATCATATATGAATACAAAGAAAAAGGATAGAAAAAACCATACAAAAGTGTTTCCATTGTGCAGAACTTTACCACATTATTTACGCTGTGTTGAATTGATAACAAAGTGTCCCTTTCTATCAACACTTTCACTCTCCATATATACATTTGTACTTAGATGGGCTCCTTTTGTCACTCCTCCCCATCAATTTCATTCATAATAATCAATCCGCATATCGTTTATTCTGTGTAGAGTGGAGTCGTCCCAGACACCCCATCTTGCATGATGTGTGTACTTATATTTTATTATTTGCACATAAAGAGACAAGGCGGCCCACTTGACAAAATTGATTTTCATATGTGTGGGTGCCTTCAATTAGACCGTATAAACACAAATAATGAATGGTAGTATTATTGGGGTGGGTTGGGGATGGTATGCAAATGTGATTGTTTATGAATTGTTTTTATTGTATCGAAATTAGAAGTTTCATAATTGTTTTATTGGAATCTACTGATAGACCGAGGTGAATATCACAACAATTCAACAACTTCTTCGAACTTTCGGACAGTTTTCAGAACAGGGCTTTTAAAATGGGATTTGGGTTTGGGAATGCGATATTAAATAAGTAAATTTTTTATCCCTATATATGCCGTTTCTAGAATTTTTTCCATATTATGATATGACTTATTGATATATATATTATTGTCATAAAGAATTACACTTTCTTGTAGACAAAGTCAGGTACTTAAAAAAAAATTACAATTAAAAATTACAACATATATGTGCAATCATCATATCAAATAAATAAAAAACAAAAATATAAATGTAAAATTACAAACATATACACATAACAATACAATAAATAATAGATCCATACAACAATACAAAATATGGACACTACCAGACATAACAAACGTGAGCCCAACATAACAGTGTCAAGAAAAAAAAACCACTACCAGGCATCTGAAAAGAAATCATCAAGATAATAGTAGTCAAGCTGCGTTCTTTTGACAGACCTTCTAAATTGCGTATAATTGTCCATTGCCGTTAAACTTGGTGGCAAGTGATTATAAATTTTGCGGCTTTCGTAAATGAGAGATCTCCTTGTTAAGGCTGATCGAGGTATAGGTAGGTGTGCGCGCTGGAGCAATCTCGTAGGATAACGGTGAGCAGATGGAGCAGACGAAGATATAATCTGCAAGTTTCTTAAACAGTTCTCTACAACTTGCTCCTACAGCAACCCTACACAGATAGCGGATTGCCCGTTTCTGTAAAATAAAGACACCTTTGAATAAAGCTCGACTGCATGAACCCCAGAAGGCTATACCGTATCTAAGATGTGATTCAACTAGGGAAAAATAAGCGTTACGCGCAGCCTCCGATCCCAATGCCCACGCAACAACCCTTAATGCATAACAACCCGACGAAACTTTTCAACTCAACTGCCTCACATGTTCCTCAAATTTAATTTTTATATCTAGTCCAAGAAATTTAACACACTTAATATCTTCGATGGGATTGCTCTCCAGGATCAAGTCACCAAAGTCAAAATGAAAAGGCAAGATATGCGTCTTTGTTATATTGATAGTATTTGTAATTCTTTCAGTTTCACTTAACAAGATTTTTGCACCGAGAAGTATACAATTTGAATTACGTGGCATTATATTCAATTCTTCAAATTCTGGTGCCAAAATGACTTTATCAAGGGCCTCTCATAAATCTCTCAAGGATTTACACTACCCCAATAGCGCAGGCAAAGGCCATTGCGAAGAATTCTGCAAGCAGTGCAGCTAGAGATGCTTACGCAGAGCGCCTAAGAGAGTGTTTTACTGGTTCGATGTTGTGTTCCAATAGTCCTCGGTGCCCAAACATTTTTTTAAAACACTTGATCCCCCACCCGCCTATGACATTTAATCTTTTCACTGGTGAACTTCGGAATAATTGAGTTCCAAATCGAAGAATTTCTGGTAGGAGCCTCCTGTTCTTACGCCTTGGATATACAAACGCCGGAGTTTGACATTTTATGCCTCTATTGTTCTAATGTCACAATATTCAATACATCCTCGATTTAAATTCCAGATTTTCAGTGTATATATTGAAGCTCCAATGAGCTTGTGTTTCTGGTTGGGTGGTTGGTGCTCCTCTGTAGTTTAGCCATAAAATGTGTTTAAAACCATCAAAGCGAAATTCTAATGGAATTTAAATGAATGTAGGTAGGTATTACGTATTATTTGCAAAGCACTTTTTGGGTTTTATATTTTATATGTATAACATAAAATAAGACACTTGATAATATGATCGGTTATTATGTTATTGATGCAGTT
This sequence comes from Apoderus coryli, assembly GCA_911728435.2. Classification (NCBI taxonomy): domain Eukaryota; kingdom Metazoa; phylum Arthropoda; class Insecta; order Coleoptera; family Attelabidae; genus Apoderus; species Apoderus coryli. The sequence continues at coordinate 7,366,032 of OU452212.1, forward strand.
TTATTTGAATTGCTTGCTATATTATTGGGAAGTAAAATAGCGAAAAATTTAAATTTAACTTCAAAAGGTATACCTACATAAAGTCCGTAGGAGAATTAGTATATAAAAAAAATAATAGAATTAGACAAGCGAAATGTAAAAAAAAAATTACCCAAAGAAAAAATACAAAAAAATTAAGAAAAGATTCATAAAGTTAATAATAAAAACGTTTTCCATATGATTTCAACTTAGTGAGACATACTGTATATAGTTTTTATAGAAGATAACCTACAAAATGCAACATAAAAAAATTAAATTAAAATCAATCAATAAGGATCAAAAAAATTAAATTGTAAAAATTATATATTTACCCTTTGTTTACGTTTTAAGTTTAATTGGTGTTCAAAATCGACGACAAAAAATGTATGTACCATAGGCGTCCGTAAAAAAAATACCTGATGCCTACAATAAAAAAAAATCTATTGGAAATACTTATAGCTTGTCACCAAGGTAAAGGTTCAATATGAAGAGATTCAAGGGCAGTAAAAACACATTAAATAGTTGTAGTAAATTTTCTAACTAATGTAGTTAAATTCGAATTTGATTTTGTATGAACTTCCGCATATCATAATAATATTGTAAATTATCCCTACATTAACTAGAGGCATATAATTAGTACTCAACTAATATAAACTTCATTTTCCGCTTGAATTTATTGTATCTACGCTCCGTTCTTGATTCAAGCAAGATTAGGGAATCCGCCAAGCCGTCTTATACAGCATGGCATATAAATAACGTTGAACTGAAATGATTATACTTTAGTGATTTATACACTTAGCAAGATAATTAAGAGAGAGGCATAATATTTCCCACAAGACAACTTTGTAATTAACATATGTAAACTTCTGCCTTCTGGAAAATAAACTTTTTAATTGTTACAAATTGCTGAAGTTACATTTGCAACGTAATTAACTCGCTCGCATCTCTCTATACACTACAACATACTGTGCGAACGTTCAACTTCAACTTTCTTGAAGACGTAATTTCCTCTTCTGGTCGAGATAAAGAAAATGGCATCGCACAAGGTGCTTATGTTCTTGTTTGTTTACCGGGCGTTGTTCATGCTTTGGCTTACAGTCTCATTTGGATTAGATATAGGAAAATCATAAATAATCTATCTCTATATGCATGTTGGAGGGGAGTTATGTGATATTGGTACTAAGCAGATAGATTAGGTTTGATAGATACAGATAAGATTATTTGTAGATTTAAAAGAAAAAGTCTTTATCACAGTTTTGAAATTATTATTGAAATTAAAAAAAAATCAAAATCATTAAAAATGTTATAGTAATCGTAAATTTAGTATTCGAAATTGTAGTTTCGACACAAGTAAACGTTTTTATAAAGAACGACTTTTTCTTCTAAATCAACAAATAAAAAAGTTTTTCCTCTACCAAACTCTATCCGTATGGACACATTGTATTTATAAATATACCTCTTTTCTATAGCGATAGGTTTTTCCAGTGGCGGTTGGTCTATAACGGCACGTGGGCACGTGCCCTACCTAAAAACTGAAGTAGAAAAAATAATTTTATATTTTTTACTTCGTACCAGACCAGTGTGGTTTCGTTAGAATTCCCTATCAAATTTTGCATATGAAAATTTGAATCGAAGACGGCCCTGTCTATGCTATAATCACTCTTGCAACGGATCAAAACATTTTTAAGAAACATTATGGGCCAGGAAAGGTTGTGCGCGTTAGCAATGCTATCTAGGAGGGTTGCCTTTTATATTTCGTGATTAGAGAACAAAAATAAATATTAATCATCGAAAATCACTTTATTGTTTTTCAAAATATTCCCCCTGAAGACCTATTCACTTTTGCATGCGTTTGAATTAATTGTCGAAGCACTTTTGCCACTCTGGTTGAGGTATCTCCAAAACATGCATTCTGAATCCAACAACCGCTTCTTCAGGTGTCGAAAAACGTTGACCTGTCAGTTTGTTTTTTACATACGGGAATAAAAAGAAGTCATTCGATGCCAAGTCCGGACTATACCGGCGCGCAGTCTAAGCTAGTAGAAAGTGGCAAAAGAGATGCTTCCTTAGTTCTAAAAGAAATTACAAGTACCCCAAAACGAGCAACAAAATATAAGAAAGCTTTTTCTCGTACTCAGTTAGAAAGTGTCAGCTCTCAATTGTCGCCGAAGCAAGCTATTGCCATGTTTGTTGAAGCAGGACTTTCCAGGAGGCAGTACGAAATAATAAGAAGCACTCAGAAAAAGTTATTTCCTTGTTATAGTCTTCTACAAAAAGCTAAACTCGAGTGCTACCCTGATAAGGCAGCATACTTAGTAACCGAAACTTGTGCTGAAGTAAAACTGCAAAGCTGAATGGACCATACCGCTACTCGATTATTGACCCATTTAGAAGAAGTTTTAAAACTGCATACCGAAAGAAGCGATACGTTTGTTTTGATGTGCAAGTGGGGTTGTGATGGAGCACAACAAGTTCAATTCAAACAAAGATTTGGTAACGATGCTGCTTCTGACGCCAACTTATTTCAAAGTTCTTTTGTACCCCTTCAGCTAAAAAGGTCCAAAAGCAATGAGGTTATATGGCAGAATCCTACTCCGTCATCTACCCGTTATGGTCGCCCCATACGAATTAGGTTTGTTAAAGAAACCACAGATATAACAATGCAAGAAATAGATTACGTGAAAGCTGCCATAAATAATTTACAACAGACAAAAGTCACGATAGATAATAACTGTTACAGTGTTGACTATAGTATGATGTTCACCATGGTTGACGGAAAAGTAAAAGGCAACCCTCGTATTGAAAAAAAACTTGTGAAGTCCATTTCAATTTCTTTCAGACTTCACGAGCCGCCACTGGTTTTTTCGTTATGTTATATGAACACACGGTTTGTTATTTGCGAATTCGCGATGCTTTTGATTCCGCAAAATTTACAGAAAATAATAATGTAATAGAAAGTCTGCTTCAATGAATCTAACGCCCGTCGAAGATATAATATAATGTAGAGATATTAAGTATCGTATATATACATTTCCAAAATGAAATGAATAGCATCCTTTATATCGATTCAACGAATATTCACAATACCGCAAATAAAATAGGATTATTTTTACACATGTTCGAATTCTATATATATTGGAGGTTTTTTTTTTTTAGTTTTTCTAGTGAATGAAAGTCAGGGAATTTATTAAAATAGGGTGTTCCAGAAAAATAAATCAAAACTGCGGCAAGTATGTTGATGACTTTTTCCTTAAAATTCGTTCTTCGTCCAATACTTTACCTCTGCATATAGGATTGCCAGGTTTGAAATTAAAAAAAGCGGGATAAAGTAGTTTTTAATGTGATCAAGGTCAATGAACAATAAAAATCATATTGAGAGAGAGATGTTTGTGGCGACACCTAGCGTGAACAGGCAATATGCCGGGTGAAACACAGTTCACTACGATGGCCGGACAAGAAGTAACAACTCCATTAGTTTGTTAGTGAACTGTGTTTCACCCAGTGAACTGTGTTTCACCCGGCATATTGCCTGTTCACGCTAGGTGTCGCCACAAACATCTCTCTCTCAATCAATTCTCGTGCTAGTATAAGCTCTTTGTAAATGTTGGAAATTTAGGTCACACTGCCTGCCGATCACCACTGATGAGTCATGGATCGACGAAACGGCCGTCTGGTGGAAGCATGGTAGTGTGAAATAAATTTCCAACATAACTTAAAGTCTTGTTGCTTTATGTAACAAGCAATTATGGTAAAAGGAACGAGACTTCACAGGAAGTAAATCAGCAGATTGTGCTCAAAATCAAGCACTTCAAAACGAAAATGAAGTAAAAACTCTAACCGTATTGGCAACTTTTTATAAAAAAATATTGGTAAAACTGGCATATGCAGAATCCACCGGATTTTGAAAAAAAAAATAAATTTGTCAAACCCGCAAAATCTATCATCGTATCCCTGGGGATTTCGATCGAGGAATTCGTTTTTGTGAGTGGATTTTGAACAAACTACAAAATTTAATTTATTTTATCTTCTTGAACCTCGTATATCAATTTCTACTTTCCCGCACAGGGAAATTACTGTGAACGCACAAAAAATGAGATAAAGACGGATATAACCAGTGGCGGCTCGTGTGGCCTGAAAGAGGTACGTGGGGCACAACAAGGTGGAAATAAGGCAGAATAATTTTTCAAAATAAAGAATTAAAATGATAGTTTTTTTTTAAGTAGTTAGAATTGCTAGATAATAACAATTTGCTAAACTCACCATGACCATTAAAACTGTTTGTAAGTGAAGTCCATCTCCCTAGATTTCTGAACAGCAAAGTCGTTAATGACTTGATCATTAAAATTTGAAATGGACTTCACAAGTTTTTTTTTTTTTCAATAGATAGCATTGCTAACGCGCACAACCTTTCCTGGCCCATAGTGTTTCTTAAAAATGTTTTGATCCGTTTGAGGGTAGAGAAACATATTTCGCTTTCTACAGTGGTCATAGGGACAGTACACAAAACAGTCAGCAATTCCACAGATTCACTAAATGTTGATCTTAAATTGTTTTGGAACAGAGGCACAGCCCCACTGTGTTTCAGAAAATCGTCCCGTGCGTATATTATCGAGAGTTCATTTTTTAATTTTAAGTAATTTACGTTAGGAAATAAGTTACACACAGTTTTAATATCTTCATTTGGAAAGACGGTTCGATATTCACCAAATTTGCAACAGTTAGGTGTCCATCAAAACTTTTTTTATAGTAATTTGATCCTCAAATGTTAATTTAACATTATTTACATTAATATATTGCACTAAATTCCTCTTTACTATTATTGTAATTGTTCAAAATCAAAACATTCACTTTATAATACTCAAAAAGCTGCTGTCTCTGTTTTTCGCACGCGATAGCAAAGAAAACACTAGAGGCACAAAAATGTTATGTCCAAGAGCATCGTAATATGTGCTAAGACCTACGTTCTGTTCCATTACCGTGAATAGACGCGCTGCAAGAGTGATTATAGCATAGACAAGGCCGTCTTCGACTCAAATTTTCAAATGCAAAATTTTATAGGGAATTCTAACGAAATCACACTGGTCTGGTGCGAAGTATAAAATCTAAAATTATTTTTTCTACTTCATTTTTTAGGTATGGACTTATGTCGATATCATATTGCTCAATAAAAATAGCTTCTAAAATTAATTAGAACTGAGATCATTTATTGTGTACCAGCATTTAAATTATTCTGTATCGCGGAGTATAACGTATCTAAAAAAATAAACAACGAAATACAAAAAAAAAACTATAACGCCCTCTACTATCAACAAACACAATTTAATTTCCCAAATAATAATGTAATATCTAACTCTATGCATAAAATCCGAGCTCTATACTTGAACAGAAAATGGTGCAATTTTAATCATTTTTTTTGCACCGCTACCAACAATTACCAGTTTTAATGACAAACTCAAAAAGTAATTTTAAGTTTTAATTTAGGCGCATCATTGTGGCTGCCAGATGAGATTTTTAATTTGTTTGTTTATTATTGTGTCAGGTTGGAACATCACCGGGGTGTGGTAAATACATTTCTATTTGTCAATATTTGCCGTGCAATCCTTTTTTATTTTAATTTGGAAGATATTTTCTTGATTTTCCACATTTAACTACTAAATTAAATGAATTAATCAGTTTACCGGGTATCCTAATTAATTGTATTTTTCGGAAAAACCCGGAACGATTATATTTCTATTTTTTTTTTATAAATAGATTCATGTCTATTACCTTGAAATTATTATACAGGGTGTCCGGAAAAAGGAGGTCAATCCGTTAACCACAGATTCCTTGAGCAAAAATAATATGAGTTTTAAGATGTCATTTTTCATTTTAGCCCTCCAAGGTCGATATTTATTGAGATATTGGATTCAAATTGAGTGTGTTGCTTCAGCATAAAGAGCTACGTCTTTCCAAAAAACAACACAAAAAACAATTTCTGAATAGCCAAAATACGGGATGTTCAGTACCCATTGACCCCCCAAGTTTTTAACCAAATTTGAAAAATACCTTCGTTTTGGATGAATTCGAGGGAACTTTTCTGCGTACCGCCTAGCGTTAGAGTTACATTTTCATATTAAATAAACAAAAATACAATTTTACTGATTATAATCAATCAAATGTCTTTAACCCTTACCCATGATTCAAATCATATCCGTCATTTCCCAAAAACATATAAAATGGTTTCGTCTACGATCCATTTTCGTTGTGTTTACTTATAAAATTACCGATAATTAAAAATATTAACTTTTAAACGATAAACTACTGTCAAATTGTGACAACTAATTTGACAACAATAAAACACTGCTTAAGTAGGTATCCAAGGTAACATCAGAGTAGCTTGATATTTCAACATTATAAGATTAGCCAGAGCCGCCGAAGCATCAAACAAGAGCCAATACTTTCCAAAATATCTCAAAAACAAACTCGGTAGTTTCTGAGAAACTAAGTTATATGCCCCTAATAAAATGCCCTCCCTGTACACTTCACATATACCTACATGTAAAAGAAAATTTACTTTTTTATGATGTCCATAACAGTATATTTAGATAAAGCTTTGAGTTAGGTTTAACATAATATAGAAGAATGTAATATAGTGCAATGCAATATGTGGTCAAGCAAACAGGAAATACAAAGATGTCTATCAAATGGTGATACATAGTCCTCTTATTTATGTCAATAGAGCAAGCTTATTTCCTTTTTTATTTTGATATATGTATAGCCAGGAACTTCATACCCATTATCCCGATAGAAAAATTCGCAAATATTCTTAGTAAGTTGAGAAACGTTTTAAATTTTTATCTAGTAAACGAAACAGCATATGAAAAATATACAAGAGATAAAAAAGTTGAAGTTTTAGTTACTTTATCTCAAGACAATATCGAAATTAAATTACAGTCAGTGGCGTACACTTTTTTGCCAATAATTTTATTAATGCTGTTTACTAAGAACCATTTTGTCCTAACATTTCGAATTTCTCGAAAACCTTTAAGTTTTTCGAGAAAAAAGAAGTATGCCTTTTTTATGTAGCAAACTTTATTTAATCACATTTTTGACACAAAATGAATAAAAATCACAAGGAAAAAAAGTTAGGTTATAATTAAGGCAAGGGTCCCCCCGTTTTCATGTCAGTTTATGACATTTAACTAGGTGAATAAATATGCTACATTTGGTTAATTCTTCTTTACTCGTTTCGAAAATATTTCAAAAAAATCGTCCTCAGGCAGTCATCTTTAACACCGTATCTTTGTAAATAAGGACTTATCGAAAAATTACAATTTAGGTTTTTTTCATGATTAGACGTCCGCAATTCGCTCACAAATTTTGACCATTTTTTTTAGAAACACCTTGTTTATTCTCTTAAGATTGACCAATTGATTTTCCTGAAGAGCCTGGATGATTATACACAAAATAGGGTCAGAAGAATAAATGGACCGTTGAAGATTTTGTAATAAAGAACAACAAATTGTTATATATGATCGCATTTTTCCTCATGTGAGAAATCAAATAACGCACATGCAACATGGCTTTATGCTTCAGCGGTCGACTGTCACAAATTTGGCTGTATTTTCGCAGTTTGTTTGTGATAGATGTGGTCAGGTTAATGCAGTTTACACGGACTTTGCCAAGGCGTTTGATCGAATAAGTCATGTTGTGTTGCTGAAGAAGTTGGAGGGTTTTGGTTTTGGGCCGAGTTTAGTATCACTTTTTTCCTCGTATTTGTCTGAAAGATATCAATATGTATCATTGTAAGGTTTCGAATCACATTGTTATAAGGCTGTGTTGGGAGTACCACAGGGGTCCAATTTAAGTCCTCTTTTATTTTTAAATTTTATCAACGATTTGGCTCTGGATTTGACTTGTTCGGGACTCTTTTTCGACGATGATCTTAAAATTTTTAAATCTGAAGACTATGAAAGTTTACAGCTTTGTCTGGATGCCATAAGACTTTGGTGTGCTGCGAACCGTTTGTATTTCAACCCCGACAAATGTAAGGTAGTTACATATACGCGAAAGAAAACACCTCTCCATTATGATTATTGTATTGATGACATATCGGGTACACGTTATGATTCTACGAATGACTTAGGAGTATTGTTTGATTCTAAATTTTCTTTTAATGACCATATGCGTTCAAATGTAAGCAATGCTCTAAGAATCTATGGCTTTGTTGTAAGATGCTCCAAACCCTTTGCTGACTTAAATATTTTGAGGATTTTATACTATGCCTATGTTCGCTCGAAATTGGAATATTGTTCAGTTGTATGGTGTCCCTACTATATATCTTATAAATTACTTATTGAGAGAGTCCAATGAAGATTTTTGAAGTTTTTGGGAGGATGGAACTTATCCTGCCCAAGGTGTAAATTATTCCACTCGTTTTAACGTTTCCAGTTTGGATTTGCGATGGGACATAGCACTAATTGTATTTTTATTCAAATTATTAAATAACAAAATCTGTTGTAGTAGTCTCCTTGAGCGGGTTAGTTTTTGGGTGGCACGTGAAAATGCCAGAAATAACTTTTTTATAACATTAGAGCTAGAACTAATATTCAATGTAGATCTCCTGTATTTAATATGTGTGATGTATTTAACCGCATATCTAGTGTTTCTGATATCAATTATGATTCACTTGGTAGTATTGTTTCGGCTGCTGTGCCAATCTTCAGAAGGCATGCATTGTGAGTGTGAATTTGATTTAATTGATTGTTATTATTGTTAATTGATTGTTATTATTGTTATTATTATTTTTAAGCATAAAAGTGTAAGTTTTTATTTACCTTTATTAAGGCGCTATATTATATTCAGTTGGTTATGTATTTCTCAATGATTGTGACGCAAATGTTTGATTATGTATGTGTATGCAAAATATGATTTATTTAAGACATTGTTGCTCTGTAAATGGTAATACTGTTGAGCAATAAAGCATTATTATTATTATCAACTAGGAGCTGTATTTTGATGGATTGGAAAACAAAAATATCAATGTAATACTAAAGGAGACTCGATTTTGAAGACTCAAAACCGTTTAAATCAAAGCATAGTAGACAGCGTTTCCTGGTATGATTAACAGCATTTTTTGTTAATAATTAAGATGGCTATAACAATAACTCGTGAAATCTTCCAATTGCTTTAACGTTAGCTTGCTTTTTAATAATAAATTCGGTTGGACAAACCACGTCATAATTATACTGAAATCCTTACTAGAACTTCAAGTAAACTAAAGCATATTAAATATTACTAAATTTTTGAAGCAATGTTAATATATAAAACAATTGATTTCGCCCATACAAAGCAGCAGACAATTTTTTAGAATATAAACTACATAAAATGTACAATAGAATTTTTACGAATATAAGAAAAGTTGAAAAGCAGTCCATTTACGTTCTTCCCGGCGAGGCGCGGCGTCACTTTATCTGTAACAATTGACTGTTAACATCATAACCGTTGCAGAGAAAATTATCAAAAGGGAAAAAAATCAACAGGAGTACACGAGTCATAAAGCATATATAATCACCGTTTCAAGCTAGACCATTAATAAAACTAACCTAAATCAAATATGATAAAGGCACAAAATCTCAGTAAAATCCATTGCTGGGAACGAAGTTCTGTAGAAGAACATAAAGACAAGACAATCACAATCTGCACAGATAATAGAGTATAAATAAGAAGCAAAGAAGTTGGCTGGACAAAAATGCTACAAGATTTTTGAATTACATTTTCAGCAGTTCGATGGTTATACCTAATCAAGAACTTAGATTACACACCATGCCACACATCCAATGAATCTCGTGATCCTGAGAGGATATTTTGTTACTTCAAAGCTCTACCTGATGTTTGATTTTTTTTTTAAATGACTTGTATGAAAATGTACCAAAGCCAATATTTTCGTTCTATTTAGATCCAGTGAAGTCAAGAAAACATCTATATACCCCACATTTTGGTCGACAGCTTCTCAAGTGACACATAAAACATTGTATACCTACGTTTAAATGTTATTGTCCTCAAAATAAAAATTTTTTTCGGCGGTCATGAAGTAACATCACGCGCCAACGAAAGGGTTACAAGAAAAGCGGAAATCAAAACGAGGCAGTGAAAAATGGCGAAAAAGAAGTCGACAAAGATTGTTGGAACGAGTACGAGGAAAGAGGGACCAGTCGATGAATAGAAATAATGCAATAGTAGAAAGAGCGGTCTTTACTATACTGTATTCAATGTCTGCTGCCCAATTTCACTATACAATTGATACAATCACGCTTATTATTTTCAGATACCTACTTTTGAGCGAATTCCGATAATAATGTCAGAAATATACGATGACAGAATAATATTAAATAAATATTACTTTGATATTTTCGTTGTCTAAATAAGTTGTTGAGGGTTATGCATCATGTATTTTTTTTTAACTACGTTTAGCTCTTTTGCGCCCAATCTTCCTGACAAATCCAGGCACTCGGAAAGACGTAGATACTAGAAAATGGACAAAAGAATGCTATACTAATATCTAATTGCAACCATTTGAGCTGGATAGCAGGTTTGGTCTTGACATCTCTTTTTTAAAAATTCAATTACGTGTTCATTGTCAAAATTTTTGATTTGTTTGCTTTCTATGTGTCGTTTTAATGTTTTAAAGTTTCAAGTAGCTTAAGTCCAATCCATCAAAATACAGCTCCTAGATGTTCTTTATCTTTATCTTTCTTTATCTACAACGATCCATTTATTCTCCTGACCCTATTTTGTATATAATCATCCTGGCTCTTCAGGAAAATCAATTCGTTAAAATAAGAGAATAATATAATATAATATAATATAATATAATATAATATAATATAATATAATATAATATAATATAATATAATATAATATAATATAATATAATATAATATAATATAATATAATATAATATAATATAATATAATATAATATAATATAATATAATATAATATAATATAATATAATATAATATAATATAATATAATATAATATAATATAATATAATATAATATAATATAATATAATATAATATAATATAATATAATATAATATAATATAATATAATATAATATAATATAATATAATATAATATAATATAATATAATATAATATAATATAATATAATATAATATAATATAATATAATATAATATAATATAATATAATATAATATAATATAATATAATATAATATAATATAATATAATATAATATAATGTAATGTCATATTCATATTCATATTCATGTTTGATGTTTTTTTTTTTTGTACACGGATGTTTTTGTAAGAATGGTAAGTTTTTTACCTTATGAACTTATGTATAGTTTTGTAGCCCGTTGTACGTTTTATTTATTTATTTATTTAATTTTTTTCTCTTATGCGTTCGTTTTTATCTTTATTGTAGGACTGATGATGGCTTGTTGAGCCGAAACTAGTTTCCTTTTTTATAACTGAATTAAAGATTTTGTGGAGTTGACTTTGAAAGTTTTTGTTTGTTTTCTTTTATTTGAAACTGACACTCCACTTTGATGATGGATAATTTATTTCGTTTAATATAATATAATATAATATAATATAATATAATATAATATAATATAATATAATATAATATAATATAATATAATATAATATAATATAATATAATATAATATAATATAATATAATATAATATAATATAATATAATATAATATAATATAATATAATATAATATAATATAATATAATATAATATAATATAATATAATATAATATAATATAATATAATATAATATAATATAATATAATATAATATAATATAATATAATATAATATAATATAATATAATATAATATAATATAATATAATATAATATAATATAATATAATATAATATAATAGAAACAAGATCATGAAATGAATTATGTAAATAATGTAATGTATTGTTTTCTATTACAACAAACAGCCTTTGGACTAAACATAATGTCCATTCAACAGATGAACGACTAGCAATATATTGACCGGGGTAATACAAGTATATTATGTCAATCATGTAGGCATGTTCGAATTGGACATTACGGAATATTGTTATGGTTATATTATGGCTACATGTCGACCAATTTTCCTACTGAATTCACATAACCAATCTATGCCTATAATTGAAGTTTATATACATGAATTTGTCAACGTTTGAACCTCATTTCACACTAACAATTATAAATAACCGTTATTATGAAAAACAAAAGTTCACAATATAAAATAATGACATAAATATTAAAATTTGGGGAAGTTTAGCAATAAAGCCATGTTCTCAGAACTTCGTAATGTCGTCAGCGACAACCTTTCGGCCAATAGCAAGCATGTATGAATTTTCCCTAGCCCTCACTTCTCTGTCGATGGAATATTCCAACTACAACAACTGTCTCAGCAAAGGCATCCTTGTCGGCCCGCTCAATTCCAAAATGACTTATCTCTTTGCCATAGAAGGAGTGATTGGATAAGGCGCAAATTTTGTTCTATGTTATCCCGTTTTTAAACCAATTTCCGGTCATTTTCCAGAGGAGAGTTCGGATAATGTTTATCAAACCATTGTTTGGTTTCCACTGCATTTTTTCATCAAAATTGGATAACTCAGGAACAAGCACGGACAGGAGAACAATGCGTCCAAGAATTGCCCTCGAAATGTTCATCAGAGTTCTGGTACCAGCACGGAAAGCAGTACGAACCGTAGAATTGTACAAAGAACTAAAACTATCCACAGCTAAAGGTTAGATAGTTATAAAATAAAAAGCTTTTCATAAAAATATCGTAAAATTAACAAATCGTCGGTCGTGCATATTCCAACATCTAGTGTTTTCATTATTAAATGAGACCCAAAGTGGAAGAAGAGCTGGTAAAATGGTATGGTATGGTATACAGTGTTAAATTTTCCAGCAATTTAAACTAATTTCGATAGCGCAGGTTGTGGCACGTTTTTCTCTATTTTCCCTCGTTCATTCTGTGCTGGTTGATTGTAATTCCGTACGGTCTGTTGCCTTTTCTCTCTCTGTGTCGCCAAACTCCTGGGCGTCACAACGCCAACATACTATTAGGTTATCATTATTTCCACATGACATTTATCCAATCTTTAACACGAATACGTTCCGGGTATTATACCAGGTGATTGGGATTTTATTTATATTATGTAAAATTGCCAGAAATTAAAATAATGTACCGTATGTCCTATTTTGGTTGTCCTTACGGGATATCTCGCTTATTTTTAAAGATAGAGATTTGCGGTTTCCGCAAACGTTGACTACGTTTTTTGTGAAACTGACGATACTCCAAACAAAATTTTCATAGCTCGCCTCGTCTTTGAGATACGAGGGTTGCCTTTTATATTTCGGTACTAGAGAACAAAAACAAATATTCATCATCAAAAATCACTTTATTGTTTTTCAAAATATTCCCCATGAAGATCTATACACTTTTGCATGCGTTTGAACCAATTGTCGAATCACTTTTGGCACTCTGATTGAGGTATCTCCAAAACATGCATTCTGAATGCAGCAACCGCTTCTTCAGGTGTCGAAAAACGTCCTCTCAGTTTGTTTTTTACGTACGGGAATAAAAAGAAGTCAATGGTTTTCGGAACTATACCAAACCAAGGCCCCAAAAAATTTAAATCTGTTTTCCTAATAATGGGGTCGTGAAATTTACGCAGGCAATTATATTATGAAGGGCTATTTGCAGGCCAAACGACATTCTTCGGAACGGTCATTAAGGACAGTTTCTTAGGTTTTGATTAGGTCCTGTATGATAGCGTCCTATACCAAACCAAGGCCTCAAAAAATTTAAATCCGTTTTCCTAATAATGGGGTCGTGAAATTTACGCAGGACAATGATATTATGAAGGGCTATTTGCATGACAAACGACATTCTTCGGAACGGTCATGAAGGATAATTTCTTAGGCCTTGATTAGGTCCTGTATAATAGCGTCCTATACCAAACCAAGGCCCCAAAAAATTGAAATCTGTTTTCCTAATAATGGGGTCGTGAAATTTACGCAGGACAATGATATTATGAAGGGCTATTTACATGTCAAACGACATTCTTCGGAACGGTCATTAAGGATAGTTTCTTAGGTCTTGATTAGGTCCTATACCAAACCAAGGCCCCAAAAAATTGAAATCTGAATTTGGAAGACCTTCACGAAATTCGTCTTGGAGTGAACTACGACCACGACACCTGTTCGAGCCTGATTGGGTTGTGAAATTTAGACAGGATAATGATATTATGAAGGGCTATCTGCATGCCAAAGACATGCGGGTACTTCGTTATTAAGGATAGTTTCTTACGTCTTGAATGAGATCCCAAACCATAGCATTAAAATTGGGACCTGTTCCATCCTGTGAAATTAAGCAAGGCCAATGATATTATGAAGTCTACAGAATTGTGGCTTTTTCGCAATGAAACGCTGATCGATATTATAATTGATTCGCCTTTTGTCGCCCAGTTGCATAATGTGGAAAATTCATTTTATGAATTCATCTTTCTCTTTTCCTCTTCATTTTAATGACAATCAGTCACATGCCAGCCACCATCCATAGAAAAGAAAATATTTTGAAATTATTAGCAAAACTCGATTAACAATCAAGTGGCTATTGTGCGAAACAAAACGCCTTCCACTCACTGTTTTCAAAAGAACAGAACAGAAAAGAACGTAACATATAAAAAGTATATTTCAGGCGATAACATTATATTTTCTCATTGTCGTTTTGTGTTTGGTATCCTTATCGGTGAGATTCGTTCATTTCCGGACGCGATGCGCCTCCTTTTCTCATTCCGAACGTCACTATATCACTTCTGAACAGCGGTATAACCTGATATTCTTTTGTAGTTGGGTAAATTCAGATTAGACCGAAAATAAATAGATTATTAGGTTTCTTCTTGGGATATGTTCATCCTTTTCATCGTCCGATGATGACTGCTGGGTTTCAATTCTTGAAAACCGAGGAGTAGCGAGGTAAAGCCTACCGTATTAGAACAGAATTGCCTCACTTTGAAGTGTGGAAATGATATTGTGAAGGGCTATCTGCATGCAAAAACGCCATGTGGGGAATTCGTCATTAAGGAACAAAAGCATTAAAATTGAAACCTGTTCGAGCCTTAAAATAAACTGCTATACAAATAGTTGAATTGGCTCCATCCTTGACACAAGGTTTGGCCTTAGTGTACGTTTTTTTTCACACCTCATTAGTGGTCTAGTGACGATGTTCTGAGATGTTAAGAGGAAAGGCTGATGAGTTTTAGGCGATCTTCAACAAAAACACAAAAGATGCATACTCTCGACGTCTGTCAAGAGGCTTGAAATTAAAATTTCGCATAATGAAACCAAGGCTCCTGTAGGAAGCCGCAATAATTTCAGTCATATGTCCAGAAAAACTGAGTTTTCCGTCAAACAACACACCCAAATCCCTCATTTCATCACACACCTTAAGCCGATGACAATCAATGGTGTACAAGAAATTAATTGAACTCAACATACGAGTAAATGTAACCGAACAGCATTTATCTAATCTCAAGTGAAGCTTGTTCGGAGTGCCATCATCTGAAAAAAGTAATGATTACACTTGAGGTCACTCATGATATTATTACACATAAACAAAAGAGGCCCCAATACAGAACCCTGCGGAACCACGGACGTTTCGCGGACATTCACAGACTCAAAACCATGTTACTCTACAAACTGGATACGATCCTGAAAATCGCGAGAAAAGAAGAATAAGAGATTATTAGATAGCCCAAGTTTCGACAATTTACTTAAAAGAACCCCATGGTCAAAGGCCTTGGAAAAATCGGTATTTATGACATCAACCTGGCCACCACCATCCTTATTAACAAATCTCTGAGAAATCTTCGGTAAGGAAACCTGAATCTTTTGGATATACACTTTATCATGTTTTTCAGATTGCTTAGTTGAGTTCAGTTCTCCAGATTTCCTCACATGATGAAAAAACATGTTACTGTCCAGATGTATCCAGGATCATATTACCGTTATTAACTCCAGTAATTTTTCTCCAGCAAATATAATAGAAAGTTCAGTTTCGTATGTAATAAGTCGAGCTTTAAGATAACGCTTAGTCCACAAGATAATTGGGCTGTTGCTTGAAATACAAATAACTACATGTCACAGTGATGATGACCCTGAAGTGGTCGTAGTGAGGGATCTTTTAAGATGAATGGTTTAGTGCACAGGATTGATGATTGATCTCTAGCAAAAGTACTCCAGCCGAACAATACCTAAGGCTGGTTACTTTCCTCAAATTTAATATAGATTGGGTTTAAAAATGTATGACAATAAATCGTCGAGAAAACCAAGTTATTTCCCTGCAAACGATATTATTTCTCAATCATTTTTAATATTTTCCCATGAAAGCGTTTATCTCGCATTCTGTAAAAGAGTAAGAAAAAAAGAAAACGCTGAAAATAATAAGAAAACCGCCACACACAGAGAATGGTCCATTATGCTTCGCATAGTAAATCCTATTATACAGAAGGGCGTTATCTCACCGAGCAAGACCGTATAATAATACTTTATCGTTATCTGGAGCACGTGCGCTACTGTCATAAATCGCGCGCTTTTCTTGGCGCTTGTCGCGTTATATAATATTATTATAGAACAGTTTTTGGGTAATAAGATAGCGAACGGGAGGGTTGGCTCTCAACACGGGACAACATTGGTGAAATTAGCACCACCACCACTAATATAGGGCAGGGTTGTCTTTGATAGCGATGTTATCAGAGGTGGGATGACTGTAACAACTTAATAGGAATTGTGATGACATTATAGAAAAAAATAAAACGAAAGCTAGCCATATGTAAGGTATCGTTTAGTAGATTTAAAAAAATATCTAACTATTCAGGAGATCGACACAACCGAAATTTTCAAAAATTTTTATGCAGTCCTTCATTTCATGACCCCTGAATCCTATAAATGACCTCAGTTCAAAAATATACACTGCTCAAAAGAATTAAAGGGCCACTTTTGGATAACCCTGTAATTTTTTTGGCTTGCTGTTATTAACAAATGAAAATTATATTTTTATAATGGATTTACATTTTATTTTTTTGATTTGTAAAAAAATAAACGTGATTATGCTCAATTATTCGAGATAAGTTTAATATTTCACAGCAAGTACAAAAAATAAAGTGATTATGAAAATATTCACATTTAGGTTTTATGTCGCGGCAGGCTTAGAGAGCGAGCGATCTTAGCGAGATAGAAGTCACTCGTGCTATAGCTTTAGTTGAAAAAATCGACAAGTAGCTAGAAATTTTAATCCCAGTATGTCAGTTATCAAACGTGTGTCAAATCGCTATAGAGAGACTGGACGATATAAAAGACAAACCGGATAAGGTCGGAATCGCAAAACTAAACAAATTCAGGACCGATATTTAGTAGTCTCTTCTTTGCGAAAACGAATAGCGACAGCAAAAGACCTTCAAAGTACACTTAGATAACCATTTCTAACCAGACTGTTAGAAACAGGTTACGGGAAGGAGATTTAAAACCAAGAAGGCCGGTACGAAAACCTGTTTTAACTCGACATCATAAAACTATGCGATTAAACTTTGCTCGTGAACATTTGGGATGGCAACTTCGACAATGGAGGCCAGTACTTTTACAGACGCATCAAGATTTCATCTCACTCGTTGTGATGCCCGATTGCGTGTGTATAGACGTCCGAATGAACGATAATTCACTGCTGCTGTACAAGAAGTATCCAGATTTGGAGATGGTCTGATAATAGTCTGCGGTGGAATAAGTTTGGACACAAAAACCGATCTAGTGGTGATACTGGGGAGTCTTACAGCTGCTAGATATATGGATATCAGTCTGTTAGATCAGGTCCTGCAGCATATGCATAATGTAAGGCCTCATACTGCTGCGATTACTATAGATTTTCTTAACGAGCATGAAATTCGTAAAATGGATTGGCCAGCGATAAGCCCTGACGTCAATCCAATTGAACCCTTATGGGATATATTGGACAGACGTGTTCGACGTCGTGCAAATCCACCTCAAACCCTTCAGCAATTAACAGAAGCCCTAATCGATATCGATAATTTAAATTTTAAATAATAATTTTCTGGAGGAAGTAAGAATGAAAGTGCTTTACATTTTTTTATATCTGTAAAAATAAATAAAAACTAAAATCGCAAAAAATCGTTTTTCCAAAAATTGTTTGAAAACACCATAAGGCGTTTAAAAATGTACAACTTTTCTCTTCTTCTCCTACCGTTTCCAAGAGATTCCAATGCTATCCCATTCATACTTATCTTGCTACGGTAGTTCAATTAGTAGAACACCTGACTGTTATTCGGGAGATGTTGGGTTCGTATCCCACTTAATAATAATAATAATAAATGTTTTAAAAGGATGTGTTTGGCGACATCTAGTTTTATCGTTGGTAGTACGCCGAGTGAACAACAGTTCCTATTTCGGCTGCCTGGGAGGTCTCTGACCCCATAAAGCAACTACCAACACATAGACGCGCCGATACTCCCTTAAGCGGGATCGCGATGGTGAAAGTATAGTGGTTGACAGACAAACTCTCGGATTTTAAGTCTTGTTTTGTTAAACAAGCCCATTTCAAATAAATGTTTTATTGTGCAAAAAAAACCAAATGACAAATCAAGAATACAAAGTTGGCTTACAAATAACAAATCAGTCACTTAGGCTAGTTTCACACAAAAGGAATAAGATTTGGCTATAGCCACTCTTCCACTTATTCCAAACTTCACACGGCACAAAAGAAACACGCACTTATGAATATAATTTAAGGAAATAGTCTGCGCCTCAACTCTCTTTTGAAACTAAACAACGATAAGTTAAGAATATCTATTAAGTTATTTAAAAGTTTAGGACCATTATATGAAAAACATCCTTCAGATTTAGCAGTAGAATGTTGTGGAATTGTAAAGGAGTTGAAGCGCAAATCAAGTCCGTGAACATTGTACCTCCTCAAGAGCAAGTCAGCAAGGTACTGAGGTATATGGAACGTAAGAATTTTATACAACAAGACAGAATACAAGTAATACAAGTAATCAAACCGAATACGAGGTTCTTTTAGTTTAGTAAGAAATGGAGTAATATGAGCTGCGAAGGGAACTTTGCACACGAATCTTATACCTGCATTCTGTATTCGCTGCACTTCATCTTTATTATAATTTCCCAGATAATAGTAATACACTTGCGAACAATAGTCAATGATTTTACGAGCATCAACTTTGTACCTTCATCCAACAAATACTTCAAATGATACATAGATTTTAGCCTAAAAAAGGAATTCCTGTATAGTTGAGAACAATGATCATCAAAACTCATTTTACTATCAATTAGTATACCTAAATCTTTAGCGTTATTCACCCACTGCACCAATGTTCCCTCAACGAAAATACTACTAGAAGCCCGAATCAACTCAGTATGGCGTTCATTCCCGATACACAGAGCGACAGTTTTATTAGGATTTAATCTCAAGCCATGACATTTACACCAATCCGAAAAGTGGGACAGATCTTGGTTAAGATTATAAATAGTATTTTGAAATTCGGAAATAGAGCAATGAGAATATATTTGCGCGTCATCTGCGTAAAGATGTATTGCAGAATGAGCTATGCTCATGGGCAAATCAAAAGTAAAAATTGTAAAAAGAAGCGGACCAAGGATGCTTCCTTGTGGGACACCGCTTCTTAATTCCTTGAACTGAGAGCATGAAGATCTGATCTTGACACATTGATTTCTATGGAATAAATAGCTACAAAACCATTTTATAGAAACTTCGTCGAAGCCCAAGTAATGAAGCTTGCCCATTAAAAGTTGAAAGTTCACAAAGTCAAAGGCCTTGCTCTGATCAAGTACGACCAAAATACTGCAATTTCCCTTATCCATAGCATATGAGATATCATTTGTAACTTTGAGTAAAGCGGTTGAAGTGGAACGGTGTGGACGAAATCCAGACTGCACAACGGGTAAAATGCGGAGTTGATCCAAATAATCCCGAATCTGGAGTGATACGATTCTCTCAAGCATCTTTGACAGAGTAGGCAGTAGACTAATCGGTCTCAAATCAGTTAAGGATTTAGGTGCTGCGACCTTTGGAAGCGGAATGACCAAAGCAGACTTCCAAGCTGTTGGAAATTCACCCAAACGAACACAGTCGTTGAAGATATTCTTTATGACACCACAGCAATATGTGTCAACGAATTTTTTTCAGTTCGTAAACATTAGTTTATTTCACTTTTCTATATCTACATATATATATATATATATATATATATATATATATATATATATAATTGAAAGTTATTGGGATGTGTGACCAGGGCTAGTTGAAATTAAACTCTTGTTTACAACGCCAAGCTTTCGAATTACTTTTAATTCTTCCTCAGGGCTAGAAAGTACAAAACAGACATCAATAAACTACAATCACAATACCCATGAAAGATCCTAACCAACAACATCAACATTAACAATATCTCACCTTTCGGGTAAGTGAGTCTAAAATTCTTATGTAGTACAACATCTCATATGAGCATAGATGAAACACCAAACACAGAAACAATACATTTACATAAGTTGGATAATTACATTTAAAATAGTAACATATAAATTTTGTTATAATTACTGTACAATTTGTTTCTCCAATTAAAAGTGAATTTTTTTATAAAAATCATTGTTTATGTTTTTCATTTTATTTTTGTTTGTTGACAGATGCAAATCTTCTGCGTTATCGTTGGTATTTCACAGCAAACACCTGACAGCCTACCAATGCTGTTCGGTGGGTACTTTTATATCAGAGTCATGATAATTAAAAATTAGATTGTAGTGGTAGGGACAGAAACGTTTCACTATCAAAAATAATAGTATCCTGCCTGATTCTAAACAATGTACGATTATATTGCTCCACATTTGCCACTAATGTTTCACAATGATATTATGTGATAGGGAAATTTGACGCTCCAATTCCGAAACAGAACACTGTCACTGATCTCTCGAACACCGGAACGTGCAGACAGGACAGAAAACTCCTAACCCCACTTAGAGTTGTTCAACAATTGCCACTATTGTCTTACAACGTTCTTGTTCAAACAATTTCTCTCACAAACTGCTTTGTTTGGTAATGTTGTGGATATCATCAGAGTAATCCCTCCCATCTTAATTCCCTATGTTATACTGAAACGTCTGAATTGTTTGAACCAGAAACATTGTTGTTATAATTTAGCGTGAGCAAGTATGAATATGCAATACTAGCTTCATCTATGTCTTTTCTTTTGTTTAGTGTATTTTTATTTTGGTTAGTTTCCATCATTTCCAAGAATAATCTTTTTTTCGTGTTTCTTTCCCTGTGTAATATTTCGGTATTGTCATATTGTGGAACATGACCCGTGTCTAAAAAATGTTCCGCTAGTGCGCAGCTCGGTTTTCTTAGTTTACAATCACTTTTGTGAGACGTGAGTCGATCTTTTAGAACCCGGGAAGTTTGACCAATGTATACGCATTCACAAGAAGAACATGGAATGGAATATACCACCTCACTACATTTCATAGTTTCAGTCTTGTCTTTTAGGTTAGTGAAAATATTTCCTATGGTTTTAGTAAATTTTAGTGCTATCTTTATTGTTGAATACTTGTTAAAAACCTGACAGATTTTTTGTGAAACATCTGAAATAGCCGGAATTGAGTAATAGTAACATCTAAGAGTTTCACTTTCCACTGAAATATTACTGTTGCGAAGAGGAGGATCTAATAATCTGGAACTGCTATTATATATCAACCTCCTGGATAGGTTTTTCGGATAAGAGTTCTCCAGAAGTGTGTTGTACAATAAGTCTTTGTTTTTTTGTATAAGAGTAGGGTGGCAAATGCGTTCAATCCTATTTTTTAGTCCAAGAACAAGATTTATTTTTATTTTCTCTGGATGGAAAGAGAGATAATTCATATATCTGCCTGAGTCTGTTGGTTTTCTATACCAGTCTAGAAGGATTTGATTTTGGTTGTTTCTAATAACTTTCGTATCTAGAAATGGGACACTGTTTTCTTTTTCTCTTTCTACTGTGAATTGTATGTTTTCATTGTAATTATTAAATGTTTCCAAAATCTCGTCTACTTTATTTGATGGTACCGCGCATATTATGTCGTCCACATATTTCTTAATGAATGGAAGTTTAAAGCTAAGTTTGGGAATCCTGTCATCCAAAAGATCATCCATGACAAGTTGTGCCACTATAGGGGAGATAGTTGCTCCCATCGGCGTACCAAAAATTTGTTTATACCTAATACTTGTCATTAAATCGAAAATATGTACTACCAAAAATAAATTCTACTATATTCATGAATTCAGTTTTGGGAATGGACGTGAAACCAGAAATCTCCTCCCATCTAGTATTTATACTGTTAATAACCAATTGAAGTGGAATGTTACTATATAGCGAAATGACATCTAAACTGATAAGTACGTGATCATCCGGGAGCTGTTTATTGTTTATAAAAGTTGAAAAATGGAAGGAATCCGTAGTATAGTACTCATTCGTTTTGTTATAGGAATTTGTTTGTTGTTGTTCTTCTTGTGAATGCGTATACATTGGTCAAACTTCCCGGGTTCTAAAAGATCGACTCACGTCTCACAAAAGTGATTGTAAACTAAGAAAACCGAGCTGCGCACTAGCGGAACATTTTTTAGACACGGGTCATGTTCCACAATATGACAATACCGAAATATTACACAGGGAAAGAAACACGAAAAAAAGATTATTCTTGGAAATGATGGAAACTAACCAAAATAAAAATACACTAAACAAAAGAAAAGACATAGATGAAGCTAGTATTGCATATTCATACTTGCTCACGCTAAATTATAACAACAATGTTTCTGGTTCAAACAATTCAGACGTTTCAGTATAACATAGGGAATTAAGATGGGAGGGATTACTCTGATGATATCCACAACATTACCAAACAAAGCAGTTTGTGAGAGAAATTGTTTGAACAAGAACGTTGTAAGACAATAGTGGCAATTGTTGAACAACTCTAAGTGGGGTTAGGAGTTTTCTGTCCTGTCTGCACGTTCCGGTGTTCGAGAGATCAGTGACAGTGTTCTGTTTCGGAATTGGAGCGTCAAATTTCCCTATCACATAATATCATTGTGAAACATTAGTGGCAAATGTGGAGCAATATAATCGTACATTGTTTAGAATCAGGCAGGATACTATTATTTTTGATAGTGAAACGTTTCTGTCCCTACCACTACAATCTAATTTTTAATTATCATGACTCTGATATAAAAGTACCCACCGAACAGCATTGGTAGGCTGTCAGGTGTTTGCTGTGAAATACCAACGATAACGCAGAAGATTTGCATCTGTCAACAAACAAAAATAAAATGAAAAACATAAACAATGATTTTTATAAAAAAATTCACTTTTAATTGGAGAAACAAATTGTACAGTAATTATAACAAAATTTATATGTTACTATTTTAAATGTAATTATCCAACTTATGTAAATGTATTGTTTCTGTGTTTGGTGTTTCATCTATGCTCATATGAGATGTTGTACTACATAAGAATTTTAGACTCACTTACCCGAAAGGTGAGATATTGTTAATGTTGATGTTGTTGGTTAGGATCTTTCATGGGTATTGTGATTGTAGTTTATTGATGTCTGTTTTGTACTTTCTAGCCCTGAGGAAGAATTAAAAGTAATTCGAAAGCTTGGCGTTGTAAACAAGAGTTTAATTTCAACTAGCCCTGGTCACACATCCCAATAACTTTCAATCAGTTGTATATATCAACAAGTTGACCAATATCAAGAAAAAATTATATATATATATATATATATATATATATTAATAATCAAAGAATTTAGTATCTCATATTGAGGCTAGTGTGAGACGATACAATGAACAATACAATATAGAGTTACGTACAATTGTATGATAGAGGAATAATAATAAGAAGGGCCGGTAATAGGACTATACATTCATATATGTATGTATACCGTACATGAAGGTTTGACATAATATATAAGGAGGAGGACAAAGTGGCAATTCGAGTCACGTGCCATGCACAATCAGTCGTATACAAAAGCACAAATTTGCACGTGATCTATACTATACATACTACTGCTTGGTAGTATATATATATACATGTATATATGAATATTTGTATATTATATCAGCTTGACTATAAGTTAAAAGTCCTACAGCCGATTTCTTTCGATAAAACTCATGCATGATATTTCTGTGTCAACCTGAAAACGCTAATGAAACTGATGGACGGAAGATGCAACAATGCACCCGTAAATTGGCCAGGACTTTTTCCTGTGTTGCGCCCATTGCTACGGAGGAAGCTGTGTTATTGCTAAGAATTATCAATGGTGCAGAACCAATCCCGACACGGTGGCCAAAGTGCAGTTCAATTTTTTGAAAAGGCTCAATTTTTGTATGCAGGAACCTGGTCAACATTTCGAACATTTGCTATAACCATTAAAGTAGTTCGTAGTAGCTAAAATTAAGACTTCTTTAAAATTTCAAATTCAAATTTTTTTCAAATTCAAATTTCTTTATTTCAGTCATAAATTGTACATTTCTGTACATAGACATGTCAATATGTAAACAATAATGTTTAAAATCAAAACACTCATAATAACATTCAGAGAAAAAATAAATTAAATAAACAACAAATAAACAGATTGAACAATAATTACAATCGCTAAAAAAAAACTACCGTCTATTAGTATCAACAAACTCCTGAAAGCTGTAGAACACGTTATCAATCAAATACAGCTTTAATTTTCTTTTAAATTGTGTCTCAGTTAGGCAACCCTTGACGTCCTCAGGCAGGAGATTATAACATTCGTAGCCCGCGTATTTTGGTGACTTTTTGTAAAATTCGTGTTTGGGACGAGGCAAGCACAATCGGTCCCTTCCCCTAGTGGAATACTCGTGGTTGTCTCCACACGTACGCGCGCCATCTTTATTTTTGTAAATATGACAGAGCGTTTTATATAGGTAAATAGATGGGACTGTGAGCAAACGATTTTGTTTAAAAGCCTCCCTACAAGTACCCCTAAAAGGAATATTAAAAATGCAACGCACTGCTCGTTTTTGTAGTATAAACACTCTGTCAATCATACTAGACCTGCCCCAGACCACTATACCATACGCAATTGCTGAATAGATCAATGCATAATATATTGAAAGTAAGACATGCACATTCATGCAAGTCTTCAGCGAATTAATAATATATAAAGACGTATTAAGTTTTTTACAAAGGTGGTCCATATGCGTTACCCAGCTGAAATCCGGATCAACAAAAACTACTAGCAGTTTAGCAGAATCTGATAGAGGAAGATGGATATGATCAAAGTTTATGTTGTGATCCAATGTTTTGAACTTATTAAAGTGTATAGCAACTGTTTTGTCAAAGTTGATCATCAGCCTGTTACTCCGACACCACATTCGAAACTTATCGAGCGTGACATTTATCTTATGTTTTAGAATTTCAGGATCCCTGTCAGATAATAAAAGAGTGGTGTCATCAGCATACATGTACTGAAAACCGTGTGTGATATTTGCAGGAAGATCGTTAATATAAAGTAAAAATAGCAATGGGCCCAGTATACTTCCCTGAGGGGTGCCCAGATCAACATTTAAGAAGTCTGATACAACAGATTCAATTTTAACCGCGATTTTTCGGTCCTTCAAATAAGAATGTATCCACTGATTGATCGGTCCACGTATGCCAACTTGTTCTAATTTTTGGCATAGAAAGTCTCTATCAACAACGTCAAATGCCAAATGTTTTTTTTCGTTTCGAATGATCAATTTCTAGGTTCAGCTAGTGTAAGTTATGTTTGTCTCGATTGGTTTATTATTTTTAGTTGAGAAGTTTGGTTAAGCGTCGTACAGTCAATTCATGAATACCTTGTAGATACAAGACGATAAAAAGAGGAAGCCGTTGATCCACGAGTAGCGAAGGAGTAAGAATATATAATATATCCGAACCCATTTTTATAAGCAGTTTAATTTGTTAATATATTAGAGCTTTATTGAGATATAAATTCATTATTCTCCCATCTCATGCAATATTAGGAGGCTCTAAAGTTCGCGTTTTTGTATGACTAGTATACGTACTACACACTTTAATATATTTCTCTTTCGATGTTATGTACGTGTACGAAGTTTATGAAACATTATTGCAATATGAATCGTTAATAAACCATTATTTTTTAATTTTCTCTCTCCCTTCTGAATCCAAAATGTCAAGTGGCCACTTGGTTATCCATTCGAGCGGGCAGAATAAAAATGAATAAAACAAACACTATAACACTTGTTGTTTGATGATGATAATCGGTTGCTTGAATCAGTGGCTGCTCCTGGTGGTTTGTGCAGGCTGGGCTATATAGTGAAGGCACTATTTAGTTCCTACTTATTTTTATTGCTCCATTACTATTTTGATGTTTCGTTACTTTATGGACACCCTGTATATGGAGGGTATGATTACTTTAATGATATTTTTTTAATTTCAACGGAAAGTGTTTCGGTCATTTTGTACCGGGTGGCCCGTTTAAGACGAACCACTACCATCGAATATTAACTATAGACAAGAAGGTCCAATTGACGCTGAAATCGGCATCGACTCGTCGCATTCCCAGCTCGTTTCTGGTCCCGGTATTATATATACTATAAGATACCGTACTATACTATAAGCACGGCGAATTGCTTTGTACCCATGTACATCAGACGTACCGACACTGTGCCACTATCTTATCTGAGAAACTATAAACGGTAAGTATAACAAAAAGTTAAATAGAAACTTTTGTTGGGTTAACTTGAAGTTTTTATTTATTTAATTTTTACATATACCGGGTGGCTCATTTTGCAGTGACGGCATTCAACTTCCTTATTTTAAATAGCACACCCTATATATTGATACATATTTAGATAGAGCCGTAAAAGGCATCTTGAACCTACTTACCTGAACTTAACATTCTTATTGAAGAGTAAATTCTTATTTTTAGACCAAAAGAAGGAATTTTTGGCGGACAAACAAATGTAATTCTAACTCACGAGAACGTTGAGTGACCCTATAGTTTTACATTATAGGTTTGCTAGGGCTATCTGTTTTTAGCGGACTTTCAAAATGATTTTCGGTAACTTTCGGTTGTATTTAGTATTTAGATACGAGTTTGATGGGCAAATTGTAGGTATATGGGTTTTTTGAATGTCTCAAAGAGGCAAGGTAATTCCCTATTGAGTATCTGTTTTTAGCGGACTCTCAAAATGATTTTCGGTAACTTTCGGTTGTATTTAGATACGATTTTGATGGGCAAATTGTAGGTTTATGGGTTTTTTGAATGTTTCAAAGACTCAAAGTATAATTTAAAAAACAAGTTAGTAGGCTAGAGTTGAATAACTCACGAATCAAAAGTCAGATTGCTGTCAAATTTATACACGTATCGTTTGAAGGTTAGTACTAAATAAAAATCATATGGAAAAAATCTAGTAACGCCATCTATCAAAACAACAAATTTTCACAACATTAGTTGCTTAAAAATGTTGTATTTTTCCCTGATCAGGTCCAAATTGGAATATGCGTCTGTCATATGGTCACCAATATACCGGGTTCATGATGACAGGATCGAACGTGTCCAAAAAAAATTATTTTAAGTACGTATATTTCAATGATCATGGACATTACCCTATAAGGGGATATGATAATGCCCTATTGTTGCGCGGTTATGACGTTCAACCACTGTCTGTGCGCAGGATCTGCGCCTATCAGGTATTTCTTTTTAAATTAATACATTTTCTAATTGACTGTCCCCAGCTCCTGAGCCAAATAAAATTTAATATTTCGCAATACTATGCCCGCAACAATTATATATTCGAAGTGTCGTATCTTCGAACCAACTATGATGGACGTGCGCCATTGACTAGAGCTTGTAAGTTGACGAATACATTTAATTTACATAAAGAACTAGATTTTTTCGATGGCAAAATTGGCAGATTCCTGACTGATCTGCGGAGGTGCATGGGAAATTTTTATTAAACATCAATATTGTTGTTTGGGTTCTACTTGGTTGTTTTTATTTTTATATATAGTTATTGTTAAGACCTGTGGTGTTGTTATATGGCCCATGGGTACTCCTTCATCTGGTTATTTTGTATTATGAATAATTAAGCATTCTGGTACTTTTGTAGTTTGTTAGATTTATTTGATATTGATTGAAACTATGTAATTTTTGTCTTGTAATTGGGCTCAGGCCTGTTAGGCAATAAATGATTATTTATTTATTTATCTATGTGTCATCCTATGGATTTTTTGAATGACCTAATAAATCAAAATGCAATATCTAGAAACGTATCGTTCATTTATTCAATTTAAGTGTTCGTATAGTTTAAATTTGATCTAACAATTGTTTGGTTTTGAGCTAGAACTAGTTATTCGTAACATAGTTTTACATATTTTCTGGTAATATGAACGAATGACGGGCGATATAAATAATAACATAACAAAAATTCGAGTCGAGAATTAGAATCTATTTATATAAACGTTTTAAGATTAGGTATATTCTTTTATCATCTGATTATCCGAGAAAATTTATTTTAAATTAATTCCGAATATATCGCCCATTAATACAGTTAAAAAATTAAAATTTAATAAACAAATAACAACAATTTTTTTACATTATTATGAATTTCCCAATATTTACGACTCCTATAGGTACAGGGTGTCCCAATTTCGTTGTAATCGCCGGGTTTCTCGTCGGATTAGTGAAGATAGAAGATACCGTCCTACATTTTTGTCAAACTGTCAATGGCATAAACAAAATTTGCAGAGAATTCTTTGTCTCTGAGATACAGGGCGATTTTGTTGTCTTACCAGAAATGTGAAAACGGGTGCTAATATAACTTTTTACGTAGAATCCAGGGGCGAACTTAGAATTTTTCGGGAGGTACCGTTTTTGAGGTATGCCCCAAACTTATAATTTTTCTAATGGGACACCCTGTATATTTTAATGTCATTACATTGCATTATTTTTTCTCTTTGCAGTTACATATAATAGTTAATATTTTTAATTTTTTTTAAAACGCCAAAAATTTTTAAAATATTCAAAATATTATCTCTATTTTCGTAGTTGCATAAAATATTTTATTTTATTATTTATTTAAAAAATAAAATTATGTAATGAGAAGTAAAACATCGTCTTCTTCACAAACAATTCTTTTATTTTATTAATATTGCGTCATTAAACCATACATGATTCGAGACACATTGTTCTGATCATCAGTGTTTGGTAAAAAGGGAATTTAATACAGAATGTATATTGGGGAACATTGCTGAAACCCAAATATTTGGGAGATGCTGGCAGAAGGATAAAATGATATCCTGCTAGCGTTTTGTGTTCATACTATTTTTATTTATATTTATACGACTGGTTTTACCTATGCATTGAGTTTGTTCGGCCTCTGCATGTAGATGATACGTGTTTACATGTGTCTACTGTTGTGTATCCTATTGTGCTTAAATGCAGGCCGATATTTGTAGATGGGCAACGACTATGGTACTCTGACGAGCTCATAACAAGAGCGAAACGAATTCGTCAGTATCTGTCGACCCATGCCTCGGTCTGGTTCTATTGAATTAGACTGGGGCCCTGCTAAATTAAACAAAATTCCTTGTGTAGGTAAAACCAACATTTTTTAACATTTTAGTCCGCTTTGCCACGAAATTATCTTCATTTTTTATAAAATTATAGATTAAACCAGTTTGCTCAAAGTGATTACCGTTTGTTTTTTTGAAATAAAATCTTTTATGTAACTACGAAAATGGGATATTAAATTTATTATTTTTTTGACGTTTTAAAAAATAAAAAATACCAACTATTATATATCACTGCAAAGAGAAAAAATAATGCAATTTAATGACATTAATATATACGGGTGGTCCCATTAGAAGAATTATAAGTTTGGGTCATAACACAGAAACGGTAGCTCCGGAAAAAATTCTACGTTCGCCACTGGATTCTACGTAAAAAGTTCTACTAGCACTAGTTTTCACCTTTCTGAAAAGACATCAGATAGCTGAGACATAGGAGGTGACTGAAAATGCATCATTTTCAAAATCTCAAAAACAAAGAATTCTATGCAAATTTTGTTTATGCCATTGACAGTTTGACAAAAATGTAGGACGGTATTGCGAAAACGGGAATCGTATATCTTTACTAATAACCCGGCGATTACAACGAATTTGGGACACCCTATACATTATAATATTTTTGGGATAACCACTTATTAGTAGTATATTTACAAAATATTAGTAACTATTTACATATTATATACACTTCAATATTTTGATACCTACTCCTGGAAACACTGTACATAAAAACCAACAAAGAATTTTGTGAAATGCCTTTCCATTAAAAGGTCTGTCTATTAACGAAAATGTTAGACGTGAAAATTAGGTATTAATATACAGGGTGAGCCAGGTTTTTCTAGCAGAACTTTAACAACTAACTAAAATAAAATGGAGTCTCTACTTTTAATAATCCTCAATTTCAATAGTCTATTACATTATACGAGTAGATATAGGGTGTTAGTAAATAAGTGCGACAAACTCCAGGAGATAATTCATGAAAAAATAATGACAGTTTGCTATATAAACACATGTCCGCAAATGCTTCGTTTTCTGAGATACGGAAAGTTTTTCTTAAAAACTGCAGATTTATTGATTGCTCTGAAACCGGTGGAGATATGCAAATGAAATTTAGTGGGTTTTAAGAGGTAGTTATTGCGCATTTTTTGGCATGCAACTAAGAATTTTATGTTCATCAGTGGCGCGCATACGGGTAATAATCTCAATTTTTTTAAAGAAAAAAATGGTACGCTACCGGAATTTTTTAAATTAAAAATCAGATTGGAATTCCTCGTTCAATTCGTGATAAAAAACCTCTCTTGCCTTTTTATCGCAGGGGGCATCGTTTTTGTGAAAAAACATGAAACATCTGACCCCATATTTTTCATTTCTTTAATACATTATCAAGAACTATCTAATACAATAAACATTCAACCAAAACAATAAAAGAAAATAACACTAATAATAAAGAAACGCTAATTTGACATTTCGTTGATATATTCGTGTTTAACAGAATGTTGACAGTAGCCTACTAGCGTCGCCGCGATATGTTTTATTTTTTTTGCACAAATGCCCCCTACGATGAAAAAGCTAGAGAGATTTTTTATCACAAGTTGAACAAGGAACTACAAAATGATTTTTAATTTGAAGAATTCCAGTGGCGTACCATTTTTTTCTAAAAAAAATTGAGTTTATTAGGTACCCGTATGCGCGCCACTGATGAACATAATTCTTAATTGCAAGTCAAAAAATGCGCAATAACTATACCTCTTAAAACCCACTAAATTTCATTTGCATATCTCCACCGGTTTCAGAGCAATCAATAAATCTTCTTCAGTTTTTAAGAAAAACTTCGTATCTCAGAAAACGAAGCATTTGCGGACATGTGTTTATATAGGAAACTGTCATTATTTTTTCATACAGAATTACCTCCTGAAGTTTGTCGCTCTTATTTATGACTTGACTCGTTTCTCAAGGACAGAGGTCAATTTGTATCGGTTTCTGATCGCGTCTCACGTAGTTATGTGCAATTCACACATTAACCAACATTGAGATTGGCGTTCCTCAGGGCGCGGTTTTGGACCCAACGCTCTTTCTACTATACATAAACTGCCTGCAGGATTTTTCCTCTGCTGGTGTGAATTTGGTTATATTTGCCGACGATACTCTCTTCTTCTTCTGACTGGGGATGCTGCTACTGACATGCATGATGTAAACCTGAATTTTAAGGGCTACTGTCAGACTGTTGTATCAAAATTGAATTCTGTGTCATATCAGTTCTGTAATGTGTTCTTACTAGATGCCAGCTTTTAAGCTCGGTCATGTCCAATAATGTTTTTCTTGCTCAAAAGAATGTTTTCGGCTGTATATGGGTACGGTCACAGCCATGAAACAGTATATTTGGCAACGTCGAATTCCAGTCGATTTGTGTGTATTTACATTTTCGAATGAAATCAGTGCTTATTGAGCTTGATGAGAGGGATGATCTGTCTTGGCCAAGACTGAAACAAAGATTGGCTGTCAATTTAATCCTATGTCACGATAAGTACTAGCATATGTTTTAGCAAATGCTGATTCCCGAATCTCTGCATCTCGGTCTGTAAACACAATTGAATATTTCGTAACTTATCACAGCTGCAGGTTCTGCTAGGCCTATTTTAATGCAACGTTTGTGTTTTAAAGTAATCTTAAAAATAAAATAATGAGTTTCAATAATTACAGTTTCGTCCGATTATTATTATACAGTCATTTTCATGAAGATGAACAATCTAAGCAAATTCACTATTATTGGATTAGTTTCTTTGGTAACCATTGTCACTAACACAGTCCGGACTCACACTAGCCTCACGACTCTCACCTTCAGTATCTCTAACAACGGTATTACGAAAACTACTACTCGTATTCGAACTTGTGGCTAAACTTGCGATATCACTGAACCATCCGTTCAACATAAGGTTCTGCCTACCACTGCTACCTCCATGATTGGTAGCGGGATGGTTAGGCAGAACCGGAAGCGGTTTTCATATAACGTGCGCCGGTAGCGGTTCGTTCCGGAACTCGTCATTCTTCATAATGACACAGATAGGTCGTTTGACGATTTGCGTATTGGCCTCAGGACTTGGTGATCGTCTTGGGAAGGCTGGAGGTGGTGCCACTTGAGGAGGAGGCGGTGGCGGGCAGATGTTACATGGGCCTGATGATGTTACCTGAAACAAAACGTAGTCATTAGCGGTAAATCAAAATTTACAAGAATAAACAGCATCTCTCACAGCGAGCATCAGGTTGAGCGATATCAGGATCCTTAATATTAAAAGGAAAGCATTTATTATTGGTAGAAAAACATGAATTACTTACAGGCCACTGCAACGTTGATGGATATAAATGGTTATTGCTGTAAAGTAAAGCTAGCTCAGCGGCAAATTTCGACTCTTCCGGTCTGAATGGATGATAAAGGTATGGTAACGGAGGAAATAATGTTCTGGACAGTTTCAGATGCTCATTATCTTGACTCAATATGGCATTGATGTTTGTGGCTGATGATGTGGATATTGGCGGTAGCAGTTGACGAGACAGATGGTGTGAACTTTCTATAGGTGGTGATAGAAGTGGTGATAATGAGAAACCGAATTTTGGTTCCTTTTTCAGGAGTGGTTTTGGTTTGCGGCGCGGCCGGTACTTGTAGTCTGGATGCTCTTTCATGTGAAGTGCTCTGAAACAATGAGAAAAGTATTGTATGATACAAAAAGAAGAATAAGAAGCATAAAAATAGAACAGAACAGTGCGTTATTTCTCAAGGCTCCTTGAGGGTCGTTATAAACAATTTTGCGCAACAGAATCCTAGAACACACCATGTTGTTAATGATTTTATATAGTACATGAATATCTCTTAAGTTTCTACGCTCTTCCACAGTTTGTAGGCCAAGCTAATTCAACTGGAAATCATGAGGCAATTCTCTGCCAATCTTAAAGTAAGCGTACCTCAAAAATTGACCGACAGATGACCGACGTGCCCTTCATTTATGGACTAGAAGCTAGGCGATTGTACACTGAAAGATTTTCTCAGCACATGACTCCTGATTTTCGAAAGCATTCATCGACACCTTCATGGACCAGGCACACTAAAACGCAGTGGCGGAACAGGAAGACCAAAGACAGCAGAGTATGTGCTGAACATGATTGAAGAAAATACAGATAATTCTAGTTGATAAGTTGCCGAGATTTTGAATGTGTTTGAGGCATTCTTAAGGAGAATTTGTTATATCCATCCCACATCCAACGCTACTGATTCCTGCTGATTTTCCTCCACGTATGACATTCTGGCAATGGCTTCTGCACAAAATTGTTGAAATTCCTCTTACTGATGTTTTGTTTACTGATGAGTTTTTCAAGAAATCCAATAAGGAATTTTCATAATAACCATTTATGGTGCGATGAAAATCCAAAAGCGTTTGAAGGTTAGGTTTACAGACATCTGCTCCCGCTGTCACCATCCCGGAATCCTATAGAGAGTATCCGAACTCCTGCAAGAAGCGGATATTTCTGAATTTGGTTTGGACGGTTCACTAAATCGTCAACGTATGCTTGGCATTCAACCCCTTCTCATTGTATGTGTTTTCTGAGAAGATATGTTCAGCTATCGATGATCTCCAGCGGGTGGACGTGATTTATACCGATTTTTGCAAAGCATTTGACCGTCTAGATCACTACATATTGTTGTATAAATTACAGACTTTTGGTTTCTCTTATCGTTTGGTCAACTTCTTCCGATCATATCTATTCGAACGATTACAGTTTGTAGAATATGAAGGCTTTAAGTCTATTGTTTTTCCTTTCAGCTCGGGGGTTTCACAGGGCTCCAATCTCGGTCATTTGTTGTTCAATATTTTCATTAATGACCTAATTGAATCTTTTACGTGTGGTAGGCTTGCTTATGCTGACGATCTTAAGATCTTCCAGCCCATTAATTCCCTGAATAACTGCGATAATCTGCAGAGTAATTTGAACACTCTGTGTACCTGATGCACGGACAATAGTTTAAAGCTTAATGTATCTAAATGCAAGATCGTTAGCTATTCCAGACTAAAGAACGCATCGATTTTTGATTATCAATTGAACAATGAGTCCTTGGAAAGGCTCAGCGAAATTAAAGATTTGGGTGTTGTCTTCAACAGTGAATTTACATTTATCCAGCAGACCGTCAGTGTAGTATTGAGCGCAAATAGAATGTTGGGTTTTATTATTAGGAATTGTCGGCAATTCAACGATGTTTTCACGGTTAAGCTTTTGTTAGATCTAAACTGGAATTTGCCGCAATTATATGGAACCCAATATATAGTACTCATATTAGATCCTTAGAGTCTGTTCAGCGCCGTTTCCTTAAATACCTAGCCTATAAAGCCGACAATGTTTATCCTCCACGGGGAGTAGATCATGCGTCTTTGCTCTTGCGTTTTAATGAACCTTCTCTCTTGACCAGAAGAAATATTCACGCAGTCAAGTTCTTATACAAATTATTGGACTGCGCCGTTGATTGCCCATATCTATTGGGATGTATTAGATTCCATGTTCCGCGATTGGGTGCTCGACATCTCGTAACGTTCACTGTGGGCCCAGCCAGGACCAATATTTTGTTACAAAGTCCTGTTTACTATATGTGTGATATTTTCAATCGGTGTTGTCGTGATTTTGACATTCATGACTCAACTTTGTCCGCGATTACTAATAGTTTACTTAATGGATAGTGATTATTTTCTTTTAACTGTTATTATTCGCATTTATTTTTGTAGTATTTAATGTTAATAGTTAGACTGTCGTGTTTATTTGTTTGAAGAATTGAAAGTATATAGGTACTTGGACAGAGAGTGTTAATTTTTGATTATTTTTGACATTCCGAAATATTTAATCAATTTATTTTATTTTGTGCATTTATTGTTTTGTTTTGAACGTAGTTATTTGGTTGTTTTTTTTTTTTTGTTTTTTTCCTCTTGATTAGATATGTTTTTTTTTTCAATTAACTCGAAATTTTATTTTTGATTTTCCTGTAAGTGGGTTTGACCTGTTGAGGATAAATGCTTATAATAATAATTAATTAAATAATAATATTCCTGCTAGCAGGTTGTCCACCAAGAATGACCATGTAGGGAAAGAAACAGTCCATGCAGGTCCTACACCTAGCAATTCTATCCCGTCGAGAGGTGATGTATCTGTAAACCTGCTGCATGACAAAAATCCAATAAAAAATCAATTGGTATATCAATTATATTAGCAGAAGAGTAGGATCGCTCGTCCTTGCTCGACTTTTAAATACATTAGTTCAATTTTTAAATTAATAATATTTTTCTCACACACCCTACAGTCCTAGCCATTCATGGCTCATATTAACAATTATTACAGAAATTGAAATGAACCCCCAATGATGATGTAGCTCCATTGAAAAGCATTTCTGGATAAGATGATAAATTGTGAATAGACAACTTGTTAAGGATGAACTACCGGGGGGAATAGAAATCGTCTACAGATTTGATGGCGGAGCCACTGTTCCACATACAATTTTATTTCACCTTCCACTATTTCGGAACTGTTAAGAAAAAACTTAAACATATTATTGCCCATATACTTAGAGCCAAAGTGCCAAAGATGCTCCAAGACGCGCTCTATCCCGACTACCTATCCAATAAACTCCATATAAAATCTCCAATAATATAGAACTATAACTCTATTTTCCTTCATACAATGTAGATGGGAAAGTGTGACGACATACACATACAGAGAGATAGAGAATCGTATTATTACAATAGAGGCTTCTATTATTCGGCATTCAGCCTTCGGCGACAAAAGATAATGCCTCCATTGTGTGGAGACACATTGGGCACCTCCTGCGTGATCCAACGCCATACACCATTGAATTGCGAGCTTCATGAAGGGGGTGTCGCACGAGGGATCCATGGAATTCTGACGTGTTAGTGTATGTCTTATTGTTTCTCACTCACACACACATTTCTGTAGTGTGTTGTGTGATTCTATTGTTTTTGAGGGCGTGGAGGATGCGAAATTGAGTGAGTATTTACTAGTTTGAGGTGAAATACATTCGGGTAGAGTTATAAAATATTGTACTGCGAAATATAATTTGTAAAATGTGCTGGTTTTGGTCTTCAAAAATTTGATGTTATTTCAAAAAATCTCGGAAAATGTTCTTCGCAAATTGAAGGTGCACAAGCTAGCTGAGACGGTAAAGATATCAGATGGTTTAAGTCGTACCTTAGCAACAGAAGTCAGTGTGTGAGGGTCCTATTTTGTTTTTGCTATTTATCAACGACATTACGTGCCTAGACATCAGCGGTAAAGTATGTCTCTTTGCTGATGATACTAGTTTCACTTGGTGCGGCCCGGATAGTTTGGCTCTTCATAGTACCATATCCAAAGACTTAATCACCATCAAATCATGGTGTGACTCTAACCTGTTGTGCTTGAACACTGCGAAAACTAAATCTGTGTCATATATAGGTGCTCTGCAGTCTTTTGAACTTAATAATTCCACTATTGACGTCGTTTCTTCTGTGAAGTTTCTGGGCCTTGTTGTTGGCAGCTCCCTGAAGTGGAAGTTGCACATTGATGCGTTATCAAAAAAATTAAGCTCTGCCTGTTTTGCGTTAAGATCAGTTTCCAAAGAACTTAACTTGTCAACTTCCATAACAGTCTACTTTTCACTCTTCGAATCCCATCTTCGATACGCCCTCCCATTCTGGGGTGCATGCTGTGCAACGCAATTTGGGCGTATTTTTAGATTACAAAAAAGAGCTATTCGATTCTCTCTGAGATTGCACTATAGAGCCCATTGCCAGGACTTCTTCAGAAAATTTAAAATACTAACACTACCTTC
This sequence comes from Apoderus coryli, assembly GCA_911728435.2. Lineage (NCBI taxonomy): Eukaryota > Metazoa > Arthropoda > Insecta > Coleoptera > Attelabidae > Apoderus > Apoderus coryli. The sequence continues at coordinate 7,403,613 of OU452212.1, forward strand.
CTTATTCCTAGTGGAATCGGTCTGCTTAATTCGCAAACACCTGTCAGATGTCTCTGAAAGACCATTCCATAACTATCTCCTTAGAAACGCTGAACATGATCTTTATCTACCAGCCCCATCCTCCGAATTAATCAAAAGCTCGATTATATACAATGCCAAAAAATGCACAACCATCTGCCAATGGAAATCAAATTGCTATCATCCCTTCCTCGATTCCGTAAAGCTCTAAAGACGTATTTGTTAGAAAAAGCTTTTTATACAGCAGGTGACTTTTTTAATGTGCATTAATTTTTGAGCGATTCACACACTGGATAGTAGTTAGTAGTTTGTATTGCGTGTTTTGTATATATCGGGTCCGCCATCTAACGTTTTTTTTTCAACTAGTGCTTATTTCGTGAAGGGTAACACTTAGCTCATGTCTGATTTGACAGATAATTAGTTTTATCCTTCCGCTGAACGAATATGGTTGTGTATACGCTGGGAAATATTGCGACATTACTTTGAAAATCATGGTAATGTTGCAGAATGTGTGCGAAAACTGCGTACGGATTTTGGAAGAAGAGAAGCACCGTCAGCTCCGTATGTTCGTTATCTCGTGAAAAAAGTGAAAGAAACTGGCATCCTCATCGATAAACCAAAGCTTGAAAAGCCAAAAACAGTGCGTACACCCGAGAATATTGCTGCTGTGGCAGAAAGTGTGCGTGCGCCATCAACATCAATTCACCGTCGGTCTCAACAATTGAACATTTCGGAGACATCATTGAGACGAATTTTGCATAAAGACCTTGGTATGACGCCATACAAAGTCCAATTGGTTCAGGAGTTGAAGCCAATGCGTTTTCGCTTCGCTCAGTGGGCCTGCGATCGACTTACAGAAGATGCCGATTTTGCCAAAAAAATCATCTTTTCAGATGAAGCTCATTTTGATCTTGGCGGGTATGTAAACAAGCAAAATTGTCGCATTTGGGGCACAGAAAACCCGGACGCATACATTGAAAAGCCGATGCACCCAAAACGAGTCACTGTTTGGTGCGGATTTTGGTCCGGAGGCATAATTGGGCCATTTTTCTTCGAAAATGAGCAAGGAGTGCCCGTTACAGTCAATGGCGATCGTTATCGGGCCATGTTGAACGAATTTTTGTTCACAAAAATTGAAGAGGAGGATATTGGCAACATTTGGTTTCAACAGGACGGCGCTACGTGCCACACAGCCGAAGCTACACTCGATGTTTTGCGCCCTGTTTTTGAAGATCGCATTATCAGCCGCAGAGCTGATGTCGTTTGGCCACCTCGGAGCTGCGATTTGACACCGTTGGACTATTATTTGTGGGGTGCCGTCAAAGATAAGTGTTACGCCGACAAGCCAGAGACAATTGACGCTTTAAAGGACAATATTCGTGAAGCCATTGGTGAAATACAGCTGCACACAATCGATAATGTGCTTATAAATTGGACCGATCGTGTAGGCTACTGCATGGCCAGCCGAGGCAGCCATTTGAATGAAATTATTTGTCATTATTAACCGGAAGGGTTGTACTTTCAAATAAAAAAAGAAATTTGAGAAAATATTCAGCAGTTTTTCTTTTATAGCATTTTCAAAAAAAAAAAAGTTATCTGGCAGACTCAATATATGTATATATATTGAACTGTAGAATATTTAGGTACTGAATTAATTTACTTTAAGTATCTTAATTGATTTATTTATTTATTTGACGATGTACCTGTATGTATTAATTATTATTCTTATGTGTTATATGTTTTGTTTACCTGTCTACAAATTATTTTTAATTTTTTGCCAAATATTTATTTATTTATTCATTTGCAAAAGAAAAAAGTTTTGTTTCATCAAGACAATGAACCGTGTGAAAAATCGAATAAAACTATGGGAAAATTGATTCAATTGGGCTTTCGAGAAACTTGGAAATTGATTAGATTTTAGTGGTAGATTAAATAAAACCGAAATTGGTTTAGCAACGACTGCAAAATTATCAAGACAAGTGTGTAACGATCATCTAAAGCAGAAGTTACGTGCATATTTTCAAAATGCGTAAGCCTTCGCTTTGTACGCTTATGTGTTTACTCCATAAAACGTTTATCCTTAATAAAATAACACAATAATATACTTTATACTTTTTATTATGTATGTATCTTTGTAAAATATTTACAAAAAGAAACCTGGGCAAACATCACCAATTCAAAACATTACAGTATTATTATCTTTTGCCTTTTTATCGTTACGATTATGATATTATACCACTACCTACTGATAAAGTGTTTCCTTATTTGTATATTAACAAAAATACCCGTTGACGGACCCCGCTCACCTCACCTTCTTGTAATGTACCTTCGTCTCTAAAATCCACTTTTTCAGTTTACAAACGTTACCTTTATGTGTATGCATAAGATAAATAGAATATTCGCCTTTGTTATTGATATAATAAAACTAATTCTTCACCATTTATCACATTATATAAATAATAATGTGTGAGGTTTTCTTATGGGAACACAAAATAAATAAATAAATATGAATATGTATAATATGGTTTATACCTATGATGATTAATATAGGTATGACAAAAGCTTTTTGAAATGATACAGATAAAATAATGTCTTCAAATATGTTGGATACAGTGGTGGAACGTTTGGTCCTCAACACTGCACACGGAAATTCCTTTGAATTTTTACGGGAATAATTTTTAGCTAACTAAATGTTGCCCCAAAATTAACGCAAGTTTTGAATTTGCCGCCATTTATGCAGTAAAAACAAAATCAACAGCATTGATATACAGGGTGAGTTATTAGTGCGTCAAAGTTCGATATTACCTCAAAGACCAAAAATTTCACGCAAAACTCCAATTAAAATGTTGTCAGAACCATTCATTATAAGCTGATGCAACCATCATGTTGCATGAGGAGCCGTATCGTGTGTATTTTGTTTTATACAAATACCTATGGCTAATTTTACTATTGCACATTCCATCGTTGATAAAACTGGACTTAAGCATCCATAAAACAAAACAATCGATGAATAGCAATAATGTCTTGGTCCCAGAATTATTTTGCTTTACGAGCAGTTAAGCAGCTTTTCCGTGAAGTTTATTGCTCGAAATCCTTTAATTATTTTAAGGATAATAAATGAGTTTTTTGTTGTCTGTGATTTTTTAAGCTAGTTTGTTCTTGCTGGAAACGTTTTCATTAGCCTAGACCTTTAAATAAGTTGTTAATTCTATATATTTTTTTTTTGTTGAAAAGGATTGACGATAAATATCTTTCAAATAGTTTATTTCGTTTCAATTAAGTGTTTCTTCTTAGAAAAATATTAATAAAGTCTCTATCTTTTGACAAAACAAATCTGGCTTATCAGGTTCAACTCTTAAATAGGACCCTTCGATTTGACTAGGAATATGGTATGATTTTCTGTATTTTTAAGAATTATTAAAAGATGGTTTTGAATAAACTTCATCCATCTGAAATTCAACTTCAACTCTAAAATCACAAGGATATTTTGGAAGTTGTTGTCTGGTTAAATTAAAGAAAAGTTGTGCATTTTAAACACCTTTTAAATGGTGTTTTCAAAATTAAACTAACTTTAGCTGTTTTCGAGAATTTTAGAAAAAACAATTTTTTGCGATTTTAGTTTTTATTTATTTTTGACATTATTTTTACGGATATAAATAAATGAAAAACACTCTCTCATTGTTACTTTTTGAGGAGAAAAAGATAGCGTTTACAAATTATCACTACGACGGTTCGTTTTTGAAAAACCGTCATCAACTTCGTTTGTTTTAAATATGGCCTCGGAATTTTTATTATTAAATTTTAAATTTATATGCATTTATATGTTCAATTTGCATGCATCGTAGACGGTTTTCTTCTGGCTGGCAATCAGTCTAACTAAGTTTATGGCTAATCGAAATCCTTCGTCGATAATATATTTAAGGAAATTATTAATAACGTTTCTGTTTCTCTCTCAGGAGAACCCTCCACATTATTAAAATCGCAATAAGGATCGATTTTAATTCCTATTTTATTTAAATGTGTTGGAAAACAGCCGTAATTTAACTTTAATATCCTCGTAAGTCCGCCTCTGTTATTAAAAATTTTTCTTTCAGAACGGCGCTAGGGTGATGTAGAGGCCCTCCATCACAGTACGGCGCTTAAACTCTAAAAATTTTTATTGTCTACGATTTAATCTCTAAACACATACGCAAATTATTTGTGTTGTGTATTTACACGCTGGAGCATATCCCTTATGTTTTATATTACAGGGTGTTGGAAATGTAAAAGATGAGGCGCCCAAACACTACACACATTTGAGCAGAGCATTTACTTTCGGTAAATCTGAAGCTAAACAATTTCCAATGTATGGTTAGCTTTAGAGTTTTTGTCCCATAGAAGCTTTGGTGATTATATAATAAAGTTTGACAATTGTAATACTATTAACTTCTGTTATTTTCACGTAAGAAACTAGTCCTTCAAAAAGGCCATAGGATTTCAAACTTCTTGACCGATCATCTTTTCCATTTGTTCGATGAGGTGCCACCCGCTACACGAATCAATAATAGCTGGTTCCAAACGAATGGCGGAAGAGTGTGAGGGCATGGATTAAGAGAGATGGAGAGGGCGGTTGACACAAAATGATCCACCAGAACCTGGAAGGGCCAGTGACGTGGCCTTCAAGATCAGCAGATATTACGCCTATGGATTTTCATGTGTGGAAATATTTAAAAGGCATTGTTTACCAAATGACAGTGGAAACACGAGAAGAGCTGGTGAAACGTATTGAAGAGGCCTGCCGTCAACTGAAGGGAAATCGTCCTAGCAACAATTAATTCAGTGGCCAAGAGAGTTAAAAAATGCATTGCGATTGATGGACTCCATTTTGAGAACTTATTAGTGTTATTTAATTGTTTATTTGTAATTTTTTGTATCTTTAATGAACATAATTATGCCTAGTAAGAAATAAAATTATGACTGCTCATTGGCCTGCTTACAACACTTGAAATTATTATAATATGTAGTTATCTGAAAAACAAAGCCATAAATTCAAAAATTGCAAGGGTAAGTTTTTTTCTCAAATTAAACAAGCAATCCAAAAATATGTAATCTTCTTTGTAAAATCTCCAGTAGCGGCGAAGATCAGGAGGGCCGAATGGGGTGCCGACCCCCCAGTATCTACGCCACTGTAGTATTTTTTCAAATTATGTGAATTATTACTTAGAGATGTACTATATTAGTTTGTATGCGAAATTGGACGGCAATCGATCAAGTGGTTTAAAAGTTATGACGAGAAAACTAGTTTTTCAGGTAAAGGTAAAGTCCACCCTAAAGACAAAGAAACTTTGAATTGGAAATTTGGGTAAGGGATAGTAAGTAAGAGAGAGAAGTTTCAACGAGACTTGGAAATCAGTATTTTGTGAGATCAGTTTTTCATAAAATATCTTATTTTTATTTCATTTTTCACCCCGTATAAACATGTGTGTGATATGTGTACACAAAATATTAATAAAAAGAAGACTCAAACACACTTTGTTAAATAACAATAATATGACTTTATTAATATGGGCCTCCCTTATAATACGCATTACATTATACATATATGCATTATTCTAATCCCTTTGGCGCGGTTATAAGCCCCTATAATGGGGCCGCATAAGGCCCCAGTTCTGTTATCTTTTGTAAAACAGACGACCTGCTTTGTAGTTGTGAATCACTTTAAATCTCTGTTTTATTGTCGCGCCTCGCGAGAGACAGGCATTATTATGATTATTACTCTTACACAAAAAATATAGAAGGAAAGTTCGCGGGGGTAGCTTTGGCATAAAATTGGAAAATTCATAGAATATTTATCAATTTTACTTCATAAATAAGAAAATATATTTATTACGAATAACAAAGTTTTCGTATATAGTCTTTCTAATTTTAATTTAAAATTATATAAAAAATCCCAACTCGATATCCCTTTGTAATGTCAATACCGACCTCCCCCTTTTAACTTTTCATAACAATACATGCCCTACAATATTTTAAAAATCCTTTATGTATTAACAATTAATGTTAAATCTATAGCTGTTTTGATATTTTAGAAATATTTTTAAAACAAATATTATATTATATACTCACACTTGTCACAAAATAATTCCCCCTCAAAACGACAACAAACGTGTTCCTCTCGTGTCACGCCTTATAAAAAAAATTGTCTGTATATATATAACTACATTGGAACCTAATACCGGCGGTGTCTGATACAGTGACTGCAAAAAGTTTCATCCACTTGAGGTATTATTAAAAATTATTATGTAATTTGATGCTGGATGGATATCTATCTGTATTTGTATTCTGTTTATTTTATATGACTTTTGTTGTTTTGATTTTGAATTTTTCTTATAGTTTTTCTTTCTTTATTGTTTAATAGATCATATATATGTATATGTAAGTATGCTCACTGTGTAAAATACAAGTTAATTAGATTATCGTAATTGCTGTAACTTAGCGAATTAAGATTTACCTAACTGTATTTTGTTATACACCTGAAATAAATATTATTATTATTATTGATAGATCTTCTTTCATTTTATTAAAAATCTAATAAAAACTATTGAACAAATCATGGATGCAATGTTCTGCCACCGTGTTTTACTGTCGGATACAAATTTTCTTGTTTAAATTCCACATTAAGTCTTCGCCATACCATATGACGTCCATCCGATTATATTTAGATTAATCTGAGAAAATAACACGTTGCCAAAAGTTATTTGTTTCATTCATATTATATTTATTTGCAAACTCTAATCATTAACCCAACTTTTTCCAGTCACTGTAGTTATTTTTATTACTGTCGGTATCCTTTGGCAGGCATGATTTAATATAGGTCTTATATACGAGGGAGAAATGTATCAAAAAAACGCTGCATTCGATGCCCATTTCTAATGTAAAAAGGCATGGGAACGGATAGCCCCGGTAGACTCCTTAAATTTATATATTTTAAATTAAGATTAGAAAGACTATACCTTTATACTCTCAAACAGAGTGAGTATGGAAATCCCTGTATGTTATTTTGAAAGTTATTCGGTATAATTTTTGGCACAACCTGATGGCGATGTTCAATTTTTTATATCGTTAACAGCTTTGTTGCTATGCCAACCAACTTTGTTTTTTTAAATGACACGGTATATTTTTCTTTTTATTTTTAGGTAGACCATTTATTTCTGGATACGACAACATAAAATTTGTATAGGGTTACATTAAAAAATAATTGAGAAAAAGCTGAAGCTAAAATGAAATTTTTATAAGACTTGCCATTTAAAACATTGTAGTTGTCAAATAAAAATACTACACGCACCGCCGAAATTCTTGGATCCCCTCGTAGATTTTAAAACGAAATTTTTATCATGGCTGCTTTCTTGTTGCAGTGATTGTTTAATTTTCCTTTGCAATTATGCGTGGCAATACAATTTCAGTGTTCAATAGAGCAAGAATAGAGAGTCTGTCGAATCATCGAATCGCTGATAGAGGGATTCCCCGCGCCTCAGTTATCAGAATAGTGCGTAGATCGGTATGTAGCAGGTTATGGACGTCGGAATCCAACCAGAACACTCTCAGCTGTCCGAACTCACTTTAGAAGAACGTATGGTCGATTAATTTCCAGTACCGGAGACTTGTGGAGTCAATTTGCGATCTAGGAGACCATTAAGTGTACCTAGTAGGCACAGGAACACAGGGACTGGCTTTTAGTTCAGTGGCGAAATGTTCCTTGTTTCAGATGAAACCAGATTTGGTTTAATTAGTGATAATCGGCAAGACCGAGTTTGGAGAGGGCCAGGGCGACGAGAAAGACTATCTTTTGCCAGAGAAGTCGTTCCATGCCAAGGAGGAACAGTAATGTTTTGAGGAGGTATAATACATGGTCGTCGTAAGCAGCTTATTCCCATTCCAGACACTATGACAGGGGATAGATATATTTATCCTCTCCGAATTGAAATTGGAGCCAATTACGTTTTCATGGATGACAATGTTAGGCCCCATCGCCTGAGAAGAGTACAAAATGCACTAAATATTCAGAATATTCAAAGATTACCGTGGCCAGCAAATTCGCCAGACATGAATCCCATTGAGCACATGTGGGTTTTCGTTGGACGAGCATTCCCAAACAGAATTATCTGAACTTCGGTGACAGAACACGCCGTTATGAAGAAGTGTGCAGACTTTTTCATGAGTTGTATCCTAACCGGCCACAAATTCAGAAAGAGTTGGGTTGAGTTGTGTGGTGAAATTAAATACAAAATACAGCTGGTTCAAGAGCCTGAAGATAAAGATTTCCAAAGGCGTCTGGTATTCTGCAATGTAATCTTAGACCAAATTGACTTGAATCCATTACAAGAAGCATGCTTTTTACTGATGATGAAGTTACTTTTACTAAACTTTCGATATAGGTCTTCCGAAAATCCACGCTGGATCATGGAGGGACGACCTCAGCGACCACAATAAATTAATGTATCAGCAGAACATTTACTTTGAGTAAATCTGAAGATAAACAATTAGAGTTTGTCACAAGTTTGACAATTGTGATATTAACTTCTTTTATTTTCAGGTAAGAAATAAAGTATGTTGGATCGTAATGTTATTGAGCAATTCTTCATTGATGGCAATCTTACAGCTGAAAAATATTAAATTTGCTAAGAGAAGAAATTGTACCCGCTGTGTTGGCAGTACGCCCAATTAATAGAGTTTGGTTAAAAGCAGGACGGTGCTCATTTTGGGAGAGATGTGCGGTATTATTTGGATGAAGTTTATGCAGGAAGATTGATTGGTCGTCGAGAAGCTATCGAATGCCCTGTCATTTTTTTCTTTATGGGGTCATTTGAAGAATAACATCTACAAAAACAGACCAATAACTTTGGGAGAGTTAAAGTTATTAGAGAATCTAGAAGAATATTACCTGTCATGCTAGTAAAAGTAAGAAATTCATTTCGAAGGAGGCTCCATTTATGCGCAAATAAGAACGGACATATTCAACGTGAGAAATTATTTGCAAGGAATTACGGTTGGTTACGAGCTTAAAAAGTCTAAGGGTTTGTCCAAAGAAGAGACGACTTTTAGGGACTAGGCCGAAAAATTTTTGGAAGCATATGACAAAAATAAAATTTTCGCAAATATTTTGCATATTATTGTGCTAATTTATTTAATTTTCTTATCAGGTGTGATAGGAATAGCCACAAAATAAGCATAACTTTGATGTTATGGGCTGAATTTTCTGGAAACTCAATTAGAAAATACATAGACCAAGGTCGATAATTTTAAAAATGGTAAAAAGTGAAAAAAAATATTTTTAAGGGTAAAAAATGGTTAATCTCGATTTTCGGTAAAACTGCAAGTCCTATGAAAAAAAGTTCAATGGCAAAGTTGTAGGTAATAAAAAGATCTACAACTTTTGTATCGACACTTTTTCCACATAACCTCAAAATTTATGTGAAAAATTCGAATAACCGCGTTTTTGGTTTTTTATTTTTATCTTTTGCAAAAAAAAATATTTTTTCACGAAATATGGTGAAAACTTACCTTTGTATGTCCCAAACATACAGTAATTTTTTTGATTTGAAATATTCATTTTTTCACCTTATTTTGACTTAATATCGAAAAAGCACCGTAATTTTCAATCGAAAATTCTCACGTCAGAATATCTGCTTTTTTAAAAAAAGTTGGTGTGTTTTTTGTTCGTTGAAATCTCTACTTTCTGATGGTATAAAAAAAATATACACTACTATGGTAAATGTTCTCAGAAAATGCAAATAATGATCTAATAGTTTCAAATATGAATCCTTAAAAAATATCGTTGCATTTCTCCATTGTTTTTTATAAAAAAGATGCGAACAAAGAAGATATAAAAAAAATGGATTACATAATTGTAATCCATTTTAATCAAATCTATTAACAAATCTAAAAATGATATAACACTGAACCAATTAAGATTCCAAAAATATCAACTGGCAAGAATTAAATCTGTCATATTGAAAGTGCAGCAGAACAACATTGTTACAGGGCATATTATCAGCTTCAGACTTGGCTGGGTAACAGATTGGGGCTGGAAGCTTGAAGACGAAGACGGTGATGCTCTTGAAGATTTCGAAGATCGACTAGAATCGGGAGGGTTTGTCGAATCCAACGATGAAGAAATGCCATTAAACAGACAAAAACTAATGGAGAAGTAATTAGAAACAAAAAATTTCGGATTCGAGTTTTTTTCATTATTTGCATTTTCTGAGAACATTTACCATACACAGAGAAAAATCTATCATATCATGAATCATATGCACATTCAATCAATGACAGCATATATTCCGTATTCCACAATCAAAGCTAGATTTCTTTCAATTATAGTTATATGATTAATTGCGAAATATATGACTGTATTGCTTTAAGTATAAGAATTAATTGACTTCCAATCAAATGCCTCAATTATAAGAATGTATTGAAATTAAATAAAAAGTATTGATTGGACTAAGTGTCACTATCGTTGATAGAATATTTCTTGCTTTTTAAGGGGAATACAGAAATTATAGACAGAATATATTTTGGCATTGAAATAATTGTTTTGTAATTTTAAATCAATTTTATTAATTCTATAATACATTGTATTGTAATAAAAAAATATTACTCTATAATCACAGTACAAAAAATAAACAATACATTAAACTATGTATGTCATTCTAGTACATTGAACATGTACGACTAACAAAATATTAAACCAAATATCGTATTTGTGTTTTTTACCATATCTTCATAGTGTCTCACTCCCACTCGGTACTTTGTATACTGTATACCTACATCGTGTTAAAACAGGATATTTTGAATTTTGAGGTTATCTGAGGTTGCAAAAATGTAGTCCATGCTGCCATGCTATGCTGGTTAATGTGAAATAAAAAGGTTAATATTCATAACTTTTGAATAGTTTTGTTAAAACGTTTTTATTATGTATTATAGGTACCTCGGTACCTCCTAAATCATTTGTTGGCTAGACCGATCTTTAATATTATTGTTCGAAAAGCTTACAGAAAATAATTTATAGTAAAAAAACTTATGATTAGATATACTTAGTTAGGAGTAAAACTTACCGGAGAATATTGGAATTAGTTTTTCCAATTCTGAGGCGTTTAAGAAGTCTTCCATAATATATTATTGCAGATTATAGAACTTAACTATATAGAGACGCGCTACCGGCACACAAATAGAATATATAAATGTAACATAACCTATTGTTTTAAGCTTTGCTAGTGACTAGGGAGTTCCGAAATTTCCCGATACATCAGCCCGAAATCTACGTTTTTATATCAATGGTTTTGAATTCGTTTTATTATGACATCGGCGTATGAAGGCATTTTTTTTTTTTGAAGTCAAAAACTAATATTTACGAAGTGGGGTAGGTAGTACGAAAATCCAGTTTTTATTTAATTTATATACCTAAATTCGATACATGTATGAGTGGAAAATGTTGGATACTCGACGTTTTGTGTTTCGATATATCGATGAATTTAGCCCGGCCCAATAATAAGTTAAGGTTGTCCCAACAATAAGAAGTATTGACTTAATATTATTTAGTTTATTTAAATAGTAGAATATGATAGCCAGTAAAATTTGATTTTGTTAATTCAATGATATATATCTAATAATCCGAGTAGAGAAACAATATTCTTCCAATGCTTTTTCTTGCTTATCGTAATATAACAATATTTGAAATAATACAATTGCAATATTAGTTACCAATTATACTGTAATCATTGAAAGAAAAAATATATCTGTTTTGTGCCTAACATATATGAAATTGAATTTCAATAATATCTGGAATGTCGGATTAAGTATATATTTGATGTTGGCCTAATTGTAATCTAATGAATTAAGTATTACTCTCATTAAACCAAAATAGAGGCAATCAAACATATCGCTAATATTGATATTACAGTAAGATTTTTTTCTGTGTAGTAGTGTTTTTTTTTATAACATCAGAAAGTAGAGATTTCAACGAACAAAAAACACACAAACTTTTTTAAAAAAGCAGATATTTTGACGTGAGAAATTTTCGATTAAAAATTAGGGTGCTTTTTCGATATTAAGTCAAAATAAGGTGAAAAAATGAATATTTTAAATCAAAAAAATTATTGTATATTTGGGACATACAAAGGTAAGTTTTCACCAAATTTCGTGAAAAAATATTTTTTTTTTTTGCAAAAGATAAAAATAAAAAACCAAAAACTCGGTTATTTATTTTTCCTTTCATTTTTGTTATATTCTCTAGCTTTTCCAATGGGTTTCACCCTAGTATAATTTTTTTTTGTCTCAAAAATTATTGACCCTGGTCTAACAGGACAATTAGCAGCTTAAAAAAGCTTGGGATTCATAATAATTCTTCTGTTTATAAATATTTTTTATTCATATAAAAACTTTTGTTAAATCCTCATTTCAGAGAAAACGGAAGTATAGAACCATTAGATAAATCTTACCTCGTTTTAGGTACGTGTTCAAACTAATTGTTATGAATGGAAAAGCTCTTACCTTAATCTTTTAGCTTCATCAATAAACGGCCGTTTCTCACTTTCACTAAGCAACTTCCATTCAGCTCCCAACCGTTTCGAAATCTCCGAGTTGTGCATTTTCGGATTTTCTTGAGCCATTTTTCTTCGTTGACCTCGCGACCACACCATAAAAGCATTCATAGGTCTTTTAATATGTTCTTGGTTGTGTAACGGTTTTGGTGATGACATTTTACAATTTTTATTATTAGTTAAAATTACACTACACTACAAGGTACATTGTTTTTTTTATTGTTGCAATTGGCTAATTTTTCGTCCTAGTTTTATTTTATAAAATTAAACAATTTAATTTATTTTGTTTAAAGGGTTAATAAGTATACTAAGTTGGTTCTTTATTAGTTTGAATTGTCTTGATAATAATAATACGCGAAGGATATTTTGTTGGTTTATCAGTTTAATAAACAAATCGCTACATAAAAACAAAGCCAAATGCGTCCTAACCAATTCAGTGTCTGCTCACTGACTGTCGTTTTGAAATGCGTTTGTTTGGTGCTGTAGAATGACTGACTTGTATGTATGCAATGTTTTCATGCCTTTTCCCACCTACTGCATTTTTTGGGGCAGTAACGGCGAGATGTGTTTTATATCATGCTATGGGGGGGGGTAGCTTTTAGAGTATAGAGGACAGATAGAGCGCTCAGTGAAGGAGTGGTGAGAGGAAGATGTGTTGTGGGCGGAGTACTTTGTTTAAGGGGTTCGCGAATTTATAGTAAGCTTGAATTATTATTGTCTGCTCTATGTTTGAACAACATCATCATGTTCTTTGAGGTATTCATGATTATTTGTTCTAAAACTATTTATTTCAGATTTTCAAATTTAATTTAACTGGAATTTAATCGAGTTGTGGCTAAAATATTATTTATTTTTAATTTATAGATATACAGGGTGGCACGTTGAAGTGTGGCGATCGAATTCTCGGAAATTAATGGTTGGAAATTGATGAAAAGTTGGAATTGTACTAATCTTGATGGAAACAATTCGCCTAAAGTGTTTTCAAAATGGTGGTATTTCCGGTTATACCAGTTTGTTACGTCAGCAATTTTGGGCAGAAAGTTTTTTGATTGAACTCCCCATCAACCGGATGAAATCACTACATAGTTATGCCAAATCATCTACGAATCCTGTTAATAAATTTGAGAAATACTTCCAGTAGTTAGAGTTGCCGCGAGACCCGAGACGTCTCGTCTCGATAGCATTTTGTTTCGAATTTCGAGACGAGACGAGATAAAATCCTTCGAGACAAGCTTGAGACGAGATGAGACATCTCGAAAAATTGTAAGGACTTAAAAGAACTAAACGATTTATAATAATATTTTAAATGTTAATCAATAAAAAAAACAGTATCTTAGGTTGTGATCTGGTAATACGTGCCCTTAAATATAAATAAAAAATAAAATTTAGAATAAAACCTTTATTAAAGAACTATATTGTGATTTACAGTAAAAAAAACAAAACAAAACAAACAAAAATAAAATATAATTACTAGTAATAATAATTAATAATAAGGAATAAGATTTCTTCAGAAAATAAAATATAAACTCTAAACTGAAGATAAATAAACAAAAATCACAACTCTTTTGGCGTAGCATAAAATTGGATATATAGGTAAGTTCCACTAGTCAAAGTTTAGCTTATCTTTTAACGTACAAGTGTACCATGAGTTAAGACTAATAATGGAAAAAGGCGTTCTGAAGGAATACTTAATAAGTCTCTTGCAACAATGAATGAGGTTATCCCCATGTTGCGAAGATGCTCTTGTTTCCAAAATTCTTCATTAATTAATACGACATAAAAGATTTAAATGAACTCTTTGAATCAATTCGGCATTGTTCTTCAACGCATTAACTGCATCTTGTATTTTGCCCCACAGTTCTTCTTCACTATCGATTTGTTTGGAGTATATCATCGTTTTTAAAGATCCCCATAAAAAATAATCCAACGGAGTCGTATCCGGTGAGCGTGGCGGCTAGTATACAGGAGCGTCATTGCCTCTACCAATCCATCTGTCTTGTTACTGTTCATGTAAATAATTTCGAACTTTTAAAATAAAATGTCATGGAACATCGTGATGCAAAACCACATATCCTGTCGGAGTTGTAATGGCAAATCTTCTAACAAACCTGGCAAAGTATTTTGTAAAATAATAAAATTTAAAAAAAAATAAGGAAATCAAAATCATTAAAAATGTTATTTTTGATATACCCTGTATAGTAATCGTAAATTTCGTACTCGAAATTGTAGTTTTGACACAAGCAGATGGTTTTATAAAGAATGACTTTTTCTACTAAATCGACAAATAAAAAAGTTTTTCCTCTCTCAGTGGACACATTGTAGGTTTGGTAAAAGAGGACCATGTAACAACAATAGAGGTTTCCTTTATATTCCCGATGAAGAAATTCTATGCTCAGGAAAAAACGGCAATATTGTCCTTCGCCTTCATATAATAACGCATCAACATCACGCAAAGCGGCTACCATTAGTCATTAGTAGACCTAATTTGTCCATATCTTTAAAAGAAGCTTATTTAAATAAAGCCAATAACTTTCTGATCGATACGGTGTAATTACTTATTTATAAAACCAACTTTAGTGTAATGCTCAATTCTATTCACGAGCCACTCTATAGAAGATCAGAAGAAAATACCATAAGATGTTATTCTATGATGATACGATTACATCGCCAATCTCCACCAATCACAATAGCATGTGGGAGGAGTTTAAACAATCGCTCTGTACCTACTTTTAATGTTGGTGGGGGCGGAATAACACAGCCCGAGCACATGGCTGATGCAAGAATATAGCGGGAATCAGGAATGCCTGTTTACAGTTGGAATGCAACAAGTGGCGAGTATATTATCATCATCATATGGTGTTTGTTTCCTATTCTGTTTCACCTCAACATGAAGTAGAGTCAAATGTCATAATTCTACTGATGAAGACGAGGCTGTGATATTGCCCTTAATCCCTAACCAGAGTTTTCTGGAATAAATGCAAATGGTTCCTTGTAGGCGAAGGCAGACTCAAGCTTTCCTAATATACAGACGAGTACCTACTTCAGATAACCATCACCTCAAGTTTCAAATTTTAGAGTAAATTCGGAGAGTTTCATCTACGTTCGACATAAAGGCCCAACGAAGCTTTGCTCATCTATATTTTTTCTTTGAGTAATCTTTTACTTTTGACATCTGGATTTGTTTTCAACTATAACAAAAGTGCTCAATTTTTCTGACATTTCTTTATCTTTGTTGAAGTCAAGTATATTTTTACAGAGGCCTGATTTTTGAACTCTCATATGTCAGTTGCTTGATTGCATAGGAACCCTTGAGACTCTTAGGTCCAATGTGCCGACCAATGTATTTTTTAATGCCTTCAACGTATTCTAGAAAACAATTTTAACTCCTTTGTGGATGAGGTCTAGTCGGGCGTACCACATAGGGTACGTTCGAATCTAGGTCCTCCTTTGATGTTCGATTTCATTTATTTATTAATGACACAGGTTGGGATTAGGTACTTTCAGTTTTTTCTCAAATATTGAGAGCTTGTTCTGTACCGAGAGTTACTGAGGTTACGGATTTGGGGATCGTTATTGACGATCAAATAAATTTTCCCAAACAATTCAGAGCGAAATCATTAGAAGCTGTGCGTTCACATGGAGTTTTGTTGCGAAACACATAAGACGTTAATTGGGAAAGTACTGTAATTGAAAAGGAAAGAGATGAAACAGAGTTGGACAGAAGACTGGCTTAGAACGTCCTATTAATAATCTCAACCTGCAAAGAACGTTCTGCTAAATATTCTTATTGAATGCTATATGACTTAATGAAGGTTAGTTTCTTGTAAAATACGTTGATTCAGGCTATTAAGAATTTCAGAACTATAATGTCAATGTGTGTTTGATTAGCAAAGCTTTGCTGACTGAAACTGACCTATTCAATGATATTTGTCGATCTCTATACTAATAATTCAGTATTTGCTCAGTCAATATTCATTTCATCAGAATAAAAACTTTTTTTTTCATTTTGTATATAAAGCGCGCGCAAAATAAACAACAATTCCAATATTTTTACAAGAAATGGGAACAATATAATGAATAGCCTGTAGATATTTGCCACATACACTTCACACTGTTTCTGTATGGCCACTATGCTGCCGGGATGTTTTTGTTGAAATAGAGAGTGGTGAGGACTCGTTGACACAAGACAGGAAGTTTCAGCTATTATTAGATTGAACTGTTCGTTCAATTCTTTATGGTATTTAGGTAAACAAAGAGCATAGGGTAGCTCAAAGTAGATACTTTATATTGTTTGTTTCAATAAGTCCGTAGGATGACACATAGATGGCGTTACTACATTTTTTCCATATGATTTTTATTTAATACTAACCTTCAAACGATAGAGAAGTGGATTGCTGAATTTAAATGAGGTCGAACCAGCAGAAATGATACAGAGCGCAGTGGACGCCCAACTGAGCCTGTTATTCCAGAAAACGTCAAACAAAATCACAAATTGGTTATGAACGATGGCAAATTGAAGGTGCACAAGCTAGCTGACATTGTAAAGATATCAGATGGTAGTGTTTTTATCATTTTACACAAACATTTTGGTATGCGAAAGCTCTGTGCAAAGTGATACGAATTGATGCTTCAGAGGAGTGTTTGGCGATGTTAAACCACAATCAAATAGAATTCTTTCGTCGATATGTGACAATGGATGTTTTTGCAGCTTTATTTCATATTTTACTGCTATGGTTATTTAAAAATTTACACCTCCACATAGTTATGCAACATCTGTCCTTGTTCAAAAGCTTCTTTAAGTTTTGAACTTCACATTCCTTGTAAAAATTACAAAACAATTTGTTTAACAAAGTAAACATATTTATTGGCATAGCGGACCCAATTTAAAGGCAGGTTCGGATCCCAAAATCTTTCATATCATTTAATCTCAGTTTGTACAGTTCGTCACATCGGCATGTCCCGAGTAATACCAAATATTAAAGATATCTTGACTCTCCGGTTGGCTGTGTCGGGGACACCCTAGTGAATGTTTCCGATCATCACATCTCTCTCTCAGATATTTTAGAGGCAATTGTTGGCTTGGAAGTGAGGAAGTCGGCCGGTCCCGACGGAATCCCAGCCTTGCTTCTCAGGAATTGTAGCTTTTCGCTTGCTAGACCGCTTCAAATTATTTTCAATCATTCGGTCTCCACTGGCACTTTCCCTGTATTATGGAAAACTAGTTTCATTACCCCTATTTTTAAATCCGGCAACAGAAATGAAGTAACAAATTACCGACCGGTCTGTATATTGAATTCAATTCCGAAACTATTCGAAAACCTGATCACTCGTTATCTGACGGCCACTCTAGGGCCATTAGTGATCTCCGATCAATTTGGATTTCAGGCAGGTGAATCTACCGAGCTCAATCTCCTCGAATTCACAAACTACTTGTCCCGGGCTTTGGAGCACGGATATCAAGTTCATGCCATTTACACCGACTTCTCTAAGGCTTTCGACAGTGTCAACCATCGGCTTCTCATTGAGAAGCTTGGGATTGTTGGAGTCTCTGCGCCTATGTTGGACTGGTTGGGGAGCTACTTATGTGGTAGAACTCAGGTTGTCCGGATCAATGAGTTTCATTCCAGGCCCATATTAGTTTCATCTGGTGTTCCTCAGGGGTCTCATTTGGGCCCCTTATTATTTAACTTATTTGTCAATGACATAGAGCAATGTTTCGTTCATAGTGAGATCAAGTTATTTGCGGATGATCTAAAGTGTTATAGGCGTATTGCAGGCCCATCCGATTGCTACCTTTTGCAGGAGGATATTATTCGGCTTGTGCATTGGTGCGAGGCGAATGGGTTGGATTTGAATATATCGAAGTGCTTTTGCGTTAATTTTAACCGTACTAGGGATCCACTTTTTCACGAATACTTTATTGACCGGGACGCTATGGATTATAAGGCTTTGGTCAAGGATCTGGGTGTCTACTTGGATTCTTCACTGAGCTACACCGACCACATCAGGCGCGCGACATCGCGGTCCATTAAGATGTTGGGCTTCATCAGACGTTGTTCGGGGGATTTCAGTCAGATTGGTACATTCAGAGCCCTGTACACATCCCTTGTGAGGCCGCATTTGGAGTACGCCTCTGCGGTGTGATCTCCATCTTATGTTTGTCACACTGTCTGTATCGAGAGGGTTCAGCACCGTTTTCTAAGGTACGTTCATTTTAGACTCGGCCGTGAACGACCCGTTAATTTTAACTTAAACTACGGCGTGTTGCTGAGTGAGCTGGAGTTGGCTACATTGGGCGCCCGCAGGGTTGTCAGGGACCTGACTATACTATATAAAATTTTAAACAATACTCTTTTATCTTCTAGTCTTTTATCCCAGATTGGTTTTCATGTTCCCCCTAGACAAAGCAGAAGTTCTGATCTCTTTCACGTCTCGTTCCACCGCGCGAACTACGCCATGAATACCTTTGTCACCAGAGTGGCGCGACTGGCGAATCGTTGTTCTAATCATAACATCGATTTCTTTGCACCATTTGGTGAGTTCGCCGGTCGCTTGAGGAGGCGGTCTAGAGATGAATGGTTTCCCTAATTCCTTGTTTTTAAAATTTAAAATAAATTATCATTCATTAATTCCTTAACATCAGCGAGCGTTGGAGTCCTGCGAGCTGTTGTATGTCGCGCAATTGCTGGTTTTTTGTTTTATTAAGTTCAATTGTAATGGATAGTCTAGAGTTATGTAAGTTTTATAATTTCTGTATTATGTTGTATGCTATGGTTTTGTACATGTTGTAATAATGGACTTTGTCCGTAGATTAATAAATAAATAAATACATAACTAAATATCTAAAAGTAGTAACAAAAAAATTATACGCAATTTTTTTACGTTTTACCTTATAGTTATCAAATTAATGTCATATGGAGCTTCAGGAATTAACTGCTGTATCTGTTCCCGTGATAGAACTTTTGATTTGTTCGCTGTAGAGCCGTCCGACTGTGGCTTTAGGAAAGCTTGTAATTTTTGATATTTTGAAATGTCGATATCTTCTTTTGCATTAAGAGTAATAACTTGACCACAAAGTACATGATGCTGTCATCTTCGTAGACAATTCGGCAAAATACGAAATATCAACGTGTTCGGAGCACACAATTTACGAGAAATAAATTTGACGTTGAACTTAGAAATAAATAACACTGCGATTAAAAAACTGCATTTTTAATGATACTGATAATGTTTTATGGTACCTTTAGCTACGTACTCGTTTATTGACAAAATAAATTTGTGTATTTTTGTGCCGAATATGAATCCTCATTTCTATGTTTGTAATATTGAAATCAGTATTTATAAATACGCGGCTGCCTTTGGCGATGTGGGTTTTGTTGTGGCATTTTGTCCAAACATCCATTTATGTGTAGATACACCTACATGGCATGTGTGAAGAAAAATATATGTGTTCCTATCAATCAGTGCAGTCAGTAGATGCAACAAACAATGAACAGTTGATTGTGTATGAATAATTCGATCATTATGCTTTCAAATAACAAAATATTAGCGGCTATTGTGATTTATAGTGCTATTCAGGCAATTGTTTGCAGTGTTTTTAATGTTGATATATAATAATAATAATACATGACTTTATTTCCCAAATATAGCAACAATATATCAGTTTATAATTTAACATTTGAGAAATTAAGGGAAGTTCACCATAATGGTCCTCTACATTTTATCTTAAACAAACAACAAAGAAAGAGGATCTTATTGATTCTCCCTCGTAAACGAGTGACGGTCTGTATTTGAGCGGCGTCTCTCATTTAAATGTTACTTAATTGAATGTAGAAAACTATTTTCAAATAAAAAAGAAAGTCAATTATATTTTACTATTATTTATTAAATCAACTATTTAAAATATAAGAAAATCAATTCGGTGAAAAACGACAAGTATTAAAATCAACAAATTATAATAATCAAAAGTTCGTACTTACATTACAATTATCTTCATTGCCAACACAGTTGATATTTCGTTCGCGTTAATAAAATATTTGATATTTATAATGATTAAAATTAAAAACGAATCGCGTTAAATAAACTATAAATCTTAAGACACTACCCAACGGGGGGATTAGTGCTTCTCGGACCTGAAGTTTACTTCACCGAAGTTTGGAGAGAAGACCCCGTTTTTTTCTGTTGCGTAAAAATGTATAACCTTTGATTTTCTCCACTCTTCCGAATATGGACCAATGCAATTGTCTATTCTTAGCGTCGGTCGTACAGTTTTTTGTTGAATTTGCAATTTGTCTATTAGGTACAATACCAATGTTAGAGTCATGAACTTGTCTAAACTTTGATGAACTTTTAAAAATTACTAATCAGCGTAAAATACCTCGTTCGACCGGATGCAATATTTTTATTACAATATACCGGGTGTGACAATATTCTCACACTAATTAAAATAAGTAAATACATATAAAATCATTAATAACAAGATAACAATGAACAATTGTGTAATATATTTTCCATCAAAACCAACAATAATAACATTGACAAATTCTAAGCATTATGCTCTAAGCAGAATTGGTTGCTTTCATTTACAGTAAGTTTGTAGTAAAAATTTCACGGTTTTCAAAAATCTAGAAGCTTACTCTCATTTTTGGAATTTAAGTTCTTTAAAAAGTAGCAATACCTACTTTAAATGTGCTTAAAAGAAGCGAAACAAGTAAAAAAAATTACCACTTTTGGTTAAAACTACTACATTTTGTGCTGATCAAAGCACAAAATAAATACTAAGTAAGTCAGTTTTTTTAACATCATTTGCTGTCAGTTAAGTAGGTAAAAAGCTTCTAAATTCGACAAAAAACATAAAATGAAAATGAAATTAACAATTTGCCGTATTTATTCAAAGTTAAATATTAAGTAAACTCTCGCTCATCGTTAGTTTTGTCCTAAACTACTATTTGCATCTATGCTAGATATCAAGACCAAGCCCCTATAGTAGAATATATGATAAAAGCTCGTGGCGTACGATACATATATAGGTACGTATACAGAATATATAAAAAAGCTCTCTTTCAATATAAGAGAAAACTAAATCGGCTTTCCGCAAACATAAAAGTCACAATTCCAAACGAGATTTGCCAAGTTTACGATATTATTCCAGTGCCATTCTTACTATATAGAAAGCCCTTATCGAGATTTTCGTTTTCTTGAATCCTTTTCAATGTTCAGCTATATAGAAGACGGTATATATACCTACCTACGGCTCGTATTCAACACAGAAGTATTGGAAAAATTGAAACTAATATATTATTTTATAGATATAAGAAAAGAAGAAGAAAAGTAACTGAGAGAACGAGCTTCAAATTCATTGTCAACTATAATAGTTTTATGTGTATTTGATGTCTATTCCACAAGAAATAATATTTGAATGATGGTCAACCTTGGAGTCGATTAGGTCCCCGGCCATTGTCGCCGCCTTTTTTAATGAAATATGCTCGTGGACTCCTAACTTATTTAAGGTTTTATGTCAAAAATGACGTTTGAGGGCTCTAAAATCATTATAACATTTTTCTATAATGAAATGTAATGCGCTATGGTGGCAGAACATGTGATCAGCCTGCGACGGTTTTGGATGCATTTAGTGAGTATTTCGAGAGTGTTTTCTTACCATCATCTGCTATGTCAGCGGACAGTACCGTGCACTCTATAGTAAACACTACCACGGATGTTAATGCTATCACATCGGATGATATAATGGCTGTTCGCCGAAAGCTGAAGAATAAGATGACGGCGAGTCCCGATCTGGTACCTTCTTTTCTTGTCAGGGATTGTATTGGAGCTTTTGTGGAGCCTAATTTTGAAGACACAAAAATACCCTGATGTATGGAAGCGGGCGAGGGTTGTTCCTGTTTTGAAATCAGGAGATAAGTGTGAGATAACCAATTATCGCCCCGTGTCTATTCTGTCGAATTTCTCTAAGATATTTGAAACAATTTTATATGCGCGTATTTACAATAATCTGTGTAACGATATCTCTGTGTTTCAACATGGATTTATTGAATGACTTAATATTCGTGCCAACCGTTTATTTTATTTACAGCATTCTGATCGTTATTTTTTGAGGTTTGAGTAAAAAAGGTTATAGATAAATATCCCCTCCGCCATACCCTGTCAATGTTAAGATAGAGGACACCCTATTTACACAACCCTCTACGATAGAAAAAAAATCACCAGCTTCTATATCAACATTCAATTGTGGACATTTAAAACGCCGCGGCACGATATGCATTGAGAGAGGCATTCATCATAACCAAATTTCAAACAATGGCACCACTGATTGGTGAGAGACAATAATCAAGAGAAAGGTTTTTGCTATGTCAATTTTGTTTTTGTTATGTACAGAACGCACAATACGAGTAGGCTGGCTAACAAACACTACAACACGGGACAATTTACAACCCATTCATTTCCAGATCAATAATCATAATGTGAGTGGAATTTTGATATTTATTTGTCCTCAATTATTCTGCAATTTGTTGATAAAAATACGATAAAGTTTGATGGTTAGTAATGGTCGCCACAGACACTCATGCTTGATGGACGATTTGCTTGTGTTTTTTCTTATTAACCATTTTTCAATCAAAACAACGTTTCGGCAACGTAAATCAGTTGCTTTCTTCAGGTTATAATACAAAATGGTCCAAATAGATCTAAAGTATTTTCATTGGCCATTCATTTGTATAGGATATTGGTTTGACATTAAATAAAACTTAGTGTTTTGTTTGTGAGCCCCATCCCAAGAATATAAAGCGAAATATCATGACTTTAAACATATAATAAAGTTCGGGTGGTTGGGGGTGAAGCGGTGGTACACAAAATCAACAGTAGTCTTGAAGTTCCCCTTCAAAAACAAAAACTACGTGTTTTTCAGCGTTGCAAGTTTTAAAATGGAAACGCTGTATACCATCTCTTTCGTTAGTTTGACAATTATTTCAGGTGAGTTATGCGGTGAAAAGGGAAATCTATTTTAGCTTTTAATTCATCCTAATTTCGTTAGTGGTAGAAACCTGTAAAATCAATCAAATTAGTTACCAGTAAGTGTGTACTTCAATAAGTGTAGAAATCTGTAACGTATTCGATCGATAAATTCTATATGGAAAGCAACCTTTCCTTGAGTTTCGTATATAGCACGTCGATATTCTCGTCTGTACTTTACTGTACACTCGACAGATGGCAACAGTAGTCAAATAAATATCATAATATAATGTACAGAGTGAGTCAATGTCTAATAATAAATATCTAATAAAGACATCGAATATTAACTAAGTATAGATTATTTTAAACTGTGATAAAGATGTGAATGTTATTTGACATTTCCTTAAATTATGATATGGCATTGTTTAATAAGGATAAGATAAGCGTTTAGGAAAACAAATTAATAACTAATTTACAATATTTTATTCCATCCCATTTTATATGGGGTTTTAAATCACATAAGATGTAATTAGAAACAAGTTTTAAAATTACATTTGAAAATTGTTAAATCACTATTTAAATTATTCAAATTTGCTAAAAAAATACCGGGTGTTCCATTTAAAATGCAAAAACTGATCGCATGTGCGAATAACCTAGAAGTAATTAGTAATAAGTTATGGCTACTGTGAAAAATATCAACAAAATATTGCCTATCTAAAAACATATTTTAAATTGCATTCTAAAGGTAATTCAGAGTAATTTGGATTAGTAATCACAGTGGGAACATAATATAGTTTCAATTTTTATTATTATTCATCTTTATTATTAGTTCTGGAAGGAGTTTTAATTGTATTTCTAGCCCTTTTAAGTTTTCAGTAGCCGGAGACCCCGACAGGCGATAAGACAACGAACTTTCTGTTTTTTCCAATATTAACATTTTTTGTTGTTAAACAGTGGCGTCGTGCTAGGCATAACGGCCATTGAACATAAACTCAGAAGTGTTGCCAACTCACCAGCAATTGAACGTAGGCAAAGGGTTTAAAAAAGGGTTCAAAAATTGAAAAAATCATACATCTTAAACATATACGAAATATTGAATTATACTTCATTGGTTTAATAGAGTATAACCTAAAAAAAATAACCATATAAACTTAAAAAAATAATAATTCACTAGATGATGGTTAAATTACCAAGTTGCAGAAGGCCAATAAACAAACTAATAATAATAATAACATACAAAATGCAGAAATGGTAGAAAAAAGGTCAACAAAATTAGACCGTAAAAATGATACATATTTAGCCTTTTAAGTAGTTGAATTGGTGTTAAAAATAAAATTAAAAAATAATTATGTACCATAGGCGTCCGTCAAAAAATATTTTATTTGGAAATATAGCTTGCCACAAAGAGTCTTCCGAGAAAGTTAAATAGCAAAAAGTTCAAAAAATATTACTTTTAACTTATTTTTAATTAAAAGGATGTGTTTGGTGACATCTAGTTTTATCGTTGGTAGTACGCCGAGTGAACAACAGTTCCTATATCGGCTGCCTGGGAGGTCTCTGACCCCATAAAGCAACTACCAACACATAGACGCGCCGATACTCCCTTAAGCGGGATCGCCTATATTTGACATGGGTTTGTTTAACAAAACAAGACTTAAAATCCGAGAGTTTGTCTGTCAACCACTATACTTTCACCAGACGGCCGTTTCGTCGATCCACGACTCATCAGTGGTGATCGTCAGTAGTTGACAGCCAAACTCTCGTAAATAATGTGGTATATGCCCCACACGGTATAGAGATGTAAAAGGAGGCGTTATTTTTAATTTTTACTTAAAATTGAATAAAGCATCAGCAGAAATGTTGCTACACAGTGTAAAATAGAAGAATTTACTATCTTGATGAAACTTGGGTTATTCTATGGATTATGGTTTATATGTTATTGTATATTGACTTCTGGTCGTAAGACTCTTTTATAAAGCTTATCTAGTGGTTTTTGTGCTGGTATTTTTATTAACCTCTAATTCCCAAACGACCCGTATATGATATATAAGCCGTACATTTTGATGTGCATTCGAATAGATTTTAAAACCACTGAAAATTAAAAAGCTGATTGTGTAAGATTTGTTTTTGTTTTATTTTTTCTTTGTTTTACTATTTTCTTTGGCATGGAATCAAAATGAAAAAGATGACATTGCTGTCTCCAGAGTATCGAATGGCCTCATGCAGTCTGATGGTATTATTAATCGGCAGTAGGCATATACTAGGTTCATTGTATATGCCAGGTTTCAGGAAATAAATGTATCATAGGCGTACTGAATATTTTTTTTATTATTATGTGTTGATATTTCATAAATATACTAAGCCAAGAAATGGAAGAAGATTGTCGTTTTGTCGATATACGATGGTGCTATCTGGTTGTGGTGCGAGGGGAGATTTTCAATATATCAATCAATTCTTCTAACAGATTGTCGTTATTTTCCTAAAATGCAAGTGTTATATATTAGTTATCTAACAATAAATATTAACAAATTATTAAACTCCCTGTCCTTACATTATCAGCCAAATGTTATTAGTAGGTATATGTGTCTATTAGAATTATAGAGACTTTGAGTTTCTTTATATACCTAAGGATGTTTGAGCCTCTATAAGTACAATTTTATGCATTTATTATTTCAATAAATATGTTTGACTTTCAATTGTCTTAAGGATGTTTGATTCAATCGGTAAAACTGCAATTAAAAGTTTTCGAACGTGGCACGTGAATATTGAGTAAAAATTTTGAAAAATCCACCCCAACACTGGTGCATCTATACAGCTATGTTTGGTGCACAAAACCTGGCGCATTGTTACTGCCACCGTTTTAATTTACAAAACACAATAAAAACACATGGGAAAACAGTAGACGCCATTTTAGTGATTAACTAGGGATCCTGACTGGGGCCCTATGTGCTCTCTCTCGCGGCGCTGAATATTGCTTTTTGTCGTGATTGTGGCCTTTTGTTTCGTATTTCGTTCGGATTGTTTTTTGTTTTTCCCCGTTTTTGTGCATTGGTACATACACACGTAGGTATGGTATGATGGTGTTGTAGGTGTGTATGTGTGTTTGGTCAGTGGCGTACTTTTAAAGTATCAAGTGAATAATGGACCGCATATTGTTGTTTGAGTTTTTATCTAAGTAGATTTAAGGGTAAGGGTTTCTTTGTTGAACGGGATAATTTTTTTATTAATTTTACAAAATTCTATTTTATTGCAGTTTAACACAAACAACTCTAAATCATTAGCATATACCTATAGGAGTTTACACGAAACAAAATGATTTAAAATATCGTTGATAACAATGAGGTTCGTGTTTGTTCCCTTCTTTTAGAGAACTGTGGATTGTTTGAAATTTTGATTCTTCATTGGTTTTCCCGACCTTTTTAGCTCCCCGTTATTTTGAGCTAAGGTCAAGTTTACTAGGGGTCTATGAAGATCAATTTATTTATAAATCTCGACTGTGTTTCGCTCACATTCCTGGGGAATAATTAAAATTGTTCGAGTTTAGTTTTGATTCTCTCCTGAGGGTGTTATCGAAACACGCATCGAGATTCATGAAAAAAAGTAGTAGTAAAATTTGATCTGTACGCCTATGGTATATTGTGGTTTGTATAAAGTTTTGTTCCCTGCATCTGTTGCTGTGTTGATGAGGTGAAATTTTAATTGGGTGCAAGCTCCCGCGCTTAATTTTGCTCGTTTTTTTTATTTATTTATAAATTTTGTTTTGGATCGTGTAAGTGATACACAATTTTTTATATTAACAAATAAATTAAATACTTTATTCATAATAATCCAACTATAGAACTCACATACAATTGAGAGTTTTGTGCTGCCATTTACGATACGATATACCTACCTAACATATTACGATGAACTTTAAAAAGTTTTATCTATCAAAAAGTTAGCGTTCGATTTCCCTTATGTGTACTACGAGGGATGTTTGGGTAATCTTGCGACATCGTGGATATGGAAGTTATTGGTAGAGATCATTTTTAGTCGTGACTCAAATAAGCTTAATGACCTCACAAGTGCATTCGATACCATAGATATTTCTTTTGTTGGTCGAAAATTGTCAAATCTCGGTATAAGGGGTAACATAAACGACTGGATTATTTCTTACCTAAGTGACAGACAATTAATTGTTAAAATTGGTAACTCCTTTTCTAGAAAATATAACATTGACATAGGTACCCCTCAGGGAAGTGTCCTCGGACCCCTGATATTTTTGCTATATGTGAATGAACTACCGAATGAGATAAATACTGGAAAGGTTTGCATGTTTGCGGATGATACGTCAATAGCAATATCGGCATTAAGCATGCAGGAATTAGAAAGCAAAACTAATAATATATTAAAAACCTTTAGTCAATGGGGCTTCAAAAACAAATTAATTATAAATGCGGAAAAAACATCTTGCATTATGTTTAGAACGAAAGTCAGAGACATTACGTTCGACTTAAATTTACACCTAAACTTACATCTTATAGAAATCACTGAAAAATCAAAATTCCTGGGTATAATGTTGGATGAAAACCTGAGTTGGTCTCAGCATATAGGTCAACTGTGCTCGGAGCTTAGCCGAGTGTGCTTTGCTGTGTCGGTCCTTAGGAATTCTTTAAATACAGGGGCTCTTTTATGTGTTTATTATGCACTTGCATACTCTAGATTGTCGTATGGTGTGATCGCGTGGGGTCAGAGTGTGGATATACAGCGTGTGTTTGTTCTGCAGAAGAGAATTCTGTGGGTCGTTTTTGGTTTGGGGCGTTTGGAATATAACCTTACAATGTTCAGGAAGTCGCCTATATGTGCAGGTTCTTACGTTTTTAATAAAATACCTGATGAAATAAAAAGCTCGAAAACTGAAAATATTTTTAAAAGAAAACTTAGAGATTTTTTGAGTGACAAGTGTTATTATAGTTTGTCAGAGTTTTTTGGTTCTTAAGCTGACAGTACTTTCATTTAAATGTTGTTCTGTGTTCTTTGTATGTATTTCGGGTTTTGTTTATCCTGTATTTGTTAAATTGTAATTATAATAATGTATTGTGTGTAATGACCACCCTATCCAATCATAAGGTTGGCTTGAGGTGTAGATAAATAAATAAATACTCTTATTGCGATAATCAATCTTTGATATATCGTGGAGCAAACATCTCAGGTGGGAAGGAAAGTAGAATTCCAGTGCTATAGCCCATCCCCATATTGCACCAAGCGATTTTTATCTGTTTCCGAGAAGAACAATCGCAATTCAGGGTGTGAAAGACAATATGGCATAAAGTAGCTCGTCTTTTTCTTTAATTTTTGTTAGCTAAACTATAAAAACATCTGATACGATATTTTAAAGTAAAATTCACACCTTAGTCTTAGTGTCCTTCGGCAAATAATCCTCTACCGACAGTACTAAAACACCTTGTGAAATAAATCCTAAATTTTGCATCAATCATATACACAAAGTTAACAACAAAAACCAGCCTTTTGTAGCTACACACATAGGTGTATACCTACCTACATAGGTAGATTATTGTCCCCAAAACTAGCGTCCCAAACATTGGGACTTATTGTCCTGTGTTGCTGTTATACGCTTTGCAAACTGAATTTAATTAATTTCTCAACAAAATCCGTACAATAGCAACCGCCGAAACACCGGCATTTGTTATACCACGTACACTTGTTCCTAAGTATTTCTCGTTTAGGTGCAGTTGTGGGTATTATCACAGCGTACCTACTGATGTATCTATAGGTCCTAATATATACAGTGTGTCCCAAGTTTGGCTTAGTGTTTTTAATAGTTTTACAGTATAAACTTTATCATTGATGACTCTAACCCGCTGTATATGACACAATATAAATGGTAAAAAGATATTCTTGATACATAAAATAATTAAAAAAATTTCCAATGATTGTTAGTGAAGTTATATATAAGCCATAACAAAAGAATAATACGGGAACTTAAAAAGGGAACAGAAAAATAACAAGTACGAGTAGTTAAAAAAGAAAAGCGACATGATGCAAAAAGAAGGCGGCCAAAAAGGAAATATAAAAGTCGTTTTACTTATTTATAAAAATATAATATAAATACGTATAAACGTATATAACATATTCGCTATACACAAGAAAACTGAAAAACCTCATACTTTGACATAAAAGCTAATTGCTACTTGAGGCATTTAATGGAAAACGCCGTCAGAAATATTGTATATGTATACCTACTTATAATATGTAAGTGAAGTGGGCATCTTAATGTGTGGAAACAGTGGTGGAACATCATTAGGCAATTTTCCCAATAGTATAATATCAGTTAGCACTCAGGAATTGGCATTATCTGATCCTGGTTTAGAAAAATGAATATAAAACACAAGAATATCTGGCTATTTCAGAAATGTATCAAAAAACGCTGCATTCGATGCCCTTTTATAATATAAAGAGGCATGGGAACGGGTAGCCCCCCTAGAATCATTAAATTTATTTATTTTACATTGACTTCGGATACCTATACTAGACTAGCCAATTTGTTTGTAATCCAAAAAGGAAAATAGCAAAGACTGAAAGATCTAGCATGTACGAACCTAGTTGGGAAAGACAAAATCAACTAAAAATATCATTAAAATTTCGTAGCAAGATGAAAATAAATTAAATTAGTATCTACTTATACCTACTACAAAAAAAATACAAAATCTTTTGTGAATCCAATCTTCGCCTCATTGACTGGCGAATTCTCTCAAAAATGTGACTTTAACACTTAATGAAGCTAGACATTTGGTCCCCGAAGAGTTTGCTTTGCAGAGCTTAAGAAGCTTAGACTTAAAATTATCTAATTTGAATCCTTAAAGAATACTTAGACCGAGCCTGATTCAATATCAAAAAAAGAAGAATAAATTATAAATTTTATTTAAAATAAAATATGGCGAAATAATTCTATGACTACGCCAATGCCGTAAATGTTTATACATGGCTGCCCCGAAAAGTAATGTTTCGTATAAAAATTTTCTATTGCATTTCTGTAAGAGCGCACACGTCGTCGTCCCTTTGAAGAATGTTTTCAACGGTTGAAATGAGCATTCTAGAGGGTGTCATTAGTGGATTTTGATTCACATCTATTAACTTGTTGGAAAAAGAGCCGGGATTAATGAGATTTGTAAGCATAGTACGTGAGCGTTTATGTACACTAGGCAATTAATTTATGTTGCAAGAATTATTATAATATTTTTGGTTTTAATTTAAAAAAAAATAGATAATTATATTAATCGTAATGTCGGATGATATTTGAAATAATCAAAAAATACATTTCGATTATCTTTTTCTAAACTTGATTATTTATTTATTTTTGTAGTTATATTGGGGATAACAGACATAATTTTGGATCTGACAGTGTTTCATTTGGTAATTTATTATTGGACCCATAAATATCGCGACAAAACTTCCTAAGCAATGACTCCTCACTCCTCGCAATATCGCCGGCTGCTCAGGGAAACTTGAGCACCTCGAGGAAATAAATAGCGAGTGTGAGGACTGTATCATTTATTAGTTAATTTGTTTATCAATTAATAATGAATAATTTATTGTGTCATACATTTTTATTCAGTTGTTAGTATTTATTTCCGTCTAACCGATTGGACGGAACACAAAGGAACAGTTTCCAAACTACTATCAGCATCTGTTGCACCTTCATTAGTAATTCAAACGAGATTATCTTTGGTAAAAGAAAATATCCAATGAAGATGGCCATATCTCCGCCATGGTTTAATGCAGGCGTGAAGGACACGCCTGTTTTACCAATAACCATATGGTTGTTGGGTTTGTGGTGATGGTAACTATAACGTCGATGAAGATAATAATATATTACACCATACACCATCTGGTATATAATTTTATTATGACAAACATTAAATTTGTTAAAATAAATAGGTTCTGTAACAAGTCTAGCTCGCAGGAAGATAAACATTGAGTTAAGTAACTAGGATTTTGAAACTGAGGTGAATAAGATATATCGTGATATACCTACGCAATCTGCAATTTCTGTTTTGGGTTCGCAAGCCAAGGCCTAAATTGCGTACATTTTAAATAAAACAATCGAAAATTCATGAGTTCAGCTTAAGGCATGCTGATAACATCAATTACATTATGATTTTTTTAAATTATGTAATTGATGTTATTGTTTGATATTTTTGCTGATTTTTCCATTTTTCCTTTGTATTCTCATTTGCTTTGCTTTTTCTCTTCTGCCTTTGAGCTAACGTTTGGGTGTTTTGTTTTATATTTTTTAGGCTGATGATAAATAAGCGTTTATTGCTCAACAGAATAAATCCCTTTACAGAGGAACATATAATACAACATTAGAAATAATAAACAATAATAAAGACAATAAATCAAATTACAGTAAATCAAACAAACTAAAACCAATCACAATCAAGAAACTAAACGGAATAATATTGAACAAAATAACAAATTAAATTTAGATGTAGACATTTACTTTCCTACATTCTATTACTATTACATTAACATTACATCACACCCTAAAAAAACTACGAGCAGTTTCCAATAAGTCGTCCAACGAACAATCAAATATGTTGCAATCGTTACAGATCATATTAAAATTATTGCACATCACAGAAACTGACGATTTCGTGTATAGATTAGTAATAGGACGTTTGCAGTAAAACATTAATGCGTTACGACTCCCCAGGCGTGGAACATTTATATCAATCTCAGCCAGCAACTCAGAGCAATCGATTTTACCATTTAAAAGACCGTACAAAAATTTCAAAGAAGCAAGGATTCTACGGAACTCCAAGCTACTGACGTTAAATCTATTCCAGAGCATCGAACTATCCACCCCTCTTTCTGGATAAACGCCATCAGATTTAAATATGAGATATTTAAGGAATTTCATTTGCATTTTTTCAATGGCGTATTTATGGACCTCATAAATAGGATACCAGATGATTGAACAATACTCTAGTTTCGAACCAACGTAAGAGAAATACAATGTTTTCAATGCGTTAATATTTTTAAAGCCTGTGCAATTTCTAACAATGAAACCATAAGCCCTAATCACTTCATTCGCCTTTAAGTTAAATTGCTGATGGCTATATAGCCGAAACTAGTTCCGCTTTTTTAATTATGTGGATTGACTTGGAGTTTTACGTGATTTCTTTCTAAAATAAATTACGGATCCACTTGGAGTTGGTATAGGGATAATACCTACGTATTATTTAATTTGTAATTTTCTATAAATCTTATTGCAACAACATTTCGCTGTGTTCGTAATTAAACGAAAGGTTCTACGAATGGTAAAACAAAGGACAATGTAATTTTTTTCCTTGAAACTAGGAGTATGTATTATTCCAGGGAATGTGTTTTCTGCTTTTATTCTTTTCCAAGAATTACGTGCTATTTAATTTGCTTTAATTAAAGCGCACCCTCTATATACCTACATATAAAATAACATAATACCGAATGCTAACAATATGACGTCTTTTTCAATGTGGAGTGAGATAAAATTATACAGTAGCATAGAGAAATAGGGGGTGCTAAGAGCCATCGCGGCTCATCCACTTATTGTCCTTAGAAAGACAATGACATTTTTTTTTGTATAATAACACCTGAACAAATATATTTACTACAGGGTGGTTCATTAACAACCGTTAACTGGAGATAATAATAAATGACAATGAAAATAACTTCTTCTGTAAAAGGAACGTGAGTGAGTGAAAGTTGCTGATATGACGCGTAGAAGGATAGCGTACTATGACCTTAGAAAATGTGGGAAAATACACCTTAGGAATTGCGCGTTGCGCCCACTTTACGTCTACACATTAGGCAGAATCAAGTAATAGGGGCGATTCATCCTGAGTGACCTATTCAAAGTTCTCGGGAACTTTGGGGGTTCGGTAATAACGGAAAGGTTTTATATTAATGTACTATTTCCGGGTTATACCGGAAGTAATCACCACGCAGGTTACGCCGAATTTTCTCAGAGAAAAATTTTCACAACTTTAGGCGTCTATGTCAATCAACTGACTGGGATCACCTCTCTGATGATATCGACACTGCATTCTCCACTTTTACGGAAACACTTTCTGGTATAGCATTAAAAGCGTTCCCCCTTAGGCCTATCAGGGACAAACTACATAAACCTTGGACTACCATGGGCTTACGTACATGTGCCAAGAATATGCGCTCACTATCTCATCTGAAAAAATTTTCGGACAATCCTCTTTTTCATGATTACGTTAAACTCTACAGAAAAATTTGCCATAAAGCTATAAAAGCTGCTAAAAACATATATTATAACAACCGGTTAGCTCGCTTTCAAATACCAATGAGAATATACATTGTTTCTTCCTAACACCCATTGCAACTCCAGAGCTTTGCAGTACAATTAAAGACATCAAAAACAAGGTGTCATCTGGAACTGATGGAATCACTTTGAAAATGTTGTCTAATCTACCGGAATGTACATTAATCCTTTTCACACAGGGTTCGGTGTTGGGTCCTATTTTGTTTTTGCTATTTATCAACGACATTACGTGCCTAGACATCAGCGGTAAAGTATGTCACTTTGCTGATGATGCTAGTTTCACTTGGTGCGGCCTGGATATTGACCTCTTCATAGTACCATATCCAAAGACTTAATCACCATCAAATCATGGTGTGACTCTAACCTGTTCTGCTTGAACACTGCGAAAACAAAATCTGTGTAATATAAACGTGCGCTGCAGTCTTTTGAACTTAATAATTCCACTATTGACGTCCTTTTTTCTGTGAAGTTTCTGGGCATTGTTGTTGACAGCTCCCTGAAGTGGAAGTTGCACATTGATGCGTTATCCAAAAAATTAAGCTCTGCCTGTTTTGCGTTAAGATCAGTTTCCAAAGAACTTAACTTCTCAACTTTCATAACAGCCTATTTTTCACTCTTCGAATCCCATCTTCGATACGCCCTCCCATTCTGGGGTACATGCTGTGCAACGCAATTTGGGCGTATTTTTAGATTACAAAAAATCGATACGCTCTGAGATTGCACTATAGAGCCCATTGCCAGGACTTCTTCAGAAAATTTAAAATACTAACACTACCTTCCTTATTCATATTGGAATCGGTCTGCTTAATCCGCAAACACCTGTCAGATGTCTCTGAAAGACCATTCCATAACTCTCCTTAGAAACGCCGAACATGATCTTTATCTGCCAGCCCCATCGTCCGAATTAATCAAAAGCTCGATTATATTCAATGCAAAAAAAAATGCACAACCATCTGCCAAAGGAAATCATCCCTTCCTCGATTCCGTAAAGCTCTAAAGACGTATTTGTTAGAAAAAGCTCCATCCATTTAAAATAACAAAGTAGGTAGTTACTTCCGGTATGATCGGAAGTAATTTAAACCCCAAAATAGTACATCGAAATATAACCTTTCCGATATTATCGAACCCCAAAGTTTCAGCAACATATCTTTTGCAGTTCCCGAGAACTTTGAATAGGCCACTCAGAATGAATCACCCTGTATGTATATCATATGAAATAATGTAAATATTAATGATGTTATAAATGGTGAATTGCCAGATACTGAGTGAAGGTTCACCCTGTATGTCGTGATATAGAAGCTAACAACCAATGAATAAAGAAGATAAAGGGAGGAGTATAATGCATTTCTATAGTTGTCCGGGATGGTTCTTGCATATGGCGGCTCAGATTCCAGGAGCGTATCATAAAACGAGTGTTCAATTAAAAAATGGTTTCTCAGTATAGCCGACTTCCGTCTCACGTATTAACTTGCTCTTTCGAAACGTCAAAGTGAAGTTCACCACCAGCATAATATAGTAAGTTTGAGTGAGATTAGATCGTGATGTTTCGGTATCACTTTGGTCTTCTGCATATGAAATTAATTTGGTTCGTGGCATAATTCAGACTCACCATGAAATTTAAAAATATACAATCAGTTGGAGGAGCATCCGACTGATTAATCACATACAATATGCATTATGTAAACACATTTATTAAAAATTTACAATAATAAACGCTACAACAATGTCAGAAGTGATAAACGTTGGCGACCCAAAGAAAAATTGTATTACGTTCAACGCACGCGTTTAATATTATTGTAAGGAAGCATTTTTAAAACATTCCCAGCATGATATAATACCTACCCAACTAGTGGCTGATATTTTTTTTTATTATTATTTCGCTTCTTTATCAATTTTATTTTGTTATTTTATTTTATAAATAAATTATGAATTTTCTTGTGTTTGCAGTTAATAAATCACGAATGCCACGCCGAATGCATTTAAATTGCAGCAGAAACAGCATGCGTCCGCGTCAAAGTAATATATACTTAGTTGGTGCATAAATTATTTACTTTAGATGGAATTAGCAAGGCGTTAAGTAAAACAAGGCGTCCAAAACAGGAATTTATCACTGTTTAATAAATTTTAAATTATTGGTTTATATGGGGAAACAAGTAATTTGTAAAGGCTATACTTACATTCTACGGTCATTTAATAAGTCTCTAGAATAAGTATAAGAAAAAAACAAAATTTTGACAAAACTCGATTTTATTATTCAAGGACAATACTTTTCGATACCACTTTTATAGTACGATTTCTCTTTCTGGATAATGTTTATCAAGCCGTTGTTTATTTTTCTTTCATCAAAACAGCAATGCTTTATCAAAACTCGAAATTCACTTTTTTCCGTTTTTTTTTCAATTACAAAAGTTGCTTCACACAAAATGCAACTCACGAATCAATACTCAGATTGCTGTCAAATTTTTACACGTATCGTTTGAAAATTAGTACGAAATAAAAATCATTTTTGAATGGACTAATACATTTATTGAAATTGAATAACCTGAAGAAGACGATGAACTATCTTTAAAACGTCGTAAAATTAAATTAAATAAAAATTAAAAAAATGTTTTCGAGAACCGTCCCAGTAAACACATATTCGTAAATGAAACGTGGATTCAACGTGTCAGTCGTTGATAATTGGTCTTACGTTAGAGAAGTGACGGTTTAGTTTAAGTTTAAATTTACACCGTTCAGTTTAAACGTTATAGACACGTGTTTTTATTATCTAAATACAACTACGTGAATTTATTATGTTTAAGTAACGTTGCATTATAAATAAACCATAAAATAAAAACGTTTGTTTTATGTGTTTTTTAAACGCGTGTCAAACATTGTCAAAAATAAAAACGTTTCTAAAACGTTCTTTATGTAATTTATAATAAACCCATATTTATAGCTAAAATAGCGTTATAAATTGTTCATTAGAAGCGCATAATTTTTAGAGGCGACAATGAAAACGTTAAAATGACGTTTTTTAAGTATTTTATGATAATCCGAAAATTACAGTTAAGGTAACGTGTAAAATATCCCATAAAAATGCGTATTGCGTAATGTGGGAAAATTCCAAACGTTTATATAATGTTTATAAAGTATGGTATCACAATTCCAAATGTACCTACAATTAGAAGAACGTGTGAATTTATTCTTAAAACGAGCAATATTTAAAGTGTAGCTTCAACACATTTAATACGTTTATTAAACGTTGAAGGCAGGCCGTTGTTACACCATTAAATTATAAAGCATGTGATTGGCCGAAAACGTATGTGAAGGTCGTAATGTTTGTTAGTGAATAATATCATATAGTTTTTTTTAACACTGATGCCAAAGTGAGAATTTCTTCTCATACAATAGGAGATATAAAGATATATAATATAATGTAATTATTATTTTTTATAATAGCTACGTATACTTTCGGGGTTTCCAGAAATTTATAAATTTTAACACACACTTTTTTGAATTTGATTAAAGTCAAACAACAACATAAGTGTATTTCCAAGAATTTTTCTTTATTGAAATGATTTACAAAACGAAACTTTCCACATTAAATGGTGTATTACAGAAATTTGCTATATAGATAATAAGTAGTATAACCAATTTGTTTCCAAAAAATTTTATCGACTGAGCTATTAAATAAAAGTTTTTCCACAAAGTGTATGTATACATGTTTTAATACATATTATAACTTAAGACACTAGGTAAGAAGTGTTTGTAAGATTTATTAATGCCACTGAAGATGGAACAGTAAATTTCCGAAACATGTTTGGCTGATTCGTGTCTAAAATGAGTAATTAATACGATTACACAAACGTTTAGCTTTTAAAAAACGATAAATGCATGTATATCTAATACACGCATTTGTCGTTTTTTAAAAGCTAAGAATTAACGTTTGTGTAATCGTATTATTAACGTATTTTAGAACCGTTTAAATTACGTTTGATTTCACCGTTGAATATATATACATAAATACGTTCAATACAGGTTTTTTTAAACCATTTAACTAACGTTTCGTTATTCGTGTTCTGTAACGTGAAAAAGCGCGACATATAAAAGTAAAATGTACGTATTTAATGTAATCATTGAATTTAATATAATGTGTATTTGACACCATGGCATTAAAAACATGATTATTGTTTCCATAATAATTGTGATTTAGACAATATGAAAGTTGATTAAATCTTGATTATAAAAAGGAGCTATGCTTAATTTGTAATGAAAATATAGCTGTTGTCAAATGGAAAATGGCATAAGAAAACTGCACTTAATTTTGCTCTAGGAATCTGTGGTTAATGGATTTACTCATTTTTTTGGAACACTCTGTATATCCAGAGTCAGACAGAGGGCGTTTGAGATGGGCAAACAATGGAATTGAACTTCAGTGACACAATAGTTCATATTGTTTGTCTGACAAAAAAACCTTACCGACCCAATTTGTTGGCAATTTAGTTTAGTTCATTTTTGTATATTAAACTTTTTTTCAAAACAGTAAAAAAATGCAAAAAATACGCTTTTTCCGCGATTTTTTGCAGCTGTTTGAGAAAGGCATCACGTTTTCGAGGTGCCAAAGTTAAGTTTTTTTCCTGGATTGACTTTTTCTTATACTATTAGCGATGGATCGCCATTTATATTGGATGGATTTGTCAACAAACACAATTGTAGGTATTGGGATAATGAAAATCCATCCACATGTGTTTCGCGAGGACCATACACAGTATCCCCATAAGATAAATGTATGGGCAGGAAGTCCTTGGGCCGAATCGCATAGAATTTCTTCTATGCGATTCGGCCCAAGGACTGGACCTGACTGGGAATCTCTGTTTAGAACTTTTAGAAAACGTTAATCATCCAGTCGCTAGAAAACCAGATCAACGAAGACAAAAATCTTGTGCCGGAAGAAGACAGTTTGCATTTGCGTGAATGAAACGTTTCTTCTGAAATTGATTGGAAGTAGAGGTTTTGCAAGAGGGACCGCCAAGATCTATAATATCCATAAAACTGATGGTACAAAAGAAAAGAAGAATGACCATTTAAACAGTAGCCGATTTGATGACAAAAAGAAAGAAAAAAAGCACGTATAAGTCACACAAAAGGGCTTTCCCGCGAGAGTATAAGAAACTTTCCCACATAGGTATACAT
This sequence comes from Apoderus coryli, assembly GCA_911728435.2. Lineage (NCBI taxonomy): Eukaryota > Metazoa > Arthropoda > Insecta > Coleoptera > Attelabidae > Apoderus > Apoderus coryli. Next base: position 7,442,682 of record OU452212.1, read on the forward strand.
ATTATATGTAAGCAAGGGCATTAGCATTTTCCAGGCAACAGTAATTCTTTACTCTGAGAGAAACGACAAAGCATGTGTCCACTATTATAAAAGGTGGAAATATTTACAATCTAAGCATACATTATGTTCAGTATGGAATGAGATGGAGAAAGAGAGTGAAAAAAATGAAGAAAAAGAATAGCGTATACATAAGGAATGAATTCAAGTTTGAATGTATGCATAGAAAAGGGCCATTCGTATGGAAATGGCATTTCCATTGTCGATATACTCGATAAAATATAAGATGGCAACAATGCCCGAAAGTTAGTTTTGGAAAAGTATCTGTAACAGTAGCGTACATGATTTTTCTATTATTCTTCTATTTAAAACAAAGAGAAACCTCAATTCTGAACTTTGCATAGCATAAATAATGCTGGTATTATATTGTTAACAATATACCGTTGACCTTGTCTGCAGAAGCTGTGCGACATTGGCTTCGGGAGGAATCTGATATATTTTTTTTCAGTCCAGTTCCAGTTCCTTCACAGCTTGAAGTGGAACTCTGCAGGGCAGTACGTTGGCTCCTGTTCTCTTTGCAATATTCGTAAACGATATTGGCTCTGGTTTCAATAGCAATTATTTGTTGTTTGCGGATGATTTAAAATTGTATCGCACTCTTGTTTGTGAGAACGATTGCGCACAGCTTCAAACCGATCTGTATCGGCTCTCAGAATGGTGTGATCTAAATAGACTTCCTCTAAATCTGAACAAATGGAAGTCGGTGACATTTACAAGACGTCAAGATCCGTTTTTGCGAAACTACACCATCGATAATTCAAATTTGGAACTGGTGATTTATCTTTCAATTACCACATTGAGTAAGTTACTGCTAATGCTTTGCGAATGTTAGGATTTATTTTTAGACAGACCAGAGAATTCAACAATATGGACTGCCTGAAAGTCTCTATTTCGCCTTTGTTGTGTCTATTTTGGAATTCGCTACAGTCATTTGGTCGCCCATCTACCGTGTTCATATATAGAGATTGGAGAGTATCCAACGTAAGTTTTTAAAATATTTGTCATTTAAAATTGATGGATATTTTCCTCCTCGTGGGTGTGATCACGGCCTGTTACTGGCAAGGTTCGGATTTCGGCCGTTAGCTGACAGACGCATCTTCGCGTCTCAGATCTTTCTTTTTAAGTTGATCAACAATATGTTGGATTGTCCTCGGTTGCTTCAGCAGCTATGGTTTCGTGTCCCTAGGGTTCACTCTAGAAGCGCTAGTTTATTTTGGGCTTGTAAATACAGCAACCGATTAGTTATTAATGAAAACGTTGATTTTTTTAATGTATCGCTTGATTCTTTTAAGACAAGTTTAGAGACATGTTTGCGGGCTACTGATTTAGATTTGTTTTGATGAATTCTGTTCATGTGTTAATTATTTATTGTTATTATTAATTGTTCTTGTAATCCTCCCAATTTTCTTTCGTTTTGATGCGTGTATTTCCTTTTTTGTATTTTTCTATTTTTTAGTTAGTTTTAAGTTCGTTCTAAGTTGGGTATTTTGGTATGCTAATGCTAGGCAATTGTTTTTGTTTATGTAAGATTTTGTCTTGTTATTGGGTAGCAATACCTGTTAGACAATTAAGAGATTATTATTATAAATAAACTTCTCCATTATGTAGTTGGCAACATCTTCAAAACGCAATAAAAGGGTACAGAATTGGCTTGAAGATATAGCTCCATATTGCTTTACTTCATTAAAAAATAAAATTGTTTTGTTATATTCAGTGTGAATAGATTTTTTGGGAATCACTTGCCTTAAGTTTCAAATTGTGGTACTATGGATCAAAAATCTATATTCCAACTGTCCAGGAATTCATCCTAAAATAGAATTGCAATGGCAATTATATAATAAGTGAAGCTAGAACGATATTAAAACAACGCTAGGCCTCCACTGAATACGGCCATGCTAGGAGATTCGACCAAATTACAGGTTATAAGGAGGTCTGGTGTGATCATGGATCCACAGTTGCCTATGTATGAACCAATGACAAGATTGACGCAGCATTGATGAGTATAGCGACTTTTAACTTTTAATACTGCTCAAAAAAGGCTGGTATCTTCTCATTCCATTTAAATTCCGAATCTATTGCAAGATGTGCCAAAGAAAGCAGTCAAGTGATGGAACAGGGAAAAAACGATACGCCTATGTGTGTTTAGTAGTATTTCATGTATTATTTTTTGTGAATGGGGTATTTTGGCAGAGCGCGAGCTTCACAATATACACTGTTAACTATAACGGATGTCCGATTTCGCTATTTTATTTTGCTGTATAAATATACCATTAGTTTTTCGTCTTCCAATACATTTACTTTATATAATTGCGTTAAAGTAGCACACACGAAAAAATACATCAATTTCGATGAAATTGTAACGGGTTAAAATTTTCGTTTCCGATATTTTCAGTACATTTTTGTGAATGTCGATATCGCCTTTTAATAATAATAATAATATTAATAAACGTCTTTATTTGGCGAAGTCTAGCCCAATGGCCATTTACACTTAACCCTTTTTAATAAAGATAAAAATAAATTAAATAATTATAAAGCAAAAAAAAAATAATAAAATTAAAAATTCACTCTAGAAAAAAACAATATTAATATGTATTACTTAATAAATAAATAAACAAAAATAGCAAAAACAAAAAATTAAATTAAAAAAAAGGTTGCATACTATTATTATTATTGTAAAAAAACAATTTAATTCTTTACGTGCAACAATAGTAAAAATAGTATTGATTGAGAGCCACCAGAACGGTATTTATGTATCAACAAATAATAAATATAATGCACACTTCAACAAGTTATTAACACGGGATACATCGTTAAAACTTTTCAGACTTTGCCTTAATTGTATCGTCAGCAATAATGTATAACCTGACTATAGCTTTAGCATAATAGGTATACGTGCATTATGCCAGGGGGTGCTGCAAGCATTTTGTACTGGGTGGATCCGGTAAAATTAAAACCATCTTAACATTTTCCAACTTTAACCGAAAAAGCAACTTCTGCTACTTTACAAAGTGGCGCCTCCACCATGTCACACAAAAATAAGATAGTATATAAGAATATGAATTTTATATGTCACAATAAAAAAAATAAGAAAGAATATTAATTTAATAGGAATGGTGCCTTCACCATGTCGCAAATAAGAATTAGAAAGTATGGATTGAGTTTTATTAAGTTACTCGCTTGGCTTGTTTAGCTACTCGAGGATCGCCCACTTACATCACGCTCACGAAAGAGGATCTAACTTCCTGTTACAACAATGTTTATAACTTTACTTTGGACCACTCTTACGAATATAGACCAATGAAATTGTCTATTCTTAGCGTCGGTCGTACCGTTTTTTGTTGAATTTGCAATTTGTCTATTAGGTACAATACCGATGTTACAGTCATGAACTTGTATAAACTTTGATGAACTTTTATAAATTATTAAATCAGCATAAAATAGCTAGTTCGACCGGGTGCAATATTTTTATTACAATAGACCGGGTGTGACAATATATCGAGGATGCTCCAATGAAGCACCTTAAAGTTAGACAAGCAAGTTGATCAAACCGAACAAAACGAGGATGTATAGTGCTGTAGGAATGAAAACACGAAGCCCCGTAGACTGTGGGTAAAATGGGTAGACCCAAAAGCGAAAATCAAAGTGGTATATCCGGCTCACCTCGCGCAACTTAATCTAATGTTTGCAGAAGTTAATGCCGACATGGAGAGATTTTATCGAATTTATATAAAAAATCCTCATGTGAGGCTCAAAAAAAAAATTGTGTTGACGTAAACAATTTTTTATGTTTAGAAGACAAGATGAAGATCCCAAAGTCAATAATAAGCCGTTTTTTTTGTGTCCATCCTGTATGTTATGAAATAATGTAGGGGGACCACAAACACTAACAATATGCATATTGTACGTACTGCTGCACAATTGTATAATTGTGTTTTGGGTTTACGTCGCAGAAATACGTGAATATATAGTTAGTTACGTATACAATTAGAAAAAATAAGAGTTGTATACAGGATTTTCGGAAATAAGGAGTCAATCTGTTGGGAAAAATTTGGTTAATCTAGAACCATTTTTTCAAAGAAACTGGGTCTATTACCTATAGGAAAACATCTTCTACAATGAAGACTCGTTCGCCAATGCTGAATCAGAAAGATTAAAAAATTCCAGATAAAATATGAATAGAGAGCATCATAGCGTTTTGAAAAATAAGAATTTTTAAATTATTAAGCACTTTTACCAAACCAAAAGAGCCACTGAAATACACCCCTATATTAAGATTAGTAACTGAGATTTGTTCATTAAGCTGTTTACTTGCATAGTATAATTTATAAATTCGTTTTAAATTACATTTTGTCAACGTAGCAAATTTTCACGCCACGCCACTGGAGGCAATAACGTTCAATGAGTGCTTCAAGCTCTTCTTGGGAGCAAGAAATCTCAGTTTATGCAATAGTAAGAGAAAAAAATACCCACTCTCAAGAGATGTTCCTTTTTTGGGCATACATGTAACACTTTTTAAAAATTCGATAATTTGAGTTACAGCCAGCTTTGGAAAAATTTGAGAAATACATTTTTTAGGATAGGCCAAAGATCCAAAAGATGCATAGAAAAATTTCCATAATGAAAAGTTGAAAATCTGACAGAGCCCCAAACTTTGCTAAAAAACATGACTTCCTTTGCTCACCCTGTATATGTGGATAAATAAAAGAAATATACCGGTTGAACCCTGTACGTGTTCATAGTGAGTTGATCAAGAACCTCCTGAATACCGCAACTCGATATCTCGGAAAAATATAATTCTTTATTCAATTCCTGACGGGAACGATGAGGTACACTTTCACCAGAATCTTTAAACCCTCGTCTCACCCTCCATGTTGAGTTGACATTTCAAAAAGATGGTCACCTCCTCATTATACCTTTGCGGCTCGCGAATATGCGGAAGAAACTTTTCCTGCTGGATGGATCAGCGAAAGAGGATTAATGGAGTGATTAACACGGTCACCAGTTTAAAAACTAAGATTTATGAAACGATTTACGTCAACGGATTATTGCTCCATCCCGATGCTTGCTTGTTTTTATCAAAACTAGTTTTTGCGGAAACAAAAATGCATTTACAACAGAGACGAACCCAAGGAGAGGGCCCATGGGCCATTATCTTCAAAAGTATTATAAGTAACCTTGCCGTTGTGCCCCTCTCAGAGCAGTTGCATCTTGCGTGCGCCACTGATTCACCATATACCTGACTAATAATACTAAATCCAATCTTTCTGGTCAGACAAGATTACAAAATACATATGCACAATCAAACATTATTCGAATGTGTGGAATAACGCGAATAACGGGATCTACGTTAGCTGCTGCCTTCATATAGGATCAAAATCTCTTTTTATAGACATAAAAAAAAGGAAAAAAAGGACAAATCCATCTTTTATACATGGATATGTACTATACGATCGCTTTCAGATGAGATTGACCATCACACAAAAGGGCCATTTGTAATGAAGTCGACCTTACAACTCCGTTTTATTCTGTTTTTTTTTTTGTTCACCTTTATTTGTTCTTTTTATTTCTACTTTCTTTCCTGGTTGCATTTAAATTGTGTTTAGATCTTTCATTTTACTTAACCTAATGTAAAATACCTAAGTATTTTGTGTTTTACTTTCCCACACAGGGAAAGTATCTTGAACGCGCTAAAAATAAGTGAGATAAAGTCGGATATAACCAATTTGAAGTTCCTTGAGACGATTAAGACCTGTGTGTTTATAATTTCACTTGGTTCGAATCCCACCTCTGGCAATATTTTTCTAATTTTTGAATAAAGTAGTTAGATAATTGGTTGAAGGTTAAATTGGGCTTCACCGATGATGCTTCCAAAATCTTAAAACTTAAAAAGAACCTTACAACGTCTTTAATATATCAAAATGTAAGTATTCGGTCTGATTCGACGCAACTCCAATCGCATAAGATGTCCCTTCTGCGACAGGAGCTCCAAAGTCGAAGATATAAAGGCGAGGAAGATATCACTACTAAGTATATAAAGGCTATACCAAAAATTGTATCTACAAAAGCTTCTAATATAACAGACAACGTGCTGAAGCCTGTTCCCTCGAAGCTACGACGAGCCATAACAAGCTGCCAAAATCATACTCTACGCATACGAGAAGCAATCCTAATGGACCCAATATTTCGCAACCGCATTAGCAACTGAATATAGTTTCTTGGAACATGGATGTTATTTGTAATTAATCTGGCAATTTTTCGAATAGTATAATATAATATCTCATAACAACTCTAATCCTTTTTTTTTCGATTAATCATTAACCCAATACTTTTTCCAGTCACTGTAGTTACTTTTATTACTGTCGGTATCCTTTGGCAAGCATGATTTATTATACGTCTTATACAGGGTGTCCCAAAAAACATTCCCCACCCTTTAGGGGTAAAATCTACGACCCAAAATCACTTATGTCAAAATTTAGAAAAATGCCTCCTTATGAAATTATGGCCATTTTGAATATTGAAATTGAAAGAAAAAATCTGCATCCTTATCATATAAAGCCGATTCAAGAATTGCATCCTGGGGATACTGAGTTGCGCTTATGATTTTGTAGATTTTTTTTAAATTGGCTAGACGCAAATGAAAACATTTTTAAACAAGTACTGTAGAGTGATGAAGCCCATTTCAACCAGCAAAGAGTGTTCAATCAGCACAACTTGCATTGTTGGAATTACGAAAATCAGCACCAAATTAGATAATCACATAAGCAAGCACGCTGGAGCTTAAATGTGTGGCTTTGTCTGTTGGGAAATAGGATAATAGAACCACAGTTTCTACCTAGGATACCTAAAAACTATGCCAATTTTTGCGATAACAGATTACCAACTCTTCTGGAAGAAATTCCTTTAGTACAGCGGCCAAATATTTTATTTCAATATGATGGTGCACCTGCCCGTTATTCACGAAATGTCTGAGAGATATTAAGGCGACGTTTTTCCAACCAATGGATCGATCGTGGAGGACCTATTTCTTGGTATCCTAGGGCCCCGGATCTCAATCCAATAGACTTTTGGCTTTGGGGTTATCTGAAAATACGGTTTGCCATGTCCTACCTAACAGTGAAGATGATGTTATTGTTCGCATTTATGGAGCACAAATTACAAACGAAGCAATAGGCCGTGTAGAAAACAATTATTGAATAAATTAGTGAGGATTTCGAACACTTGCACTGTTTTTGTTTATTATGTGAGCTTTTTACTCGATTCACGAGTAATGTATCAACACAATGCCAATCGAGCCAAAAAACACTACCTCTAGGTGGAGTGATGAAGGTGTCTTTTTCAGGTGAGGATTTTAGGTCAAAGCTATACTTTATCGTATATGTGAAGGGAGGTGAGGATGTGGACTGCAGTTTTAGAGAAGTATTTAGGAACTATGAGGAGTGTTGAATGTGTTGTTCTTCTTAAATATTCAATGACTAATGGCTATTTTATTTATGTATGTTGAGTGCATACAAATTATGCCTTAAATATGAAAAACTACTCTGGTCTACAAATAGATCTGCCTCCTTATTATCGTTTATTTAGTCGTTTTATATACGAAATCACGGATGTGGAAATAACATTATTTTCGAAAAGTTGAGCGCGTTATACACTCGTAAATCATACGAAAAATAGGGGTGGTGTACTATTAGCGGGTACTTATAAATAATACACACATTGTTGCCAAAATGTGTATGAAAGAAACTTGTATGCGTTGAAATTCACAGAATGATGAAAGCCAATCTGTGATTATCATTATAGTATAGTACATACGCATCGTTTGTCGAAATTTCTGCATAAATGTGGCTGAATTTCGTTGATGCAGCATTGAATCTGCTCCTTTAATGCACGCGTTTTTGAAAAGTTTGATTTGGATGCTACAAAATGTTGAGGTCAATCTTACGACAATGGCAGCAATCTGCCTGCAGGTGTACAAGCCCGCATTAAGATATTGTGTCCACAAGCAGAATTTGTTGCTGCTCAGTCCCTCAATTTAGTCGGGTCTTTAGCTGCAGATGCGTGTATTTCGGCAGTTTCTTTTTTTGGGTTACTATAACAACTATACAACTTTTTTACATGCTCAACACATCGGTGGAAGCTTTCTTTGAACCATAAGTCCAAAAAATTAGTTGTCCTCAAAAGCTTATCAAAAACTCGTTGGCCAGCAAGGCACGAAGCTTGTCGAGCTCTCAAAGAAAATTGGCCTGCCATTTTGGATACCTTAAAATCCATAGAGAATAACACTGATGAAAAACTGTCTTGTCGAAATCAAGAATCAGCTTTTAGATCTAACCTGGAGACTCTTGATACGGCATTTTAAACGGTTAGTGAAAAACTTCAAAGTGTAATCACAACTTTAAGCAAAGTAAAAAGACTTCTCAAGTCTTTAGCTGACTTTGTAGTTGAACTTAGGAATGACTTTACACGTTTTGAAGAGTTGGCAAAATAAATGTCAGGTTTGGTTGAATACACGTCCGATGAAAAAAGGAAAAGAAGAGAAACCTTGGCAATTGATGAATTATCTCGGAAGAGCGAGTATGAGTTCCCCACAGGATCTGACACCTTCAGAGTCAACACGTTTAATGTCATGGTTGACTCTTTTAGCTCAGAGACGTTCAGAAAGTTTTTGGTTTCTTAGAGGAATCTTACATCCTCCATGATTTGTGAAAAGGCCTTAGAATTGCGGGAAAAATTCCCTGAAGATCTCGAAGAATCCGTGGTTGAGGAATGCTTGCATTTCAAAACCTTCTTAACGGAATTGGAATCAGGGGACAATCATGGAACTAGCCTGATTGAACTGAGCAAACTCATTCCAAAAGAGGATGTAGCTGAAATACATCCAAATATTAAAATAGCCTTAAGAATGACTCTGAGCACACCTGCTACAGACTGCACGAGGGAGCGGTCGTTTTCTACACTTCGCCGGATAAAAAACTACTTAAGGTAAGTTTAAATTTTCATGTTCGTCAAATCTTAGCATACAGTAGACTCTTTCATGCCTAATGTGACGAAAGGGTCGGCCGGATAACCAAAATTCTGGACTTATACTTTACTTCCTATCCCTATTGTATTGCTAGTATAGCTGTGATATATTGATGGCTTGTTTTTGGACGACCAGTGTGTTTGGCGTCTCCAACAGATCCTGTCTCCTGGAATTTTTCAATTAGTCTCTTCTCAAAATAAAAAATACTTATTATATTATACTTAAATATAATTACATATTTTGCATAAGTAAATTATGGATGCTAAGGTCATCGTAGTGATTTGTCTGCAAGAGTCTCCTGAAAACTTTGCTAAATAGACATATTTTCTTCAAGATATGGCAACACAGCATCAACTAGTATAATAGCCTTTTAGGAATTACGCAATATGTTTGCAGCTACATGCTTGAAAAGTTGGGGTTAGATTCAATGTCCTTTATATGATATTGATGATAATGTTATAGAGGGTGTAAGTGATGTCGAGCATATTTTCTATTATTAAATCATATTTTCTGCTCATACAAATCTTATAGTATGTAGGGTAGTTTTTTTTTTGTGTGTACAAGATTTATTAATAACCGATCTATTTGTATAATAGTTCGTACCAGCTCGAGTATGAAACAGATTGCTATGGTACCAATTAATATGTCTATTACTAGCTGATTATAAAGGAACCATTCAGTTGAAAAAAAATTGACGTGCAATCCCTTAGAAGACGCCAGCCATCCCCGTCGATATAATTACATTGCCAAGTAGGTCACACATTCTCGTAAGATGACAATACATTAGCTAACTGTTCATAATTTCTGGGATAGTCCTTTTAGAACACACTGTACATCTTCCTCTCATTTCTTGCATAACCAAATTACAATAATTTAAACAACAGGATTAGATTAGCTAATAGATTATCGAGAAATTACTCTTCTCGCAAATTGCAAATAATAATAATGATTGACATCTAACATAATATTACAAAAGGTTCTATTGTTTATGCAAAATGACTAAACAATGCAACAAACATTTAACAACAATAGTAATCAATAAATAAATGATTGTCTGTTATAACCATTATTATGTGTGTACCTCATTTTTTTCTTGTGTTATTTAACGAATTTAGCATATTTAATGGGAATAATGTATTCTGTTTATTATGTTAACAGCTTTTTACAATAATATCTGCAATTTACGAGGGAGGATTGATAAGTCCGTTACTTTTAAAGAAAATCTTCTTTTTTGTCGGCAAAAAAATCATTTAATTTTTCTACATAATCTCCTTTCAGATCGATACATTTAGTCCAATGTCTTTTCAACGTTGACCAGTGGACCAGGTGTATGAGGTACCCGTTCGTAGCCCAATTGATGAATTTTTGCTATGATGGTGGTTTCTTCAGTGTCAAATCTGTCCAACATCCTCTCTGATTTCCAAGTTGGTTTCCGTGAAAACTTATCCACTAACAATGATTGCTACTCTCCGTTGTCCCTTACTTCTTGTGCAAACTTTTACAGTAGTCTACCCATAGATGACAGTTAGCTGCAAGAGGAGCTGGACAGCGCGGTGTTGCATTCGCAACGGAGCCCTATGGGATTGTACCTCCTCAAGAAGGAGGAAAAGGGAATTTCTGCATTTTGCAAAAGAAATCCGCGCAACAATAAAAGCAAAGATTGAAGAAAATAAGCGAGTCCGGAGAAAGTATAGGTTGATCCAAGCCCCTGAAGACAGAGCAAACCGCAACAGACTCAACGTGGAAGTGAGGCTACAACTGCGGGAACATCGTGGGAAGCAATGGCAAAAAAGGAACTAAACATCAAGGACGGTAGCGCATGGAAGATGATGAGGAAGGGGCAGGATCGTCTACACGGACATGGAAGGAGATGCACTAAGACCGGCAACGACAGAAGAAATACGGAGCATAATCCATCATTTGAAGATAAAGAAAGCACCAGGCCCCGAAGGAGATACCAACAAGGCGTTAAAACTGTTGCCAAGTTCGCGACCCCATTGTCAACGGCATTTTACGACTGGGACACTTCCCAGCAAAGTGAAAGGATGCTATAGTAGTGATGCGACCTAAGCAGGGCAAGGACCTGAAGGTTCCTCAGTTTACTGACCGCCCTATCGAAGATAGTAGAACGAATTATCCTCTGGCGGCTTCGTGAGTTCTCGGACGAACTTGAGGTAATGCCCCGACGAGCAGTGTGAGTTCAGGGCCAACCACAAGATGGAGCTCCAACTTTTAAGACTCGTTGAGCACGCAGCACAAAAAAATGACAGTTAGCGGGAGCAGTGTTGCCAGTGAAGTTACTTACTTATCAAAACACCCGCGTATTAGATTACTTCAATACAATATGTGGTGTATATTTAAATATTGTTTTTTCTTTTTATTAGAAATCGTATTTGTTGATAATATTATTGGCTTGTTTCGGTGCCATTCAATGTCGAACAATTTGTTAATTTATATGCGAAGGTTATGTTATATGGTATGTATAAATCCATAGATAATATGTACGTGGTCATTTAGCTATGTTTGTTCCCGTTGGATGTCAGATAATGTAACGAAAGTTCGAAAGGATCTTTTCTTGAAAAATGACAATAAATAAATAATCAGAAACCCAAGTTTCATTTTAAAACACATGCACAGCCCTTAATATCGAATTAAACGGAAAGGGGCCCACCTGGTGTTTGCCTTAACTACTCCAGAGGCTGCAATTATAAACAGACAATACAGGCACAATCAAATGTTAAAGTCATTGATTGGCGGCGATTTCTTGATTCAATTCGTGCTTGAGAATTGAACACAGTATGCGACGGTATTGTTGCTATACACAAGGTATGTTGCTACCGACATTTTAATGAAATAGATTCGGCTTGAGAGAGTGAATGGAGAATGTATCATTTGGAAGAAAGAGAATTAAAAATCTGTAAGTGAGTGGTGGCTTTTGTTTGGATGATGATTTGACTATTTTTTTTATATATAAAATTAAGTTAGGTGTTGTTATGTGGAGGAAGTGTACAATAGTCAATCTAGAATGATTGGAGAGAGGAATGACATTTATAAAGACTATAATAAGATGGAAATAAATATATTTTAGAATTCTTTCGATTAGTAATATACAGAACCACACCACAGTTGTATTCAGATTTAAACCGCGATCTAGAACCATGAATCAAGTTCAAATTAGTCATAATAGCAACTTATACTTAACACAATAAAAATACCTGAATGTAGTGGAATTATAATCCGAAAAAATCGGTTTCTCTTCCTTATTGTTATAATTATTTTCGCTAATACGGAACAATCAGCTCTAATCGGAGAATTTTGGAAATTAATTTGCGTAAAATGTCGATCTTCCTTCTTCGATAAATTAAACGCAAATTGATAATCAATTGTTAAATCATCTGAAACATATATACACTTCATGATTTACTGAAATATACGAAAGCGTAGAAGGGTCATCCAAGATTCCGCAAATTTTTTTTATCGTTGACTATTTTTACAGAATTCTGTTAAAAGTGAGAATTGAAAAATTCAAAGTTTCTTACAGAGTTCTGTAAAAAAAGGCAGGAAAAATTTCCGAGGCTTATTTACATAATTCTTTAAAAAAAGTTAGAATTATACAAAATTCCGAGATTTTTTTCACAAAATTCTGTAAAATAAGTCAGAATGATAATAAAAATTAGTCAGAATTGAAAATTTCCGAGTTTTTTTTTACAGAATTCTGTAAAAAAATAGTCATAATTGAAAAATTGCGAGTTTTTTTTACAGAATTCCGTAAGAAAAAAATCAGAATGATAATAAATTCCGAGTGTTTTTTAAAGAATTCTGCAAAAAAATTAGAGTGATAAAAAATTCCGAGTTTTTTTACAGAATTCTGCAAAAACGTTAGAATGATAAAAAATTGCGAGTTTTTTTTTACAGAATTCTGTAAAAAAAGTCAGAATGATAATAAATTCCGAGTGTTTTTTACAGAATTCTGCAAAAACGTTAGAATGATAAAAAATTCCGAGTTTTTTTACAGAATTCTGCAAAAATGTTAGAATGATGAAAAATTGGGAGTTTTTTTACCGAATTCTGTAAGAAAAAAGTCAGAATGATAATAAATTCCGAGTGTTTTTTAAAGAATGCTGCAAAAACGTTAGAATGATAAAAAATTCCGAGTTTTTTACAGAATTCTGTAAGAAAAAAGTCATAATGATAATAAATTCCGAGTGTTTTTAAAGAATGCTACAAAAACGTTAGAATGATAAAAAATTCCGAGTTTTTTTACAGAATTCTGCAAAAACGTAGAATGATAAAAAATTCCTAGGTTTTTTTTACAGAATTCTGTAAAAAAAAGTCAGAATGATAATAAATTCATAGTGTTTTGTACACAATTCTGCAAAAACGTTAGAATGATGAAAAATTGGGAGATTTTACAGAATTCTGTAAAAACGTTACAATGATAAAAAATTGCGAGTTTTTTTACAGAATTCTGTAAGAAAAAAGTCAGAATGATAATAAATTCCCAGTGTTTTTTACAGAATTCTGCAAAAACGTTAGAATGATAAAAAAATTCCGAGTTTTTTAACAGAATTCTGCAAAAATGTTAGAATGATGAAAAATTGCGAGTTTTTTTACAGAATTCTGTAAGAAAAAAGTCAGAATGATAATAAATTCCGAGTGTTTTTTAAAGAATGCTGCAAAAACGTTAGAATTATAAAAAATTCCGAGTTTTTTACAGAATTCTGTAAGAAAAAAGTCAGAATGATAATAAATTCCGAGTGTTTTTTAAAGAATGCTGCAAAAACGTTAGAATGATAAAAAATTCCGAGTTTTTTACAGAATTCTGTAAGAAAAAAGTCAGAATGATAATAAATTCCGAGTGTTTTTAAAGAATGCTGCAAAAACGTTAGAATGATAAAAAAATTCCGAGTTTTTTTACAGAATTCTGCAAAAACGTAGAATGATAAAAATTGCGAGTTTTTTTTACAGAATTCAGTAAAAAAAAGTCAGAATGATAATAAATTCATAGTGTTTTGTACACAATTCTGCTAAAACGTTAGAATGATATAAAATTGCGAGTTTTTTTACAGATTTCTGTAAAAAAAACTCAGAATGATAATAAATTCATAGTGTTATGTACACAATTCTGCTAAAACGTTAGAATGATATAAAATTGCGAGTTTTTTTACAGATTTCTGTAAAAAAAACTCAGAATGATAATAAATTCCGAATGTTTTTTACAGAATTCTGCAAAAAAGTTAAAATGATAAAAAATTCCTAGTTTTTTTTACAGAATTCTGCAAAAAAGTTAGAAGTTAGAATGATAAAAAATTGCAATTTTTTTTAAACAATTCTGTAAAAAACTTCGACTGATAAAAAATTCCGAGTTTTTTTTTACAGAATTCTAAAAAAATATTTTGTATGGCCCTTCTTTCGTAGATAGTTACTTTTACGTAAATAGTAATGTCAATATTTTAAGCGATTGTGCGGCTACAGAAAATATACTGGAAATGTTAATCGAGTCGAGTGGCTTCAAATATCAGAACATTTACGTACGGAATTTACGTTCTTCTCGAAAGGGAAGAAAAATTGCTGAAACAGTACTGTTGCCAAGATCATCCACGAAACGCGATTCGTCAAGCTTGTCGTAAGAGTAAATGAACACTATTGAAAATACGCATTTTGCCAATACGATTGAAAACCTAGGACATTTTGGCATTAACGTTTGGTGTGGTTTATTAAGGGGAATTTAATTGGTCCAGACTTTTACGAAGGTGTTTTATGCAGTGAACAATATTTATATATATAAAATGTGTCATTTCAGCTATGAGGAAATATGTGTTTCATCGCCCCATAAAGTAAGAATCGTCCAAGAATTTAAACAAAAAATCGGATATAAATGGTTTCTCTTCAGAGCGAATAAATCTGTCGCCCATTTCAATCTTGACAGTGAGATAGTGAGCGATATTGAGCAAATGATTTATATTTTCTACTGCGTGTGAACTGGGCGACTTAAAGTTCAGTTCATTTCCTTGGGTAAACTCTAAACGCATATGTGCCCATTAATCGTAGGCTCTCCATACGCTTGCGTTTGTAACCTGCGCTATAAGCACCCAAGGCAGCTAAGGGTTTCGCTAGGTTTACTCACACCTAGCATTCCCATTTTTCCTCTTCCTTGTCCCTATCCTTTTACCTTCCCTTTGTCTTTGTTGCGAGACCAGGGTCTCCTTAGGTTAAGTAGATTTGTTTAGTTTTAAGTCAGCTTGTGCTGTGTTACTCTCTTGTAGAGTGTTTTGGGCCTTCTAATTGCTCTTATATATTTGTATTGCCAATAATTGTTCGTTGGTCCAAAATTAGAGTATGCCTGTGGTTGTGGAAAGAGCTTCGCCAACTCTGATAATCTCCACAAACATCGGAGATATCATTGTCGCGGCGAACGTCTGTCCCATTTGTGGGAATGTTTACAAAAGTCTAGACTTGACCTGACCCCACTAGGCTTCTTCCTGGATGGATAGGAAGTCCAGGGGCCCATAAAATGCCCGCAGCGAGACCACCGGACTTGGCACCCTTCTGTGGGGAAGAATCAAAGATTTGGCATTTAGTCAGCGAATTATCTCAAGCGAAAATGTTGATGGAGGCAATTCAAAATGCTTTTCCCAACATAAACAGCGTTGAGGTTTTTTGGGCAGCCTGTAATTTTGGTATCGTGTTAAATTCTGTCGCGATTACCAAGTTTCAAAATATCTTCACTGCTGAAGCGCTTATTATAACGAAACCCTTTTCAAAACAAAACGATGGGAGAAATACAAACAGAACTTAGACTTAATGCATAACATATAAAGGTAATTACAGTAAGTCAATATTATACAATCGAGCTTTAATAAAGTACCTACGTGTTTCTTTTCCTTTTCACAAAAGTAAATACATGTTTATTTTTGAATTATACCAAACTGACACCTCTTCCAACGTTTTTTATTTTCTTTATTAATTGCTTGGTTTGGATGTATGCGAGCATACTCAGTAGCGTAGATAAATTGGTTAATTTATTAAAAAAGTTATACATAATGATAATTGAACAAAAATAATAATAATTATCAAGATTATGATGGGTGTCCAAAATTGACGTATCATTTTAATTTTAATAAAAAATATTTTTATTTCACTTTATTACAACTAGGTTTCGGTTAAAAATGAAAAATTATGTCAGTTAGGTGACAGTGGGATTATTGCTGTACACTTTCCATTTCAAAAAACCCCACAAAAAAAAATCGCACGATCTTGGTGGCCAATTTACTCCTCCGCTATGAGAAATAATGCGATTTTCGAACTTTTCTTTCAAAAGATCCAACGTTTTTCTTGCTGTCTGACAAGTGGCACCATCCTGTTGAACACACATATTCTCTACGTCCAAATAAACAATTTTCCGCCACAAAAAGCTTTGGATCATCTCCCTGTAGCGATTTCCATTGACCGTAATCGCATTTCCATTTTCGTTTCCAAAAAAATATGGTCCGACGATTCCTCTGGACCACAAACCACTCCTAAACGTAACGTTTTGTGGATGTAATGGTTGCTCTAAGATAGCTCTTGGATTCTCTTCACCCCAAATGCGGAAATTCTGCTTGTTGACGTATACATTGAGCTGGAAATGGGCTTCTTCGGTGAAGATTATTTTGTTAAAAAAATTCTCATTTTCTTCTTGTTTTTCGATGTCATTTTCTCTACCGAATTTTGTTCTAAATTTCCTAATTACAACTTGAAAACTTTTGCCAATTTCAACCAGGTTATGCCATGGGCATCTTTCTGAAACAGAGGTTCCATTATAGTGGATAACAACCAAGCAATAAGCAAGGCATTCGAACGAAAGTTCATATAACTTTAATAAATAAACTCCCTAATTTTGGTTATCCTTCGGCCGCCGTCCATTTGATCCAATGATGTTATCTTGCGGACATGAAGTCAATTTGTATTTGTAGTTGACCACATCTGGTGTTCCACAGGGGTCGAATTTGGGGCATCTACAGTTTCTACTTTTTATTAAAGACCGCGGTGATACTCTAATTTGTTCGGAATTGATATTCGCTTATGATTTCAAAATATTTCCTCCAATAAATAGTTTAAATGATTGTGCTTGGATTCTGTAAGCTCTAAGCAAAACAAACTATCTCTTAATCCTGCGAGATGCAACGTTGTCACGTATACCAAGAAAATATGTACCGTTATTTATAATACCAGGGTTGGTGGAACAGAGTTACATCGTTATCACTTGATGAAAGATTTGGGGGTGCTGTTTGATTTCGTCTTGAGTTTTCAAGCACACATTTTGAACAAAATACCGGAGCTTATGGGTTTATTGTTAGGAATGGTGAATTTCTCAGCAATATGACTACATTTATCACTGGTGATGACATACGGAGCCGAAACATTGACGCTTACAAAAAAGTCAGCAAAGAAACTGCGTGTCACCCAACGGGCGATGGAGAGGGCTATTCTGGGTATTTCCCTCAGAGACCGAATACCAAACGAGATTATTTCCAAAGAACAGGTGTTATAGATGTAATCGAAAAAATAACAACTTTAAAGTGGAACTGGGCCGGCCACGTAGCTAGAAGAACTGACGGAAGATGGTCTAAAAAACTATTGGAGTGGCGCCCGAGGCACGAAGCTTATCGTAGTAGAGGGCGCCCCCCCACACGATGGACCGATGACATCAAAAGAATCTGTGGTAATTGGATACAAATGGCTCAAGATAGAGAAGAGTGGCAAAATAAACGAGAGGCTTATGTTCAGCAGTGGCTGAGTGATGATGACTACATTTCCCTTGCATAATTTGAGACAGTTTTGAAATATCTTTGTCTTAAAGCTGGCGGCGTGTATCCAAAATTACAAAATTACCGCATCAACGCTCTGCTCTTTCTTCGTTTTCCTTCTCGTTTTGGTCTTGATGCAGAGGTTCTGGTCAGTTCTGGTTGATAACACAGGCCAACACACATTTTGGTGCCTGCGATTTTTTAACTGTTCCTGAGTAATTTTTGGATGCAGAATGTAAAAAGGTTCTCAGATTTTGTCTATCAGATCTAGTTTTTGAGATTTTTTAAAAAATTGTGTATATAATTTACGTTATAACTGTTATAATATATAATATTACTATTGACAGTTAAAAAAAACAAAGACACATGGATTTAAGTATTTATTGCAAAAACTTAATTTACATAATTACATTAGTCACTAATCACATAAAAATTTTCTTTTATACGATTTTCTAGAATGGAGTTTACTAGGGCAGTCTCGCTGAAGGCTCCAGCAGTAGTCCGCCATCATGTGGCTATCCCATCGTCCTTGATAACGATCTTCCATAGTTTTAATATCCTGGTGGAATCTTTCCCCCTGTTCTTCACTACAATCACCTAAGTTTTCTGGAAAACGATCTAGGTGGCTGTGGAGGTAGTGAACTTTTATACTCATGTTACAGCCGAGAATATTAAAATTTGAAAGCATAGTTTCCACTAATTCTACGTAATTGTCTGCTTTATGATTGCCAAGAAAATTTTGTACTACTTGAACAAATGAACTCCAAGCGTTAGATTCAGTCTCGTTCATTGATGTGGTGAATTGTGGATCTTTAACAAGTTGCCTTATTTGAGGACCATCAAATATACCAGCTTTTAGTTTTTCCGTGCTAATGCCAGGAAATTTACGTGACAAATACCCAAAACAATTTCCATCTCGATTTAAGGCCTTCACAAATTGCTTCATTAGGCCTAGCTTGATATGCAAGGGCGGAAGTAAGATTTTTTCTCTTGAAACCAAAGGTTCGTTGATCACGTTTTGTATTCCTTGAATCATGACATCTCTTGAAGGCCAATTTTTGTTAACCCAGTGCTCATTTTTAGCTCTGCTGTCCCAAAGGCACAAAAAACAAGGATATTTTGTATAACCACTCTGCTGTCCAAGGAGGAAGTTAATCATTTTTAAATCAACACAAATTGACCACTGATGTTCTTCGTATTTAATTTTTCTCAAAACTAATGCTATTGTTTCATATTCTTCCTTCATGGTAGTAGAATGACCAATAGGAATTGAGCCATATTTGTTACCGTTATGTAAAAGAACACATTTTAAACTACGTTTTGAACTGTCAATAAAAAGGCGCCAATCATCTGGAGTGTATTCAGGCAAACCCATTTTTTCTAAGAGCCCTTTTATATTGTTACAGAATACCAAGTCATTTTCCTGAGTGAAAAAAGGCAGCAGATCCTTATCCCTTTTACGATAAAATGTGATATTAGTACCTCGACAAAGTAGATTTTTTTCTTTTAATCTGGATGCAAGTAATTCAGCGGATTCCTTTGAGAGATTCAGGTCTCTTATAAGATCGTTTAGTTCTTCTTGATTGAAACACTGCGGAGTTGCTAAATCTGCTTCAAAATCGCTGTCGTTTTCTGATTGAATTCTTTTAACTTCGTCAGACGTTGATGTTTCTGTATCATCTTCTGTCAGTTTGGGTAGACTGCTGAATGATGGAACGGGTATTTCTTCCGAATGCACTACAGGCCTTCTTGCAGAATCTAGATCAGGATATGTCCATTTGTGTCTATTGTTTCTATTTATGCCTTTAATATTAACGAGACAAAAATAGCAGTCGTCATGATGGTTCCGCGGTTCTCTCCAAACCATTGGTACACCAAACTTTAGGCACTTCCTCTTTCCAGTTGTCCACTGTCGCAAATGTTCAACACATGTTTTACATATGAAATGTGGGGCCCAAGATTTATCTTGATCTCCTAAATGAACGCCAAAATAGGCAAGATAAGCTCTTTTCACAAAGTCAGAAATCCTTTTTCTGCTCTCTTTCAAAGTGTATTCACCACACACATAACAAAAAACATCGGGATGATTTACACAGGTACGTCTGCTTGTGGATGCCATTGTTTCAGTTTAGTGTCTTGATACTACAAAACGACCAAAATTTACACAAAATGATAGCACAACTTTACTTGGGAAAACTCAGTAATATACTAAATCAAGTACAGCCAAGCAGGTATAGAAGGATCGGGTCATAGGCAATTACAGGTATAAAAGTAAGGAAGAGCATTGTATTGAGTAGTTCCTAGTATAGGAACATTGGGTCAGGGACAATTCCAGGTATCCATTTGGCTAATTAGATTCTGGGAAATTCCTATTTTGACGATTAAGTACATATTTATCTCTTTATTTGTTGTCCTTTATCAGAAAAAAATATATCATTTAACCTGTAACGTGTATCTCAAAAACTAGAGCTGATAGAAAAAATCTGGTGGCATTTTTGGAATCAGCACATTAAAAACATCTAAAATCAGATGTTAGATTTCTGGCACCAAATTTTTTTTTTCATTTTGTTGGCCTGTGTAATTATTGAAATAATGGTTAAATCTGCTCCAAAAGGTAAAGGGGCAATTGTATCCTTTTAAATATCGCATATAACCCTACCACTGTCTTTAGCTAGACTGCTTATATAAATATGTGTGTATATGAAAAGAAAATACACTATTAGAAGGTCTATAAATCATTTTGTGGTAGACAGCGGATCCAATCGGAAAACGAAAAAGAACATTTTGAATATCAAACAACCTAAGTATTGTGATTATTATTACGATATTGTGTGTAAGGTGCCTGGACGCGTTAATTCGATATTTTCCCATGATCGGGACGACATTTTATTATTATTGACAAACAGTATATTGCGTATAATGGTAATCAATCAAAAATTAAGTAAATAGGAAGCGATAGCAGAATTTTAGCATAACATGTGCATAAGTAAAATTATAACTATGATCCGAGATGGCCAAGGAATGTTATATCTCTATCGATCTCTCTTTCCTGCAGTTTGCAATCGATTATTATTTCATACAAAATAAAAATCAAAATACAGTCGAACCTCTGTATAGTGAAAGACTGAAATTGCACTATAGAGAGTTCACTATACAGGGTGGTCCAACTTTTACCTGCATAAATTTCAGAATCGATAGATAATCGACAAATAATGTGAGTTTGGTTAATAAACTATGTACGAAAAATTCTTCGTTACAAAGTTACAGGGTGTTGAAATTTAAGAAAAAAAATCGAATTTTATTAATATCTTTATAACCAATTGAGATATTTAAATGAAATTTGGTACGTATAGAGAGCTAATCTAGCTGAATTTTGCCATGTAATAATATTATTTTTATTTCCACCAGTAGCGTGCGTACGGCTACCGATTGCGATATTTTGAATGAAAAAACAGATACGCCACTGGTTTTTCTCAAAATAAAAATTATATATGCAATCCTTATTCAATTTAAAAGAAAAAAATACTCTTGGCTTTTTTTCGTTTGACGCAACATTTTCGAGTAAAAAAATAAAAATCGTCTAAATCAAATGTATTGAAAACCAACATAAAAATAACATCTCATTACACGTTTTAACAGGTTTTACAGTTTTTTTTTTACAGAAACTGTCCAAAATAACTACCGTCATTGTCAATACATAATTGACATCTTCTGCTGATGCTCTTAATTGCTGCTTCTTGTATTTTTAAGACTAATTCTTCGCGGTTTCTGACCGGCACCCTATACACTTTTTCTTTTAGGTAGCCCCCAATAAAGAAATCAAGTGGAGTCAGGTCAGGCGACCTTGGGTCGAAGATATAGGTCCGTCATGATTATTTTCGACTGCTCCAGAGAAACGGCCAATCCTTTGTTGATTGAAAATATGAAAGATCAAGGAATATGCTATCAAATTACTATACCAAATACCAAAACAAAGGTGTCTCGAGAATTTAAGTTAATTACATATAATTAAGTAACTAATTAATAATTGAACTCATTTTTATAGATTTTTGTTCATTCAACTTAAAATAAATCGTTAATTTTGGTATTAATTTTTTGATCATTCTTATTATCGCACTAGTGCGGTAATGTATTCAAAAACGCACTAGTGCGGTAATATACGTCATTATGACACTGAAAATAGTGTCAAATCGTACCTATTACATGACAGTTGTAGATAAAAGATTTTATTAAACATTTGAAAGTTTAAATACATAATATGTACATAATCTACGTATACATTACGTAAGAATATAGTAATTTGTGTAAGTTTTGAGAAATTGCTAAATAACATACATACATACATACATTATTATGTAGGTACCTACTAGGAAAAATAATCAGTTATATTTGAAAAATAATTCTCGCATTTATTCAAATGCATAAAGATTTGATCAGGTACCCTTTACTGGCCCCTGAGAGTAGTTCGCAGAATGTCAAATGCATTTCTTCATTCATTTTCACTAAATATAGCAGGATACTCCCCGGTTTCAGTTTCTTCTTCATGATCGTCTATACTTTTTATATCGTCAATTATGTATTGTTCAGTTGGGAGATCTGTCGTGCCAACATCATTGTCGATTTCTAAGAAATCTTCCAGTAAAAAATCTGCGTCGACGGTAGCAGTTTTTTGTAGATCAATTTTTTTGCAGTCTTTATCAACTTCCTCCAAAACTTAAATTTTCTCAGATAAACTGGCAAACCCGAAAAGGCCAAGATAGCAATAAATGCATAACAATTTATACATAAAAATTTAAGGATTAAAAGGTACTTATCCAACCCTATTATATCCTCTGCAACTAAAATGATATTGAGTGATCGCGAATTTGTTAATATTGCACAATGAAAATTATAATCTGATTAAAGATTTAGACCTATTATTGAGAAATTGTACTTTATAATACAAAAAATAAAATAAAACTATTATATTCTTAATTCAGGATTGTCACTATTCTTGTCTTAAGTTTATCAGTATTAAATGCTAGAAAATTTAGTATGACTGTCATTCAATTCAAGTATTGATATATGCTTAAACATCAAGAGCAATACTATTCTTTTGTCAATTATATTTTATATACTATACTTGCATAAAGAGGATCATTGTGTTGAATCCAAGTAATATACACTCAGTTTCGAAAGTCGTAAGCCAAAAACACTTTTGAAACTGCTCTTGGATAAAGATTGTCCCACTTGGAATAAGTGGAGATTTTTTTCCGTGTATATCAGAATGTGGCTGAAAATTTCCAATATCACAGGTCCTCCTTCTTTAAAAAGCTCAGGAGATATGCCAATAGAACCAGGTGCTTAGTTGTTTTTAAGTTAGGAAATCAGTTAATAATATACTGATTATCTCAGACCATTGAGAGCTGCTAGATATAGAGGTTGTCACATATTATAGTTCCCTCGTAGTTAAATTTATTTGGTTCTATTCACATTTGTTAAATGTATAAAAAAACAATAGTTAATATTAATTAAATTAAATAAATTAATATTTAAAATAAAGAGTAGTTCAACTTCAGTGGTCGTTTAATTCAGAGCCTTCGACCTTGAATAAAATATATCATGGCGCAGTCGGTTAATGTTTTGTAATACACCTTTAGATAGTGGATACTCTCCGGCTCAAATTTTAATGTCCCGTAATTTAAGAGATATTTTACCTGTTTCAAAAAATTATTTAAAGCCTTTAAAAGTTGATTTTAATACTTACAACAAATCTCTTGAAAATTGTACTAGAAAACAAACATATTATTATAACAAAACTTGTAAAAAATTAAAACCTGTTAACAAAATTAACAATATTATTTTCAGAAAGAACTAGGTTCTGAGTGGTCACCTGGTAAAATTATAGGTAAGCCTAGAGAACGTTCTTTTGTTATAAGGGATGATGATGGATCAAAATATGTTAGAAATAGACGGTTTATCGAAATTCTACCAGGTGATCCAGATTATGATTTAAATAATGACTCTGATAGTGACTCTAATAGTGACAGTGATTGTGAAATAATAGAAACAGAAACACATAATTTAGGAACCGATTGTGACGTAAGTTTAAATATAACAAGTGCTAGTGATGAACACTATAACGTGCCGCAAAGCACTTCTTATGGACGGTCAATTAAAAAATCTGATAGGTTAAATTATTTTTAGTTAAGTAGGTTAAGGCTTATTGAAATAAAATTCTTTTGTTTTTATTCTTTAAAAGGGGAGATGTCACATATTATAGTTCCCTCGTAGTTAAATTTATTTGGTTCTATTCACATTTGTTAAATGTATAAAAAAACAATAGTGAGTGAATCAGTCTACTTGGAAATCAGTTAATATACTGATGATCTGAGAACCTTTAAAGCTGCTAGAAAGGACCGGGTTTTGACGATGTTTTTTTAGAAATCGTTCTAATACTCGTACGTGTTTTATCTATTAGTGAGTGAACAAGCTTACTTTGAAATCAATTAATATACTGCTTATCTCAGCTGCTACAAAGAGCAGGGACGTTGTTTTCTGTTCTCCTAACCAGGTTTTGTAGATCTTTTTCTATATGCTGATGATCTCAGAACCTTGAGAGCTGCTAGAAAGGGCGATGACGTAGTATTGGGTTCTCTTAACCAGGTTTTCAAGATGTTTTGAATAACTACTCTATTAGGTAGAAATAAAACGACTCAAATTAAACAATCACATTTCTAGTTTAATTTTCTGTAGATACTATCATTACTTTTATTAATTAATAATATAATTAATTACTTTCCATATTAATATTTAATTTATAATAATTATAATACATAATAAGCACAATAAGAGTACAATAACAATACCGGATTTTATACACAAAGTACACATCGGCATGTTATTATACTTTACCTAATACTTCCTTAATCCTTGATATCTGAGACGAATATTTTTTCTTTTTAATTCAATCGTGTTCATTTACTTTAATAATAGATAAATACATAATAGTTCTATTTAGTTTAGATATATTTTTATTAATTATTAATAAATGTGAAGTATTTTAAAGAACAGAGGCTGTTACAGCTATCCTACTAGCAGAGAAGAAATATTTTTTAGCTCGTGCAAAAACAATCAGAAATTTAGTTTAGTGCGGCTCAGCGTGTTAGACTAGGGTGTGGTCTAGCACTGGGCCAACGATATCGTCATCCTAGTCACATCAAATAAGGATATCGGTTATTTGTCGGTGGCAAAATTGTAGTCCATTCAAAAAGCCATAGGTTGACACATAGATGGCGTTACTAGAATTTTTTCCATATGATTTTTATTTAGTACTAACCTTCAACCGATACGTGTATAAATTTGACAGCAATCTGACTTTTGATTCGTGACTTATAGCATTTTTTGCGAAGCAACTTTTTTTATTGACAAAAAAATGCTTGTACATCTACCGTATTCTCCAGATTTAGCCCCCAACGACTTTTTTCTGTTTTCAGATCTCAAGAGAATGCTTGCTGGAAGGAAGCACCTTACTACGTCCAGCTGCTGACCAATTTCGTATATCTCATGTGTCTTTGTTGAGGTACAGAAAGATAGCCGTGGATTGAACAACCAGTTTATCCGGAGCAACGCAATGTTGATGAAACTGGCGTAACAACAGTCCAGAAACCAATGAATTTCAAAACCCTACTCCATCAACTTCTCGGGGACTAGAAAATTTTGAAATTTCCGAAAATACTTTAGATAAATCAACCACCCAAAATGAGACTTTTTCACCAGGAGCTGTTAGGTCCTTTGGAAAAGGTCCACCACGAAAGGTGGCAGCAAAAGGAAAGAAAAAAAGAAAGTCCAAACTGGTACACCAGAATACCTCATAAGCAGAATATTGTGTAAATTTTTGTTGTTGTTATGAAGTTATGAGGCAATTTTGTTATAGTTCCTACTTGTGATTGAATTTTTTTTGTTGACTAATAAATGAAAATAAACAATATATTGTCCCCATTACCATTGTTTCAATTGACCCTTGACCGGGGTCGTTTGTAACATTATGCACCATCTCTTATTTCTTTTGCATATTCCTTTCCTGCTTATCAATAGTCTAATTTAACTGCTAGGTTAAGTATATCAAACTCCCAGCTATATGTGAACATAAATTTAGAATCATTTCCATTCTGTTTCTAGGCAGAAAAAAATTATTTGTAAAAAATGGTTCAATTGACCCCGGTCTCCCCTATATTTTTTTATGGCACTGTCACCCTGTATAGGCCGCGGACCTGCTAGAAATTAATTCAGTTTGAGTTGAGTTGTTGTACGTGAATACTTGAATTGCACAAAATTTGTGTGTATTTTTAAATTGTGTACCCAAAATATGTAACAATATTTTAATGAAATTTCAATGGCTGCTTGTAAGATAACTGAACCAAAACCAAACATTTAAATAAAATTTTTACAAACAAAACAGTTTCACTGTACAGGGTTGCCCAAAATGGACGATTTCTTATGTTGCTATCACAGATACGGAAAAAGTGACATGCGTCCTCCACGCTCCAATTTCAAAGAAATTCAATGGTGAAAACCGATCTTGGCTATGTTAAACTCTTTCGCCGCTCAATTTTGGTTGATTTCGTTTTCGGTCTATAACTTTTTTGTTTCTCTAGATAATTCGTTTCCGAAAACACTTTTTCAGCAGAGCTATTCGTAAATTTGCTGTAGCAATTAGTATTTTTTTACTTATAGAATACCCCGTATATTTTTACATTTTCTTGTAAGACATAAAATTCTCTTTACGAATATATATAACACTTTATATCTAGTTGGGATATTTTTAGATATATTTTGCTTCTAATCTGTAATATTTTAAAATATTATTCGACAACTACAACAATGCAATTTGGTATGTACTCTTTTTATATTTCTTGGTGCACGGCGATATAGGTATCGATTTTTCGGCACACTATAATAGAGGAATAAGTGCGGTTTGCAAGTATTATTATTGTGTGTGATTAAAATAAAGTATTATTGTATACAGTACAGATGTGTTGTAGACTCTGGAAGATACGTTTGGTATTTTACCACAAAGAATGTCTTAAATTGTGATTGCGAAATATATTATTACATTAATTATTTTGCATAATAATATATTTAATAAGTTTTGGTTCGTCGCGTAAAAAAATCGGCAATATAGTTTCGAATATTGTCGGGCTACTCAGTTTTTAAACATAGTGAATAGTGAAAAATTTAGTGCTTGGAACTATGTAAAGCTTGGTTATTGGTTAAACAAAGGAAGGAGTATTATATGTAAGTGATTTTAATTTTTTAGATATTCAGATCAAAATGTACAAAATATTTTTATTAGGTACGGATGGAGATAAAATTAATTATCAAAATGAATATTTTAAATTCATATAATCATACTATAATATAATCATACTTGGATCAAGATTAATCCAAGGTTCCAACTATCTAACTGGTGAAATTTTAAACGCAAGTTGCGGCGAAACGGTTTAACTTAGCCAACATCATGAAATTTGAGCCTGTAGTCACTTTTTCGGTATCTGAGTTCCCATAAGAAATCTTGCAGTTGTGGCCGCCCTATACATAATATAATATTCTCTTATAATAAATTAAAATAAGTGGTTTTAAAAACAACATAAATCTAAAAAAAGAACTAGTTATCGTAATTAACAACTATAGGTACATGAAATATTATTCGTATATTATGTACAAACAAAAAGGTATCATAATTAATATATACAGATATTGTTTTATTATTTACAAATGTGAAAATATTCGATATACAAACTGACACCTATTTAACTAAAAATTTACATTATTTATAGGTAATGGAATTTATTAAATAGCTTGATTATAGTAAATTATAGAGCCAATATTAGAACATTTGGAGGTTGTCTCTAATCATGAGAACAAAAAAATATCATTCATTCATTTGTATCTATAGGGTGTCACCTCATTGCACCAGCATATTATTTGGAGTAGTTCTATGGCGCCATAATATACCTACGATGATTGGTTGGTCAAATAGGAATAGGAAAGAAATAGGAATGTCATTGAAAATTAAGTGACGAAAACATATGAACGATTAGATATTTTTTTGTTTAAGCTTTTGTCATCAGTGGCATTCTAATATTGCGCGTCAAAAGTTTACCCTGGCTGCAGAGATGCCGAAAAATTATTTTTTTTTTAAATAACAAACAACTAGAGATTGTTACAACTTAGTAAAGCTCCTTAGTCCACAATCCGTTCTAGCTAATTGCAAATATAATGTTTTAAAGAAGCCACAAAAACGTTTTGATTTATTTTTTCCATCAATGAGCATCTTAGTTTCATCCAGAAATATAAATTTTACATAATATACATGAGGATGTATTCTATTCGACCTTATAAAATATAAGATATCATTTATTTTTGAAATATAATTAGAAAAGAAACATCAAGCTTTCTAGTATATTTCTCGAAAAAAGGTGGACCTGTTTCGGAATATCACTCCATCATCAGCTGATGATGAAATGAAACTCCGGACAATAAACTTAGAGGGGATAACGAATGGTGCTTGGTTTTTTTCCAACAGTATAGTTCGTCTAATGATTTTTCAAATTGGGCTCTCTATTCTTCATAATCCTATAAAATATGAATCATTTACACTACAAAATTTACACAAAACTCTAACTCTACACCGTCATACTAGTTATATCACTATAAAATCACTTAATACCATTTTAATAACATTTAATTTTACACTAATTTCTCCGGTCAAAATATGACGGTTAACGGACGACGAAACTCACTGCCCGGCGTCTGCGATGGATATTGACTGGCGTACTGTGCCATGGGCATTAATCCAGGCACAGCACCGCCTTGCTGCATAGCCGTAGCAGGATAGTAGCCTGGTAAACCACCCGGGGAAGCACCAGCAGACGATGTGGTGCTGTTACTCGACGTTGATCCAGCCTCTAATCGTTCTTGGTTGTTGTTCGGTTTCATCTCGGTGCTAGGGGAATCTGTGGATCGTGGTGATCCTAAACTATTGCTCGGCAGCGAGTGTTGCGCTAAGCTTTGTTGGTTGTTGCTGTTATCTGAGTACATTTTTCCTATGTCAATGCCCGGATACGATCGTGCGGACTCTGTGTTATATTTACCTGGAATGAACAAGTTATGGATATAGTCTAGTTAATTTAATTTGTAATTAGTTTTGTACTTACCGTCCATATACATTTTTGAAGATTCAAAATAGGCCTTTGTCAAAGCCGATGTGGAATCTAAATATCCGCGTTCCAAATAACTTTTTGCCGTTGTGTCCATGTACTTAGGATCGGAGTACATTGACATGGCGAGAGTTGAAGGTGGCATGTATGGGGAGCGATATTTGTCGGCCTCCATTGAGTATTTCATGGCGTCCATTGAACTAACGACCTGTAACAAAGATGGAGCAGATTCAAATTGGTGTTTAGGCTTAGATTTGTTTATTAATTTTGGCAAAGGTTGAATGGTTCCTGTGGTTGTATCTGTTTTACTATAAAATCTAAGTGTTGAATATAGCACTCTGTATGTTACTCTAAAACTAAATAGGTTGCTAGTAGGTTGTTTGTTCTTCCTTGTCACAACAGATCAGTTATCATGTGTTCAATATTAGAAAAATAAACAGACCAAAAAAAAAACAGAAGCGAAAACCTAAAACCATTATAAACATGTTGGGGACTGGACAATGAAATGAAAAATGTCATTTATGGCTTAATGGTTTGGGTAAATAATAAACGTAGAGAGATATTGTGTAAATTTGATTACAGGCTAGACTTGTTTTGTTTTCAAAGATGGTGATAATTGATGTTTGTTGTAAAGATGTGTTTCTTTTTTTAGATGAAAAAAATAACACAAATCACACGTTTATACTGTTTGGTTCGAACATTGGGATTCAGAAAAAAACATTCAAATGTCCAGTTGTTATTCAGAAAGTTTCAATTGTAATTCAGAAATCCCCAATTGTAACTCAGATTTGTCAAATGTAATTCAGAAAATTTCAAATTCAGAATAGTTATTGAGATAATACATTTTATGCCTTTGTTTTCCCATATGGTTCAAAATTAAATGTGGGATTAAGACTAAGCGGAGAGGTGGTAGGCCCAGGTCTCATGGAACAAAGACTAATATACTTAGAGGGAAAAATTGACCAATTGTGCTCGTGCAGCCCAACACAGCACCACCTACGATCCAGCAGCATTGGCATTAGAAGATTATGCCAATTGGTTAATAACAACAATACCTAGCTATTTAAATAATGTTTTTGTTTGTTCCTGGATTTTGGTATTAATGTTTGATTTCTTATACACAATTCAATTCAATTGATTAATACAAATTTTAAATTATTTTGTCAAAAATGATGTTCCTGAATCTGAATTACACTAAGTGGAACATCAAGTCTTAATGTTTCCCGAAATACAATTGAAATTTTCTGAATTACATTTGAAAATTCTGAATTGCATTAGAAATTACCTGAATTCCATTTGAAAAATGTGAATTGCATTTGAAATTAACTGAATTCTATTTGAAAAATCTGAAATACAATTGATTTTTTCTGAATTAAATTTGAAAAATCTGAATTGCATTTGAAATTAACTCAATTCTATTTGAAAAATCTGAATTACAATTGATTTTTTCTGAATTAAATTTGAAAAATCTGAATTGCATTTGAAATTAACTGAATTACAAATAAAAAATCTGATTTGAAATTTTGCATTTGAAATTATCTGAATTACATTTGAAAAATCTGAATTGCATTTGAAAAATCTGAATTACAATTGATTTTTTCTGAATTAAATTTGAAAAATCTGAATTGCATTTGAAATTAACTGAATTACAGATTAAAATCCTGAATTGAAATTTTCCATTTGAAATTATCTGAATTACATTTGAGAAATTTGAATTGCAATTGAAATTTTCTGAATTACATTTGAAAAATCGGAATTGCATTGGAAATTATCTAAATTACAGGTGAAAAAGCTGAATTAAAATTGAAATTTTCTCAATTACATTTGAAAAATCTGAATTGCATTTGAAATTATCTGAATCATATTTGAAAAATCTGAATTACAATTGAAATTTTTGAATTACATTTGAAAAATCGGAATTGCATTGGAAATTATTTGAATTACATTTAATAAATCGGACTTGCAGTTGCAATTATCTGAATTCCATTTGAAAAATCTGATTTACAATTGAAATTATTTGAATTACATTTGAATAATCTGATCTACATTTGAAATTTTCTGAATTACATTTGAAAAATGGGAATTGAATTGGACATTATTTGAATTACATTTAAAAAATCGGAATTGCAGTTGAAATTATCTCAATTACATTTGAAAAATCTGATTTACAATTGAAATTATTTGAATTACATTTGAACAATCTGATCTGCATTTGAAAAATCTGAAATACATTTGAAATTTCCTGAATTACATTTGAAATTTCCTGAGTTACATTTGAAATTTCCTAAATTACATTTGAAAAATCGGAATTGCATTGGAAATTATTTGAATTACATTTAAAAAATCGGAATTGCAGTTGCAATTATCTGAATTCCATTTGAAAAATCTGATTTACAATTGAAATTATTTGAATTACATTTGAATAATCTGATCTACATTTGAAATTTTCTGAATTACATTTGAAAAATGGGAATTGAATTGGACATTATTTGAATTACATTTAAAAAATCGGAATTGCAGTTGAAATTATCTCAATTACATTTGAAAAATCTGATTTACAATTGAAATCATTTGAATTACATTTGAACAATCTCATCTGCATTTGAAAAATCTGATTTACATTTGATATTTTCTGAATTACATTTGAAAAATCTGAATTGCATTTGAAATTATCAGAATTACAAACAATTTCCCACTCTGTGTGACACTGTCTATCATCATATTGATCCAAAAGTGGCTTGATATAAAAAATAAAGAAAACCATATAGTAATATACAGTGAACACTCTGTTGAACAATAAATCGTACTATAAATGTGTCCTTACACCACTTAAACAAAAAAATTAAGTTTCCCATATAGAGGATTAAATGTCAAATACTAAAGCGCGGTAGGTAACTCCATGAATGAATATATAATACGATAATATTATTCAAAATGAAATTAAACGAAAACACTGTTCAAGACGAGATAAATGATTGAAAAATTTTGCATATTCTCCATAAACACTGTAAATTTTGCATATTATTATTATTATTGTAAAGTGTATATCTATACAGGACAATTATTTATATGCTATTGTTATTTAAATTTTAGTGTGCTTTCTTTTACGGCGGTAATAAAGGCCTACTACATTTCTGTTCAGTTTATAGATATTGGAGACAAAGTACACTTACAGGAATCACCATGTATAATTATATTACAGGTCGTTCTTCTAGAAATTGATTAGGTACAGAACTTTTCATATTGTTCGCACTTTAGTTGTCTATTTTTAAACTTCTTTGATTGATCTATTCCTATTGGGAACCGCACTACAATTCGTGTTGTAGATTCAGCGATTGGACTTAAATTTTTGTCCAGCAAGCATTCTTTTGAGATCTGAAAACAGGAAAAAGTCGCTGGGTGCTAAATGTGGAGAATACGGTGGGCGGGTAAGCAATTCGAAGCCCAATTCATTAAATTTTGCCATAGTTTTCATCGATTTGCGAAACAACACTTTTTTCTTTTGCAAATGTGGGCGTTTCTTTGCGATTTCAGCCTTCAATCGATCTTAACTGGACAGTAATAGTCGCTGTTGATGGTGGTTCCTTTTTGGAGGTAGTAGATGAATATTATTCCGATCGCATCCCAAAATACAGACGCCATCACCTTACCGGCCGACTGTTGCGTCTTTGCTCGCTTTGGATTCGGTTCCTCGATTCCTGCCCACTCAGCTGACTGTCTTTTGGATTTTGTGAGTAATACTGAAGCCATGTTTCATCCATTGTGACATATCGACGATAGAATTCCATTTTATTGCGGTTTAACAGCGCCAAATACTCCTCTGAAGCATCAATTCGTTGTTGTTTTTGGTCGACTCTGAGCTCACGCGCACAGAGCTTTCATATATCCAAATGGTAAAAACACTACCATCTTATCTTTAAAGAGAGTCCTAAAATTATTTGGCAATTTATTATACTCCGTTGCTATTCTGTATGAGAACGATTTTTTAAATAAAGTTGTTTTATGAGACGGTATATCAATCAAATTTTTTCTCCTAGTGTTCAAATTATGAACATCCGTTCTTAATTAAATTTGAAAAATCTGAATTGCATTTGAAATTATCTAATTTACAGATAAAAAATCTGAATTGAAATTGAAATTTTGCATTTGAAATTATCTGAATTACATTTGGAAAATCGGAATTGCATTTGAAATTATCTGAATTACAGATGAAAAATCTGAATTGAAATTGAAATTTTCTCAATTACATTTGAGAAAATTTTTTTTTCTTTGAAAATAAACTTTATTCAGACAATAATACACATTATTAACAATAACTTGATCTTCTAATCAGTGTATGTAACACTGGTCTTGAAGATATTAACCTAATAAATATTTGACAGCAAACAACTTCAACAAGAATAAACTTAACAACAACAAATCCTTACCCAACATAATCTAGGTTATTCACCAACAGTGTTCTTAAATTAAGTAACAAAACAAAATTACAATTAATCGGACACGCGCATATTTAGTATATAATAATAACAAACAAAAGTTCCATGGCTCAGTTTTGAACTCGCAACCTTACGATTACGAAGGGTAAACGTTAACACATAGGTATGCCGTGAATGCACATAGGTATGCCGTGAATTGATTGAAAAAAATCTTTAAATGTTTTATAAATTTTCTCTCATTTTTCATACTTTTAATTTCCTGTGGGATCCCATTGTATGCACTTATTCCCTGACAAATTGGATTAAACAATCCTTTATTTGTTCGTACATTATGGTGATAAACATTATGAGATGTTCTAGTATCATACAAGTGAATGCTATTTGAGAATACTAACTTTAAGTTTGATTTTTGTTTTCCGTTTATGATCCTATGTACTAATTTGCACTGCTCAAATTCCATTATTGTGCGCAACCTGCAGACACCCAACTCCCTATAAAGGTCTTCTGTGTGAGTAAGAATATTATATTCAAACCATACTTTTAAAATTTGATTTTGCAATATCTGCAAATTATTCATGTTCCCCAAACAGGTATTAGGTATCGCAGATGAGACAGAAAACATGCATTATATATGTTCATTTTGGTTTTTTGGCCTATGTAATGTCTAACCCTGCATACCGCACTGACGATCGGCAATATTTTGTTTGTTAAATAGCTAATATGTTCATTCCAATTTAGTTTATTATCTATCATTAGTCCTAGATACTTCACATGAGACACTTCCTCAATAAAGATGTTATTTATTTTTATATTTGAACATGGTACAATTTTATTTTTCTGCTTAAACAGTATAAATTTTGTCTTCTGAATGTTAATTTTAAGTTTATTACACAACAGCCAATCAGCATACCGACTCAAATCATTATTTACCATTATTTCTAATTCATTAACATTTTCCGCATCATAAAGTAAAACAGTATCATCAGCAAATGTGTAATATCGACCCCTAAGTCCTGCAGATTTTAAACTTAGTACATATAATGAGTACAACAAAGGACCGAGAACCAAATCCTGTGGAACTCCGCATATGGTTGTTAGGACTCCACTGGTAACTTTGTCCAGTTTTACATACTGTTTTCTATTCTGGAGATATGATTTTAGAATATTATATATGTTCCCACGAAAACCCATTCTATTCAACTTATGCAAAAGAATATCTATACTAACAACATCAAATGCTTGAATTGCATTTGAAATTAACTGAATTACATTTGAAAAATCTGAATTACAATTGAAATTTCCTGAATTACATTTGAAAAATCGGAATTGCATTGGAAATTGTTTGAATTACATTTGAAAAATCGGAATTGCAGTTGAAATTATCTGAATTACTTTTGAAAAATCTCAATTATAGCAACAGTTAAAGTGTTATTCTCTATTTTGATTGGAAAATCAATTTTTGACAAACCACCGAAAAAAACAAAACTAGATTTATTGCGATTTATTATGAGATGAGAATTTGAGAATTCAACCAATTTCGAGAGGTCTGAATTGATCATGTTTATAAATTCCATCTGTTTTTCTTTCGGAAAGAAGCAGTATAATTGCGTATCGTCAGCGTACATATGTACTTTACATATTTCTAAAACGGACGAAAGTAGACAGGTGTAAATGGTAAACAGGAGTGGACCTAAAATGGATCCTTGTGGTTCTCCTTTAGTTAGCGAAGTGGAAGATGAAAGTTGTCCCGAATGAGTGACTTTATGGCATTTATCACGCAGATTATCAAGCCATTGTTTGGTTTTCACTGGTTTTTTATTTCATCAAAAAGCAATGCTTTATCAATAACGGAAAACTGATATTTCGATTCACTAAAGCGCGATCAAGGCACTAGATTATTGTTTAGTGCAGAAACATACTCAGCAAAGCATAACTATGTGAACTTCTAGCTTGAATCAAAATAAGTTTATGCTATGGCAGTGCATTGAACAGTTGTATTGCCTGCTTGAGATAAAAATTAAATTGAAATTGTTGACTTGAAAAAAATAAATAAATATTGTTTATGTTTATCTATAATTAAGAATTTTAAAAATTACGGTGACTTCCGTGGAATACATGAGTTGGGCTGGTGGTTATCAACGTTACACTCATTTTTGTTTGAACTTCTTCAAAATCATTTAACTTTTTGCCCATTATTTTAGAATTATTTATTAAAAAAAACAGCAGTTTTATCTGTCTGTATCCAAAAATTACTTAATATATTTTAACCAAATTTGGTACAAAAATACTACAGGTTATGTCTAGGTGCTGATTAACTTTTAGGAAACATTGAACGTAGAAAAGGGGTTTAAAAAAGGGTTCAAAAATTTATAAAATTTAACCTTCTTAAACACATCCGCAATATTAAATAATTTCTCATTTGTTTAATAGAGCATAAGCTAAAATATTTTAGACTTTTCAGTATTTGAATTGGCGTTAAAAATAGAGCAAAAAAACATGTACCATTTGGGTTTTTTTTAATTCGAATTCGTTGATTTGAGAGTGTTCGAATTTCGGTTCGTGAATTTTCTTTCACTAAAATAAAGATTTCACACATAGTAAATTGCAAAAATAAAATTGATATATAGAGTGAGTAAGGTTTTTGTAGTAGTCTTTAACAACTTCTATAATATAATTTTTATGATACAACATTTATATTTTCGGTTTTTTAATTTTCTTTAGTTTTAGGTTCTATTTAAAACAATTGGTTTTTTCTTATTGAAAGATTTTATTTCAATCGTTAATTCCGAAATTTTATTCTTCTACATTTTTACAGTTTAACAGCCAGGGATATTATTCTGAAATATGTGCAAATTTAGAACCTTTGACGTAAAACTAGTGGCAATAGAAATTACTTTAAACTGCACAATAAATATACAGAAATTTTCCCACGTAACTTGTGATACCGACCATTTTAATACTATCGTAGGTCCGCTCAAAACGTCACATATACTCCCACTCAGTGTACAGAAGTCGCATAATACACAAAACAAAAATTATATGACAACAAATATTATGGAAAGTCTTTTTTTTCCATGTACACATTTAATATTATAAAAGGAACAGAAGGTATGTTACTAAATCAGGATTAGTATAACTTTCTTGACTATCTGAGAAACAAGCATTGTGATTTGTTGGTCTCTCTGTTCAGCTGTTTGTGTTAATATTATTGTCGTTGTGTGGAATGCAGTTTTTACAGTTGGGAATTATACCTAATATCAAGTGAATGGAAGCAATTATTATAGTTACAATTGCAATTGAGTGTAATGATCTAATTTTCGAGTTAGTGTCAGTTTTAGCATATAAACAGTTTACTGTGCTCAAATATAAATGAGATATTTGTTTGTTTGAAAAAAAATCTTTCATTATTCTTCCAAAAAATCAATTTTTCGCATTCAAGGTCATCTACTTATGCCAACGCTTTTTCCAATTCTCAAATAGCTTACAAGTTGCTCTTTTTAAAAAACTAAGCTTGTCAAAGCTGTCTTTAATTAATTTATGTGTAAATTTTACCCAAATGAACAGTTAATGAAAGTAAAAATAATGCAGATTATTTTAGGTTATCGGTCCCCAAAAGCATGTAAAATTTTTTCAAAATCGGTTAGCTATTGTTTGTGAAATGAACAAAAAAGCTAATTTGACCACTAAATTTGGACACCCTGTATTTGCGGACATGGTTTTAATTGCAAAAAATGCTTGAATTGTTTTAAGGAATCTCCAGTTTTCGTTTGTTGCAACAATAATGAATCACCCTGTATAGTAATATTTAAACTTAAATATTAATATTACTTGCTTCAAACATGCATAAAATATGGTTTCAATTTATTTTTATTAAGTTTTACTAAATATTTAGCTACTTGTCATACATGGTTGTAAAGGGAATGAAATTTTGAATCTAATGGCGCTTTAATATATAGGATGTCCCATTTAAGAAAACAAAGTTGATAGCGATATCTTGAACAATTGGACTACCAAAAAAATTCTTGATACGCCAATGCATTAACCATCAAATTATCTCTAACTTTTATAAAATCACTTTTCCCGTAACTCTAAAAACAACCGAAATATATAAAGGCAAAAAGAAAATGACAAAAAATGAAAATCGCCCTGTATGATGAAAACTAATCAAGTTAGCCGCGCTCCGATTACGGCATTAAACTAAGCTCAAAAAACCGTATAAAAACATTGAAATTTGCCCACCCTGTACACAGCATTAATAAAATTTTGGAAAACTTTTCAAACTCGAATTTCTCGAAAACCTTTAAGTTTTTCGATAAAAAACAAGTAAGTATGCCTTTTTTATGTAGAAAACTTTATTTTATCACATTTTTTACACAAATGGACTATTATCTTTAACTTTATTGTCATAAAAGAATCACAAAAGTTTTTGTAGACAAAGTCATACTTAAATTAATATATAACAAAGACGTATACAAGTACAAAAGATTAATGTAATTAATCGTTTGAAACACAATATAACAAAAATATTTTAAAAACATACGTAAACCTACTACATTATGTTGTCAGTGTTAGTAGGAAGGCAAGAGTAAAATCTCAAATCCCTCAAACATTCATGAAGTAAAATATGTAAATAACAACACAACATAAATATATATATAAATGCAAGTAGCAGAACAGAAAAAAACATAATACATTATAATACATTAAAATCATCAAACCAAGCCAAAAGCGGATCATCACAACAAAATCAAAACAAACACTACCACGCATCAGCAAAGTAGTCCTCCAGCGAGTAATAGGCCTTCTCAAGAAGAACGCGCTTAACAGCCTCCCTAAATTGCTTGGGATTTTTTACAGCCGTCAAGTTTGGCGGCAAATGATTGTACATTCTGCGACTGTCATAAAGGAGTGATTTCTTTAGGCAGACCTCGGTATAGGCAAGTGCACCCGCTGAACTAGTCTCGTGGGATATGGGTGACTAGGTGGAGCTGAGCTGTTAATGTTTCTTACATTTTTATGAATAAGACATACAGTTTCTAAAATGAAAAGTGATGTAAGAGTCAATATTCGATGTTTTTTGAATAATTCTCTACAGCTTGCAGTAAAATCTGTCTTACACATATAACGAACAGCCCGCTTCTGCAGTGTAAACATACTCTTAAACAAAGTTTGGCTACAAGTACCCCAGAACGCTATTCCATATCGAAGATATGCCTCCACTAAAGAAAAATACACATTTCGTGCAACTTTCAGTCCAAGAGCCCCTGACACAACTCTCAAAGCATAACAGCCAGATGAAACCTTTTTGCCTAACAGTTTAACATGTTCATCAAACTTCAGCTTTAAATCAATTTGGAGTCCCAAAAATTTAACACAATTAGGACTATTAATATGGTTATTTTCAAATAGCAAATCATCAAATTTAAAATTAAAAGATAATACATGTGTTTTTGATAAATTAAAGGAAAGATAATTCGAATCGCACCATTCCTTTAACTTTCCCAAATCACTTCGAATGTTTTCTTTGACAACATTAGCATCTCTATCATGCCAAAGGAGTGTCGTATCATCCGCAAACAGCGTAAAGCTTCCCGTTAGTCCAATAGTGGTAATGTCGTTAATATAAAGAAGAAAAAGAACAGAACCAAAAATAGACCCCTGTGGCACTCCGCAAGGCACACACATACTATCAGACATACCACTTTCAAACCTGACCAGTTGCCTTCGGTCAGTCAAATAAGAATGAAACCAGTCCAAAGGTGCACCCCTAACACCATAAAACTCAAGCTTCCTGAGAAGGATGCTGTGATCTACACAATCAAACGCCTTTGAAAAATCACAAAATACTCCGGCAACTGCTCTATTCTCATTGAGCTGGGAATAAACATTCTCGAGAACAGAAAATATGGCATCCGAAGTGCTCCTGGCGCTCTGGAAGCCAAACTGCTCCGATGTTATAATATTATTGGCTCTGAGAAAACTGAGGAGTCGCTTTTTGACTAGCTTTTCGATTATTTTGGCAAAAGTTGACAGTAAAGATATGGGCCTGAAATTTGATGGATTATCAGTTTCACCACTCTTATGTAATGGTATAACCAATGCGGTTTTTAGGCATTCAGGAAATACACCTCGTAAAAAAGATAAGTTTATAGCATCGATTAAGGCTCTAAGAGCAGACAATGGTAAGTTTTTAATTACGAAATGACTAAAACATACAAGAAAAAAAGTTAGGTTATAATTAATGCAAGGGTCCCCCCCCGTTTACCCGCCTATGGTCACCCTTTTTTATTCAATTTCATGTCACTTTACGCCATTTAACTAGTTGAATAAATATGCTACATTTGATTCATTCTTCTTTATTCGTTTCGAAAATATTTCAAAAAAATCGTCCTCAGGCATTCATCTTTAACACCCTGTAGCTTTGTAAATAAGGAATTTTCGAAAAATTTTTTCATGATTGGACGTCCCCAAGTCGCTCACAAATTTGGACCACATTCCGAAATTTTATTTTTAATTTTCATTAATTATTTTTATATTGTCCCTAAAGATAATAAGAACCATTTCGTTCATCACAGAATTATAACTTAAAAACTGATGTTTCTTGCATTTTGAAAGCAAATTTACAAATACAAACCACGTACATAATATTATGTTCAGCAATAATGAAATTGTAAATAAGGTTCTACCTATACGGAATATTAAAAAAAAATATCTACTAGCAGAGTAATTTAAATAAAACCCGCTTTTTATTTTAGAAAAAAAAAATCCTGTTTTGGTCTCCATAATATCCATTAATAATAATAAAAAGCAATGAAGATCGGGCTTTATTGCTTTTGGTGACTTCTTAGGTAGCCTCCTAATATCTACGACCTTGTCTGAAACCTAATTTCTGTTGAAATTCAACCATCGTATTCGTTTTATTCATTTCTCATTATATTTTATATTATATTTCTATAATAGTCGTCTATAATATAGGAACAAGTTATCATCATAAAATTTAGGATTAATTTTGAAACCTCAGCTGCTTTAAATTTATATTATGAAGAACTTCGTTTTTCTTGGGAACATATTTTATTTATGCCTACGTTCTACCTTATTTTTTTAGGCAATATCTAACAGCTTGACAATGTGGAAGTTTTCATAAAGAATTCAAATTATGTAATTTAGTAAACAGAAACTTTTTTCTTTTGCCGTTTCTTTGCGATTTCAGTTTTCAATCGATCCAAAAGTGCACAGTAATAGTCGCTCTTGATGGTGGTTCCTTTTTGGGGTAGTCGAGGAGGGATATTATTCCGTTTGCATCCGAAAATACAGCCGCCATCACCTTACCGGCCGACTGTTGCGTCTTTGCTCGTTTTGGATTCGGTTCGTCGATTGCTGTCCACTCAGCTGACTGTCTTTTGGATTCTGGTGTGTAATAGTGAAACCATGTTTCATCCATTGTCACATATCGACGATATAATTCAATTTTATTGCGGTTTAACTCCTCTGAAGCATCAATTCGTTGTTGTTTTTGGTCGACTGTGAGCTCACGCGGTACCCATTTTGCACAGAGCTTTCGCATACCCAAATATTCGTATAAAATGGTAAAAACACTGCCGTTTAATATCTTTACAATGTGAGCTAGCTCGTGCATCTTCAATTTGCGATCGTCCATACCCAATTTGTGAATTTTCTTGACATTTTCTTGAATAACAGCCCCATTAGGAGGCTAAGGTTGGTGCGCATGCGGTCTATTGTTGATGCAATGGAGAGGAGTGAGACTCTTACATCAATATTCTGTGATCTTAGCAGAGCATTTGATTCTGTGATCATGCAATTCTTTTAGCAAAATGGTGTGAGAGGGCTTGCTTTGAACTTCATTAAGTCCTATCCGAGCGATCGACAGCAGATAGTGGAGTGCGAGGGAGAGAGGCCTGATGCACGGGATGCAACCATAGGGGTACCCCAAGGTTCGATATTGGGTCCTCTTTTGTTTTTGCTCTATGTCAGTGACTTCTCATAGATAGAGATACTCACATCATTCAGTATGCGGATGATACTACTTTGTATGAGTCTAACAAAAATAACAACAAACAATTCGATAATAAATTTGTCTTAGCAGAAAAATGGTTCGAATCCAAAAGACTGTGCATTAATATTACAAAAACAGAGCGGATTGATTTTAGGGGTCAATACGTTAACGATAAAGTTGTTAAATTTCTTGGGGTCTATGTGGACTCGCGTTTAACATGGAATTCCCAGATTGATAACCTCTCTAAAAGAGTGTTAACTACCTTTTGAGGAGACTGGCGAGTACATGCTCTGAGAGCGTTGTTCGTTGCGCGTATATGGCGTATTTTCAGGGACTTATTAACTATAGCGTTCTGTTCTGGGGTCATGCATCTCACAGCGAAAAAATATTTAAAATACAGAAAACAGCAATACGCATAGTAGCAAAAGCGAATTACAAGGATTTATGCTAGCCGCTGTTTAAAAAACTAAATATTTTCACTGTTCCTGCATGGCAATGTATTTTATATGTCAGAGATAATGTAGACAGTTTAAATAGACACAGTGATATGCATGAACATAACACAATAAAAAAAGATAGGATATGCTTACCTCAGCACAGACTGGCCCTGAGTGATAAACAGTATTTCATCATGGGAATCAGTTTTA
Source organism: Apoderus coryli (assembly GCA_911728435.2). Classification (NCBI taxonomy): domain Eukaryota; kingdom Metazoa; phylum Arthropoda; class Insecta; order Coleoptera; family Attelabidae; genus Apoderus; species Apoderus coryli. The sequence continues at coordinate 7,484,845 of OU452212.1, forward strand.
CAACCACTTACCACTTTCTCTCCAAAACTTGAAAGACAATGGAAGGTTTAAGCAGGGGGTAAAACTGCATCTTCTTGAAATTATTCCGTATACTTACGCTGACTTTCTTAATTACAAATTTTAAATGTATATAGAGTACGAGTTTTGTTTCTGTAGGATTTGTTATTTTACACATTTTAAAACAAATGAAATGAGTAAATTGGTAAAGAAGACTGCTTTGGTAGTGAAACAAACAAATAAACATAGATAAGATATTTGTGGACTACAGCCCCAATAACGACTCAAAGAAATGACCCGGCAGTATCTACACCTAGGCGTTGAAATGGTTTAATTTCAGTTATTCGAGATTGTTGTTAGATGCCCATAGCAGGTTGATATGTAGATGGCTAGCTTTTGAAGCATGTTATACAATTACCTACCACTAGACGAATTGCTCTTGAGTAAGAAGAAATTGATGTGTTTTTGTAGGAAAGAGACCTGTTTTTGAGAAAATGACAATTCGGAATAGGTCAAGCATCCGTCTACCCTGAAAAAAACATTATTGTCGAGGAATGGGTTGACTTTTCGAACCGGCAAGAAAGACGCCTTCTATGGTAATGTTTGCTAATGTCTGAGTCGAAAAACTATATTGTACTCGCTTTATTAGAACAAAAATTGTGTTGTTGTTTGTTGTACGGTAATGTTTTTTATTTTATTTTATTTTGTGTTTTTTTATTTATATTACTTATAGTAGTTTTAGTATAATATGTATGACGACGCAGATAACTACGGTTAAAAAGCAAATAAAGAATTATTATTATTATTTCGGCGTCCTGCATCATTTGCTGGTACGACCACGTTTAAATTTGTCTCGATGGACAAACTAGTGTTCTCTTTTGTATTATAGTGTTTGAGTCTCAACTATAATACAAAAGAGAACACTAGTTTGTCCACTGGACGATTTTTGTATGTAAATTACCTGAAGAAGGCAACGGATGTATGTTGCCGAAACGTTGTGTTTTTTAAAAATGTTTGACAATAAATAACAAGGCGTTATTTAACCTGTTGTTGTAATTTGTGAGCCTCATCCTAAGAAGTTTTCAAATCTAAATATTGAAGAAATAAGGCTCAAGAAAAGAAAACTAAATATAAATCCAATATTAGAGGCTCTATACTTTTTGTTTACCCATCTCTATGTTAAACAGTTATTGTGAGAATTTATGCACAAGTTGATCATTTATTTCTTTAACACTAACAAAAAAAACAAGTAAATTATCAAAAATATGCTGTATCATTTCAAAGTAGTGTTGGTTATAAGGCTGCCAGTCATTTACGTTCGTTTAACTCACTACTTACTGTCAGTGAGTATTTGACCAGGTGTTTCAATTTAGAATAATAATGAAAAAAAAAAAAAAGAGAGAAATGTTATACCTATAGATACATATAGATACAGAATATAATTTATACAAATATAGCCGAAACTGAAAAATAAGATACTGATATGTCATTGTTACATTTCAAAAAAGTAAATTTTAAATTTGAATGGAGGCTTTTAAAGTTTAATGGAACTGCTCTTTAGATTAATATCTATGACTAATAATATATTATAATATAACAGATACAGTAAATTAAAATTTAATATTCTTGAAATAAAAGTCGACCTCCACACAATAAATTTAATATAATATTATTGTTAATATATTTATTAGAATTCTAAAAACAACATTACAATTGCATCTATCCTACATATACAAAATCTATTTTTTTTTTTTGAGAAAATTTGAAACGCCATTGTTGTGTGAAACTGCAATCTAGTGTTTTCGTGGAGAAAGAATTTTTAAGAATTTCGATGATATATAAAAAGAAAAATGTTACAAGGCTTACATTAGTAATAATGTGACCTTTTTAAATTTATTAGTTTTAGTTTAAATTTCTAACAACAATTAATTTAACAATAAAATTTTTTTATTTTTTCACACAATGGTAAGTTTAAAGTTCAAATCTTTTTTGGTGCAATTGAAAATAATATATACATTCTTATTTCTAGAGTTGATAAATAAAATTCCCAAAATAATATGTACTAATTTAGTTAAATAACATAGCTTTTCGTCAATTTTCTATTATAACCACTGATGATGCAGCCCGGAGCTGTGAAACATGTATGGTGACATTTATTGAGGATTTTTATTAAATTTATTGTGTGGAGGTCGACTTTTATTTCAAGAATATTAAATTATTCTACTCCACTTCAGTATGGACTACTTCTTTCGAGTAAATTAAAAGTTCTACAACTTCTTATGCGGATTTACATTCCAATAACGTGATTAGTTTTCAGTAGTGAGTTTGAATTTTAACAAAACAAGACTTCAAAAACTCGAAACTTTGTCTGCCAAACACTGTACTTTCACCAGACTGTCGTTTCGACGAACCTCCTGGACTTATCAATTGCTTGTTCATTTGTATAAAAGTATACTGTATTTTTCCTTGCCGCTCCAACAGGGCAACATATAAACCTTCGCTGACTGTTTTTAGAATTTATATATTTTACATTGACTTTGGATAGACTATACCTCATGGGGTAACAGTGGCCCTCCTGGGCAAATTACCAGTTAACTTACTAACACTTTTAACGTCCCCATGACAGTGACATCCATCGCAAGATGTGTGTATGATATCTTACTTCCAAAACATGAAAAAGTCTACGGAGAAGGCTTTTTGTCAATAATAGGCAAGGTTTTTGGTGATCAAGTTCCCTACTGGAAGAAATATAATCCTTGGATGATAATCCGTCTAACGAAGATCCTTTAACTCTTCAAACATCAGCATAATCTATACGTAAAATCAATCAAGATCTCCAAGGTATTGATAATTCAATTCAACGTCGAGAATCTGTCTTAAAATATTGAAATGTTGTCATAAGAGAAATTTGACAGAATAAACACAGGTAGTAGTTGTTAGTCTGATTCATAGTTGGAAATGAGCTCCAGGGGCTCCACGATGTGATGCCAAAGCCTCCATCCTTGAACTATTATCGGTTCCTAAAATTTCAGACTTCCCTAGCAGGATGAACGGTCTTGTAGACAGGTGCGATGAATTTTGATGAAGCTTACTTTAGATACGAGGGCAACCATTTATATATATTTTGAGCCTTGGCAACACTTGTTGTTAGGTGTCAGCTGTTGTTTAATTTGAAAATCAAGAAATCCACTTTCAATAATTGAAAATCTACTGTGTTTTGATTTCTATAGACTCAAAATATAAATAGTAGACCTGGTACGTTACGTCCTTTTTTAAAATTACATTTCAAATATTATTTCTGGATACCGAACGGTATTATTTAGTAACAAATCAAAAAAAGTAATCCACGACGCAAGACTCCAAAACATGTAATTTTTTGTCAATTTTTACTAAACCAAAAAATCTGGTTTGTTAAAAAGCACTTCTCATATATGCAGTTTTTGGTATGGCTTTGAGCTTTTCCAGCAATGCGGTCTTCATCTCCTCGTTCGTCCATTCATGGGAGTTGTTTTGGGAGTAGGAAAAAGTGAAACGTGTAAATCCATGGCCATTTAACCAGTTATTGTACGTTAACTTTGGCTAACAAAAATACCTACATAGAGATATGTAGTAGAATTTGTTACGACCGTATCAAAAGTTAACGTACCATTACGTATAAAATGGTCCATTGTAACTTTTGCTCTGCGTAGAACACCCCTAAAGCACAGAGTGCGATTGGTTTGGTTTGGTTTGCTTTGGCTTTTCCAACAATGTGGTCTTAATCTCCGCAATCGTACATTCATGGGACTTTTCAGTTCTGGCAGTAGGAAAACGTTGCCAGGAGTTACCTCCGGTAAAAACAGTGGCTAAGGCTTAGTTAGAGTGATGTTTTACGCAAAAAAATCACGAAGAAAAACTGAAAAAGAAAAGTGTTCGTTTCTCGTACACAATATACTATTTTTCATTAGTACCAATAACACACTGACGTCTTGTAGACTCTGGTATTGTAAATCTAATAAATTTCATATCCTGTTTTAGCGTTAATAAATTTCATGTGCATTGATCTTTTTTTTTAATGATGACGGATTTATTTGTTTCTCAAATTACTTACATTAATACTAATAGAATTCGTTTTAATGAATTATACTACAACTCTATAACAAGTATATTGTTCACAGTTCCAATTATCATGTAATATCATGTGTTTTGTTAAATATTATCCCAAAGTATATACTTTGCCTTTTGTTTATTTTTTCATTTATTTTAATAAGGCTATGCTATGCGTTGGTTAGGTTTTTGCATAAATTCTTTATGCTAATTTTGAATATTACTGCATTAGTTTATATTTTTGTTCCATAAAATTATCGTAAATTGCTTAAAGTATCGGACTGCTATTTAAGTAACGACGTCTGGAATAAATTCAATTAAAATTCAGGTAATTAATTTTGGTAAAAATGCTGAAGTCATTTCTACCATTTATACAGGATACCTACATATTTTTAAATGTAATAGCCTGTATATTAATACGTCTAAAATGAGGACTAACAAGTAATTAAAAAATTAAAAACTTACTTGTGCTGGTGATGTTAGTCCTGCTGATATTGCAGCTGACTGCTGTGCAGCGGCAGCTGCAGCAGCCATTGAAGCCGCGCTGAGTGAACCATATGCTGCTGATGGGTTGTAGTACGAAGCCATCGATTGTCCCATTCCGCTGGCTGCCATACCTGGAAGAAAATTGCATTATTCATTATGATAACCGGAAGTACTGAACTATTGAAAATGTTTTAGCCGAATCGGGCGCGTCGACCATGGTGTAGTTTCTCCATAATCAATCGAGACCCTTTCCAATGGGACACCTATATTGTTCATATGTATAGTAAAAAACTCTTTGCAATATGAAAATGTTCATGGAATAATAGCACGCCACTGTGTGGAATGCAAAATATGCCATTTTTCCGCCTTATAAATTGTGTAAAGATAAAAAAAGAACTAACGATACACGTTGTATGGGTAAACGAGACGGATTTTACGTATAGATCGGTCTTGGCAGGATCATGCCGTGTCACGCTGCGGGACGTCACACCTCGTCGTCTTTAAAAATAAGACCTATTGTAGAAAAATGGGATATATATGTCGATTATGGAAAGGTCGATCGAAAGTGTTTACGTATAATTATATTATAACTATTACTTTTTGGTGTTCATGGATAATTACTACCGATATAACATGCTAATAATGTATAGAGGAAAGTCTAAACTAAACGGGCATGTGGGCTACATCGATTAAATAATGGCTGTATTACACCTTAAAATCCACTGGTTAATTTACAGTGCCCTACACTTGCACGTTTTGACAGTAAAATTTTTTTAACTGAAATCGGAGCTTTGAAGTTTTTTTTGCTGCGCATTTAAAGGGTTGGTTTACGAGTTAAAAGGTAAATATACTATACTATTTCTATATGCTATCAAAAGTTCATGCTATTAGTTCCTTATACTAAATATTTTTAACTGTAAATATCTTCGATTTTTTAAATAAAAAATTCCAACCTAGAATTTTAAAGATTTGCCTAATATTGGACTGCAGACCGTTCCAAATATTGGATATCCAATATTAGGATATTATTCACACACACGGAATTTGAATGTTGCTAACAAAGTTCGGGAAAATCATATAATCCGAATATGCCCCAACTCTACATTCAATCCACAAGCTCCAACCATTGGATGTAGCTTTCATGAGCCCATTAGAAACCTATTATAGTCGCGAAATTGAAAACTGGATAAAAACTAATCCAGGAAGAGTAGTTTCATCCTACCAGATTGCAAGTTTGTTGGGAAAAGCTTACTTAAGAGCTGCTTCACTAGATATAGCCGTAAACGGATTTCGGAAATGTAACATTATGCCTTTTGATAGGAACAAATTCCGAGATCATGATTTTTTCACTCATGCAAAACTAGAAACATCTCTTGACAATGAAAATATTACCCTCGGAGAGACACCTGCTAAAGAAAATATTGACGAAGTAACACCAAAGAAACCTGGATCTAAAATAGTTACCTTACAAGACATAACACTGCAAACTAATGAGAATCGTATAGTTGAAAATAAAAAACAACTGGTAAAACCAGCAGATAGCAATTCATCCAAAAAGAAAAAGCAAAATAGTGAATCCTCGGAACCATCAGAAGAGGAAGTCCCTTATATAAATTCCGAAGATAACATAAATTCCGAAGAAGAAGATGTGAAATGTCTCTTCTGCTTGGAGACATGTTCTTCTGATAAAGCAGGTGAAAAATGGTTCAAGTGTTGTAAGTGCTACAGATGGTTTCATGAAGCTTGCGCCGGTGCTGAGGGAAGGAAAATTACATTTGTGACTTTTTTATTAGTGGCTGATTTCGTTCCATTTTTATTAGTCATATTTTAAGTCGTTTGTCCTCGATCCTGTTATCCTTTTAGTTTCAACTATTTTTTTCTATTACTTACTTGCTTACCCAAAACAACATTTATAATGTATTATTAGCTTAGTTCTTTCCAAAATTTTTAAATATTTTGTAAAAACAAATATTACAACGAAGTTTTTCCTGCCTTTCCGAATTTTTCAAAATGTCAGGTTCACACGTCCAACGTGTGGTAGATACCAATGTAGCCTCGTATGTTTTTATTTAATTCATATTTACAAACACCAAACCAATTTTTTTACTTCAAAGATATATTCGAAATTGGCCTCGATTGTTCAATTTTATTAAAAATTAATCATAATGCACTTTTAATACTAATATTGATACATTCTTCTTATTCATACTTCGAGCTGTACAATCCGCTGCTGAAGTTTCCCGATTAAAAATTGATTCACACTGTATATCGAAACTTTAAAAGCAATGTTTATGTTTGTGGCGTCAAAACACAATTATTTATTCTTTACACATTTAGATCTGTGCCGCTAGAAGTTTGTACAGATCTTGCTTGAATTCCTGAACAACTCTTCGAGGAGTTTGGAGAATCATTTGCCCTCTAGATATTAATACGAAGACTTGTGGTTTTAGCAACACACGATAATGCTCACACATCAGTATTCGTGATTTTTTGGCCTAAAACAATACTCTAATTAAGCCTTAGCCACTGTTTTTACCGGACGTAACTCCTGGCAACGTTTTCCTACTGCCAGAACTGAAAAGTCCCATGAATGGAGGATTGAGGAGATGAAGACCACATTGTTGGAAAAGGCAAAGCAAAGCAAAGCAAAGCAAACCAAACCAACTGCACTCTGTACTTTACTGGTGTTCTACGCAGAGCAAAGGTTACAATGGACCATTTACTAATACAGTAATGGTACGTTAACTTTTGATACGGTCGTAATAAATTCTACTACATATCTCTATGTATGTTTGTTAGCCAAAGTTAATGTACAATAACTGGTTAAATGGCCATATTAAAAGTGCATATGATTCGAAAAGCGCTGACATAAGCGTATTATATTTGAGGTGGATTACTTTGAGAGGGCAGAAGCGATATTGAGTAGTAAATACATATTTTTCGAGAAAACCAGATGGTAACATTTTTTTTTTGAACAAACCTTTAGTAAAAATTTATTTTTAACAATATATCGACACATCTCTATGGATCGGTGGTTAGAGACGTGCAAAAGAGTCAGTGCCAGGTGTGAGTGTTACGTCCATCTAGAAAGAAAGATTTGTTATTTATGAGGAGTTAAATCTCATAGACATGAATCATGTATAGGTAGATGCACCAATCTGTATTATACCTATATAAATGTTTTGTCGGTCGCCAGTTCCTCATGTCGATTTACACGTTCGATCGAGTTATTAAAGATGATTTACGGCGGATACTATTTGTAAGGCTTTTCAGAATATTTCATTCGTGTTTAATTTTTTTTTGCTTTTTTGTCTTGAAGGAGAAATTTATATTACGAGCTGCTCTACAGACGATTTGCAGTTATTGTCGACTGATATAAATTTAAATCGATTTATACTGAGCCAGTTAATAAGGATTTCAAGCTGGTTAGCACTCTACATATTACGTTTTCTATACAGGGTGAGTTAAACGTCTGTAAAGTATTGTTGGTCTCAAAAAAATCCACGTTGGGTGTACTAGATTGCAATGATTATATAAATTCGAGAATAGAATGGATTCTATCCGCGTTCAATCGATCCAGCAGGACCGGGCTCCTAGGTATTTTGGATGAGGCAAGGCAATACATATTTCAATGATTGTTAAGGAGCTATCGAATAGCACTCTCGCTTTCCAGTTTTGCCACCATGTGATTTTCTTTGGTTTCACTTACTAAGAACAATCTGATATCTTTACACTGTCAGCGTCCAATGCGCTTTGCATCATTTGTGCTGGAACGACCACGTTTAAATTCAACAATCGACTTCTCTACGATTTGTCTCAATGGAGCAGAGTGCGTATAATGTTTATCAAGCCTTTTTTTGGTTTTCACTGTATTTTTTTGATCAAATAGCAATGATTTATCAAAACTCGGATTTCACTTTTTTCCATTTTTTTTTCAATAACAAAAGTTGATTCACACAAAATGCTATAACTTACGAATCAATAGTCAGATTGCTGTCAAATTTATACACGTAACATTTGAAGGTTAGTACTAAATAAAATCACATGAAAAAAATTGTAATAACGCCATCTATGTGTCATTTTACGGACTTATTGATTGACCTAATATATGTAAATTAGCCCCTTATTACTACAGACAGCACTGCAAAATTTCAAAGGAATGTGCCAAACGATCAGGACTTTTTGAACACCTTAAATAAAAGAAGGCTCTAAATCAAAAGTTAAAACACACCGATTTGTTGGGCCACCCTTTAGGTAGTATATCACACTGATGGCTATAAACACGTTAGTTGTCTTCGCTTTAGAAAAGATTATAGGTTAAACTTGTTGTAAATCTTTCTTCCTGTCAATATCAAATATAAATGAGCTATGATTGACAGATAAAATATTATTTATATGCATTCTCATTGTGTAAAAACTAAATTTGAATGTGATAAAATCGGTAAATTGTGTATTATTTGTATTTAAAGAAAACATTCTTAATCATATATACACTCGCACTTTTATTTTGTAGCCGCGATGCTTAGTGTGTTTGTATTCGAGTTAATTGATGGTTTATGTCTTTTTAGGGTTGCCTAAGCAATTTTCAAATAGTATATTACGTAAAAAGCATTTTACGCACGAATGGCAAAGTTACGCACGACGCGCTTATACCAATTATAAGAGCAACCTAAAAGACGATTTGAAATAAATTTGCACATCTAACATTATATTGAGCTCAATATATTACCTTCATAAACAAATATTTATCATCTGGTGCGTTTTCTAGAAGATCGTTTATATTCTTGCTTGTCAAAATCTTGGATTTTTTGGATTTAAAGCCGTCCGATTTTCTCTTCAGGAGAGCTTGTAATTTGGAGTAGTTTGCAATATCGACATTGTGATTTATATTAATTGTGGCCTTTAACATTGAGTAAAATGACCAAAGTGAGGAAGGCTTCATCGTTTTTGATAGTTCTTGGAAATATGCCATCATTACATTCTCGGAAAATGATTTAACGTCGTTTTTTAATCTCCATTCCATGAATCTTTGGTAAGTAAATTTGTATCGATATTCAGATTTTGCCGGCAACAAGTTGTTTTTAGCAGCTTCTGCAATTTCGCTAATATTGGGTGGAGTTAAATTTTCCATTTCACTGTCACTCGACATTTTTTATGTAATCAAACAAATTTCACTTTATAATATTACATACAGGTAAAAGTCATTATCAAACCCATACTATCATTTGTTCTTGTTTTCTTATAGTTTCTTTCTCTTTATTGCGATGTTTTAGGTTTTATTCCAAGGTTTTTCAGAGTTTCCACTATCTTTATTGTTTCGATGCCACTTGTTTTTATTTCCAAAGAAATTTGCTACTGATTTCTTGAGGGATTTTACTGTACTTACGATGTGTACTCTAGCGCTGCGGTTTTGACGCAAAACTCCCTTTATTTTTCGTAGTGTATCCATTTTTTCAACAACGATTCATATTGTAGAAAACGTTATCAGTTTGACCATCCACTGTACCATTTCTATGACTCCATAATATATTTTCTTTCAATAATTTTTTGCCCAGGTGGTCACCCTCCTTCGCATTATGCTCATAACATAGAGACACACCGATATAAGAATGCAAGAATAAATGAACGTGCCCCACTCTGGGGGGCCCAACTCATCAGTTTCAGCTGGAAAATTTGCACGGGTATACATGCCGTGCCAAGGTCTGAATTATGCTTTGACAGCAACAAAACACTTATTATTATATTTTGTTGATTTTTTTTTATTGGATGGCATCCCGTGCACTGTGCTGTATTTTTTCCACGACAGGTCTTATTTATACTTAAAAATTTATTTGTTGCTGGTGCCAAAAATAATGCACAACACTCTCATGTAGAATTCTATAGTAATTCATTGTGATCAAATTTGGGCGTTCATTTATTAAACATTGTAAGGAATCCATATAGTTTTAAATTTTTATTGAAAGAAAAGTAAAACAGTTTAGAAATTTATTTTTTTAAAGGCTTGTCAGTATATCCTCCACGTTTAGTACTGTCGGTATTACTCCATTACTTCTAAGTCCTTTGGACATTGCAATGTAGCTTTTCTTTTGCTGATTGTATGACCACTGATGATAGAGCTTGAAGTTTCGAAACATGTTTCGTAATATAGAATTGTTTTATTTCGTGGAGGATTGACTTTCGTTCCTCTTAAATAGAATTTACACGACTCCAGAATGGACTACTTCTTTAAGATATAGGAAAGAGTTCTGGTATTCAAGATTTTTATTAATACTTGCTAGAATCCAAATCATGACTTAAATACTTCCTAAGAATTTGAAAGATGAAAATTAGGTTAGATTTTGACAAAATTGAATTTAGTTAAAACAACTTTAATTTAATTTGATCCGACTTTGATACTTTTAGGTTCTTTGGGACACCCTGTATAACACGAAACCAATTATAAAAAGTAGCCATAGTAGATGCCCACACGTCCAATAAATGAAACTTTTTGAAAGTCAAATATTATACAGTCGACGCGCGAGATGCAAGAAATGCAAAACGTAAAAGATTACAGCAGGATCCAAACAAACGAAAATGCAGTTCATCAAATTTGAGTTCAAGTGATTTGGCTAGAATCATTGGATTATGGGATGAATGTACACCAGAAGGTTTACAAAATTTTTTTTACCATATTGTAGCTGTTGAGTTAGCTTGGCGAGGTGGTGAACCAGCTGATTGCCTTATAGATTATTTCACGATTGAGAAAAATAATGATGGAACGCCAACCAACAGAATTGAATACAATCCAATATTCGGTAAAACATGCCAAGGAGGATCGAAAAGTTGTACAAATAACAAGTGGCTTGTTCCAAATATTGCAAACGAAAGTGCATGCTCTGTTCGGTTATTCCATAAATTATTGTCCAAAAGGTGGAAAAATATTACTTCCAGTCGCCTATTCTTGAGACCAAATCGTTTCTGGAAATCCGAAAGTGACACATGGTTTGACAATATATCGGTAGGCAAGAACACAATTAATATGTGGACCAAATCATCCGCGCAAGCTATTGGTTTGGACACTAAGTGTAAAAAGATATCCAATCATTCGAACAGATCAACTGCAGTTAGCCATTTGGCAAATAAAGGAATTCCTGAACAGCAATTAATAAAAATAACAGGACATAGCAGCTCTAATTCAATTAAAGCGTACTCGAATATTAACCCTGAACGCCATGGTGAAATAATCAACACCATGAGAGGAATTTCTTCAACAGTGGAAATTAACAATCCGTCAACTTCAGCAAACTCTTCTTCCAATTTAACATTTACCAACTGTACTTTTCACAACTGTAGTTTTAAATAAAAATGAATAATATTTGTTTGATTGAAACTAATACATTTTGTATTGAAAATTATTAAACGTCAGATTGACAATCACATTTTTGATATCTACAAAGTAAAACATTATCTTATCGAATACTCCTCGGGCCTTGATAAATACTCAAAATTTTGTCATAGAGAATCCTTCAAGCGAGTTGCTCAAGAAAAATAGCCTTGACGTTTCGACAATTTTTTTCTGTCTTTTTCAATTTTTTTCCCTGCACAGCGTGGGCATTACTAAAAGAACGCCAACTTAGGTTCAATCACATCACATAATACATTAAAATAGACTACATAACCTAATTAAAATCGTTTATTAAAATAATTCATGTCTATTTTACTAGTTTTAAGTTTGAAAAAGACAGAAAAAAATTGTCGAAACGTCAAGTTTTATTAAATGACTCTTAAAACAAAAAAAATAAAGAAACAAGTTTAATTTATTGACCAAAAATCAAGAAATTGTCACCATATTTATACAGAAGAAAGTGTCAAAGAAAATTTCAAGAAAAACTGTATAATAAAATTTTTAACGGACTTTTATATGTATAAATTTTTATTCATTTATTGAGGTCTTGGCCTTTTCGGGTTTCCTATTTACATTTTTATATCGCATTCTTTGGAAAATGTTCTTAACGCGTGCCGAGGCCTAGTAAATCGCAAATTTAGGTTCAGTTGGTTTTTGTTTAAGAATCAAATACGATGTCCGCAAGCCTATGTGTTTAAGTTTACCTGAGAAAATTAAAGTTTTGGAGGAAGTTGCAAAAAGTTGCGTATCCCTGATAACAAAGAGAACAAAGGGGAATTCTACAAAAAACTGCTACCGTCGCGATTTTTTTTCTTGCTTGTTGATTTTTGTTTAGTTTGGCTACAAAATTCCGCGCTATAAAGCATGAATAACCCTGTACACTATAAGTCATCTTGGACTCTAATTCTTTGGCTTCTGAACCGTTCATTTAATATGTAAATGTCCACTGGAAGTTCTTCTGACTTCCAATGCAAAAATCACTCTGTATACAAGGTCATTTCTCACTGACTACTCACTAAATTTAATAATTTAAATACAGTAATTAATCAAGAACAATTAGTATCCCAATAATAATGTACATTTCGTTGAAATACTGCAATTAATCTTTGTAACTATGTATATTTTATAGAGATAATTATCATATGCTGAAATGTTATTAATAATTTATTTTATGATTGTTTAATTTAATGTGTGTATATATTGAAGTTTTTTTTTGTTATTATTTAATAGATTAAAAACACATTTACGCCGTCAATAAATTATTACCGTATGAAAGTAGAAATCAAAAACTACACTTACTTAAAATTAGTAAGTGTAGTACTTGCGTAATATACGGTATCCACCAAAATAAACAGCACTGAAATCTAGAGAGCTACCAGCGTTGTTATTTATGCATTGAGAACTGGCAACACTGGTATTGCCAGTTGAAATCTGTCATGCCATCTTGAAGTTTGGCATTTTTGACAGTATACGCACTGCGAACGTTTTGACATGCTTACAGTAAATTGAAAAGGTCATCTATGGAAATCAATGGGCGCAAGATCAGGTCTGTATGGTGGACGATCAACATGTTCCCAGTCAAACGATCAGTGTTTCAGTTTGATTTGCTGTTTTAGGCCTCGCATTGTAATGAAGCAAAACGATACTCGTGCTCAGCATGCCACTCCTTTTGTTTTGGATTGCTCAGCGCAAATATCTTAACGTCCCAGAAATCGGTAGACATGATTCTTTGCTTAAACTTCAGTACTGTTTATTTTGGCGGATCCTGTATTATTTGAGGTCAAATCTCTAACACAAAAAAGAAATGTTAATCGTACGTCTAAAATCTTTTAGATATGTATAATTACATATAATATAAAAGTTATGTTACGCCATAAACCTAAGCTGCTACTTAGATGTAAAAGCATCCTAAAGTCAAGCTATAAAATTATACATTAACACGTTGTTGTAAAACTTAATGGTAGGTCCCTTTGAATATAAATATATTAATTTATAACGTATATTTTTTATTAATCATATTTCTCAGTAGCTGCAACATTTTACGTACAATGATGTGTCTTCACTTATATCTTTATCGAAAAGGTTTTACTTGCTTTTGGGCTTTTATAGAGGCTGTGCCAACCTAAATCGTCCGACTCTGGCACTCGCCATGAATAAAAAAATAAATTTAATAATGATAGTTTGTATAAAAATAATAATATAATATAAAGACGGGATAATAAAAATGTTAAAACGAAATCGATCTCGCTAGACCAAGACATAATTGATGATATAAAATGTATAGACGATCATCAAGGAGAAACTGAAACCGGAGAGTGTCCTGCTAGTGCAATTTCGGTCGACATTTTGCTCTGTCACTATAGAGGTTCGACCATATTAAAAACCAACAAATTTTTGTGTTATAAGAATAGCAAAAACAGATAAGAAACAAACGCGATATCATATTTCATTACGAGCCAGTTATGACAATAAAAAGTTTTTTCTTTATTTATAAAATATTTTTGGGCATGAGCGTGCAGCATACCTACTTGTCATTTTCATTTATTATATACAAACAGGGCCTTATTTAAAGCGAACATGGTTGCCTAAATTTCTTCGTAATGTAGAAATTTATTGCCTAAAGTTGTGTGGTTCGTGCAAGCTGATATGCAAATCAGTTGTAATCAATAAGTTGTCCCGATGCGCGAGATATATCTGGTTTTTATGTCGTTGTTATATTTTAATTTTTCTTTTTTATATTATCCAATAATTAAAATTATATTATTTTAAAATGGTGTACATATTATGCATCTTTTTTTTATTTCCTGCATTGTTGCTACTCATGTCTTGCTGTCAATTTTAATTTTCGAAAATTCTTGTTTTGCTTCTAATTATTATTATTGATATTTAAAAAAATTATTAAATTTTAGTTCTACCTATTTATTAATAATTAAAAGAACATACAATTACGAAGAACAATGAACAATAATTATTATTGTTATAGTAATTACTATTACATTACATGATAATTCGTTAGCACTTGATGAAAATGTGAGTATAATACATTAATCATTTAGAATAGTGAGTATATAAATTATTATTGTTAAGTTCTGCGTTTATAACATTACAATATTGAACACGTGTATACAATAATCATTACAGGAATTTTAATAATTTTTTTCTTAATTGTTTCTATCTTCGATATAATATGATAAATTAACATTGTTTCTAAAAAAATATTAATAAATAAATTTAGTAATATCGAAAATTGTTAATAATTACAGCAAATCATAATTTCAATGTTGTGAATTATTCGATGCTTTTACATCAGTGAAATAAAAGCTCTTGTATGAATTTTTTGGGAAAGTTGATGTTCAAAATCAGTAATAATGATGATCAAACAAATTTTATAGTCCTCAATAATTATTAATTAAATTTTTACTCAGTAATGTGTTCGTTTTGTAATAGGTACTCCCTTTATTTTACTTTTCTCATTTAATTTTTCTAATTTTTTATTTTATAAATTTGCTTCTTCAATATAGTTTACTCCGCAGCTTCGATTAGCGAAAAAATTGCCATGGTGAGCTGTCAAAAAAACCTATTTTGATGGGTTATAGAATGTACTAGTGTGGAATTTCACTTGTAATATCAATATGAATAATTATTTCTTCATTCCTGGTGAAAAATATAGAAGCGTATAGTATAAAATATCCTTTTATATATTTATTGACAACATTTATACCAGTCAACAAAAGTATTTTAATTAAATGATAGATTTTTCAATTTCAATTTGGAATAATTCAATTATAGAGATATTCATCAAGTGCGAAGTAGAACTGAGTTGAATTTGATGCAGTTATTTTATTTTTTTAAATAGAAATGTAAACTTTAGTGTAAATTATTTTAAAAACCGAGTTGTTCAAAACAGTACCCGAAGAATCTTTCGTTGAGCTTCTTCGTAACGCGGCCTGCGTTTTCTTTCAAATCTTCAGGCAGATACAGACTGAGCAGAATAAGCTCGCCTTTATCTTCAAGATTGAGATGATCATTCTTGATTTCCAGTTAAAATACACATGTTTATAAGATTGTAATAAATGGTGAGTTTCGTTCAAAAATAGAGCAAAGTTAAATAAATTATTCATACATATTTGACGTTGAATGCAGACACAGAAAACCTTTAATAAAATAGGGTGGTTTTAATCCTATTTTAGGTACCTGAGAAAAAGAATAAACGCAATCACAATAATAATAATAATAAGAAAACAGACAACCAAAATCAAATTTCAGTATACACATGCATTACATATTGATTGAAAATCAACAATGGTTCGTTTTTTTTTCCAAACTGCCGTTCAGTCTCTTCTGTTTGTATGCTTTTGTGCGCACTCTGGGAGAGTTTCTATTATTCGCATTTTGTGATTTGCAAACAGTCAAATAACCTATAGACAGATAGTCTGTTTTGATAATAGGTAGAATGGGAATTCGAAATAATCACCTGGCTTTTCATTATTGTAGGAAAAAAAACGAAAGCAAGGTATGTTTGTGGAGTTCCAAATTAGTCTTTTTTTGAGAATTGCAATTTTCGTTTAAACAAGTTTTCCTAATTAGGAAACTAAAGTTCTATTTGTTGCTTTGGTATATATATCTGCAGAAATGTTTGAGCTTTTTCAGCCTTATAGAATCAACTCACCCCATAAGAGAGGGAACTTCCCAAGTTTTGAATTTGGCAGAGGAGTTTGACGGATATATGTAGTACCTGTGTGTTTAATAAATAAAATAAAATTGTTCGTTGTGTAATTTTTAACACCCCCGTATACATACTGCATTGTGATTATAATACTCTGAAAAGGAATATCTGGAATTGGCATTCTTTGTGGATTTCTAAAGGTTTTGTATACCTTTCACTGACATGTGTATTATTGTAGAACTGACACATAATCGGTGCGACTTATAGATGTGAATATAGATTAGACAAAGAAGTTTATATAAAGGAAAACTAACAAAAGTTTTCAAAATTTCGTGACCCAAGTAATGATGAATAATAATAGAATTTGTGCTATATATTTTACCAATTTCTATATTGCCCAATTGTTGGTTAAATTTAACATTAAATGATTCAGTTCGATTTTGAAAAATGTCTGCCTTTTGTACTGTAAATTATGGGTTCATAGAACTCAGGAGCTTGAGGTCTAAGCTTATCAAGATCCACATCAAGAACAGTGTGGACATCTGGTTTAAAATGGAATAAAATAACAAACTCTCTGGCAAAAGGAGACGCTGAATGACAATTTGCCGGACCAGATTCTGCAACTGGCAAAGCGTTTAGCACTGCTTAATATCTGGTCTAAAAAATGGCTCACACGCAGCAAAATAATCGACTTCATTAAGATGATTGGGCTAGTGTCTGTTCCTGGGTGCATTAGCTATTCCTCAAAAAAAAAATAGTCAATCGCATTGATTCGATGCCAAAAAGACGGCTGGCTTATAAGATAAGAAAGTCAGAGTAAAGTTTGCGCTAAAGATTTTAATTTATTAAATGCTCAAAATGACCGCCGTTTTCTTAAACGCAATAGCCGAGCCCGCCATCTCCATCTATGGAGGAATACTATCGGCTTCTGTTCTGATATGTGCTTTTAATGCCTCGATATTCAGTGGTCGATTTTGATATACTCTATCGTTTAAATATCCCCATAAAAAAGAACTCCATCGGAGTTAAATCGGGAGATCTTGGTGGCCATCCAATAGGCCCTGTTTGACTAATCCACCTATTAGGGAAAACAGTATTCTCTTTCTCGTCAAAATACGCCTCAGGTTCAGGAATTACTTCATCATTGGATTTAAATTTCTTTCCAGCAAAGGAAAAAGTCGCTGGGTGTTAAATCTGGAGAATACAGTGCGTGGGCAAGCAAGTTGGAGCCCAATTCATTTAATTTTTTAATATACAGAAAAAACTGGTGGTGATTGAGAACTTTTATATAATACCTATTGAAATAATATCTGTTCTATTGCGTAGGAACGTGTTTACGTTGAGCTTAGGCACCTACCCCGGCCGCCTTCTATCTATTGTAGATAGGTAGGTATACTATTTGCACGAATTTCGATTTGTACGTTAGGTTTTTTCAATACAAATAATTTTGTATTTTATTTGTATTTGATATTGATTGATAGTTCAAATTTTAATTATCAAAAACAGCGATTTTGTTACAATACTCTAAATTAAAAAAAAAAACGTATTAAACCTCATTTATAACCACCACCACCATTTATAACGAATAAAAAGTAATAAAAAGAAAAATGCATGACACTTACCAGCCCTTAGGGCATCCATAGGTACAGACGGATAAGGTATGGAATAGGGATAACCCTCTTTACGTAGGGTTTTCGGTTTCCGTCTCGGTCTATATTTGTAATCTGGATGCTCTTTCATGTGCATAGCTCTAAGACGCTTTGCTTCGTCAATAAAAGGTCTTTTCTCGTCTTCTGTGAGCAGTTTCCATTCGGCTCCTGTAAAAATTAAACTCATACAAGATATTTGACAAAATATGCTTTTATTTTTCACAGGAATCCCAGTCAGTTCTTAGGTACGAGGCGGCGTGAAAAATTTTGAATCTCTCGCCAAAAAATACACGGGAACTTAAACTAAATTTCTTCCCTCGGAGTGTTTTTAAATTTTCGGGAACAATTTCGGGGTAATGTTAATAAATAGCTGGTCAGTTTATCCGGATTTTTGATCAGTTTCTGAGGCTATGCGTTTCAATTCTTTTGTGCACCAGCTTACTTGAATTAAAGAGTTAAAATGGCCTTTGGTTATGCTTAATAGTACTTGCAAACCTCGACCGACAGCCGGAATTACATCCTGCAGGAAAGTGGTTAGATTGGTCACCGTAGAACGACCCTTAATGAACCTATGTTGCTGGTAAACTAGCCTATGTTTTATTTGCCCAAATAACTTATTGTGCAGAGCAATTTGAAAAACCTTTGCGAAATTAGGAAGAATTGAAATAGGTCGATAGTTTTCGATTCTGTTCTAATATGACATCATATTAATTTTTTTATAGTGGAAAACCTCATATCACTAACGTCTTAGTCTTAATACTTAATACTCACTCTATATATACACAAAAAAGCTTTTAAAAGAAAGAATAAGCTGCTCCCATTCGTATCTTGTATCTATATCATTTCCAAGAGCACAGTAATAATAATAATATCCTTCTTGCTGCTTTGGCGTCCAAATCTCTATTGTTGCCAAACGAAGCAATCTAAGTGGACTTTTCTTGTTACAGACAGGGAAATAAAGATCGTTTTCCTATTGTCATCTGTTTTGATAACAAATTTTCGCTTATGTCGTTGAGTATTTTATAAACAAGTGTATTAAAAATTGTTTTTCTGCCTATCGGTTTTGATAAATTCATTGTTGTATGTGGTTTTTACACTGACAGTAAAACAATTTTTATTAAAGCGATAGGCAGTTTCTAGCAGCTCGAGATTGAGCAATAATAGGTCTGTGATTTCCTTAGATGATCTGAGCCGAACACGCGCTTCCTTCCTATCCGATCGCTCAAATATTGTTCAGCACATTTACTACCAACGATATCAAATAATATCGAACCACCATTAGACAGAAGGAGAGTAGAACTCAGCAACTTCAGCTTACATTTTGGGGTAGAGTATCCTTATACGTCAGGAGTTGCTTGCTTGATACGAATAGTCCAATCTTTGCAAAGTCATTACTTTTAAAACATTAGAGCTTATTAACAGTCGAAGAACTGCTTTATCTATTATTGAGGAACGTTAGAACTGAGATGTAGAGCATCATGATCAAAATTTAACTCTAGGAGAGATTAAATTTTATACGAAACGAAAATTCTGTGGCCAACTGGATCCATATGCAAGGTCCATTGCTGCAAGTTAACGTCTAATAGACACCGCTTTAGAATTAGGATCATTCTTCTAGGAACAATCGACTTATTTTTCCTGTAACACAAGGATATGTCGAAGTATTATTTCTAGAATAAACCACGAAGACCACAACTCTATTTTCAAAAATAAGCTGACATTGTACAAAGCACAGTTCAAAACATTGTTTTATTTTATGTAGTTCCCTGTTTTTGAAAATGTTCTGAACAAATTGCTTCGGTGATTCCTGCTGGCATAAATATAAACAAGTTTAAACAATAGTTGTACAGAATTTAGAGCAAATTAACGAAGGGACATTGTCACTCTCAGCCGTGTATTGTTCATCATTTATAAACTTCCCTATTAGAATCTGTCATCACTCTGAAGTAAATTGGAAATTAGTTTAAACTGAACTTTTGTCGCTGTTAATGTTTAGAGCGTCGACGTCGTTTTGTTTTTGCGGACGCCAGGCACCTGTTTCGCTATTGGCGCAAACAAAAGCCTCCACCGATTGGATTGGTGCCTCCCTTAGAGACGTGCTGCTATGTATTTTCTCTCCTGCTATGCCAAGCAGCAGCATTATATTTATGTACATTGTATATTATATTATAACGTTTTTAAGTCTTTTTGTGTCTGGTATTGTTGTATCGCTACATTATATACATCAAAGTTTGCAACTTTAATATTATTCTGTGCAGAAAAGGTAGCTCTATACAGTGAATAGAGTGGGATCTTTTGTGTCTCTACAACAGTCATCTCTTAGGTGCCAGATAAGAATTAATTACAAGCTGGTGTGCTATTGTTCATTTTGTAGGTAGCTTTTAAAACATATAATTTAATGCTTTTACTTCTTGACGATGGTCTTTTTCTCTCTTTTTCCTAAGTTTAATGCAAACAGTAAAACTTCGTTCTGAAATTGACATTCGTCATTCTACGACAACTATCTTGTAGACACGTTTTACCACTACACCACACCACTTTTCGCCACATGCTCAAGAGAAAACCAAAACTAAATCACCAAATAGTAGTTATTAATCATCAAAAATCACTTTATTGTTTTTCAAGATATTCCCCATGCAAAATCTATACACTTTTGCATGCGTTTGAACCAATTGTAGAAGCACTTTTGCCACTCTGATTGAGGTATCTCCAAAACATGCATTCTGAATGCAGCAACCGACAGATTATTTCACGATTGAGAAAAATAATGATGGAACGCCAACCAACAGAATTGAATACAATCCAATATTCAGTAAAACATGGCAAGGAGGATCGAAAAGTTGTACAAATAGTAAGTGGCTTGTTCCAAATATTGCAAACGAAAGTGCATGCCCTGTTCGGTTATTCCATAAATTATTGTCCAAAAGCGGGAAAAATATTGCTTCCAGTTGCCTATTATTGAGACCAAATCGTTTCTGGAAATCCGAAACTGACACATGGTTTGACAATATACCGGTAGGCAAGAACACAATTAATATGTGGACCAAATCATCCGCGCAAGCTATTGGCACAGTATAATAAATAATACAGTATTCTGACTTTCACGTTTGCAAGCCGTCCTGCGCATATCGTCGCGCATGCCGCCATTATGGGTTACAACGTCAAAATAGTCGCATAGACGTAGATAGATAGAGTTCACTCCTGTGTTCAATATATAATTCATTGTCGGCGTGTACGAGATAAATAAATATTGTGTTTAAATCTAAATCTGTGTTTTGTGTTTTTGGTATAGTGTTCTTGAGAATTAAAAGGATTTTATTTTTATTAACGTGTCTTGGGATTCATACAATGAATAATCACGGAGGACATGTGTGTGTTGCAAAATGTTGTCCCAATAAGCGGTACACTTGCTCTAAACATTTTTTTCGCTTCCCCAAAGATCCTGTTAGGTGAGTAATAAGTAAAAATTAAGATAAATACTAGATAATTTTACGTTTATAACAACTATTTGTATAACCGTAAAATTTATATTACGAAATGATAGTATCTAATATGTTTTTAAACTAAATACAAGTGAAACATAAACACAAGTTGTCGCGTGGCTAGTTGTTATTTTATTGACAATATCATTATAAAGTTTCAAGAAGTCTTTGCCAAAATTTGCCTTTAAAGTTGCTGTTGTAATTTGTGAATTAAACTACCCGTTTAACTCACTACAACGATATTCATAATAAACCACGAAAATTGAAATAAACGCGATTTATTAATAAAGAAAAATAACAAACTAAATACAAAACTGAAACGATTTTAACTGACCAATATAATATAGAAATTGAAAACTAATCAAAAATCTGACAATCTTAATTCTTTTTTGACAATAACAACTTTTTCCAATAGTTACCATGACCAACTGATATGTTGATATTTAGCAAAAGCGCTGATGCGCTTGTCCGCTTAATACGCTCAAAAAGAGTATCGGACGTAAATATATTTTGTTATACAGCTCGTGTAGTTTAATATTAAAAAAAGAGTATATTTCACCACTTCGTAATATCTAAAAACAATGTAAAATACCGAATCAATGATCACTTTATATAATTCAATACTAGGGGAAATTGAGTTCATGTTTAAATTAGCATCTTCATGTGTTTCGGGTGTAAACAGATTTCGGATTAATTACGCTATTGCAGAAATAATAAGTTCGACATTTTGGCAGCAAAGCATTGTAAGTTGGTGTGTTGTTTAAGCGAGTAGATTCCATAAGAGTAACACACAAATCTATTTTCTTTTTTACTGACTTTACTTTAATGAAAAATGTGACGATTTGGGAACTATTTTAAAAATTTTTCCCTTCAAAGCAGCTTCACCAAAAGTAACCTACCGCCTATTCTCAATATTTAACTGTATGTTAAAACACATATTTTACAATTGCTTATTATCGGAGGAGATACGTATGAACTTTTACTCATTTTCGTTGAAGATTACAGTGAATAAGGGCTATCACGTTTTATATTAGTTAAAAATAGCCACTCTAATTGACTTAAAAAATATTAAATAAAGCGTTTACTATAACTTAACAAAATAAAAAAAAAATTGTTATATTAAAAAAAACAATAACCCATGGAGACTTCAGCTTTTCAAATTATCGACCATTACAGGAAAAAAATTAGGTATATCAATTCAACAAACAAAATAAAAGTTAAATTTAGGTTAAATTAGG
Organism: Apoderus coryli; assembly: GCA_911728435.2. Lineage (NCBI taxonomy): Eukaryota > Metazoa > Arthropoda > Insecta > Coleoptera > Attelabidae > Apoderus > Apoderus coryli. Next base: position 7,507,833 of record OU452212.1, read on the forward strand.
AAGCACTGCTTCAACTTTTGTAAAAATGTCTTTTTTTTACTAATAAAATCTTTAGTATTGTTGTGTTTATTATTATTGTTATTAAAAATCACCCAATCATGTCAACATTTAACTGATAACACCACTCAAGGTTGTTTTCAATCACTATGACACACCACAAATATTTCTGAAATTGACAGCGATATTATTATGTACTTAAATATTTTTACAAAAATAAAAATACAGTACTGTGGTTAGAAACCAAAAACTATAATTATTCTTAGTCAGGACCTGACTTGTAACCCAAAATGGCGGCATCTTACGTCACAGTTTTTTTCAAAGTGCGAACGTGGAGTCGGAATGCTGTAGTTATTAATGCTGTGCTATTGGTTTGGACACTAAGTGTAAAAAGATATCCAATCATTCGAACAGATCAACTGCAGTTAGCCATTTGGCAAATAAAGGAATTCCTGAACAGCAATTAATAAAAATAACAGGACATAGCAGCTCTAATTCAATTAAACCGTACTTGAATATTAACCAAGAACGCCATTTTGAAATAATCAACACCATGCGAGGAATTGAAGAAATTCCTCGCATGGTGTTGTGGAAATTAACAATCCGTCAACTTCAGCAAACTCTTTTTCCAATTTAACATTTACCAATTGTACTTTTCACAACTGTAGTTTTAAATAAAAATTATTAATATTTGTTTGATTAAAACTAATACATTTTGTATTGAAAATTATTAAACGTCAGATTGACAATCAAATTTTTGATATCTACAAAGTAAAAAATTATCTTATCGAATATTCCTCGGGCCGTGATAAATACTCAAAATTTTGTCATAGAGAATCCTTCAAGCCAGTTGCTCAAGGACAACACGCTTTCGGCATTCTCTATGACAAAATTATCTCAGTATTATCAAGACCCTAGGGGTATTACTACTGATATTTTAATTATACAAAAGTAATGAGAATTCACCTACCATTTTTAATTTTTTAAGGTTCAATTATTTCCTCGAGGACTGCAACTGAGTATATTGGCCGCTTGTTATAATAATAGCGATGGCTCTAAGAGATTTCTATATAATTTGGTTGAACATTTTATAATTAAAAAACCAAATTAGTCATCCCAAACCTTAAGTTAATTAGTTGGAAAATGCCAATACGAAACTAAGTGAAAACTAAAATCACGCCGTGGCATTTATTAGTAATTACTTGGATTTAGTGGCGAAATACCCACATAATGAGCAGGGAACAAACAAAATAAGGTGCTATAAAGCATATTTAATAATATTTATTATCAACTTGTCGAATTCACAGGTTTCATTCTATGATATCAAATGATAAATTTCATATTCAAAAAACCTTCATGTTGTAGGCTTTGATATGGAGTTTTTAACATATGAATGGCCGCCACTATATATATATATATATATATATATATATATATTTATATATATGTGAGCATGTATCCTGTAAACTGTCACTTTTAAATAGAGTTTCCACCCCTCAAATGGCATTATAAAAGCCATATCAAAACATATTATGCTTATATGTATATTATTATGTGGAGCATTTCTATAACCACTACTGTTTGCGCATAATGTAATAATGAAGGATGATGAACAGGCTGAGGTGTGTGGGGTGTTTTCATGTTTTATTCATAACATTATATAATATATGTATGGACAGATCATTGGCATTACTTGAAGGGAAGTCGTCGAATACATGACTAATATGGATGACAAAACCGTCCAGCGAAATTATTTCACTCTTATGGAATAGAAAAATTTAAATCAAAAGTCGAAAATAGTGCTCAAAATTTGGTCTATCTGGTTTAATTTTTGGACATTTTGTTCATAACAGTTAATGTTAAATGTATAACTGTTTTACCATTTTAAAAATATTTTTAAAAACAAATATTACATTATATACCTACTTACATTTGTCACAAAACGAAAACAAAGGTGTTCCGTTCGTGTCACTGGTATACTGTCTTATAAAAAAGCTGTCTTTATATATATAACTACATTGCAACGTAATACCGGCGGTGTCTGATACAGTGACTGCAACATGTAAACACGTATCATCTACATGTACATAGTAATGCATATGCTATACCATGCAGAGGCCGAACAAACTCAATGTATAGGTAAAACCAGTCGTATAAATAGAAATAAATATACAAAAAAATAAAAGGATTTTAATTTTTCATTATTTGGCATTAAACATCGACGGCAGAACGCTTGGAGCCCACCGTCCGAGCATTGCTGAAACCCAAATATTTGGGAGATGCTGGCAGAAGGATAAAATGGTTTCCTGCTAGCGTTTTGTGTTCATACTATTTTTATTTATATTTATTTCTATTTATACGACTGGTTTTACCTATACATTGCATTCTGCATGGTATAGGATATGCATTACTATGTACATGTAGATGATACGTGTTTACATGTGTCTACTGTTGTGTATCCTATTGTGCTTAAATGCAGGCCGATATTTGAAAATGGGCAACGACTATGGTACTCTGACGAGCTCATAACAAGAGCGAAACGAATTCGTCAGTATCTGTCGACCCATGCCTCGGTCTGGCTCTATTGAATTAGACTGGGGCCTGCTAAATTAAACAAAATTCCTTGTGTAGGTAAAACCAACATTTTCGCTTTGCCACGAAAGTATTTTCATTTATTATATTTACGGACATGAAATCCTTTTAATTATTATGTTATTTGATAGATCTTCTTTCATTTTATTAATCTAAGAAAAACTGTTAAACAAATCATGGTTACAATATTCTGCCACCGTGTTTTCCTGTCGGACACGAATTGTCTTGTTTAAAGTCCACATTAAGTCTTCGCCATACCATATGATGTCCATCCGATTATATTTAGATTATTCTGAGAAAATAACACGTTGCCAAAAATTATTTGTTTCATTTATATTATATTTATTTGCAAACTCTAATCATTAACGCAACTTTTTCCCAGTCACTGTAGTTATTTTTATTACTGTCGGTATCCTTGGCATGGGAACGGATAGAATCGTTAAATTTATATATTTTTAATTAAGATTAAAAAGACTATAACAATTTTTATTGATTTTATTTTTTCGAACACCTTGGTGCACTCAATGCACTATCATTCTCATCCTTAAAAAATAAACAAAAAAAATATAGAATTTGAATATATTATGTTTGTTACAGATATAATTTTCAACCACCCTGTATAAACTGTGGTTAAGAGATTGCGATACAAAATTGCGTTTAAGTGCCTTCAATGCCTAAACATTTTGTCGTCGTTTAACCTCAAGCAGGGATACAAATATTAAAAAAGTTGGTACACGGAAAAAAATCATTGGTAAAGCAAAATTTTTGAATATGTTTAAAAAAATTGTCTGAAATTGTACAATGTCTATTTCTGCGTAATGTAATCGATATTTCACATATTTATAATGTTAAAGGGCTGCAATTGTGAGTATTTTTAACACAATTTCCAAGTTATCGTAGAAAAAATATCACAATTGTTAGTTGGGTCTTTGATTTAATAATAATAATACATTTATTTGCATTCAAATTATAACAACGTACAGATTAAGTCAGAATATCATAAATACCTAACATAATGAATTGATATGCAAAATGGAGTTGAAAACAATAAAAAAAAGTTCTAAGCTCAACCCCAAAATTCATAACTTTAGAACCACACGTCCGACCAATAACTGCACTCCTTAGTCATGCCTTTTACTACAATCAAAGTTTACTACTTTCCACAAAAAATCTGAAAAGCAAAATTAAACAAAAAATCTATTTGAAATCCAAGAGTGGATTCCTGTATTTAAACTTAAAAGCTGTAACCCCTAACTTTTTGAAGTCCTCTGGTATGTTATTGTATAGCATATAAATTTGGTAAGTAAATGATCTCTTGAATAATGAAGTTTTGTGCGGCGGGGGCGAAATAAGTCCGCGAAAACGTAAGTTCAACGTATGAACATCAGTCCTATATTTAATTTTATTAGAGAGGTATGGAGGACGATGATTATTTATTATATTGTGAAATAAAACTAGCGAATGTAGCTTTCTTCGATCCTGCATGCTCAGCCACATAGCCTCCCTCAATTTGTGCGAAACGGGCTCAAATTTTCTAAATCCATACACGAATCTAAGGCATGATTTCTGAACTTTTTGAAATCTGTCTTTATCAGAACAATCTAGGCACGGTCCATACACAACATCACAGAAGTTAAAGTAGCTTAAGACTAAACTATCGGTAAGTTTTTTTTTTCAAAGGTTGTGATAGTAGATGCCTATGGGGATATAACATCTTTAATGACGAATATGCTCTCTGGATATTGATGCTCACATGCTTCTTAAACCGCAATTCGACATCCAATTCCAAGCCAAGATTTCTTGTTGAAGTTGAGAACTTTAAACTTGAGTTATTTACTTTGATATTCAGTTGCAACTCCAACAAGCGCCTGTTTTTACCAAAGACAAGAACGTCAGACTTAGAGGCATTGATCATGAGACCGTGCTTTTGAGATAGCTGCACAATTCTGTTAATATCCTCGTTAATATCTTGATTAGCTAGATAATAGTCGTCATAAGTAGAGCTGTAGTAAGTATTTAGTTATTCAAGTTTTTGCCATGATTCGTAATATAAGGACCAATATTTTCTACACTGTCAAATATTCAAAGTAAACGGTTCTAAGGGTGAGAAAACTGAGACAAGGTATGTTAAAGTTCACCCTATAGATGTTTTTTAATTTCTTTCCTTATAATTAATTTGGTTTCGGCAACGATTTTCAAAATAAAATACGTAAGTCGCTTGTAGATTTAATTAGTTAAACATATTAATATCTCATTTATTATCCTTTATAATTCCGAAATATCTACGCCTATGTATTTTCATATTATAAATACCTTATAACGAATATTATATTCAGATCAACGAGGTGGGTCGTAAAAACATATACATATATGCATTATGATGGACAACTGACAGTATCCAGCTGCTGTTTCACGCTTATATAGATTTTTGAGTGTTTTTATAGGCACCTACTATATTTTGCTTTTGGTATAGACCAATGTACATAAAAAATTATTTGAAGAGGATATATTAATTCACTTTTAAGGGTCACTTTAGATGATATTTATGATAACAAAAATTGAATGTTTACTGATCTAGGGAAATTATACTAAAATTAAAAATCGCTGATCAATCATATTTTTTTAATTAGTACGAATTACGCATTAAAGTCAGCGGTCAACCAACCTCTATATCAGGGGTTCCCAAACTTATTTTGTCTACTGCCCACTTTGAGAATAAATTATTTTTTAGCGCCCCCCTTTTTTCACCTACTTAAAAACCACTATAACTTCAAATTAAATTAATTAATTATTGTGAGCTATATTAGCAGATATTAAACATTCATTCTAAACGAGACTTTTACTATAACCCACAAGAGTTAATTTGAGACCTGAGCGCAATAGGTAGTACATAACGGCGTTCAGGTCTCAAGTTAACTTTTGATGCTGTTTAATAAGATTGTTGATATCAATTTACCCACTCAAGAACAGCCGCAAGTCGCCACGTTCGGTAACATGCAAACGATTTCTCTTTTTAGTAAGCAGCGTTGCGACAGCACTAAATCCACGTTCACATAAATACGACGATGGGAATGCTATCAAGAATCGTTGAACGATTGACCACAATCCAGGGTACAATTGCGGGATCGGTTTTTGTAGCCAAAATTCTTGATAGCAATTTTTGAACTTGATTTTTATTTCCTCGTTTGGTGTCAATTCTATAAGTTCTTCTTTCAGCTGAAAGCATAAATTCGGAAAATTTTGAAACTCACGTCTGCCCATATTTTTTTTGTGCAGAAGCAGTTTGGCTGCGAAAGCAGCAACGACATTTTTTGTTTTAATTAAATTTAGTTCATCGCCTTGCAGTTGGAGATTCATGTCGTTGAACAATTTATACAGGACTGTCATGTAAGCTATATTATTCTTTGCTGTAATGAGCTTGTTGCGCAATCCTGTATCTTTAGTTTTCAAGAACTCGGTCACAGAGTCAAACAGGTTGTAAAGTCGAGTCAGACAATTGCCTCTTGATGTCCAACTAGCTTCAGTATGAAGCAACAAACGGTTGAAATCTTCGTCATTAGTAACACAAAGCTGATGAAATAATCTATCATTCAAAGAGCTGTTACGGATTTTATTGACTGCTTTGATGACATATTGCAGTGATTGAAATAGTCGTTCACTTAAGTTTCTAGCAACCAAATGAATAACGCAATGTACAGCAAGGACATCTGGAATTTTATTTTTTAAGTACGCTATGAAGCCTTTCTGGCATCCTGTCATAGCCGGAGCGCCATCCGTAGCAACTGATATAATATTTTTCAAGGGAATCTCTTTCTCATCACAAAACTTTTCCAATGTTTTGAATATGGTTTCGCCTTTTGTATCGGTCTCTAAATTTCTAGCAAACAATAGTTCTTCACATATTTTCTCATCTTTAATAAACCTCACGTAAGACAGCAACAATGCTTCATTAGTTGGTAAAGTGGACTCATTGAGCTGAATTGAGAATTGACTAGTCCTCAGATGATTGCACAATGATCCTTCAATGTTTTCAGTCAGCTTTCATTTCGAAACGGAGCAACCGATTGACATAATTTTTCATTTATTTATTGAATAAAACAGGACAGATATATGAACTACGCGGAGAGAAATATCGAACCGAGTTTGAGCAATATCTTAATTAATATTAGTTGATGTTCACAAGTTGCAGTCGCGAGTCGAGAGCTGAGTTGGTGTCTAAGAGTCCTTCTGGCTAGATAAAATTTCAAATCGCCCCCCAAGCCTCTACACAACGCCCCCATTTTTTTCTGGGTCTCTTACCGCCCCCCTTTTTAGGCCTGCAGCGCCCACAAGGGGGCGTTATCGCCCACTTTGGGAACCGTTGCTATATTATTTGTTGTCATCATAGTTTTGCGCAAAAAAATCAGGCCAAAGGAGTAAACTTCCACAAGCATTTGTTTGAAGTATTTTGAAACTGAATTTGCTGTTTTTTAAATCGAATATTTGGTCGAAACAATTACACGTATGACTCTAATTATTTGGGACAAAATTCTGGGATCATTTTTCTCTTGAAACATTGTATTTTGAATTTTATTAGCTGAAAACAATTTTTTTCTCCCCTTTTTTCCAGAATGGCATCGCTCTGCGATTGTGTGTGCTATGACATGTATTCGGATGCTCAGCTTTCTATAACGTATCCTCTGAATATTTTGTGATTTAATTCAGGAAAACGTCTAATTACGCCAGACCAAAATCCGAACCAACAAATAGGTCTTTGCGAATGCCTTTAATGCTGGTGTATCTCTTGATTATTCAAGGTCCAAGTGCTTCAGATTCTAACCATGGTTTCCCTTAAATTCCTGAGCCCCTTAAAATTTATGTGGTTGCAAGTGCAACATTAACCATCCAGAAGTTGCAGAAAGGGCTTCTGTTGTTCAATCACGCATCAAACTTTGTGAATAGCCTCGCATACTTTGCGGAATGTTTCTCGAAAAGAACACTGACTTATTGCAAGCAGATTCCCACAAATCAAATTTAGCAGTTATACTACTAATTGCTTACTAATGGTTAGAACCAGTCTACACATGCTAGACTCAATGCTTGTAACAGATTGGCTCTAATTCAGTTTCTCAGAAACACTTAATAGACTAGTAGCTCTTTGTTGACATTTCTGGCGCAAATGTATCAAATAGCACAATTGACAAATAAGAAGACGAATAAAATTATGCATGGCGCCTCTCGGTAAATATTTTCTAAATTCTAGACCCAGTTGTCTCTAAAACTTGTCATATAACCATATAGTTACTCAGTAGCAGTATTTAACTATAAGCAACACACACAGAAGACAAAAATTAACAGTTGGTTTATCTAATATTGACATTGTTATAAATAACATTTCGGGGTTGTCTTGTTTAGTGTCTACGTGTTAATTACGTCATTATGGTTTGCATTACCTTTTCAAGAATGCAGTATAATGCATCGGATACACCTAAATGCTTTATTTACTCTATCCCCTAGAGACAACTACTACTGGGGCAGCAAACAAATTTGGAAATAAATAAAGGATGTCCCAAAATTAACGCCTGGACATGTCGCAACCGTACCACTAGAACAACGCAGAACAGTCAATTCTGAGTGGTACAAAACCATTTGTTTGCCAGTTGTCTTCCAAGAAATCAGGAAAACCAACCGACGAAGACGGATCACTCTTCACCACGACAATGCGAGCTCTCACACATCGGCTCAAGCAACTGCATTTTTGAGCACTCAAAACATCGATTTGATGAGTCATCCGCCGTATAGTCCTGACTTGGCACCGAATGACTTCTTTTTATTCCCGTATGTAAGAAACAAACTGAGACTTCAACGTTTTTCGACACCTGAAGAAGCGGTTGCTGCATTCAGAATGCATGTTTTGGAGATACCTCAATCAGAGTGGCAAAAGTACTTCGACAATTAGTTCAAACGCATGCAAAAGTGTATAGATCTTCATGGGGAATATTTTGAAAAACAATAAAGTGATTTTAGATGACTAACTAAGATTTGTTTTTGTTCTCTAATCCCGAAATATAAAAGGCAACCCCCGTACCTCAGGCGTACAAGATTTAATTGACTCAAGATCTAAGAGCCCATTTTCATTTTGATGGCCTTGTTAATCGACAAAATTGTCGCATTTGGGGTTCCGAAATTCAACGAGTGATTGTTGAGAAACAGATGCATCTAACTGCATTTTTCGCAGGAGGCATCATCGGCCCACTTGTCTTCGACAATGCAGATGGTCAAGTATTAACTGTGAATGGTGCTAACGTGATATGTTAACATGGATTTCAACAGGACGCGACGGTGTAACATGCTACAGAGCCAGAGAAACTGTGGAATTACTGCACGAGTCGTTTCCTTGTCGTTTTGTTTCTCGTTTAGAAGATCAACATTGGCTACGCAGATCATGCGACTTTTTTCTTTGGGGTTATAAAGTCACAAGTTCAGTGAAGTGAAATACCGTCAAACTTATGCGTAACAATCTTTGGAAATTTATTGAAGAAACCACGTTTATGCCTCCACAAACCACAAGTGGAGGCAGTCATTTGTATTCGATTCAAAACATCATGATGTAAACCTACTTCATTATTAAATAAATGTTTCAACCTTATAACATAGTCAATTATTGTCAACTTGGACGACGGTAAAGCTAAATAACTCGCTTACCTAGTCGTTTAGATATCTCCGAATTGTGCATTTTCGGATTCTCCTGAGCAATTTTTCTTCGCTGCAACCGCGACCATACCATAAAGGCATTCATGGGTCGTTTGATATGATCGTCTTGCTTTTTCACTGATTGTGGTCCCTGATGCATACCCTGGGGTACACCCAGAGCGGCTGCGGCTGCACCCCCCAGCGATGCCATGCGAGAGAATCCTTCGGCGGCATTGAAACCGCTCTCGCACATCTGACTTACAGATCTGGAATATAACAAAATATTTAAGATAAAATAAATTTTAACTTTGTAGGAATAATTTTGCGACATCAAGGACAACATTACTGGCCTCACGTCAAGTCTAATGTTAAACCAAGGTGTTAATTATTAATTGCTGAGTCCTAAATATTTGACGTCTTCTGTATACTCCAGTACGCTCTAACCGGCAAACGAACACGGTTTCCACTTACGCTCCCGCAAACTTTCCGTCGGTAATAGGAAATTGGTTGCAAATCTGCATAAGATTCCTGCTTGCATTATGGCAGAAAATCTAGCAAGCACGATGCAGAACGAAGTTATCCTGAGATCGTTGCGTCAACTCAGGGCACTTGGGTCTGGGGTTCTAAACTACGATCTGATATCCTCTCCTGACACCTGCCAATGTCTCTATACCTCAGAAATACTCATTTATTTCTTTTCTTTTTTGAGCTGGCAGTACAGACACAGAGGAAATATACATCTTCTTCTGAGTGTGAAGAATCGCCGTCACTTACACAGTGCTTGTCTTTATTTTAACGTTCTACATAACAAAACGCCTCCATATTTGTTCGCCAAAATCAAGTTTCGCACTGATGTGCACAATATTAACATTAGGTTTAAGGGAACACTGACTCCACTAACTCATTCCAAAGAATTGTTTAAGAGGTCATATTCGTATAACGTCACTCGCATTGTAAATGATTTGCCAATTGATATCCGGAAATCTAAAAGTATTGCGCAGTTCAAGAATAATTTATCCAAGTATTTATTTAACATCCAAAGGAGTGTGTGATCACTCTAATTTGATGTGGCTCAATTATTATTGTATAATGTGGAAGTACATATTTACATATTTATAATACTTGATTAAGATAAGATTTGTCCTATATGTTTGTCTAATGTTCTTAGGTTAAGTTAGGCTAGGGTTATTTGGGTTAGCTGAACAGGCGGCTACTTAGTAGTCAGCACTGAATCTCGCCCTTTGGGGATATAAACTTGGGAAAGTGTAAAAAAAAATCACACTAGTTTTGTTATATTAAATTTATAATTGTTTTTTTTTTGTATTTTGTATCCTCAATTTATTTATTATTATTATTATTACATCGCTGGAGACAGGCCGCTCCAGTGTTGAATAATTATCTCAATATAAAATATCTCGAAAACGAAAAGATATAAAGGATGATTTTCATCAAGATCTATCGATCGATGTGTCATTCTATGGCCTTTTCTCTCAAGTAGTTACAACTCCCAATCAAGTTCTGGAGCTCGTATGAACTCCTGCAGCTTCTTCCTCCTCCGTACCGGTACCGAATCTGCAATCGGAGCACTTTTCTAGGCCTACTCCTACCATAGTTTCCTAAGGCGACAATGTCCTGGAAGATATCCTGTTAGAATTCACATCCCGTTCTTACTGCGTCCAAACAGAGTTTGGATCTTTCATGATTGAAGTTTCCAAGGGATTTCTTGGAGTGTATCTGTTTAGGGAAATTTTTGCCACAGTATGCTCTGTCTGTTTCCCCGTTAATTCTGAACTTCTCCTTGTAGGTGAGTTTCCCTAAGCCGCAGAACTGTTCAGGCTCTACAAAAGGGAAATATCAAGCGCGTACAATATTAATAATAAAAAAAAGAGAACCATCTTCACTAATGTCTTTTCGTTTAGGAAATACTATTTTCTAAACGTCCAATATCTCTAAAATACTTTAAAAGACCCATTAGCTTCTTGAATCAAAGGCATTTTCAGGACCAATACCATTAATATCAGCAAGAAAGATACATTTTGTTCTAATTAATTTTCAAAAGCCTCCAATGTATGGATGAAGAGGTTGGTAGCACCCAAGAAAACTACGATCCTTTTTGTTAATTGTTGAACCAAAAATAAAATATGACCACTGAAGGTACAGATTTTCAGATAGAGCTTTGGGTTATCCACAACCGATTTGGGGCATAATCAACTTTTTAAATACATATAGACAACAATTTGGGCGCATCCTACATACTATCGATGTGTGAGCAATGTAGCAAGATTTTGTAGCTAACTACGTTAAAAAATATTGTGTGTAAATAGAGTAATGGAAAAAACAAACAACAAATAGGTACCTATTATATGAATAGGCATAATATATCTTATTCGACTGTTTTAGAAAAAAAAATTCTTTCTGTGCTCCATTGTGGCAAAACGAGACAGAGCGACCTTATGAATATGAATTCTATGGTGGCAAAAGAAAAACAAATGAAATAATGACGCGTATATAATTATTCACTTATTCATGAGGTGGTAAATTCAGTGTGGAAAATCGCTTTTGGCAAAATGTGATACGAAATGAAATGCGAAGAGAACTTCTATTGTCCTGATTTTTTTTTTGTGCTGTGTGTAGATTTTTTTAACACACTAGTTATTGATCCAGAATAAAATTATTTACAAATACGAGGAGCAGTAAAGGCTCCACTAATGATTTGTCAATTCATTAATTTCCTAATTAACAATGTTGAAAATTGTGTGCCCAATAAAACTTGGGAGGTGTACTTTCTCTGCAAGAAATTGATAAAGCTATTTGACAACTTAAAAGCAACATGTACGAAGGCCATCCACACATGAGGATGTGAAGAGACAGCATTGAAAGAATAGAGAAAGCGAGCGAGTGAAATCTGATGATGATGATGATTTCAAATGAAAAGTCTATTTCATCCACAATTTCGTCTTTCAATGGTTCTAATAACTTGGAATTGGCATACTAAAAGTAAACTTATTCGCCAATAAAAATGTCCATATAATCAATCGTTCTGACTGTTGTTTGTTGAATATCAAGAAAGGAGAAAACGAAGGCCACTATATTTTGAAATTGGTTTAAAAAATTAATTTAACTTTTTTTTTTGATAGGTAACGATCCCTTGTTGGAAACTTTTTATGGGTTGCGTGAATGAACCTACTTTGTTTTAAATTGCCAACGTTTCGCAAACTGTTATTTGCTTCCTCAAGGCTATTAAAGACAGCAGCTTCATATGTCTAAAAAATGCTTAAACATGATATTCTAATGCTTGGTACTGGCATACTTCTTTTGAGTTCTAGCGTAATGTGAGTTATAAGTTTTGGTTTATTCGATTATTTTTGAATAGGTATTTACGAATTTGTAACACTATACTTATTTTATTTTTGTTTTTCTTTGAGTTTCAGGTTCTTGAAAACTACTTTTTTTTCATTTTTAGCGAAAAATTACATTCTACCTTTATTAACTACGTTTCGGCGATGGTTTATAATAAATAATAATAATAATACATTTATTTGCATTCAAATCATAACAACGTACAGATTAAGTTAGAATATCATAAATACATAACATAATAATGAATTGATATGCAAAATGGAGTTAAAAAACAATTAAAAACGTTCTAAGTTCAACCCCAAAATTCCTAACTTTAGAACCAAATTTCTAATACGTCCGACCAATAACTGCACTCCTTAGTCATGCCTTTTACTACAATCAAAGTTTACTACTTTCCACAAAAAATCTGAAAATCAAAATTAAACAAAAGATCTATTTGAAATCCAAAAGTCGATTCCTGTATTTAAACTTAAAAGCTGTAACCCCTAACTTTTTGAAGTCCTCTGATATGTTATTGTATAGCATATAAATTTGGTAAGTAAATGATCTCTTGAATAATGAGGTTTTGTGAGGCGGGGGCGAAATAAGTCCGCGAAAACGTAAGTTCAACGTATGAACATCAGTCCTATATTTAATTTTATTAGAGAGGTATGGAGGAAGATGATTGTCTACCTGGGCTCCTTAATATCTAATGATGGTGGCTCTAGTGATGAAATAAAACGCAGAAATGCAGTGGCAAAGGAAGCAATGGTAAAACTTTCAAACATCTGGAAAAGCCACGACATCTCAATTAACACCAAAATGAGGTTGGTCAGAAGCCTGATCTTCTCCATTTTTCTCTACGGGTCAGAATGCTGGACACTGAAACAGTCGGATAAGAATAAAATAGACGCTTTCGAAATGTTCTGTTGGCGTAGAATGCTGAGAGTGTCGTGGACCGAAAAGAGGACCAATCAATCCATTCTGGATCAACTAAAAATAAAGAAGAGACTACGCACAATAGTAGTAGAAAAAATTGCCAAATTTTTTGGCCATGTAGTGAGGAGGAACGGATTAGAAAGACTCACTTTGGAGGGTTGGGTAAATGGCAAAAGATCCCGAGGAAGGTCCCCAACAAGATATACAGACCTCATAATGAATATTACGGAGGAAAACTTAACACAAACATTCAAATTGGCCGAAGATCGACAACAATGGAAAGCCATTACAAAAGTAGCCCATGATCACGATGCTCGCAGTCGAGCTCCCGACCAAGAAGAAGAGGAGGAAGATGGTTATTTATTATATTCTGAAATAAAACTAGCGAATGTAGCTTTCTGCGATCCTGCATGCTCAGCCATATAGCCTCCCTCAATTTGTGCGAAACGGGCTTAATAAATTTTCTAATTCCATACACGAATCTAAGGCATGATTTCTGAACTTTTTGAATTCTGTGTTTATCAGAACAATCTAGACACGGTCCATACACACCATCACAGAAGTTAAAGTAGCTTAAGACTAAACTATCGGTAAGTTTTTTTTTCAAAGGTTGTGATAGTCGATGCCTATGGGGATATAACATCTTTAATGACGAATATGCTCTCTGGATATTGATGCTCACATCTTTCTTAAATCGCAATTCGACATCCAATTCCAAGCCAAGATTTCTTGTTGAAGTTGAGAACTTTTTATTGCCTTCTTCAGGATTAGCAACAAATTTTAAACTGTATTGTGTTTGTAAACGTGAAGTCCTGTGAAATATATGAATTTTTATTGTAAAAAAAAAGAAACATATTTTATAAAATGTGATTTTTAGAATGTTTAATTTATATTCTCAATATTTTGATGACAAACTGTAAAAGGGAAAAAATAATAATAATAGAATAACCTGAAGAAGGCGAAAAACCATCGCCGAAACGTAGTTTCATTCACGCAAGATCGATAAACCCTTAAAAACTTTTCAACAATTAATTTTACTATTTGGAAATCATTGAAAAGAACTGAATTAATTTCACTATTTGACATAATTAATACAAAAATACAATTTTGCCCACTGCCGTACAATTTCAACAGGTCAGCGTTTATAGCCAGTCAATCTGAAATTCTCTCACTCTCCATTTATCCGACGGCCAGCGCGGCGATGGTACAAGACATTTACTGCTTTGCCATTACATCACGGGCGGCTTATTTCAAACTCTCTTGACACAAAACACACCACTGAAAGTGTTTTACCCCCTACAGCTTGCTTGTTTGGTATTCCAGCTGACCAAATGTATATTCAATACATCGCATTCTACCGGTGCTGTGCTGAAATGAATGGGGTGGTTTGGAGTTGATCCTGCGGGAGATGTTTATCCCTTTTATTTAACGCTTTCACATTTCAAAGTGTAAGTGGATGTCAGAGAAGTGTTTTAGAGGTCAATTTAGAGCCAATTAAATACATATTTTGGTGAAATGGGTTTTGATAAAATTAAATGTTTGGTTACAAAAAAAATTATAAATATTCCTCAGCCTTTGCTGGAATTTCTTCAAAATCGTCAGCATCAGATTGTCCATCATTATTAGTCATATCATTACATATTTTCAAGTATGTCCTTATAAAACTTTATCAACTTTCGATTGTTTTATGAGATTTCCTGTTGCGATTCTTTCAAGATTCGAAGATGCTAACGAAAATAACGCTTGTAGTGTAAATGATTGACAAACATGAAAGAAATCCGGTCCAAAAATGAAATTGAATCGTGAACATTTTCGTGCGATTATTTTTTACAACTTTCGATGTGGATTAGCTCAGGAACAGTGCATGGATGAACTTAATTCAATTTTTGGCGATGAAGCTCCATCAAGGACCAGTGTTTATCGATGGTATGGTGAACGCAATCGTGGTCGTAGTTCACTCCAAGACGAGTTTGGTGAAGGTTGTCCAAAACCAGTTGTTGTTCCGAAAACCATTGATGCTCTGCGAGAACTGATATTGCAAGATCGTCATGTGACCGATCAAGAGATTGAGACAACCTTAGCCATTAGTGGGACCAGCATACATTCAATATTGCATAAACATTTGACTGTCAAAAAAAATTGTTCGCGTTGGATCCCACACAATTTGTCAATCGCTCAAAAAAAGGCTCGTGTCGATTGGTCGAAAGAAATGTTCAAAAAATACGATCGTGGTGTTTCGAAACACGTCTATGACATCGTGACAGGTGATGAATCGTGGATTTACGCGTATGAGCCCGAAAGTAAAGAGCAGTCGACTGTATGGGTGTTTCAAGATGAGCCAAATCCAACAAAAGTTGTTCGCGCACGAAGCACTTCTAAGCAAATGGTCGCCTTCGGAAAAACTAGACATGTCGCAACCGTACCACTAGAACAACGCAGACCAGTCAATTCTGAGTGGTACATAACCATTTGTTTGCCAGTTGTCTTCCAAGAAATCAGGAAAACCAACGGCCGAAGACGGATCACTCTTCATCACGACAATGCGAGCTCTCACACATCGGCTCAAACAACTGCATTTTTGAGCACCCAAAACATCGATATGATGAGTCATCCGCCGTATAGTCCTGATTTGGCACCGAATGACTTCTTTTTATTCCCGTACGAGGTCAACGTTTTTCGACACATGAAGAAGCGGTTGCTGCATTCAGAATGCATGTTTTGGAGATACCTCAATCAGAGTGGCAAAAGTGCTTCGACAATTGGTTCAGACGCATGCAAAAGTGTATAGATCTTCATGGGGAATATTTTGAAAAACAATAAAGTGATTTTCGATGATTAATATTTGTTTTGGTTCTCTAATCCCGAAATATAAAAGGCAACCCTTGTAAAGTTTCACATAGGGGGTTTTGCAAGCAAACGTATATTTTATGGCTGATTTTATAGGGCTTAGAGAGTCTAGTCCTCACATATTTATTATCCAGAGTCGATCAAGAAATTATATTTTAATAAATTGGACTTTGGAAAATGGAAAACTCATTTGTAGAAACCTAATAACAACCGTTACAAAGGAAAACATTGAAGATTGCACATATTTGGAATGAAGAGTTTTATAGATATTATAAAACAGTTTTTTGTTGGATGCATCTGTTGATAATGGAACAGAAGCAGCTAGGGAATGGAATTAGACCGCTGCAAGAAAACTGACTATTGAATTTACTCTTATGAATCCGAACAGAGACGCTGTTGAATGTCGAACTGCTTTATCTTCGCAAAAATTAAGCCCAATATGGTCAAAGGTTTGTGCGTTTCCAGAAGAACCAGTTGACACCTTCAAAATCGAAATTTTACCTGTATATACCAATGGCAAAATGAAACTATTATCCAACCAGAACTGTGCGTTGCAGATAGGATAGTATTGTCCTGAAAACTTTTGCTATTTAATATTTACAATGGTGCGGAAGTTCTCGTACGAGATCAACCAAAGTTTCGTCGCCCTCAGGAGAAAACTTGCTTGATTTTTTGGCACTAATCATCGTGAGTTTAGTTGAACGACAGCGTTGCAATCAAATAGAGTTTGATTTTGTCCGACAAGTCACCGAACGAATTTGTCTGTCTGTCTTGAGTTAACTTGAGCAGTTTCTAACAAATCGTATAATATGCGATGGACATAATATGCTAGATTACAACGGACGTCTGCGACGCACAACTGACTGCGTTTTGTGTGCGGAGTACTCTTCTAACAAACCGTTATTCTTTGCTTAATTTAAATCATTATCTGTTGAGGGTTAGACCCGTCGGCATCGCTTCCGAATACTGCTTGTCTCTGGAAGACGTTGAGATTCACGATTCCCATTCTATACTAATTTTAGTGTCACAAAGTCACACCAATGAACAAATGTAATCTTACAAACATATTTCATGATGCTGTAAGATTAGATTAGTCCGAATCAAGTAGGTATTAGGTGATTCAATAAGTCCGTAGGATGATACATAGATGGCGTTACTAGAATTTTTTCCATATAATTTTTATTTAGTACTAACCTTCAAATGATACGTGTATAAATTTGACAGCAATCTGACTATTGATTCGTGAGTTATAGCATTTTGTGTGACGCAACGTTTTTCATTGAAAAAAAATGGGGAACACTGAATTTCGAGTTTTGATATAGCATTGCTTTTTGACGTAAAAAACTACTGTGCACTTTTGGATCGATTCAAGGCTGAAATCGCAAAGAAACGCCGACATTTGCAAAAGAAAAAAGATAATATTATGGATAGAAATTGCCCAAACAACATATCCAAATTGGGGGAGTGTTAGGGTTGCAACAAGTCTTTCCTGCCAATTGGTGAATGGGCAAAGCCCTTCAAAAAAACCTAGACTCATTCTACAGTACTATAGATATCCAAAAAAAAGTTCTGGATAAGATCGTAATGGAAAAAGAACGTACGAAGTTCTTATTAGTCATTTTTCTTTTTAAGTATTTATAAAAGCTTAGCACCGAGATGTTGATGATGATACAAGCGTGGTCCTGGTGCTCCCAATGGCTCATTTATATTACTGATAGTATCTTCTATAAGGATATCAAACATATATTGGAACAAAATCAATTAAAATAACCTACCTAATAAAATGGCCGTTAGAGGCCTGTCTCTGTAGATCCAGATCAATTTTGAAGCCTTTATTCTCCCCTTATTAAACACAAAATTTAAAAATTAACTTAGTAGGTATAAATATATAATTAAACCACTAAAATTAACAAAAATACCAATACATTAACACAAACAAAATTTTATTACACTTAAAATCAAACACTTTGGTTCAACTCCAATTACAACGTTTGTAGTAATCAATGTATGTTAATAATAGATACTAATTATTAGTCCAATGCATATAGATAAAATTGTTAATTGCAATTATTACAAGACAATGAGCCCCGCGCACTTTTTGTTGTTGTGGTAAAAATACGCTGTTCCGATCCGTACGATATCGCGTATACATTTGGTGAACTAACGACCGGCAATCTAAAGGTGTATTCACACAGTGCGCAAGCGTTGTGTGTAGTGAAAGGCGTGCCGTCCAATGAAGACATTGGGTGGAGTCTGATTGCGGGAGCAATACAATCGTTGTGACGTAGAAGGAGAGAGAAAAAATGAAAAATAGAGGGACTATATGGATACGCCTTTAGGAGAATATCCTCTATTGTTATGTTAATTCTTTTTTGTTTATTTGTTTCTCTTTTTTTTTGTATTGTTATTTTCTTTTTCTTGTGTATTTTACTGCACTGAGATAGGTAACTATAGAAGGTGTAATAATATGTCGCCGTGCTGTATAAATTTCAAAAGCTACTTTATTTATTAGATATTTTGGTATTTATTGTACTTAGGAATGTATAGGTATAGGGAGCAGGTACTTTAGAGACTAATAATTAGAGCTGTAAAACAGTTTTGTTTCGAATTAGAAGTTCCATTTGTCTATCTAGTTATTTTCATCATCTAGGCGGCGAAAATGAAAGACTGGAAAGCATGAGCTTCACTTAGTTTTTTATCTTGTTGTGTTTGTTTTATTAAAACATTTTAATTCGGCACAATTCCATAATAACCATTCTGCAGGGGCGTAGTGATGCCGTTACGGGCCTGTGTTCCAAGGAATTTTGGGGCCCACCCCCTGACCGCCACACCCATTGAAAAACGATTATCGAGAAATCAAACAAACTTAACCAAAGCACAATTTAAAATATTAAAACTAAGAAATATATATATATATATATATACAAAGTTTAATGGTTCTAATATGTCTACAAGAAGGCACTTTCAAAATTAACGTCCGCCGTTTTGCCTTACAGCTGCCACCATCCACTTTGTTTTTTTTTTTTTAAATTCGGACCTGCATTTTAAATTTTCTTTTCTAAAATGGTTTGTCACTAATCTTAAAATGAGGTAGAACTCAAGTATGATCTCGACGATTCGATAGTAGTCATCATGAATGATTTTTCCGTGATACGTATTTTAAAGTGCATTATGTAGTAACACATTTCGTATTTTAGCTAAGCAAAAAATAATGCAGGTCTGTATTAAGGAAAAATCATTGATGATGACTACTATCGAATCCAAACGTCAGAAACCGTACTTGAGTTATACTTTGTTTTAAAGGTAGTGCCAAATAAAAATGCTGGTCAGTATTTGAAAAAACAAAGTTGGTGGCAGCTGCAAAACGAAACGTTAATATTAGAAGTTAGAACCATTAAATGTTTGATTACAACTTTCTCTCGAAAATCAATAGTTTTCGAAATATTTAAGAAAATAGGATTCGGCATTTTTCACAAGTCGCACTGTATTTACAAAGCTAAAAATAATTTCTCTACACAGTCAAGAGATTTTAAATAGGCATCAAAAACCAAACTACTTGATTCTCTTATCAATAAATCAAAATTATTTCTAAGTGTTTTGATATTTTCGAGAGCAGTATTAAACATTGTTGATGCTTGTTTAAGGTTTTGCTGATTATTTTGCAGTAGTTTCCAAAGAGCATCAGTACATTTCAAAATTTTTGTTTGCAAAACGATTAATATTAGTTTCAAATATTTTTAGTTTTTTTTTCAAAGAATTTGCTATTGCCAACACTGAAGGCGTCCGAATTCCCTGGCGGAAGGCTTTATTTGTGAAATACTCTAATAAAATACTAAATGAACGGTTTTGGAATCAACTTGTTTTGATTTTTGGCAATGTTGATGATAGTGATGAGAAAAAGAAGAATTCATGATAATGGAGGATGATCTTTGTCGGCGTCGCTTCAGTCTTCGATACAAAATTCACAAGCAGATTGCCTCACCAACTTCCATTTTCCACGACTAACTACGCTACAGTGCTGCATAATTCGCAAACACGGAATCATGAACATATACAATCGCGCGTTGCTGTGTGCGACCGCATCTATACAGATCCTCGCGCGTCGACGACCCTCTGAACATAGCCTAATATTCAAAAAACTTTCATCGAAATATGCTTTATTCTTGAAGTTTGGAACGAATAGAATTCACAATGTTCCAAATCAGGACTGCGTAGGGCGGATGACCTCTCAATTCGAATTTTAGAGCCTTTAAATAAATCGTTAAAATGGGCAACCTCTGCTGCCGCCGCCCACTGCTAGTTCTCCTTACAAAACAGCCCTTAAAGAGTCACAAAGTCCAACAGCCACGAACAATTGTACATCTAAGAAGAAGAAATAGAAAAAAGTTGTTGTTTCCTCAGAATCTGAAGAGAAAATCCCCCATTCCCAAGAAAATCTATATCTGCGATATTTGTGCGGATTCATGTATATAGCCCATTTCATATTAAAATGTCAATTATCATCTTCTTTTCTAGTTTTGTATTTTGCTCAATAAAATTTAAAAATTAGGTATTATCAATTTTTGTAAAATAGAATATTTGAAAAATATTTTTTAAAATAATCTTTTATTCCTTGTTTTTGTTTAATAATTATAATAAATTTAAGTCCTTTGACATCAAAGCCTTGTTTCGCCAGTCTCCACCCTACTGAGTGGCATCTTTTTCCATTATCATCACAATAATACTTGAACAGATACTTTTACAGGGGTGTAATTATTATTTTGTATCATATGCTAATATTAAAAGTAATAATTCACTCTGCTTTTGTATCACATCATATATGTAGTTTTGTTATACATATTATATGGTTAAATAATAAATAGAATACAATAATAAGGGTTGCTATTAGACGCACCTATTTTAATGGATTGAAGTTTTATTGTTGTACATATATTGGCCTATTTGTAATAAAGATAAAGGGCATTTTATTCATTATATTTATTTATATAGTGTTTGGCAAAATGTTAAACAAGAAACAAATATATGTAAAAACCTTCCTATAAAATAATGTACGTGAATAAGATTAATCCAAGAATTACCCATTAAAAGAATTAATTAGATTAGACTTCAACATAAATATTTATTAATTTTTAAACTAACATTTGTCACCTGATTCCTCAATTGGTTTCAGCCAATCAGAAGTCCTTTTATTTAACGTTATACGGTATTTATCACGCTATTTGCAATACCGTTACGGTAATTTCTGCCCATGCGGCCTAGATAGCAATCCGAAACTTCACGTCCCGCTATTTCAACTTGAGCTGTACAAAAAATATTTATTCACATTATCGTAATATAGATTTTTTCGCTCAACATTCTTTTATTGATTGATTGACAAAAATTGGCTTACTTAATTCCTCCAAGGTCTCTTGACCCTGTTCTAAAAACTTTCATTTTCATAACTAATATTTCTGGCTCTCTCAAAGTTCTGTAGATTTCATCTCAAGTTTTATTGGAGGTATCAACAGAAAGTTTTCTTATTTAATATTTATTACACTTCTGTACCACCTTATTTGAGGAGTAAGCTTGTGTTTCGTCAGACGATCCACACTCTCAATCGGAAATCAGACTGCGAAACGTTGCAGCATCAATAGATAACTGCTATGTATACTTTTTTTAATCTTAGTTGATCTCACTGGATGAGCATACCTGCATATTTGTAAAACACCGACAGACGAAAGATGGATGAAAGAGAATATGAAAAATTCATCCAGTCAGATATATAGGTGATCACGTAGTTGCTTAATCACAAAGAGTATTTTAAACTTGCCACAATATGCACTCTCGGCCTATTACCATTTTTATTATCCCGGCTTAATATTTTATTATTATTATGTCTTGGATTGAGGTAGTTGCCGAGAGATATATTAAAAGTTCTATACTATGTATCCATATCTATATCCCTCACTGTATGTTGTGCATATATAGGAGAAAAAGAAACACCATTATGGCTATAATGTATTTTGTAATAATAAGTGTATTATATTGACCATGCATGGCTTATTATTCCTTTATTATCCTAATATAATACAGGATTTGCATAATTCTATATTGATATTTATACTGTATAACTAGTTATGTATCTATTTGATTTGAAAGGGTGGAAATATGGGTCATCCTACAACTCGTATGTTATTGTATAAAAATTACATAAAATATAAATTCATGACCATAAATCTGGAATAATCTTATAGGCACCATGATTGCTGATTAATGCTGGCAGTAGATTTCATTATAATCAAGGTTTCGATGACTACTGTTGGTCCTAACTGGTCCCACCACACATGTAGCAGAGCAACCGTCAACATGGGGTTATAATAGGCCCAATAGAATCATCGACTGCGCCTTTTTAAAGTCTGTTGTGAAGATCATCGACTTGATGTAGGCAATCACTTGAAGATATTGAAATGATACTGTCTAAAAAATGGTAAATTCACAAAATGTTTCTTTAAGATTTTATAGGCTTTGGAAAAGTCTATGAACTGTCATATTGAATAATCCAGACTCTAATGTACGTAGCTTGTCTTCCAGAGAGCCAGGGAGTTGTTGGGTATAAGTAGTACCAATAAGGTTATTGATATGACATTTTGATCTCCAATCAAAGTTTATCTGTTTTTCGTTGTTCACATTCACGATTAGACCCTGCCGTGCCACGTTATTTATCTTCCAGTGTGTGGTAGGCTTTAATCCATTACAGATTTCTGTGTGAAGTACGCCATTTATTATTATTCTCATTATAATGATTATAACTATGATTATTATTCTCTGTAGCTGGTTATCCATTAATATGTGCGGTAAATACATACCAGATACACACTTACTTGTGATCCACTTGTGTCTCTTATGTCTGTCACTACACAGGCAAAGTAAATAAAATGCAAATAGTCTGCAAAGTAGAGAGGAGAACTGCGTGAAGTACACCACAATATAGGTATACATACAATAATAATGATATACATTTGTGCATGTGACATTTTTGCTTAGTTTGCGAAAACTTTGGCGTAGAATTAGAATTTTTATTGGGGGTGTGAATTTAGTAATTAGTTTTCTTGTCATACATGAACAGATATACTGTATACTGTGGTAGAACAATGCTGTTAAGGCCAGTTTACATTTTTATTCGTAGCAAGTTTTTCTTACTTATCTATCGGACTTATTGAATGTTATTACATAATAATTCAATTTTCATATCACAAAGAGTGATGATTATTAATTTACGCGAGTATTCTCCAATAAATAAAAAATTTAACCCTCTGCGACTATGTCATGAGTGTATTTATATGGGCCTCCTCCTGCTCTCACACGCTCATACCTAGTCATTAGCAGTGGACACCCTGCAGAGATGTTACCGCGTTGCATTGACACATTTCCATTGATAGAGTGTATGACGTGTAGTTATTTGTCGACTTTGCAAATATGTAAAGTATGCTGTTCGTTATTTTCGGCATGGCGGATTTTTTTAGTGAGACTTTACATAACTTTTACAGAAACAACTGACATTTCGTTTATATAACAATTATGAACATGTAAAGCAGTAGGGAAAATCAGCGTTGATGATTTTTAATTTGTAAAACATAAAAAATAAATAAAGGTCATAATGCAAAGTCTATCATTGATCATTGCTCAAGATCTAACCTATTAAAGCTAAACTGGATTGTGAAAATCAAGTATACGGCGATGGGGATGTTGAAGAAGATATCATGAATCCCGCATAGAAGTTATAGATCCTTCTAGAAGTGTAGCTGCCCAGGAACAACAGTGTGAAGACCATTTGCCCGATATGTTATTCCATAAATAACTTTATGAATCAATAAAAAACTTACAATCCAAAGACTAAAATCTGTGTTTTCTATTTAATTCAAATCTTGCCTTAATTTCGGACATCCTTTATGAGCCGACGAAAGTTAATATTCTTTTATTGTGATACATTTTAGCACAAATTTTTAGCCCTGAATGTTTGGGATGCAATCATCGGACCATTTGTGTACTGCCTGAAAAAGTTGAGAAA
This sequence comes from Apoderus coryli, assembly GCA_911728435.2. Taxonomy (NCBI): domain Eukaryota; kingdom Metazoa; phylum Arthropoda; class Insecta; order Coleoptera; family Attelabidae; genus Apoderus; species Apoderus coryli. The sequence goes on from OU452212.1 coordinate 7,532,266, forward strand.
GTGTACCTTTGGACATATAGCATGCACATCAAGAAAACTTTAAGAGGAAGCTTGAAAATCGTTGTATATGCAGAGAAGGACCACAAGCTTAGCCTCCTATAGATCACCCTATTGGAACCCCTTGGATTAGTTCAATAGACACTAGAAAAAACTTATGTTGTTGTTGCCTGCGGCCTTGGGCTATTATCCTTGAGCAACTCGCTTGAAGGATTCTCTATGACAAAATGTTGAGTATTTATCAAGGCCCGAGGAGTATTCGATAAGATAATTTTTTACTTTGTAGATATCAAAAATTTGATTGTCAATCTGACGTTTAATAATGTTCAATATAAAATGTATTAGTTTTAATCAAACAAATATTATTCATTTTTATTTCAAACTACAGTTGTGAAAAGTACAACTGGTAAATGTTAAATTGGAAGAAGAGTTTGCTGAAGTTGACGGATTGTTAATTTCCACTGTTGAAGAAATTCCTCGCATGGTGTTGATTATTTCACCATGGCGTTCTTGGTTAATATTCAAGTACGGTTTAATTGAATTAGAGCTGCTATGTCCTGTTATTTTTATTAATTGCTGTTCAGGAATTCCTTTATTTGCCAAATGGCTAACTGCAGTTGATCTGTTCGAATGATTGGATATCTTTTTACACTTAGTATCCAAACCAATAGCTTGCGCAGATGATTTGGTCCACATATTAATTGTGTTCTTGCCTACCGATATATTGTCAAACCATGTGTCACTTTCGGATTTCCAGAAACGATTTGGTCTCAAGAATAGGCGACTGGAAGTAATATTTATCCCCCTTTTGAACAATAATTTATGGAATATCCGAACAGGGCATGCACTTTCGTTTGCAATATTTGGAACAACCCACTTACTATTTGTACAATTTTTCGATCCTCCTTGGCATGTTTTACTGAATATTGGATTGTATTCAATTCTGTTGGCATTATTTTTCTCAATCGTGAAATAATCTATAAGGCAATCAGCTGGTTCACCACCTCGCCAAGCTAACACAACAGCTACAATATGTTAAAATTTTTTTGTAAACCTTCTGGTGTACATTCATCCCATAATCCAATGATTCTAGCCAAATCACATGAACTCAAATTTGATGAACTGCATTTTCGTTTGTTTGGATCCTGCTCTATTCTTTTACGTTTTGCATTTCTTGCATCTCGCGCATTTTTGAATATCACACTGGCAAACGGGTCGAATACAATTTTGAAGTCATTGAAGTATTTTTCCTGGAGTAGCCTACTCGTAGTATTCGAAATTATTTTTACAGTTGCTTCTTTAGGTTCAGTTCCGTCAGCTTTTCTCATATTTACCGCATAATCTTTCAATGTATTAGCCAAATTATGCAAACTCGTTTCAGTATTCAGTTCGTATTCTGTGGTCACAGAAAACTTGAGAAATATTTTCCATACATATTTTTTTGATTTGATTGTTGTTGAGATAAAGGCCAATATTGGAGCATTTTCGACCACAGAACATATAACGGAATAGAAGGATCACATTGGTGCGGCCCTTTGATTTTGTTCGATCAAAGCCTTGCCGACTGCAGCTGCAAACAGTAAACGAATTTGAAACTACGAGGGCTATACTGAAACGTTAATATTTTGTATACAAGACGAAATTTAAAAGTAATAGAACTAAAACGGTGTTTTCGCGCTTTTCGCCGACTGACTGACATTCTATATGTCATATATTATGTTCACTGTTTTGCACAGTCCAATAATCTACAATTCGTATTGATAAATAAAAAGCTTTTTCTCGACCACTTTTACTGTACACTGTACAGGGTGTAGGTAAATCCATAAAAATGTTGTGCGAAAGTTCTTCCTCCATTTGAATAACATCGTCTGTTAGTCAAATGCTTCATAACACCCTCACCCTATATGAGTACTATTTCTATATCATTATTTAATCTATCTAAACACTGACACGACACATCATCAACAAGCCATGTTTTCAATAGAGACACCATACGGTCTATTGTATACACACAAATACTTAGAATAATCAAAGACAAACAAAAACGGAAAACGCCCCATATACTCGGATTTGAAACTAAATCCTCTTAGAACATACGACAATTAAAAGCATCCATACACGCAAGACACAACAACTGTTAAGCCGGGTCCAGACGACTCGTGTACTTGACAAGTATACCAGCCATGGCAAGCAGGACGCTCACACACGGACCTCAGTGGCGTAGATATGGCCAATTTAGCAAGACAAAAATATACGGGAAAGACGAAATAGGTTCAAACGGTATCTGGCTTTATCGTAAGTGTAATTATTACCCATTTCTAACAAATTTACAAAAGCGCGCTAAATTAGGCAAATACCCCACTGTGCGGCGTGTAGAAATAGCAAGTACGCCAGCCCAAACATTTGGTTAGAACTTTGACAAATAATAGAATAGAATAGTGCGCAGCCCTTTTAGACAGCCGTAGCGTCGTCCTGAAAATATCAGTGCTGCCTTTGTAGGACCTAATGATGCTGCTTATTTAATTCAATTGAGAAAAAGAAGAGCAGAAGATGGTGGATGAGAGCTTCTTTAAATAAAAGGCGACACAGTTAAGTAGCTAGATTAATACTAAAATATAGAAACGCAATTCCCGTTCCCGTTGCTCTGAGATTTTTTTCCTACTGGTGATAGTTTTAAAAGAAGATCTGTAGTTGTCCAATAATATATCTTTGTTATAACTAGTTATTAGACAGTTGTCCAATAACTAAATTTCATTTTATGCCCTATAGTTTTGAAAGGACCTTTTCAGTAAAATCATGCCTAAAAGAAGCGTAAGTGACAGGGGTCCTATAGACGATGCAGTCAATGATATTAGGAGCAATAATCTTTATTTGCGCCAGCGGCAAAAACATGGCGTTCCAAAATCAACGCTGGAGTTCAAATTAAAATATCCTGGACATAAGGATACTTGCCGAAACAACTCTACGCATTTGCCGCCCCTTCACGGGTGCCGTCAGCCTACGCTACACGCCCGATTAGGGGGGCCCTCAATTAAAAGGCAGTATAAATTGGAGGAAGCAAATTTGTACAATTCAACCAGATATGTTGAAGAATGATGTCCGCCATTGGGATTTACATAAACCACACTATTATTAATAATTACTTTTAATTTACCTATTTTATTAAAAATAAATAACCCATAAAACATAATTTAATCATTTATATATGTATAGGTATTTTTTCATAACTGACTTTCACTAAAACAAATCCCGCCCTGTCATTTATACCTATTTCAAACCCTATTTTTCAACCTCTTACCTATCCTGATACAACAAAACTACACTATATAAAAAAACAATACCAGAAATTACAATTAAATTAAAAACCAGTTTGATATTAATAAAAATACAAAATAACAAAACTCCCATATGTAACGACAATAACCTTGTTTAGACTACAATAAGAATACAAAGTGCAGCTTAAAAGTAATATATAATAAAAATTAAAAAAAAAACACAGAGAAAAACAGCAATAAAAATAGTTTACACAAGGACTGAAAAAATCTAAACCCTAAAATTTATTATTATTATTTCAGAAGAGGGGCCAAGCCGTCTGGTCTTTTCTCACATAAAAATCATCCACGGCGGCTGTGACTAACAAACGAATATCACCTCTAATGTCTAGGGTAGCTTTGATGCGATTTTCGTTTGCATCCAGTTGGCGATCAATCATGGCTAATGCGACGTGACGGTGAGTCTTTATATTATAGTAGTATTTATACCTCTATTGTTACTATTTTGTTCTATTGCATCCTGGTACTTCTATAAACGTTTATACTGGTATTGTTTCGTGTTACAAGAAATGTGTTAGAGATATGATAGATCATTACTGGGTGTTTGTTCGTACTACAATATTTTGTACGCTATTTGATTATTATTACCTACCGCATGCTTAATCTTTTAGGGTTGGTATTGATTTGACATATTCAGTGTTTGTACTAGGGAGTTTTTTGATTATTTTTATTAATATTGTATCAGAAGTAATGGTTATATTTTGGTAATGATTGATCTGATTAAGGTGGACAAAGTAACTTTATAAGCGTAATTTTTGATTAAATTAGCTATAGCCCTTCAATTTTTTCGCTCAGCTGCAGAGGATAGTAAAAAACGGGTTGGTGAGGTAAACAACTAGCTAATACCAGAAGTACAATTTAATCAATATTGAGGAATCTTACAAGCAATGTTTCTGAAATAAATCTAAACTAAACTAGATCATCTTCGAATGTAAAACTTATAAAGGTTGTAACCAAATACTTAGTCGTACGTAAAATCCCAAATGCAAACAATGTTTTGTTACAAACGATTACAATGCGTATACAAAAAATAAATCTCATGATCTGGTATCGTTATCAATATTCGCAATCTAGATCGCTTATTATTCTATAAGGGTCACATAAGGTATCCATATAGTGTTTAGACTATGCGAAGAAAGCTGCTGTCCTTACTATAAAAGATAATCCCTTATTTTTCAATCAGGAAATACTATACAGGAACCGAAATCAACAATGTGGCATTTTTTTTTGGCATCAATTCCTTGCCACAAACATTTCAATACAGGGTGAAAACGTGTTTATGATCATATTCATGAGAAAACATAACTATTTATTATATAACATGTTTCTTCAAGGAAACACGATTTTTGAAGATTTATAGACTCATGTATCAGGACTATTGTTCTTCCTGACTTCATCAGAGTCATGGTTGAAGTTTTCCAAATCCTTTAACAGATTTGATTACATTTTTCTCTTCTTTTTAGACTGTCCAGCACCCTGGTTTTAATTTTATAATCATAAGCCTTTTCAATAAGCATTATAATTTTACGTATACCTACATGAATTAGATTTTTTCATTCTCAATAAGACAAAATCATAGAGGAGCATTAGTGAAAAAGATTTTTTAATTTTTTCAAAAGCAAATTCAGAAATATTAGTCAATTCAAACTTACCATACAGGATGACACATAGATGGCGGTACTAGAACTTCTTCCATATGATTTTTATTTAGTACTAACCTGCAAGCAATACGTGTGTAAATTTGACACCAATCTGGCTTTTGATTCGTGAGATATAGCAAGTTTTGTTATTCAAAAACAAAATGGAAAAAAGTGAATTTCGACTTCTGATGAAGCATTGCTTTTTGACGAAAAAAAATTCAGTGGAAACACATTATATCAGATTCACTCTGTAAACCAAAGAGACGAACGCCAAGGACCCTTGATCTTTGAAATTACACTTATCAGATTCAATAGCAAAAAAAAAAATAAGCAAAAGAAAATAAAACTGAATAATAGGGAACTTAAATCCTAAAGAATCGATGCACACAGAGAGAGGATATTTCTTTTGATCTCGATAATCTAATCTAAACTAAATATCTATGTGGCCGATCAATTATTATTATATTATTGATCTCTTTGTGGAGAGAAAAAATATTGCACGGTTTTATTTTTCTTTTCCATTATGACATTGTCAAATGCTCAGGAAAAGTAAAGCGAACACACAAAAAAAAAACGGTTAATAGGATTTTACAGCTATTTTGGCAATTCGGGATTTGTAAAATTGAAATAAGTTAACAGCCGATTTGATAAATATAAACATTTTGTTTGATGTTTTAGTAACTTAGGATTGTAAAAAAATATTTCCTAAATACGAGGGTTGAACAAACGAGGTATTATACATGCTGATTCATAATTTCTATGGAGCTTTATAGCATGATAAAATTAACTAACTGACAGTTTGATATCAAAAATACTGTTTTTTAGTACAGTTTTACCAAACTTTCTACAATTTGTTTGCAGCCTTTTCGGTTTTTGGTATTTAAAGAAAAAACAAGAATTTTCCAAATTTTTTGGCCTTAAAATTTTGATTATAGGTCAATTCGAATTTTTCTCGAGATTTCTTCGGCAGCAGATTTAAAATAACCATATTTAAAAATAGTACGAGGGGATTAGAGAACAAAAACAAATATTAATCATTGAAAATCACTTTATTGTTTTTCAAAATATTTCCCATGAAGATTTATACACTTTTGCATGCGTTTGAAACAATTGTCGAAGCACTTTTGCCACTCTGATTGAGGTATCTCCAAAACATGCATTCTGAAAGCAGCAACCGCTTCTTCAGGTGTCGAAAAACGTTGACGTCTCAGTTTGTTTTTTACGTACGGGAATAAAAAGAAGTCATTCGGTGCCAAGTCAGGACTATACGGCCGATGACTCATCAAATCCATGTTTTGGGTGCTCAAAAATGCAGTTGTTTGAGCCGATGTGTGAGGGCTCGCAATGTCGTGGTGAAGAGTGATCCGTCTTCGGCGGTTGGTTTTCCTGATTTCTTGGAAGACAACTGGCAAACAAATGGTCGTGTACCACTCAGAATTAACTGTTCTGCGTTGTTCTAGTGGTACGGTTGCGACATGTCCAGTTTATCCGAAAAAACAGGCGACCATTTCCTTGGAAGTCTTCGTGCGCGAACAACTTTTGTTGGATTTGGCTCATCTTGAAACACCCATACAGTCGACTGCTGTTTACTTTCGGGCTCATACGCGTAAATTCACGATTCATCACCTGTCACGATGTCATAGACGTGTTTCGAAGCACCGGGATCGTATTTTTTGAGCATTTCTTTCGAGCAATCGACACGAGCCTTTTTTTGAGCGATTGACAAATTGTGTGGGATCCAACGCAAACAAATTTTTTTGACAGTCAAATGTTTATGCAATATTGAATGTATGCTGGTCCCACTAATGCCTAAGGTTGTCTCAATCTCTTGATCGGTCACATGACGATCTTGCAATATCAGTTCGCGCACAGCATCAATGGTTTTTGGAACAACACTTGATTTTGAACGACCTTCACGAAATTCGTCTTGCAAATAATCGCACGAAAATGTTCACGATTCAATTCCATTTTTGGGCCGAGATGAATCTTTTAAGTTACTGTAAACAACATAAATAGCGCTTGTATGTCAAAACGTTCTGAGTTCGTATAACCTTAAAAATGTCCAAACATCAAGTTTTACTTATTCCATTACAAATTTATTTATGATTGACAACGTTTCGATTGTTGAAGTTCAAATCTTTTTCAAGTCTACAAAAGATATTGAAGATCGTCGTACAGATATCAGTCAGAAAAACAATAACAAAAACTTAATAGCTTATTACATGTAGATTTTAAATCCTTTTTATCCAGGTCTTATTGTTAAAACTTAAACTAAAACATTCTCTTTTTTGTTTCCAATTATTATAAGCAGAGATGCTGTATTTTATTTTTATTTTTTGCTTTTTAAACTTATATAATTGCATATAAACAACGCTCAAAGACATTACACATCCAGATTAAAAATTAAGTTAAAATCAGAGAACAATAGTTTAGCAATGCATAGTAGAATTTGCTTAGAGACATTGTGTCAGTTTTTGAATTTATGTTGTTTTTATTTTGTTGTATATGAATAGTTTCATGTATTTCGCGTTTTGTTGTATTATTTTCGGTTCTCAAAATGTTTTTTTTTTGTGGAAATCAAATTTATGGTTTTCTTTTTTTTTATGGTTTGATAGGGCTGTCGCATTTCTTTTATCGTACTTATGGTCGTTAAGTTTGTTTTTTAATAGTTGAAAGGTTTAACTAATGTAGACCCCATCGCAATCCTGACAAGGTATATATATATACAGAGGATTCCATTTAACAAAACACACCTTTGATACTTTTACGTTATTTGGGACACTCTGTATAATATGAAACCAATTTTAAAAAGTAGCCATAGTAGATGCCCACACGTCCAACAAATGAAATCACGGTGTTTGGCCACAATATTCCGCGTCATAAATCGTGATCACCCTGTATATTCTCTAAGATTAGTACACGAGCTTTTGTTTTGTTGTCCCATGCAGAATTAAGTGAAAATTCAGATGCAACTTTGACAAAGCGATGCTTTTTCTGGATTAATGACCAATGAAGTGAAGAAAATCCCTACAAATAATTTGAATGCTCTATCAAACTTTGGAAAACACTTTACCTTTGCCATGTCCCGATTGTATTAGTCACTTATGTATTGAACACAGATCCCAGTAACCCAGCAACGACTTGTCAATGTAATTGTTCACTCTATGTTGTACCTATTGGGCATAATCAATAGCACCTGGAAAATGTGGGAGTGGTTTGAGAGTGGATAGAGTAAAGAGTTTAGTGAAGTGTGACGGATTTACATGGAAATCGTTCTGTAATACTAATTAAATGATATTATAGTGGTTGGTGAATGAAACTTATCAGATTTTTCTGACCGCTTCTAATGTAGTATCGCTATTGCGCCAGAAATTGTTGCGAATTAATTTTGACGCACATTTGCAGTATTTTAAAAATTTTCGAGGATTTGTGTGGCTCTGATAATTTTAATAAAAACACTTTTCACCTCCTTCATTTAAATCAGAGGTTCTCAAACTTTCATTTCCCGTGGACCATTTTCAAAAGCTTCCTGGTTTCTCGTTAAAAAATGTGAGGATTAGATATAACGATGCGAATTTGTGCCGCGACTGTGTTCGTACCTTAGATTTGGAGTACTTAGTGGTTAAAAGAAAAAGAAAAATAGTTTATTTTCTTGTGTATTATTTATTAAAACAATTTAAGAAAAACTGGTCATAATTTTAATTTAAATTTCGACAAGGTATGACGAGGGAAACGCTATCAAAAGTTTTCTCGCAATTTCCCACAGCCCAGGATCTCTTTCGGGTATTTCCTATCAAAATCAGATAAATGTTCGTGAATCTCCACTTGAACCGCCATTTTCTTGTCACGCCAACATAGACCTCCATCGAGTCTCCTGTGGACCCCTGGGAATCATTGATTTACACCCTAAAAAGGAACCACCATCAACAGCGACTATTACTGTGCACTTTTGGATCGATTGAAGGCTGAAATCGCAAAGAAACGGCCACATTGCAAAAGAAGAAAAATGGTTTTTCACAAAGACAATGCACCGTGTCATAATTCCATGAAAACTATGCCAAATTGAATGAATTGGGCTTACCCACCCACCGTATTCTCCAGATTTAAACCCCAGCGAATTTAAGTGCAATGATGAAGTAATCGCTGAAACTGAGGCCTATTGTGACGAGAAAGAGAACCCGTTTTATCAAATGAAGAGAGAATGAACAATATTTTCAAATCTATTTTTGAAGTCATCATGCAGACCTCATCAAGACATTCTGCCTGTGACAAGTTTGGATACTGGCAAAAATTCGCGCCGACTAATATTTTGTTTCATAAATTTCAATGTTGCAAGAAAAACCGAAATCACAACCTTCGTTTTTTTGCTTTTATTCAATTTAGCTTTCGATTTGATCATGCTTTCTTTTAGATCTGGATCCTTACTTTTCAGAAACTCTAATACTAATTCAAAAAGTGAGTACAATCTTATTAAATATGCACCAAATTAAGAGAGGCTTCATAAAAGGGAAATTAATGCTAATCCTAACCGTAGCTTCTAAAAAATTTTAGGCAAAAAATCTGAAAAGCAGCAGCTTAAGGCTTCAAAATGCTTTTCTTAAAGTCCTAATACGCTTATTTTTCACCGAAATACAGTCTGTCAAATATCACCGAAAACCAGGAATTTTTTTGAGTAGTTTATTATCAGCCTCAATTGATAGGTAAAGCCAGATCAACATTTTTGGTATTTCTTATCAAAACCAGATAAATTTTCGTGAATCTCCACTTGAACCGCCATTTTTTTTTGTCACGACAACGTAGATCTCCATCGAGAGGGAATCACTGATTTACACCCTATAATGTGAGTCCAAAATCTAATCACCATGTTTAATAGTCTGTTTCTGTCAAATATGGTGACAGACTGCATTTGGGATGTCTCAGTCTCTGTTTATGCCCGATTCGTTGACTACGAAAAGGCTTTTGCTAGGGTGCAACATGAAAAGCTTGTAAAAATCCTTAAAGACGTAGACCTAGACGATAGAGACCTCAAAATAATCTTTACTTGAACCAAACTGCACAAACTAGGCGAAGCTCGAATTAAAAGAGATGTTCGACAGGGTTGCATCATTTCGCCATTGCTATTTAACATTCACTCAAACAAAATATTCAGAGGTGCCCTGGAAAACTGCCCTGAGGGAATTTCCAACAATAAATAACCTTAGGTACGCTGACGACACCGTTATAATCGCAGACTCATGGGGCGTCTTCAGATCTTGCTTGACCGTGTCGCAAGTAGTAGTGCAGAGTTTGGATGAGATTTAGAAACAAAAAAAAAGACCAACTGGATGATCATTAGCAAGAATCAGGTTGGAGGAGGTGTTCTGCACACAGTCATATAAATATCTTGCATGCCAGGTCAACAGCTTTCGTTCATGCTATGCAGGAGGTCCGTGTCCGAATTGAACAAGCCAGAGCATCATTTGTTAAAATGAGGTCCGTGTTGTGTGGCCGAGGTCTGTCGCTCTCCGGTTGTGTAAAAAGCTAGAAGCTTTCGAAATTTGGACGTATCTTGGATGGACAGAGTGCGCAATGTGGATGTGCTTGCGAGAATGTCAAAGGATCTCGAAGTCATGCTCACACTTAAAGGACGAAAGTTGGAATACTTTGGATCCGGGTGTCGAAGAGTATCGTGGTACAATGGTATGGTGAGACTACTTTAGAAAAGCGGTCGACAAAGTACAGATAGCGCACATGAAGAAATAGAAGTAGTTTAGGGATAATATGGGGAAAAGCCTTCGCAAAATCCATAGACACTTGAAATAATTGCATTAAATTATATTCAATTCAAAGATCTATTAATTATTTCAGAATATTTCTATTAAATTATCATCCATGGGATGAAAAATCAAATGTTCATTGACAAACGTGTGAAACGGAAACTATTAGACAGGTGTACCCGTCTGTCTACCAAAACACATTCCACATTATTATATATGTAGATACCTACATGTATGAATAGATTTGATGCATTAGCACCCTTTGCCTTGACCAGTCACGTGAACATTTGAATAGATCTATAAAGTCATTAATGACCACTGAAATGATGAGAGAGAGTGGTTTTTTCTTGCTAATCATTGTTGTTTGGCTCTCTACATATATAGTATGTATGCGATTGAATGTGGATATAGCTGGCTCTCGTTCTCAAAAGACTTTGATTGAAATATATTAGACTTCACATATCGATAATGCATTACCTGAAAGAATAATAAATTATTATTGTGAGGCTTCCGGAAGAGGGGTTTTGTGTTTGCCCTATGAAAAAATTTAAGGAGTCTGGCTTTGTACATTTCTGCTTGCTCTCTAGCTGCAAATTTTGAACCGAGTGTTGTTTCAAAGACTCTGTATACGTATCACTTGACCCTTTTCCTGGGTGATGGATTGGGAGATGGCAAAATGACTGGCGATCACGTTCACCAGATTTATCACCATTATGGGAACATTTTTATAAACAAAAAATCTATCCAGCTGTGCCTGAATCTTTAGCAGATTTGAGACAACGTATCTTATGAGTACAAACCTCACGTGAAGAAAATTCCACCTCTTCAACAATGTACTACTTCTTCCGATCTAAATAAAACATTTTTATAACAAAAGTCCTAATAGAATTTACGCAAAGTTAAAAATTACAATCTGCCACAAAGGGCTACATCTAACTCACAGAAGATTCAGTTACTACGATCGTTTTCAAGTTCGTATCACCCTGTACATCATTTCCAGTACCCACTAGACATCGTGGCACCAAAAAATACACCCGCACGACCAAATTATAATAAGCCGTCATAACACGAACGTGGTTAAAAAGAAGAAGACTAATAAAAAAAAAAACAGACGAAGAATGCATCTATAGAAACACCTGAGAATGTCCTGGAACGTCATGCTGCGTTCATCTTAAATACCATTCAAGGAACCGGCTTCTAAAACATTTTTAAAAGCATACTAGCCATAAAAACTTAAAGAAACAAATATATTACAATGTACATAAAACCAAATTGCAAATAAAACAATGAAGCAGATTTACGAAATAGAAAGTCTATTTAGTTAAATTGAGGTTGATTGTTTTGGATCAGAAACGCAAGGTTTTATCAAAAAGATGACTTTATTTTACTTTTCCGACCCATAGGGAAAGTATTCTGAACGCGCTAAAAGTTAAAGACGGATCCTAACCATTTTGAAGTCCCCTGAGTCGATTAAGACCAGTAAGTGTCGAGTGATGCATCATTTGAAAGCCCTTTTTTTACGTTAAAACGTCGGAGTCGTTCTGGATCATTGGGATGTAGGTGTTGGACTATGTAGACCTTATAGGGCTTAAATTTGTGCTTACGTAATACTTTCTGTACCCGTTTTTTGGATACTTCTACGTCATGCTCGATTTTTCTCCATGAAATTTGAGGACTTGTTTCTATACTTGCTCGAACGTTTATTTTTGGTAGGTAGTTTATCATTTTTTTAGAAAAGGAACCAAAATTGTGTGTCTAATTATGCCTCCAGCTCAAAATCCACATCAAACAGTGACACGTTGTGGATGCATTCTCAACAACAGCATCATAAATAAGTAGTTTTAAAAAAATGTCTGTCTGTCTGTCTGTATCCACGAAAACGCAAAAACCGCTTAACAGATTTTAACCAAATTTGGTACAAAAATAAATATTGGACATGGCAAGGAGCTTATTCGATTTTGGGAGGCATTGAGCGTAAGCAAAGGGTTTAAAAGAGGGTTCAAAAATTTAAAAAATTCATAGTTCTTAAACTTATCTGAAATACTGCATAATTTTTTACGCATTTAATTGAATATAACCTAAAATATTGAACTTAAAATATTAGACCACATTGGCGTTCGAAAATAGTGTAAAATGGAGTAAAAGAGTTTTAAAAAAAACGTATTTCTTAAACATAGCAGAAATATTAACTAGTTATTTATGGTTTTGATAGAATATAACCTATAAAATGTGTCATAAATAATTTACTTTCATAGGCGTTCGTAAATCGTAGAAAAAGGGGTCAAAACATAAAAAATACATATTTCCTAAACTTATTCGAAATATGGAATAATTTTTCATAGTTGTGATACAATATATGCTAAAAAATCTGCCATAAAAGAATTGGTTCACACAAGCGTTCGAAAATAGTCTAAAAAAAGAGTCAAAAACGAAAACAAAAACGTTTCCCAAATATACCAGAAAAATTGGCTAATTATATATAGCTTTGATATAAGATAACCTACAAAATGCAGCATAAAATTTTTATTTACATAGGCATTCGTAAATAGTAGAAAAGGATGCAAAATAAATTTTATATTAAAAAAAATCAACTATTGTGCGTAGAAGATCTGATATATAAAATATGTACGTATAAATAGTGCTTCCAAAGAGAAGAAAAAGGAACAAAACCCGATACTTATTCGATTATTTTTATTATAATTCCGTAGTTTTGAAATCAAAATGCCAATTTTACTCTAAGGCAGCTCAACAGATATTGTGTTATAAATGATTGTGTTAATATAATGGGTACTCTGCTGGCTAGTTCCTTTACAATCCAAATTTCATTGAAACCAAAGTTCAAATAAATCAATTTTTGTCCGAAAACTTTCGTCGGTCCAACCAAAATAGACACATAAGAAGAAAAACGTGATTACAACAATGGTAATAGTGTACACACTACGTTCTATTCACACGAAAAAAGATGCAATTGTTCGCATTGTTGTTCCAATTGTCAGCTGCATAAAGCTGCACGTTTTTGTCCACATAGTTGCCCATATAATTACCAAAATAATACAGATAACAATGCATTATGAATGAATACCAATGTTTACCTGGAAATATGTGCTCTGCTTAAATCAACTAGAACTAAGTTCTTTGGCAGTTAGTAAGTGAATGGAGAGTTTTGAGAATCAGTTTATTTATCCCTTTACGGAAATACAGTTTTTATTGTTTTTACTAATCTTACAGGGTGTCGCATTCAAAACAACTTGGATATTACACATCTAAATTTGCACAAAAGTTTTTATTGTCCTGTACGCAAATGTATCATGTCATAATATTCATTTGTCTATACCTGAGGGTAGGATAGAGACATCGACATAAACGTTCACTGTCTTCTTAATTTTGTCTCAGTATTTCACTCGAATAAAGAAAAATGCTCTTTTACATTTGAAATTTAAAAAAAAAATGGAGCATTTCCTAGTTTTAATATGGCGCCCTCTATCGACAATGAAGTTTTTTTATTTCCAAAATTTTTACAATGGGTTTTGTTAAGCATTAAAGACTCTTTAAAATGACATCAAGTTTGTTGAATTCGAACTAAGAATTTTCTTCTACAATGCGTGGTTCGTGAGATACAGCCCCTTACCTCTCTTAACTGGCCACCCTGTACATTGTACCAGCATGATTGAAGCTCGTGACCTGGAACTTTAGTTGCCGTTGCAATACGAGTTCAGAGTGAGCAACCAAAACTAGATCATCTCAGATTCCACTTCTAGACTAGCACAGTCCCGAATTTACGGAAGCAGAGGGCAGACTAACATTTCACAATGTCAGGGTTCTGTCGGATATACAGTAGCCTTGGAACCGTTCCGAGGCTACTGAATTTCAGAGAGAAGCTCTAGCCATTGATTAGGGTGCGAAGGTGTTTAACCACTGTGCGTGAAAAACTATTGATATCTTCTCTAGTAGCCAAGCGGCCCTAAAGGCCATAAGATCGTCAAGATCCACATAGAGAACCGGGTGGAATGATCAAAACCGACTCTCAAATATAGAAAAAAACAATAATCTTACTCTGGTCTGGTATCTTATAACCACTCTGGTTTAAAGATGAATGAAATGGTAGGCTCTATGGCAAGAGAGGAAGCTGAAGGAGAATTATATGGATTGAATTAGTACTAGTTTAGGTAAACTGGGGCCATAACCTCTATATGTTTACGCTTTAACAAATTGAGTTTGGGGGAGTCCTAAGATGAACCCATTAGTTTTTCGTTGAAATCGCGTTAGCATTTAGCCCTGTTAGAGAGGTGGACATTTTAAAGCATATTTTACCTGATTTACAGTGATGGGTCACTTTTGATATTTGTCCCCATAATTCTCGAGAAAATAGCGTTTAAAATCCCACCAGTTAGGTAGTTGGTACTGTCGCGTCATTGATAGAGCCTAATATGGGTTAAAATGGAGCTTACTTAATCCTATCTAAGAACCTCTTTTCGGAATTTTGCTATCGTTTTTCATTTTCTCATAACAGAGCTGGGACATCGAGTTTTGCTCACCCTGTACTTCTAGAAGTAGAAGAATTACAATAGTACCTAGATAATAAGAGTCAAAATACCTTTATAATAATAATAATAATAATAATAATAATAATAATAATAATAATAATATATATATAATATGTCTGGCCGGAAAAGGTACTGCAGCCAACAGTATACTTACCGCTACAGTAACGACGTAGACTGTACAGCCAGGGACGCAATGTCTGACCGGTTGGGGCATACCCACCGCTACCGTAATGCGTAAACGGTACAGTCAGTACGTCCAGCTGTCCAGCTGTCCCAATACCCACCTAGTATCCTACTCCTAGTGTCCTTTGCACTACCAAACACCTTTCCCTAACCCCAATTGGCTGGCGGTAGCCATAAAACGCACACCATTTTCTATGAAAGATGAGTCAAAGGAGAAATGAAAGAATGCGGCAGCCTGGAATGCCCCAGGGCACGTCTGGAGCCAACGCTGGACGTGGCAGTATGCGATCCGTTGGTGGTAGGTTGCTGAATAGGCGGGCACCTATCGCTCAAGAAACTACAGCCAACAGCAATAATGTGGAAATACCACCAGCTGACCCACAACCAGCAGCCAATGTTAGGGAGGATAATCCTCCCCCCATAGCTCCTGGACGCAGTAGACGCATGAGATGGAGTACTAACTTGAATAAGGATGTCATGCGCTACTACTTCATAGCCACAAGCCTCGAAACGGATTTTACTGATTATAGGGATAGACTAAAGAATATGTTTGCTGCTGAACATCCAGAACACAATGATATTACAGCACAACGCCTATCCGATCAGCGTAGAGCAATACAGAGAAACAATCTATTAACCCAAATTGAAATTCAGTATATTTTAGACAGAGTGAGGGAGGAACTAAATATACCTCATACGCCCAATCAGTCTTTTGAGGATGACAATGTTTATGGTACCCATACACCCTCAGATTCGCCACGTGGTTCACCATTCAATAACATAGATATAGAGATTCCTCAAGAGCCCCACCAAGAGGACGAAATACTTAATACTTACCATGCTAACTTACTGAAATACCTTGGAATGGACCCTAACGTTAGACCTCCCATACAAAAACTTAGATTTAACAAGAACACAGGAACACTTATAAATAGAGCCAATTCCATCCTAGAACAAACGCTAAACGATGGTATGAATCTTGAAGAGGTACATTCCACGATATATTGCGCGGCAATTACCGTAGTGAGCCTTAATCAAAAATATACATCACCTAACAAAAAAAATACAGATGGGTATTTACCATCATGGCAACGCCGCCTCACCAATAAAATTAATGGCCTACGAAGGAGTATCGGTAAAACTCAACAGTACCACGACGGAAATAGAAACAACAGATTGCTTAGAACACTGCCGACAGACTTAAAAGACATTATACAAACAATCAATGCCGAAACGGAAAATAAAGTGCGTACATACCTTGATACACTTAAACAAAAGTTAGCAGCATACTCAGCTCGATTAAAGAGATACAGAGAAAGTTACTCAAGACGCAGAGACAACAGCCTATTTTCGAACAATGAAAAGGCGTTTTACTCATCACTATCAAAAAAATATGATAACCTTAACCCCCCAGATCTTGAAAGTCAGACCAACTACTGGACGAGTATATGGTCACAGAGCAATAACCATACAAAAAATACTTGGATAAACCAAGAAATGAAAGCACAGAACTCTCTACAACCAATGAATGAAATTGTAATAACCCAAGCAGATCTAACAGCTGCTTTAAAGAAAATTGCAAATTGGAAAGCGCCCGGACGCGATGGCTTGCATAGCTTTTGGTATAAACGATTCACAGCTTGTCATGAACTCTTAGTTAACAATTTCAACGATGTCATTAGATTTCCTAACAACTTTCCAACATTTTTAACTGAAGGACTTACTTATTTAATTCCAAAGACTGATAACCCGGATCACCCTTCGTTGTTTCGTCCCATTACATGCTTGCCGACCCTTTATAAGATCCTTACGTCGATATTATGTGCTAAACTTGAAGACCACCTGGAACTGGCTCAAGTGATGACAGATGAGCAGAAAGGTGCTAGACGCAACGTTATGGGATGCAAGGAGCAGCTGGTTGTCGATTCCGTAGTTATGCAGCAGTTGAGGGTGGGGCAGAGAAATGCACACATTGCATACATCGACTATAAAAAAGCATTTGACTCTGTCCCTCACTCTTGGCTCAAATTTGTATTGACACTGTATAAAGTACATCCTACGCTTATACTTTTTCTTGAGACAACTATGAGGGCCTGGCGAACCACACTGTCTCAAAAAATAAATAACGAACTAGTATTTAGCGGGAGCATACCTCTGCGCAGAGGTATCTTTCAGGGGGATTCGCTCAGTGCCCTATGGTTTTGTCTGTCTCTAAACCCAATTTCAAACACTCTTAAGAAAACAGAGTATGGAGTAAAATTAAAAAATAATGTACAGGATCTCTTAGTAAGTCACCTTTTCTATGTTGATGACCTAAAAGTATATGCAGCAAATGACAGACAGCTGAGAGCCATGCTAAAGCTGGTGCATGATATGAGTTCGGACATAGGTATGGCTTTTGGACTGGAGAAGTGCCGCACGATCAAAATGGTCAAAGGGGTACTTAAAGAGTCACAACCTATAGAAATTAACAACGAGGTCGTCATACAAGGTATTGAAGAACCCTATAAATACCTGGGTATAGATCAGACCCATAAAATAGAACATACAACGATGAAATCGAAACTGTCTACTGAATTTGAAAAGCGAGTTAAGCTAATTATCAAAACAAAACTAAACTCAAAAAATATCGTTAAGGCTATAAACACATATGCAATATCTGCCTTAACCCATTCCTTTGGCATAATCAGATGGTCTGATACAGATCTTGATGCACTAAATAGACGAATCAGAACACTTCTAACGCACAAAAGAATGCATCACCCAAATGCATGCACTGAGAGAGTCACATTGCCTAGATGCCTGGGAGGTAGAGGTTTAAAAGATGTTAAAGCAATGTACTATGAACAGCTGGATAATATTAGAAAATATTTTTACAAAAACTCGGATAAACCGATGTACCGTGCAGTGATCGAGGCAGATAAAAATTTGACCACACTTAATTTAAAATCCCGAGAATATAACCCAAAAACACACATTACTACCAACGAGGATAAAATTAGGATGTGGTCAGGAAAGCAACTCCATGGAAGATTTTACAACTCCGTTCAAAACAATTACGTTGACAAATCCCTCTCTTTTATGTGGGCTACAAAAGGTTACCTCCATCCTGAAACTGAAGGATTCTTAATGGCCACGCAGGACCAAGTTATAAAAACACGAAATTACGCCAAATACATACTGGGAGAAGACCTGAGTTCTGATAAATGCCGCAAGTGCGGAGCTGTTTCCGAAACTATAGATCATATTTTGGGATCCTGTAACACACTAGCAAATACGAAGTACTTGACTCGACACAATCAAGTAGCACATATAATCCATCAGAAAATACTGATAGACAGAAAAATGAAAACCGAAATTGTCCCCTACTACAAATATGTGCCAAACGAAGTTGAGGAAAACGATCAATTTAAAATATATTGGGACAAAACAATTTACACCGATCATACAATAGAACACAACCGTCCTGATATTACATTAATAGACAAGAAAAAACACACAACATATCTAATTGATGTTTCTATACCAGGAACACACAATCTGCAACAAAAACATACGGAAAAATTAAACAAATATCAAGCGCTTCAACATGAAATAAAGCGCATCTGGAATATGAGGGAAGTGTACATAATACCTATAATACTATCGTCGATAGGAGTAATACCGAAAAATTTGGAAAAGAACCTAAAAATGATTCAAATCCCTATTACCGTAATTGAGGAGATGCAGAAAGCTGCGATACTGCAATCTCTCAACATTGTGAGATCTTTCTTGGCTGTTGGCAATGCTCATGAATCTTGAAACCTTGTTTTCCGATTCTAAAGCAAAATATACCCTTATGGTGAAAAAAAAAAAAAAAAAAAAAAAAAAAAAAAAAAAAAAAAAAAATAATAATAATAATAATAATAATAGCTTTATTACTCAACAGAACAAGTTCCATTTACAGAGCAATGCATACAAAAATCAACTATAACTAAAGCTTAACTATATTAAATAACAGTAGGTACATCAATAAACAACGAAAATCAACCAAAGTACACCAGTATTAATGAACATCAAGTTCCTTTAGTATTGATTCCGCGGAAGACAATATTTCATTCAGAGAATCAAAAAATATATCACACTGATCATTAACCAAATTAAATTGCCGGCACATAGTATAAATGGGAAATTTTAATATAACATTTGTTCTGGCTCGCTCATTATAAAATGCAATAGAACCTCTAGCATTGATACGCGGAACTAACAGAGATACCTTTTCCAGTAGCTCAGGGCACACTACATCACTATTGAATATCTTATATAGGAAGCTTATACTAAACAAATTTCTCCTTAAACTTAAACTTTGGAATTGAAATCGGTCAATAAGATATTTGTAAGATATTCCGCGATCCGGGTAAGTTCCATCAATCTTAAAGTACAAACATTTTAAAAATTTACGCTGAACTTTCTCAATCATTTGAATATCACAGTCATAGCAGGGGTACCAGACCAAAGAGCAATACTCAAGCTTGGATCTTACATATGCAAAATATAGAGAATATTCAAAGTAACGACACTCTCGAAATATTTGCTGTTTCTAACAATAAAGCCATAAGCTTTGGTCGCACCAGCCACCATATCTGTAATATGTTCCCTGAAAGTGAAATGCATGTCAAAAGTAACTCCAAGATCTTTAATAGACTCCTTTCGATTAAGAATTACTCCATTTACATTGTAATAAAAGATGGTCGGGGACGTTTTGCGGGTATAAGAAACAACATTACATTTCTTAGGATTGAGGGAAAGTCTGTTTTGTTCACACCAAGCATTCACCAATTGAAGACTGCCCTGTAGCGAAATACAATCCTGCGGCGTACTTATCGTTGTAAAAATCTTTAAGTCATCTGCATAAATTAGTTAATTCTCCCAAATCATTAATGAATAATAAAAATAATAGAGGTCCCAGATTTGAACCCTGAGATACTCCAGATAGAGCTGTATAATATGTCGATGTATATCCATTGTATGACACAAACTGAACTCTATCAGTAATATAAGATTGCAGAAGACAGACGGCATCAGCGCTAAAGCCAAAATGCGGAAGCTTTTGTATGAAGATTATATGATCCATTCTATCAAACGCCTTGCAAAAATCGGTGTATACAACGTCAACCTGACCGCGGTTATCCAACGTCCCAGACACGTATTGTGAAAAAATTGACAAATTTGTAAGTGTGGACTTGTGTGCAATGAAACCATGCTGATACTGGACCAGCCCATGTTGAACAATTGGATAAATACGATTGTAAAGGACTATTTCAAGTAATTTAGAAAAATTAGACAGAATTGATATAGGCCTATAATTGGTTATATCCGCACGATCTCCGCTCTTGAAAACAGGACACACCTTAGCATTCTTCCAGACCATAGGAAAAGTATTACGTCTTGAAATTAAGTTATAAATTATACACAGAGGAACGCACATTACTGAAATTATATCTTTGACCAAGAATGAGGGAATCCCGTCAGGTCCGGAAGTAAACCTGATCTTTAATTTGCGAGCAGCCATAACTATCTCTCCCTCAGTTATATTTCCAAATGTGATATGATTTCCACACAGGAGCGATAATGCATCATCATTACCACAACCCTCAGGTCCCACAAAGACACTTTCAAAGTATTTAGCAAACGTTTCAATAATACTTTGCGGATCCTCAATAACATTGTTGTTGTATTGCATAAAACCGGGAGTGCGTGACTGCTGGCGCGACCTGTTAACAAATGACCAGAAAGATCTGGGATCAGTGACAATATGACTCTCAGACTGAGTTTGTCATAGTAATAGCGAGATTTTGTATTCTTATATTTCTTATGTAAAACGGCTTTACACTTAATATTTCTGATAATCTTTGCCTTACCTTTGAAATAAATACATACTCAAAATTTGGTTTCATTTGGGCCACTTTGTATAGGTACATAAAAAATAAAATCTTTGACAAAATAATAATACGCGCCTACCCTTATTTAAAATTTATGATTTGAAAATTGTGTTTGTCTACCATTATCACTCAATATAAGCTCAAAAAAAGTCATTCACAATAGATGTAAATCATAAATTTAATAATGGCTACACGCCCAAATATGGTACAATTTTCCCAATGCATTTATTATTGGAATGAAATTTAGAAAAAAATAGATTTTAAATAAAATCTCATACAACCCATTTTGTTCTATTGTAAAAGTTGTATGCCGCCTATAGAGATGTTAACCCTTAATAATGTTTAAAGGGTAGAAAAGGGTAATTTCAAATACACTTTTGTATGTGTGCCCTATTTTTTTTTTCTTTACGCAAAACGGTTCCTGGTATTGCCAAATTGAAAATTACCATATTTATCCATTTGATTTATTTTTATTATCGATACGGTTCGTTCTTGGAGGCGTGTGCAATTGTACCTTCAAATTTGATACAGTTATCAATTTGATGGTTTGACTTTTTTTTTTCTCATTTTCATTGACATTTCTCTCTGATATGCATATTTTATTTTATTGTATTCTATTCATATTTGCAGCTGGAGATTTTACAAATAAAGTATCAATTGCATAATATGTTATACCCATAAATTGATTTTAAACGTTCTGCAAGCTTTTGCTAAAATTTGAATTACAAAAAAAAATCGAGACTAATATCATGTAGTTATGTATAATCGGGTTAGCGATATTATTTAGTTGAGGCGAGTACAATAAAAATTCGTTACAGTATTATATTACATTGTGTAAATTTGGTAAATAAATTTCATGCTATCTGAAAGTAGTTCAAATTTAAAAATATCTTCCATTCAAGTTTAATGAAAGAAAAAAAATACGTTAGGTCTCTATAATAACCTCAAGTTGGCGCGCGACAAAACTGAGTTCTATTAGACGCAAAATCCAAGGTACTGCTCACATTTGGCAATCGAATATTGTTTTTTACCGTCCTCACCATCTAGGTTTTTTTGTTTGGTATAGGACGCTATCATTCAAGCCCTATGAAACTATCCTTAATCACGAATTCCCGGTATGTCGTTTGGCATGCAGATAGCCCTTGATAATATCATTGTCCTGCCTAAATTTCACAATCCATCAGGCAAGGAACTAGATCATGTCAGACTCAATTTGTATACAACAAGGCCAAGTAAAACTCTAAAACTCCCCAAAGTCTCTTTAATATAACTTGTTAATAAGAGGAATAAAGTTTGGGCTGGGATTTGTGAGTTCATTAGGTACAATTGTAAAAAATAAACCATATCCAAAGACTTAAAAATATAATAATTATGTGGCTATTTTATCTAATTAAGATTTTCTACAAATACAAAAGATTTTTGAAGATATTTCAATTATAGAAAAGTATATACGAAATCCTGGGGTCAATTTCAAAATTCACACCTTCAAGGATCCTTAGCACTGCCAGTCTCACGAAGGCGACTCATAGTTTTTTAAACTGTAAACTCTATCATCATCATCAAATTTGGATGCGTTTGGTCTCATTTAAAGATGCCATATACTGTCTCCGATTGAGGACCGAAAAGTTTTGTCTGCTGCACAAACTAACTCACCAAAGTCTCTTCAATATAATTTGTTAATAAGAGGAATAAAGTTTGGGCTGGGATTTGTGAGTTCACTAGGTGCAATTGTAAAAAATATACCACATCCAAAGAGTTAAAAATATAATAATTATGTGGCTACTTTATCTAATTAAGATTTTCTACAAGTACAAAAGATTTTTGAAGATGTTTCAATTATAGAAAAGTATATACGAAATCGTGGGGTCAATTTCAAAATGCACACCTTCAAGGATCCTTAGCACTGCCAGTCTCACGAAGGCGACTCATAGTTTTTTAAACTGTAAACTCTATCATCATCATCAAATTTGGATGCGTTTGGTCTCATTTAAAGATGCCATATACTGTCTCCGATTGAGGACCGAAAAGTTTTGTCTGCTGCACAAACTAACTCACCAAAGTCTCTTCAATATAATTTGTTAATAAGAGGAATAAAGTTTGGGCTGGGATTTGTGAGTTCACTAGGTGCAATTGTAAAAAATATACCACATCCAAAGAGTTAAAAATATAATAATTATGTGGCTACTTTATCTAATTAAGATTTTCTACAAGTACAAAAGATTTTTGAAGATGTTTCAATTATAGAAAAGTATATACGAAATCGTGGGGTCAATTTCAAAATGCACACCTTCAAGGATCCTTAGCACTGCCAGTCTCACGAAGGCGACTCATAGTTTTTTAAACTGTAAACTCTATCATCATCATCAAATTTGGATGCGTTTGGTCTCATTTAAAGATGCCATATACTGTCTCCGATTGAGGACCGAAAAGTTTTGTCTGCTGCACAAACTAACTCACCAAAGTCTCTTCAATATAATTTGTTAATAAGAGGAATAAAGTTTGGGCTGGGATTTGTGAGTTCACTAGGTGCAATTGTAAAAAATAAACCACATCCAAAGAGTTAAAAATATAATAATTATGTGGCTACTTTATCTAATTAAGATTTTCTACAAGTACAAAAGATTTTTGAAGATGTTTCAATTATAGAAAAGTATATACGAAATCGTGGGGTCAATTTCAAAATGCACACCTTCAAGGATCCTTAGCACTGCCAGTCTCACGAAGACGACTCAAAGTTTTTTAAACTGTAAACTCTATCATCATCATCAAATTTGGATGCGTTTGGTCTCATTTAAAGATGCCATCTACTGTTTCCGATTAAGGACCGAAAAGTTTTTTCTGCTGCACAAACTAACTCACCAAAGTCTCTTCAATATAATTTGTTAATAAGAGGAATAAAGTTTGGGCTGGGATTTGTGAGTTCATTAGGTGCAATTGTAAAAAAATAAACCACATCCAAAGAGTTAAAAATATAATAATTATGTGGCTACTTTATCTAATTAAGATTTTCTACAAGTACAAAAGATTTTGAAAGATATTTCCAGAATGGGGTCAATTTTTTCAAAATAAAATCGGCATCGAAATGATTTACAAGTTAATAGCATTCTTATAGTTTTATTTACTCAGAATTTCTTACATCATCCAAGTGATCTAAGGTCTAACAGTAATTCTGTCGGGTAACGACTTTGAGAATTCCTTTACGATCTGAAAACATCTACTAAAACACCCCTTTCTATATATTATAGCATGTCGATGCAATAAAATGAAAAGTGACATTTTTTATACCTCTATGTGAAGTTGAAAACTTTTTAATTATATTATAACTACACAAAAAAAATATAGGACCGATTGCTTAAGTTAGCAAAAAAAAAATACAACAACAAAAAATTAAAACCCTCAAAGGGGTTGTGTTTAGCTACCTGCTATATAGAGCACACAATAATAGAACGAAATTATTGGATCATCCCCTTTTTATTTTTACTTTTGTAACTTACAGTCAAGAAATGTTAGATTGGATCCTTTCCCAGCTTCCATTGTTAGGATTTTGTAGTACAAGGTGAACAAAATAACGAAAAGCAAAAATAACAGTTGGCCCTACCAAAGAGATCATTAAATTCTAGTTGATATGCTCGGTAAACTTATAGAAATTTGTTCTTAAACCAGCCACACTTTTAGCTTTTCCCATAAATGTTCAAAATTGACACCTTCAAGGATCCTTAGCACTGCCAGTCTCACGAAGACGACTCAAAGTTCTTTAAACTGTAAACCCTACCATCATCATCAAATTTGGATGCGTGTGGTCTCATTTAAAGATGGCATCTACTGTCTCCGAATGAGGACCGAAAGTTTTGTCTGCTGCACAAACTAACCCTTGCAAATAATTTCCAAAGATGCGACAGCATAATTGCATTTAAGAATATAAAGGTGTGCATGAGATTTGAACTTGTAAAGTAGCAAATTGTCGAAGATTATTTCTAAATAATGTTGTGTCGTTACATTTTCGTTGGGACAATCACACAAGATATAACGAAAATAAAATCGGTCGACCCTGTATTAGATTCGTGCCACGGGAGACCCCGCAGGTCAGTGGCAAAAATAAACTATAAATAGGGTTAACGAAGGTGGCATTTAACGAACAAAACGGATCACAGCTTGAGTTCGAAAACTGTGCAGTTTACGCTTATTCTTTTTGGCTCGTAGCTTCATCTTAATTCTTTTGATTTTATTGAATGTAAGGTTTTTTCGCACTACTGCCTTTTCATTGCACAATACAATAATGGTTTGTTACTTTTTGATTTTTTGACATTTGTTGTAAATACTAATTTATTCTTTAGTTAAATGTTTTTACCTGCGATTTAATTGTCTGTGAAATTTATTTTTTTTTTACGAGAAGTTCATGAACTTTTTTTTCTTCATTTAAATAATGTAAACATAAACAAGCTGCCTTTAGTTCAGAACTATTACGCAAACCTTTAGGAATTATAAAATAAACCGCATGCTGTTACTCTCAGTTAAATTAAGCCATTAATCTCTAAGTACATATTATACAAGATTAACAAATCGTTTATTTGTTTATACACATTTAACATTAATCAATCTTCCCATTTTACAATTTGATTGGTATGAGGAACATGTGCATGTAGTGTTTTTAAATGTATTGCTATACACACACAAAAACCATGTCTGATTTGAGAAGAATAAAGAAAAATTGAAGATAGAGCGGCAGCAGCCTTCACAAAGAACTAATTTATGCGCATAGGTAATCCGAATAAAATTTAAATTATTTCTATATATTGTGGAGACCTTTCCAAGTTGTGTTTATTTATATCTTTTATGTCTGTTGTTGTATATTATATTTTTATACTTATTTAGGTTTGATTGCGTTAATTTAAAATTCTTAATTTTATTCAAAATACAATAATCTTTATTGTGTATTTTTCTATTAATTAATAATAATGAAAAACAATATCAGGCAGATGGCCTCCATGACCCCCTTTGCAGGACTATATAGATACTCTTTTGATGAAATTTTGGGGTCTTGTAGTTCATCTGGAATAAAGAAATAAGGACTTCTTTGGATTTTTTTTCCATGTGATTAATAGTAAGACTATTTCGAGCAAAATTAAATACGGATGGTGACAAAATAATCAATGGTTATATTTTTTAATTTAATATATAATAGACTATTACGTACTTAAAGCACAGTATAATAGATAATACGGTATTCTGACTCTTTGCTTGCGAGGCGTCCTGCGCATCTCGTCGCGCATGCCGCCATTATGGGTTAAAACGTCACAATCGCATTGACGTAGAATGCAGAATTCAGGCACATGGCTTGTATGTGGAATTCGTAGGGGTGAAAGAGGCTAACGCTAACGATAAAGGAAATCGGCTGGTTAAGAATGAAACAATGTCGGATTTTCATTCACTAATTTTGATTAATAAAATCATCAGATGGAAAAAGGCGGAATACTTATATGAAAGATTGAAGTTCCGGGGATCTGTGTATGATGTGAATATTCCTCATAAAACTGTCATTGCGCCACCGCTAAACTCAACATCAATCTTTGAGCGGTCATTTTCCTATAGGGTTTCAAAATATTACAACGCTCTACCGGAGAATATAAAAAGTTTACAGGGGTTTTCGTTTAAGAGCGCTGTCTGACACGTAATAGAACAAATTAATTTGTAAACATAAGCTACCTACTTAATTTGGCCAGCGATGTAAAACAAATTTCAGATAGGCTTAAGCTAAATTATAAGTTAAATTTAGGTTAAGTTAGGAAGTACTGCTTCAACTTTTGTAAAAATGTCTTTTTTTACTAATAAAGTCTTTATTATTATTATTAAAAATCACACAATCATGTCAACATTTAACTGACAACATCACTCAAGGCTGTTTTCAATCACTATGACACACCACAAATGTTTCTGAAATTGACAGCGATATTATTATGTACTTTACAAAAATAAAAATACAGTACTGTGGTTAGAAACCGAAAACTATAATTATTTTTAGTCAGGACCTGACTGTTAACCCAAAATGGCGGCGTCGTACGTCACAGTTTGAAATTGTTTAGTTCAAAGTGCCAACGTGGACTCGGAATGGACTTGTTATGCTGTGCTTAAAGTAGGTTATCGTTCGTTCGTTCTTCGTTAATGGCCTTCACCATTGGGTATTTAGCCAGTTTCTCGTTTAATCTTCTTCTCGGACGCCCATTAAAGGGCTGCTGGGCTGCTGCCCATATCCATTGTGTAATCTTCGTGGTTGATTTTTTTTTATTATACTTAGTTTGGCGAGTGTGATTACGATTGTCTCCAATATTCTAATACTTCAGAATGAAAATGTTAGTTTAAGGAACATCAAGTTGAACACATGCACATATAATAGATGGATTGCATAAATACTAAGTAGTAGAGTTCAAGATTCAGAGACAAGGACACACACAGTTAAAGACGCCACTCATTTAGGCGCAAAAAGTTATTAAGTCTTTTAAGTGATTCGTAGTTTAAATCTTTTAATAAAGTTTGTACCGACATAGGAGCTTTAGCTCCAGCCTTTATGAGCTCAGAATATAGGTTTTGTCGATTATTAGGGCATTCAAAGATAATATGAGTTAGACTCCCTATTTGTCCACATTGACAGAAAGGATTATCTAGGACCTTGATTCTGTGAAGATGCTCCGGATATGAACTATGACCCGTACGCATTCGGATAATTGTTGTGAGGTGCATCCGATCTATAAATGGGAATTTGGAAAACCGGGGTGTGTTAGGGAAGACCTCCTGAACACGAGAGTACCAGACTCCCTTAGTTGTGGATATATTTTTCCATTGATTTTTCAATGATGATTTGAAGTATGGCAGAAAGTTTGATTTATCCAATCTAAGAAGAATGGGAATTCGTAGACCACGACCAACATTGGCAAGCCTGTCCGCCATCATATTGCCTTCAATATTAGAGTGACCAGGAATCCAACACAATTTTATATCCATACTATTTTGAGCTGCTTCAATCAAAAGCTGCTTTGTCAAGATTGGTAAAGTAGGTTATATACTTACTCACTGTATATCATTGGCATGGATATGTTGTGGTTAGTGTCATAATAGAATAACTACATACCAGCGTTGTCAGATTGTAACTGATTTCAAGAAAACTACTATAAATATATCAATTTATTTTATTTACCTAATATAATAAACACAAAATAGAGTAAAACATTAACATAATTAATTAACTAATACAGAGGGTTTAACTCTATTGAATGTCCTATAAAAATTAATTTACATATAACCTAACTACTTTATTCTTTCATTTTAATAATTTCGATGCGTTACATTTTTATTAATTCATATCAAGCCAATGCACCGAGTCACTAAACAAATTTTAATCTGAGCAATCAGCCTTAATCTGGACCACCTATCTAAATTATTTCAACACATACAATTTCTTAGCACGTGCATAATGGCCATCACATAACAAACAAGACTATTTAAGGAAAAAATGTAACAAAACCTCTTTTAATACTTATTTTTGTAAAAGTATAACAAGAATTGGTCTCTATACAAGAATAGCATATTATACTATATAATATATAAAGTATTATATTGTATAGTTGTATATATACGGCATACACATCATAGTGTATTTTGTTGGCACAAAAAAGGACCATTATGTTGGTGGAAGTGGGCTTGAAAAATCCGATTTCCTGCCAGCTTACAGAACCACATCAACATAATAGATATATTTCTCAAAAAATGTAACATACAGAAAAGAAACTGTATTTATCCTTTTATTATTTAGAGTATATACGACATGGAATTGGGCAAGCAAGTGGAAGAGGAGCATTGCCAAGTAAATAGTAAAATTATTAAATTGTTATTGGTGTGGATCTTTACTCAAAACGAAGCATAATAATAGACTGCCCCGCAATATTAACCGAACTAAGAAAATTTTGCTCAAAATCAATCCCAAATAACTATTTTCCTATTGGACCAATTTTGACAATTTTTTTTGACTTTTAGGCCGTTGTATTCTCATCATTTTTTCATATCGAAACTTCAAAAATTTCGAACGGGTTTGTTGTTATACAGGGGTGAACATTTTACTCTAAACTTTTCAGCTAAACATCATATAATTCCAGAACAGCACCGTTTTTTTCCTAAGCGTTCTATTGAAACAAATTTGATAGATTTTACGGATCACGTAATATCAAAAATGGACGACCGAGTGCAAGTGGACGCTATCTGCACTGATTTCAGTAAGGCACTTGATAAAATTAGTCACCAAATATTGATGGATCGTCTTGCTGAGATCGGTGTTACGGCTGACTTGCTAAGATATGGATATGGTCATATATCACTAGAAGAAAACAAGTTGTTTCTTTATACAATTTTGAATCTGAAGCTTTTAATGTACCATCTGGTGTTCCTCAGGGTAGGTAGTCATCTGGGTCCTCTGTTTTTTATTATATATATATCAGTGACATAAACACATGCTTCAAAAATTCCCAATTTAAACTTTATGCAGACGACCTAAAATTGTATAAAACTGTGTCTAATCTTAATGACAGCAAGCTATTGTAGGATGATTTGGATAGGTTGGGTGAGTATTGTACTCAACGCAGTTTATTTCTGAATTTGCTAAAGTGCGTTGCCATATCATTTACTAGAAATCACAATATCCATGATTGCGACTACACTATTGGAAACTATTCGCAGAAATGAGAGATCTGGGCGTAATCATGGATAATAAAATGATGTTTAAGCAACATATTGACGCACTTATAACTAGCTGTAACAGAACTTTGGGGATTCTTATTGGAAATTCCAGAGATTTCAGGAATCCTAGAACATTGCTCTCTTTATATTATTCTCTCGTTTACGGAAAGCTGAGTTTTGCATCAACAGTGTGGTGTCCGCAATATGCGTGCTATATACAACGTATCGAGATTTTTTTTTTTTTATTATGCCAAGGCAGAGAAATCATCATGACACCTAGGGAGTTCCTTACCACTTCCCTAGGTAGTGTGGGACTCTAACCCAAACTAAACCTCTGCCTTATCTTTGTAGTATGGCTCGGGAACCCTCCCTTTTCCATGTCCTCGCTTGATTGGCCTCTGTTGCTGTTGTCTTCTGATGTTGATCGTCGTCTGTTGCTGTTGTCCTCTGTTGGTGGTGCCTAGATAACACTCTGAAACATACATTTAGATGAGTATACCTGACCTGAAAGAAACAATAATAATTGGTGTCCTAGTCCTGTGGATTCCTTCGTCAGAGTTGACTCCTCGGTCTCCGGTACCGCCTGGCACCGTCTTCTACGTTGTAGTTGACTGCTTCGCGAATCAGTGGGTTTGCATGGGTCTCTGCCATTGCAAAGACCTTCTGGGCTCTCAACATCATGACGTCCCTTAGTGCGTCGAGTTTGAGGTTCCTTCGGATCTGTGCGTTTGACACAAACCAGGGTGCACCCACTGCCATCCTTCTCGCCTTGTTCTCCGTCGCCTCTAATCGTTTCAGATACGATGGTGCCGCGTATCCCCATGCTGAACTGGCATAGGTCAAGGCAGGTCGCACGACTGCCTTAACCATTTGGAGCTTGACCTGCAAGGGCATCTTGCTCCTTCTGTAGGTCATCGGGTAGAGCTTCGAAATGATGCCTTTGGCATTCGCGATGCTCTTCTCGATGTACGTATCGAGAGTATACAACATAAGTTTTTGAAATACTTGGCATATAAGTCCGACATCATACTTAGTTTTTCCGTGAATTACATCTCATTATGGGAAGATATTCAATAACATCATTACAAAAGAGAAGGCAACTCGCTGATTTATTATTTATATTTAAGATTTTAAAAGGCTTGCTGCAGTCAGATTATATTTTAGAAAACATTATTTTTAACGTGCCACTTAGAACATTGAGGAACAATGAGTTATTTGTTATTCCATTTAGACGAACTAATGCTGGACAAAATTCTCCTATCTACATCCCACAGGATGTTAAAGACTTTTAATTCATTGATTGTGGATTTCGATTTTATCACTATGTCTAAATATACTCAGACAAATTGGTTCTTATTCAAGAAGACCTGGACAGGGAAAACGAAGGGCCACAAACGCAGTTGAAGATCGATTTCTTCGTCTTCAGGTTCTTCGCGAACGAACAGCCTCTGCTCCAGCTTTGGTTAGAAGACTGGTTGATGTTCACGGTACCTTAGTTTCACCTGTTACCGTACGCAGAAGGTTAGCAGAAGAGAATTTAAAATCTCGTTGTTGTTTTTTTGTTACCAATAAAGCATTATTTCTTTGAAACCAGTGTTTTTCCTTTAAGAATAGAGATATCGATATGAATCAAATAACAAGTTGATCAGAAAAGATGGGGCTTCAAAATCTTGCAAAAAAGATCATTATAATTTTAGAGTAAAATGTAACTTTTTGTTCACCCCTGTATAACAACAAATCCTTTCGAAATTTTTGAAGTTTTGATATGACAAAATGATGAAAATAAAACGGACTAAAACTCGAAAAAAAATTGTTCAAATTGATACAATAATAAAAAAGTTATTTTGGATTGATTTTGAACAATATTTTCTTTGTACGGTTAATATTGGGGGGCGGTGTAGTTTACAAATTAACACCATCAACGTAACGGTAAACGCTAAATATCGGAGTTTCCAAAAAAATAATAAATGTGTAATAAAAGTTACCTATAGTATTTTTTATTACCAATTACTGTCGGTATTTTGACTTTTAAAATGCCGTAGGATATTTTCAAATTTAGAGATTTTTTCCCAGACAGCTTGGCTCCATAAAAAAAGGGTTCTGATTCTGAGTAAAGCTTACGAGAGAAATTTTTGTTATATTATATTGCTTGTTTATTGTTTGGTTTAAAGCATATAACCTAGTGGTCATGTAACTATATAACCCAGTGCGACACAACAACTGCCAGTGGAATGCGGAGTTCCGCGGGGTTCTGCTCTGGGTCCTCTTTTATTTCGAATATTTATTAATGATCGTCCAGAGTGAACGAATTAACCTTTCCGATGGCACTACTATAGTGTCTTTTGGAGTTTGCACCCAAGAAATAAGCAGGATAGATGGTGAAAAGGCGGATTCAAGGACCTAAGACTGGTTCACGTTAAACAAATTATTTATGAGTTCAAGCAAAAGTTGTTTTGTTGGACAGACATGTGGGTGATTGTAATAAAAGATCTAGTTCGTCTAGTTCAAAACAGTTTAACTATATTTCTAGAATTACATATTATACACAAAAAACCTCAGCCCAAGACAAGCAAAATAAAAGAAATTTGAAGATCAAGGTTCAAGAATAATAAAAAATCATTTTTTATTTATTCGAATGTATAAATTGGTATGAATGATGACATAAGCAACTTTTATAAAATTAACAAGAAAATTAATCAATATCGTTTGCAATGGGCTCAATTAGTAATGGCAGAATATTATGAATTGAACCATTTCCTGTGCCTAGATTAAACTTTTAACATATATTTACAAGAGTAAAATCGAATGCAAAAAACTGTAAAGTCATTCAAGAATGATATGTAAAGAATGAACAAAAAAAAATATATATAACACTGATAATAATTAATCAACCTGGGTGATCTTTATTCTTTTTTTATCCAATTTTCTATAATACGCTAGGATCTAGGAGATAACAAAAAACTTATTTATCAAATAATGGGAGAATTGTTTAAAACAGATGTTGGTGAAATGAGATTTTTTTTTTTGAGAAATTATACCCAACCAAACATAGGAAAGAAGAGTAAGTTTCATGACGTATTAATTTGAATCAGACCAATATTCATTATCAGTAGTAATACCCCTAGAATCTTGATAATACCGAGATAATTTTGTCATAGAGAATGCCGAAAGCGTGTTGCTGGATAATAGCCCAAGGCCGCAGGCCGAGGAATATTATCTTTGAGCAACTCGCTTGAAGGAGTCTCTATGACAAAATTTTGAGTATTTATCAAGGCCCGAGGAGTATTCGATAAGATAATTTTTTACTATGTAGATATCAAAAATTTGATTGTCAATCTGACGTTTATTAATTTTCAATACAAAA
The DNA here is from genome assembly GCA_911728435.2 of Apoderus coryli. NCBI lineage: Eukaryota > Metazoa > Arthropoda > Insecta > Coleoptera > Attelabidae > Apoderus > Apoderus coryli. The sequence continues at coordinate 7,565,724 of OU452212.1, forward strand.
TGTATTAGTTTTAATCAAACAAATATTATTCATTTTTATTTAAAACTACAGTTGTGAAAAGTACAATTGGTAAATGTTAAATTGGAAGAAGAGTTTGCTGAAGTTGACGGATTGTTAATTTCCACTGTTGACGAAATTCCTCGCAAGGTGTTGATTATTTCACCATGGCGTTCTTGGTTAATATTCAAGTACGGTTTAATTGAATTAGAGCTGCTATGTCCTGTTATTTTTGTTAATTGCTGTTCAGGAATTACTTTATTTGCCAAATGGCTAACTGCAGTTGATCTATTCGAATGATTGGATATCTTTTTACACTTAGTGTCCTTGCTTGCGCGGATGATTTGGTCCACATATTAATTGTGTTCTTGCCTACCGGTATATTGTCGAACCATGTGTCACTTTCGGATTTTCAGAAACGATTTGGTCTCAAGAATAGGCGACTGGAAGTATTATTTTTCTCCCTTATGGACAATAATTTATGGAATAACCGAACAGGGCATGCACTTTCGTTTGCAATATTTGGAACAAGCCACTTACTATTTGTACAACTTTTCGATCCTCCTTGCCATGTTTTACTGAATGTTGGATTGTATTCAATTCTGTTGGTTGGCGTTCCATCATTATTTTTCTCAATCGTGAAATAATCTATAAGGCAATCAGCTGGTTCACCACCTCGTCAAGCTAATTCAACAGCTACAATATGGCAAATTTTTTTTTGTAAACCTTCTGGTGTACATTCATCCCATAATCCAATGATTCTAGCCAAATCACTGGAACTCAAATTTGATGAACTGCATTTTCGTTTGTTTGGATCCTGCTGTAATCTTTTACGTTTTGCATCTCGCGCATTTTTGAATATCACACTGGTAAACGGGTCGAATACAATTTTGAATTCATTGAATTATTTTTCCTGGAGTAGCCTACTCGTGGTATTCCAAATTGTTTTTACAGTTGCTTCTTTATATTCAGTTCCGTCAGCTTTTCTCATATTTACCGCATAATCTTTCAATATATTAGCCAAATTATGCAAACTCGTTTCAGCATTCAGTTCGTAGTCTCTGGTCGCACAAAACTCGAGAAATATTTTCCATACATATTTTTTTGATTTGATTGTATTTTTTGGTATATTATTAGATATAATATCATTAATTGCATCGTTAGAGGCAATACCAAATCTTCGCGACATTTTTAAACCAGTTGTTAGTTTGACGTTTAATTAATTTTTAATAAAAAAAAACACCAAACTGAAAACACCACATGTAGGGTATTATCGCTGTAATCCAGAGGTGATTGGATGACCTAAAACTAAGTAATTGGATTGATTACTATGTTTAGTAAAAAATTTTCAGAGTAAAGTCCAATGCCAGATATAAAGTCGAACTTTTTCTCTATATATTTTTTTTTTAATTATTATTTTATTATTCATTTTTTTTGTTTAGTTTATTTTTCTTGGAATGTTCGGTTCTTATAAAAAATTCTTTTATAAAACTTCTTTAAATAAGAAAAACATCCTTTTTTATTTTCGCCAAATAACTTAAATAAAATGACAACGACGTTTCGTAACTAATTCTACAGGTTGAAACAAATTTCTCTGAAAAAAATGTATAAAGAAAACATTTTGTGTTTATTGAAGAAGGAATCTACATACAAATTGCTAGACAATGATCCAACAAATAAATACCAATCAAAAAGTAATAAACTATTAAAAAAATGGGAAGACAATTTATACATTTTTCCAAAAACAGCAAAAAGTCTTAAAATATATAATGCCATTCCGTCAAAAAATGCAATTTTTTCAAGACAATATTTTAATGAAATTTAATGTAAAAAGCCTTGCATATAGTGAATCTTTAAAATGAGTAGCACTCTATATAGTAAAATATTTCCGGACTTTTATATATACATTTTTATGTATTTATTGAGATCTTGGCTTTTTTTTGAAAATGTTCTTAACGCGTTCATAACGCCTAATGGTAGGCAGTAAAGCAGGTAGATTTCTGTGAGACACCTGGGGAATTCCTAACCCATTTTATAGTCGCAAATTTGGGTTCAGTTGGTTTTTGTGTAAGAATCAAGTAAGATGTGTTTAAGTTTAGCTGAGAAAATTAAAGTTTTGGAGGAAGTTGATAAAGGCTGTAAAAAAATGATGTTGCTGCACAATTCGGTGTTTCTCTCTGGCAGTAGAGTTTGTTGAAAGTAAACTATTAGAACTCGAACCTGCAATTGTCATAGCGTTCAGCATCGCGAAATACATACTCAATGAATGATGATGACAAAAGTTTAGAACTTTCAGAATGCTTCAACTCAACTGATTCACTTTAGATCAATTCCAGCAAAAGAACTTTGACAACGTAATCATTGAAACGTTAGGAAACGTAAATTCGACCTAGTCAATAGCGTCATTGTTACTAATGTGAAATTTACCATAAATATATATTTTAGTATTTATTACATTGACAAACTACAATGTTACTTCATTTCAATAGTAGCATTGTAAAAGATCCATACAACACAATAACCAAACATTGTCTGCTATTATGAAAGTAAATTTCCAAGACGAATATTAAGCTACTTAAAAAAAGGCGACAAGCTGTCTGGCCATCTCACCGCGGTCAATTCCTATACCTGCGAAAGACCCTTTTCATTCCATCCGCATACCACCCTCGACATTTTGTTTGTCCCTTTTCTTTTTATTCTTCTCTATACCGACAACACAGGTGGTAGAAAATTTTTATAGAAGATGAAGAAGTGCCCTCTGAAACATTCTCTAAATGCCTTTTATATGCATATTATATATGCGTGTTTAAAAAAGTTCATTCATGTTTGAAGGTGTTTCATTTATTAGACTCTCTGTCTTTTTTTTTCTCATCTCGACTTGAGGTTATAGTGTGAAGATATGTGACTATTAAACACCCATATCAACGTAGCTTAATAAGGTGGATGTACCGGGTGAGCACGTTAGTAGGGAACAGTACCTTTTCTAGAAACGACTGACTGAAAAAAATGTAATTACAAGGCTGTCGCATCCCCTAAATTGCTTTAATTAATAAAAGATGTTTCGACCCTAGCTAGGGTCATCATCAGTTGGGTAGCCTTTCCCTCCCATTTTGTTTCTAATTTTATAACGCACATTTACTAAGTTCAGTTCTTGAATAATTAAAAGAAATCTTTTTAAGATTCATTAAGAAGATTGAGCTGCTTATGGTATGAGCCACAATAGACCCTCGGTCCCCGCAGTGGAGGGTCCGGTGCAGACCCACTCATTTTGAACCTATACCTAGGCATACAACCCTTGTCATTTTTCTATTCTTCTAGAGCTGCATTCATTTATGTTATAATACACGCATGTGCGTTTGTGAACTACCCTGTATATTTCAAAACATTTTTGTGTGCTTACAAGTTTTATAATGAAAATAAATTAAATATTTATAAAACCGTATAATTCTTCGATTACTCTCCATCTAGTTATTAGAAATCAGATCAAGTTCTTTAGGTTATGGGCCCAGACCAAGTTTAAGTCATATATGGTCAGTTATTTTGCAATCCAATAAGAAAGAAAATAGTATATGTTGAAGGATAGGCGTAATTCTTGGGACAGACTGTATGTAAACCTATTATTCAAATATATTTTTGAATTAATTTGGACAACGTAAATTTGTTATAAAATATAATACCAAATCTTACACACATACTAATGCAGGTGACAAAAAGAAAGCAAAACATGTACCTACAACTGCTGTCATTGTGGGGGCCGACGTTTTAAAAAATATTTAGACAAATGAAAATCCAAAAATTACGATTGTCCATAAATACACATTCAAAATGGATAACGCATTCATAATACAAGCTGCCAGTGTTCAAATATGAATATAAAGAATATAAAAATAACAAAAGTACCTATATCTTGCCAAGGGTTACAGACAAACTGCACCAACAAAAATATATATGATTTTAATACACTGCGAGCATAAAATTAGGGTCACCCTGTAATTTGAAATTATTTTAAAAATTGTTTTAATGTAGCTTAATGATTTTTTTTGACGTAACCCCATTTTCGAATTATTTTTATGTAAATGTCCTTTGAATATTTAAATTTTTGTGACATGCAAAAACACCCTTTTCCTGCTTTGTTAATTGTATACATTTTTTTCCTATTTCTGCAAATTATTTATAATGGTCACCTTCTATTTCATTATATATAATTGTTGTGATTTTGTTTTGTAGTGTCCTGAAGATGACTTTATAAAGGTCAAAACGTCGACAAAAAAAACGAAAGTATTTTTTTTCATGACCTATATCCAAAAAATATTTCAATTATTTTAAAAATGTTTAGTTTTTACGAAGTAATGAAAATGAACATTTTAATTTGAGATGCAGTTGAAAAAAAAAATAAATTTTATGGATTTCAGTAGCCTCTGGCAGTGATAATAGCTTGCAAATAACGAGGCAGACTTTGGATCACATCCTGCGGAAGATTATGCCATTGCTGCACCAGCACGAAGTTCTTTCAAATTTATGGGAGCACGCACATGTCTCCGTCAACGTCTTCTCAAATTATGCCAAACATGTTATATTATATCGAAACAGCAAGCGGGCGAAAGAGATCGCCTGATTTGAACGCATAAAGGTTAATTCGTAAAAAGTTAAGCTGCCTAAACTATGAGATACTTTAGAAAATCTAATGACTGTGAAGTTTCGGACTTTTCCACATCAAACCTTAATGTTAATAAACTCCTAGGAGATATGAGCTATGATAGAAAATTGAATTTACTTGAATATCTCATTTCAAGAACCACCTAATTAATTTTCCTCAAAATGTCGTTTATATAATGAAACAAAGAAAATCATTAAAGAAGTAAGCCTTATGATATTCCAGAACTCGTTGCAAATTGATGACTGTTGTTGTTTTCGCAAGTATATCTTCGCTGCTAGTGATTGTCGGTCAGCAGACGAACTCTAAGGGCCACATAAAAAGATTACTTCAATAAAATATGCTTTTTTATGAAAATATTTCCCGATAATTGAATTCAGTTGACAATCTTTCTCAAATCACACGTTCCTCCTAATAGTAAAACTGATTTCTATGTGACTATTTCGTAATACAGATATATGGTGAATTCGTCAAAAATTTTCTAACAACAATACGTTGATTACATCTTAACTTTCTACTACTAATAACTGTTTTTGTTTATTTAAGTAAACTACTTGAAAACCACTTAAATTTATCCATATATATATAAATATACATATATGGATGCATCAAAAAAATTGTAAAATATGCACTTCAGAAGTCATTGTAACCTTTTTTATGTTAACTAAAGTGGTCTCATACAATCGGTTGTAATATTATTCTTCTCTTATATTACACAAAGTTGTAACATCCTCAGCTCAAGTGTGAGTACAGGGTCTCCCAAGAAACGCGAACAACTATCCCCTGAGCTCGAAAAAAAAAAGATTTACAGAAAAAAGTTTATCATCATAAGAGTTTTTACAGTAATTATAATTTGTAAAAAAATATGGTAAGGTCAAAAAGTTGATATTGTTAATTCCAAATGGGCACACCCCTTATACTTTATTATTACAAAACAATTATATACAGTATAATATACGAATCAAGTTTTATATAACCGTCAATTTGTGGAGGTAAATTACTTAAATTCCCTTTCATGAAAATATAAACTGAAACACCCCTATTTTACTATTTTTACTAAACGACCTTTCTTTTTCAAAAACACTTCCATTCATAACGTGCTTATATTCAGAAGAATATTACAATTACAATGTTCCGATTGGTATAGAATACCTTATAAGTGTTTGGTCGTCATTTTATGAATGAAATTCTTCTACGACAAAAAGTGACAAAAATGCACTAAATTCCGTGAGAAGAATAATGTGTGTGCCCGTTCCTTTTCAAAATGAGAAAAAAAAGAACATTCTTATGTATCAATAGCTATTGGAATAGGATACTATTATAAGTTACTGAGAGAATACCCTTTTGTGTTTTTTAGCATAGACGTAGGGTAAGGATTTTAATTAATAATTTATATACAGTTTTCTGTATGCACTGGTTCCGGAACAATTAGAAAGAACAGAGACTAATTTGGTGAACTAGAGGGTAATATGAAAATCGCTAACCTAATCGAAATTCTCTACGAGCGCAACTACAATCATTTAGCCAAAATCAATCAAATACGAGTCGCCAGCAGGAGGCCAGTATTGGATTGGTCGCCATCAACTCCCGTGAAATCCTCCCTTATTCTGTACCACTGCATTTTTTATAGATAGATACTACCCTCATACAGGTAGATGGGTAAAGAACCCAAAATAAGCACATCATCAAATAAATAATCGTCGCAACATTTTTGTTTTCTAGTGACCACACCTATTTTACTCTCTTCTGAATGATTGCGTTCTTTCACAAAAATTTTAAGGGAGGTTTCCGGTGCTTTGTCACTATAGAAAACGCTGTTGTTATATTGTACATACATTATTTATTGTTTAGTTACACTTACCTGATCTATTGTTGATCTGCTTTGTGATCGCTAATAATATGAAACATGATGTAGCAGATAACCTAAATCTTATGCCTACGCGACGCTCTATACTCAATTTTTACTCATTCTTCAATTTATATTATAAATTTCAGTATGGGGAGCTGTTCGTGCGTCAAGGGCACCAGTTTATTTTTTCTGCGCTCAAGTTATGTATAACTACTACTTCAATATTGGAAGGTGTGTTACTATTAACATATACCCATTTATTTCTCATAATTTTACCCTTTTTAACCCTGTATGGACAGCCTATGCATATTAGCATAATATTGGATATTTTTCAAGCTAAATTCTATATTCTAAATTTAACTTTATCTATATATTCAAAGATTTTGGTCCCTTTATCAAATTATTAACGGAGGCCATCTACATATTATTTTTTCATCGCAGTCTTTGTTAGCCCAAGACCATTTGGCAATTCAAATCTCATTTAGTTCAATAAATATGATTTTTTTACGTTTCGACCCTCTTTTATACCCTTCGCCGACGCCCTATGTGTCTCAATCTTATTTCGGATGTTACTAAAGCCCAATTGAATTTAATGACATTTTTCTTTAATTTTATATACATATATTGAGATTTTGACCCCTTTTACAAATCAAATTCGCACGCCCTGTATACGTAAATTGTACATCGTAGTCTTTTTTAGACCAAAATCTATCGACAAAAAGAAAATCAGGTCATTTTTCTATTTAGTTTAGTAAATATGATTTTTGTTTCAAGTTTTGACCCTTTTTTATACCCGTTAACTACGCCCTATGACTCCCAAAATCTAATCTGTTCCTCACTGTATCCAATAGTATTTTTGTACCAAATTTGGTTAAATTTCGTTAAATCGTTTTTTAGTTATCGTGTATACAGAGCGACAGAATTAATATTAATTAAATTAACAATAATAATGCGCCCCGTTATATGTTTATTCTCTCCGCCCTGCAAGGCTGACTACGCCACTGGTTGGTTCATATTTGATTATTTACTGAACCACATATCATCAACATCCATAACCCATAATTTTAAAGAATACTTTTTAGTTTGTTTTAGTTTTATAATTGTGTATCTAGTAATTATGTTGTAGTATCGTAGTTGTTATAATTTATCATTTATTTTGGTCTGTTAATTGTTTCTTTATTTATTTATCGCAACAACTTACACAGGTCATATGACCCAGATATAAAGTGTGCTTACAAAAATAATATATTAATGTTATTTTTGCGATTTCTTTTCTTCTTTTTGTTTAGTTTTTTCATATATATATTTAGTTTTAAGTTTTGTTGTGTTGTTTTTTTGTGGGTAATATTGTATGTTGTTGTTATTGTTATTCAACAATAATATACAATATTACGCACAAAAGAACCAAAGAACAAAACTTAAAACTAAATATATATGAAAAAACTAAACAAAAAGGAGAAAATAAATCGCAAAACAAAACACTTTCCAATATTCAAATTATCCTGACATTAACTGAGAGATAATTCCTTTCCTAAATTTTTTGAAACTGTCACAACAATTTTGCAAATCATTATAATTTCGAAATTGGGGTTCTGTATTGATAATTTGTCCTAAGCGTTTCCATAGACTAAAAGTTAAATTATTTTCATGCGAGTCCTTGACCAAGATACTGATTTTGGGCAATAAAGGCACTTATTATTAGTAAAACCTCCCAGTATTATGTTTGTTGTCTTTTTCATTTATTTGTTTTCGCTAATGATTAGGTATCATATTTCATCAGGACATGGTGAACTAACGAAAATCATGGTGCCATCATCATCTATGATAGCATTTCATGTTAGCACTGCACTAAAACTTATTTTGACATCTAATTAGCGTCTGACCACTGGACGGACATGTTTTTTGTTTATGAATATGACCACATAATTCTGTTTCAGTAGACCAAACAAGCAAACGAAAACATTCCCTGTTATACCTACATTCAGGTATATGATAATTATTTTCTAAATAATATAAAATAATTCGAGATAATTGTGTAATTAAACATTGAAAAGTACAATATTTTGAAGGAATATAAAGATATACTGATGGACAATTAAGCATCAAATGGTAAAGAATTAAGAACACGACAATTGATTTTGGATGACCTTGATGACAACTAACAATAATAAGTCTTGCCAAGGCTCAAAATAGAAATAGTTGCCCTCGTATACATTCAAGCAACCTACAAGTCCAAATACGTGTATACATTAAACCACTGATAGTGTTGATGTAATAATTAAAGGCCACTAATTAATTACGGTGTCAATTACAATTTCAAAACCAGCTGAACGTTAATTTCATGTCCTAATCAGGATACTGCTTGCATGGAATTAACCACGTGCAAAAAGGGTTAAACTAACATTAAATGGTTAATTACGAAAAGTAGAGTAGCAAACCGTTCAATTAACGTTAATTTATTTAGGAGCAGAAAAAATATGTTATGGATATTACCTACAGCTTGTTATAATAATTGGGTTTGTCATCCAGGGGTTCTAAAAATTAGGATCGCGAAGGACTGTGAAACGTAGAAGGAAATACTGCTTGATTCAAAGCATATCAAAAAAATCGGTTGTGTCGCTCCAAGCACCGCGGTAGGATTGAGTTGGGCGTCACTGCACTGTGCACCTTCTGTTGAAAAGGGAGCAGCCAGCTAGCCCACCGGCAGAACGTCCCTGCGGCACGCTAGTTAACACCGCGGACGATAAACCGGCGGCGCGGGACACAATTTCGACTATGAGCTTTTTAACCGCAACAACTTTAATATACGCTATTGGATCTGGAATTACCGCTGCCCTCCAATTTATCCTCGTGAAAGGGTTTTGAGTGTCTTCTTCTTCTTAAAATGCCGTACACTTCTAGTGCGTTGGCGACTATCTCATCATAATAAGGGTCCTTGCTTCCGCAGCGCGACAGAGCTCGCCCGTATTGCTAATGCCTGTCCAGTTCTTGATGTTTCTCAACCAGGACATCTGTTTACGTCCTACTCCTCTCTTCCCTTCAATTTTTCCTTGGAGAATTATCTGTGGTATTTTGTACTTCTCTCCTCGTAGTATGTGGCCCAGGTATCCAATTTTCCGCTTCTTGATTATGTTGAAAAGTTCTCTTTCGCATCCCGCCCTTCTAAGAACGTCTTCATTTCGAACTCGGTCTACCCACGATATACGTAGCATCCTTCTTAGACACCACATTTCAAAAGCCTCAAGCTTGTTTATCGACCGGATCTTCAGAGTCCATGTTTCCATTCCATATAACAGGATGGACCAGACGTAACACTGCACCATTCTGCATCTTAATTTGAGGGACAATGTCAGGTTACAAAGAAAGCGTCTTAGGCTTGTGAAAGCTTGCCTCGCTTGTTGTATGCGACAGCAAATTTCCTGTTCGGGATTCCATTGTTCATTTATGTTGGTTCCAAGGTATTTAAAGTTTTGCACTCGTTCAATAGGTTGGTCTTCCAAGTTTAACACAGCATTTTGAGGAGGGTTTCTGCTTACTATCATGTACTTTGTCTTTTGTATGTTTATTTTGAGACCATTCCCCTTTCCAACTGTATTTATCTGTTCCAGCATTAGTTGTAAGTCCTCTTCACTGTCCGCAATGATTACGGTGTCGTCTGCATACCGTATGTTGTTAATTGCTATACCATTTACTTTAATCCCACACTCTAAGTCTTCCAGCGCCTCAGAAAATATATTTTCGACGTATAAGTTAAAGTTAGAGTGTACTCATTCCGATTATGGGGCCTCGGATGTGTCCCGTATGTAGGTATAATAATTGTTTAAAAATTCGTTCCCAACAAAACTAAATGTTTATATGATGAAATAAAAGTCTAATCTCCACAAAATAAAATTATTATTATTATTATATATAAATCCGCAACTCCACTTAAGAATGGACTATTTTTTCAAATTATCGAATGCTAGTCAAGCTGAATTAGTCCGAGAATATGAGAAACTTACACTTAGAAGAAAATATGTGAAATTATACATCTATTTCAATTCGACATGTAAAAAATGGCAACTCATTCCAAAGTATATTAGTCTATTCACAAGAAATAAGTCATCGGCAGCCACGAAGGCAATAAAACAAGCGAGAATTATATGGTTGAAAGAGGAAGTTAAACATCTATATAAGAAGTTGAGTATGATAGAGTCGAAGCTGAAGTTTATCGTTGCTGAACTTACACACAGCCTTCATCCTGTAGAACGGGATTTAATTCAGAGCAAGATTCTTCAATCGGCACACATCAAAGGTACTATTAAGAGGGATAGGTTAAATAATAAAATAGATAATTTAAAAAATTATTTTGTGGAGATTAGACTTTTATTTCATGATATAAATAAACAACTCCACTTAAGAATGGACAATTTTTTCAAAAAACTAAATGTCAATTAACAAAAAAAACCCTTAAACGCAACAAAGAAAACCTGGTGAATGAATAAAGCCCAGGCTTCCATAAAAATTAAAACGGGGAACTACCCATGACCAGAGTTGCCAAATATCTAAAAAAAAAATAAGAAGCTACTTCACCAACTTGAGTTGAAAAGCTGAAACAAAACATTAACTTTTGAGTTCCACTGTAAAATTACTGTTTTGTATAGAATATGTTGCATAAACAACTTGTTCAAAACGAATTCTTCAAAATGTAAATTGGCAAAAACCAGTTGACTGCCTTTTCTCGGCTATATAAAAAGGAATAAACTTTCGCATACACATCAGTGTGAAAATTGTAATTAAAATTTGTATTTCATAAAATATGACTTTAATCAGATTCGTAGATATAAAAATAATAAAATCTTGAATAAAATAAACACACAATACCAACATAAAAAAAACATATTTTAATAAGCATTTTGTAAATCACTATATAGGTATAGTCTATTCAAAGTCAATGTAAGTAGCTCTTTAGCGGGATTCTGACATTCTAGCTTCCATTCCATTTGATGCAGACTTTTTTTCGGATAGATAGATGTTCCTAGCCAATCCAACAGCGCTAGCGATTAAATACGTATGATGAAACGAAGTATGTTACAAAGTCAGAGGCTAGGAAATGAATGAGAGCACTTGGAACATTTTTGTAATTGATTTTTACTTAGTGGCCGACAAAAACAATAATTTTATGATTATATAAATGTCCAAGACATCAATTTAGTAGCACTTTCAACGTTGTATACCAAAGTTACAGGTGCAGAATACTTTAAAAATGAATACAATCCTAAAGAGCCATGCTATATATTATAATGATGACTTGTATAAAATATCGGACTGTTTATAATACCGTACTCACAATTCTACTATATATAGAGTGTTATTGTTATCAATCTTACGATTGTATAAGAATATATATGATGCATTGTGCAATCGTTTTCAAAAGACTTCATTTGGCTGCCTGTGTTTGGAAGAGGAATATAATGCCCGTTTTTCAAATTACCGTTTAATTAAACTTTAGAAAGAATGACATTAGACAAATGGATTTTAGAATTAAAGTTATTGTTATTATATCAACAATGTAATAGAAATGTAATTTAATAATGTTGAGAATTAGGAATTCTAGCTAGGATCACCAGGTTGGTCTGGGGATTCAATCATCATCATCATCTCTCATAGGCTGAATCCGATTATGATTTGGCCTACAATTGAGAAAGATCATATGTTGCGAGATTACGAGAGCGGTATTGGGAGATCTCTTTGTCTTTCCACCTATTGAGTATCATGAGCAGGAGACGGTATTAGTTAAATTGCTATGGATAATAGTAGTATTGGGCGAAACCTGAATTGTTTTTTGTGTTTGCTGCGGTAAAATTGAATTTGCTTTCTATTGTGCTCACTTCTAAAAATTGCTCACACCATTTTCAATTTGGCTACATTTTTAATGACTGATGATGGGGGTATATACCCTCGAAACATGTTTCACAGAACAATTTTTTTAATGAAAACCTTTGCGAATGAAACCAATTCTGTTAACTTTAATTAATAATTACTTTTTTGTATGAAAAATGTGCTTGAAAATAATATACCTACACACAAAAAAAAAAAGAAAACTCTTTCCTAAATCTGATATCGGTAAATGTGCAGTATATACTATATAAATAGAAAAGAAAACAAGCTATTTTCATTTCCCTTCGGCTATAATACAACGATCGCAACAATAGCTTTCGAATCCTCGGCAATCCGGACTTCCACAATAGCCCAACAATCGATCCAATGTCCGATAAACATGAGTTCATTACTTGATAAGGTTTTCACTGTATAGGCACTATATTGGTCATGTGTACAATGTGTCCGTAAGGTAACGTTGGTCGGCAATTAGGAAACTTATCATGGCTTCCTGGAAGAGTCAGAGAAAAGCTGTAACATGTAGAATTTAGTCCATATTTGTTTGTTATAATAGTGCGACTATTTGACACTGTTTGTTAAGTGGTAGGATTTGACATTTATGGCTTACAAGTGTAATTTCAATGTGAACACACTGTACAAACAACAAAAAGACCAGTAAGAGAGTCGCATACCTTATACTTACAACATTTTAGAGACTGTGATCAATCCTCCGAGAAATTCGACTTTTACAATTTTATATAGTACACGTTGGAAAAGCACAAAAGCTTATACACAAAGCTCTCCTTTTTGTGTTCTTTTCCCCAGTTTTTGTTAGATGCATGTTCTCAATCGTTTGATTCTTCAATATTTTTCTCTTGTATTGTGTATAATAAATGACACAACATAGAAATTTTACAAAGTGATTTAAGTCTAAGAGATTATTGCCATTATATTATGGTCCTAAGTGGCATGAATCGATGCTCCACGCGTATAGGCAGAATATAAAATTATACAACAGAAATAAATTCGACTCTAAACGCACTAGATTTCAACCAACGTTTCGTTTAATATGTTTAGAATTCTTCAGGGCCTACAAAACAAATATAAAAACTCAAGTAAATATAAAACTCCACCACATAATGATACTAACAGATACCAACCTTGTCAATTACGAAAGCTCACTGCGTAGACACTTTCGATAATAAACAACAAATATTTTAATAGCTAGGCAAAATATAAATTATTGGCGACGAATTGAAAAACACAATAAAATTCATAATAAGCCAATAAAAGAAATATTTTCAGCACTTTGCGAACCACTCTATATTAGCAATACCGAATAAAATTTTAGTTGATATAATAAAGTAATTTGTTTGGACTGTTTGACGGTCGTTGGTTAAAATTGTTTGTTGTATATGTACCTAATTAAGGGGTGAGAGTGTCCTGGACTGAACCTATTTTTTCAGATTATTTAATCTTATTAAAATATCTCTGTATTCCAATCGGTTTCTCTCACGTTTTATACAAAATATAGCAGCGTGCGATGGTGGTGTAATGGTCAGCATAGTTGCCTTCCAAGCAGTTGATCCGGGTTCGATTCCCGGCCATCGCATATCTTTTTTTAATTTTTTACACACCGGGTTAATAATAATTAATTATTTACAAAGTGTTTGGACATGTAAAATCGTGTTTATTTTTTTATTTATTTGACAGCAAAATAAAAACGAATGTTTAAGAAACTCCTGTCCTGTTGTTTAGTCATAAATTCATAAATGAAAGGCGTCTACTCTACAAAATACTTGTTTAGTATTAACACATTTAAAATTTGGTTTGCAAGATTTAGAGCCTCGAAGGACTTTTGCATTTTTAAAATTGTAATAATTTAATTTAAATTTTGTTTGGTTCCTTTTTGATTCTTGGCGTTTTTGTCAATAACTTTTCAATAGTCATGTGGCATACTGGATACTGAACAGCATCAGCCTAATTTTGCTTCATCTCATCAAAAACAGTGATGTCTGTTTTCTATCCATAATATTGAATAGATTAGCTTGACGTTGTTTGAGACAGCACCCTGTATATCGCTCTGTACCAAAAGCACCCTTTTTGTGTGTTAGATTAATCTTTTGAATAATATTTGCTAGGTCGTTATGCCATTATGATATTGCCGAGAGATAAAGGCCGACGACAATAATATAAGAGCCCTATTCTCATCTAACATCAGAGGCAGACAATAGAGCTGCGTTTTGTCAAACGTTTTAATATAAAACACTTTTTCAGAGCGTCATATAAGAGCTCATTTTTCATTCTTGATTTTTTTTTTTTGATTTTATTATAGAATTTTTTTTGTATAAGTATGTATATCTAATAATATGTAAACAAACCATGAAGATTACATGACATGTGGAAAAATGTTCTGGTTATTAATCAAAATTTTAAATAATAGTATATTGTGTACTGAAAACGCTCCGAGAATGTCAAAATTTTGTAATGAATTCAGAAAAAAATCTGTTCTATATCGGCTTTGGGTTTCAGAATGTAAGAGCTCAGGATGTTTATCGTATATTAGAATGGTGGTATCATCAGCGTACATATACACGGTACCATGTGAAATGCTCGTGGGAAGGTCGTTAATGTACAGTAGGAACAGCAGCGGTCCAAGTATACTCCCCTGAGGAGTACCCAAATCAATTTCTTGAGATTCCGATATAGATTAATCAATCTTTACCGCTATCCTTCTATGAGTTAAATAGCAGTCAATCCACCTATTTATAGGCCTACGCAAACCCAGCTGATCTATCTTTCTACACAAGAAATCCTTATCCAACACATCAAACGCACTCGTCAGATCAAACAACAAACACACCGCATAGAGCGGGCACTATGCGGTGTGTTTGTTGTTTGATCTGACGATCAGTTAAATCGTGTATCTGCTGTACAAACTCATAAGTACACGTTTCTGTTGATTGAAAAACCTGACCGAAAACCATGTTGACACTTACTTATGATTTTAGTGGAGCCCAGGAACCCAAAAATTCTATTCGAAACAATCCTTTCCATGACCTTAGAACAGACACTCGGAAGCGACATCGGCCTGTAATTCTCAATAGAAGTTTTATCTCCTTTTTTAAATATTGGAACAATATTCCGGGAATATACCACTTTGAACTGACATATTTGTCAGCTCAGCTATGATTGGAGACAAAATATGAACTGAGTTTTTGAGAAATTTCACCGGGATATTATCTATGCCTGTAGATTTTTTATTTGGTATTGTTTTGAAAGAAGTTTAAGTCCAATGATGAAGAAATCGATGAAACTGAGGCCTAGTTTGACGAGCAAGAGAAATCGTAAAATACAATTTTTCTTGTGTTTGATAGAATCGAGATGAGACCAAACTTAACTTCACGAAACATGGTGGATAGACCAAAAGTGATATTCCTTAATTTTTTGACCAAATAGGAATTCTTGTAGCATGTAACCACTTCGAGGGGTGAGTGCCAACCCCAGAATTTAAATAGGGAATGTAGAATTGGCCATACTTGATTTGTATATGGATTAGTAAGTCAAATATATTGTTAGGTTTCAAAAATATATATTTATTTATATATTTTTGAAAACGTCTAATTTGGGACACCCTGTACACTTTGTTTAGGACGCTTTAGCCTTGTCCTCGTATTTATTATTATAGAGAAGTATGTGAATTGTTCTCGTTGGGATGTTGTTGAAGTTTTAAACGAATTTTTTGATTTATCCTAAGCGATAAGAAATTCGGTAATTAAAAGAACAAAA
This sequence comes from Apoderus coryli, assembly GCA_911728435.2. Lineage (NCBI taxonomy): Eukaryota > Metazoa > Arthropoda > Insecta > Coleoptera > Attelabidae > Apoderus > Apoderus coryli. The sequence continues at coordinate 7,581,872 of OU452212.1, forward strand.
ATACAAATTTATTTTAGACATTTGCTGTAGCAAAAAAATGTAAGAATCATATTAATCCATTCGAAACATGTCACGTTCTGTATATGCGTGGTAATAAGAGTATATTTATTCAGAAAATCTAAATTTCAAACAATAAAAATAAATAGATAATCATCTCTAGCAATTAACAAAAAATGTGTGTTAGTTTGTGAAATGAAGTTTTAAACGAAAACGCCTATCTTTAGACAAACACTTAGCACTCATATGTGAAAAGGAATGTAGTAGATATGTTGACAGTTGATTCTTTAAAAGAAGATCCGTCTTCATATTTAGCTGTGTTCACATTATTTACTTCAGTAGTCACAGTTTCGTTGTTTTTGTGTTATGTATAGTATATTCGTAAATATAAGAGGTTGGATGGAAAATTTTGAAGATTAAACCATAAGTTCCTACACACTTGAATCAAAAACAGGTGGACATGATACTATTCAGAATGTTCTTAACCATGTAAATTCTATCCATTGTAATTGCCGTTAACAATAGAAATTGGGCAAAACGAATTTCCATTTTTAGACCTTCTTATCATTCGTAAACCAAATATCTCTCTAGGGTATTCAGAATAATATAGGCAGCCAACACTCACAAAAGAAAAGCCACCTGCAATAAACTCATTAGTTCGTCGTGCATTTTCTCTATATGAAAACCAGAATCTCTTGAATCGGAGCTATCACATCTAAGGTCTGTTCAACGTCCTGTTGAAACCACATGCTGTTGAGATCCTATATTGCAATTTGCCAGGGTTATTGCTTGACCAACTGCATTTTCGACGAAAAATGAGCCGATGATGCCTTCCTAAATGCCCACCAAACAAGGACCCTTTTTGGATGCATCTGGTTATAACAAACACTTCTGGATTTTCGGAACCACAAATGCGAGAATGTTGTCCATTGACGAAGCGATCAAGATGAAAAGAGGCCTCATCAGTAAAGAAGATTTTCGTTTGAAAAAATCACCAACCAATCAGCAAATGGTCTTCCGGATGGATGGGTCAATTGAATTTTGTACGCATGACGTTTCAAATCTTTTATTAAAGTTCGATGCAAATTGATATGGTTGGGTTATGCTGCGATATTTTTAGTCGAGCGATCTAAACGAACGCGTGGTTCTGTGTGCATTTCATTAACAGATCCAGTTTGCTCAAACTTTTTCGTTAATCTTCTCACAGTTACTTCATTTGAAGCATAATTGTACGCATTTTACGAACTGTGATCACACTTTCCAATGAAGATTCGTTGTTGTTAACGTAGCGCTCCATTTTAGCCTTAGCCTCCTGCTGTCTGGTAACTAACGGCCATTTTTTTTAATGTCAAATCGTGACACTACAAATGAAACACATAGCGTTCTTATAACAAAACCATTTGATATAAAAACATATATCTATGATTTGATTTGAAAGTAAATCCTAAACCTTCACAATAAATTTATAGTGAACAAAATCTACTTGTCATCGTGTTTTAATTGAAACGAAGAATAGTCAATTAGTTGCGCAAAAGAATATACAATAATATAATAATACACTTTCTACCGGTGAATAATATTCAAAATGAAAGACAAAAGCTTCCCTCATGCTGCGCCTATGATTGCTACCGTACGCTTTCATTTAGGGTGACCAGCAGGGTGTCTTTTTTATTATATCTGGATACAAAATAGAAACACCAAACGATTATGGTGTATTGAACAGACAGAAGACAAGTTTCGTTTTATTTCCAGCAAATTGGGTTACATGATTTTTAATTTAGGTTTTACTTCCCGATCGATCGGAATTGGAATATGCGTCTGTTATGTGCTAGTTGGGATTTCCCCATGATGAACTTCTTGGTCGTTCCAATTTGGTACCTCTTGATAAACGTAGAGAATATACTTCACTCGTGAAGATCGTGAATGGCATCATTGCCTCTCTTGACTTACTTTCAATGATACCGGTTCATACTCCAAATACGAGCTGGAATGATTATTATGGATTTAGTTTTTGTACTTATACCAACCGCACGAACCAACTTGTTGCTCTTTTCGTATGTATTTTAGAAGTGAATACTTCTTTGGCCGTATGAGCGTGATTTTTCAAGGTCGTGTCACGACGCAAAAGAGATGAAGCATATAACAAATATGAGGGAGAGAGAGAGACAAAGATGGTGTATGCTACACACTATATCCTATACCATACATTATTATGTATATAGCGGCTTAAGGAGCCGGAGAATATTGGTTACCTAACTTTCTTATGGATAGTCCGATTTTAATAAAATTAGGCTCATTATAAAGGTAATGTTTGGGACTATCAAAAAAAGTATTGGTGATTTTATTTATTTTTTATAGATAGCCGCTAGATGGAGTTATAGAACAATGTTTCTGATTCTGTCAATTTTCTTAGCAAAAAACAAATGGAATGGTACTATTAGTACCTGCCCTGTAATTGAATTTGTCTCTGTCTGTAAAAAGTGTATAAAAAAGGGTTAAAAATTTGAAGATTCCCAACTTGAAAGTGGTGTGCAACGTTTCGTCTTTAGTAAACCCCTACCAGTTGACAAAAAATGTATCACAAAACCCTAAATTAATTGCTAATAAGCCTTAACCTACGAGGACGTTTGGAAAAGTCTTCATATGCTATACGCAAAACCAAATAATAATTTCGCACAATACATCATACAATTTGCATTTTTTATTTCTTCACATATATGTGTAGGAAAAAACTAATAAATTTTAAATGACCATACATCCCTTTCTTTCATTTGAAATTTCAGTTGTTTACGTTTGCCAGTACAAAAGTCCCTTTCATACACTGGCATAATAAAATAAAACCAAATCAGGCGTAAGTTATTGTTATACGTGTATTAACATAATTTACGGGGTGTTGGCAACAATACATATACCCTGGAAAATAAGTGGCATTACTGGCATTATATCGTTCTCAAACAAAAATGTATTATTATTGTTATTAGCAAATACTTATTCGATATTATTATGAAGGTTTTAAGAATGGTTTTCTCACACGCAGTTACGCATTTTTTTCACTATATTAGCGTACAATAATGGATGCACTTCCGATAGCTATAATCGAATCATAATAGTTGTGTTTTGAAATTCATCTATATATCTTTATTGTGAAAGATTTTTGTTATGTTACAAAACATCTATTTGTAGTTACGAAGTGCACTTCCTGATCTCTAGGTCATATGCCTATTAAAATAGAGGGTGATTTTTCTTTAGTATAGCCGATTTACAAAACTTCTGAAGTACTTATAGCAAATAGCGAAACGCACGTGAATTAAAGTGAATTTAAATATTGAGATTTTCTCTGTGAATTTTTGGCCATTTGAATCGCTGTTTTCGCGCAAATTGAGTCATAGAACTAGTCCTTGATTTGGTGTCATAAATAAATAACAGTTTCCAATGATCATACGTAAAAATTAATTTAAATTAATAAATTAATAAAGCAAATTGTATTCAGATAAAATATTTTATCAACGATAGTACGACCTACTGAGTACCTACTACGGTTCTTTTTTGCGGTACGTGCATAGACTAACACCAGTGCGGGAGAGTGTAAATTGCTACAAAATAATTGTTGTTGATTTATTCTTCACAATGTCTTGTAAATTGTGCAATCAAAAATTGGGAAAGGCCAATTATAGAATACAATGCGCCGGCATTTGTCAATTGTGGGCGCATTTAACATGTGCAGGATTTAAAAAGGAAGACATAACTGGTCCCCAAAGACACACGGTGAACTGGATATGCGTGCAATGTCAGCCAAAGACTGGGACTGTCAATGATTCAGAGACCTCCGACGAGGAAGAGCAACAAGTTATAAGCGTGAGACAGACCAAGGCTGCTGTAGATCGAAGGAGATCGAATGTTTTGCTTCCCAAGGGTAAGTCACCTATTGCTACACATCATGAAGTCCAAAAGAATGCATCTTTTAACATGCAACAGAAACCACAACACAGCACACTAGAGAACATTGCAGAGATGGTGAACAGATTGACAAAAAAAATTGACGACTTTGAAGAATCCTTGGTATTTCAAAATCACGGAATAGACAAGATTCAGAGTACACTGAGAGATATACTGTCTGAAAACAAACTACTTAAGAAAGAAAATGATAATCTGAAGCGTACTGTTGGTGAGTTACAGAAGGAAGTAACTATAATCAAGAAAACAATATCAGAACAAAAAGATACTGAAGTAAGGAGCAAAAATCTGGTAATAAAAGGACTGCAGCGACAGGGGGCTTCTGCGATGGAGGATGTGTCCAAATTATTTGTTGGGTTGGGAGTCGGAGTGGCAGAGCAGGGAAGACTGGTTGTTAGGGAGCTACAGAGTCATTCTAATAGTAAACCGTTACTTGTTGCTTTTAGTGAAAACAAAGTAAGAAATACTGTTCTCGATAAGCGTAAGCAGATGGGTGTCCTCAGCTCAACGGCTTTGGGAATATCCGGTAACGAAAGGCAGATTTTTATTAATGAAGATATGCCCAAAGACTTGAGGGACCTGTTCTACAAGGCTAGACAACTAAAACAGTGTGGGTATAAGTTTATATGGTGTAAGAACGGTAAGATATTTTGTAGAAAGAGCGAAGCCGATCGAATTCTTAGAATTGACTCTGTTGAGCACATCGGTGTTCTCAGAGATGCTACTAATAATTCATAAGCAAATTTTAGAATTATGTGTATGGAGATTTTGAGTTAAGCTGTTTAAATTTTGGTTTTTAATGTTTTGTTTAAAAGTTTATAATGAATTCTCTTGTAATTATACAAATTAATGTAAGATCTTTAGTACCTAAATTTACTAGATTTAAGGAGTATGTCTTGAAGTGCCAACCAGACGTGGTTGGTGTATCTGAAACCTGGTTATCATACAATATTACAAACGATATGCTAATTATTCCGGGCTATAATCTAGTTAGACAGGATCGGGTTGGCAGTCGTGGTGGTGGGGTCGCTCTCTATTTGAAGAATACAATAAATTTTGCAATCCTTCAAGGATTTACAGCAAGCTTCGCTGAGCAAATCTGGCTGTCATTTAAGATAGCTGGTGTGTCTACTATACTGGGGATGCTTTACAGACCTCCAACATTTACTAACTATTTAGATTTTGTCTTAGAATTTGAGGAGAATGTCTCGAGAGGTCTGTTGATTGGTGATAATGTTATATGCATCGGTGATTTCAATATTAACATGAGAAATTTACAATGTAAGTACGCCCAGCGTTTTTTGTCTTTGCTTCAGGACTATAGTTTGGTACAATTGGTCGATGAGCCTACAAGATTGGGGAGCGACAGTGCATCGACTCTGGACTTAGTGATATGCTCGGAGTCCGGATTCGTGGGTGACGTACAGGTGGACCCCTCTTTGGACATTTCTGATCATCTTCCAGTGAAATGCTCATTGCAAATAAATAATGCAAAACGTATCCATTTTACATATACATATAGAGATTTTAAAAGGTTCGATCAAGAACAATTCTACATGGAACTTACTGGTATGCCATTTTACGATATCTTTTATCTGAATGATATCGATGCGAAAGTTCGAATGTTTAATCAGTATATGCTGCAAGCATTTGACAGACATGCCCCTATAAAAACTATTCTGGTTACAAAAAAGAGAGCGCCATGGCTTACCGAACAAATAAAGGTCTTAAAAAAGCAGAGACAAAAAGCCTTGTCAAAATATAAAAAAAATAAAAATTTGGAAAATTTGACATCTTATCGGCAAATTCGAAATTTTGTTTCATCTGAAGTTGCAAGAGCAAAAAAAAATTATCTGGAGAACACTATTCATTCAAATTCCACAAAGGAAAATTGGAAACTTCTGCGCGATCTCAATATGTTTACTAAAGATAAAACTGATATCCCACCGAACTTAAACAACCCTGATCATATTAACGATTATTTCATTAACATTCCTAAATGTAATCCCGATCCCGCAACTGTGAATTACTACTTTTCAAACAAAAAGAGAGACCACATCAATTTTCATTTTAGAATGGTGGACTATGAGGACATATCGGTGGCAATTGGTGCAATTAAAACTAACGCAACAGGCTGCGATAAAATTAGTGCGAATATGTTGCAACGCGGTTGTCCGTTTATTGTACCCATAATTCAACATATAGTAAATTTCTGCATAGAGACGAGTACCTATCCTTCTGACTGGAAGCACGCTAATGTAATTCCCATACCTAAATGTTCGTCGGTAGCTGAATATAAGGATTTGCGACCAATAAGTATACTTCCGGCTGTATCCAAGGTGATGGAACGAATTTTATATAACCAAATTAATGGTTTTTTGAAGGAGAACGATCTTCTCCCCGAGAATCAATCAGGGTTTCGTCGTGGCCACAGTTGTTCGACGGCCTTATTGAAGGTTCTGGATGATGTATTGGGTGCGGCCGATAAAGGTCAATTGACGGCCCTTGTACTTTTGGACTATTCGAAGGCCTTTGATCGCATTGACCATGACTTGCTTCTCGCAGTTCTAAAATTTCTTGGATTTGAAGAGGCCGCTTTAAATATTATTCGAAGCTATTTAACAAATAGGAGTCAGTCCGTTATTCTGGGTAAGCAAACGTCTAAAAGAAATATATTGACCAGTGGTGTGCCTCAGGGCTCCATCCTCGCCCCAATTCTTTTTTGTCTTTATACATCTCAAATAACTGAGAGCCTAGATCACTGCAATGCGCATATGTATGCGGATGACACACAAATATATTTTTCATTTGAATCTAGGAATATAAATAACGCCAGAGAAAAAATAAATGCAGATCTTCGAAAATTAGCACTAATATCAAAAAACCATGCTCTTGAGATTAACCCACATAAGTCTCAGTTGCTGTTGTTGGGTCCTCAAAACTCGCGCCACATTGCTACTGATCTGTTTTCAGTGACAATAGAAGGAGTTGATCTGCCCTGTTCAAAAAGTGCAAGAAACTTGGGTGTTCTCATTGATAGCGACTTGAGATTCGAAAGCCATGTAAGTATGTGCATAAAAAAAGCATTCGTGAATTTAAAACTAATATTTGGCCAACGAAATCTTCTGAGCTTATCGATGAGAAAGATGCTTTGTGACAGCTTAGTGTTGTCTCAGTTTAACTTTGCGGATATGGTTTATGGTCCTTGTCTTGTGGGCTCAGACATAAGGCGCATTCAGCTAATGCAAAACTCGTGTGTGCGTTTAGTTGCGGGAATGAGGGGCAGGGAGCGTGGGGTGAGTGCAAAGATTAGGGAAATTGACTGGTTGCGGATGGATGAACGTAGGCAGCTGCATATGCTGGTTCTTTTTAATAGAATTATTAAAACTGGCTCTCCTTGTTACTTATACAGCAAAATAACGTTTCGGCGTATGATTCACAGCTTAAATACGCGAAATGGAGAGATGATTACACCACCAATGCACAGCACAGCTTTATATGAAAGGTCCTTCACCTATAACATTTCAAAAATATACAACTCTCTGCCTGACGAGGTCAAGAAAATGACAGGTTTCAGATTCAAATTAGCTGTAAGGACTTGTTTAGTAAGGGGACATGGCAACGCGTAGTGATTTGTGAGTGTTTATTGCTATTTTTTGTGAGAAATTATAGTAGTATATGGTCGGACATACTATATGTTTTTGTGCGTTTTTCTGTTTTCTTTTTCTTTTACTAGGTAGTAATTAAGTGGTTAAGATAGGAGGCTTGCCTCAACTTCGCCATTTGTAAAATGCTTTTTTTTACAATAAAGTTATTATTATTATTATTATTATTATTATTATTATATTTGTATACTCTGTATCGAACAGCTCAACGAACTTTAATCAGATAAAGCACTGAAAAAATAATCGATACCCATAAAAAATTCATGAAATTTGCCTGTTTAAATTTGTTACTTTAAATTCGATATCATTCATTTTTTTTGATTCATGTTGTAGGTAAATTTATATGAAATCTAGCACATGTTTTGAATTTGACGAAAATTAGGCGTAACGTGTGCGAATAAATAAAATAATAATTCGTCTTGGCATTCTCTCAATTAAGGTTTGAAGCTAAACCTGGACGATATGATTCCATGCTTCAATTAGAACGTCACTAAGCTGCTGTAAATTTGCTGGAATTGGTACACGAGATCATAGTTTCCTCCCAAAAGCATCCAAAACATTGTCCATAGGCCAGTGGAGTCAGTATCTGTTACAGATATGTCAAATATATTATCACTCTGAATATTGTCAACATGTTCAGTGACCGTGCTGGCCAAAGACGTAGAAGGCGCTGATGATCCTACTATATCATTATTGAAAATTAAAAATGTTGCTTGTTTTATAGGGAACAGATTTGTTGAAATAGGTAATGGACTCCCCATTATATTTGCAATTTTATGAAGATAGCGTTTACAAATTTTCACTACGCGACGTTTCTTTTTGAAAAACTATAACCAACTTGGTTTTTTTCAATACGGCCCTTGATTTTTTATTATTAAATTTAAAGCCATTTTCAAATCAAAAATAGGTGCCGTACTGGTTTAAACAAATTTTCAGTGCTTTTAGCTGTTTATTTAAAATTATTCAAGAAAAATCTCCATAGTTTGGCACTTAACAGACTGAATGCAGAGTAGTAGGTTTTACAAAAACATTCTTTCGTCGATAATCACAATTATGTATTATTATTTGACAATTTATGTCGATCTCAGTACACCATTTTATCCTATACGCGATTTTTTAGATTTAGTTCAAATATTTGTGTTTTTTGAAGTTATTAAAAAAACGCCTTTCTCAGAATAATGTTTACGCAAAATAAGTGCCAAACTATGGCGATTTTTTGGGAATAATTTTAAATAACAGCTAAAAACACTGAAAACTTATTTAGACCATTACATGTGATATATCCCCTATTTTTTTAATTGAAAATATTATTATTATAAATACATCCAGGGCCGTATTGAAAAAACCAAGTTGATTGAATTAACTTAGTGGCGTCCACTTGAAGATATTTTCTTGACCATATTGATATTATTATCATTGACTATAGACTATTTTGTGTGTGGCCTACACCAATCCGAACCGCCTCCATACCTTACTCTAGTAAAAAAATAGAAGCGTTCAAAACCTTGACTCATAGAATAGGATATTCCTCCATTCTTTGTTGCCCCAATTTTCATGTTCCCTAGCAAATCGAAGGAGTTCAACTGGATGGTGTCTCAATAACTCTACACCAGTTGCAGGTCCAATATCAAAAAGCTGCTTTCGTATTGTTCTGTCTTGCCTTACGTCCTCTCAACTGTTCATTTGAAAAAAGTCCCTCAAACATATTATTGAAATTTTAAACAAGTATATTAGATTATTCTCAGACTTTGAACAAGTCAATTAACCCATTGTAGCTTTCTTGTTCTTCTAGTAAACCGTCTTCTAGAACTACTACCACCGCCGTTTTCTTCCCGCCTTGAACTCACCTTTACCATGAAGATTTTCAATCGAATGTTCGTGGCTTGATTCTGATTCTTCTTCAACTCTTTTACTAGCTTCTTCTATTTGGTCTTTGTATTGATTGCAACTTCGTGTTGTTGTGTTAAAGGTTATATTTCTTGTTTTTGTTTGTCTGCCTTTCTCAAAATCTCTCCTTTGGTTCCTTTGATGTTCTTCTCTGCTTGCATAATCTTTCATTTGTAGCTGATGCTTTTACATAGAAATGATCCGACAACAATGTTTGTTTTCGTCATTAGGTTCTTTACGTGCTTCGATCGCGAATCAGGCTCTCTTTAATAATTTCCTTAGGCTTGTTGTTTATGAAATAAAAAAAAAAACAATATATTTAAGTTCCAAAGTGTTTAACAAACCCCAATTCAAACCACATGTACTGAATCTAGTAAACAAATCAAAGCAAACCATATAAGTCGCCTCTTGTGTTTAAATTAAATTACATCTACTATACTACCCTATCCAAAATAAATTTCATGTGTGGTGTATATTGAAACGGTAGAGATTGGAGACACAACAAACAATTCTCGGTCGATTAAATCAAGAGTGTGTGAAATGTTATCTACCGCCGGAATCGATAGATTTCAATGCCGATTTTGGTGCCTTGTCAACGGCATACGCTATTTATGTAATACGCCAATTATTGACTGAAGCGGACGACATAAGGGCGGATTTGCCAAGACCTTAAATACAGGAACGGATTCCGCACTTTCACATATTATTTGAATTAAAATTGGCGGTAGGATTTAGCAGAAAATACTACGATACTGAATATGATCATGTAGTCAAGGCTAGAGCCAGTTGGCCAAGGACATCTGACGTTGAAAAGAATTTATATAATTAAATTGAATAGAGCACCCTTTTTTAACTTTCAACTGTTAAGTAGGATAGTATTTATTTAAGTAAAACATTGGCATTTATGAAAATGGTGCGTTACGGCTCAAAAAACGTTAATTACTTTTGGAAAAATGTTACTGTGACGTAAAAGATACAAGAGTACTTTACCACTCATCAGCTGAAGATCGGCTTACACCATCACAAGAATGAGTGTCAGTATGGCACAAGGAACAAACAGCTCCATCCTCTTTAACGACTTTTGACCATCGCGCTTACAAAACTCCACAACTTTACCATCTGGGTCTTATATCAATTGAAAACTGACAATTATTAATTCTAAAAGAAAATTGTATTAGCGATAACGCTTACTTCCCCACAAAGGCTTGGTTACCAAGCAGAATTCTCAGATCTGGAGATATGAAAACCATTATGTCTTTCAAAATCTTCCATAAAATCCTGAAGATGTAACAGTGTGTTGGCCATGTGGGCAGTAAAAATAATCGGACCATAGATTCTTGAAATTATTGGAAGTGCAACTGTGACTATGGCCAGGCTTTTTGGTTAAAAGGAGATTCAACTGAGGAACTCAAAGAAGAAATTGTATTGCAGCAGGTTTTATTAAAGAATGAACTGCAAAATGTTTTTATCAGAGGGCATTCCTGCCAACAGAGCAACGGTGATCTATTCTGCAAGAAAACCATTAACATTTTCACTCTTTAAAATTGAAGTTCTTGGAGCCACCCAACCCAAGGTTTTCAAAGACGTAATTATAAATCCTGCCAGGGAATTCGGGCATATCTAGTGTGAGTTGTTACTTCTTTTCTGGCCATCGTTTGTGAACTTTGTTTTACCGGCATATTGCCTGCTCACACTAGATGTCGCCATATACATCTTGTTGTTTTATACTTCTATTCTTAAGACTATCAGGTTTGATAGAAATTCAAAGCAGAGCAGAGTTATCACTGATGAAACAAATTTATCCAGAAAGATGTCGTACAATCGTGGTTATATTTTATATGACAACGCACCTGTATAGAACTCTTCTCGTACAAAGAAAGCTAAATTTTGGTTAGTTAGATAATTATTAGAAATAGTAAAATATTTTGAACAGTCTGGTCCGGATACGTACCTGAAAGCTCGACATAATCACGAAAACCGTAGCTTAGGCACCAGATGTGCTGTTCTCCGGTTGCCAAACACTCTTCATTGTGTTTATTCCAACAATGAAAAGTTAAATGTGCGATTGGTCGATTACATGGCGATTGTATTGACACACCGAAATAATTTGTAAGGGCTATTTTCTATAATAGTACATGTACCTACTTATATACTCCATAATCCATTACTACAGAGGACTTGTATTACCAAAATGAAGATAAGCAGTCGAGATAACATTGTGAGTTATAACGATTATTAGTACATATTATTATTAGTTGATACATACTTTTTTTCTGGACCACAAAACTAATCCTTTGAACAGTTTGTGGTAATATTTGTTTGTTTGGAAGAACAACTAATAATGTGGTATTTGCCGTATGCGGCAGTAAAGATTATTGGACGAGATTGTATGGACAATTTTACGTAAGTATGTGTGTAGTTTTTGATTAGAGATTAGAAGCGAATAGAAAAACTATAAGCCAAGGAGGGCAAGGGGGGTTTCAGGGATATGTCTCATAGTATACAAAAAAAAAACACTTTTGAGGTAGTGACAGGTGGTATATCCCCCAATACTGTCTTCTGCCGGTTTTAGATGAACGGGACTTTTTACTGAGGAAGCACGGTGTGATCCGGTTAGGAAAAAGTACCATAGTACGCTGAGTACAAAGAAAGTCTATGAATGAATGTGTGTATCTTGTATGTCGGCAACTAAATTTTAAGTTTTGTGAGGTTTATTTGCAATAATTAACATTTAATTGATATTGACGTGCTCAGAAAAATATGGTGGTGAGTTGTGCAGTATTTTTTTTTGTGGAATCAAACACCCGCCTAAATTGCAAATACTTTTAGTGATTACTTTATTAGTTTCTCTAGGAAATCTGATTCAGTTAACCTGAAAAAAGCAACTCCCATAAATGTTACTTTAAGATCTTTTTATCTTTTCCCTACTACGGTTGACGAAGTTATTAGAGTTGCCACAAAGGTTTGTAGGAAAAAATCAAGTGGTACAGATAACATTCCAGGTCATGTGGTGTTGAGTATTATTGAAATAATTAATAAGAGTTTTGAGGAAGGTGTTTTTCCAGAGACCTTAAAACATCAAAAATAGTTCCTATTTATAAACAAAAAGGTGATGCAAAAGATACAAATAATTACAGACCGTTGGCACTACAAAGTCAATTTAGTAAAATATTTGAGTGCTTATATAACATGAGACTTAATAATTATTTCGAAAAATTTAAGATCCTCTCTTGCAACCAGAATGGATTCAGGATCGGTCGATCAACCGAAACAGCTCTTAATCAGGCTTTGGACAACCTCTACCAGTCACTCAATAATAAGGAAATAGCTCTTGGCCTTTTCATTGATTCAAGCAAGGCGTTTGATTCCATAAGCCATGATCTTTTGTTTCTGAAACTGAATGCTGTTGGTATAAGAGGAACAGCGGCCGTATGGATACGTAGCTATCTTACACAGCGTACACAGGTGGTTGAAATTGCGGGTGTCCGTTCGAGGTCCGAGATCGTGAGCAGTGGGGTGCCGCAGGGCTCCTGTCTCTCACCTACCTTGTTCAATGTTTTTATTGACGATATCTCTGAAGTTCTGGGTATTTTTGGATATCCCATTCTGTATGCAGACGATACTAGTGTTTTTGTTTCAGCCAAGGATGAAGCAGGGTTAGTTCAGGCTGCCAACGTGGTGACTGATTAAAAACGGTTGCTCTGCCTATATCTATAGCAAACAACACCAGCCATCAGTTATCTGATACGTATAGGAGGTGTGTCTATAAAAATTGTGAGTAATACCAAAGTTCTGGGAGTGTATACAGACAGCAAACTGATCTGAGACATACATATTGACACCATACTACCAAAAGTCAGTAGCTGTGTGTTTCTGATAAAGAATATTAGAGGTACTGTATCAACCAGCATTCTGAAATTGATATACTTCGGCTTAGTCCAGTCTACCTTGGCATATGGAATATGGGGAGGAGCCGGTGGATTGACTAGAGTATTCAGGGCCCAAAAAAAGGTTATAAGAGCAATACTAAAAATTCCTCAGACAGCATCATGTAGGGAACATTTTGTGAATTTGAAAATAATGACTTTTCCTTGCCTCTACATGTACGCAATCATAATTCATATCAAAAAACAAAGTGAATCGTTCTTAAAAGAGAAGATGTTCACAATTATGGCACTAGAAACAAAAATAACGTGGTTTTGCCATTTTCTAGACTAAGTATTGGTCAGAAAAATCCTAACTATATCGACGTAAAGTGTTATAACAAGATTCTGAAAATTGACAGTTTTAAAAACCTAACATTTAGGAGATTTAAGCTGCAGTTGAGAAATTATTTTGTGGATAAATGTTTTTATTCTGTGGATGAATTTTTGAACTATACAACGGATTAATAGTATGTATCTATTAGTTATTATGTTTGACAATTTCATAATGTAACATGTTGTATTGTTATCATTCGGTGGAACTAAGAAATTATCGTTCATGTCGAGTACCTCTAGCGACAAAATATCAAAAACAAGTAATTTTAAAAGGAATTTTCTTCGTTTTTCAAATTTTTCTCCAAGATCAGTAAATTGAACAATTATTTTTTTGACATTATTTTATACTGATATATTAAAGGTTTCTTTTTTAGCCTATTTGTAGAAAAAAAAATAAAATACCTTGGAATGTAAAAATAGCCATCGGCAGTAAGTCCTAGAGAAAAACTCTTTTGTCGACAAAGAGAGGAAAAACTTTCTAGATTGAATGGGAAATACAAATTTCTTTTTATTAAAGATCAGAGGTGTTCCATACTTTTAAAGTTTCTGACAATTTTGAAAAGTTTGCCAGCAGCAAAGTTTCCGAAAATGAAAGTACATGGTAATCAGCAAATTTCTGCCAGCCTTTTCCAACAACTAAAACGTAAAAAAGAAAATAAAGAGTTATAAAGAATATTCAAATAATAAAATCCCCATTCGATTCTGGGTTGTAAAAATCTCAGTTGCGTCTGCCTGAATCTTTATAGTTCAACAATTGCCACTATCGTCGCGAAAACGAGTTTTATTACTAATAAACTTACCAGAAAAATTGTAAAAATCCGTCACAGCAAACTTGTTATAAACAAATATCTGGAATACATACTAACAACGTCGGCAAACACGCCAAAATACCGTATAAATGTGTCTTTTTTCCTTCTAACAATACGAAGAATACTTACTTGGAAGTCAGATATACAGACGGTTATAAAAATCACAAAAATACTTAGAGTTTATTAGTTTATGGTTGCCATGTTTTTGTTGTACGAAAAATGGGTAATTTGGAAGTTATTAGGTCCCTATTTTAGAGACCCATAATGTTTTGTAGTAGTTTACTTTAAGATTCGTTATGGTGCATAAATACATATTTGATTTTACTGTTAAAGCGTTGAAAACAGAAAAATTAGTGTAGTAAAATACATTTATTTGGATTCGCTACGCACGAGTTTTATTTTAATGGTAATCATGTAGTTTGTAAGTTAGTTGTTTACTTTATTTTGACAAAAATAATGTAATTAATATATGCAATATTTTTAGAGTAGAGGATCTGGACAACCGTCCCTTTTGGTGGAGCCACCGAGGTCGGATTAGGTTTCCATATAAAAAAATGTGTTCTCAGACTCATTAATGATTTTTGGGAATTATTTTACGTACAATTTCATCTGTTATTATAAGTACAAGAAATCCCTTGAGGGATTTCCCAGTTTTTTTTTGTGGTAGTTTTATCTATGACAAAAGTCATTGAGTGTTCCATAAAAAAAATGAAAATATGGGTTGAAAACCTAATCAAATAAATATAATTACATTTGAGACACCCTGTATATAAATAAATTTTATGAGACAATTCTAACAAACTAAGAAAACTCAAAAGTTTTACTATTAGTTAGGTTTTGCTGTGCCCAAAAGTTCCCTTATATCTAAATTGTATAACTACAAAACTTAAAAAACCCCTTTGTATATAGTGAAACTCTAAAAAATATCAAAGAAATCAATGTTTACTTCCTACATCGATACATTTATTAAGGGCATTAATAAATGAGTGGGAAATGTTTTGAGTTACCCCGTAGATAACCTCTATATAGTTTCACCCTAATCGCTGATAAGGTTTCGCCGTGTCTAAAAGTCTTAAATAATAGATAGAAACATTTTTGAGTTACCCCATAGATAACCTCTAGAAGCTTATAGTTCAACTTTCAAAGAAATCTTGAATTGAAATCTAAAGAAATCAAAAAATTATTGAAAATATTACTTTTTTGTCATTAAAAAAATAAAGAAATACATTTTTGACTCACTCCGTATATAAATTTAATGTGTATGCTAAGAATTTCTAAATATTTAAAAGTGAAAATCAAATTTATTTATGATATATGTCACTTGTCATAACTGTCGTAAATTCTAGCGATCAGGATTTTGGCATTGTTGTCAGATTTAGTTTAAGCTGGTATAAAAATGAAATATAAATATATTATGTTAAATAACAAAACGTTAATATTTTTGTAAAATAAAAATAAAGCTTACCTACTTTAGATTTTCGGGCTAATTACGCATTTGGACTTGGGTTGGGGGTATAAATAGTTTTCGGATTGCTCGATTGATTTCGGTATTACGCAATTAAGGAGTACATGATTGAGTTTGGTGAAAACTTTCAAATAAAGTGTGCCAACGGTGCTTTTCGTAATTTTTCTTAGATGTCAGATTTTGAATAAATTGAATTGAATGAAACGATTTGGAAACTATCTTAAAAAATGTTTCCCTCACAAAAAGTAGCCTGCTGAAATATTTAACTGTATGTAAAAACACATGACATATTTTACAGTTATTTTTTTTCGGAGGAGATACGTACGAACTTTTACTCGTTTTCGTTGAAGATTAGAGTGAATAAAGGCTTACACAATTTATATTTCTTGATATTATATAAAGTCAAAATTGATTTATCGCAGTTTTAATTGTTTTTTTGCTGCAAATAAAGCGTGACACCCACCTCAATTTGTTGTAGAATTTCACTCTCTTTGTAATTGTTATTCTCCATGTCGCACGAAAATGCGGCTATTAAAGCAACTGTTCTTAAGGTGCACTAGAGTAATTCTAAAGCAACACCCCTTATTAGATCTACAGTATGTGGCTTATACATCGACTACTGGTACCTGACGCTCTCTCTACTCCAATTCCAAGAATTTCTAACTCATTTATTGTTCTGCTAATATATTTTAAGTGTTCTTTGTTCTTCAGAGCTTTGAGTTTGTAGCTGATATCTTCTGATTTTTCTTTGGTCTTCAAAGATTTCTTGTGTAAACCGGTTCTAATTATTAAAATGAAACTAACACAATTTAACTTGTTTGATGCATGTAAAGCTGTTTAAATATTGTCCTGTGAGGCTGCCGACTGTCCGGATATAAACGAAAATATGAATTACACGTTGCTTCAGAATTTATAACATTTCGAATTTACGAATTTTTCTAAGTTTACACATTTAGTTACACGATAGCACTGCGACACCTACCCAAACTTCACACTTTGACAATTATTATAGAGCCCATAGTTTATTTGGTACTGTACAAGTCATGGCCACCTCAAGGCCTTCTCGCCATTTTTACCACCGGTTAAGGAGTCCAAACAAATCACTTTATTGGCACCCGAGGTTGCCAAATATACTGTTTCAAGGCGATTGATACCTGTCATTTAAAGTGCAAACAAACCTTCATAATTTTTTACCAACTAAACTCTAGGTGGCGTTGAATATCATTGTTAAAGAAATTGATATTGTTTTATGTTCAACCTTTACAAAGTATAGTTTCCGCTCTCGTCTTTATCATATTTCTGTAGTACATTTTATCTGAACATAATATTATTCAAAGATTGACTACATTATCTGCTTTTCTTTTTAGAAACCATCAGCCGTGAGTACACTCTAGATGCGTTCAGGTGTTTCTCTTCGTCTGTATATTACCAACATCTATCTATATGCCGCACAACTGAAAACGAAGACGACGAAGAAGAAAAATGAGATGCGTAACCAAAGATAACGTGATCGTATCTTCGATTCGTGTTAGAGACATCACTATATTGCCTGTTATAGTAGGCGTAGATCTCTCTATTGTTATGTAATTGTATATGTTTTTTTGTTATGTTTAAGAATGAACAAAACGCCTCGAATGTCAACTGTCTTTATTTGGCGGTATCATAGACGGCGCATAACGGAGAGAAAAATGTTACTCCAGCTTATACCTTCAATAACTAGTGATTAGTTAGTGTATGTTCTTTTCAAATTAGGAATTTTTTAACCTATAAGTTATTGGTTCCTATAGAAATCGATTTGGAATTCTTTAGCTCCTTTCAGTTGTGTTTGAAGTCGTTCACTAACTCATTGTTAGCAACATCAACATCTTCTTCTAGACCAACTCCCGTTTTCTCTTTTAGGAAGATCCAATAGCCTTTACCAGTGATGAGCATGCCTATTGTACACCCAAATGCAACCATATGTTCATGTTGTAAATTTAATTCGAATAGATATAATTCCACAGACCTTGGGTGGGATTCGTCAGCGAGTCTCTATGATGAACCACCGAATTTAGCAGACATTTATCCGTAGTTAGTTCCAATTAGGAACCTATAGATTATTAGTTGACTTGCCTTGGCCACGGAATGACTGAGACGGAAAAACCAAAGCAGGGACTGTTGCAAAGACCATAGTCCACAAAATATTTGTAAAGAAGTGCTGTCTTGATTTTTTGACAAGTTTCTTTCTTGTATTCTTCTCGGCATAAGATTATTATGAGCCGCCACTGTTTCTAATACACCACCTTGGTGTCATTCATGAGGATCAGTATCTCGTGTTCTTTAAAAAGAATTTTAAGAGAATTCCAATCTCCAGATCATGAATAATATAGATGCTATTTAACAAAATGGACATTCGATTGTTTAGAACTATGTGATTGCTATCAGAGAATATGTAGCATTGTGACTGTTTTTTTTGGTGATCTGAACAATTTAGGACCACTAGAGTAAAGACTATTAGTAAGTGCTTTGTTAACGAAAAGCATTTCGTAATTTGATGTGGTACTTTCGATAGGAATGCTTCGAATCTTAGTGTTTTTATTTTATAATAAAATTCTTTACTTTTTTCCCTTGCGACATTGCATCTTCTACACACCTAAAGCTCAAACTCTAAGATCATCTCTTGATCAAGCTCCATACAAACCAATGAACATGAAGCAAAGTAGAATAAGACGCAGACTTCAAACCACACGAACCTTCCAAGACAAAATAAGTTAACGTTATGGCGATTAAGGAAGTTGACCTAGGCCTAGATGGAAAAGAAGATTTTCAGTAAAGACAGGGAAGAAAACATTCCAGATTTTAACCGAATCATGTGGCAGCAACAGGGAAATGGTATGAGATTTACACTCACTTTTAGAACTCGTCACGAAAGAAGACAGATTTTTGTTGAAACTGAAGCTGAAATAAAAATCAACCAATTGCATTAGGATTACAAATTTTGACGTTAATCTCTATTGAAAAGCAGAGGAAAAAAATCTCATGAATACAACAGCAAATCTTCCTTAAAATAAATACCCTATATACACAGAAAAAAACTATATGCAACGCATAACATACAAAAGGGAACACTATTATAGGTAACAACAAAAGAACAGACAACGACTAACAACAATAGAAATAAAACACGCTCAATAGACATTATTAAGCCCGGCATACATCCGACACTTTGTCAGGGATGCTGATGATACACAAAACTTACCCTTATTGTTATGTGTTTTAAGGATGGCGAAGGTGAGAAGGTTTTTTCTGTGTTTCGAATTGTGTTTACGGAAGATCGCATCGATTTCAGATTGGCGTATATGTATGCAGGAATCTGTTATAATTTGTTTGGACATTGATAATATGGCATATGGGGTGTTTTATAGTAGGTATGGTTTAGAGGGGTAATGGACTCAAGCTGAGCTCGCAAATTGTTTGGTTTGGTTGTTACGGAAGAAAATGATAACTTGAGGTTCATCAAATGGACTATAAATAGCTTTAGAATAGCATAAGTAAGAAAAAAAACTAAATTTTGACAAAACTCAACAAAATAGTTCCCTTCGAGGACGAGTATAGCGATTTCCCAACTTTTCGATACCACTTTTATAGTACGATTTCTCTTTCTCGTCACAATAGGCCTCAGTTTCAGCGAATTTTGTTTCCAGCAAGCATTCTCTTGATGGTGGTTCCGTTTTGAAGGTAGTCGAGGAATATTATTCCGTTCGCATCCCAAAATACAGACGCCATCACCTTACTGGCCGAATGTTTTTATTTTTTTATTTATTCTTTGCTCCTCAGAATGATAACAATATGACATGTCACATTATGGGATAGTCAATAATATTACATACAACACAAAAACAATAATATTCATACATAACCCGCTATAATTCGGGACTTAAAACTATTCATTAGTATAATTTAAAAACTCGTCTACTGAATAAAAACATTTCTCTATAAAAAAGGTTCTCAGCTCCAGTTTCAATTTTTTGATAGAAATGTTTTGAAACTTTTGTATTTTTACAATTTTATTGAAACATTTAACACCTATGTAGTTAGGGTTCTTTTGGCCAGTTGTTGATCTGGAGAATGGTAATACCAAGTTATTTCTATTTCTAGTATTGTGACTATGTATATCTTCAGATTTAGGCAATATTTCATTTTCTTTTTTTATATGTACTATAAGTGCGTACATGTATAGTGAAGGGAATGTCATTAACTTTAATTTTTTAAAATGGTCCTTATAGGAAGTAGTTTGAGAGATTCCCTGCATCGCTCTGATGATCCTTTTTTGAGTTCTGAACACCCTCGCTGTCCCACTCGCTCCCCCCAAAATATAACACCATACATCAAGGTAGACTGTATCAGACCAAAATATATCAATTTAAGAATATCATTCGATACAGTATTTTTGATGTTGTTTATTAGGAATATGTAGCTGGATAATTTCTTTACTACAGTGTCTATATGCGTGCTCCAGGTCAATTTATTGTCTGTATATATTCCCAAGAATTTGGTGCTACTGACCTGTTCAATAGATTTATCTCTCGCTCCTATTAAATAACTTCGGTCCATGTTCCTATTTGATATTGAAATTGGGAGAAAGACAGTTGTTGATGCATTGAGTGCCAGTCCATTGTGTTCGCACCATCTGTGCCAGCTAGGGCATTAGCAGACCGTACCAACCCACTCTCATCCCCGGCTGAAACAAGGACACTTGTGTCATCCGCATAAAGAACGGGCAGGCCAAAAACCCCCAAAACGTCCGGCAGGGTATTAATAAATATATTAAATAAAGTTGGCGATAAACATGAGCTCTGTGGTATCCCATTGCTCACAATTCCCACCCCTGAACGAACGCCCGCAATGTCTACTTTTTGGGTACGATGCATGAGATAACTTCCTATCCATTTAGACGTTGTTCTGCGTCTTTGCTCGCTTTGGATTTGGTTTGTCGTTGCTGTCCACTCAGCTGACTGTCTTTTGAATTCCGGGGTGTAATAGTGAAGCCATGTTTCATCGATTGTTCCATATCGACGATAGAATTCCATTTTATTGCGGTTTAACAGCGCCAAACAATCCTCTGAAGCATCAATTCGTTGTTGTTTTTGGTAGATGGATGGATGACACATAGATGGCGTTACTAAAAATTTTTCCATATGATTTTTATTTAGTACTAACCTTCACACGATACGTGTTCAAATTTGACAGCAATCTGACTATTGATTCGTGAATTATAGCATTTTATGTGAAGCAACTTTTGTTAGGTATTGAAAAAAAAATGGGAAAAACTGAATTTCGAGTTTTCCTAAAGCATTGCTCTTAAATGAAAAAAAAAATACAGGGGATACCAAACAATGGCTTGATAAACATTATCCGAACTCTGTTGCATCAAGACAAATGGTAGAGAAGTAGATTGCTGAATTTAAACGTGGTCGTACCAGCACAAATGATGCAGAGCGCAGTGGACGCCCAAATGATGCTGTTATTCCAGAAAGCGTCAAAAAAATTCAAAAATTGGTTATGAACAATCGCAAATTGAAGGTGTATGAGCTAGCTGACATTGTAAAAATATCGGATGGTCGTGTTTTTACCATTTTACGAAGGTTTGGGCACTTTAGTACTAGGAGATCCCAACAGTCAATCAGGCGACGAACTTTGCATATGAGTACTGATTTCCAAAACAATTTTTTGATACAAAACATGATTATGGTACTTATTTTTGTGTTGGGAATGATTTTATATATATTATTTATTTATATTTATACACGAACATTTGGTTATGCAAAGTGGGTGCCGCGTGAGCTCACAGTCGACCAAAAACAACAACAAATTGATGCTTCAGAGGATACTACGTCAGTGTGACCAAATGGTAAAACAAGGATCTAATTGGTTAAATGATTATAAGTCAATTCGTATCTTTCTCGAGATTTCTTCTGCAGCAGATTTAACGTAACCATATTTGCAGGTTCTACAACTTTGGGTGGCATCCTACAAATGACTATATCGTCATAACTTTCCATTTTAATCGTTTTCGAAGCACACAATTTACGAGAAATAACTTTGACTTGACTTAATCAAAATTGACAACTGCCGTTATTTGTTGTTATCAACATATTTTTGTTTTAAAATAATATAATTTTAATACAAATATGTATATACACAATATAGGTAGATAGATAGTTTATTACAATATTCGAAAAATACAGTTTGTCAATATAAATATAATACTTGCAAATACAACACAAATACAAATCACATAAAAATATATACGACAATATACAACAATTCGGACAATACTGCACAACAAAACAACGCAATATTGCCAACAAGAATCAAGAACTCTACAACCAATCACTCTCAAGAAATTCATCGACAGAGTAAAAACAGTGCTTTAACAAATATGTCTTTATTTTAGTTTTAAATAATTTGTAGTTAAACGACCGAATCTGCTTCGGTACCTTATTATAAAATTTGTAATTAAGAGAGTTATTTTTAGATTTTGTTAGGCTATGTTTTGGAATGATCAACAAACCAGCCGACCGAGTACTGTAGGTATGATTACCAGAGTGAGGCCGCAGTGAATCCCGAATTGAATGGATCTCCAATAAGGTATGATAGATAAAAACACACGGCAATGACATTATAGCGTGGTTTACAAAATGCGGTTTGCAATGGTCAAGTGGCCCAATATTCTGACCGCCCTCTTTTGCAATCTGAAAATTCTCAAGGCGTGCGAAGAACCACCCCAAAGCACGATGGCGTAAGTCAAGTGTGAATGGAAAACCCCAAAGTAAGCCATTCTAAGGACATGAAAATTTAAGTAACACGCAAGCTGTCTAAGCAAAAATAGAGCACTGGGCAACTTGCGACTTAGGTGTTCGATGTGAGAGTACCAGTTAAGATTGTCATCTAAATAGAGTCCAAGCACTTTGACAGTGTCACCACTGATATGGGAGAAATTAGAAGACAGCGTCAGAACACTATATTATATATACAACTTAGTTGAATATCTTTGTTTGTTTATTTATATATATATATATATATATATATATATATATACTATTGTACACTGGAAAAAGTACTTATCTATATAACGTGTATATCGATTTAACAAAGTGAAATGCATTTTGTGAATAAAAAAAAAATATGTAGCCACCCCAAATTAGTGATGGGACATTAGGTATTTGATCGTGCAAATACCATATATTATTTCGTATTGAACTTTTTGTTCAAAGGTACCTAATATTAGCCAACAGTCATCTGTCTTTTCTCCTGTTTATAAAGGTGTTTTTACAAATATCATATAATACTCGTATAATAAATCCTTTGAAGGAAGACGACATGGGTAAAGCCAGTACTACACAAGTCCAATATTGTTCGTTCTAACGCTGAAACTATAATTTGAATGAAATGGTAGACATTAGAATACACGTTGTGACATTCGCTCCAATATAGACCTTGGAAATTGTAAATTAAGTCGCTTCTCAAATTTTCAAAAAAATTTCAGGTGAACAATTATTTCTATTGTTCAGGGATGACATCCAAGGTTGCAACTAAACTGTTTTAACGATAATTGCCCGCATTTTGTTTATTTAGAAGAAGCATTCATACAACTAGCCAATTTTGACAAGTAAAATTAGGCGACATATATCAAGGCCACAGAAATCTACCGTGGATTAGTCTTCCATATTACACCTCCCTTAATCTCAGTATCTTCGGGATGCAGCGCAATGCATGCCTCGCGTTTTCACTCTTTCAGGCGCTGCGGTACATAAACTGTACCCAAAAAAAATTACTGTGGTCTTATAGAATCAGTCGTTGACGACTCGGAGGAAGAATGCCAGGAAGAGATTGACGAAACCGATATCCCACAAGACATGATTCTTATGGAAGCCGACACTGATGTCGACTCGACGAAGATGATCTGTCTCTTTCAGTTTTGCTGACCCAATTACAAACCTCGTCTCAGTCAACCGATAGACGTGATTGGTCAAAACTTGTATATCGCCAGAAATGTTGCCGATTCTGGAATTACTGATATTGACACTCCAACGCCAGGAAGACTTTTGCAGCTCTTTTTCACCGATGAAATCATTGAGTCCATTGTTTTTCAGACAAATCTGCCACAGCACCTAAAGTTACAAACGCAGAGGAAATAAAATCTTTCTTGGCTATAAATTTGTTGATGGGACTATAAACGTCTTCCCAGCTACAGGGATCACTGGAGTAGTGCTCCAGGTTTTCATGATTCCTATATTTACTCTTTGATGTCTGTAAAGCACTTTCGTTGGATCCTTTCAAATTTACATCTAAATGATATTGTCATGATGGCAAAAAAAAAGGTGAACCTGGCTACGATAAGATTTCCCATATCTAGGAGTTGGTGTAAAATGGTAAAAACATTACTATCTGCGCCTAAATTACAAACACAGAGGAAATAAAAACTTTTTTGGCTATAAAATTGTTGATGCGACTAAAACGTCTTCCCAGCTACAGGGATCACTGGAGTAGTGCTCCAGATTTTCATGATTCCTATGATTACTCTTTGATGTCTGCAAAGCACATTGCTTCACACAAAATGTTATAACTCACGAATCAATAGTCAGATTGCTGTCAAATTTGTACACGTATCGTGTGAAGGTTAGTGCTAAATAAAAATAGTATGGAAAAAATTGTAGTAACGCCATCTATGTGTCATTTTATGGCCTTTTTGAATAGACTAATATATCACAAACATCCCCTGTAGCTGTAAACAGATACAGTTTCTGCAAATAACACAGGACCATTTTATTAATGCACAATGACCACAATAGGAGCCAAATACATTTTGCATAACAATAGCATTTTATCCCAGATTTAATTCAATATGTTTCTTTCCTCTTTGTTATACTATAATAAAATAATACTCAAAAATAGATGGAATAAAATGTCCTAGTATTATGACCGTATTGTTATGTATGTGGATGGCTAAAAACTTATGTTTCGTCCATTCCAACCCTCTTCGTTCTGTTCAACAAACAACTGAAATAATTTTCCTATGTAAAGTACATTATAGATGCGTGTATACGTGATAATAAATTTATACAATGCGACAGAGGCGGCGACACAACTATTTTTTTCAATAATTAAGAAATAAAAATTGTATCTCTACGAAATAATTTTGAATTGCTTACCCACCCACTGTATTGTCCAGATTTTGTCCCCAGCGAAGAATGCTTACTGGAAAGAAATTTAAGTCCAATGATTTCCTCCTTAAGCTTCTAAAGAAACTCCTCAAATAAGTGATGTCTTACCAAATGCGGAATTAGTATGTTTTTATTCAACTTGCCATATAGCAAACGTTAATAGCACGCCTATGCGTTTATACTTCTTGATCTTCATGAAACTGCATGTATATACATTTGCCACCCTTAACAGAAGGTGATAAATGTCGCATATAACCAAGGGGTTTGACCGCACCAAATCGATTTAGAACATACACAATAACTAATTTATTTAAAGCCTTTTCAAATTAGAGCAGACATTTATTCCTTTCACATTCAACTCTATGTGGTGTATTTCAGCTGAATTAAAAACAGATTCTCTTTGGGTTGAAGAACAATTTCCTTATTGAAGAACTCAAAAACTGTAGGACTAAAGAAGATTATACAGGGAGAGTCGCGACGGTCTACTGTGGCAAAACTATTCAGGTTTTCAAAATTCTTTCAACGTCTGATTTTGTAGACCTATTAGGACTACATTCTAAAACCGGGTGTTACATTATCCCGTAGCATATCAAACTTACGTTTTTTTTTAAATGGAACTCCCTAGATATTATTGTTGCTTTTGATTCAGACATCTTATTAAATGATTTTGATATAAGGTTTGTTTGCTCTAAAGTGCATAGTTAACTAGATATTAATTTTAAAAGTCAAAAAACATGCCCCATTATAAGCCATTTTTTATAGTTACGCCAATGCGTTTTGCAAACAGTAGGTACTTTCTAAGATGTACAAAATCCCGTAGTAAAATAATCCCATACACATTGGTTTGAAAAGCTACCCATTATACAGGGTGATGACATTTTGCAAACCTATAAAAATCTTGATTTTTTCAAATGGCACACCCTGTATATTATGTTACTATTAAAAATACAACATTCTAACAGATCAAAAAATTCTAATATACCGGGTGTTCCATTAAGGGTGGACAGGTAGCATATCTCAGGAAATAATAGTCGTAGGACAATGGGAAAAAAATTCTTTTAGGGAAATTCCCCATGGGAAATCGCTGGAAATAGTTTTTTAGTTCCTAACTATACCGCTAGGGGGCGTAATAGATACAGTAATGCAAAAAATGAATTTTTATTGAAAATTTCGCAGTATAAGTTAGAAAAACAATACTACCACGGTAATGCTACTGAGATTCGGCATCTTTTTGGTGTATCACTTTTTATTGTAAGGCTTGAAATAAAGGCAGCAGGGAAGGACGAAATTTTACCTATGATAATGTCTATAACTTTGGTTTGGCTTACCCGAATTTATCAATCTAATTTTTGTTTAAGAACGCAAGCCTTGCTGATGAAGAAAAAAAATATTATTATTTGCATCGCCTAAGGTTTTTTTGATTTTTCTTTAAAAACTTAAATGGAATGATACAAATATTTTCAAAAATGAAAAGTAAATTGAATTTGCAACAAAAAAGTCCAAAACAGCATAGGAAAATCTTTATTCGTTTGAGAGTTATGGCCAAAAGAATGTTGTTCACCAAAATTCGTTGAAAAATCATGTATCTTTAATTTTCCGTTTTCGTTTAACAAATAAAAATAATAAAAGATCCATTAAAATTACCAAAATGCAGAGCTTTCATAAAATTTGTTAAAAGAGGTAGATCTAGATACCCATGAAACAAAATTGGGAAGTTTCCATGCATGGACTTTTAAAAAATAGATTGAAGTTGAAAAATATTATATTGGTGATCTTGTGTAATGTTTTTCAATAACAAATATCAAAAATGAAATTAGGTATATGCAAAATGATCACGTAAAGTCCAAATTTTCTAATATTTTTTGGTTTAAATGAAAATATCTTAAAAACTAATAGCTTTAGGTATAAGAAAGGTTATATAAGAATAAAAGATTATCAATTTTCCTTTCAGTTTTTGATATTATATACAGGGTGTCTCATTTGGAAAATTCGAGTAAAACGCAAATTTGCGTTTGTACGCACCCTGTATACAGGTTTTGCACTATATACTAACAATTATCTTTTTCTAAAAGTTGATAACTATCAAAATGCTATGCCCGTAAGAAGCAGAGTTTAAATTATTTCAGTTCCAGTACAGAAGCCTTAGAATCCGCCATGTTTTGCATATAATACTAGTGGTAACTTTTGAACCGCTCTGAATAATTATCTAAAATTTTAGTATGATTAATATCAAGTCTAAAGCAATGAAATTGTGGAATAATAAATAGGGTTTTCCATTTAAAAAAACGTAAGTTTAGTTCACCCTGATGAAATGAGCCACCCTGTACAAATAACAATAATTTTAAAATACGTACTTTATGACTGGCTGCTTAGTTTTGTGTGAAATTTTTGGTCTTTGAGGTAATATCGAACTTAGACGCACTAATAACTCACCCTGTATATATATATTGCACTGAGAAGCAAGCAGGTCTTCAAAAGTTGCAGTGAACAGGAGCTACCACGTTTATTTTTTATTAAGTTTCAATCGACTTTCGCCATAAATATAATTTGAAAGAAAAAATCTACCCTTTACAGTAGTATATAGGTACTTTGGCTGAATCTAAGTCATAAATACATTATTATACAATTTATTATCCACCCCTTATGTCATGCTCACTCATGTGCTAGATATAAATTGGTGCAAGCGTGGCCTGGCAATCTAACGACATTAAGATTTTTTGTAACCGTTGATTTGGAATTTTATAATTACAGTGACTTATATGATTATTATTGTTCAATATATTTGTCGTGTCGTTTTTTTTTTTAATTAATTGTTCCTCTCAAAAGGGTTGGAATCAATTTAGTGGATACGGAATAATCATAAGTGGATGTAAAGCAATATGGAATATTAATTTTGAGAGCATAGTACTTGTAATAATTAATTGTACTTCATTAATTTTTGAGTAAGGATTCGGTGAACAAATAAAATGTTACTGAAATTTTTGTAGGTACATACTTTGTAGGTACAATCAAATCTTCTTTGTGAACGTCTTTCTTCAAAAATGCTATATAGAATATGGTGGATCTTATGGGTTCTCTTTCGCTCTATAGTTGTCTGTGTTTCTCAATGCTTCATTGTCGTCACTAATTACTAAAAATCCACCATAATAAAAGATGGTAAACAGACCCTTGTTAGTGCAGGTACTCGTATTTATAGCTAATTTGATGAGAGAACCTCTCTAGGAGAAACGATGTGAATTCTTTATATTCTGCAGTAATTGAAGCAATTAAAACCAACATGTGTCATCCATTGTCAGATATCGACGATAGAATTCCATTTTTTTGGGGCTTAACAGCGCCAAACACTTCCCTGAAGCTTCAATTCGTTGTTGTTTTTGGTCGACTGTGAGCTCACGCGGCACTCACTTTGCACAGAGCTTTCGCATACCCAAACGATAGTGTAAAATAGTAAGATAATAGTAGGCTTTGTCAAACAGCGTTCTTTTGACAGACCTAAATTGCTTATAATTGTCCATGGCCGTTAAAGTTGGTGGCAAGTGATTATAAATTTTGCGGCTTTCGTAAATGAGAGATCTCCTTGCTAAGGCTGATCGAGGTATAGGTAGGTGTGCGCGCTGGAGCAAGGATAACGGTGAGCAGATGGAGCAGACGAAGATATAATCTGCAAGTTTCTATGCAGGAGACATACAGTTTCTAATATAAATAATGAAGTTAGTGTCAATATTTGATGTTTCTTAAACAGTTCTCTACAACTTGCTCCTACAGGAACCCCACACAGATAGCGGATTGCCCGTTTCTATAAAATAAAGACACCTTTGAAAAAAGCTCGACTGCATGAACCCCAGAAGGCTATACCGTATCTCAGATGTGATTCAACTAGGGAAAAATAAGCGTTACGCGCAGCCTCCGATCCCAATGCCCACGCAACAACCCTTAACGCATAACAACCCGACGAAACTTTTCCACTCAACTTCCTCACATGTTCCCCAAATTTAAGTTTTATATCTATGTGAAGCCCAAGAAATTTAACACACTTAATATCTTCGATGGGATTGCTCTCCAGGATCAAGTCACCAAAGTCAAAATTAAAATACAAGATATGCGTCTTTGCTATATTGAATGTAAGATAGTTACAATCACACCACTCCTTTAGTTCTATCAAATCACTCTGAATATCCCGTTTGATAACATCAACGTTCTCATTATCCCACAGGAGTGTTGTATCGTCCGCAAAGAGGGTAAACTTTCCCCGCAAGCCAATAGTTGTTATGTCATTAATATATAGCAGAAACAGAATGGGTCCCAAAACAGACCCCTGGGATACTCCGGAAGTTATATCTAAACTATTTGATGAGATTTGTTGAATTCTAACGAGCTGGTGGCGGTTGGTTAAATAGGATTGAAATGAAGCATCCGAAGGAGAATCCGGTATTAAGCAATTATATTATTATATATTTCAAATTCATCACTTTTGACTTTCGAGAAACTGTGTTTATTTCCGGAGACCGAGCGTCCTTCCTCGGCCGCCGCACCTGCTTATTTTTTTACTTTCATTAGATACTAAAAATCACTTTAATGGATTGATCTTATGCATGATAGTCCTGCACGGCCCTGCGACTAGCTGCCGTTTAATAAAACGGTGAATACGAAGAAGTTTCTTAATAATAATTAACGGAAGATGATTCAGCAGTTTCTTTTAATGATTCTGGACAACAAAATGACCACCATTTTATTTAATCAGAAAACTTTTGTTGTTGGTGCGGCAAATAATCAAAACAGTAGAATAACGTTGGGATGCATATACCTTCACTGCAATACACAGATGTTCGTTTGTGTCTTTTGTGTTTATTATTCAATTATTTCGTATATTATTATCAACTATTGTGTTAAAAGTTCTGTTGCAAATTGCGTCTGAATGCGGGTTCTAATGAGATTTTTAATTTCTTCTTTTCTTACGCAATTTGTTTCTCTATGTACTCAATAGGTAATTAAGAAAAACCATTACCAATTTACCAACAGCCATTGCAAACTTGTCCAATTTTCTAAATCATACCATCACTCTCCAACAATTAGCCAACCTTAGAATAGTTAAAAGAAGCTATCAGGGCAAAAACTAAAATCGGAAAAAATCGTTATTTTCTCGAAAACGGCTAAAATTAGTTTACTTTTGAAAACACCATTTGAAAGGCGTTTAAATTGTACAACTTTTCACTAATTTAATCGACGTCGTAACTCCAACCGATTTTTTTAAATTGAATTTTTCCCAAAACTGTTTAATAAAAACAACATCCTAGAATTATCAAAATAGTCCTCAACAGGCTCGTTTCTTATTACATAATAAAGCCATAATAAAATTAATTCAACTCAATCTCAATGATTGAGAAGTAGAAACACTGAAAAAGGGGTGTATATAGTTTGTTCAAGAAAATTTTGAAAAGGCCAAAAGCGCTCTATGTATATAAGACTACACAGTGACGTTTTATTATATAGCACTTTAGACGTTTGAATAACATTTTCTCTTTGTGAGAAAAGGGACCTTAATACAGTTCTACAATTATAATACATAATATATTTCGTGAAACAATGGATGAAAAGTCGAAAGCCACAGTTTTCATTCAATTAAAATATTTCAATTGCTTTAGCACAGAAGCCGTTTGTCCGAACAGTCTGTGTGCAGTGGTGGAGGACTAAAACTTTTATATTTTAGACTATAACTCTATAAAAATCATTTACCTATAGCTATAGAACGTTCTTAGGTAAAGATACTTAGTTGTTTGGAGTAATTCGAATCAAGAACGCGATGGTTAAAACTTAATGTTCTATTCAGCGAACGTTCCCTGGACTTTGATCTATTATTGGTATTAATGGTCGTCCTTTTGAGTTAAAAATATTTCTGTGCGCCAACTGAAGTAATTGGAAGACTTTCTTTCTGCGAACGCACCTGCAAAAAACAGCAAATAAAGCCACAAGGATAACTGCTCTAGTTACGACCTTATAAAAGATTAGGCCCTTCTTAAGCACAGTTGTCCTGTTTTTTCATAATTTAATGCACTATAATTCCTAGTTAAAAATTAGTTTTATATTTTAATATCGGGTCCGCCATCTAACGTTTTTTTTTCAACTAGTGCTTATTTCGTGAAGGGTAACACTTAGCTCATGTCTGATTTGACAGATAATTAGTTTTATCCTTCCGCTGAACGAATATGGTTGTGTATACGCTTGAACAACGCTGGGAAGTATTGCGACATTACTTTGAAAATCATGGTAATGTTGCAGAATGTGTGCGAAAATTGCGTACGGATTTTGGAAGAAGAGAAGCACCGTCAGCTCCGTATGTTCGTTATCTCGTGAAAAAAGTGAAAGAAACTGGCATCCTCATCGATAAACCAAAGCGTGAAAAGCCAAAAACAGTGCGTACGCCCGAGAATATTGCTGCTGTGGCAGAAAGTGTGCGTGAAGCGCCATCAACATCAATTCACCGTCGGTCTCAACAATTGAACATTTCGGAGACATCATTGAGACGAATTTTGCATAAAGACCTTGGTATGACGCCATACAAAGTCCAATTGGTTCAGGAGTTGAAGCCAACTGACCATCCAATGCGTTTTCGCTTCGCTCAGTGAGCCTGCGATCGACTTACAGAAGATGCCGATTTTGCCAAAAAAATCATCTTTTCAGATGAAGCTCATTTTGATCTTGACGGGTATGTAAACAAGCAAAATTGTCGCATTTGGGGCACAGAAAACCCGCACGCATACATTGAAAAGCCGATGCACCCAAAACGAGTCACTGTTTGGTGCGGATTTTGGTCCGGAGGCATAATTGGGCCATTTTTCTTCGAAAATGAGCAAGGAGTGGCCGTTACAGTCAATTGCGATCGTTATCGGGCCATGTTGAACGAATTTTTGTTCACAAAAATTGAAGAGGAGGATATTGGCAACATTTGGTTTCAACAGGACGGCGCGGCGCTACGTGCCACACAGCCGAAGCTACACTCGATGTTTTGCGCCCTGTTTTTGAAGATCGCATTATCAGCCGCAGAGCTGATGTCGTTTGGCCACCTCGGAGCTGCGATTTGACACCGTTGGACTATTATTTGTGGGGTGCCGTCAAAGATAAGTGTTACGCCGACAAGCCAGAGACAATTGACGCTTTAAAGGACAATATTCGTGAAGCCATTGGTGAAATACAGCTGCACACAATCGATAATGTGCTTAGACCGATCGTGTAGGCTACTGCATGGCCAGCCGAGGCAGCCACTTGAATGAAATTATTTGTCATTATTAACCGGAAGGATTGTACTTTCAAATAAAAAAGAAATTTGAGAAAATATTCAGCAGTTTTTCTTTTATAGCATTTTCAAAAAAAAAAAGTTATCTGGCAGACCCAATATTTCCCCAATCTAGTTCCGCTACTGTGCTGTCTCATTGCACCCTTTTCTTGAAATAATTAGAACAAAAGCAGAAAACAAAAACAAAAAAAACCTAATAATAAAATGAAACAAACTTGAATTACATAAAAGGTATAAAGTTGTTGTTCTACTCTCAGAAGCCTTAGCTTAGTAACTGCATTGTTTTACTACTATTGTTATTGTATTTTTTTAAAGGAAACTAACGAGAACAATCTATAACAGTTAAAGACTTTAATAAAGTAAATTAAAATGGGATTAGGTTCGAATTAAAACATCTCAAATTTTAAAAACAATAAAATGGTCGCCCACAATACAAATTAACCAAAAATTAAATTAAAATTATTATCGAAAAAACTAAAAATTAATTAGCAAATTTTCTTTGTCTAGAAATTTCTTATTTATTTATTTTTTTAAATTTTGTTTAAGGAGCATCGACTTCAATGGTCATTAGCTCCAATATAGTCAATAATTAGAGACCTAGACCTAGAGACTAGCGTACATTTTTTATATCTTTTAGATACTGAATTGCGTGACGTTCTTATATTTATGTTCAATTAATTGATAGGTTCGGGTGGTATTTAGGTGATAATAGAGAAACATGTATTTGTTGGTGTAAACCACGAAGGTTAGGTTCAGAATATGTGGTGTAAATTGTACAAATCAACCGATTCAGTTGATTTACTATTATAAAAGTGTTTAATTTTGTCGTTTATTTATTTTTATTATTTTATCACCTGTTGCTTTAAGGGTGCCTTTTACCCCACAATGCTCAGGCTTAAATGCGGGATCGGGTGATGCTGTCGATTCTGTTGCTTGTTTACCCTTGTTTCCGGTTTCTCGGATACGTGTACAAGTTTTTTTGTAAATAACTGTTTTTTTTTTTTTAATTAATTCAACTATCAATTATTGACAAAAAATTGTACGCCACTGACTCTAATTTAATTTCGATATTTTCTTGAGATAAAACGACTAAAACTACAACTTTTTTATCTCTTGTATTTTTTTCATATGTTGCTTAGTTTACGAGATAGAAATTTAAAACAATTTCAACATACCAAGAATATTTTTTGAGAATAATTCGACTAAAAATCAATAACGTGGATGTTATTGCCTAGGCCAATCATTTTGAATCACTATTCAAAAGCCGAGATTACCGGCATGCACTTCATTTATAGACTGGCATTCTTAAGGACTCAAGCAGTTATTCCTGCAGATTTTCTGTCAATGGATTTTGCACGAAATTGTTGAAATTCCTACTGATGTTGATTTTGCTTACTGATGAATCGATTTTTTCAAGAAATGCAATGAGGAATTTTCATAATAATCATTGATGGTGTGATGAAAATCCGCATGCGAGATTTGAAGATCATTTTCAACATCAGTTCTTGATGAACGTTATATAAAAATACAGTATGTCCACAGGAAAACTGCTGAAGAGGAAAAACTTTCTTATTTTTCATTTTATCGAAAAAAGTTACTCTGGATAAAAAGTTTTGCTGGTTCTCAAAGTAAGATTGGGTTAGAAAAATTTAACATTTCTTATACGGGGTATTCAGAAAATTTAAAAAACTTTAAATGGTACAAGAGTAAAGTGCACTTATTTGAGAAGATATGGAAACAAGTTACTAAGAACAGTTGTTCAAAAGTAAAAAGCAAACTTTAATACCAATTTTCGAAACAATCGGCCTACTTTTACTGATTTGCAATCGTTAAATTTATTTTACATCATACCATTTAAAGTTTTTTCAATTTTCTGAACACCCCGTATAAGTAATGATAAATATTTCTAGGCCAATCTTACTTTAGTAACCAGCAAAACTTTTTATCAAGAGTAACTTTTTTCGATAACATGAAAAATAATAATAATAATAAGTTATAGAACTCTCATAAAATAAAGTCATAGAGGTCCACAAGAAACTCTAAAGCGGGGTCCACTATCTCGTAAAACGGGTTTGCCTAAATATAATAATAAATTTATTTTATTTGTGTATTATAAGTTTTATAGTCCTTATTGGTCTGATAAAATCCTATTAAAACCAAAAATTAATAGAAAGCACATTGAAATTTATTTGTTAATACATAATTTGGAAACCCCTGTAGTTAATATTTAAATTTAATTAATTTCAAAGGGTAGATACTGAATAATGCAAATTTTTTTATCTAATTTGACTGGTTTTCTTGATCCCTTAAAAAATAATTTAATTTTATTAATAGATAAAAGGTAAACAACGGAATAAAAAAAAGAGTATAGATATTACTTTTTATATATATATTTTTTATAACAAACATGAGGAATTAAAAATTTAACAATAGTTTTAAAAATAAACAAACATCTTTGTCGAGGGAAACATATTATATTATTTATAAAAATAAATATCCTGAACAATCGTACCAAAAATAAATAGTTTAGATTGACGATTTGAATTATTCGACATGCTTGATCACTTTTATTACAGAGAAAATCAAAATATATGAATTATTGAAGTTCGCTTACTATATATATACAGTTTGACAATACAAAACACAGCTTAGTCAATCCGTATACCTATACAACTAAAAATTATTGCCTATTTACAAACATATATTTACATCAAAATATTATAATATTATATAACTAACCGAAAGGTTTTTACACAAATATTTATTCTAAATTAGAAATTAGTCTATTCAGTCTATTAATATAATAATAATAATAATAAATGAAAAATTATTTAAACAAACATCTTACAATAGGTAGATCACAGATTATAAATTTGAAACAAGTATTATATAATCATATAAACCGTTCAAATTGTGTGTTATATTTATAAATAATTTATTAAAATATATACCTAAGTGGGTAATATGATCAAATTCTTTTCTAAATCGCTAATCTTTTAAGTTTTTTGATTGCTGCATAATTTATGTAAATTATTATAAACTGCATTTTTTTATTTTTGTAAATTTGGAATTCAAACTATGTAGTTTAAATTATGAATAAAATTGTTCTCCCTTGGCGGTTTGTGTATTTTTAAAATTATTCATGATTATGATACTTCTTAAAATAAAACTTAAATGTATTAATTGAAGTTGCTTTGAATATCCAACCTTGAAACTTATGTAAATGTTCTTGAGAAAACTACTTATGTATTTTTTTTTTACTTAGTTGGTTGTGCCAACGTTTCGGCTTTACATGAAGTCATCTTCGAGACACTACAATTTGAAACGATAATTTTAAAAGCAATTATTAAAAAACAATTGTTTGGATTCTACTCGCATGAATCTTTATTGGTTTCCACCCTTTTGTCGTTAATTATTATAGTTAATTAATAACAAAAAGAATACCAATAATTCTTGTGAGAAAGAAATTGATTTTTTGTATTACTTTTTTATTAAATTTGTTGACTATAATATTTTAGATGTTTAGATTTATGGTTAAATGTAATTATGTAGTGTCCCCAGATTGGTCTATTTATTTATTGTATTAATTCCTTTAAATGTAAAGCTGAAACACTTTCCAACGTTAAATCGACTTATTTTTGCTGTAATTTTAATTGGATATTCAAGCGATTTTTTTAATAGAATTGTATATGTTCAATAAATGACATTTTGTGATCTACTAGCTGCGAGGCTAAAATATGCCCTATTCACCCTGTATATACAAATGCGGTAAACTAAAAGTTTGAATTTAAATGCTCTGCAGTTGGAAAAAATATTTATATGTCATACACTGATTGTTTAATATTTTTGACGACGTTTCGATATGTTTTAAATTGTCCTCAGAAGAACGAATCCCGATCGTTTCCATTAATAACATTTACTGTTGTAAATTTTAAATAATTTAATTGTTTCTTGCAGATTATTATTAAACTAGGTAATTATTTTGTTGGTATAATACATAAGTATATACAGGGTGTCCTACGGTGGCAACCCATTTGATTATTTCAGAAACTACTTCGAATTGAATTTTGAAAATTTCAATGTCTATATTGTCAAATATGCTCTATTCAAATAATATAATAGCAACGGCATAGTACTTCCGGTTATACCGGAAGTTGATGGCAACTTTCTTATTTTAAATAGAACACCCTATATATTACTACATTTTTGGCTTCTAAATAAGATTTCAGACATATTTCATGAATCATGTCCTATACCTAACGTCAGTCGTTTTTGACTTATATCAAGATATACGTCAAAATTGACAGTTTAGGGCTCCATAAGAATTCCGTTTTTTCCTTGTAAATCAGTATTTAATAATTATTTTACAAGTATTTTCTTATCAGGTGGGATATTCTTTTTCGAACTGACAAGACATTTTCTGATTCGATTATACAGGGTGGTCTAATTAATTTAGTTAAGACTAAATGGGGGTCATATCGAACAATTAAATTAGTTTTGTTATCGTTAGTTGATTAACTTTTTTTAGTTGAAAATTTATTTAGTTTAATCTTCTGTTCATTTGTGCTGTATTATTTTAAATTTTAATCTTAGTTCGTTGTAATACTTGATTTGTATACCTCCCAACCTGCTCTAAACGATTTCTCAAAATTCTTCCTAATTTCTCTAGTCATCGTTAGCAAATGGGGGTTTCTCTCGTTAAATACTCTACAGGTGATATTAATCACTTTATTTTATTCTCCATGAATTAATAATAAATTTATAATATCAGTAAGTATTTTTCATTTTTATTAATTTGACGTTTAGTTTGACGTTAAAATGACAATAATTTCATGGCTAACTAAATGAATTAGCTAGCTTCCAGAGAGACAACGGTAAGCGCTGTAGAAAAATTTAAAATGACGATATTTCGAAAACTATGCATTTTAGAAAATGATAACCTATTACAAAATTCCATTATTTTTTAATGCTAATGAAGATAAAATAATAATAATATACCCATTCCATTTGAAAAAATTGACTTTCAACTGTTTTTCTTAAACCGTTTTCAATATAATTTTTTGACCACCCTGTATAAACAAATCAGAAAATGTCTTGTCAGTTCGAAAAAGAAGATCACACCTGATAAGAAAATACCTGCAAAATAATTATTAAATACTGATTTACAAGGAAAAAACGGAATTTTTATGGAGCCCTAAACGGTCAATTTTGACATAAATCTTGATATAAGTCAAAAACGACTGACGTTAGGTATAGGACATGATACATAAAATATGTCTGAAATCTTATTTAGAATCCAAAAATGTAATAATATATAGGGTATTCCATTTAAAATAACAAAGTTGCCATCAACTTCCGGTATAACCGGAAGTGCTATACCGTTGCTATTATATTATTTAAGTAGAGCA
This sequence comes from Apoderus coryli, assembly GCA_911728435.2. Classification (NCBI taxonomy): domain Eukaryota; kingdom Metazoa; phylum Arthropoda; class Insecta; order Coleoptera; family Attelabidae; genus Apoderus; species Apoderus coryli. The sequence continues at coordinate 7,619,813 of OU452212.1, forward strand.
TATTTGACAATTTAGACACTGAAATTTTCAAAATTCAATTCGAAGTAGTTTCTGAAATAATCTAATGGGTTGCCACCGTAGGACACCCTGTATGTAGACATAAAAATGTTACAATATTACTTTAATAATAATTTTAAAATTAAATTATTTAAAAAATTATTTAATGATTGCAAATAATGCACGCCGAAACGTCTTAATTTTGTTAGGTAGGTATATATAGGGTGAATAATAATGTTATTCCAAATATATAAGTAGATATAATGAAATTGTTCATTTTGCAAAATTTGTGTTAACCGATTGTTATTTGAGAATGGAATTTGCAACTAAAAAAAACTTTTTTAAATTGAAAATACGACAAATAACAATTTTAGTGATTTAAATAAAACGGCTGCTTTTATCTAATTTCATTGATCCAACAATGCCAATGTGGACCAAAAATCTTTTACATGGATATGGAATCAAAAATAGAGAGTACTGACCTGAAAGGTGCTTATAAACTGGGTGTTCAAGATAAGGCACACAAATTTTAAAATGCAAACTGGTGCTAACTTGTACAAAAATAAGATGATGATAACCAAAATAATATATTTTTTTCAATTATTATAAAAATCCACTATTTTCAAGTTTCGTTTTTAAATTATTTTTCACGTTAAAAAACATGGCAACATTCCTAATATTCTTTTTGAGATCCAAATCAAAACATTTTACAGAAATTTTCGTCAAACAAAAAAACAAAACATGGCCCTTACAGAAGTTAAAACAAATCAAAAATGGTCACTTTCTAATCTTTTGACCACTTCATTGAATTTTGTATTGTATAGTTCTAAATATAGCCCGAGAATTTGTTTATTTCTTAATTAACTTTATATAGCATTTTCAAATTTTTATATATTAATTATTTTAAAATTAAAATTTAAGAAAAAAATAAAAATGCCTTGTCTTATTTGCCGAAAAGTAAAATATGTTTCTATTAAAAACAAAAAGAAAGATGGTTTCTTGGAGACAAAACGTCGGATCCAAAAATATTAAAGACTATAGAAAACTACTTCAGAGTTGTAGTTTTTTAATTCAATTTATTACTGTTTTGAAGGTTCCTATATGTAGCCTCATCCGAACCACCCTGTATCGCGATCGTGTGGTATAGAGCATTTATGATGACGAACACTATACAATTCCTTATAACTGCTTTTTATATTTTAACCGAGATATTAACTAATTAAGCTGCAGTGTTTAAAAACTATTAAGCTAACCTAACCTTAAGATTAAAGATTTAAAAAAGAATTTGAGAAAATAACCACTAACACTAAACAAATCAGTCTTAACATTACCTAATACAGCACAGGTACTGGTCGTCTAAGTTCCAAATCTGTCGTTGTAGTGGTACTGGGACTACTGCTGGTGTATATCAACGGTGGTGTCTGGCCAAGGCTTGGAAACATGCTCATACTGGTCACATAAGGTTTATGGCCTCCTTGATGTTGGTATAAGGAATGAGGAAAGAATGGCGATGGTAAACCTCCAGATTTATCTGCACCACTGAAATCGTAGCTAGATGCGCCTGGGTTAAAGTATGAGTTGTAATGTGATGCAGCAGCTGCTGCTGATTCCATTGGTGATGGCGTTGGGAAATATGGCAAAGATAGACCTGGGAATGGCATATTTCCACCTATGCTATTCGGTTTCATCAAACCATTATTGTGATGCGCTCCAGCGTTATTTGAAGTCTTCGGTTTTCTGCGTGGTTTGTATTTATAGTCGGGATATTCTTTCATGTGCTGCGCACGTAACCGTTTAGCTTCATCGATAAATGGGCGCTTGTCTATCTCCGATAGCTGCTTCCACTCAGCTCCTAATCGTTTAGAAATCTCAGAGTTATGCATTTTTGGGTTTTCTAAAGCAATTTTGCGACGCTGGATCCGCGACCACACCATAAAAGCGTTCATTGGCCGTTTTATGTGATCACTAACAACAGGGTGACCTTGACCGAGACTTTGCGATGGAAATTCATCCATTGTAGGAAAACCAAACAAATTATTTGCCATTATTAAACACAATTTAAACACTTAGAACTACCTACAAACACTAAAAGGATCTTAGCTCTTTACAAGCTGCGTTTAAAGACTGAACTAACACTGATACGGAATGAAGACAGAGGGGTAACATAAAATAATATTTTTACTACCTACAAATCGTGTTCGAAAGGTAAACGAGGAGTATGTGAGAGAGAAAGAGAGAGAGGTTAAAGGAAAGGCGAATTGTCGGGTGGAATATTTTTAATAATATATTATTGTGCGACAAGCGAGAGCGAGATATCGTTAACGCCCCGATATTTTTTCTATTGGTCGGATGCTCTTCTTTTCTCCCACTTAATATTATCAGCGTAAATATAATATTATGTTATTGTATTCGTATCTCTTTCTATAGATATTTTTATTCTGTCTCTGTTTCTTTTGTAGAAATGTGTTTTGTTATACTCATGTAATGTTGATTCTTTGCTGATGATATCTTAATAATTAACATTATTCTTTGTCTATCTAATACGATTAGGGATAGTTTGGGCTGGGTAAATTATACAGGGTTGCAATTGTTATAAACACAGGTAATTTTCTGATTTACAATATTTGAAATTAATGAACGAGTAGCATGCTATAGGGGTTAGTGACACTTTTCAGTGCCCTATTTTGTACGCCACTGGAACAAATATATTTTTTAATTTTTTTTTCGATTCCCTGTTCATTTTTGATTAAAAATGTTATGACTTTTTATGGTTCTAAAGTGAACAGTTTTCCAGGAATTTCCCTCTAAACAAAAGTCTGCAAGTAACGGGTGAACTAATTTTTTCAAAAATCCAGGTCTTCTATCATAACTTCCAGTCTCACGAAACCTTGCAGCGGCTCTTTCCACACTGAAAAAAAAATCTAAAAATGAACCCTAATAAATAATTATTTGGCTTTTATTTGTTTAACTCAAACAAAATTTATTTGACTCAAATAAACTGTGTTTGTTTTTTAAAAAATATTTATTTGGCCTGGGGTGCTTTGGCAGAAATAAATGTTTATTTAATTTAAATAACAGATTAAAGTTAATTCGTGGTTATTTGAAACAAGTCCACCGTTATTTGAATCAAATAAATAATAATAAAATGAGCCGACGCGCATGGCTGTTGGGGTTTCAACTCCATAGCGCACGCGATTTAGTTTAGTATTAGTTCAATGTAGAACGTGTTTTTTATTTTTTTAAATATTTATTCAGTTCAAACAAATATTTGTTTGAAACATATTCACGGGCGTTTACGTCAAACGCGAAATCAACTAGGCGTATTAGGTATACCAATATAAATAAAAAAAATGTTTGTTTTAAATATATGTTTTGTTCTATCCAAATAAATAATATGATCCGGCAAAATCTGGTAGTTTGCTTCCAATAAATACTTTGTTTGTTACAAAGAAATATTTGTTTCTTCAAACATTCTTTTCCTAGATATTAATTTGCAAATATTATTATTAATAAAACCAGAAACTGTTTGGATCAATTGTTCAAAAAACACCTATACACACGTAATATTTTTGGGGATTGTTTCATTTTGAACACCCTGTAGATCTGATTTAAGATCGATATATATTATTATTTTTAAGGAGCACATTATTTAGTTGTAGCCGAAATTGTTTAGTTCTAACAAATATATATTTATTTGTAACAAACAAAGTATTTATTGGAAGCAAAATATCAGATTTTCCGGAAGAAATTATTTGTTTGGATAGAACAAATCATATATTTAATATAAAAAAATGTTTATTAAGAATAAACAAATATTTATTTATGCCAAGTACATGGAATCTTTTTTCTAATTAACTCTAGTTAGTTCAAGCAAACAAATATAACCTTACATTTTCGGGCCTTGTTAACAAGTACTTACAGTATTAAGTCAAATAAATATTTATTTAAATCAAATAAATACTACTTGGGTATTTCAAATAAACCATATATTTGTCTCAAGTACATGGGTTGTTTGTCGTATACCGAAAAAATATTTGTTTGGTTCAACTCCACTTCTCTATAGGAATAACCAACATCATGAGGAGCAACGGCTCTAGCTGAATCTTCAGATGACAAAGGCATGGTAAAATAAAACATAAATTTGGAATTCACTCACGAAACGTTTTAAATGCTCTGATAAAACTGATTGACAAATGCAGAATACGATTCCAAGGAAACCTAAACATTCCAAAAAAAAAAAAAATCCAGAGTGTTTTTAATAATTGTTGTAAGAAGTGCAATGTTTATTTCAAAAATTCATATCTCTTAAACCGATAACGATTCAGAGAAGAAGAAAACAGAAAAATGTTAAAAATTAATGAAACTGTTGCAAAATTACAAACTTAAGAGAAAAAATATGGTTTTCTTATTTTCCTGTATTTTTGAAAATTGAATAAAATTAATTAAAACCGAAACAATTATTTACATTTTGTAAAAAAAAGGTTGAAATCGGACTATGGAAGAAAAAGTTAATTTGATCTAAATTTTGGTTCTCCCGAAATGTCGGTGAGTGTATTTATTTGGATACGACTATTTTTATTTAAAGATTTGATTTTTTTTCCGTGTATATGTTTGGCAGTCTCTTTTCTCTTGCATCTTTAAACAGAGTTAAATTATTATGCTAAATTCCTCTCAAAGCATGTACAGCATTTTTCCGTATAATATAAATATGGGAACGCCTTAGAGTGCACAAGTGTATAAATTTTCATCATAATACCCGAATCGGTGGTATATGTTAGGACCCCTTTTCAATCGAATTTCTCTTTTCCATACAAACTACACAATATACAAATATCTGCTACATACAGGGACCAAATAGATGCTCATAGACGTGCTGAGGAAGGGAAGTGGTATCTAGCTTTATTTTGGAAAAAATAAATTGAATTTTCACTTGCTGAAGTCTCGCATATTATTCTGTAAACAACATTTTTAGAGAAACTTTAAAATTTAGGATGCCCATTTCGTTGTGTAGAATAATAGTTGAGAAAACCCTTACTCACAGGTGCATCCGTAAAAACATTCAAGGTTTTCCTGGTTGGTTGGTTGGTATATATGTTTAGACCTTTTAGATCCTTCCACAGTTGCATGATATGCAGCCTCAATCAAAATGGCATATAGGTGTAACCCGGGAACTTACACCATCTATCAACGGACCTAGCATAGAGCCCTGAGGCACTCCAGCGCTCAGAATCAGCACGTCATCATCAAATAAGCCGCAATAAGATGTGAACATTGCACAATGTGAAATTCTCTTCCTGTGAGAGACGCCACTGGTTTCCTATGTATTATCGTATGTGTGATATATATTGAAAAATCTTTTCAAATGCCTTTTGTAAAATCCAAACCTCACAATGCTCTATTTGTGTATTTTATTTGTGGCTGTAGTCCAAAACGTTATTTCTCGTTATATTGTAAGTATATGCTCGATGTGAAGAGAAGAAAAAAAAAATATCCGTCTTCTATATTATATTATGCAATGTATTGAATGAAATGGGTTACATTTTTGTTAGATTAACGATTTTATGTAAAAGGAAAAATTCATTTAACGATTCACATATTGTATATGGAAAACCACGACTTGATTCAAGTGACTAGGAAGTTAGTTTAGCTTTAATAATTTGTTAGTTTAGCATTATGTACCATTGTCCTTCTTCTGTACTAGGATTTTCCTAATATTCTCGTGATGATTGCCGAACGGCTAACCTGTTTATTCTTTAAAAATTAAGACAAAAACATGTGGAGACAGAGGTAAACAATAATTTAAATTTGTTGTCAAATATAGTTTAGCTCTAATTTTATGTTAGTCTAACAGAATCTTATGTGCCATTGTCCTTCGTCTGTTTAATAATTTTCGTAATATTGTCGCCATTATTACCGTAAGGCTAACATGTCTATTCGTCAACAATGAAGAACAAAAACATTGTGGCGACAGAGATTTCAAAAATATAAACATCGGAAATAATACTATTTACTTGAATTATTCCTTTTTCTTTCCATTTGCCAAAAGCCAACTAAGTCAAAATAGTCCTATTGTACTGCAATCATAAAACTTAAAATGAAAATATTGGATATTTTTCCCTTATCTATTGTTATCAGTTTTACAATGGGACAAAATAAAGAAGGCAGAGATTTATAGCAGCTACAATAAACAATAAACAAACTTTTACACTAACGTACACAGGTATCTATATTATTATTTTTTTAGATATAGTGCGTTTCAAACCGATTTTGTTGCGTTTTCCTTGAAAGGTGACCATTATACACTCACCGGAAAAATAATCAATCCACTCAAAAAAATTGGTGGAGTTTGCTCATTTGATTTGATTGATTTTTTGCGTATTGTTAGCACATGTTTTGAATTTGAGTGTATTTCAAGTTGGCTCCGGCCGAGACGAGCATAACTGGTAAGGAGAATGATAAACGGACAAAGTAAGAGCATCTCCTCTATGACCTTCGTCGGATATATCCATGATCATTGAGTTATTAGGCGCAGGGCCGGATTAAGCTTTCATGGGGCCAGACGGCCGGGTCTACTAAAGTATTAAGGGGACCTTTATCAATAAAATGCAAATATAACAAAACTCATTTTTGGCATTATTATTGCATTACCTATAGTGACGGTTGACTGACCCCAGTTGAGTCCTGATGCGAAAAACTGGTGCTTTTAGTAGTTGCTTACAGTCCCTTGACAAATGATCAGCGGTCCCGGGGCTCCAGTCCCTTCGAGGGCAATACAACGAGTATAGCGATTGCTGATACCACTTTTATAGTACGATTTCTCTTTCTCGTCAAAATAGGTCTCAGTTTCAGCAAGCATTTTCTTGAGATCTGAAAACAGGAAAAAGTCGCGGGGGGCTAAATCTGGAGAATACGGTGGGTGGGCAAGTAATTCGAAGCCCAATTCATTCAATTTTGCCATAGTTTTCATCGATTTGTGACACGGTGCATTGTCTTGGTGAAACAATACTTTTTTCTTTGGCAAATGTGGCCGTTTCTTTGCGATTTCAGCCTTCTGTAACAGTCGCTGTTGATGGTGGTTCCTTTTTGGAAGTAGTCGAGGAATATTATTCCCTTCGCATTCCAAAATACAGACGCCATCACCTTACTGGCCGTCTGTTGCGTCTTTGCATGCTTTGGATTCGGTGCGACCATTGCGGTCCTTTCAGCTGACTGTCTTTTGGATTCTGGTGTGTAATAGTGAAGCCATTTTTCATCCATTGTCACATATCGACGATAGAATTCTATTTTATTGCGGTTTAACAGCGCTAAACACTTGTTGTTTTTGGTCGACTGTGAGCTCACGCGGCACCCACTTTGCAACTGCCACCTTTTGTTTTTTCGTGACGTAGACATCCCTGAACACATTTGATCAAATGTATCGACTGCGCCTTTCGTTTGATTGTATGATTGGAGTGGTCTGAACATTTCAAATTTTTTGGACATTATATTGCATAAAATGCCACAAATACAACTGTTTGAAAAAGTAATATTTAAAAGTTACGTTACCGGTACACTCTTTGACCCCCAATTAAAGAATAGATGGCTGCTGAAGCTCCTCCCACGCACCACTAAAAAAATATGAGGTGATTTGGCATTGATCGTCGTAAAATTTACGATGCTTATCCTTCTAGGGTTCTTGACATAATATCTTACTTCTTCAAAATTATCAAAAATAGCCAGTAACTTTTTCCATATTATGCAAACTGCTTGAGATAAAAATAAGTTGGTTTTAGCAACTGTAGAATATCTTCAGCCATCCTTTTAATATAGATATCGGAAACTCCGTCAAAGATCACTGGATCAATTTGATCTTTATGCTCTTTACATATTTATTAATAACAATTTCGGTCGCTCATTTACATCTCAAGACAATCTGAATGGGTATTCCATCGAACATCCTGACAAGGTGGTCAGTTGTATGGGGATGACCAGATGAGTCTATGCTTTCTAAAAGAACACTGTTTCATCCTCTGCTGTCAAAACTACACAGGTTATCGGCTCATTATGTAGGACATGTTAAAACGCCTAGAATTTTCTTCTTCAAATATTTCATTCAAAAGCTTTGATGATAACTGAAATCTAGATGGTGGAAGGTAACCAGATCTTAGGTCTTCTATGGCTTTTCGAACCTCCTTATTATTTTCTATAGCTTTAAAACTGCAATTTCAATCTGGCTAGTTCCAAACTGTGACTGACAATCACCATGAAGAGTTTCATGATCAAGACGACTGCTGCTGCTGATTTCATTAGTTTTACTTCGACTTTTCAGTCTGTCTAGACTAGAATATTTGAAAATAATAGTATTTGTCATGATTTTTATCAACTCTGGTTTCTCTCAACCTCTGTAGAATGTGTCCACGGATAGAGTTTGGAAGAGGCAAAACTTTTTTATTTGTCGATTTAGAAGAAAAAGTCATTCTTTATAAAAATGTCTGCTTGTGTCGAAACCACAATTTCAAATGCCAAATTTACGATTACTATACAGGGTATATCAAAAATAACATTTTTAATGATTTTGATTTTTTTGTTTTTTTTTTTAATTTTATGAAAATATGTTCAAAACCGTGATTTATTATACCAATTGTGCAAAAAACACTAATAAACTTTTTTCTCAAAGTGGTTAATTTCATAGCTACTATTAAAATAATGATAAAACGAATTTCTGAAGATTACTATACGCCAAAGGTTCTAGTTTCTTGATAGTCGATGAATAATCCAGTATCTGGATAATCTAGGAGTAGATGATGTAGTTTTGACAGTTTTCGAAAGTAATTGCACAAGTGCATCAAAATTACCCATAATTTTACATGACAGCGTGTTGTCTAAAAACTGCATGATTGCATTTTCATATTTTGGAGAAAGAGTCCGACACCGAAGGTGGAGGAGTCTTTTAACAAAATATGAAAATGCCCGAATGTAGTTTTTCCAAGACAACACGCTGGAATGCAAAATTATCTGGTTATTTTGATGCACGAGTGTAATTCGGGGGAATATGTACCGAATACAAATACCTATTGGACAGGATTAAATTCCTATTTTTTTTTTATACAAAATATCCATTTTAAAACATGCTGTTAGGTATAAACAAAATAAAAAGACCGAAAAATACGATTTTTTCATAACTATTTTTAATAGAAAGAACGGAAATATATAATAAAACAATTTTTTTTAAAGTAAACCTAAACTAAAAGTCGCAGGTCGCAGGAATTGCAATGAAATACACAATTGTAATAACTCTTTGTGTTGTGATTAGATTAAAAATATTTTTTTACTTTACTTGTCAAACTGGTTTTATTTTTAATTATCATGGATTCACAATGAGATTACCGTGGATACGTAAACAATGCAATTATCGCAGTGCTCTTTCGGTTTCTACAGTGCAGTTACAGCTGTAATCAATGGATAATTGCACGCCTCTCATAGGATTTTTTAGACATGAGGGAAATATTCGAAAAAATTAGCTCTATAGGTTTTTTTTTTTTGAAAGGGTCCGTACAACTTAAGTCCCCGGTTTCACTGCAGCCTCATGAGCTTATTGTGAAAAATCCCCGTATATTATGCCACCCAATCCAGCAGCCCTGTACCCTCCACTAACTTGTGGAGTTCAGTTATGTGTTGGGTGTCAATATCTGCTGGCGCAATCAGCGAATGCCCAAAAATAGCGTGTCGTCTTCGTTGCAGAACTACACACTCACATATTACATGGTAAGCTGTTTCAACTGCCCCATTACACAATCTGCATTGCAGGTCCCCATTGTACAGCTCCATCTTATTTAGGTGGTCTCTCAGAGCGCAATGCCCAGTAAGGAGTCCCATAGTTATTTGCATCTGACTCCTGCTTAATGAGCTCTATAGGTTAAAGGACTTATTTTGAAACACGCTATACCATTCAGGTTAACTAGCCCAAACAAAAAAAGATACATAAGTTAATAATTTTATGACAATGCAACAATACGTGTAATAAACGTTTTTCGAATTTACAACAACCGACAAAAGGGTAAGTACACTTATTACACTAAAAATGCCGTTGATTACAGACTAACGGTAGTTCCGTTTGAAGAAAATTTCGAGAAAAGTAAAATTGTTGTTTTATGGTAGAGGCTAGGCCAACCCTATAATATTATTACTTGTCAATTATAATAAACAAGTAAATTCAGATACTAGTAGGTACCCACCTTTACGCATTGTTATAAAGGTTTGAAGGTAAAGTTAAATTTTATTGGATGGTCAATATAACCGAAAAATAGGATTAAAGTTAATATCTTAGATTAGGGCCTTTCTTTAGAATTGAATTGCATTGTTGTCTATTTTAGTTTCATCTTTATTTAGCACGTTTTGTCAATATTTGAATTCCTGAAAAAGAAACCTGTTTGTAAACAAAATTAACTGTTGTCATCCAAGCACCAATACCTCTCCATATTTAAGTTGATCCAGGTTTGACCATTAAAAAGCAGGGGATACGGGGGTCGTTTCAAACAAAATATCAAGCCATGTATGTTAATATATCAATTGTACTTTTCACAACTGTAGTTTTAAATAAAAATGAATAATATTTGTTTGATTAAAACTAATACATTTTGTATTGAAAATTATTAAACGTCAGATTGACAATCAAATTTTTGATATCCACAAAGTAAAAAATCCCGACGGCAGCCAGTCGGAAAAGTAGATTTTTGATTTATGTATTTTTTATTTATACTTAGTCTACCACTGACACCCACTATTAATAAACAAATAATGGAATATTCTGACATTCGCCAAATATAACCAAAGTGTCATATTGACAGTTATTTTAACTGAAATACCCATTATACTATAATACATACGTAAGTACGGTCTTATTGTTATTTCACAGGTGTTTATTTGTCAAAATAATTACAGGTATAGCGGGTGATGATATTTTTTTTATTTTTTGTTACTTTATATTGACTTACATTTACTTAAATATGCCAGCGATGAAAAAACTCTCCACATAAATATTTTAGAGATTTAAGTGCTCTATCATTTGATATGTAACATCGGTATTTTCTATTAACAACGAAAAAAATATGATTTTTTAAAACTTTGACAGGCCGCCATTCTGAAATTAGCTCTCCGATTTCAATCGCCAACGAACTCACGCGATTCCATGACCTAGCCGAGTTTTTAACCAAATTTTGTTTCGATTGGTCAAAAAATGCGGCCTAGAACGTGACGTAAAGTTTCTATATCCCATATATATATATAGATATATAAACTTTTGAACTGAGGTCATTTTTAGGATCCAGGGGTCATAAAATGCAGTACTGCATAAAAATTTTTCAAAATTTCGGTTGTGTCGATCTCCTGAATAGTTAGATTTTTTTTAAAAATCTATTAAAAATTATCTTATCGAATACTCCTCGGGCCTTGATAAATACTCAAAATTTTGTCATAGAGAATCCTTCAAGTGAGTTGCTCAAGGATAATAGCCCTCGGCCTTGGGCACGCTTTCGGCATTCTCTATGACAAAATTATCTCGGTATTATCAAGACCCTAAGGGTATTACTACTGAAAAGTTTTCCAAAATTTTTTTAATGCCGTGTGCTAAGGACCAATTTTATCCTAAAATTTTCAAACTCTAATTTCTCGAAAACCCTTAAGTTTTTCGGAAAAAAGCAAGCATGCCTTTTATATGTGGAAAACTTTATTTTATCACATTTTTGACACAAAATAAATAAAAGTCACAATAAAAAAAGTTAGGTTATAATTAATGCAAGGGTTCCCCCCGTTTACCCGCCTATGGTCATCCTTTTGTATTCAATTTTTTGTCAATTTACGACATTTAACTAGGTGAATGAATATGGTACATTTGATTATTTCATCTTAACTCGTTTCGAAAATATTTCAAAAAAATCGTCCTCACGAAGTCATCTTTACCCTTTTTTTGAAACACCTTGTATAACTGTATGCAGACTCTCGTAACAACAACACTATTAACTCCCAAGGATAGTATTTTAAAACAAAACAGCATGAAAACTTCCCTTAATCATAATACTTTTCACCATTATTCTCAACCCATAGACTCTACACACTTGAAAACCAACCCCTTTTATTATAAATCTATTAAAAATAGCTTACATCAACGTCTTAAAAAATAAAATCTCACGCACAGGCGCAAAAATCAAATCAACAACCCTCACAATTATGAGCTATTTATAATATTATCTAAACGAGTCAGTTGGAATAATTGAGTGGACCGACACGAACAAATAATATTATTGAAATCAAAGAAAGCCCTGCTTTAGTGAGCGGTTTTTTCAAGTGTTTCACTCACAATCGCCGCAACAACCCTCTTCATGGCTGATGTTATATACTAGACCCACCAGCACTCTAGAAATTATTAAGTTTAAGAGTTTTTTTTTTTTGGCGATTGAGAACGTGTGTGAAGGGCTCTGTGGGAATCCTGTTGGTCACATCATTCATGAATGGCGTATACTAATTAATATTTTATATACAGGGTGCTTCAGAATTTTAAAATTTAATTGGCAACAATGTCGTTGTTAGGTGTCACCTGTTGTTTCTGTATGGATCAATTAATTTGGCAATGAACCCTTTTTGTCTAACCCTGCCAGCACCTAACACTGGCCACTGGAGATATTATAGAGCCACAGCCTTTTTTTTTACATAGTAGTAAATTTGGCAACGTCGCATCCAAGTCTATTGTTGTTTATTGTTGTGTTTAAATTGGAACATTTTTTGTAACACCACCAGATGTTCTCGGCCCTGAAGTGGAGACAATTTCGTAATTATTGTGACTTTCAAAATCGTGTTTACGTTTTGGTGTACCTTGAGCATCAACTAAGGATTGCTTGGTAAACGAATCTGTGACAACGCAAGGAATGCGGACAAAAAAAATCAACATAATCGTGACAGAAGTTAACACTATACCAAAATTACAGAGTGTCCAAAAATCCTCGTATCAATAAATCAATACCGCTCTCGATTTTTGATATTTCCAAAAAATTCCAACTATTAAGTGTCGTATATCATTTAAAAGGAACAAAAATATGCAATTTTAATGGCTAAAAAAATCAGGGTAGTTCGATTTAAAAAAACATCTCTTAGAACGCCTCCGTATACGCGCGAGTTAAACCCAATAGAGTTAACTTACGCAAAACTTAAATTAAACATATAAGAACCCGCAATTCAACCGGAAATTTCAACCTAACTACATTAAAAGAAGTTCTTAATATCCAGTAATGATTGGAATAGTTTTTGCCGACATGTTAAGGAGTTGGACGAAGAATTTTGGAGGAAATTGAACACATTATAATAACTTTAGGACAAGATGACGACAGCGAGACTGATAATGATGATGCTCAAGTTGACGAAATCTAACAGATTGCCAACTTCTATAAAGTAATACTAATTATGATCGTTATATTTAATCAAAATTTTTAGAACAGTTAATTATAGTTTCTAAACGTGACTTTAAGCAACAAAAAGATCCAAGATATTTTAATTATTTTCGATCACTGTTAAGTTGTTTTAGATTTTTTGTTTAAATCAAGCAAAATTCCCAAAATATTTAATTTATTTCGTTAAGTTGTTTTAGAATGTTTTTGTTTTTCATAAGAACGTTTTTTTTCATTTTTGGTATGCAAACTTTAGTACATATTTAAAATAAATAAATAAAATACTTCTTGGGTGTTATAGCTGAATTTGCCAGACAATATGAATATGGTCAACGTTGCTCCAAAATTACACCTTTTTCTAGAACGTTGTTGAGCCAAACTTTCTCATTTTTTTTCAAAAACTCTTTGGGACTAGGTGCAACCTCTCCTTCCACCGAAGCTTGTCTTTTCAAGACCAAAAGCTAGAAGAAACTACCGACTAACTATACGTGAAAAGATTTATTTTTGATAGAATAACCGAACCATACTTGCCCCTCACAGATACGTGGAATTTCGTTAAGCACCCAGCACTGGTTTAAAATAAATTTTAAACCTCACATGATTGTGTTGTATGCATAGGCGATGAAACGCATCGTTAGTTAGGCATTCTCTAAGCCCTATTTATTGTTGTATACTACAGTATACGAATCATTAGACGTCATTGTGGTCTAATTTTTTCTCTCCGTCGCTACTCCTTTTCGAACAGAGTATCATAGGATGATACCGGCAAAAATCTTTGTTATCCCACTTCTGATAATATATTATGTAAGGGTTAATGATTAATTATTATCTTCCTCGGTCGTAATTTTTTTTTTCTTTTTATTGTGAAATTTTCAAGTTACGCACAATCCTTTATTACTATTATTGGAAGTGATCAATTTTGCTGTGACATTTTTCTCTGTACAGGGTGGTCCAGTTTCGAAAACGGAAACTTTGGAGGCAGACAGAGGACCACAAAGTTTGTACTATGAATTATATTCAAAAAATGCTTCGTTACACGCTGGGGGCTAATTTTTTTGACGTTTTCTGGAATAACAGCCTCATTTGGGCGTCTACTGCGCTCTGTATCAGTTCTGCTGGTACGACCATGTTTAAATTCAGCAATCCAGTTCTCTACCATTTCTCTCGATGGAGCAGAGTTCGGACAATGTTTATCAAGCCATTGTGAATTTCTTTAAAAAAATCGCGAAATTCTGAATCCTAAAACTCTACTTTTTATTTTTTAGGTACATAATATGTGTCAATGACCACTGATGAGTTGTTGAAATGGCCTGTCAATTGAAACTATGCCAGCAAGCAACCAATCAAGTATTTTAACGGTTACCTGCCCTAAAAAAAGTTCGATGGTACGTCTATGTGTACAAAATCTGTGAGAGCTGTTTTTATACACGTACACGTTATAATATATGAAATCCAGGAGGAATATAATAGGCAGAAAAGGATAATGGAAGTGTCACCACTTCAGAATATGTCCTCTCCGTTTTGGTAATTTATCTTATTAACCATTATTACTTACACAAGGTTTTCTTTGTTATAATTGTTACATTATGTATCATTACAATACCTAATAGGATTTTACTCTCATCTCGTTCTTGCCGAGAGATTGAAGTTTGTACGTATTTTGACGAAATATTATGTTGATGAATAAAATCGTAAAATGGTCTTGTTTTGGTAATGTATAAATTATACCAGGTTTTGGTGTTGATCTATTGATAAAGTTATGCCATAGATGGATTGGATGGGCTCCGCGCTGCTCCCTTTGATTTATCTCCAATAGATTTCTAACGATAGGTCATCTGAGAGGAGCTAATTAATAGGTTGATGAAGTCCTGACGTTATAAATTCGACCACCCTGAATAGGTGGTGCTTCTAAAATGTTTGAAACTGTCTTCGTATTAAAATACAAAGCATCGGAAGTAGCTAATTGCCTCAAATATACCGAGTGACCCATTAGTGTGTTGGCGGAAGATATCTTTACAAAACTTTTAGGAACTGAAGAGATCTACAATCCAAAAATGTTTTTAATTATACACAATCGCGCAGCGGACCAAACTTGCTTTTTCTTAGTGTGACACCCTGTATATTTCAACATAAATAAATGCCGCTCTAAAAGACAAGAAAAATGACATAAGAGTTGACATGCCTAGATCCAGTAGTTTTTGAAATATTTAAGGTTTAATTTTGACATCAATTTCTACAGAAACAAAAAATATATAAATTTTTCGTGTCAAATCTATTTGGATTTCCTTATTTTCTCCGTTTTACTGAACTTTATTGACATCTGATTTGTAATTTTCCAGGATGGTCGTATTTTCTAAATTGTATTTTTATGGGGAAATGTTAAATGGGACACCCTGTAAATCTGGTTAAAGAAGTTCCTTTCCCATACTTTTTATTGATATAATATTTCATGAGCTTAAGGCCGTTTTTTTTTTCATAAAAAAGTATTTCAAAACAAACAATTTTGGGCATTTTATTTGTTTTTTTTGTAAAAACAAAAAAGTTAAATTACTTTACTTACTTTATTTTAATAATTTACAAATAGAATAAAATCTTAGCTTAAATTAAATACGAAAATTCCTATTTCTTCTGATAAGAACTAAACAAGTAAAAACACGAACTAAATTAAACTAAACTATGATTGTAAATTTGCAAATTATTAAAATAAAGCTATAATAATAATAATTTATTGCAGTACAAAACACTACAAAAGGATTTGGAAAAACAATTTAGAAAAGATCACAGTTCCAATCCTAAGATAACATACATACACAATAATAATAATAATTGCAATACAATAAAAAATAACCACAAAAATTGCATAAAAACCAATAATACCTATATACTTAAAAATAATAAATATATAATGAAATCTGAAATTTAACTTTTTTGTTTTTAAATACTTATAAAATCAAATTAATTAAAATTACAAAAAATGCGAATTTTGTCGGGAATTTTTCATTTTTTTTTAAATAATATTTTATGAAAAAACGGTTAGCTTAGGAAAGGGACTTCTCGAATCTAAGCAGATTTACAGGGAGTTCCATTTAACATTTTCCCATAAAAATACAATTTAGAAAAATTACAAATCAAATGTCAATAAAATCCAGTCAAATAAACTGTTGCCCTCGAGGCATGAATAGCTCTCCATATTTAAGTGTAAAGTAATAATTTTATGACCTTTTTGTCATTTATCTAAAATTTATATATATATTTTTTTTGTTTTAGACATCAGCTATTATTTTAAGTATCGGGTGAAATTCTCTTTGGAGGCACTATTTATGCGTACATATTTTATATTTCAGATCTTCTAGGACAAGTTCTTGTACGCAATACAGTTTTTTTTTTACTTTTATTATAAAATTTATTTTGCCCCCTTTTCTACTATTTATACAAAATTGTTATGCTGCTTGTTGTAAGTTATCTTATATCAAAGCTATATATAATTAGCCAATTTTTCGGTTTTGACCTTTTTTACACTATTTACGAACGCCTATGAAAACAAGTTATTTATAACACATTTTATAGCATATATTCTATATAAATATTTTTTTGCTTTAAATTTTTGTCAAAATTAACGCTTATTAACAAATATTTCAAAAACTACTCGACCTAGGCATGTCAATCCTTATGTCATTTTTCTTGTCTTTTAGAGTGGCATTTACTTATGTTAAAAAATACAAGGTGTCGCGTTAAGAAAATGGAAGTTTGGTCTGTAAACCATTGTTTGATTGTAAACCACCCCGTATAATAAAAAACATTTTTGGGTTATAGATCTCTTCAGTTCCTAAAAGTTTTTTAAAGGATTTTTTTGTTTATCGCTTATGGATATTGAGATATCATCCACCCTGTATATCCTAGTTAAAGTTTTGGGACAAGTTAGGAAACTTAAACTCAATTAAAAAGGAGTTTAATGATTTTGTTCTCAGCTATGGGGTAAATTCTCAATAAATAAACCAACAAACCTCCCCAATTCTCCCAACACACACACAACCCACAAACAAGAACGTGACAAATAATATAAAAAAGAAAAACTTTTCAAAGATTGTATTTTTAAATGACAAAAGTCGAAAATCCATTTACCAATATCTGCATTATTCACCATCACTCGAAAATGCCAACTTACTTTTTATAATAATAATAATGAAAAGAAGAGCCGAGGTGGGTAAAGGGGGTGGTGTGGGGGAGCTCTTACAATGGTTTTTGGGAGAGAGAATGAGATGGTGGCAGGAGTGTGAGGGGGGGGGGTGGTTTTGGGCATGCAGGGTGTAAAAGACGAGAACGACAATACCGGCGCCCAGAAATAGTGTGTTTGACAGATTTTAAAAAGAATATAATATACCACACCGCGTTTATATTATTATTTTTATTGACATAACTACAGAGTGGCTCAAATTTACAAATATTCAGGTCATATAGGAACTTCTAGAGATGTGAGGCGACATATGAGGTCAATTTAGCTTTAAGATATGGATTTGACACGAAAACACAATAGAAAATGACATTAAAAAGTAAGAACGGAACTCAGCAAACGTCAAAAATTTTCGTTTTATGCTTTATCTCAAGGCAATATCGAAATTAAAATACAGTCAGCAGTGGTGTAAATTTTTTTTACCAATAAGTTTTATTAAGTTGCCCCCTAACGCCACTGGCCTTAAAAATTTTGATCCAGTTAAGGCCATATAAGCTCCCTATTTCTAGCAGCAAACCTGCAACCAAGTGACAGTTTTACTCATAATAAACAATATACCCCTTTTATATTTCAAGATTAGAGAACAAAAACAAATATTAATCATCGAAAATCACTTTGTTGTTTTTCAAAATATTCCCCATTAAGATCTATACACTTTTGCATGCGTTTGAACCAATTGTCGAAGCATTTTTGCCTCTCTGATTGAGGTATCTCCAAAACATGCATTCTGAATGCAGCAAACGCTTCTTTAGGTGTCGTTGACCTCTCAGTTTGTTTTTTACGTACGGGAATAAAAAGAAGTCATTCGGTGCCAAGTCAGGACTATACGGCGGATGACTCATCAAATCGATGTTTTGGGTGCTCAAAAATGCAGTTGTTTGAGCCGATGTGTGAGAGCTCGCATTGTCGTGGTGAAGAGTGATCCGTCTTCGGCCGTTGGTTTTCCTGATTTCTTGGAAGACAACTGGCAAACTACTGATTGTGTACCACTCAGAATTGACTATTCTGCGTTGTTCTAGTGGTACGGTTGCGACATGTCCAGATTTTCCGAAAAAACAGGCGACCATTTGCTTGGAAGTGCTTCGTGCCTGAATAACTTTTGATGGATACAGTACTGCTGTTTACTCATACGCGTAAATCCACGACTCATCGCTTGTCACGATGTCATAGACGTGTTTCGAAGCACCGCGATCGTATTTTTTGAGCATTTCTTTCGACCAATCGACACGAGCCTTTTTTTGAGCGATTGACAAATTGTGTGGGATCCAATGCTTACCAAATTTTTTTGACAGTCAAATGTTTATGCAATATTGAATGTATGCTGGTCCCACTAATGCCTAAGGTTGTCTCACTCTCTTGATAGGTCACATGACGATCTTGCAATATCAGTTCGCGCACAGCATCAATGGCTTTCGGAACAACAACAGATATTGGACGACCTTCACGAAATTCGTCTTGGAGTGAATTACGACCACGATTGAATTTACCATACCATCGATAAACACTGGTCCTTCATCGCCAAAAATTGAATTACGTTCATCCATGCACTGTTGCTGAGTTTAATTCCATTTAAGTTACTGTAAACAACACAAATAGCGCTTGTATGTCAAAACGTTCTGAGTACGAAGAACCTCAAAAATGTCCAACTTTACGATAGAGCTATCAGTTGCCAGATTGCAACACCAGGGTTGCCAAATCCCGAAATATAAAAGGCAACCCTATTATTAAAATATAAGCGAAAAACTACTGGTCATTGATTTGTATTATAATTAATATACACCAATTATATTTTCAGTATTTTAGTGAATGGTAATCTGACATCATCTTTACACAGGGGTTGATTTCCTTTGACTGGATAATAGGTATGTAGTTAGTCTTATTTTTTTAACACCTATTTTCTCGATCTTTTAACAACATAATTATATGACCGGTAATTTGGATTCCAACCTGTCTTTTTGTAAAAGGCACACCACACGATAATAAAAATAATAATCATAAAACCATATTTATATAGGGAAACACGTTGTGATTTTTATCTTCAACAGCTTGATTATACGTTGTTTAGTTTTATGATTGATTTTAATAAGGACTT
This sequence comes from Apoderus coryli, assembly GCA_911728435.2. Classification (NCBI taxonomy): domain Eukaryota; kingdom Metazoa; phylum Arthropoda; class Insecta; order Coleoptera; family Attelabidae; genus Apoderus; species Apoderus coryli. Next base: position 7,639,548 of record OU452212.1, read on the forward strand.
TGTGGAACTACGTTGGATTTCTTTTATTAATATAAGAATAACATTCAACATGTTTTGATGAAGGTATTTTGTTAATAAATATTTGCTTTTATTTAATTTGTATTAAGGAGGAAAGAAAAATGAACGAAAGAGAAGAAGATTTATAATTTCACATGTTGTACAGGGTACAAAATTGACAGCAATCTGACTTCGTAAGTTATAGCATTTTGTGTGCAGCAACTTGCGATGACCTAAAAACTAAATAAACCTTTTTGGACTTTTTCTTTCAAATTTACCCAGTATTTCGTAATAATTCATGTGGTTCAATGACTGACTTTCAATATAAAGAACAGATAAGGCATCTAACTTTTCCTGAACTAAACTAGCGCAATTATATTTTTGCTTATCCATTTACGAAAACGAACGTCCCCACTGGCGTTGGATACCGGTAAAGACATACAAATTTGTAGGATAGTTAAAACCTTTGGAAAAGTGGCCTGAACTGCTTCAAATTTGTTTGAAATTGTTTGTCGATCTGTCTCTTCACGTAAAACAGTGGTCGCCAATCTTCTGAATGTATTGAGCATCTTGGGTAATTGTAGAATGTACAGTGAGCTACTTTTTTTTTTGAATGTACAGTGTTTTTGGGGCCTTGGTGTAGTATAGGACGCTATCATACAGGACCTAAGAAATTATCCTTAATGACCGTTTAGGCGTATGTCGTTTGGCATGAAAATATTCCTTCATAACATCATTGTCCAGCGTAAATTTCACGACCCCATTATTAGGAAAACAGATTAAATTTTTTGGGGCCTTTGTTTGGTATAGGACGCTATCATACAGGACCTAATCCAGACCTAAGAAACTATCCTTAATGACCGTTCCGAAGAATGTCGTTTGGCATGCAAATAGCCCTTCATAATATCATTGTCCTGCGTAAATTTCACGACCCCATTATTAGGAAAACAGATTTCAAATTTTTGGGGCCTTGGTTTGGTATAGGACGCTATCATACAGGACCTAATCAAGACCTAAGAAACTATCCATAATGACCGTTCCGAAGAATGTCGTTTGGCATGCAAATAGCCCTTCATAATATCATTGTCCTGCGTAAATTTCACGACCCCATTATTAGGAAAACAGATTTATATTTGTTGGGGCTTTGGTTTGGTATAGGACGCTATCATACAGGACCTAATCAAGACCTAAGAAACTATCCTTAATGAGGAATCCTCCGCATGTCGTTTGGCATGTAGATAGATATGTTCGGAGCTACGTACTAGAAATCTCTTCGCGAGCTACCAGGGGCTCCCGATCGAGTGGTTGGCGACCACTGACATAAAATGATAAACTATCCAATCTCTTCTTCTAAGTTGTATATGGCTCGATATCGTTTTCGTAGACGTTCTTCAGTTAATTTTTCCTTGTCTATTTATTTCTGTCCTGGGCCTCATTATGCTCCGGGCCCTAGGCGGCCGCCTATTCCTAGTTGTATTGTCCTCGAGGACACTATGTTGAATAATAAAATCGAGTTTTGTGAAAATTTTATTATTGAGTGACCTGTTAATAACCTATTCGCAGACATATACTTATAAAGACTGTCAATGACGTCGCCATAAGCCTGGCCCGAACCCTCGTCTGTTCTCTACGTGTTTCAAAATTAAATGCTGTGTGAAATGGGAAAAAGCAAGGATGATCCAGAAAGTAGTAGGATGGAGGATATAAACCACACCAATAACATAATACAATAGTAATTACAGGAACATAATTTATCACATGTGGGCGTAACTTGATACTTCTCACCGATAAAAACGACACATTTTGGGGGTCAATCAATGTAACAACATGTGCCCTCTCACGCACACCCCTAAGTGAACACACCTCCTTTGTGGATGCCCTAATTGTGCCCCCTGTGGCCAACCTAGTGCCATTTACTATCGTCACACCATATGTATAATTAAGTTGTCAAAATAACTGTTTTGTGGTCATATTTTTCCGACATGTTTCTTCTTTAACAACAGGATTGCAACTCACTATGTATTGTTACAGTTTTTTTGAAACGTCATGGTCCTTTTTATTTAATTAATACATTTCCGAAAATTTGGGTTTCTATAGTTTTTTTTAAGGTTTAGAACGTAATTTAACAAGAGTTCCACTCACCAATCCATAGTTTGTTGTAAGTATCAGTAGTAATACCCCTAGGGCCTTGATAATTTTGTCATAGAGAATGCCGAAAGCGTGTTGCTTCACAGGCCGAGGGCTATTATCCTTGAGCAACTCGCTTGAAGGATTCTCTATGACAAAATTTTGAGTATCAAGGCCCGAGGAGTATTCGAGAAGATAATTTTTTACTTTGTAGATATCAAAAATTTGATTGTCAATCTGACGTTTAATAATTTTCAATACAAAATGTATCAGTTTTAATCAAACAAATATTATTAATTTTTATTTAAAACTACATTTGTGAAAAGTACAATTGGTAAATGTTAAATTGGAAGAAGAGTTTGCTGAAGTTGACGCATTGTTAATTTCCACTGTTGAAGAAATTCCTCGCATGGTGTTGATTATTTCACCATGGCGTTCTTGGTTAATATTCAAGTACGGTTTAATTGAATTAGAGCTGCTATGTCCTGTTATTTTTATTAATTGCTGTTCAGGAATTCCTTTATTTGCCAAATGGATAACTGCAGTTGATCTGTTCGAATGATTGGATATCTTTTTACACTTAGTGTCCAAACCAATAGCTTGCGCGGATGATTTGGTCCACATATTAATTGTGTTCTTGCCTACCGGTATATTGTCAAACCATGTGTCACTTTCGCATTTCCAGAAACGATTTGGTCTCAAGAATAGGCGACTGGAAGTAATATTTTTCCCCCTTTTGGACAATAATTTATGGAATAACCGATCAGGGCATACACTTTCGTTTGCAATATTTGGAACAAGCCACTTACTATTTGTACAACTTTTCGATCCTCCTTGGCATGTTTTACTGAATATTGGATTGTATTCAATTCTGTTGGTTGGCGTTCCATCATTATTTTTCCCAATCGTGAAATAATCTATAAGGCAATCAGCTGGTTCACGACCTCGCCAAGCTAACTCAACAGCTACAATATGGTAATTTTTTTTTTGTAAACCTTCTGGTGTACATTCATCCCATAATCCAATGATTCTAGCCAAATCACTTGAACTCAAATTTGATGAACTGCATTTTCGTTTGTTTGGATCCTGCTGTAATCTTTTACGTTTTGCATCTCGCGCATTTTTGAATATCACACTGGTAAACGGGTCGAGTACAATTTTCAAGTCATTGAGGTATTTTTCCTGGAGTAGCCTACTCGTAGTATTCCAAATTGTTTTTACAGTTGCTTGTTTATATTCAGTTCCGTCAGCTTTTCTCATATTTACCGCATAATCTTTCAAATTATGCAAATTCGTTCCAGCATTCAATTCGTATTCTCTGGTCGCACAAAACTCGAGAAATATTCTCCATACATATTTATTTGATTTGAGTGTATTTTTTGGTATGTTATTAGATATACCTAATATCATTAATTGCATCGTTAGATGCAATACCAATTCTTCGCGACATTTGTAAACCAGTTGTCAGTTTGACGTTTAATTAATTTTTAATAAAAAAAACACCAAACTGAAAACACCACATGTAGGGTATTATCGCTGTAATCCAGAGGTGATTGGATGAAATTTGGTTATTATATTTACATTGCTACCGGTTTCGGTCCAAGAACATCATCAGACATATAACAAAAATTTGTTGCTAAAAATTATAAATTCTTCACTAATTTCCCAGGACGCCTGACATTAAAATTAGTTATGACAGCAATGTTCACTGTCTATGTTCCACTTTAAAAAACCTGCAAATTTATATTGCTGTCAAAAGTAACCAACAAATCAACAAGAGTAGATCAAAATTAGTGTAAAGTGTTTTACTATTAATGCATGTTCCGAGTTAAAAAACTTTATATATTATATATCTGTAATAACAAACAAAAATAAAACTACAAAAAGTTTACGACCGTGACAGGACTCGAACCTGCAATCTTCGGATCCGAAGTCCGACGCCTTATCCATTAGGCCACACGGTCTATACATCCCTTATCCTATAGGGTTTGTATTATAAGAACGCATGAGTAGTATTTTTTATAACAGAAAAATAATTAATTGCTGATATTTTTAAAACTAAAATTGTTCGGATTAGACACATTATTTTTAATAACAAATCAGATAAAACCAACTACTTTAGGGGTTTTTTTAGCATTGCCGTCCAACAAGGACTATTATAACCTAAAATATCTTATAAGAAAAACTGACTTAATAATTATTTTAGAGCCTGCAAACGTCATTTTTTGACATAGAAACTTAAATTGTGTCAAAAACCGTTTGATCAAGTTTCTTGTCCTTTAATCTTCAATCTAAACAATCCTACGCCTTGGGGTTTTAAGAGTTTGCAAGTTAAACGTTTTGCTGGCTATATTGCAGCTTTTTCAAGCACTAAAAAAAGTCACAGAATAGGTATAATTGTTTTTATTTTAATTTTTTTCAAAAAACAGGCCTGCGGTTAAACAGGAATAATATTGCCTTCCAAACTGGTAGATTCTTGACAATTTAATAGTAGCATGACGAGATCCCACGACACTATCCTAAATAGAGCAACTGGCGATTCTAGTTACAGGGTGGTCACACATTATTGTATATGATCAACTAGTTAAAACATAAATTACTGTTTTTGCAAATGGAGACCCTGTATATTATTATATTTTTGGATATTTTAGGGGAAAACTGGTCCTTAGTACACAGCATTAATAAAATAAAAATAAAGTTAGCTAACGAAAAGTTTTACAACATTTTATTAATGCCTGTTACTTCATTAAAATATAATTAAATATAATTTATACGCTGACTGATGATAGAAATAGACCTTTTGGTCAAAAGAGGATATCAAATTCATTGTTTAATATGATAAAAATTCAATTGTGTTAGCCCTTTTTTATACCCTTTGCCTTTTATCTCGGATACCATTAGAGCCAAACTCGATACAAGAATTTAATGTCATTTTTTTTTAATTTTATTCACACACCCTGTATACATAAATTGTACATCGCAACCTTTTGTACGGAAAAATCTATTGACAGAAATAAATTCAAGTCATTTTTTAATTTGACCCCTTTTTCTACCCCTTAACTATACCCTATGAGTCCCAAAATCTAATCGGTTCCTAGCCAGTTCCAATAGTATTTTTGTACCAAATTTGGTTAAATTTCGTTAAGTCGTTTTTTAGTTATCGTGTACCTATACAGAGTGAGAGGATGACAGACAGTTTAATTAAATAGGTATAACCTAAAAAATAGGTTCTCCACATATAGGTACCATAATAGGTATAATATTATGCAATATGTGTATGGCATATTGTCATAATTATAATATTATGATACTAAACACAACAAACAAGTGATTTTATGTGGGTACATCACACTCCAATTAAATCTATATTTGTTCCCCCTTTCGATTTCAACATAAATACAAATAATATTCTCTTACCCCCGTCTGTCTGTTGAATACACTCACCTCCCTCACTACGACGTTAAAAAATGCAAATAGCTCCCTAATAAACGGAAGTAACGACGTACGCTTTAATATTGCGTAAGAGGACTATTGAACTTAATATGCACAGGGACGTCTTCATTATATTTCAACATTGACTTTAGTTTACGACTTTGAGGTTAAATATATCATCATCATTTAAACTCATTAGTAAACAGAACGAAGTGGCTTGACCTAGTGGGGTTATGATGAACTAGTAGTCGAGAGATTCTCTCATCTCGTGTCGCTATATGTCCCGAGGGCATTCAACCAAAAATAAATTGGGACAATTTAAATATTGGTTGAAATCCGTCCGACTTACGTACTGACCGAATATGGATTGTTTAACATTTTAATTTAACAAAAATCTCACCTTCGTCAAGAACAGTAAGTCACCATTGTCGCTCTCTCTAGTTTTAATAATTCTAACGTACGATGGAGCTTTGAACTATCGCTGACCAAGCAATCTTTGCTCAAAGTCTCTAGTTTCTTCCCTATTGAAACTAGAGACATTGAGCAAACCAAACCGGGCACCGTGCAAGGTTAGTCCGTTCAATTCATTACAGGAAACATAATGGTAATAAAAATCTACATTATTTTTTCCAAATTGTATGATTTTAATGAGTTTTAACTTGTATTGATAGTAACTTATGCCTCTTCAGTCCAAGAATAGTAAAATGTTATGCATCAACATGTCGAAGGTCTTGCAGAAAGCAAGTAGAGCTAGTATATAGCACATATTGTGCTACATTCCTAAAAACACTTTCAGGAACATCAAATCTTCCGAAGTTTACTTCACCGAAGTTTGGAGAGAAGACCCTGTTTTTCCTGTTGCGTTAAAATTTATAATGTTTCATAATCTCCACTCTTTGGAATATTAACCAATGCAATTGTCTATTCTTAGCGTCGGTCGGACCGTTTTTTGTTGACTTTGCAATTTGTCTATTGTACAATACCGATGCTAAAGTCAGGAACTTGTATAAACTTTGATGAACTTTTTAATAATTATTAATCAGCATAAAATAGCTAGTTCGACCGGATGCAATATTTTTATTACAATATACCGGGTGTGACAGTATAATTGAACAAAAATCTTTGCTTAGCAAAAATTAAATTATCCAAACTTTACCAAGTACGTTTCTGTTTGATCCCATGGGGATAAACGGCATCCCCAACGGGGGATTTCTTATCACGCCCCGGCAGACACGTGACACACACTCGAATGCCATCTAGCCGCGATAAGCCAATCACAATATTGGTTCGTGTTTATTTTGTTCACATCTCCACTTGCTGTGGATGACTACTTTTAATTACGACGATAAAAATTTAATATAGAAAGGATAGGGGCTTTTAATCATCACCAAACTTACTTTAATGCATTGCAATCTTCTTAGAAAAATAAATCTCTCACACAAGGATATCTAGACTTTGTACAATGTAAAAAAAGGAACTTATTATTGTTTTTATAAATTTTTTATATCTTCATCGATTTCTATTAATTTCTAGAACTCTTAAAATTCAGTCAGCGATTACATAAATTTCCAGCAAGCATTCTCTTGCGATCTGAAAATAGGAAAAAGTCTCTGGGGGCTAAATCTGGAATCAATTTTGCCATAGTTTTCATCGATTTGTGACTTGGTGCATTGCATTGGTCTTTTGCAAATATGGCCGTTTGGTTGCGATTTAACAGAGCCAAACACTCCTATGAAGCATCAATTCGTTGTTAATTATCTCCGGCCATACAATATCCTTCCACGGAAAAGATTTTACTGGGATTCTGAAGCCGACATGTGTAATAGCATGGTAAAAGATTGAGTGCGCAGTGATCGGTTCATTCAAATTATGCGCTTCAGATATCGCATTGGGATCCGCAGTAAAAAATGGTATTGTCCAATACTTACTTGGATGATTGATACCGCACTCCATAACGCCTAGATTTTCTACAAAAGAACAGGCAAATCTACAACAAATTTAAACTTTCGAAGGGAATTTGCGGTAGCATTGTTAAATAAATAAAAGTATCCACCAAATAAACCCAGAAGACTAGCTACAAGTAACCAAAGTTCCTGACGATATTAGATACGATAATGTAGATCATCTGGATACAAGTTTACCAAACAAAAAACGCAGGAGATGTTCGAGAGAGGTATGTACATCCGTTGGACGAATCCAGTGCCAAAAATTTGACATCAGTCTTAGTATTGAGTGTTTCCTAATATTTCATACAAAATAATGATATTCCGCTTCTTCAGGTGTCGAAAAATGTTGACCTCTCAGTTTGTTTTTTACGTACGGAAATAAAAAGAAGTCATTCGGTACCAAGTCAGGACTATACGGCGGATGACTCATCAAATCGATGTTATGGGTGCTCAAAAATGCAGTTGTTTGAGCCGATGTGTGAGAGGTCACATTGTCGTAGTGAAGAGTGATCCGTCTTCGGCGGTTGGTTTTCCTGATTTCTTGGAAGACAACTGGCAAACAAATGGTTGTATACCACTCAGAATTGAATGTTCTGCGTTGTTCTAGTGGTACGGTTGCGACATGTCCAGATTTTCCGAAAAAAGAGGCGACCATTTGCTTGGAAGTGCTTCGTGCGCGAACAACTTTTGTTGGATACAGTCGACTGCTGGTTACTTTCGGGCTCATACGCGTAAATCCACGATTGATCACCTGTCACGATGTCATAGATGTGTTTCGAAGCACCGCGATCGTATTTTTTGAGCATTTCTTTCGACCAATCGACACGAGCCTTTTTTTGGGCGATTGACAAATTGTGTGGGATCCAACGCGAACAAATTTTTTTTTGACAGGCAAATATTTATGCAATATTGAATGTATGCTGGTCCCACTAATGCCTAAGGTTGTCTCAATCTCTTGATAGGTCACATGACGATCTTGCAATATCAGTTCACGCACAGCATCAATGGTTTTCGGAACAACAACTGATTTTCGACGACCTTTACGAAATTCGTCTTGGAGTGAACTACGACCACGATTGAATTCACCATACCATGGATAAACACTGGTCCTTGATGGAGCTTCAGGTCAGTTGCCAGATTGCAACTCCAGGATTGCCAAATCCCGAAATATAAAAGACAACCCTCGTATTAAAAATATCGGTATTTTTATAACGGTTGTAATAATACAAATGTTCCTTGATTCTCGTAAGGATCCTACGGCTATATTAAAGGCTATTACAGTCCTGACAAGACAGTATATAAACTCCAAAACAGTTCAGAAAATTTGCTCTATCTTTAGAATTCACTAGACAGAGGCTAACGTTGTTAACAGATTTTGTGGAGTTGACTTTTAATGTTTTTGTTTGCTTTCTTTTATAGCAAAAAATTCTAGTAACGCCATCTATGGAGTTTTTGAATGACCTATTTATTTGAGCCACGGAATAGCAAAAAAAAACAACTTTTAATATAATTTTATTAGATATTACGTTATAAAACGTCTTCCATATTCTTTCAATAAGTACTTGAAGGTCTATGGAAATTATTTACACTTGGTAGATTGATATACATTAATTTATGCATCCATGTAGACCATAACAGCTACTTCCAGAGGGTGTTAAATCTGCGGAAAATACACCGGTAATGTATTGTTCGTGGCTAGATCGTGGTAAGCATAGATGGATGCGGCCCTTAACAAGGCAGCCCTATGATGATGATGATGCTGGTGATGTACAGCAGGATTGCCACCACCTGGTAACGTAGTGCATGGCGGTAAACTTTGATGATGGTGACTGTGATTAAAATTATTCATTGAATCGTATAAATCGCTGGTATTATCGGTTGGATCTTTGTTGTAGGGTACAACTGATATAGACGGTTGCGGTTGGCAATCCTGAAATAAGTCATATCAATTATTATACAAGGTGTTTGTTTGTGTACGAATTCGGGACGTCTAATCAAGAAAAAACCTAAATTGTAATTTTTCGCCATAGGCGGGTAAACGGGGGGACCCTTGCCTTAATTCTTGGTTCACTTTTATTTATTATATATGTCAACGACTTATCATCTTTTTTGAGGGATACTCAAGTAATCCAGTATGCAGACGACACTACAATTTACCATGCTTCAGAGGATTTTAATAACATAATCCAAACCAAATTAAAAAGTGAGAATTGGTTTGCCTCTAACGGACTGTCTCTTAATTTCTCGAAAACGGACAGGATTGATTTTACACTAAGGAAAAATTTTACTAGCGAAAACAATACTTATAAGTTTCTTGGAGTAATTGTAGACCCAAAATTGACATGGAAAGATCAGATCGATTGCCTTGCCAAAAAATTGTCCATTGTGGTATATCTCTTGCGAAAACTATCGACTATATGTTCACAAGAAGTCTTGCGTTGCGCATATATGGGATACTTTCAGGGCCTAATTAGTTATAGCGTTCTGTTTTGGGGCAAAGCACCGCAATGGCAAATTGTCTTTAAAATTCAAAAGGCGGCTTTACACGTAATTGTTAAAGCTGGATATAGAGAGCCATGCAAACCCTTCTTTAAAAAATTAAACGTTTTAACAGTTTTTGATATTAGGGAAAATCTCAATACTTTACACAGATTAGCTTTGACAGATCGACAGTTTCAGGTTATGGCCGTTCGGTTCTATAGTCACCTCCCTCGTCAGATAAAAGATATTGCGAACAACAATAAATTAAAAGTTGAAGTGAAAAAACAACTTCTTGAGATTGTCCCATATGACTATGCTGACTATCTCACCTACAACTTTTGAGTGAATTTTTTACACTCTAGTGCCTTGTTAATCTTAAGTTATATTATAGTCTGTTGATTGTTGTTGTAATACTTTAATTGTGCCCCTTTAGACTATTTATTGAAGTTTTAAGTGACTTTTATGTACTTCGTTTTACTGTTTTGTATTTGTACTATTTGCACACGTATTTGTTGTTTGAGTATTTTGTTTGTTTATATTGTATTTTTATTTATGTACATACTGAATGTGACGATGTGAATAACTATTGTTATATAGGCAAATAAAGCATTATTATTATTATTATAAGGTGCATTTTTCGTAAGATAAAATGATCCCAATTTAAAATTTTTATTATCATTAACCCTCAAGCTGTAATAAAAGGCCAGAAGCAGGATTCAATATTAATTTCTTTATCTTAATTAATGGTTTTCCAGAACTGAATATTTTTAATAATTATTATTACTCACCACTTTTTGCATTTGAGTTGTTAAGGATTCCTGTAGCGGCAGAAACGTCTGAGAATACGCGTATGTTGGAATAGTTGACATCGTTTCTATTTTTTGTAAAGGCATCAGTTGCATAGAGTCTGAAAAATATTAACAATGTAGTTAAATTCTTTTGTAGAAATGAAATGATATTTTGAAAGCTCAAATTCATACCACTTTGTCCATAAAATGTCTTATTAATCGCTAGTTGCAAGGAATCACAAAATGTTTCTTTGTTCCTCTGATGCATTAGTTCACTTTTATCTTTTTCTAACCGAGATTTCCTTTTCGGTTTGTATTTGTAGTTCGGATAATCTACCATATGTTGACACCGTAACCGTTTCGCCTCATCGATGAATGGTCGTTTCTCCACATCAGAGAGCGTTTTCCATTCATTGCCCAACAACTTCGATATTTCCGAATTGTGCAATCGTGGGTAATCATGTGAGATGTGTTTACGCCGGATTCTTGACCAAACCATAAATGCATTCATCGGTCTTCAAATAGAGAAACATAATTAGATAATCACATACTACATAATACAAAAGGAATTGTTTCTAAAACACTATTTTCTATAACCCTAAAACTGCAATTTATTGCGTAAACGGCTTTGGTTATTTGTCTGCCCAATTCTTTCTTCTTACCTTGTCCAGTTCGCACAACGAAACGACCGCTACGTTCACTTATATACTTCCCTTTTCACAGATTACTCGCGAATCAATCTAGCCAATTCCGGTTTATCAAAATCGAGCCATGGATGTAAGACCAACTTGATGTCAAACTTTTGTACCTTCTCCTAACTTTGCCATTGTGTGTAGCTTTTTTGTGGAACTAAATTTTTCTAAGACAAATCATATAAATAGTTGAACGCGCTTCTGTCTTATAGTAAACACATAGAGAAAATGAAACTGTAACGTTTTCCTGAGTTCGTTGTTTGAAATAATAACGAGCTTTGAATTTAATCTAATTTATTTACACTTAATAACTAAACACTTAAATTTCTACTATTTATATTTCATAACACTGTGCTTAACTATTGACTATTCACCTCATTTCTGACTCTCTGTCCCTCTCACGCTGGCTTTATATATGATTTGTTTCTTTCTCGTAAATACTGGTTTGTTCTACAACATTCTGGCGCGCGTGTTGCCGGATGTATTTATTTATCTCTAAGCGTAGGGGACATTTTAATATTCGTCACAATACTCATGATCAAGGAGCTTTAAAATGTATATTTTCGACGTTGCAGGAGGTAATCAGGTTCATTTGTAGCCGCATTAACTTCAATTTCTCATAATATAAAATAATTTAGGCAAACTAAATAAATAGATCAATATTTGAGCGCGTTTTGGACTAAGTGAATTTTATATTGTTTATTGTTAGAATCTTATGGAGAATCAATACCTTTTAATATGGCCGTCAATAGCAGACATCAAATAATAATTAGAATCAGCACAGGAAAATCGAAAGCACAACTATTATTGAACAAAGTAAAAGATATACTGACAAAATGCCGAACCAACATCCAACAAAATTATTCAGCTCAATCGGAAATCTCACATGATAGAGACACCAAATAATTGTGTTTTAATTTTATTTATAAAACCATCATTTCAATTGCATTGTATCACGTTTAACAATAAATTTTGTATAACCATATAATAGAAGAGTATTATAAATTGTCCATTGTTGCTATTTTATTGAACGGATAATAAAATATAGAAAAAAAAAGAATTATATTTATAGGGCTTGTATTATTGGTATTTATAATAATAGAAGTTGGTCGTTTGTTGGTTTGTTTATTGTTAATTTAATTATTTATAATTATCTGGTGTTAGCCGTTTTATCTATGGGTAATGATGGTGATCTTATATTATGACATACACATGGTGTCCGGTATTACCTTAACTGATCCGTAAAGTCAAAGAATTGTTCACGTATACGGCGAAAATAACTATAAAACTAAGATTTGTTCAACATGGGAATCCTGAATCTAATACCTTTGGATTCAGGAAGAAAACCGTCGGACGCTTTGCCACGCAAATATGATTTTGAAATCCCATTTGAAGTGGTCATTACAGACCGTCAAAATTGGCTAAATAGGGAACCACGATTCCCAGAAAACACATCCGTCTGGTATACGGACGGTTCAAAAGGAATAGAAGGGAACACAGGCATGGGAGTATACGGGCCAAATTGCAGGCTCTCTGAATCTCTCGGGAAAAGTCCCACTGTATTCCAAGCAGAGATCAACGCTATTAATCGTTGTGTTCAAGAATGCCTGCAGAGAGGCATCCCGGAACGGCAGATTAATATTATGTCAGACAGTCAAGCTGCGTTAAAAGCACTGAGGTCTTACACCTTCACGTCAAAGCTAGCAAACAGACCCTAAAGCAACTGGCATCTCAGGGGAAAAAGATTACTCTGACATGGGTGCCAGGACATGAAGGCATAGAGGGGAACGAAGCGGCGGATCAACTTGCAAAAGAGGGCGCAAACGCTCCGTTCTGCGACCCGGAGCCCATATTTGGCCTTCCAAAAAGCCATATCAAGGAAGAACTTCGGAGATGGGAAAAGGAACAACTTAAGTCCTACTGGAGAAACACTCCAGGCCTAAGACAATCAAAAAGGTTTATCAAACCTTCAGAGGCCAACGCAGGGAAGCTTATCCAACTGGAGAGAAGCGACCTAAGGCGAATTACAGGCCTTTTTACGGGACACCACCCATGAAAAGTGTGGGACAGCTGGGCAATTCATAGATTAGAGTCATTCACAAAAGATCTTCTGCAGGTCGAACAAGGTCAACAAGATTTGTTCAAAAAATATTGCAGGCAAAGGCCTATATGGCCTATTATTACATGGACTTCAATTTGACCTTGAAACCTATAATTATCGATAAAGATCTGTTAATGAGGGAATTACTAACCTGTCTACTCCACAAAATTTTAGTATATTAACTTATTTTTTCAATCATTCATCTAAACAGACATGTTTCGACCATATATATGGTCATCATCAGTGTATAATTGTTAAATTAATTGAAAACATGACCAATTTGTAGTATTGTTTTGCTTTATGATTATCGTTTTGACTTTAGGATTATTTTGATATTTAGCAAAATTAAATTTATTTCTACTGTTTATAGTATTGTGCTGTTAGATAATTAAAAGTGAGGTTATTGGTTGTTAGGGTAGATAGTTTATCTTTTATTTGTTTTTGTTCACAAAAATATTGACGATAATTTTGAAGGTTCTTTTTCCATAGTTTGGCACTTATTTTGCGTAAAAAAAACCTTCAAAAAGCACCAAAATTTCAACTAAATTTGAAAACCACGTACAGAATAAAATGTTGTACATACTGAGAGATAAATCAATTTTCAAATAATAATAATAAATCGCAGGCATTTTTTTTTTTCAGATATAGTTTGGGTATGTTGCAAAGCAACTATCCGCTAATTTAGTTTCCACTAAAGTGATTTTTTTGTACCCTTAGAGTTCACCTTTCCATTGTATATTATGTAATATTTAATAAGGGCGGTTTCTCTGAAGAAATATCTCAGAGAGGGTTGGTGCGGTGATACAGGCAGCAAATATAGTCACTACACAAAACACATATCAACAGCACAGAGAGGAGGGAAGGAGGTTTCCCATTGTGTTGCGCATAAAACAATTATTCTGGCGGAAAAGCGCTTTCCTCATACCGGATTGGCCACGGTGCTCGCACAATCACAATACGACTACTACTGTCTTATGAACTAATATCTATACAGAGTTTTAGAGAAAAATCCATTTAATAATGTATTTGTGACCTCCGTATTGAATTAGCGATTGTTAACTAGTTGGATTTAGGTCCTTGACGACGTTTCGACTATTTATTAAGTCATCTTCACAGATAATGAACCATTTTGTTCTTCCTTATCATTAACGTTATTAAAAGGACGTATACATAATACGAGTTCAAAATTATGGCTTAAATCGTATTATTTATACGTCCTTTTAATAACGTTAGCTTGTCATTAAAGTTATGAAAAGGACGTACACATAATACGAGTTAAAAATGATGGCTTAAATTTTGGAAATCAAAACGTTACGTTACATTTTACTGTTTTGATTTCCAAAATTTAAGCCATCATTTCTAAATTGTATTCTGTATACGTCCTTTTAATAACGTTAACTTGTCATTAAAGTTATTAAAAGGACGTAGACATAATACGATGTAAAAATTATGGCTTTAAATCGAATTATGTATACGTCCATTTAATAACGTTAACTTGTCATTTAAGTTATTAAAAGGACGTATACATAATACGTTTTAAAAATGATGGCTTAAAGTTTGGATATCAAAACGTAACATTAATGTTTTTGTCTTTTGATTTCCAAAATTTAAGCCATCATTTCTAAAGCGTATTCTGTATACGTCCTTTTAATAACGTTAACTTGTCATTAAAGTTATTAAAGGGACGTATACATGATACGTTTTAAAAATGATTGCTTAAATTTTGGAAATCAAAATGTTACATTAATGTTTTACTGTTTTGATTTCCAAGATTTAAGCCATCATTTCTAAATTGTATTATGTATACGTCCTTTTAATAACGTTAACTTGTCATTAAAGTTATTAAAGGGACGTATACATAATACGATTTAAGCCATCATTTCTAAATCGTATTATGTATACGTCCTTTTAATAACGTTAACTTGTCATTAAACTTATTAAAAGGACGTATACATAATACGATTTAAGCCATTATTTCTAAATCGTATTATGTATACTTACGTCCTTTTAATCACGTTAACTTGTCATTAAAGTTATTAAAAGGACGTATAAATAATACGATTTGAATATGATGGCTTAAATCGTATTATGTGTACGTCCTTTTAATACCGTTAATGACAAGGAAAAAAGTGGATCATTGTTTGTGAAGATGATTTCATAAAAAAGAACGACCTAAATCCAAGTAGTTGAAAATCCTTTTTATTTTTGTCATCTAAAGAGAAAACGTATTCACTGACTTTTGTAGGAGAGTATCTAGTCATCTAAGACCAATCTATGTTTTGTAACTCATCGCGTAGAGCAGAGGTCTCCAAACTTTGAAGCCTTAGGGCGCTTTTTTGAACTTCGAGCAGAGATCGACATTTTCTTTAATAATGAGCATCACCCTTTTGCCGACTTAGAAAATAGTGAATGTAGATACTTAAGTTAAGTTTTCTGCGTCATAATTTCTGTTGTTAAGTTTCAACGAAAAATAATCTTTAGTGACGAGGCACATCTTTATCTCTGGTTGAGTCGAGTAACTTCGGTAAGATGCAGACTTCCTGAAGTTGGAGTGTAGAAAATCCATGGGAGATTTACCAGATCGGATCCCTTCCAAAAAAGTGACGATATAGTCCAAATTTGATCGAAAACGCAGAAACAGACAACTTGAGAGCGATGAGAACATCTCTCTGAGGCTTTGCGAAATTGGAAGTTGCCGCATAAAATGTAAATCTCAGGGTTCAGTCAGTGGCAATTTTGTGACAAGGTTTGCGGCTCGAGGGTCGCTCTGTTTAGCCATCTTAGAGTTCACAACATAAATCCCTAAATTCGAATAGTTCATACTCGTTAGCGAGTGAATACTGATGATGAAACTTTTATTTTAGAGAAAACGGATATCCGAACAATATCCAAGACCAAAGGGAAGTTTTACTCTAAAACTATGAAAATCTTTACGTTCCAAAATAGCCCTTAAGCGTCTTAGCTCTATTTATTAATAACGCAATTCCGTAGAGGTGCGACTCCTCAGAACATTCATCACCTATATACATAACTAAAGGCCCATTATTATAAATGTGTGCGGATGCCCAATCAACCATCAATTTCTCATGTACAAACAGCCGTGATTAGATATGATTAACGATCTGGCTGCATATGGAAATATATTATGTAGGTACGTCACAAATCTTAATATGTGCATTAATATGTCACCGGGAGAACGCGGAATCAATTTATTTCCCACCTTTTCAACAAATATACATGAGATGTGTATGCCTTGGTATGTAAAAGGAAAATCGGATTATCATTTCGAGTCGAGGGGAGGAAAATTTATAATGTAGATGAGGTGAACGCGTATTTGATTATTATTATGAAATTCTTTGAAATTATTGTGAAGAAAGCATCTACATATATCACGATGAAAGTTCCTTAAGGACATTATTTTCCAAGAAATAAATATGCTGGTAAGCCTTCCTAGTACCTAATACTTAAACATATAATTTATATGTCACAACACTGTTCACAACTATTCACTCTTTACTTCATGACTGATTGTCTGTCCTTCTTATACGTTGGCTATTTATATGGTTTTTCTCCTTTCTCGAACGCTTTTTTTCAAGAAATGCTATAACTCACGAATCAATAGTCAGATTGCTGTCAAATTTATACACGTATCGTTTGAAGGTTAGTACTAAATAAAAATTATATGGAAAAAATTCTAGTAACGCCATCTATGTGTCATTTTACGGACTAATTGAATGACCTAAAAAGTAATGTTTTGAATAGACATAGGTATGACAAGTTATTGATTTTTTACAGCACCATCTAAAACAACTTGAATATTGTATAAATTTAACCAGGCGAATCCTGTTACGAAAAAAGAAATTCTAAACTAAAAATTTTAAATCTTTTTAGGGCGAATATCACATCACTGCAAAAACTGACGTTTTAATTCCACATATCGGATCAGACGCTCTTGATTAAAATTCGAGTTTGGTTGTACGTTGTCAATACAATGGACTTCCGTTTCCACCGCACCCCCAGTTTGTTAGGGATCCCCCTATTGTGGCCCCATAACGGTATATAAAACATAATATACACACTGATATAGGAAGAGTGAGAGAGCTAAATAGATTGTCCGTCTAATCAAGATCAGTTCTTTGTCAATAACGTTTGGTAGGTATATTATGTGTATGTCTGTTTTGTATTGTAGAGTCTGATAGTCTGTGATTGATTGAATGTAAAATTGAGTTTTCCATCGATGAGAAAATAAGAAGAATAAAAGTTTTCACGGTGAACTTTGGATATGTTTCCAGTGCTTATAAATTTGGTTCTTATTTTAATTACAGAGCCCAACAAAAACTCTCTTCCTTTGTGAAATTCTAAGAGAAGTTTCATGTGAGATGCACCCTACCAAATTAAACAATCCCCAGATTTAAACAGGGCTTAATTTAAGCTCAATTGGTTGGAGTGTTTAGGCCCAATTGTGGAAGAATACAGACAGACATACTTTCGTCTGCAAATGGTCTTAATCGTCTCAGGCGACTTTAAAGTGGTCATATCCCCCTGTATCCCAATTTTTTTACCGCGTGCACAATACCTACTTTCCGTAAGAGTCGGGAAAGTCAAAAATTGATCTAATTTGCTCAGTTCAGTTGAAGGCCATTTATTTGGGAATATTAAGCCAACCCAGCCCAACCTAGCCGTGGTTTTTGACTGTGAATTTGTGATTGTTCCTCAGATTAAGAGCGTGGACCAATCGCATGTAATTGTTACTAACTCTCTCGATTTAACCATAGCTCAAAGTTCACTTGTCGGAAGTTGCAGAGAAGACCCCAAAAAAGAGAGTTTTGTGGTTAGAGAACCTGGCGAAGCATTGGGACACATATGTGCTCCAACGCGGGGAGACTTCATGGTCTGAGCCACCAAGTCTCCAACAACTCTCTTCAAACTTTATTACACAAAAGCGCAAATCAAAATCCCCCCGTAACTTCCAATAATATTTATAACTTTACTTTTTTCCACTCTTTCGAATATCGACCAATCAAATTGTCTATTCTTAGCGTCGGTCGTACCGTTTTTGTTGAATCAGCAATTTGTCTATTCCGTAGTGACAATACCGATGACCTTTTATAAACTTTAATGAACTTTTAAAAATTATTAATCAGCGTAAAATACCTAGTTCGACCGGATGCAATATTTACAATCTGAAATAACAAACTGATATCTAGAATCATCTTCAGAGACGAAAGACAATATCTGTTGAAGATTTTTGGCAATGCAAAACGGAAATTGACCGAAAAAAACCATGAAGAAGACTTTTTTAAATTTGGAAAGTGTAGAATGATAAAAGCAGTGTTTTGTACGTGGAATATTTAATTCACACCAAATTAATTTAATAGGAAAAGGGAAGAAAGTGGTTAAATAAACATTTTCCATTCCACATTACTCCCATGAGAGACACACTCCTAGCGCTAATCCAAATGAAAGCCTTTCATTGTACCAACGGCTTTAAAGTTGTTTTGAGTGTGAGAATGAATGTGTTTTCACGGAACACACAACAAATAGAGGGACTCGTTCTGATTAAATTGAAAAAAACTATATAAGCGAATTTTGTTTATATATATAAAAATATATAATTTAACCATTGCTTCTCACTTAAAGCCTAAGATTAGCACTTCGAAACAAACGGTTGTAGAGGCATGAAAGCAACCTTGAAACTGGGCACGACTACCCAAGTAACATGGTTAGTGTTAAAAACATTCTTCAACATACCAAGAATATTTTCGAATAATTCTTTTAAAAATGTGATGATGTTATTCGACTGCGCCAATTCTGTCGAATTTGACAAATGCCGATATGACCGAGCTAGAGGTTTTGAGACGTCAAAACGCCTCGAGAATAGCAATGTTTTGTAATGATTTCAATATGCCGCAACCGTTCTGCCACTTAAAATACCAAAAACCATTTTTCCACTGTGTAGACAAGGTATCGATGATAGATGTCGCACTAAACAATATACATACAATTGCATATATGGCTGATAGCAGCGTATTGTTGATATGCCATTGTATCATACCTGAATAATACTGGACACACTCAATCCATTGATACACTTATGGCAGCCAACAATACACACTGTATAGATTAACTATTCGGTAAACGATCCAGCTATTATATCAGTTGATTGTTGCTGTTGCTGCTCGTAATAACTATTGTTAGCTGAGGATTGTTGTGTATATGGAATTTATGATAGGTGTGACGTTTTTTAAGATTTAACTGCAAAATAACAGGATAGGTTTAGTGAAATTATGCACTAATTAAATAAGAACAAGATAAAGTCCGGTGTTTAGCCTCAAATCTTACATTAACACACCTCAACTTAGCATCTCTTTCAGCCTTTATCAATCAATGACTCGAAATACGCAGAGTATATGCCTTCTGTTCATGGCGCAGTCTCCATGACTCTATTTCAAACACCTGTACTAAAACAGACATTGTGAAATGTTTGTCTTGAGACAATTTCACCATTAACAAGAATAAACCAACCATATCAAGTAGCCTGGGCTCGAGAAGTTTAGAAATACGCAATCGCGCACATAGGAAGCAAGGCATGTACGAATTAAAGAAGTTTCATACAGGTGCCACGATAGTTTAATTGGTTAAAACACCTGACCGGATATCGGGAGATGTGGGTTCAAATACCACTAGTGTCACGAGATTTTTTTAATTCGTACAAGTTAAGTTTATTTCATTTTATTTTTATAAATAAATATATATTTTAAAATCTTACTCAAATTCGCAATGACACCTTAAAATCTGTTCTAAACCTCTAACAAAAGATTTTGTGCTCACAAACAACAACAAAGACAGAGGGGGTTTGTACTGTGCCGTGCTCCATATGTCGCAGGCTGATTCTCGATATTTGACGCCTCTTACTCTCATTTAATCGAAAACTTAACCCCTATTCACATTATTATTATTATTATTGGAAACGTGGGGGTGGGACATTTAGAAAAGGGTGAGAATGGAGTCTATTGTCATATCAAAGTCTGTGTTTTAATTCCTTACATTTAAATTGACGCATTTGGGGTTATAGTGATCGATTTTGCATATTAAGACTAATAAGATGCTTCTGATATTATAAACTAACAACAAATTTTACTCACTTAGTCACTTCATTATTTTCAGAAAAGAATACGCTTGCTTTGCACATGTAAATCTTGATGCTTAAACTCCCAACATGTTCCGCTCGTGTCGTATACCGGCCGTGTCTGATAAAGTGACTGCAAAAAGTTTCATCCACTTGAAGTTTTATTAAAAATTATGTACCCTGTACATTCACGTAGTTTGTGTAGAGATTGCTCTGCCCACTTTTGACCTCTGTTAAATATGCGAACTGCCTCGGCGTGACTGACTCTATCCATATCCTGAGAATCCCCTGGATCTTGATCCTGTTTGGTTCCTGAATCATTAGAAATTGCAGTACAATTTTCATTATGTTCAACGAAGTCATCTTTGTTCCATTCTTCGATATCCGCACGTTAGAAGTTTTGACCTGGATCAATTTTATCTAATAAATTGAGGTACAAGTCTATTCAGACGTAGCAATTCTTGACGAAGAGTTGCCAAAGGTTTTTCGTACAGTTTTTCTGGAAAATATTTTGCTATCTCTTCTAAAATTATAGAGGCGAGATAGGTTTGGCATTCACGTTTAGGATCTTCACGTCATCAAGATTCTACTGAATGTATGTATTCTGCGTACACAATGCCATTAGCGCTGCTACGTGCAGGTATAGCAAACGAAGAAATGCTGCAGAAACCAACATATCTTGGATTTAGTATTCCAAAATTCATTACTACATTTATCCAAAAACAGTCTTGAAATAAAAGCTCAAGTATCAACTTCATCTAAAAAGAACCCAACTATATTCATATCCGTATGGAATGAAAATCACCTGAAAGCATCCAGAAAATGAGCTTTGTTCTTTTTAATCCATAGAGGAAGCAAGTCGTAAAACAACGAAGCAAGCGAGTTTTTTTTTGTGTGAAAAAGAAACTAGAAAAAAAGCTCTGACTATTGTGGAGGAGCGTTCTCGCACTCTAGAGACTCAACCGGTGTAAAAGAATGGAAAATGCGGCTGCTATTTTCGAGTAAAGAATGCACACATAGGCATTCGTCTCCCGTTATATTTTTTCCTCTTTTTATTATTATTATTACTTTTTTATATGCACTCTTTCTCAGTTCTAATGGAAAATTATTCTCGATGAATATGTCTGTGACAATATCTTTTCTGTTAGAGTGTTTTTCAGCATAATAGAACGTGTTTTGCAGAAAACATTATGCAGCGTTTACGAGGGCGTTAGGACTCGTCTGAAAAATTCCTTAAACTAAAGGAGAAAACAGCTAAAACCCTTGTGCCGCAAATCTGCCAGAAAAAATCAGGTATTTTTAAAATAACGAAAACCGAAGTAGTACAATTGTTATCAAAATATGTATTTTCCATATTTTTTTATTTTTAAAAATCATTAGGAAAGGTTGGGTTGGGTTTAGATCAAGCAATTCATTTAGAAACTTTTCTTTTTTCAGAAAAGAAACCCTGGACTAATTCCATAAAGAAATGGAGCTCTAAAGATGCCTAAATCAATATATGGCTCTGTGCTCTGATCTGAAAGTTTAGCAGCCCCCCTGAGAAGCACACAACAAATAATTCAAAGTGATTAATTCTTAGCGTGAGACTTTGCAGTTTATCTGTTCTTATTGAGGCTCTCTAAAGCAAAAGAAACCATTGTTGACCCTGTTATACATCTATTGCTATTTTTAATTACATAAAAGTTTATACAGACATTAAAGCTGACCATAAAAATTGTTTTTATGGGTTTTTTTCCTGATTGATTAATCTATGGATAAATACACAACCAGTTTTATTATTGGAGAATATTGTTTGATGGCTTTTACGCTATTAAGTGGATTTGTTTGCTTAGTATTATTACTTTTGTATAGTAAACAATGCAAAAATGCTTAAGTATTCTACAAAGTTTTGTTGACGAGGGTTGCCTTTTATATTTCGGGATTTGGCAACTCTGATGTTGCAATCTGGCAACTGACAGCTCTATCGTAAACTTGGACATTTCTGAGGTTATACTTACTCAGAACGTTTTGACATACGAGCGTTATTTGTGTTGTTTACAGTAACTTAAAAGATTCATCTCGGCTCAAAAATGGAATTAAATCGTGAACATTTTCGTGCGATTATTTTTTACAACTTTCCACGTGGATTTACTCAGCAACTGTGCATGGATGAACTTAATTCAATATTTGGCGATGAAGCTCCATCAAGGACCAGTGTTTATCGATGGTATGGTGAATTCAATCGTGGTCGTAGTTCACTCCAAGACGATTTTCGTGAAGGTCGTCCAAAATCAGTTGTTGTTCCGAAAACCATTGATGCTGTGCGCGAACTGATATTGCAAGATCGTCATCTGACCTATCAAGAGATTGAGACAACCTTAGGCATTAGTGGGACCAGCATACATTCAATATTGCGTAAACATTTGACTGTCAAAAAAATTTGTTCGGTTGGGTTGCGATGGGATAACAACAACACGAACTTGCTAGAATAGGAGATTCGTTGCACATAACTTTGGCCTACAACACTATGATAGAAAGTGGGCCAAAGAAAATTCCAGTCTGTTCTAGTCCTATGATTCGATATTAAGATAGATGTTTCGTGAGCGTTAAGAGCATCTCCTGTCACTTGAATTTCGCAACCACATAGAAATTGTAAAAGAGCCTGAAAATAAATAAAATCTTCAAAGTCAACTGCACATAATTTTTTAGGAAAAGTGAAATTAGCCGAGGAAGTATTAAAGGTAACTTGATCATCACCATCAACCTGGACTTGCTAGGTTCAGGTTTCCCTTGAATAAAGGAAAAATTAAAATCAGAAGATGCGAGAGCGGAGGTTGAGGAATTTGTTGCATCTTCAAGTCTTTTGAACTTATTGGCCAAGGGAGATATTATGAAGGATATGGATAGCTATGTATAGACTCATGACTCAGTCAGAATAATCGCCGGCGAATGAAATGTGGTAGTTTTCGACTCTGTTTGTTTTTACCGACGGTATAGACAGCCTAATTGTTGAATAATGAGGCCGACACGTCCCTTGGATATTCCAATATTGTTACGCTGTTGGATGATAATCAAAGGGTTTGCGATTGTTCTACGGTTGACTTATTCACATCGTTACGATAAGCAGTTGGATCCCACACAATTTGTCAATCGCTCAAAAAAAGCTTCGTGTCGATTGGTCGAAAGAAATGCTCAAAAAATACGATCGCGGTGCTTCAAAACACGTCTATGACATCGTGGATTTACGCGTATGAGCCTGAAAGTAAACAGCAGTCGACTGTATGGGTTTTTCAAGATGAGCCAAATCCAACAAAAGTTGTTCGCGCACAAAGCACTTCCAAGCAAATGGTCGCCTGTTTTTTCGGAAAAACTGGACATGTCGCAACCGTACCACTATAACAACGCAGAACAGTCAATTCTGCGTGGTACACAACCATTTGTTTGCCAGTAGCCTTCCAAGAAATCAGGAAAACCAACCGCCGAAGACGGATCACTCTTCACCACGACAATGCGAGCTCTCACACATCGGCTCAAACAACTGCATTTTTGAGAACCCAAAACATCGATTTGATGAGTCATCCGCCGTATAGTCCTGACTTGGCACCGAATGACTTCTTTTTATTCCCGTACGTATAAAACAAACTGAGAGGTCAACGTTTTTCGACACCTGAAGAAGCGGTTGCTGCATTCTGAATGCATGTTTTGGAGATACCTCAATCAGAGTGGCAAAAGTGCTTCGAGCATGCAATCGGCAATCGTTTTATGATACGCTCCTGGATTCTGAGCCGCCATATGCAAGAACCATCCCGGACAACTATTAAAATGCATTATGCTCCTTCCTTTTTCTACTTTATTCATTGATACACAGAGTTTTATTTATAGGCAAATGAAAATGGGCTGAACAATATCTTATCTTATGTGTGATGTAGTAAAATGAAAATACCAAATGTACGAGGCATGTTTTTTAAGTAAGTACCGTTTTGAAATTAAAAAAAGACGTGCAAAGATATCGCAATAATTTTATTTTTACATGAAAGCCTGTACCTTAGTCTACTTTTCTACATAATTTCCGTGAATATTGAGGCAATTGTCATAACGTGGCACCAGTTTTTGAATACCCTCCTCATAAAATTCTCCTCCTGACCACTGTATCACAAATGTTTTGACTTCGTTATCGTCTTGAAGACGCTGACCACCCAGGTGTTTCTTCAAGTGCAGGAACAAATGGTAGTCGCTGGGCGCCAGATCAGGGCTGTATGGAGGATGATCTAGAGTTTCCCATTTAAAAGATTTGATGAGATCTTTGGTCCGATTAGCCACATGTGGACGGGTATTGTCATGCAGCAAAACGATACCCGTACTCAACTTGCCACGTCTTTTGTTCTGGATTGCACGACACAGATTGTTCAATGTCTCACAATAAGACGCTGCATTGATTGTCTCATTACGAGGCAGAAACTCCACTAGCAATACTCCTTTTCTGTCCCAAAAAACTGTGCACATGATTTTCCGGGCAGAAATTGTTTGCTTAAACTTCACTCTTTTGGGTGATGATGAATGTCGCCATTCCATGGATTGTTGTTTCGATTCTGGTGTGACGTAGGCCACCCATGTTTCGTCACCACTAACAATTTGGTCTTCACCTTCATTGTGGTACCGCTCAAGGAAAGCCAATGCACTGCCTAAACGTTGGGTTTTGTGCAAATGCGTCAACATTTTTGGAACAAACAAGTCAGGCGGCAGAATTTTATGAGGAGGGTATTCAAAAACTGGTGCCACGTTATGACAAGTGCCTCAATATTCACGGAAATTATGTAGAAAAGTAGATTAAGGTACAGGCTTTCATGTAAAAATAAAATTATTGCGATATCTTTGCACGTCTTTTTTGAATTCCAAAACGGTACTTACTTAAAAAACATGCCTCTAAATACCTATACAATCGTATTAACTCGCTGTTTACAATCAGAGAAGGGATAATGTATTTTCTTGTACTTACCTCACCAAAAACGTTCAAACGCATGCAAAAGTGTATAGATCTTCATGGGGACTATTTTGAAAAACAATAAAGTGATTTTCGATGATTCATATTTGTTTTTGTTCTCTAATTTTGAAATATAAAAGGCAACCCTGGTAAATGCATGCCTAAAGCTCTTTATGCACTTATTGAGGAACAGTCACTGACGGATCATTGCAAGTCTTCCTTGTAGGCCAGGACTATATTTACGACGACATGCATTTCTAATAAATTATGCGCTGAATTTTCACCCTTGAATTATTCTAAAATCACACAATAATATTTATTGAGTACTCCACCTATAGCACGAATTCAAAAATTCATAATATTAATAGCTGAAAATTGAAAAAAGAAAAAACAGCCCGAATATTTTTTCCTAATTTTTATTTTTTTTTTCTCAAATTACCATTCTTCTGCTACGACTGAACAATTGTGAAGTAGGTATATGCGCCTTTACAAAGGCTTATTTTCAATTGTGCCAAATTCATCCGTGATGCAAAATAGAAATTAAAGCAAAGCAGCCAGCTGCAGCTGTGAGGAATTGAAGAAAAAAAAAAGAGTAGGTATTTTATACCGGGTTTGAATACACCTTATGCATGATTCGATAATTAGCACTAGACAATAATATCCTTAGAAAAGCTGCGCCCGAGTTTGTTATGCGATTTACAGGCAGAGAAAGTGCGGTGTTAATTAAGAAAAGCTTCGTTGATAAAATAATTAAAACAGTCAGATGCAGACAATCCAGTGACGTGTATGAAGCTTTTTCAAAAATATTAGGTCAGAGTTTGCATAATTTGGCTAATATATTGAAAGATTATGCGGTAAATATGAGAAAAGCTGACGGAACTGAATATAAAGAAGCAACTGTAAAAACAATTTGGAATACTACGAGTAGGCTACTCCAAGAAAAATACTTCAATGACTTCAAAATTGTATTCGACCCGTTTACCAGTGTGATAGTCAAAAATGCGCGAGAGGCAAGAAATGCAAAACGTAAAAGATTACAGCAGGATCCAAACAAACGTGAACCAGCTGATTGCCTTATAGATTATTTCACGATTGAGAAAAATAATGATGGAACGCCAACCAACAGAATTGAATACAATCCAATATTCAGTAAAACATGCCAAGGAGGATTGAAAGTGTAAAAAGATATCCAATCATTCGAACAGATCAACTGCAGTTAGCCATTTGGCAAATAAAGGAATTCCTGAACAGCAATTAATAAAAATAACAGGACATAGCAGCTCTAATTCAATTAAACCGTACTTGAATATTAACCAAGAACGCCATGGTGAAATAATCAACACCATGCGAGGAATTTCTTCAACAGTGGAAATTAACAATCAACTTCAGCAAACTCTTCTTCCAATTTAAAATTTACCAATTGTACTTTTCACAACTGTAGTTTTAAATAAAAATGAATAATATTTGTTTGATTAAAACTAATACATTTTGTATTGAAAATTATTAAACGTCAGATTGACAATCAAATTTTTGATATCTACAAAGTAAAAAATTATCTTATCTAGTACTCCTCAAGCCTTGATAAATACTCAAAATTTTGTCATAGAGAATCCTTCAAGCGAGTTGCTCAAGGATAATAGCATTCGGCATTCTCTATGACAAAATTATCTCGGTATTATCAAGACCCGAGGGGTATTACGACTGAAAAGCTTGCCTCCACCAAAAGAATTTTTAAATCACGACGCATGTTTCCCTATTTTTTTCTTCGCTTTCTTTTCTGTGACATGCCATAATCTATTGACTTGCTGCAATCCATAAATTGAACTTGGACTTTAACCAATCTCGCTGCAATGTCCAACTTTATTGGGATGAGATCGACGACTTCTAATTGATGTTTTGTGAATCTTCATTGATTTTCCCTGCTCAGGTAATATTGAAGTTCTAAAAGAACGTTTCATATCATTAAAAATTTGTACCATAATTTGGACCACCTTTTTATTTTTTATATAGTCGATAACCATGACTAAAAGGAGTCCAAATTGCAAATTTTCCCAAAAGTATTTTCTTTCAATCTTTAATTATATTTAAATTTTTTTCCATGCTTGTTTTAACATTATTGTTGATTTACTTATTATTTTTCTTTATAGTTGATTGTTAATTTTTGTATTTAAACCTGTTTTTCATTTCTAATTTTCTTCCTATTTGTATTTGTTTAATTTGCTTCACAAATTCTTTGTGTTCTTTTCATTCATTCTCTTTATTATTCTTTCTTTCGTCTTCTTTCGAAATTGTCAGTCTTGGAATCTATTTAATTTTTCACATTAATTCTGTTTGTGTTGTTTTTCATCTTTGCATAGTTTTTTTTTGTCTTCTTGTATTTTTATTTCTTCGAAAATTTTAAAGAAATCTTGGACATTACACTAATAAACGCAGTGACACACAGTGAAATATTTAAATCAATTGTTCCGCTACTGTAAGCTTTTATCATTTGCAGCAAACAATGACATCAATGCAACAATGATAATAATGTTTTCGATGACAAAAGCTGCGTTATGTCTTCCCAAAAAAGAAAGATAAATATAACAAGAATATGATTTATAGCCAATTTTTTGTGTGATACGAGGCCAAACGCCAATCCCCCTTTTATCTCATATATAGAATCTACATAATTCCAATAATGTTTCCGCAGTTGCCGGAAATGGCTATATGCCGACTTATTTCCTGGTTGAGGCCCGCTTAAGACCTATTAGCGTTTATATCACGAAAAGGCGGCGCCTCAGAGCTATTTATTTTCACTCGGTCAGTTGGTTTTTACAAAAGATGGAAAAACTTTGCTCTTTTGTCACATTGACAAATAATATTTGGTGTGTCTTGATGAATTCGATAAAACGTAATTTGCTGCCATTTATGTTAAATGCTTTCAATGATGGGAAATGACTAACCATTGATACTAGGTTGTAGTGAATAATTTTCAAAATTTTACAGCTAACTTATTCGAATAAATATTAAGGTCATGAAGATCCTTTTTAAAGGATATCGATATGGTAAGTGATGTAGACGCTTTTGTCCGCTTGGATGTATTTCAGAATCAAAGAAAGGTACGTGACAATTGGAATCCGTTGGCTTCCACTTAGAAATTTTGTCATTAGGAAGATCGCAATAAAATAGGTAATGGTTTTGATGAAATTGGTGTGAGTTTTGACGAGGCAAAGAAGCTGAGAGATTACAAATTTCATCTGTTACTTTTTACGGGAAGTTACGGTGGAAATAGGTAATGGAAGAGAGATGAGAGACATGACATGATACTCGAAAAAGATTCGAATACCCTGTGGGTAAGAACCACAGTGTTACAGCAAGACATTTGTGACCGGCCACTGGCACAAAATCACTTGCTTGTCATTAGGACAAATTTTCGGACACCAACTTCAAGATTAACTCGTCCACATGGTCTAAAACTAAGTCCTTTACCAAAGCCTTTCTCAGAGGCCTGTTTTACGCAAAATAAGTGCCAAACTATGGCGAATTTTCTTGAATAATTTTAAATAACAGCTAAAAACACTAAAAACTCGTTTAAACCACTTATTTTTTAATTGAAAATGGCTTTAAAATTAGCAATAAAAAATCGAGGGCCGTATTTATTAAAACAAAGTTGATGATGGTTTTTCAGAAACGAAACGTGGTAGTGAGAATCTTTTTCTACTCAAAAAGTAACAATTAGGAAGTGCTTTTCATTTTTTTATATCTGTAAAAATAATGTCAGAAATAAATAAAAACGAAAATCGCAAAAAATAGTTTTTTCAAAAATTCTCGAAAACAAAGCACCATATGTTTAGTTGAGGAATTTGTGGTTAAGCGTCATTTCATGGACACCCTGTATAGTAAGAATGAAAATGCCATAGTCGAGAACGACTTACTTCACTAGAGAGCTTCAGAGATTAAAAGGATATTAAAATAATAAAATAGTAGTAGTTTAGGCCAGATTAGGTTAGGTCATTTATATTTGTAAGACTTCTTCTCTAATGAAATTAGAATTAGAAATGAGGGTTTTAAATCCAATTAACGTTTTTTAAAAATCGAACTTTTACACCCTGTATATCGGACATGGAGCCGTAAGATGGCATTAGAAAAGTGCAGTTCGTCGTGCTCAAGCAATCTGTGGTTAATGGAATGACCCATTTTTTTGCGCACACTGTATATATTTTTGGCTATAGAATTTTTATTGTTTGAAGCGTTAAAAATATTTTACAGCAATAAGCCCTGACGGGACTTGAGAGTCCATCAAAAACAACATCATATTTATGTTTGTATAGGTGTGCATATGGCCTTTTGTAAATACGATCGCACGCCACTGAAATACACCCTGGTATGGCTTCAACAAACAAGTTATATAAGGCTATGATAATTATAAAATCGAATTTACCCTATAAGTACTCTTTTTCTTATTCCCGTACAGATTTAATCTGTCGTTTAGAACCTGTGGGAGAGGAGGGAGAGGTTACATTATTATTATTTGATCTGAGTGGAAAACTTTTCTGGAAAAGGTTTCTGAAATTGAAACTTGTTATTTTATTATTTAACTCGAATATACCGACCGGTTTGTGTGTGTTTGTGTTTATGTAACTATAAAGAATTGGGAAAGTCGATTGGGCTGAAAAGTGGAGTGAGGAAGTTATATACAGTGTGTCTAAATAATCAACTCTCTTTACTGCTTCTGCTTATAATCAGTGATCATTAGTTCGTTAAGGATTTACTGTACACGAAGCGTAAACATTTGGACGTAGATATAGTTTAAATCTACGTCCAAATGTTCACGCTTCGTGTACAGTAAATCCTTAACGAACTAATGAATACTTTACTAATTATTGCAGATAAGATATACTGCTAATAGTACTAATACAATATTATAAACAAACTGGACAGTCTGTATTCAGAACGAGAATACGAATGGCAGGTGAACTGGGCGTAGAGGAAGAAAATTTAATTTACTTCGGCAATCAATTAAGAAATAAGGAGTTTACTGCAGTTGTCGTTTGTGGCGTTTATATACCTAAAAAAGTATTGTTAAGTTTTGTGGCGTCTATATATTCCAACAGTCGAAATCAGTGCTTGTTTTAGAAAATAATACAGATTGTCCCTAAAAGTAACGGAGCCAGATTTTCGTAACGAAATCAATTTTAGCAGAGTGATCTAGCTATTGGGTTGGTATCAAATTAATCGTTTCATTTAAATTTCAATATGATTAATAAAAATTGTTATTTAGTATCGGTTATTTAATTAAGTACCTATTTACCTACATATTACGTAATTCAGTGAAATATATAGGTGTTTGGGTAAAATCAATATTGGAAAATAGTTTCATTTTGATAGATTACAATAAAACTACAGTTTTTCATTTTGAAGACAATGATTGTTTTGTATATATTACTTTTTACTCAACCCCGTATAATTTTTTTTTTCTAATATTAACTATAATATAGATAAAACTGTATTTAACCATGTTTAGTGCTTGTAGAGATATAGACCGTGTGGCCTAATGGATAAGGCGTCGGACTTCGGATCCGAAGACTGCAGGTTCGAGTCCTGTCACGGTCGAACAATTTTTTTTTTCGGAAATTTTGTAAGATATTGACAATAAATTTTTAAAATAAAAAATAATATTTAATGTAGGTACCAACCGGTTTTTTTTTACAATAAATTTTTGATAAAGATAGCTTGATCTGAATACAAATTGGATTTTGTTGCGCCATCTATTCACTGCTACACATACTAGATTTATACTGGATTTCTCTATATCCTCCATAATACTCTTCGATCAAAGCACTCCGACTAAAGAGCATGTAGGTACCTATAGAGCCTGAGTACCTATACAGAAACAGTCAGGCACTTTATAACTATGTATTTTAATATTGTATCGTAGTTTACATGCGTTACAATTGTATGTCAGAAGTTTCAATTTAACAAAGATTTAAATTTATCTAAAAAACACTGTGGTAATTATATGAAATAAAGGCTCTAAAACGGCAGAAGCTAATATGGCTACCTCTATCGGTAGCAAGCCCAACCAGTTTTGAGTAGGTGGCCACATAAACACTAAGCAACCAGGATAGTTGCTATTGCGACCACTAGATAGCAGCACCAATTTGAGAACTTACGAGGACTGGTCATATGCACACAAAATATAAATATTAGATGTGTTTAAAAATAGGCGAGATAACAAAAAATGGGGTTACAATTAAAAATAAGTAAATTTTAAAATATTTTTGTGTTTTGGAAATATAAGGGTCTACAAGATGCAAGAAAATTTGTCATGTAAAATTTGTATAATTTTAGTTTTTCATGAATCAATCAATAGAGGCTCTAAACAGCTGGTGGGGCACCCTCTACCCGTAGTAAACCCAACCACATCTGAGTAATACTCTCGGAAGTTAATTCTAAAACCACTAGATGTCGACACTAGGAATATTGACGAATATTTTGTACAAGGTTTGGTCATATTACACTTTATTTATTAATTTACAACATCGTCAAAGGATTTTTGGTATATCCATAATCAAAAAATCCATTTTGACACCAAGTTTAATCCTAAAACCGCTAGATGTCGATACTAGTAATATTGACGAATATTTTGTACAGGGTTTGGTCATATTACACTTTATTTATTAATTTATAACATCGTCAAAGGGTTTTTGGGATATCCATACTCAAAAAAAATCCATTTTGACACCAAGGTTAATCCTAAAACCGCTAGATGTCTACACTAGTAATATTGACGAATATTTTGTATAGGGTTTGGTCATATTTCACTTAATTTATAACATCGTCAAAGGATTTTTGATATATTTGTTATAATATTCAGTTCAATTACAATATTATCCATACTCAAAAAATTCATTTTGACCACAATGGATCTGCACACTTAGTGGTCCATTTTGTTTTGTTTTTTGCCAATAGACGGACTATTATTGGTTTAAGGTTTTTATTTCTAGCCTTATTGCTATTAATTTCATTAATTTTATTTTGTTTTGATTTAGTCTGAGCGTTCTGAAGATGAGTTTACAAAGGTCGAGAACCAACCGTTTAAGCATAATTTAAATTGAAATTGAATTCGCAAACTTTTTTAGAATCGGGTAAGGCTTGATAATTTAACTTCACTTAATCAAATTCAATTTTATAACATAAAAAAATTGATAATAAATTCAAGTTCAAAAAAAGGGAACTGTCGTGATAAATGAAAGAGAACCATAAAGTTGCGAGAAACTAACCGGCACAGCCGAATGTGTAAAACTATTACAATATTATCGAAAGCTTCCGCACGACGGAACATGCATCTGATTTATAGTAATTGCCCATTTAGAGATTGAGGATTTATTACGTCCCCTCTATGGAACTGTAATTGCTTTTTGCAAGTCGATTTCTTTTTTAAATAATATATTTCGATGGTAGACGCGAAATTATAAGCAAAGGATTCATTAATATGCTTCAAATTATTTTATCTGAAGATTAGAATTAGGTTATGTCTATTTACGCGCACCATATGCTATTCGAAGCTTAGATGTTATAACTGAAGCTTTCTCTGAAATCTTAATATTAAATTTTTCAAAGATCACATACCCTGAAAAGTGCTTTCAACTAGGCCTATTGCATTTGTTTAATAACACTATCAGCAGCTTTGGAAGTAATCCTGGAGGATATGCTAATATAGTTCAAGAGCAGAAAGCCATCTGCACTAGGCTGAAGCAGATCGTGGAAGACACTGAATTTTGGGATGCAATTTTACCGGTAAGAAGGAATGACCTGATTTCCTAGCAGAGATTAACTCATCATACTTGGGAGGGAGTGATTTAATGATGGTTCAGGGACATGTCACAATGTCCATTTTCCCATGATACTGTATTTGAGGCAGAATAAGGCTTACACATTGCGCAGATGCTTGAACGAAAGTAAATTCCTTAAAATTAAAACCTCTAAGGTAAAGTAAGAACAGTTTAAATCAATTAGAGCCATTTGGAGTAGATAGGATGAAATTTTAGATATAATGGGCGTTTTTTTTGGAGGTGTACCACTTTGAGTTGGAATCTGTGCTTTATTTGATAACCCATTCAACAGCTGATGGTTGCTTTTTGTTTAGTTTGGTTTGACATTTCATTATACCAGAGTAACGCTTGCAAATTGTTGAAATTTGTTATCATAATAATGGTGTAAATAATCGGCTCTCAGAACGGATAATTCGAATAACAATGGATCGTTTTCGGACCACGTTTACTCTTAATGATAATGTGACGCCGAGCAGTGCGCCCTGAAGAAGCTGTTCCCCGATATACAGGGAAGCATTGAAGAAGATCCAAACTGGGGTTGTGTCCTTCCACTTTATGGAAATTTTACGAAAGGATCTTGGATTAAAAGCTTTCAAGATTCAACTTGTGCTGGAATTAAAGCCAAACGACCATCGTATGCCCCGCCAATTCGGCGCATGGGCTAAAGGAAATATTGATATTGAATTTCCATTCAAAATTTTGCTCTCTGATGAAGCCCATTTTTGGTTGAATGGGTAGGTACGTAAATAAGCAGAATTGTCGCATTGAGGATGATCCACAAGCTTTTGTCGAAACACCAATACATCTACAGAGCCTTATGGGCTTGATTTACTCAAAGAAATAATTTCACGTATTGGTCCAATTAATTGGCCACCAAGATCGTGTGTTTTATCCCCATTGGATTGCGGTTATGTCAGCCTTAACACGGCTCTACATTTAAATTCTCAACAGGACAGAATAAACAAAAAATCACAGCGAAAAATTTATTATCTCATCGCTAGTCCGCCATGCCTTTGTGTGCAGAGAATAAAAAAATATCTAAAGCGGTTTGTCTTCCAACGTCACATGGGTGTAATAAAAGATGGGTTTTTACAACTCGAGCGGCGAATTTTAAAATGAGGAAAAATGCCATATCACCAGGAAAAGGTCTGTTTTAAATGCACCTCGAGATGTCTAGGTGGGATAATCTTTCATCTTCCTGTACGCCGCAGTGTTAGTCGTGAATGAGCAAATATGGGCTTAGTGGGTAAATAATATGGTTGTGTCAAAGTTTTTGTGAAGTGCGGTGTATAATTTAAGGGTATAAGAAATTATGTAATTTAGTAGATTTTCAATTGTAACTGAATCCTTCATGATACGATACGAAGGAAACACATTTTTCCTGAAATCATTTCAAAATATTGACGTTCTGGGAGAGGTTTGACGTGTTCCGACTACTGAAAAAATGAAATAAACAAATTCACCAAAAAGTCTGTATCAAGCCCAAACTTCTTAACTCCACTCTCGTATCTGCCATAATATTCCAGGGTTCACTTTGCAAATGCATCTGGTCCTTTACTTCAAGACATGTTGGTGACGTTTCGTCTTCGTGTTACTTTATTCATTTAGTAGGTACATCAGTCCAAACACGTGGCTATAGAATCCCACTTAATTATCAAAATAATTGGAGAATTGTCAATCTGAAAGCGGATACACAAATTGCATTCTAATAACGTAAAGGAAATCTCATAAGGGTGTCACAAATTATTTAAAAGCAATCTAATACTCATATTATTATACTTTCTTGCAATATATAATCTATTAGGTTGGTAATATATTATATAAGGATCCTTCAACGCTTTATCCTGTTACCTGCCAGCAGATTACAAATAATTTTCTACACCAGGATAACATGCACATATAGCTTAGATACCTTTTCATCTTTTACGTAATATAGGGTTCGCAAAAAAAAAGGGATTTTATATTGGTTTAATAACCTTTTTCTTGATGATGATGGTCAATCAAACATCACATATTCTAAAGTTTGGTAATATCCATTTTTTATATTATTAATCCCAACTCACATTGACGACAACACAATCACACCAAACTAATAATACTTTTTACGATATTTTTTTACTAAATGTAGTAACCAATCAAATTACTTAATTTTAAGTCATGTGTCAAATTTCATCCAATCACCTCTAAATTACAGCGATAATACCCTACATGTGGTGTTTTCAGTTTGGTGTTTTTTTTATTAAAAATTAATTAAACGTCAAACTGAGAACTGGCTTAAAAATGTCGCGAAGATTTGGTATTGCATCTAACGATGCAATTAATGATATTATATCTAATAATATACCAAAAATACAATCAAATCAAAAAAATATGTATAGAAAATATTTCTCGAGTTTTGTGCGACCAGAGAATACGAACTGAATGCTGAAACGAGTTTGCATAATTTGGCTAATATATTGAAAGATTTTGCGGTAAATATGAGAAAAGCTGACGGAACTGAATATAAAGAAGCAACTGTAAAAACAATTTGGAATAGTAGGCTACTCCAGGAAAAATACTTCAATGACTTCAAAATTGTATTCGACCCGTTTAACAGTGTGATATTCAAAAATGCGCGAGATGCAAGAAATGGAAAACGTAGCAGGATCCAAACAAACGAAAATGCAGTTCATCAAATTTGAGTCAACTGATTTGGCTAGAATCATTGGATTATGGGATGAATGTCCACCAGAAGGTTTACAAAATTTTTTTTTACCATATTGTAGCTGTTGAGTTAGCTTGGCGAGGTGGTGAACCAGCTGATTGCCTTATAGATTATTTCACGATTGAGAAAAATAATGATGCCAACCAACAGAGTTGAATAAAATCCAATATTCAGTAAAACATGCCAAGGAGGATCGAAAAGTTGTACAAATAGTAAGTGGCTTGTTCCAAATATTGCAAACGAAAGTGCATGCCCTGTTCGGGTATTCCATAAATTATTGTCCAAAAGGGGGAAAAATATTAGTTCCAGTCGCCTATTCTTGAGACCAAATCGTTTCTGGAAATCCGAAAGTGACACATGGTTTGACAATTACCGCTAGGCAAGAACACAATTAATATGTGGACCAAATCATCCGCGCAAGCTGTTGGTTTGGACACTAAGTGTAAAAAGATATCCAATCATTTGAACAGATCGACTGCAGTTAGCCATTTGGCAAATAAAGGAATTCCTGAACAGCAATTAATAAAAATAACAGGTCATAGCAGCTCTAATTCAATTAAACCGTACTCGAATATTAACCAAGAACGCCATGGTGAAATAATCAACACCATGCTAGGAATTTCTTCAACAGTGGAAATTAACAATCCGTCAACTTCAGCAAACTCTTCTTCCAATTTAACATTTACCAATTGTGCTTTTCACAACTGTAGTCTTAAATAAAAATGAATAATATTTGTTTGATTAAAACTAATACATTTTGTATTGAAAATTATTAAACGTCAGATTGACAATCAAATTTTTGATATCTACAAACTAAAAAATTATCTTATCGATAACTCCTCGGGCCTTGATAAATACTCAAAATTTTGTCATAGAGAATCCTTCAAGCGAGTTGCTCAAGGATAATAGCTTGGGCTGTTAGCAAGCAACACGCTACTCATATAGATGCTGGTGATATTCCTGTAGAGTTGCTATTATAAGGTGACGGAGGTCATTTAAGGCGTAGACAGACTATTATGAGTTAACGTGTTATCGCGCCTTAGAAACAAACTACGCAACACCGCAGATCATTTTTATTACACATAATATGTTGTTTGGCATGATGGAAAGTGAAGTTTGTAGCTCGAATAGTTCCTCAGAGTTTTACCGCAACATAGTACAGTCATAAGTTAGTTGCTACAAAAATATAATAGAACTATAAACTTTAATGTCAATTAGACAGTTCCTACAAAATATAGTATATGAGAAAGTCTATCTTTTTTTTTCGTCACTCTATATATTGCAACACCTAACAATTGCAAAATGACGAGAGACGCATGTTCATGTTTGAAAGGGTGCAAAACACAATTAACTTTGATTAATTTAGATTTAATGCGCCTTTTAATATTTACAGTGCTTGTGTTGTGTGCACCTCAAAATGGAGCGATATTTGATTTAAATCAAAACGCGTTTGTTCGTGGGATGAACGAGGCGTTAATGTTTGATATAATTTTACTGGCTGGAGGGTTAGTTTTGCGGCTAAATATCGAACCGGATTAATAGAAATATATGCATGTAAATCCCATGACACCCTTCTGTTTATTACACTGTAGCTAAAATAATATTCTAAAATAGCAGCACTGAATATGGAATAATTCACGAAGGTCTTGTTCCTCAACAAATATTGGTAAAAAATTCCATCATCTGCTTCCTTCCCAGGATGCTTCGGTACCTTATTTATGATAACCAGATCCAATATCGTTTCCCGGTTGGATCATGAACTCTGGCACATCAACAAACACCTTCAGAGCTGGTTGACTTTCTATTTACGTCTCCAAGATCCAGCTTGAAGCTTCTGACAGACAATTAACTCGTCAGGGAATACTAGTTTAAACCACAACGTTGGTTTCCAAGATTTAGGTCAATCAAAATACATCTAAATAATAAATCTATACATACGTCATAGGATCTGTCGGCCTGCCTGTGTGTGGGGTATGTACTGCTTGTGTTGATGTTGTATAGACGGGCACGACTATTGTATTATCTCGAATGTCAAGGAAATTCATGAGGAGGTGCAGAAACTTTCATTACTGCAATATGTCGAAACTACTGAGGCTTTACATTGTGCCTATTTTCTTCATCTGACTTTAGGTTTGGTCTATCATTTACGTACAATTATTACTTCAATAGTTTTAACGAGGATTGTGTTTTTATTACAAATAATAGTATCAACCTAATCTGCATTTGAATACGACTTTAATTATATCCGTTTTTCATATTTTAAGTTGAAATAAACTTTAATAACACTATTTATTAGATGAGTCTGAGCAAATTAATCAATGTCAAATTGTAGACCAGAGCACAAAAAGTAATTTTCTCACTGACAATTTGTTATTTTCCTAAAATAATTACAAACATTTTGGCTGATGAGAAACGGCCCGTCTACAGTTTTAACAGTTTCATTATAAAGTTTTATCACAATGTAATTTTCATTTTCAACATCACTGTTAGCTCTGCAGTTTTTTCACTCACCTACTGTGTCTTTTGTTTTCCTGTTTATACAAAGTTTTCAGATATTTTAAAAAAAAATTAAGAAAACTCCGTGTTTTTGAAAAGAAATCTTTTAATTAGTAGATAATATTGGGTTGAATCTGATTTTGAACCTAACAGCACTCAAATATGATGATCCATTCTCAAATTTATTAAAACAATACAAACGGCGCCGGCGTGCAGTTTCATATTTGTAACATGTGTATCAAAAGCCATGTAAGTATACTGGTTTAATTTTTCTTGTTTTTCTAACCTGCAATGTAAGTTTAAGTCAATTTCAAAAGTTGCGCGCCCGCCGCATGCATATTTAATTTGCAATTTCGAATTACGGCAAAGTCAAAGTTTCCCTATAAACTTTCTACCTGTTACCAACATTTTATTTATTAATTGAGTGTGTGTTATACATCTCATTATATATACGAACAGTTACTGTTAGTGCTTACTCGGGTAATATAAGCTGATGCATATATGGGTTTTCGTTTCTATTGTGTAATTAGTGTTTAAGTTTCTTGGAGAACGGGTGCTGGGTAATAAAATATGCTTTTACTAAAATTTGCGTATCTAAAAGTCTCAACTCTTAATAGTTTTGACCCTTTTTTAGACTATTTTCGAACGCCTGTGTGAACCAATTCTTTTATGTAACATTTTTTAGGTTATATTCTATCACAACTATTCTATTGTAAATGACAACACTCTAAATAACCCAAATGGTTAAAAATATGGTTTGCTGCACAAAGCTTTGAGCGTAGTGTTCCATAGTCCAAAAAACTGATCCTTTTCGATAAAACACGGATGGCTATGAAATTTTCAAAAAACGTTTTATGCCATCGAACGACACTGTCCCCGATCTCCTTGCCGACATTCCAGTGGAACTCAGGTGAATCGCAGTAGTGGTACCCAGCGTCGCCATCCGGTCTAATAGACTAGAACCACTCCCTCAATGGTTCCGCAAATACCACCCCCCGTCGACCACCCTTCCAAAGAACCTCGCCATTCAAGGCAGCCCTTGAAGACCCGAGAGCACCTACCGTCCGAAAGCCGAAAATTCAGGAGAACGAACAAGGACCAGTGACAACCAACAAAACACACCAACTAAAAAGAAACATGACAACAACACACAAAATAGGTAAGTGTAGTGACATACAGAACAACGCGATACGATGGACTGTATCCTAACGTTATTCCTCAATCTCTTACAGGACAGATGATCGCCTATTTTCAGCTTAGAGATGTTCACTATACAAAACATCTCTAGCATAAGTTCCCACCTAGCAGGTACAACAAAACTACAGTATGAACCTGACTTATTACCCTAATTACCGAATAAAGCACATCCGTGCCATCAACTTCAAGAAAACCAGTGGAAGCACACTACATACTCAAAATTCCAATTATGAGGGCTATACCAAAACAAGTAAGTACTTTATATACAGAAATCAACTCATAGTTAAACAGATCTAAACATTATAGGTGTCTGACATTATAGCAACGTAGAATAAGGGCAAAAATAGTAAAACAACCATGTGCAGGTCAGGACTAAACAGTTTCCTTGCTAATAACCAACGACACATGGACACCCAAGGCGGGGTAAGTTTATTACAATAAAATTAAACAGAATTAGTTAACAGATGTTATTTTAATATTTTTTATTTATTTTCAGACGCCTTACACGTATGGCTTTTGCACAAAATTGTTGAAATTCCTGAACTACCGATGTTGATTTTGTTCACTGATGAAGCAAGTTCCTCAAGAAATGCAATAAGGAAGTTTCATAATGCAAATTCGCATGCGATAGTTGAAGATCATTTTCAACATCAGCTCGGTTCAGATCGCGTTGAACGTTTCCATTGGAATTGTGGGTACGTACCATTGGCAAAAAGAAAAGCAATGTGGTTCATGCACGATGGTGCAGCAGCAGAACTTCAAGAATTCACATTCACTAACATAATGAATATCATTCAAAGAAAGGATAAGAAGCAGAGGATTCAGTACCAGCCTGTGACCGCAATTTTTCCACCTCAAATGGAATTACAACATCATGTGGATTATCAAGCATACATAGGTTGCGAATAAGGTGAAATTTCCTCCTAATCCAAACAAAAGTCATCCGGTATATGAATTTTTGGAGTGTCATAGACAATCATCGTTTTACGAGCAACATATATAACTACCAACGAGGAAAAGCCGAGTTGCTCCTCTCGTGTACTATAAAACGATTTCATCTCGACAGAACGTTACGTTGAGCATAATAAAAGCGACAGGTTTATGCCAATTTCAACTTTTCGACGGGAGTCGCTTCACTTTGCACGGAAACATTTTTTTGTATATCTCTTGTGTTTGTTGCTGATGTATAATACACCGCCCGTCTAAATTTTTTATACTTTATTTGTCGGCTGCTCGTCTTGGGTATCATTTGGTGGAGAAAGTGCTGCCGCCAATGTTTGTGAGGG
Organism: Apoderus coryli; assembly: GCA_911728435.2. Lineage (NCBI taxonomy): Eukaryota > Metazoa > Arthropoda > Insecta > Coleoptera > Attelabidae > Apoderus > Apoderus coryli. The sequence goes on from OU452212.1 coordinate 7,680,698, forward strand.
GTTGGTATTATTTATTTATTTTATTTTTTAATCAAAATTTTGAGTAATGGTAATTAGGGTGTCAGGTATGAAAATTGACAAATAAATTCTGTATAGAACCTAAGATAGAGCCAAATTCTTTGCCAGGTTTTGCCTAATTAAGATGATGAAACCTATAGAGCAAAATCTGCAGAAACTTTAGAGGCAAACTGATATTATTTCTGCTTCAAAACGGACTGTTTAAACAATAGTCCGCATATCCTTTTAGCATCTTTGCATGAATTTAACAAATCTAATCCCGGCAAGTTGTTCTTCCGTGGTGCAATTTTCTATCGTATTTAAGATACGTAAAATCTACTCGAGCACAAGTACAATTAGAATTAATTTAATTAATTAACACAATTAAACTTTAAAGTCCTATCACTATTATTATTGATTGATGAATAGTTTGGGTTTCGACATGATCTTAAGATCTTTTTTAGTTCATATCTGCGCAACAGAGAGCAATACATCTTCTATAATGGTCATAGATCCTGCAATTACACTGCCACCTCTGGAGTTCCTCAGGGATCGAACTTGGGACCTTTGCTTTTCCTTTTATTTATTAATGATTTTGATGCACGACTCAATTGTCATAAGTTATTGTTCGGAGATGACTGACAAATTACAGGTTAAGCTTAAATGCGGACAAATGTAAATACATAACATTTTCACGAAAAAAAGCAATAATTGAGTATGAGTATGCCGTGAACCGAACTTTAGATTTCTCGCTGTAGCACTTTTACAGATTTAGGTGTTGTGTTTGATGAGACATTTTCTTACATTGACCATATTAATGCCAAGTCTGCTGAGGCAAGCAAAATGTATGGATTTATTGTGCGTATTTGTAGAAGTTTTGATAACATTGATGCCCTCAAAATATTGTATTACTCATATGTTCGTTCCAAACTTGAATATGCGTCGCTGACGAGTATGATCGTTCATACGAGTAGGAAATGGTCCTCTCATGTAGTTTTTCTACGCCTGTTTTAATGCTATTGAATAAATGAAACATAATTTTCAGGAAAATATTTGTTTTTCGAAACTTACCCGTGTTGGCGTAAGCCTAAATACGATAAGTTAGAAGTATTAAATTGACTAGGTGGTTGGGGGAAAATTAATGTATAAATGCCCAAGGAGAGCTTATTATCGCTTTTTTTCTAATCAACATTAACTGACTATTATATCCGATATACGATTATGACTCGAATTCAGCTTAAATCACGGTTTAGACAACCAAAGGGATCGTTTTCTACACACCTTAAAGACCGTTTGGATTGTCTCATTAGATATATGTTGGATCATCGCTTGCTACTACAATTTAGCCGTTATTGACCGATAAGTACAGTGCGTCCCCAGTTGTCGCCTCTTCCTCAAAATTACGCGTGGTGAAGAGAGTCTCTCCTATTCATGACCATTAAAATCCAGAAAAAATCACGCATTGAAATAATCATTTTTAACTGTCAATCAACTTAGTTGTAGGAAGTTTCGATACCCTCGAAGGCTTGATAATTTTATTTTCCTGCGACCAGAAGTACGTTATAGCTAAAAGTAGCAAATTGGACACATTGTACAAACGAATGTGTTAATTGCAGTGACCATTTTCACACTGTCTTTCGCGCTTTATCTAGATAGCCGCCGTATAAAATATATGTGAAGTTTTTACGTTCACAGTTCTATTTCCTGCTGGGTGTGAGCCGTATACTATGTACGTCTTAGACGGAAATTGGCTTTTTAGCGACATGAAATGTTAAGGCTGGCTTCCAAGCAACTTTAGCAATTTTTTTTTATCTTCAATTACCTGTCGAATGGTATGTGGCAACTAGCGAACAATCAGAGAATAAATAATGATAAAGTGAATTGAAGAATGACGATTGTTTGCGAATATTATTCTAATTATTTAATTAAATGAACTAAAAATTAATTGATTTATTCTCCATGCCTGCTTTGATAGAGAAAACTCATTATATTCGGTGATATATTTTTGGATAACTAAAAAAAAAGTTCACAACTAAGTATAGCGGATCACCCTGTACAAACTTTATTAACAATTGTTTAGGATCAATTATGATGGTCTATTGCGTAATTATCTTTTTGTTTTAGATGCAAATAGTTAAGCAATCACAATTCTTCAAGGCATAATAATATAGTCATCAAGTCAGTCTTTAAATAAAACTCAATAAAATGATGTCAATTTAAAATTTTGCATCATCTCCCTCCCGAATAGAAGTTTCTATACTACTGTGGAAATAGAGGAGAAGGACAATAGAAACGGCTTTATATAGAGAGAGTTTGGAATCAAATCAACGCCTGCTTGATTAAAAACTTCTTCTTCGACAAAGTTGTACCAAACTTCATTATGGACTTCTAGATATATATAAGGTTGTAGGTAAGACGAGCTAAACTTTAGCAGGTTGATTTAATTGCATAACATCCGCGTCTGATTTATTTATATCGGTCGAAAATAAATTTTACCCAGGACAGTTGCATTGGAAAATAATTGTTTCTCGGAAACCGGTAGGAAGATCATATCCCAAAACGTACATGTCACTGCTATTTCCCAATTTTTAATCTAGTCAATTTGAAGATTCAAATGCCACAGCTTAAGTGTTTGGAAGTAGAAAAAGAAACCTCATTCTCATTGTCAAAGTTTCCAACGTTATTTATCTCTCAAAAGGAGAAGCCAATGGCCAAGGCCATTCGCTTGGGAATTGTTTGCAATGGCATATAAAATTTGATTCCTCTACTGGTTTGTAACAGGTGTCGCTTTCAATCAATCATGTTCATCTAACGAAAAGCCGTTTAGACAAAGTATAAAAATAAAATTTAAAAAGTTTTCGTTCGAAAAAAAATACAAACCTGATATAAAACTAACACTAAGACAAGGGACGTGGCTGTTTTGCACTTTTATCAGAGTTTTGCAAAAGTTTCAATGTGAGTTTCGCAGGAAAAAAAAAAGTTATAATGAAAAAAGTGATATCCATGTTGTTGCTGTAGTTTAGATCACAACCAGTGTTAAGTTTTTTCCGTATTTTCATTGTTATATGAAACTTTGTATTAACGCCAATTTAAGTTGAATTTTTAGCTATAAAATGGAATAGAATCTTTGTAAATAAGGAGACCAAGTGCAGCATTTAATGTTCGAATAGAAAGTTTGTAACGAACAAAAAGATTAAACGTTTATGTAGGAAAGAGATAATCATCTATATGGTTAGAGTTTTATATTTTTGTGGTTAGATAATATTTTCTTCAACCAGTTTTTTTTTTATAATCAACCTTCATGGGCAGATGTTCTTACAGTAAATTGTCAGTAGCATGATAGTGCGTGTTAAGCTATAGATCATTCAATATATTGATTAAACTAGTTGCGTAAATAGTGTTCAGAAATCGGTTTAATAATATACCAAAAAATACAATCAAATCAAAAAAATATGTATGGAAAATATTTCTCGAGTTTTGTGCGACCAGAGAATACGAACTGAATGCTGAAACGAGTTTGCATAATTTGGCTAATATATTGAAAGATTATGCGGTAAATATGAAAAAAGCTGACGGAACTGAATATAGAGAAGCAACTGTAAAAACAAGTTGGAATACTACGAGTAGGCTACTCCAGAAAAAATGCTTCAATGACTTCAAAATTGTATTCGACCCGTTTACCAGTGTGATATTCAAAAATGCGCGAGGTGCAAGAAATGCAAAACGTAAAAAATTACAACAGGATCCAAACAAACGAAAATGCAGTTCATCAAATTTGAGTTCAAGTGATTGGATTGGATTGATTTGGCTAGAATCATTATGGGATGATTGTACACCAGAAGGTTAAAAAATTTTTTTTTACCATATTGTAGCTGTTGAGTTAGCTTGGCGAGGTGGTGAACCAGCTGATTGCCTTATAGATTATTTCACGATTGAGAAAAATAATGAAGGAACGCCAACCAACAGAATTGAATACAATCCAATATTCAGTAAAACATGTCAAGGAGGATCGAAAAGTTGTACAAATAGTAAGCAGCTTGTTCCAGATATTGCAAACGAAAGTGCATGCCCTGTTCGGTTATTCCATAAATTACTGTCCAAAAGGGGGAAAAATATTACTTCCAGTCGCCTATTCTTGAGACCAAATCGTTTCTGGAAATCCGAAAGTGACACATGGTTTGACAATATACCGGTAGGCAAGAACACAATTAATATGTGGACGAAATCATCTGCGCAAGCTATTGGTTTGGACAGTAAGTGTAAAAAGATATCCAATCATTCGAACAGGGGGGCTTTATTTGAATCGATCGCAAATATTTACGTGCATGCAAAGTTGCGTTAATTTGTTCGTATGCGTAACTTGTTTTGGGCGAGTAGCTTTATTTGAAATTGCGATTAAACGTGTGCATCCCTACTTGCGTGCATGCAAAAGATGCACTCACTCGCTACGTTGCCAGTTATCTTTGTAGAGATCAACCAATGAAGTGTTTGGATTTTATGAAATTTCGACATAGAATAAGAAAACTACGTAGCTTTCTTATTCTATGTTTTCGATGACATATTTGTTATTGGTTTGATGTTTTAAGGTTAGAATTTTTTAAATTGATATTAATTTTTGGGGATTGTTTTTATTAGTAATTTATTTAATACTCCCTAATCTGTGAATTTATTGTATTGGGTAAAGCATTGATTTATTATTTTTATTTGGCGCTATACCAATATACTAAACAATTTTGCAAATTTGTACTCGATTTTCATCATAAGTAATCATATTATTGTTTATTTTGCTTAAAAGAGCAATTTTCATTGCTAATATTCGAACTGTGTCGAGTTTGTTCTAAACAGAAATACGTACCATTGTTGTATAGATATACAGACATTCTTTGTTATTTAATATTTTGTGTTTAATTTTAGCAAAGTCTATATTTATATATTGGATAAACTTTGGTTCCAGCGTTGGTTATGACAAAGATTAATGTATATTGATCTTTGGTTATGGTTATAGCAAAGATTACAATCTGTTTTACATTTTAGAACTTTTGAAGATTTTACAGCTTGGAGAACACAGGAAAACAGATAAGTGGACTATGCTGCCGTAGTAGGAATAAATGTCATAATGGAGAAGAAATCATATTACGAGTATATAACTGCAACAGAAGTGACTCTAGAGGTTGGGCATTTATTTATTGATTTACTTAATAATACGGGTGTTTGTGGAAATCTTGCTTTTAGGTTTTCTAAATACAAGTACAAGACGCACATGCAGACTGGAGGTACTTATTCATATTCATGGTACATGTACCATGATTCGTAGTAGTGGAATGTGCCCCTCACGAATTTCAGGCAACGTAGTAATTATGTACATATTTATTATTATCATTGTGTATAATTTAATATACCTATATATAGCTAAAAATAAACTGTTGAGAATGTGACTTTTTTTACTTCCTGACTTCCTAGCATTAGATTATCTTCAAATAATACACAATAAATTTAACTAACGTTTTCTCGACATACGAAATGAAAGTTTGTCAGTTGTATCAAGAAATCCTACTACAAAGGAAACTTCAACACTCTCTTATGGAATACCTTATACAGATTAATATTTTCATTATTTTACTGAAAAATTCATTCCAATTAACATCCCGCCACTTCATGACCAGGCAATACATTATTATCAATTAAATTTTTAAAATTCATATTTAAAACATAAACCAACTGAAATAACTCAAAAAAGAACTTTTAAACTAACCAAATTATTAAAAGATCCACCACGCGATAATCAAAATTAAAATTTATTTGATGAGAAATGTCAAAAATAAAATAAACTGACGTCTTGTCATGCATTGCGTGTACGAAAGTTGACTTGCGATCAGTATACCCCCATGCGCAAAAGTTGCGAGTGGTGCAAATTCATATCGCTCGCAGTGCATTTCAAATAAGCCGTGCACCATTTTGTAATCGCAAATGACGTCATTTGCGTACACGCAAAGTTGCACCGATTTCAAATAAAGCCCCCCAGATCAACTGCAGTTAGCCATTTGGCAAATAAAGGAATTCCTGAACAGCAATTAATAAAAATAACAGGACATAGCAGCTCTAATTCAATTAAACCGTACTTGAATATTGACCAAGAACGCCATGGTGAAATAATCAACACCATGCGAGGAATTTCTTCAACAGTGGAAATTAACAATCCGTCAACTTCAGCAAACTCTTTTTCCAATTTAACATTTACCAATTGTACTTTTGACAACTGTAGTTTTAAATAAAAATGAATAATATTTATTTGATTAAAACTAATACATTTTGTATTGAAAATTATTAAACGTCAGATTGACAATCAAATTTTTGATATCTACAAAGTAAAAAATTATCTTATCGAATACTCCTCGGGCCTTGATAAATACTCAAAATTTTGTCATAGAGAATCCTTCAAGCGAGTTGCTCAACGATAATAGCCCGCGGCCTTGGGCACGCTTTTGGCATTCTCTATGACAAAATTATCTCGGTATTATCAAGACCCTAGGGGTATTACTCCTGAAAATTTTGAAACTGTTTGATTATTGCTGTGATTGTCTGTCACAACCCAAGGCTTGTAGCCTCTTTTTATCCGCCTTATAGGATTGTATTGCTACAAGTTTTATAATATTCAGGATACTAAGATTTATTTTTTATTCGTTATTATACGGAGGGTGTTAAAAATGTAAGCTTGAAGCATAGTCCACCCTTGGTAAACTAAAAAAGCTAGATTAGTTTCAATAACACTATTTTAAGAGGTACTTACTTGCGTGATTTCTAAGAATGAAGGTTTATATTTTGCCGAAGAAAACTTTTTTTTATTGAAGGGTCTTGGTAGCGGTAAGCATTGAATTGATGTTGGACGGTGACTTTAGTGAATTACTACGATGTTTTTAGGCTGGTAGCTATATTAGGGAGGATGTGATAGCATCGACAATACAGTTGATATCGGAAAGTACAAATCAACAGGCTTATATTACGTTCCACCTGTATAAAGCGTTGAAGGAAGACTTTCAGGACAGACAACCGTTGACGCAAGTCGCGGTTTGGGCAATAGGAGAATATGGGGATTTACTTCTGCAAGCTGCCATTGAGGATGACAGCGAAGCCACACCACCAACCGAGGACGACGTCATTGACGTGTATCACAAATTGTTATGGTCACCATAAAATACACCCACGACGAAACAATACGCTTTAATGTCCCTAACGAAGTTGAGTACGAGATTCCACAATATCACGTAAGTACACGGTAAAGCGTCATCGGAGTTGCTAACGTACACTTAATATATTATAGGGTGTAGGGTGGGCCGAAAATTGGTTATAACTTTTTTATACGTTGACCGATTTTTATGGTTTTGGTCTTGTTTAACAGAGAAATGATTGGGCTATCGAGAAAAATTTACTTTCGTGACATTTCAGAAAAATTCAAGATGGCTGACGAAGTCAAACATTGGTATTGTTCGAAAGCTGCTGGAGCTTTTTTGGAACATCCTGTATAATTGTGGTCAAATTTCCCTAAAAGAGCAGACTTTTATTAAAGAAATGAGATCTCGAGCTCTAGAATAGGACTAAAATTAACTAAGTTATTGACAATTTTCAAAATCATGTTTTCGAAAATCGGTCAATGTATAAAAATGGTTTGTTTCAGCAACTCTTGACCGATTTTTGTAATTTTGGTCTTGTTTAACAGAGAAATGATTGGGCAATCGAAAGAAATTTATTTTCGTGACATTTCAGAAAAATTCAAGATGGTTGACGTAATCAAACATTGGTAATGTTCGAAAGCTGCTGGAGCTTTTTTGGAACATCCTGTAAAATTGTGGTCAAATTTCCCTAAAAGGACAGCCTTTTATTAAAAAAATGAGATCTCGAAACATCTCTCTCTCAATCAATTCTCGTGCTAGTATAAGCTCTTTGTGTAAATGTTGGAAATTTAGGTCACACTGCCTGCCGATCACCACTGATGAGTCGTGGATCGACGAAACGGCCGTCTGGTGGAAGCCTGGTAGTGTGAAATAAATTTCCAACATAACTTAAAGTCTTGTTGCTTTATGTAACAGGCAATTCTTTTTTTTATTAATTTTAAATTTCGCTTGTGGGTGTATTTTGTATCGTGATGCTTTATTTTTTGAAACCAACAATTTTTTTTTACACTACTGCAATATTAATCTTTCATAAGTGCTTGGGAACTTTTTTCCGCATTTCGAAATAAATATGTAGGTATATTGGTAAAAGTTCTAAAATGAAAACTCATTTATAGTAAAAGTTTTCATTGTTTACATTTAATACTTTTATTTAAACGGTATTGCTAATATACCTTCATATTGAAGAGTTGAAAACAAAAGTTTTATTTTAATCAAATAACTTACGATCAAATAATAATCAAGAAAGTTTCTCAAGTTTTAAATATCGAATCCAGTCCTCAAATGTTTCCCTTCATAAAGTTCAAGAAAACGAGATTTTTTGATAAATTTTATCCATTTTTATAATTATTAAGTAGTCAAAGAGAAAATTTACTTTATAATATTAACGAAATATTTGGAATATTTAACCCTGCTGACGTCACTTATTCCGATGCACGCCCGCTTGCAGTTTTTATTCTGTTTTCATCCTTCTTTGTTTATATTTCGTTTAACTTTGTAAAGTGATACAATTTTTGTATATTAATTCAGCGCGAGTGTGTAAAATTGTTCCTTCAAATTTTATCGAACTCTAGCGTGCCCACCACCATCGTACATTTTTTTTTTTACATGTCATTACCAAAAAAGGTTTACACAAGTCATATTAAATATTAAAATATTACATAACACAACACAAAAACATAGAAATGTATATAACTTAATCAAAACAGAAAGTCAGTGCTGAGGAATTCATCAATGGAGTAAAAAGCCTGGTCAATTAAGTAGTTTTTTAATCTATTTTTGAACATTGCAAGGCGCCGTGTTTTCAAACTATCTGGCAAATTATTATAGCATATGGGACCATAATAATTCACAGAATTTCTGCTTCTACCCAACCTCATATATTCAGGAAGAATGTCATTTTTGTTTCTGGTATTGTGGTTGTGGACTTCATCATGCCTTATGTACAGATTGTAATTATTTTTCACATACATAATTGAATTATAGATATAGAGACACGGGAGTGTAATTATTTTACATTCTTTAAATTTAGGTCTGACATCTTCTCTAAACTTTAAATCTGTCATTATTCGAACCACTCGTCTTTGGATTGCGAATACCCGACTAGCATGACAAGAGTGTCCCCAAATTGACAAAGCATATCTGAAAAAGCCCATAATATGCTGATTTCAAAACATTAAAAGAGACTTCACTCTTCAAACTTCGCAACATGAACACAACCTTAGACAAATTGGCAATGGTAACCTCGACATGACCCGCCCAGGTTAATTTTTGGTCCAAAGTGACACCCAAAAACTTTACCAGACCATCAGAAACAGCAACATCCGTCTCACGTAATGTAAATATTTTAGTAGCTGTTTTATTGGCATTCATACAGAGTTTGTTAGCTGCAAACCAGTCCGCAGCCTTCGACTGTGAATTAATCATACTTGAGGCCAGAACATCACTCGACAGTTCAACATCGACAATAGTTGAATCGTCTGCAAACAATGTCAGGTCAGAGCATGGCAGATGTAGCGGTAAATCATTAATGAAAATCAAAAACAATAGAGGTCTGAGCACCGAGCGCTGTGGGACTCCACAAGAGCTCAACAAGGGCTGAGAAGACCTTGACTCAAACATCGTTACGACATTCCTACCAGTGAGATAGGAACTCAGCAAACGAATGGAATTCGCACTCATACCGTATCGCTCCAGCTTACCCAACAAGATATCGTGTGAGACGCAATCAAACGCCTTTGTTAAATCAAGAAAAGAAGCCCCCACAAGCCTTCTACTCTCAAAAGCGGTTATAACGCTATGTATAAAGAAGTTTTCTATAGCTGAAACGGTGTTAAGTTTCGGTCTAAATCCAAATTGTTTCGGAGAAAATAAATTATTTCTTTCAAAATAGTTGGTTAATTGTTTAAAGAGTATCTTTTCAAAAATTTTGCCTAGAACAGGCACTATAGAAATAGGGCGATAGTTGCTCAATTCATCTGGAGATCCTTTTTTGAATAACGGTATAATTTTGCTAAATTTCAGACGACTCGGAAACATACCGGATGAGATCGCCAAATTAATCAATATTGTCAATGGTATAATTATTATATCCTTAATATATTTAATGATTACGATATTCAAATCAAAAATGTCTTTCGAGCTTTTATTTTTAAAAAAGTTTATTAAGTATATCTCTCATTTCAATAAAAGATATTTCGTTAAACTCAAAATTGCCAGGAATGTCAATAGACAACAAATCCAGTGAACTGATATTTGAGGATAAGTCATGGGTTAAAGTTTCCGCAATACTGGTAAAATATGTATTGAAATCATCAGCAGTAAGATTTGTTAATGATTGTTGGGTAGCAGAACTATTCCTTTTATGGTTGATAATATCCCATGTAGTCCTGGCAATATTAGAACCATCTGCAATATACATATCGAGATCTATACGAGTTACGATAAGAGCGAACCATGTCTTTTATACCTTCGATTTGTGGAAACTGTGTGGACAGTCCTCGCAATAGCGCAAGTGTTTCGCACATTTGCCTAATTTCAGGTGTAAACCAGTCTTGAAATCGGTTTTTCTACGTAAAGAAAACACTCATTGGCAACATCGCCTGTTATTTCTATTGACGGCCTACCTTTAAATCGTATTAACTCAAAATAAATACAGCCAGCAAAACAAAGCTCTAAAATCTTATGTTCTAATATAAACATAAAACATTATAGCAAAAAAAAAACAAGCCAACAAAGGCATTAGATATGATAGAAAATATTTGGTCCTTCGATAAAATCTTAGTGCTGAATGGACAAAGTCCCCCCTCGAATTAGTCCAATCAAGTTATGTGTGTGCCTGTATTGTCACAAATAGTTGATTGCTGATTTTCGTAATCTTTGACTGATAGAGGATATATATAGAGGGTTGTTTTTTTCTGTTCATGCGGGTATGGCGGCGTGGTCAAATATTTAGTTTAGTTTTGAGGGTGAGTCGTAGGATTTCGTGATAAATAAAGATTCTTGATTGCCATCACGTAAATAAACAAGGCTGATGTCCCCAAGTGTGTTTAGATAAATCTGGAAATGAAACAAGTGTTGAATTTTAAATGATATTTGGGATTACTGCTCAGTTCGTCAAGTAAAACTGTAAATAAGCTTTAAAGAAATTCATAGACAACATAATTTTGTTGGACAAAACATTACATCATATACAGTAATTCAAAATTTTTGCTATTTTTGATTAAAATTCGTTGGCTTAATAAAGACGCTATTGTTAATTTAAAAGTTAGTGAATAAAACAGCCACAAAACTTCGTCATTTTGAAATCCAGAACATCTTCTCGTAGATGGGTATTATACTTTTCACCGCATTAAATATTTACAAGCTGAATGTGCTATACAAAACGCAAAGATGCTAAATACCGCTCATAAATACAGGAGGAAGGGCTTGGGTTTGTGGTTTTCGGAGTTTTTGAATACAACTTGAGAAAAGTATGTATATTTTATACCTACATATACTATACTGTATATATAGAGTCTGCGTTTTGTTGTTGACGGGGAGATTTCATATAATCCAGTTCATTTAGATACATAATTAAATAATAAAATTCAAAATGCCATAGACAAGGATCCCTTACTTCACCAGGGCCCTTCAGATATTAAAATGATATTTTTCAGATACTACACTTTGTTTTTTGGTTTTATAGTTAAATAATATAATTCAAAATGCCATAAACAAGGATCCCTTACTGCATCAAATCCCTTCAGATATTAAAATCATATTTTTCAGAATCAGGTACCCACTTTGTTATTTTAAATAGATTTATCCCTTTTTTTATTTTTGATTAAACTAATAGTTTTTGCCTTTTACTTCTACAAACAAAAATTTTTTTTATATACCTGCCACATTATTAGGGAGACTTTTTCTAAGCCCTCAAACTTGCTAGGAATATTGCGGTGATTGCTGAAGAACAGAACAAAATTGATTAAATTTACTTCCAAAGACTTTGGTTAAACTTTGTTTATTATTTATTACATAGGTGTAACAAGGGCTCCCGTTTAAATCATTTGGAGATTTTGGAGATCATGAAGGCCAAGTCAAATAATAGTGTCACTTGCTTGAATGACCAAACATCTTTCATTGAGTCCCCTATTATTAATTCACTCTTTAATTTGTAACGTGTTCAATTTTTGTGCCCCTCTTTAATGTTTTTTTGCTTGCCTCATTTAAATTTACTATTTTTACGATTCTTTAGAATTTCAGTCCAGTTCAATTCAATTCTTTTTGGACATACTGTACTTATAGAAAAAGGTTAAACGTTTTTCGTTTTTATATATTTGAATCTGCTCTTGGATGCATTAAAATTCTCATTTTATTTATTTACTCAACACAGGTGTTTGTTTTCGTGTAATGTTATTCATGTTTGATATTTTTTCTACACAGATGTTTTTGTAAGAAGAAGTTTTTTACCTTATGAACTTATGTATAGATTTGTTGCCCGTTGTACGTTTTATTTATTTATTTATTTTTTCTCTTATGCGTTCGTTTTTATCTTTATTGTAGGACTGATGATGGCTTGTTGAGCCGAAACTAGTTTCCTTTTTCATAACTAAATTAAAGATTTTGTGGAGTTGACTTTGAAAGTTTTTGTTTGTTTTCTTTTATTTGAAACTGACACTCCACTTTGATGATGGATAATTTATTTCGTTTAAACTTAGTTTGTTGTTTTATTATCCAATTGGAACAGATATCAGCACTAGTTTTCGTGCAACATCTTTATTGACTGTACTATAAAACACCTTTATTTCGGTATTTCTTCAACACCACATCCTTTAGCAGTCTTGCCGGTGCTAAGTTTTGTGATATTAAAATAGATGCAAAATTGGCCCTCTAAACAACATTGCATCCAAGCGAAAGACATAATGGGTTATTTATTCATTACCTTGCTGATGTATAACCAAAAGAAAGGAGTTTTTACGGACGAAAGTTATTAGGATTAACAACTTCGAGTTAGTTTTTTGACATATAATAACAATGACTTCTTTTAATTTAATTTTCAAAAAAAGTCACAACTAATTTTGTCTCTAGAATAAGAAACAAGGCAGATAACATAACCTAATTCAGATCACGTAGTAAAATGCTTTCCACAACTTTCTATATGATGAAGTGTCTAGAAGAGATACTTTGTCAAATATCATTAGAAGGAGTTGGTCGCAATATTTGCATAAAAAGCAGGTCAGATAACAAAAATTCTACAGGAAGATCAAAGAACTGTTTCACTTGGCCCAATCTCAACCTACTTAAGCCTCTTTTTTACATTTCTGAACATCAAGAACAAATTGCGTGGATTCTGTTTTCCCATGGCAAAAGAATCAGTGTGTAATGCTATTGTAGTTTCTCCTCCTCTACGTATAGCTCTGAGCCTTGGACCAACTATCGGAGGCATTTAAAAACCTTAGAGAACTGACATCAACAATGTCTTAGAAGAATTCCTCGAATTAAATGGCAGGACCGACGAACAAACATCAGCGTTCTGGAGGAACCTGAATCAACTAGCATTTGAGGCGATAACTTCGCAGACACCAGCTACCATGGACTGGCCACGTAATCCGCATGCCAACGGAACGGCTTCTAAAGAGCATCCTTTATTCACAACTTAAGGTCGGCTCACGAAATCAGGGAGGGCAGCAAAAGAGGTACGACGATGACCCAAGTCACGAAAATCTTTATATCCAGGCTTAACTTAGTGAGAAACCTTTTAAAGGAAAGAATAAGGCTTGTTTTGATAACACCTCACATGAGTCTATCACAAAAGCACTAGAGGAGAGAAACGACCCTCCATCCTTTGTAAAATAGATCCAGTCAAGGGTAAAAAACGCATTATCAAAGTTGAAACGGGCAAATTTTCTGATACAGTTCCAGTGGCCAGGATAGTCCTGGACTACATGATTTCAAAAATGGAAACGCAGGTCTTCATGGTAAAAAGCTGATAAGATTGAAGAACCGAGAATCAACCCGGAAAAACGGTACTGGTGCCTTTTATAAGAAAGACAAAGGTATATAAATCGGTTACATTGGTAAGTTCAAATATTTAGAACTGATCCTAGCCAGATATTTAACTGCAAGAGCCAAAGTGCTGAGGCTAAAGCCAAAGATGACACATTGGATGGGATGGGATCTTTACTGCACCTGTTTCAATGCCGACCCTATTTAAGAAAGATGCAGCAAGAAACGCTCTGAGACTTTAATATGAAAATCCTGAAATTCAGGTAAAAAACCGGTTCAATGAATCCTCAGGAACACAAGGCTTATTCGTCTTCCGAACTGGATAGAAACTTGGTAAAGCGAATTTTCAGGACGAGGCAAGGGAATCTCTAGATTGGAGTCATTCACTAAAGATCTCTTCAAGTCGAACTGAAGAGAGGCTAACGGTCGTAAGCGACTATTGATCCATGCTTTTTGATATCCTATCGTGTAGATATCCCAAAATGGAGCGGAAGTTCCGAGAGAAAAAAAAAAAGAATCAAAACCATAGCCAAAGGCACTAAAATATAGAAACTGTCTAGGTATTATGTTTTAAATTAAAAACTTGCGGTTAATTTAAATATCTGCAGCAATCAGGAATAATATTCATAAGAGTACAAAGAATAAAATATCAAAAGGAAATGCCGTTCCCAATCTAGCTGCAAGGCTTGCTGGGTAATATGGTTGAAAAAAAAAAACTTTTAGAACGAATACTCCAGTTGTTTACTTAGTTTAAACTGAAAGAAATGAGGAGAAAATGATAAAGAAAAGAAGTTAATTAGAGAATGAACAACTGGTGAAAGGGAATTAGTAGGAACATGTTTTTGGATAAGATCAAAGTGCAAGAGGGTCAATATTAGAGTTCTTCTTCTTTGGGGAATGAAACGTTTTCTAACACTAGTTAATAAACATGTTACAGAAATTATTGCAGAAAGAATTAATTTTAATTATCGATGCATTGCCTTTTGATGAAAAAAAATACAGTGGAAACCAAACAATGGCTTGATAAACATTATCCGAACTATGCTCCATCGAGACAAATAGTAGATAAGTCGATTGCTGAATTTAAACGTGGTCGTACCAGCACAAATGATGCAGAGCGAAGTGGACGCCCAAATGAGGCTGTTATACAAGAAAAAAAGAATTCTATCGTCGATATGTGACAATGTATGAAACATGGCTTTACTATTAAACACCAGAATCCAAAAGACAGTCAGCTGAGTGGATAGCCATCCACGAACCGAATCCAAAGCGAGCAAAGAGGCAACAGGCGGCCGGTAAGGTGATGGCGGCTGTATTTTGGAATGCAAATGGAATAATATTCCTTGACTGCCTCCAAAAAGGAACCACCATCAACAGTGACTATTACTCTGCACTTTTGGATCGATTGAAATCGGATAGAAACGGCCACATTTGCAAAAGAAAAAAGCAATGCACCGTGTCACAAAGTCTGATAACTGTCGGTATTGGATTACTTCATATTCAACATCCTCAGAAGCTGGAATCTATAGCAACTGTATTGTGGATACTTTCCACATCTACCAGCAAGTCTGATAGGAGAAATGTTAGAACTTTTGTGGGGTCACATAGAAACTAAAATTTTTAAAACTCAAAGACACAAACAATAATCAAGGGGTGTAAGATCGAGGCTTCTAGGAGGCCAGTTGATGGTGCCTCGACGAGGGATCACTTTTTCTGGGAAAATTTGTTTGGTAACCTCAAGCGAGTGGTTGGAGGTGACGCAAGTATTGAAACCATGTTTCCACATTCAAACCTTCAAACTCCTGCAGTTTTGGAGCCAAAAAGTACCTTAACATATCAATGCAATACCGTATGCAAATAGCGCACCAAACCATCCTTAGGCGTAATGATTTTCGAAAAAGATATTTTTTTGCGAATTTCAATTTTTTGAACTTATCTGGTACCAGGATCCGTTAACAACCAGTTTCAATTATTTCTCATGTCACTGGTTAAACGAGTAACAATAAACCACAATATAACAACATCTGATGGGAACATATTAAAGAAAATGCGTGGAAAAAGCAAAGAAAGAGAAAAGCATTATTAATTTATTTTGCGAATAAAATTCAGGCGTCAACGTATATCATCAATCTTACACATCGTTTGTCTTATAAAGAACAAAACGTGTATGCCTCAGACCAGTGTAATGCCTTGTGTATATGGTTTAATATATTTTCTTACACTTGCTTCAGGGACAGAGAGAGAGAGATAAATTATCACTAAAAGGGACGAGGATCTTTTCTTGCCAATAATCTGACTCTCAAGATTAAAGCGTGCCATAGATTTAAGAACCAAAGAAAGGTGCCGCGTGAGCTCACAGTCGACCAAAAGCAACAACGAATTGATGCTTCAGAGGGGTATTTGGCACAATAAAATGAAATTCTATCGTCAGTATGTGACAATGGATGAAACATGGCTTGACTGTTACACACCAGAATCCAAAAGACAGTCAGCTAAATGGAGAGCAATCGACGAACCGATTCCAATGCGAGCAAAGACGCAACAGGCGGCCGGTAAGGTGATGACGGCTGTATTTTGAAATGCGAATGGAATAATATTTCCCCACTACCTCCAAAAAGGAACCACCATCAACAGCGACTATTACTGTGCACTTTTGGATCGATTGAAGGCTGAAATAGCAAAGAAACGGCCACATTTGCAAAAGAAAAAAGTGTTTTTCTTCCAAGACAATGCACCGTGTCTCAAATCGATTAAAACTATGGCAAAATTTAATGAATTGGGCTTCGAATTGCTTACCCACTTGTGTTATGTGCCTTTGCAAAATAACTGAAACCTCGAGATCTTCATTTCAAAAGACTCACCAAAGTTAATAGAACTTTATAGATACTTTCTGTATTCAAAGAGTTGAGATAATAATATTACAAATATTTAAAAGAAAATTTCCTTCCATACATCCTCCGCAATGATCTGCCTCTGGGTTTTGCGCCCCATTTTCAATACCCACTTCAAAAACCTACACATACCTACTTCTTTCTCCTTTTTGCCCACGAAAGGGGAAGGAAAAAGTACGTCCTTACATACAGATACTAAGTTAAGTATTTAATCTATCACTGTCTACTTGTGAGCTGGTTTTTTCCGAGGGGAGTTGGAAGATCCTCCTTAATTACTAGGTAATAGTTAGTTTTTGCACATCTGCAGATGATTAGGGGGTTGTTCTTTCCTATTTCCCAATATAATCCGTCAACGAACGTGTGGAAAAATATTAGCTTTTCCAAATATCAACAAAAATACAGTGCAAAGGACTTTCGCTGATTACGGTTGGTTGTATATTGCATTGTTTTTAGGATTCTAGTGAAGTAAAGTGTAAAGGAATTCTAGACGCACTGTATTTGTGGTCTAGTTAGCGTTCAAAGAAACTTGTGCATTCGTTTTAAAAACTTGAAATTGCTCTGGCATAGCAGCTAGATTAAACGTCAAGCCAAGCTAATTTATCAAGCCTGAAACGTCACCGAATCTATCAAATATGGCCGAGGTAGTAGCTCGAGGCTGTCCATTTTCTCGTGATATGTCTTTCGTTCTACCATATACTACTAGACGGCTGTCTTGCTACTGGTGAGCGGAAAAATTAAAGAACGTTATGTTTTTGAGAAAAAGGAATATCTTTATTCATACAATGTAGGGATGAACAGGGGAATATTCTTTAAAATCTGGTGGTATTGTTTTATGACAAATGAGAAAGAATATACAGGGTAAGTTAGGTTTACGTAGCAGGACTTATATACAATGGGTAAGAATATAAAACAGAAAGACCTTCAGAGTTTACACTCTTCTTTCTTCCCTTGTTTTCTCTCTCCAGCTTCACATCTAATTCACACTTAATAGTCTGGATACCTTTTCATTTTACGTTAAGTAAAACAGAAGAATAACCCACTCAATTTGATTCAGTTTTGCAAACCATCCATAGCTCCAACTCTAAAGTGTCCTGACCACACTAAAATGATAATAGACACCGCAGTTGAATGTACATCTATTCCACCACTGGTATATACATAAAACAATGATAACAGAATCGAAAACAGGGCACAGGTATTACTTATTTAATCCACTCATTCCTGGCTATAGTGATTTGCATGCTGCCAGGTTTTGGATAACGAGATTTTGATTAGGACAGCGGTGAAAATTAATTAAACTTGAAGTAGAAATGAGTAAATGAGAGTGAGTGGTTGTGAGAGTATGTGTATATAGATGTATATATGGGCACAGAATTAGAGCAAATTAATTGTTTGGTCCTCGCGTTAAATAATTAATGTTGTAGCTTGGAAATTTGATGCTGTGTTGAAATGGTTATTTATTTGCACGTATTGTGTGTAGCTTTATCCTTGATTTCTTGGTAATTGATAATAGCATTTTATGGTTTGTAAAACTTTAGTAAATGTTTTCTTCTAGGTATACCTTTTCAAGTTCAAATCACTAATCTGAAACAAAATGACATTAGTCAAAATCAAATTGACAACAAGAATTTCAAGTTGGCATTAATCAAAAGCAAATTGACAATAATCAAAACCATAATGGCACTAGTCACTTTCAAATTGACAATAAACAAAATCAAATTGAAAAAAATTGACGAAATTCCTCCGATATTTCTTCAGAGATGCATTGAATCATTATTACGACCATTGGCCACGTCAATGCAAAAATGCATCAACATGGGCACTCTACCGGAGGAATGGTTGTCTGCTGTCGTGATACCTATATTTAAAAAGGGTGACAAGTTCGCTGCAGAAAATTATCGACCTATTAGTTTGACCTGCGCACTTTGTAAATGCATGGAGAAAGTCATTACCAGAAATATGACTTCATTTCTGGTTGAATCAAATATTATTCCCAATGAACAACATGGGTTTATGCCCAAGAGGTCGGTGGAGTCGAAGCTTCTGGAATGCCTCAATGTGTGGACCAGCCATAATGATGTTGGTCAGCCTACGGATGTGTTGTTTCTGGATTTTGAGATTGCTTTTTCTGGCATATATATCAGACTTAACAAGTACCATCACGTCAAACATGAGTTTCTTTGCTGATGACACCAAATTGTTTTGTAACCCACTGCGAGACGATAATAAATTCCAGATCGACATTGATGGGGTAGTGTCCTGGTCGGCGGTTTGGTTGATGAACTTGAATTTGGAGAAGTGTCAGGTACTACACATCGGAGCTAATAATCCCAGGACTCCATACTTCATCAATGGAAATGCCGTTAAATCTGTAAATCAGCAGAAGGATCTTGGTGTCATAGTAACAGCGGATTTGAAGTGGGAGGCCCATATTTCCGCCACAGTGAAGAAAGCTAATAGACTGTGGTATCTGCTACAGAGAGCCTTCAAATCGAGATCAAACTTTCTAATATTGGAATTGTATAAATCGTATGTCAGACCACTATTGGAATATGCCAACAGCGTTTGGTCCCCCTACGTCATTAAGGACATAGAGGCATTGGAAAGGGTTCAGAGGAGATTCACTAAGCTACCTCATGCACTTAGCTATATACCATATGAGGAGCGATTGAGGCTTTTAAATTTGACATGTCTTTATGATCGACGACAACGAGGCGATCTAATTCAAACATACAAGATACTTAGTGGCTACTACTCGGTGAATCTCGATGTATTTCATCCTGCTAGAAATCCTAATCTGCGTGGCAATAGTAAGAAACTTGACAAGGAGAGATGTGCTAGACTTCCTCGGAAGAATTTTATAACAAACAGAGTTGTATATGCATGGAATTCATTACCTGAAGAGGTGATAGTGGCGCAAACGGTTGACAGCTTTAAGAACAGGCTGGACAATTTCATGGAGGACCATGGCGATCAGTTGGTCCACTACTCGCTATAGAAGATGAGCGAGAATGACATCAATATTTCAAAAACCTCAAATTAGGAACTGAGCAACAGTTTCATCGGTTTTACCGTTTACTGTTTTACGACTAATAATAATAATAATAAAAATGGTTCTCGTGCTCAATTAAAAGATATTGAGGTTATGTTAAAAGTATATAAAATTCTCTTCTTAAGTACTAAATAGTATAGGAGTCAAAGCCAGATCGCATACTAATGGATATTCAGTTTAAAAAATAATAAATAAAAAATAAAGTGGACGACAATTGTGTTTTCTTTCGTAATTAAATAATTATTAGTTGTTATATTGAAATTCTATTTATTAGAGATGCACAGTAACTAAATACTACCTTAATTTTTAATTACATATTATCGTCTAACTATTATTTACAAATGACAAATAATAATTAAAAGCTTGATGTAAGTACTGACTTGTATATAAACAAAGTAATTGAGAGATGTTGAGTTGGCTTTCGCCAGTTGCATTATTGCAGTGTAATTATTTGAAAAGTATAATTTTGAACAAAATCTTGTTTTTTAGGGTTTGAAATTATTATGTGCGAAATGAAACTATACATTTTTGTTTTTGCAATGATCCTATATGTAACAATTCCCGTTTGTAAGGGTGCAGTAAGTAAAAATTATTGTATTATTTTTATTTCTTATTACGAACATAATAATTATTTAAACACGTTAAAGATATCTTCTACATTGCAGTAAAAGTGTAAAAGTTTTGTTTATTACAAACAGCACAAGCTCACAAAAAAACAAAATTGGCGCAGTCGGTAGGATTTTGCATCGTGAATAAATTTCCATTTCAACGATTAACCAAAAATCAGAACTAAAAACTTAAACTTACGAACGAATATCGAACAATTTCGTTAAAAAAAAACACAGTAAGAAGAATCGCGGACAAAATCGCCAACATTCTTCAGAAGAACCGAGGACCAAAAATCGCCACAGGCTAGACACGGACACACAGGACAAAAATTGCAAACGACATTTGGAGACTTAACCTATCCTATTATTCATAACCTTAACAGTAATCCAGGACTTTTACCTATAAAAATAGTTAGTGCACACAATAAAATCGATTAATTAAATCAATAACCAGGTAGCTTAAATCAAGATGCCGCTGAAAAATATGATAAATCAATCGAAAAACGACCAAATTACATTGTCAGAAAAATAAATTTCAACATTTAACGCCACTGTCCATTCCTTAAATCATAATCAAAAAATAACTCCTAAAAACTTACGTAGCTACTCATAACTATTATTTCAAGTAATTACAGCTTTCCAACAAATATATTCAAAAAGTCAATATTTGATATTCTCAGTGTGATGGGCATTGCTAAGCTGTTTTAGTGTCATGTATATATTTAATTACGAGATTTTTATATACTTAACGGAAGCATACGACCTTTGCACGGCCACCTGATCTATTCTGATTTAATCGTAATATAAATCCAAATATATCAAAAATGTAAAAGTAAACTATATCATATATTATATTTTTAGAAAGGGCATTTAATGATCTTTTAAATTTGGAGATAATATATAGGGTGTTCCATAATAAAAAACTAGAAGTTGTGTTGTGTTGTATAAAAGCGTTTTCACAAATCAATTATTTGTTAAAATGCAAAAGAATCGCCGATATTTGAGAAACACCCCATTCCCATTTAAAAGTGTCCAATATGGCCCACCCTTTACATCGATATACTTCCCGGTGTGACAGACTGTATATATTTAGTACAAAACCTGAATGCATTTGGTAAATAAAGCAAATATATTTTCCTGTTTTACCGGAATTTTAAATACCCCAAGCATTATGCAAACGTATTTTATTTTATAACATTTTTTTTTGAAATTTGTCCACGTGTTGGTTTAATAATAGTTTTCTACATTTGAACAGTACATTTTAAAATGGTAGCTTTTCCATAAAAATGTGGTAAATTTGAAAATTTTGTATTCACTATTTTTGCAGATGACTGAAAAACAAATGAAAGCTGCAGTCAAATTGGTACATAATATGTGTTTACCAAAAACAAAGGCTACACAAGGTACCAATACAATTAATTATAGTATTTTGAAGCACCATTTTCCAGGAGTTCAGCAAAATCATGTTTGGTGATTTAGTAAAGAATCATAACCTAAAAACTTCCGTTAGAGTTTTCAATTTATTTTTAGACTACCCTGTATCAAAAAATAACAAAAAATGTTACAAAATTAGTTAAAATAAACCATGATGAATTTTTTCACGACCTTCAAACGTCATTTTAGACATAAAACTTTAAATATTTCAAAAACGGCTAGACCTATATATACAATATGATACACAAAGTCTATCTAGAATCTTACATAGAATCCAAAAATCTGTTCCGTTTGAAATAAGCATTATTGAAAATAATAACATCGTCCTAATTATAATTTCCCCAATACCTATCGCAATTATTTCATGAAACAGAAATTTTGCAAAAACATATTTAGCTATTTCTGTTTCTATACGTGGTTTTAAATAAATAACTTTTATAAATTGACATTTTATTTTTAGAGGACGTCGACAAAATGCATAATGGCGATTGGAATGTTGACCACAATGCAATGGTAATATTTTATTAGTTTAATTGTTCACAAGGTTAGGATGCAAATATTATTCTAGAGATAGTCCTTTATAATATCATTCTTCAGGATAAATTTTGTTTTCCTGTCTAGCGCGGAGTGGGTATAAAATTAAAGTTTCACCTAGTATACAAGTAGACGTTTAGTTGAGTCTGTTGACTTTATTCAAGTGTGACATGGAGTAGCAGTAATGTGAGGTGAGGTGAGGTGAGATATGAAGCGAATTGTGTTGTTATTTACCTACATAAATTAATTACTGAATCAAATTCTTATTTTTTTCGTCAGTATCAAATACATTACTGGGGCCATTGCTTTTTCTGGCATATATATCAGACTTAACAAGAACCATCACGTCAAACATGAGCTTCTTTGCTGATGACACCAAATTGTTTTGTAACCCACTGCGAGACGATAATGAATTCGAGATCGACATTGATGGGGTAGTGTCCTGGTCGGCGCTTTGGTTGATGAACTTGAATTTGGAGAAGTGTCAGGTACTACACATCGGAGCTAATAATCCCAGGACTCCATATTTCATCAATGGAAATGCCGTTAAATCTGTAAATCAGCATAAGGATCTTGGTGTCATAGTAACAGCGGATTTGAAGTGGGAGGCCCATATTTCCGCCGCAGTGAAGAAAGCTAATAGACTGTGGTATCTGATACAGAGAGCTTTCAAATCGAGATCAAACTCTCTAATATTGCAATTGTATAAATGGTATGTCAGACCACTATTGGAATATGCCAACAGCGTTTGGCCCCCCTACTTCAATAAGGACATAGAGGCATTGGAAAGGGTTCAGAGGAGATTCACTAAGCTACTTCATGCACTTAGCCATATACCATATGAGGAGCGAATGAGGCTTTTAAATTTGACATGTCTTTATGATCGACGACAACGAGGCGATCTAATTCAAACATACAAGATACTTGGTGGCTACTACTCGGTGAATCTCGATGTATTTCATCCTGCTAGAAATCCTAATCTGCCTGGCAATAGTAAGAAACTTGACAAGGAGAGATGTGCTAGACTTCCTCGGAAGAATTTTATAACAAACAGAGTTGTATATGCATGGAATTCATTACCTGAAGAGGTGATAATGGCGCAAACGGTTGACAGCTTTAAGAACAGGCTGGACAATTTCATGGAGGACTATGGCGATCAGTTGGTTCACTACTCGCTATAGAAGATTAGTGAGGATGACATCAATATTTCAGAAACCTCAAATTAGGAACTGAGCAACAGTTTCATCGGTTTTACCGTTTACTGTTTTACGACCAATAATAATTAAAATGCCTTATGTTTTTATTTTATTTTTTTACAGTGTTACATGCATTGCTCCTTAAATATGTACAAATTGGTAAGTGACCAAAATCACCTATGACAATAATGTTTTAAAGAACGCATACTCTGCAAGACTGCCAAAAGGGTCAGACTTTAGCACGCAAAAGTCACGTGATCAACTAAGTCCGGAAGCCATTTTAAATGTGAAGTTTAAAACTTGAGAAATTTGCAGTAAATTGTTCTACGAAAAGTTTAATTATTAGTGCACAATAGGCCACAACTCAGCATTGTACAAGAACGTAAAAAGCACTTAACACATCATGTTAATTTTAAAATTAGTACTCTAAACACATAAGACTTTGTTAATCACGCGACAGCAGCCTGACTCTCTTGTCAGCTTTGATATTATGATGTAGTTTACTTAGCTAAACTGAAGTTCATAAAACTCTAGCATGTAACAGATACCTCGGGAAGCCTTACGAAGGCGTTTATCTGTTTTTTTTTTTAGATTGGTCCGGATAATAAGTTTGATTATAATGCTGCTAAGATCCAGTTAAGTCAGCTTCCAGATAGATTATATGATTACGCGGCAGAATGTATAGACAAATGCAAAGATATTGGTAAATTCATACATATAGTGATAATTTCATGCTTTTAAAAAGTCAAATTTTAGATGTACCAACTGAAGATAAATGTGCGTCTGCCTATGAGTACTCCAAATGCATGTACTTTTGCAACCCTAAGGTAAAAAACCTTACTTTACTATTTACAATGTGAAATTATCCCTCTCTTCTCAGGAAGCATCACTGTTCTTCTTTTTCTTGATAAAACTGGGAAAATAGAAAAGATGTTTAAATATTTTCAAGCATTCCTTGAGATCAACTTTTCAGGTTGCCTATTGTGGATTTTTTTTGGGCTTTGAATAGTATTCAATCCAACTTAACTCTTGTGACTTGTAATGGGAAAAGAAAAGGACTTTTGGGCCACACATCTTCAATGCATTGCTTCTTAATTTAGTTTGTTATTGATCAATAAGATTTTAGTTATAAATATATATTTCCAGGATTACTTTCTACCATGAGATCGATATGATGGTACATCAACAATAAACTGGAATCAATATTTCGTGAATTTGTATTTTTGCAAATAAACTGATTCAATCCGCTGTCAATTTTGTTTAATTTTGACTTAAATATAATAATTCATTTAAAGGTTACTATAATAATAAAGGTTTTTTTTTAAGTTGAAATAAATTGGTATACATTTTAGGATTTTCATTCAAAAGGGCAAACAAATAATGTAGACTTCCAGTTGCCTATATTTTCCTGATCCTGATGAGTTGAAATTGTAAATTTCTCATGTTCAATATTTATAGATAAATAAATATTTGGCAATAAAATTGGTCAATTTGTTTGTTATCTTGGAATTCAAAACGATACCACCAAAACGCCAGATGGCTAGGTGTTTTTTAATTTATCATCTGGCGATAGTCAACATAATATACCTACTACAATTTTTATAAAAATTATCAATTAGTTTTATTTTAAACAGGGTATTATTGCCGTTGCGTCGTTTTGATGAAAATAAAGCAATTTTGTCAAGAAATGCAAATAAAAGTCATTTGGATTTAAAATCCTCTCATATTTGCAAAGAGATTGTATATGCCTCGAAGGCAACAGTTAATTTCAGTTAAAATGCATGTTAGTTTTAATCTAAATCAAAAGTGTCTCTTAAAATTTACTCTACATACGTTTTCAGAAGGGTCATATTGCCTTAAACTTTAAGTTTCTTAAGTGTAATGAGTAGAACAACTTTGAGTTACGAAAATTTCAAATAATTTAAAATAGTAATCCATTCTTAAGTGGAGCTTTTTTTCAGTGGCAAATGAAAGTCGAATCTCCAGAAAAATATTATCAAAAAAAAAATTACTAAATTTATTTTTGTAGAGATTCGACTTTCATTTGTCTCTGACAAAAAAAATATATAAACCAAACAATCTGAATAAGGTTTTTGTTAATCGATAATCTTTAAATAGCTCTCTCCAATACAGGATCTAACTCTAATACTCGCAAGAGACGGATTGATCCTTTAAATGTCCTGTTTAGAGCTGCAATATTAAAGAAACTTCCGCACACACTCCAGAAAAAGGTTGTAGAACTTATTTAGAACCTTTTTAGATCTAGATTTGCTGCTCTGGGTTAAGACAGCAAGGTAGCTTTCGCGATCAATTGTTCTCAACCCAACCCATAATCATAAACAGGATGTACAGGCTAGGCCCTATATCCAGTAAATTCGTAAAATTTGATTCACACTTCTTGCCGATCACCACTGATGAGTTGTGGATCAACAAAACGGCCTCGTCTGGTAAAAGCAAATTGCCAACATAACTTAAAGTTTTGTTATTCTATGTAAGAAGCAATTCAGAATACATTTTTGTTATATTTTCCGTAATAATAGTTTAAAAATAAATTTATATTATATGCACAGAATACAAGTATAGTAGTATATAATATGTATATAGAGGATTTTTACTACTTACTATGTTAGATACGAATTTTGCTGAAAAATTTTTATTATTCAGAGTATAAAACGAAGGTGTATAAAGTTTCTGACAGCGTTTAAAATTCTGAACGTGAATCGACTCTTTTCATACATTGTTAGATACAATTTTTCTTTATCAACTGTTGTTCCGGTCTAATATGAAACGTATAACCTATTTTTTTTTTCCTGGAACAAAAAGAAGGCTGACAACAAAGGCAAGATGGGGTACGAAATTAAAATAAATATATTTGTAAAGTAGTTCCCTGTTTACATTCAATTTAATGAGGGGAATAATAGTAGTAACATCTTTTCCACAAAATTACAATATATTAACTTTTTTAAATTCTTAATTCATAACTACAGAATATGTGGTCATCCTGTAGTTTTATGTGTGTGTATCATTTGTTAATTTTAGTTTTCGTTTTTTTGTAGATTATTTAAAAAAATAAAAAAATCAAAACCTCTGTTCTACGCAAACTATTTGTTTAATTAAATGACCTTTTAGTTTATGAAAGAAAATTGTTACATTTCTTAAAAAGTACAAAATTAATTGCCTTTTATTTTCAATTTGATTGACTTCATCTAATTTCTTCAACAGTCGAAATTAACAATCCGTCAACTTCAGCAAACTCTTCTTCCAATTGAACATTTACCAATTGTACTTTCACAACTGTAGTTTTAAATAAAAATGAATATTATTTTTTTGATTAAAACTAATAGATTTTGTATTGAAAATTATTAAACGTCAGATTGACAATCAAATTTTTGATGTCTACAAAGTAAAAAATTATCTTATCGAATACTCCTCGGGCCCTGATAAATACTCCTTGGCCTATTATCAAGCAACACGCTTTCGGCATTCTCTATGACAAAATTATCTCGGTATTATCAAGACCCTAGGGGTATTACTACTGACGGCTAGAATTTTACAGTATTTTCAGGCAAATCCTAGAAATTCTTGTTCTGAATTTAGGGAGAAGCTCTGTACAAAGAGTTTTAAAATCAAATAAATTTCATGATTACAAATTGCACAATCTAAAATATTTATCTGAGAGACATACCGAAAAAAGGCCGAATTTCATAGCACAACTGATGGTTAATTTGGAAACACGAGATTGTCGACTGTTTGAACATAACCTGTGGACCAATGAAAGTCGCTTAGTCAGTATGTGGCGTCTTAAATTATTCGTTAGAAAATATATAATAAGCGACCCCAAGATATCCTTGGATCGGGGAGAAAACTTCACCGGGAATTCCTATGAATAGTCTGATGACCTAGGGGCCAAGACGGCTAACTTTTAAACAGTTGGAGAAGGGGTGGGTTAATCTAGCTGATTCTCCGACCTCAGCTTCTTCTGCTAATTCAGATGGGAGGGGACGCCACTGCCTAATTTTCCCTAAGGACATCGATGGTGTTCTGGGTAGGCAGACCCAACTCAGAGAAGGTTTCCCGGGTAAAACCCAAACTTAATCAAAAATGAAAACAACAACCTGAACAACTTCGATTAAACACTACCAGTTTAATTATAAACCAAAAGGTAAGTACTTATGAACAATGGAAATATAAAAATATTGATATGATTATCAGATGAGATCATAAAATTATACTAAAAATTTAATGAATGGGAATTTCAGTTAACACAACTTAGGTATCTAGATTTATATTAAAAATTTAAATTTAAATCAGAGAAGAAGGAAAATTAGAAAATCGCTGGCTACGCCAATTGGTAAATGACCACCTAATTTAAGTATTTGTTTAGATTAAATGAGATAAATTAATAATGATTTCTTGTATAACAAGATCGACACGACCTCGGTGGTGCACCACTGAGTTTACAACTCAGTATAACATCTCACGCTAATCAAGTTACGATATTAAAGAAAAATTAATTTTAACAATAAATACGGTTTACCAAAAGTCCGCTATTCAATTGTAAGTAAGTATAAATTGATATGTAAATAATTGAACATAAATAAATAAAAATTATTTGTGGCACTTAGCTGGGATCCCGCCCCGTCGAGCAATCACCAGCTCCGCAGCTTGTCGTACGCACTAACTGCTCGGTCCACTACCATAGCTACAATCTAAATACCCAATCGCTGACATAAACCATACTACCAGTCCTATATCGTAACTGCAACTTCGATACCCAAGCTCGGTACTAGGAATCCATACCTCCGTACTACAACTCGTACTTGATACGAAACCAAAACTAAAACTCGTACTAGAACTCGTACTAGAACCCGTACTAGAACCCGTACTAGAACCCTGTAGGAAGAGACCTACAGTTAGTAATCTAACCAAATAGATAGATAACACTACCAAAATTCACTACTAATATAGCGAGAAAGAAAAATATCAAAATGTACATAATAATAATACTTAAAAATACAAACTGTACATTACCTTTCCGGAAAAGGGTTTTCAAAACTCCTGTGAGAATCTCACCTCACGAAGTCCAACTTTTCACAATTCGAACCCGTCTTTGGGTGAAAAGGTACATCCAATACTTTACCAAAGTACTATTAACAAACACCAACGAGATATTGGTGGCTAAAAGAATGATTGGAGATCAAAATATGTCAAAATCGGGATATTCGAGTACCGTAATCAGATTTCAGGCTTACCTAATCCACGTGCTGCTCAAAACCTAACATGGCGTAATTATCCTCGAACGAGTTAGGCGTGGCTATACTTTACAGTGATTCAATATCAATCAATGCCCAAAACCAAATCCAAACAACCACTACGCCTGTATAACTTGAATTATTACCAAGAATCCCCTACTACAAATCCAGTAACGGGGTAGAATTCACTTTCTACATGTGGTAATATTCAATCACCACGAGTTCTGAACCTTCACGAGAAATGGCCACCAATAACTGAACTACTTCAGGCTACCACGCCGAACTTCTAACTTTTTCCAGTATTTTTTTTCGGTAATTAATTATAATTATCCCGCCAAACGCCAATATGTCACAATCGTCAACAATAATGACAAACCACAACTGTCATAGTCGTCACCTGGTTTAACGTGCAACCATAGAGGTGTTCAATCGCGGAGTGTCAAAGGGAACGCCTCCCGTTCGCGAACTACTCGCGATGGCGTCAGAAAGGTTAGGCATCCGTATCAGCCCAAAGGTAGTTTCACAATTAAATTCATAAAAGATTGTCAACAGTCGAAAACAGAACTAGTACAATCCTATGTAACATACCGTATGAAAGGTAGACCACGTACCGAATATTTCAAGTCACAAATAAGGTATATAAAATAGTAACAATAGTTGCTATTATTTTTCGTCAAATCCGAGACCGTAATAATGCAAGTCAACGCGACATGCATTATACAGTGAAGTGTGGTTTACGATACTGGCTTACCAATATCGGGGGACATGTCCACGAGAAGAGAGCCCCAGCATAATATAGAATATGCCACCACTGACACCTTAAAACTAACAGACAGTTTCCGCGCGAAGATACGGTCAACGCCGCACGCCACCGGCAAGAGAATGCGCAAGAAGAGACAATTCCAAAAGAGCGAGGATCCACCGTCATCCTGCCACTCTTAAGATAAATAGTCGGGTTCGGTAGCTGTTTTAGGATAGAAGACAGACCAGGGGCAAGTTCAACAATTCCCGTTAAGGCGGAGGAACGCATCGTTCATGCCCCCTCCGACTAAATATCCCAGAACGCCGCTCTACACAACAGTCTCAACCGAACAACGCACAAATGTGCCCATCGGCCGCACCGTCCCGCAGAACATACAAAATAAAGAAAACAGAAACCCTAAACAACATACGTCATTCATGCGCAACAGAACCTTACAATCCGGCACCACCGCACCAAAAGCCAGCGCCATCCAAGCATAAGCCCACGCAGCTGTAAGAAGACGATAGCAAAAACCAACATAACCTTACATGTCATTACAAACCAACAGGCACTAAATAAATAGCATTCTTATAAATATTATGATAAATAGCAACCCAGTCCGTTCTTAAACCAGAATTAATAAGTATATTAAGGAATAGTTATAGAGAATACGCGTATTTATTCGTATTCAGCCTAGCCCTCTATCAACACACAGCAAGTAAGTATACCAAAACATAACCGACCGGTCTGCCGTGTTTACATCCAGTATTTACGCAATTATTTAGGATTGGTATCATATCTTCCGACCAAAAATACATGAAAACATCAGCCAACAAGGTAAAGGATTTTCACAAACAATAACAGTTCTGATATACAGTGGATTACATCCATAATTAACTCCAAACATAGAGATACACAGGGGAGCACTAAAGTCAGTGTAATCTAGGGCTTAGATAAGAGGTAAGGCTTAGAACAGGTGAGTAGAAGTTAATTACAATCACATTTCAGCCGTAGGAATTCCATCATGGAGATTTGCGAAAGAATTATGGATAAAAACAGCCACGAATGCCGCCGCACTTAGGGTAAAAACAAATGAAGCCGTACAGAGACACAACGCAACACAGACTTAATAACACTTATCCCCAATCAAACAGAGTGCAGCCAGGGACGTACCAAGCAGACATCTACCAGTTAATTAATTATAATGACAATACAAATCACAAAACTTGTTCGACATGCCACAGAAGCCCGAAGACGTAGGTTTAAGGAGGGAAATTCAGATCTAGGATGGTAGCAGTGAACAAAATAACACTGGCAAAGCCTGCCTATAAGTGAACAATAAATACATATCAAAAGAGCATAACCAAGTGTGTTTTATTAAGAAATAATTGAATAAGAAAGTCGTTCATTGGTGAGTATTAATTTTGTTTTTAGAAATGTACTTTAAGGTGAGAAATACGACACAAAGTCTGCTCGTGCACGGTTTGCCTAAATCTTAACGTTACAAGTAATGGTAAGCCGAACCGAAAAAATGAGCACTATTTGGCTGAAGTCGAGAATCAAGGCCACGTTGGCATAAATGTGTGGTGTGGAACAATTGGAAACCATATTATTATTAGACCGTATTTTTTTGAAAATATATTGGACGGCATTAACTACTTGCAATTTTTGCGACTTCCTCTGCTGCTTAAAAATTTACCCCTGCAGCTGCGCTTAAGCATGTGGTCTCAACATGACGGGGCTCCACCTCATAAATCAAGGGTAGTCCAAGAGTTTTTTTGGATTTTTTTTCTGTGGAGAACATTAAAAAATCAAGTTTATAGGACCACTACTAGAAACGTAGAACATTTAAGTAAAACAGAAAATTCGCGATGCGTGTGCGAATATTTCACGAGATGTGCTAAGGAAGGCTACAACAAGAGAGGTCAGGGGCAAATTAGATAAATGTTTAGAAGTTGCGGAAGGGCATATAGAAAATTTAGTTTAAAATTGCTTTCCATGTAGCATTTGATGCTACATGGTTAAGCCAAATATCTTGAAAAACATTTTTTTTTCATAAAATCATATATTTTCGTTTGTCGGAGCAGACATATGTTTGCATGTGATAAACCCAGCACTCATCCTCATGAAGTCTCCCTGCTGTAGACTGTGAGAACTGAATTAACGGGACTAATTTGCTCACATGACGTGACGTGACGTGAGCGAAGTGTATATTACAAAAACTATTACAAATGCTGTTTCTATCTCGTCCACCACTGCTTTGTTCTTGTGGCTAAGCAACCTTCAAAAAAAAAGAAACTAAACCTCAAACTTCTGTATGAGTATACCAACCCCTCGTTGGTTGGGAACAGTTTAATAGACCATAACTGTTTCATACCCAGCTTATATCAAAAATAATATGATCACACTTCTCCCTTGGGAGCCAAGAGCTCAGAGAGTATATATTCTATAATTGAAAATCAAAGCTGTTGTAGTAGAGTTTGCTTAATGTTATTACAGCCCTTTTGTTAGTTGTTATTGGCATTATTATGTCGATATTTCTCTGTGTATAATCCATTATGAAAGTCCTTTGTGTTTATCAGAAACATGTCAGCGTGACCGCGATAATCCTTGCGTTTGTTTTAGTACGTCGTCCAAGCAGCAGCGTATCGTGTTTTAGATTCGTAGGATCTTTGGGGCTTAAATCTCGTATGTGCAAATTGTTTTACTACAAAATATTCCTCCACTTTCAGATCATCAACATTTTGATGAGTTACGGCACAGACGTGATCCCTTTCTCCAACATGAATCAAGAGAATCGTAACGCTCTTTGCATATTAGCTTTGAACATTCTCAATGAGAAAATCTACAACTTCCTATAGTTCTGGTTCATAATCTTAGATGTACTGTCTGTTCTGTGCGTTGCTTTGTGACTATTAAGAAATCTTTGGCATGTCAGTGTTTTTGGAAAAAACGCCCATCTATCCGGCTCGAAGGACCATTTGTAAGGAATTGATGCTTGAAATTGTTCTAATAACGCTTTTATTAAAGCACTTAGGAAAACTATGACAAAAACTACCTAAACATTTTGTCAATTTGACAATCGATAATCTTTTTAATTTATTTTGCTGTTATGGTATACAACATGTATGGGAAATATTGTGTGCCAACAATGAAGTTGAAATTGTCCGTTATTTCCAGGGTTTCTCATGCAACAAGAAGAAGGAAAAAACCTTTTAATAATTAATATTCACTTTGAAACTCGCCTGGGACAATCGGAGTGTTGATCAATTTTACCGAAGCCTTCCTCTTGACGAATATATTATGCATGTAGGCATATGTATCCAGGTTGTAATATATATTATACGAGAGCTAATAATAGCGAAGAAGGGCTTTTCAAAGTTTATAGTATGAGATCAAAGGGTAATGGATATTGTATGAACCGGTTTTGTTTCATGTACTTTAGTGTTATTAATGTTATGATATTTTAGTTACATCAAATGCATATTAATTAGCTTATATCATTACAAAAGGGATCTTTTTTGATCTAAATGAATTTTTCTAAATCAGTGGCGGCTTGTGGCAGTTTAAACTAAATAGAAAGACTAATTTGTATTCAAAATATCAAAACTTTAAGCTTCCCGAAAAGAAATAATAATAAAAAATTTAAGTCCAATGATGAAGTAAACGCTGAAACTGTTGACTATTTTGACGAGAAAGAGAAATCGTGCTATAAAAGCCAAAGGTCTTAGTCCTGGTATATAATAAACACAGATTATAACAGTTTAATAATTTATTTACAATAATAATACAGATACAGATCATTGTTAAACTTAAAATGCAAGAACTCTATAACTGACAACCGTCTGGGACAATTGCACAATGGAGCATGTTCCTGCGACATAAAATACCGAAAAGGGGCCTTCAACCGTGTTGCAGATGCCCTCTCCAGAGACCCTACCGAGGAAGACAACATCGAAGTCAATAAAATAACCCCAGCAGTCGAAGCTCTCCAGATAGATCAAGGGCAACTCATTGGGAGTTGTGATAAGGATGATATTTACTAGTTATTTTGAAAATTCAGATAAGGGTTCTCTAAAATATCGCGGTGGGTCTTAAAGTTGAAATCTGGAACTGGAACATGCACATAACCGCCAGGCCAATTTAATCCATACAACATGTGCAAGAACTGGGTTTACTAATAGACTTTGCTTTTTAAAGTACACCTGGGGCCTGTAAACTCCAGGGCTGTCTGTCCTGGGCCTTCGGCGCACATAATTAATTAAAATTTAACACAACCGTAAGAACTACTCAGACTTGAGGCTTAAAAAATTCTATCAAAAATAAAATAATCCCTAAACATGAAATACAATTATTGTATTACTAACGTATTATATAATCATATTTACCAATAAAACTATAATCAAAATCTCAATGGGGAGCGGTACATAATATTCAAATCCCTCTCGTATTCAAACAAGGCCCTTCTCTCCTAATTCAAGCATAGAAAATGCGGCGTGAAATAAAAATTTAAATTTCAATTCGAGAATTAAATACAGTTTAATACATTGGAGAATTGATTATAGCGGTCTTTAGTGGTGAATTTATTGAATCGTTTGTATACGAAAACATCTGCAAATAATAATAATTATAAATCATTATGAATCAAAAGATTGACAACGTTAAAATAATGACAGTTTCTCAAAACACTTTTATCTGATAAAATAGGAAGACCAGCCATGGTTGTGCCATCACATATTTTTCAAAAAATCTTCTACACCAATGACAATAACGTTATTAATAACATTTTTTTTCTTATTTGTCTTGGGGTAGAAGAAGACGAATGGACAAAATTCTTGCAAAAACCTTTAGTCCTACTCACCCAGCAGTAAACAACACCCAGTACGGCTCTCATCCAATCTCCTCTACGACTATCTCAAAACTTTTTCCTTAAACTTAGTATTCCATCATCGTATTTCAAGCAGCATCAAGCACACTAAAAACGCAATAGTAACAATAATAAAAAAACACGAAGCTTCTCGCAATCATTAGGCAACAGTTTTCTTACTAATTGTTTCCTTAAACAAACACTTAACTGGGAGCTGTTGGTACATCACCCAAATACTTATTAGGTGGTTAGTGTGGAAGGTAGTTGATTGGGGTGACGTTGCAGGAACGTATTAGCAGAAAAACTGACGGCGAAATAATTGTTTGCGATGTACCTTTCGGCCATTTCCCAATTATCTTTTTAAATTATTGTTGAAGCTCACTTCAACTACAAATCTGTTTTACACTTACGTTCGAGAGACCAAACTAAACGGCTTGGGAACACTGACAAAAGTAGTTACGCCCTTACAGACTCTTTTGACCTAACGACCAAGATCAGGCGGCCCCTATCTCAAACGAACTCTAAGGAACACTTAAGCAACTCTCCTTTACGTCCTGCCGACCTTGTGATGCCTGAAAATCGTTCTGCGGAACCTCTAACGTCAAATAGGTGCCCTATCGACATTAATTCAACTTCCGACATACGCCCTACCGACTCTGTAGCATCTGACAGAGGTTCTATCAAAATGACATGTATGGATTGGCGAGCTAGAAATTCAATAACATCTGAGATATCTTTTAACGACATTAGATCTTTCCATACACGCCCTATCGATCATGTCGTGGCTGATAAACATCATATGGATCGCCTAGCGCCTTCAAACGATGCTATAATAACTAAAGACTCACTAGTAGGATTTGAGAGACAATATAGTGAACTTAGAGGCTCTATAGATGCCTTAACGTCCAATAAACGTCCTATATTAACAGCAGAAAGTCCTATAGATGTCGTAGTAGCTGATATATGTCCTATAGACCTTCAAGTAACTGATAAATGTCCTAGCACAGTCCTACCTAGTAATACTCTAGTAGAAAAATTATTTCTAGAACATTTCCGACACGATAGGGGCTCAGTAGCAAACAGACGTCCTATAGACTCTGTAACAGCTGACAGACGTCCTATAGATTTGGATGCACGATAATTAGAAGCGCAAGAAATTCGTGAGGTTGAGCTATTCAATGCTCAGATATTGAAAAGTTAATGTGATCCTGATTGGATTGTTTAAATATTTCGATGTGTTATGGCTAGTGGCTTCTGGCACTCTAAGGCAGAACAAAGTACAAGGAGAGGAAACTTGATAGGGTGTTCAACTAGGGCACTAGCTGGACCAGAATTATGCAGAATTTATCTCAAGAAACCCGATTAGTTGCTAGATTTATTGACTCTCCGACTATGCTTAATAAATCTATCGGCAATCACAAGTGTAAAGGAAATGCAGCGATCATAAATAAAACACTTTAAAAGGCATTATGTATAAGAAAAACCTTCCGATCTATTGAGCTCTAATTACAAACCTATGTAGCTTAACTAATGTACAGGCTATATCCGGCAATGATTTGAAGGTAAAACTCGATTTTAACGTTGCGCATCGTTTCATATATACACACTAACGTAATTGCTCGCCAAATTCAAATTCTGATTGATCGGAAACGAAAATTTATTCCAACATTGGAGATTGTAATTCATTTAACGAACCCCATTTACGTTTAAAAATGAAAAAACGTAAATCTGCGAATGTATATGTATATATACCTAAATCTTTTAAAAAGGAATAAAAATGTGAATGAATTGGATTCTTTTTCTCATTGTATTTTCACTGCAATATTGTTATCGTCTTTTATATTTTATTTTTATGTCGATTTGGAAAACCGATTACTAGGGATGTGATTAAAAAATGGAAATGCTTAATGTTTTGTGATTGGGATTATATATACAACAATACTATTGGATATGGTGAGGAACTAGTTTAGACTGAGTTTAGCAAAATGTTATTTTCTAGCTACTCTAACTACTTAAAAAAACCTATCATTTTAATTTTTTATTTTGAAAAATTTTTGATTTTTATTATTATTTAGTGCCTTATTTCCACCTTGTTGTGCCCCACCTCTTTCAGACCTCACGAGCCGCCACTGCTCATAGGACGTAGCTAAGGGGTATAAAAAAAAGTGAAAACTTAAAAAATGACGTGCTTTTCTTTTTGTCAATAGATTTTGGCCTAGAAAAGACTGTGGTATACAGTGGGTGCGAATTTGATTTGTAATAGGGTCCAAAATCTAAATATATATATAAAATTCGTGTATAGAATATGGCTCTAATGATATTCGAGATAAAATTGATACTCATAGGGTGGAGAAATTTAAACGAAACTATATTCACAAACATAAATAATTTAACAAAATGCTGTCATTTTAGATACCACAGATTAATAAATGTAATATAGCTCAAAGAAATATATGAAAAAAGAATATAAAGATGATAATTTGTTACTAAATATAGTAACCAATCAAATTACTTAATTTTAAGTCATGTGTCAAATTTCATCCAATCACCTCTGGATTACAGCGATAATACCCTACATGTGGTGTTTTCAGTTTGGTGTTTTTTTTATTAAAAACTAATTAAACGTCAAACTGACAACTGGTTTAAAAATGTCTCCAAGATTTGGTATTGGATCTAACAATGCAATGTAATATTTCTCGAGTTTTGTGCGACCAGAGAATACGAACTGAATGCTGAAACGAGTTTGCATAATTCGGCGAATATATTGAAAGATTATGCGGTAAATATGAGAAAACCTGACGGAACTAATTATAAAGCAGCAACTGTAAAAACAATATGGAATACTACAAGTAGGCTACTCCAGGAAAAATACTTCAAAATTGTATTCGACCCGTTTACCAGTGTGATATTCAAAAATGCGCGAGATGCAAGAAATGCAAAACGTAAAAGATTACATCTGGATCCAAACAAACGAAAATGCAGTTTATCAAATTTGAGTTCAAGTGATTTGGCTAGAATCATTGGATTATGGGATGAATGTACACCAGAAGGTTTACAAAAAAAATTTACCATATTGTAGCTGTTAAGTTAGCTTGGCGAGGTGGTGTACCAGCTGATTGCCTTATAGATTATTTCACGATTGAGAAAAATAATGATGGAACGCCAACCAACAGAATTGAATACAATCCAATATTCAGTAAAACATGCCCAGAAGGATCGAAAAGTTGTACAAATAGTAAGTGGTTTGTTCCAAATTTTGCAAACGAAAGTGCATGCCCTGTTCGGTTATTCCATAAATTATTGTCCAAATGGGGGAAAAATATTACTTCCAGTCGCCTATTCATGAGACCAAATCGTTTCTGGAAATCCGAAAGTGACACGTGGTTTGACAATATACCGGTAGGCAAGAACGCAATTAATATGTGGACCAAATCATCCGCGCAAGCAAGCAGTTAACCATTGGCAAATAAAAGAATTGAGAAAGAGATGTTTGTGGCGACACCTAGCGTGAACAGGCAATATGCCGGGTGAAACACAGTTCACTACGATGGCCGGACAAGAAGTAACAACTCCATTATATCCTATTGCCAACCCTAGATGCGCCCGAATCCCCTAGCAGGGAGGCTTTATTTAAGAATTGCTTGTTACATAAAGCAACAAGACTTTAAGTTATGTTGGAAATTTATTTCACACTACCATGCTTCCACCAGACGGCCGTTTCGTCGATCCACGACTCACCACTGATGAGTCGTGGATCGACGAAACGGGCGTCTGGTGGAAGCATGGTAGTGTGAAATAAATTTCCAACATAACTTAAAGTCTTGTTGCTTTATGTAACAAGCAATTCTTAAATAAAAGAATTCCTGAACAGCAATTAATAAAAATAACAGGATATAGCAGCTCTATTTCAATTAAACCGTACTTGAATATTAACCAAGAACGTCATGGTGAAATAATCAACACCATGCGAGGAATTTCTTCAACAGTGGAAATTAACAATCCGTCAACTTCAGCAAACTCTTCTTCCAATTTAACATTTACCAATTGTACTTTTCACAACTGTAGTTTTAAATAAAAATGAATAATATTTGTTTGATTAAAACTAATACATTTTGTATTGAAAATTATTAAACGTCATATTGACAATCAAATTTTTGATATCTACAAAGTAAAAAATTATCATATCGAATACCCCTCGGGCCTTGATAAATACTCAAAATTTTGTCATAGAGAATCCTTCAAGCGAGTTGCTCAGTAGTATTCTCTATGACAAAATTATCTCGGTATTATCAAGACCCTAGGAGCTACTGAAAAGTTGTAACCTTTTTCAGTATATGATTATTTTTACTCCTTTTTCAGTGTGATCGATTGTGTCCTATTTTGGTTCAGGCATAATTTTCTTTGTTCCAATATAATTTGGCAGAAGGAAGACGGTGATATACAACTAATGTATACTATATATATAGGACGTCCGTAATTAATTTAACTGAAGTGAATAATCTGAAGTTACGTTTTCAGTTTTAAGATATTTATGGTATACTCAATGATATGAGCAAAATTAGAAAGATTACATAATGAGACTTAGAATATTTAGTTTTCGGACATTCCTCGTAACTTAATCATGATGACAACCGTCTAAAAAAGTATAATAATTGGATTGTTATACACATTTTTCGAAATTAAGTAAAATTCAACATTTTGAATGACACACACTGTATTAATCTTTATCAAAATTAGAATTAACTATACAAGATGACAGTGAAAAAAATTTAATTTAAAAAGTACGCCAATGAAGTACCGTACTTGTTATCTTGAGGAAAATTTATTTCGCATAACCGTACCGACTCATAGCAAAATGAAAAAAAAAATTACCCGAGATATTGGTACAAGTATTGATACAAATCAATCTTCATTTTTGTGTTCCATTTGAAATCCTAAAGGCGGCAACGCCAAGATGTTTAAAATATTCCAGATCCATCGAATAGAGTTAACGAAATGTAAAATGCCAAATTTTCAAAAAAAAAATTTGCGTTCCGATTTCCATTACACGTCTAACCAATCATCGACCGTAATTAACGGTTTATAAATAATTATCATGTTGTTTTTTAATTTTGCACACTTGGCAAATACACAGGAAAAAGTATAGTGGATTATACAGATCGACACTCAGTTAAATGGTAACCCGTTAACACACCCTAACCAAATATCTGGATAAATCTATATGATAAACCTACGCTTTGATGGTAATAAAACCAAACTTCTGATTCCAATTACATTTGTATTCCGGCCTCTGTATTTAAAACAGGTCTATGTGCAGTTTGTATATTGTCATACGGTAGATCTAAAGTACATTGGAATTGTAATTATTCACTTAGTTGGCCGTTTACTCCATGCGATTTTAATTTTGTTTTAATAGAATTTACAACACTCGAAAACAAAATAATACAAAGAATTTAAATCCTAATTTTGTTTCCCTGTTGTTTTAATTTATTTATTTGGAAGTATGAAATTCACATAATCATATGGTTGCATGATATTTTATCAAATTGTGTTTCTAAAGAAGGTGGTCAAAATTTGTGAGCGAATTGGGGATGGCGAATCAGTAGTAATACCCCTAGGGTCTTGATAATACCGAGTTAATTTTGACATAGAGAATGCCGAAAGCGTGTTGCTTGATAATAGCCCAAGGCCGCAGGCCGAGGGCTATTATCCTTGAGCAACTCGCTTGAAGGATTCTATATGACAGAGTTTTGAGTATTTATCAAGGACCGAGGAATATTCGATAATATGATTTTTTACTTTGTAGATATCAAAAATTTGATTGTCAATCTGACGTTTAATAATTTTCAATAAAAAAAAACACCAAACTGAAAACACCACATGTAGGGTATTATCGCTGTAATACAGAGGTGATTGGATGAAATTTGACACATGACTTAAAATTAAGCAATTTGATTGGTTACTATATTTAGTAAAAATAATCATGAAAAAAACCTTACTTAAAGGTTTTCGAGAAATTCGAAGACAGCATTAATAAAATTTTGGGAAACTTTTCGTTAGCAAACTGTATTTCAATAATTTTAGTATAAAATGAAATCCACATAATTGCTTTGAAGACATGAAGATGTTTCGTACCGACACGATGAGACAACTGTATAAACTGTGCCCATACTATTCCTTATTTTTACGATCACTGGACTTAGCAACCGTTTCAGGTTCACATGATAAAATCGTATAGTACCTATTTCAGCCCATTTATTTATTGCCAGCGATTTGCCCGACAAGCAACCACAGAGCGTCACGGTTAAAAATAAATAGACAAAATAGTAAAAAAAAAAAATAATAATAAAAAAAATTCACACAACATAAACATATATAGTAAAACGTTATTTTGAGAGCAACTCCCGGACTGCTGCTAGTGCAATTTATTTTCAAAAAGAAAATGTTGCAGTACATGTTTTCCACATTTCCCATTACGGCGAATAATTTATGGCTGAACATGTATCATCATACGTGTTATGGCCAGTTTTTGGAACTAACCATCTATTTACCGATTTTGGATACGGGTTTTTAAATTATTATAAATAGGATTTGGGGTTGTTTGCGGTGAGAGCTGGACGTACAACTGCATCCCTATATGTGTTTATGGAAACTGTGTATTATGGCGAATATATCAACATTTAAACGGAGATAAATGCAAGAGGGATTTATCTTAATAGAATATTGGAAATGCTTTCACAGATTTACAGTGTGATAGAAATGTTTTCAGTAAACTTCCATAGCATAACGAACGTTGTTTATAACTAAAGATGATGAGAAATATAATAATAATATTGTAATTTTTTAATATATGTTTTTTTAATATCGCTTTTTGCATATTTTTTGTGCATATTTGCCCTTCTTTATTTATAACATAACATTCGCCATGTTCTTTCTATAATTTTAGCACATTGTCCATTAACAATAAACAGATATATTTGAATTAAATATTAATTCAGATTGTGCAAAATTTCACATCAAACAACATTTTTAATGATTTTGATTTTTTGTTTTTTTTTTTTTAATTATATAAAAATATTTTTAATAGAATTTAGAATGTTAATATATTGTAATGATTTAGTCTAATTAAGATTTTTTTATTACTAAAAGATATCGAAATACAAATATCACAGAGATAGACTATGCGAAAGCTCTGTACTTATATCTAAAGCACAAGAAAATTTTGAAATAAGAGAACATTTTTCTTGTATAAGAGCTTTTTCAGCAACACACCGAATCGGTAACAATGAAAGGAATTGTTTCCGGATAAAATGTAGTTACTTGTAGGTTGTGTATTATAATCATAAAATAAAACAGAAGAATAAAACAAACGTGAGCCGAAAAGATAATACATAATATACGCCTATAGTGTTGAAGATGCTGGCTGTAAAAAAGTCGTAAAAGCGTGACTATATTTTTTATTACAAACTTGTTAAAAAGTCTTTTTTAATACATTACAAAAAAAAAATACAGAGTGCACAAAAAACATTTCCCACCCTTTGGGGGTAAAATCTACGACCCAAAATAAGACGAAAATCACTTATGTCAAAATTTCGAAAAATGCCTCCTTATGAAATTAGTTAAATCTTTCACTTGGAATTAATAATTTAAACCTGGTCATCGTTGATAAAAACAGATTCGTGCAAAGAGAAAATCTGCATCCTTATCATATAAAGCCGATTCAAGAATTGCATCCTGGGGATACCGAGTTGCGCTTATGATTTTGTAGATTTTTTTTTAAATTGCCTGAACGCAAATGAAGACATTTTTAAACAAGTACTGTAGAGTGATGAAGTCCATTTTAACCAGCAAAGAGTCTTCAATCAGCACAACTTGCATTGTTGGAATTACGAAAATCAGCACCAAATGGGAGAATCACATAAGCAAGCATGCTCTCTTCTGGAAGAAGTTCCTTTAGTACAGCGGCCAAATATTGTATTTCAACATGATGGTGCACCTGCCCGTCATTCTCGAAATGTTTGAGAGATATTAAATCGACGATTTCTCAACCAATGGATTGATCGTGGTGGACCTATTTCTTGGCCTCCTAGGGCCCCGGATCTCAACCCAATAGACTTTTGGCTTTAGGGTTATCTGAAAAATACGGTTTACCATGTCCTACCCAACAGTGAAGATGCTGTTATTGTTCGCATTTATGGAGCTTTACCACAAATTACAAACGAAGCAATAGGCCGTGGAGAAAACAATTAGTGAAGATTTCGAACACTTGCCTTTGTAAATTGAAATGTTTTTGTTTTATTATGTGTTTAGTTAATAAATAATTTGAATTTGAACATTTGATTTTATTTTCGAAAATTACTTCATTTTAATATTCAAAATGGTCACAATTTCATAAGGAGACTTTTTCGAAATTTTGACATAAATTATTTTTGTATTATTTTTGGTCATAGATTCTACCCTCAAAGGGTGGGGAATGTTATTTGTGACACCCTGTATTGGCATAGTCGTCAAAACTCCTGGTGAAAATACATTAGTCTTTCGCAAGAAGCAATCTACTAGTTTATGCCATTTTTACCATATTAAAAAAAATCAAAAAAATGTTTGACAGATAAGAGAAATCGCGAGATCGTGCATGATTTTTGAAAAACGCTATATAGAAATTAAAAATAATTAAATTCACAATAATCTTCAGTTTAATGTGTAGTGGTAATAGACGCAAAGTCAAAATATTAAATGCTACTCTAATGCTAGTGTGCGAAAGCTAGCACACATTGTACACTGGTAAGGCTCTTAATGAGAGAGGCCATTACCGGCATACGTTGCTCTTACTT
This sequence comes from Apoderus coryli, assembly GCA_911728435.2. Lineage (NCBI taxonomy): Eukaryota > Metazoa > Arthropoda > Insecta > Coleoptera > Attelabidae > Apoderus > Apoderus coryli. The sequence continues at coordinate 7,724,255 of OU452212.1, forward strand.
AACATTTGTTTTGACACAGTTGTTGGCAAACACAATTATTTCATCACAAAACAACACAACACAGTGTGCGGTGTCATTTTCCTGTAGGTATAAGAAAACTTATGGCTTTTAAGAGATTTTCTCGAACATAATAGGGCTGAACACTAAAGTGTATGGAGCCACTAATTATACCACTGATAAAATAAAAGTTTTTGTGCGCTATGACGTTATTTGGATTTGTTGCAAGCTTTGATGTTGTGTTGTACATCACACCTGGAACATTGATAAATAAATGATCTTGGAACAAACGTTGATTGTGTGCGCATAAATTAATACAAGGCAATATTACTTGCCTACAAATCACAAAAATATACTGTCGCAACATACACATTGGCTATAAATAATTTATAAAATATTTTTTACCTCTCTTCTTCTTTGGGAAACCGAAAAAAAGATCTTCCTGATGCTAGCCTTGCTTTGCAATTGTCCACACAACACAGCACTGGCATATTAAAATTGTTTCTGTATGCTATTAACTAAACAACTAATCAAATAACAAATTAAAAAACGTTTTAAAATTAATTCCAATATGAGATATTTATATCAAACTAATAGACAATTTAATAAACACTACAACGAAAACGTACGACTACACAAGCACAAAGTTATTTTGTAAATATTTTATTTTATTATTTCCCAGTCGTTTTGTGGTAGTTTTATCTATGACAAAAGTCATTGAGAGTTATAAAAAAAAAATCGAAAATCTATATATCTCCTAAAAATATTGAAGATAAATAGAAACATTTTTGAGTTACCCCGTAGATCACCTCTACGAGCTTATAGTTACATGCTAAAGAAATCATGAATTCAAATCTAAATCAAAAGATTATTCAAAATATTACATTTTTGACCTTAAAAAAATAAACAAATACATTTTTGACTCACCCCATATATAAATTTGAAGTGTATGCTGAAAATTTTTAAACATTTAAAATTTATTCGATTGCAATCTAGGAAATTTGTTAAATGTCGGCTAATTAATGTTTTTTTTTTGCATCACCCTGTACATGCTGCTTATTAATTAATGTTGTTATAATCTGATAAATACTTAATTTAAATAATAAATCCACTTGTCAAATTCAATAACCTTATAAAATTTTATACTAAATACCTACTATAAATATATTAGATAGATATTTTAAATCTGCTAGTCTAGAAATGGCTGCCTATAAAATATGATTATCATCACAGGTGCCGTTATTTTTTAGAACTACCACATCTCTCTATTTGAAAATCGTTGGTGTTAAATTAACGTTAACGTTAATAGCGGCGGGCGTTATTTTTTAGTACTACCATATCTCTCTATTATGGTTCGTTCGTTTGTCATAATTTGGTAGTATTTTTTTCTAACGTTGGTGTCACTTATTTTAGTTTAGTTGACACTTCTAGTTCACGTCATAATTTGGTTTTGGTAAGATGTTAACAGATGGTAACACGACAGACTTGCTTGTGTCAAATAGTTTATTATTATTTTCTTTGTTTACATTAATAGCCTAAGAGTTTTCGGCATTATTTTCATGTTTAAGATCAATTTCTATCAACCTGTTGTATATTGTAGTATTATAAAATGGTTATTCCATATAGTTGTAGTCAATTTAGAAGTTGTCATTGTGTATTTGAAGTAATATTAAGTAAAAAGGGATAATTACCTAAAGTGACAGTGTCATGAGAGCCGTCAGATGGATGTATGTGATCATATATTTTTCAATAACCTAAGTCAGATGGATGGGAAATAGTTGATATCTCCCTCTGCGTCGCACACAAAATGAACTTTTGCAGATGTAATTAAATTAATTAATAAAATAGTGTGACCGCATTAAATCCCCTTGAAAAGTACCCGTTGGGATGCAGCAAAAAACAAATTTTCCTGCGGCTGCACCTTCGGTGCAGATTTAATTTAAGTCACATAGATAGCGGTCATTTTTTTGAAGATTTTCGACGACAAAGACAGCACTATCAGCTTTTAATTATTATTCATTCATTTTTAATTAAAAATTAATCATTCTTATTATTATTTATTTCAGTAAAAACTATTTAATCTCGTACAACAAAGTACAACTGGTATAATAATACTCGTGTGCATGCTGCAATGCAACCGGTATATATCAGAACCAAACGCGTCTACCAACTGCCTCTAGAAAAGACTGCCGACCGATAGACAATATTTCGGGTAGATTTCATAGTGGTTTTACTGTCTACAGGGTGGTCCAACGAAAAGTTTGCACCTAGCTTTTCTCTTTTTTTTGTAGTCGAATGCGAAAATGCTCGGACACGTCGATTTTGCTTTTGAGGGGGACACATTTTAAACATATTTTTCGATCTGCGCCTTTAACCCCCTAGCGGGGGTGAGTAACAACCCTAAAATTTTAAATGGAAAGAGGGGTCTAATGACATATCATTTGAAAGGACACAAAATTGTCTTTCTAATGATACCCTATTTGTCGAATTTTACTAAAACAGTTAATACGAAGACGACTTTAAAGACATTAAGCCGATAATTTTGGTATTAATGAGAAATACAAATAAGTTTTAATTATTACGACTGAAAACAACTACAATCATTTCTAAATTATTTACTTTGAAGAAAAACGGGATTTCAAAAACACTATCTTATTTATCAGAACTAAATTCCTCACTAATCGTTTGCGTTTTTTGTTGAAATAAAAACTGCAGATACGTGTAGGAAAAGAATTTACACCGTTTATTTTAGTCTTTTCATTGATTCAGTTTGGTTGCTTCTCAAGTTATTTTACTTTTACCGTACAAAATGATTTATTCCATTCTAGAACGAGTTGAAATTGTTAAACTTTATTTTCAAAATAATAGTAGTGCTAGACTTACGGCTCGCTTATTTAATGAGAGACATCCCGATAAAAATGTGAATGATGTGTACGTTGGCAAGTTAGTTAAAAAGTTTGTAGATACCGGATCTGTCTGTAATGTAAAACACCAGCCGCAGAAACCGATCAGAAATGAAGCTGTGGAAGTCGCTGTTTTAGGGCATGTTGAAATGGATCATAGTCAAAGTACCCGTCAACTAGCTGAAGCCTCAGGTGTCTCCCGTTCGTCCATAATACGAATTTTAAAAGCGTACAAATTTCATCCGTACAAAATCAAATTAGTACAGGAACTAAATGAGGATGATCCTGATAGAAGGCTGCAATTTTGTGAAGCAATGAGCCAGCGTTTAATTGAAGATCCGCAATTATTATTTAACATTTGTTTTTCCGACGAATGCACATTTTATTTGAATGGAGCTGTAAATAGGCACAATTGCCGTTACTGGGATGACAGTAACCCACATTTATTCCGTGAGGTTCATACCCAGTATCCTCAAAAAATAAACGTCTGGTGTGGCATATTAGGAAATCATATTATAGGACCACTTTTTATTCCTGGAAATTTAACTGGTGAAGTGTACCTAAACATGCTTGAAGACACAATTGATCCTTTAATAACACAAATAATAGAAGATGACCAAAATCATACTGCTGATCGGCTTTATTTCCAGCAAGATGGAGCACCTCCGCACTATGTGGCTCCTGTAAGACAGTTCTTAGATGACCGGTTCCCTGGACGGTGGATTGGAAGGAGGGGCCCAATTGAATGGCCTGCCAGGTCACCGGATTTATCGCCTTTAGACTTTTTTCTTTGGGGGCACTTAAAAAATAAATGTTTTGCCACGAAGCCCGAGTCCATAGAAGATCTTCGCCAACGCATTACAGAAGAGTGCAGAAACATAACACCTGATATGCTACAAAATGTTAGAAATAGATTTGAACAAAATCTGTATTATTGTATGGAATCAAATGGGTCACATTTTCAACATTTGTTAATGTAACGTTTTAATAAATCAATTTAACAGCTTGTTTACTTTTTTTACAAAGCAATGTTAAAACTAACAAACATTGGAATGTACTAACGATTGCAGGTGTTTTCACTCGCAATAATTAAAACTTATTTGTATTTCTCATTAATACCAAAATTATCGGCTTAATGTCTTTAAAGTCGTTTTCGTATTAACTGTTTTAGTAAAATTCGACAAATAGGGTATCATTAGAAAGACAATTTTGTGTCCTTTCAAATGATATGTCATTAGACCCCTCTTTCCATTTAAAATTTTAGGGTTGTTACTCACCCCCTGCTAGGGGGTTAAAGGCGCAGATCGAAAAATATGTTTAAAATGTGTCCCCCTCAAAAGCAAAATCGACGTGTCCGAGCATTTTCGCATTCGACTACAAAAAAAAGAGAAAAGCTAGGTGCAAACTTTTCGTTGGACCACCCTGTATATTAAATATACTGTGGTCCAGTTTTGAGGTTGCATCAAAGTATAGTGTGGCGAATGGATCTGTAATAAAACATGGCCGATTTCATTCATAAAATTTCCAGCGGCGTGCGTTCTAAAACTTTAGTAATAATTAATTTTTTTTTTTTAATTCTCCAGTTTACACAAATTAACTGAGAGTCTAAACCCCGCTTTAGAAATGGTAAATATTTTTCTCCATCACACTTTTTTTTTTGTACAAGATCATTAATTAATCCATTTTGAAGTAAAAATTGACTGGCAGCTATAACACAAAAACACATACATACATTCTATATAACAGCTAACAAATTTCAATCATAAATTATAAACCCAGTCAGGGTTCAAAAGATAAGTTGTTTATTAAACATTTCGGCCTTTCTGTTTTCAGGCCCGTAGGGTGAGAAGCGTGTTACTATATAGCCTTTTATCTCATCCCTAATTTATCATGAAATTTTGTTGGATAATTACAGCGGCGTATCATTTTAAGTATTGCCATTAAACCTAGGTTTGAGTATATTTAATTATTGTCTTATTCAATACTAAGGATATCTATCCACTGTGGACATAAAATCTAATAAAAAAGAGAAAATTAAGGGAAACGTGAATCGGAAATAAAAATGCAATCCACATGAGACTAGCTTTGGCTTTTGATTGTCTGTGTCTCTTGCTGTATATTTTTTCTTGCTTTATTTTTCTTCTCCTCTGCTCTCGCAGCAGTTTGCACGTAGCAGGTTATTCAAAACTATACCTAGAGGGTGTGGGGAATGTTCTCCAGGACCCATGCAAACAGAGGAAAACATTCTTCTGGGTAATAAATTCACAAACTTCCCAGATGGCAATACCATATCTGATTTTAGACTTAATCTGAGCGTGAAGGACGTTTAGAATGCCATCGGAGCCTCCAATTTAGTGTTTTCACTGTTTAGATGAACCTAGTAGATCCACCGATTGCTTTCAAGATCATGAGTCCCAAATTTGCTAGCGTTTATATAAAGCAAAGTAAAGTCATTAAAATCTTAAAGAATGAGGAGTTCTTAAACGTGATAATGAGGCTTTTTTATATGGTCTACCGATCGGGCGTCATTCCTTCCAACTGGCTTCAATCAGATTTTATTTTGGATACTTTCAACGGAAATTAGCATTTTCATCATTAATAGTATCAGTAACTGCATTATATAGGGTGTCCATGAAATAACTGTACAACGCCTAACCCCAAATTCCTTAACTAAAAATAAGCCAATCGAAGCAAATACGAGGAATAAAAAGAAGTCATTCGGTGCCAAGTCAGGACTATACGGCGGATGATTTATCAAATCGATGTTTTGGGTGCTCAAAAATGCAGTTGTTTGAGCCGATGTGTGAGAGCTCGCATTGTCGTGGTGAAGAGTGATCCGTCTTCGGCGGTTGGTTTTTCTTATTTCTTGGAAGACAACTGGCAAACAAATGGTTGTGTACCACTCAGAATTCACTGTTCTGCGTTGTTCTAGTGATACGGTTGCGACATGTCCAGTTGTTCCGAAAGAACAGGCGACCGTTTGCTTGGAAGTGCTTCGTGCGCGAAAAACTTTTGTTGGAAAATGAATATATTGAGGAATAATTTAAATATTAAAATATTGAAGGTGATTTTCAAATAAACACTATTTTTAAAAGTTCTATCTTAAACATAGTTTTACTGTAATATTATTATCAGCTATGCTATGCTCTGTGGTATATATCTGTGTCTGATGATGGTTCTCAGAGATTGAATCTGATCCCACATTCCAGATAAAGTAGGGCTATGATATTCGAAGTTCAACTTAGTGGATTTCGTACAGTAAATAAACTTTCACTTTGAAGTTAATACGAGAAATTGCCAAAAATTAAGAAGTCCTTAGTAATGATGTTTTACGAAAAAAGCCTAAACTGTATTTATTACTGAATTAAATTTGTTCCTACGCATCTGTTTAGTATCCACCCGCGTTATGCCTATATGTCGACTCCGTCTGATACTACCCCACTTCTGGCAGGCATGATCCATTTGTCACTTGTCTGTTATAAATAGAGCCTAAGCCAACTATGATACTAATTATTTAGCGCTTTAGGGGTGTTGTGTAGATTTATACAATTTTGATTAACATAGGACTATACGTCAAATAATAAATTATGTATTTTCTGTTTCATATTATTGTCAAGTTTAGTTTTAACGTGAACTAAGTATATGAAGGCGTTTGTTTTAAACTAAAGTTAGAGATAATATGAGTTAATTATAAGAAAATTACCTACATTAAAAAAGGATGACCATAGGTGTGTAAACGGGGGGACCCTTATTGCCTTAATCATACGCTAAAAAAATTTTCTTGTGACTTTTATTCCATTTGTTTCAAAAATGTGATAAACTAAAGTTTTCTACATAAAAAAGGCATACTTGTTTTTTCTCGAAAATGTTTGTCACACACTAAATAATCGAAGCGCGGTTAGGCCTCGGAATTTCAAATTCGTTTACTCCTTGCAGCTGCAGTCGGCAAGCCTTTGATACATCTATATACCGTTATATATGCACGGTGATAAAACAGAGAAATATACTTTTGTATTTTATTTCAAATGCAGATAATCCTAATGTTCACGCGAGTAAAAATACACAAAATGATTTTATATCAAAAATTCCACATTTCCTACTCTCTAACCGTATAATGCGCTTTTTCGTTTAAGCCTTATTACAGGGTGGTCCAACGAAAAGTTTGCACCTAGCTTTTCTCTTTTTTTTGTAGTCGAATGCGAAAATGCTCGGACACGTCGATTTTGCTTTTGAGGGGGACACATTTTAAACATATTTTTCGATCTGCGCCTTTAACCCCCTAGCGGGGGTGAGTAACAACCCTAAAATTTTAAATGGAAAGAGGGGTCTAATGACATATCATTTGAAAGGACACAAAATTGTCTTTCTAATGATACCCTATTTGTCGAATTTTACTAAAACAGTTAATACGAAAACGACTTTAAAGACATTAAGCCGATAATTTTGGTATTAATGAGAAATACAAATAAGTTTTAATTATTACGACTGAAAACAACTACAATCATTTCTAAATTATTTACTTTGAAGAAAAACGGGATTTCAAAAACACTATCTTATTTATCAGAATTAAATTCCTCACTAATCGTTTGCGTTTTTTGTTGAAATAAAAACTGCAGATACGTGTAGGAAAAGAATTTACACCGTTTATTTTAGTCTTTTCATTGATTCAGTTTGGTTGCTTCTCAAGTTATTTTACTTTTACCGTACAAAATGATTTATTCCATTCTAGAACGAGTTGAAATTGTTAAACTTTATTTTCAAAATAATAGTAGTGCTAGACTTACGGCTCGCTTATTTAATGAGAGACATCCCGATAAAAATGTGAATGATGTGTACGTTGGCAAGTTAGTTAAAAAGTTTGTAGATACCGGATCTGTCTGTAATGTAAAACACCAGCCGCAGAAACCGATCAGAAATGAAGCTGTGGAAGTCGCTGTTTTAGGGCATGTTGAAATGGATCATAGTCAAAGTACCCGTCAACTAGCTGAAGCCTCAGGTGTCTCCCGTTCGTCCATAATACGAATTTTAAAAGCGTACAAATTTCATCCGTACAAAATCAAATTAGTACAGGAACTAAATGAGGATGATCCTGATAGAAGGCTGCAATTTTGTGAAGCAATGAGCCAGCGTTTAATTGAAGATCCGCAATTATTATTTAACATTTGTTTTTCCGACGAATGCACATTTTATTTGAATGGAGCTGTAAATAGGCACAATTGCCGTTACTGGGATGACAGTAACCCACATTTATTCCGTGAGGTTCATACCCAGTATCCTCAAAAAATAAACGTCTGGTGTGGCATATTAGGAAATCATATTATAGGACCACTTTTTATTCCTGGAAATTTAACTGGTGAAGTGTACCTAAACATGCTTGAAGACACAATTGATCCTTTAATAACACAAATAATAGAAGATGACCAAAATCATACTGCTGATCGGCTTTATTTCCAGCAAGATGGAGCACCTCCGCACTATGTGGCTCCTGTAAGACAGTTCTTAGATGACCGGTTCCCTGGACGGTGGATTGGAAGGAGGGGCCCAATTGAATGGCCTGCCAGGTCACCGGATTTATCGCCTTTAGACTTTTTTCTTTGGGGGCACTTAAAAAATAAATGTTTTGCCACGAAGCCCGAGTCCATAGAAGATCTTCGCCAACGCATTACAGAAGAGTGCAGAAACATAACACCTGATATGCTACAAAATGTTAGAAATAGATTTGAACAAAATCTGTATTATTGTATGGAATCAAATGGGTCACATTTTCAACATTTGTTAATGTAACGTTTTAATAAATCAATTTAACAGCTTGTTTACTTTTTTTACAAAGCAATGTTAAAACTAACAAACATTGGAATGTACTAACGATTGCAGGTGTTTTCACTCGCAATAATTAAAACTTATTTGTATTTCTCATTAATACCAAAATTATCGGCTTAATGTCTTTAAAGTCGTTTTCGTATTAACTGTTTTAGTAAAATTCGACAAATAGGGTATCATTAGAAAGACAATTTTGTGTCCTTTCAAATGATATGTCATTAGACCCCTCTTTCCATTTAAAATTTTAGGGTTGTTACTCACCCCCGCTAGGGGGTTAAAGGCGCAGATCGAAAAATATCCTGCTTTAAAATGTGTCCCCCTCAAAAGCAAAATCGACGTGTCCGAGCATTTTCGCATTCGACTACAAAAAAAAGAGAAAAGCTAGGTGCAAACTTTTCGTTGGACCACCCTGTATACTCTAACAAACGTAAATACTAGCGCACAAGCATTTTTTTTTTTATTATAAAAAAGACTCATTTTCTTGATAAATTGTTTTCTCGCGCTGCCTAGTTGTTCTTTTTATTTTTTCATATAGTTTCGTGTTCTTTGCTTTTATCCGAGGTTGGACCTATATTATTATGTGTTGCCAAATCGTTTGCGCGCATTCGTGTTAATAAAACTCCATTTCTGTAAGAATCATATACAGGGTGTTACAAACAATTTTAGCAAACCCCTAGTCGATTTAATAATATTTTTTGATACTTTGACATCTAATGCAAACATGAACTTGGTCATAAAATAAAATGATATCCTGCAAAATGTTCAATCCAATTTCCGTACAAGATACAGCAATTCTGAAGAGATGCATTTGATAAATCGCTGCTACTGATTGCCGTTCTGTTAGATCAAAGTAAAGCGTTATTTGATTTGGTTAATTTTTTTTTGTGTTAAGTTATTTAGAAAGTTACGAAGTGCGCATTTTATTTCTGATCTGATTTTTGATTTTCTATTTTACATAATTAAAATTTGCATATTATATATCCTTAATAATATCGTTGTCCTGCCTAATTTTAACCATAAAATTAAATTAAGGATCGAAAAGACTCAAAAATTCAACGGACAAATATTCCTAATTTAATTATGATTTCGATATTGTTTATACCTAAAATTCTTTATTAAGCCTATAGGTGGAATATCTACTGGACTGGGCATACATTTATGCAATTCAATAAATTGACTTCTCAAATATTGTGGCGACTACTTGAAGAATGCTATGTTACCCTTCCCGCATTTCAAAATTGCCAGAACTAGCAATGAGCATTAACCAGTTCCACAAAGGTTTCTTGTTCTTTTATCTTATATGCAAAAAATATGCGTGTATATTAATAGGAAGCAGGCAGGTGAGTAGGTGCCTGCGTTTAGTTTAGACTGAGCGGTTAAAGGTTAACAGTAGAGGTATACAGTTCATTCTAAACTACATGGGGGATGCGTATGACATTACCACTGCTATATTGCTGTTGTGAGCAGTGGCGTCTCATTGATGCGCCTAATAGGAACTCAAACTCTTTAATCATAGGGTGACGGAGCGGTAGTAGTAGTGAGATGTGAGATTAATATCACAAATCATTGCCTTGCCTACTCTGACGAGCCGCCACTGAGTGACCGCTGTGTATAAAAAACTGATAGTTGAATTTTAGCAGATCATCTTATTTTCTTAGTCACCGTGTATATTTACTTATAATTTTTGTGATGAAATTTGAAAATTACACCAGTTGAAACAGTGGTAGAAATTGCCGTCAGCTGCAACAATTTTCTAATTCAGTTATTTGTGGCGGACCAGAGCGTGCGGCAGTGCTGGTAACATGAACGTCATTCGCAGTCTGCATGGGTGGTGCTCATGGTTTTTCTAATAAATAATTGAATTCACGAGCTGTGCAAAATTACAGAACAAGGGGTCGGATGAATGTACATTATATTATAAGGAATTTAAATAAGCTGTTATACAACGAGAAATTATACTGTAGTGACCTAATTTTTGATGATTTGGACGACATCGAACTGACTTTATGCACAGCGGGATATACAGGGTGTTTCAAAGGTCATTTTATGAAAAAAAAGTCTTTTTTTTTGTTAATGACGATTTTATTAATTAAATCAAATGTCTCCTTACCGATTTCTTTGAAATTTAGCAGCGTTGTTGCCAAAAATAGGGAGTTTATATAGCCCCAACTAGATCAAAATTATTAAGTGCAGTGGCGTTAGGGGGGCAACTTAATAAATCTTATTGACAAAAAAATGTACGCCACTGACTGTAATGTAATTTCGATATTGTCTTGATATACAGCAACTAATACTACAACTTTTTAATTTCTTGTAATTTTTTCATATATTGCTTCCTTTACCAGATAAAAATTTAAAACATTTTTCAACATCCCAAGAATATTTAAAGTGTCACCCTGTATATGTTTTTCTGAAATTTTAGTGTCAATTAAACAGGAGCTGTTTGAAATTAATGCAATCATAGTCTAACGCTTGTTATAAAACAATTTGACAGTGTTCACAAGTGGTTTTAATTTTTATTTGGTGTGAAAATTACTGCTTGCCAATTTCGCTTGTTTTGATGATACTCAATATAATATAATTTAAGGGATGCCATACACTATACGACTAAACATTTATTAGTATTTATTCATTATTAGTACGCCTTTTTCCCGGTTAGATGTAAATTTAGGCCTGATAAACATAACACTCCTCAAAAAATTATTTCCCAAGCTTTTTTAAGCTTAATTATATCCGGAAACTTCGACAAGTCCCTCTAAGTACAGACACGTCAAAAACAAGAGAAGGCGTAGCTTGTTGTGTGTTAGCTTCAAGCGAATATATTATTAGAGATCGTCTTCCAACTTTCTGTAGCATATAGGTATACGGCTTTCAAATCCGCTCTCAAATCTATATCATACGAAGAAAGTCGCTATCTGCACTCAATCTCTTTCCATCAGAGACATATCCATCAAAAATCCTCTAGTACAAATCATCCATCACTCCAGCTGTTTGTCTCGCCAAAAAAACTAATTAGTTAAATAATGCTGCTAAAGACCTAAAACGATTCTTTTCAAACAAAATAAGTAACAAATGGCAAAAGCTATGGAGCTTTACCTTCACGCAGTTATCCAAAATTGAAGCTATCATCGATAATCACAATATCTCTATATCAAAATCCATCATAGGGAGACTAAGAATAGGTCTTACCAAAGTCCCCGTGGATACTTCCAACAATGTGCGAAACCTGCCAAGCATATTCTCACTGAGAGCCAGCAACGTGAAACTGTTTTCACCAGACTTGCAGCACAGATATGCAAGAAGTCCCGACATAAGCTTCAAAATAAGGTCAGCTTAATTTTTGGTCTATTTTCTTTGAGGTTACTTGACCTTAAATAATATAAGGAGCTGTCAGAGCAGGACTTCGATCGGCGCAATGAATTTTGCCAAGTAATGCAAGAATTTTGTTAAAATCCACAGATGAATTTTCCTTTTCTGACGAGGCCTCATTTATGTTGGACTGTCGATACTGATCCGACCAAAATCCAAATTGGGTTATAGTTACTGTTTGCAAATGCAAATGCTTTTGTTCAATTCTTTCCAGGACAGTAACGAAAAGTCCTATTGATCCCCAGATCAGGATCCAGCAAAATAGGCCACCACCATATTGTGCTCGAGTTGTAAGAAATTATTTAAATCGCTGGATGGTCAAATTGAGTGGCCAGCAAGATCGCCAGATTTTTCTCAAAAACTCTCTACTGCCTCTACTTAGATAAACTGCAAAATGCAAACAAAGATATTACAGCATTGCCAGATTGTTGTTCAGCTAAACAAGTTAAAAAAATTATAGGAAAACTGATTGAATAAGAAATTCCGTCGTGTATGGTCACTCTTGGCTGTTATCCAGAATTGATTTACAAATCATCAGATACCACAGCACAATTAGGATGAGGGTGAATCGCGCTCCAATAAGGGTAGAGCTGCTGAATATCTGTTTTAAGTTAATTATTGGATACAAAGCGTTACATTACGGCAGCATAGAAATCTAAAAGGATCGGTTATTATGATTTTGTGATGGATTTGTAACGAAATTATGAATAATGAGGATGCCAACCACAAAAATGAATTATCGTAGATGCATATACGAATTATCTGTTAAATGAATATTTTGGTTAATGAGCGGGTGATGTGTTTTATGTTGTTAGGTTTTTGAAGGTTTTGTGTTGGTGTTCTTTTCACCATCGGGTATATTAAACTGAAGGAACGCCCTCATATCGGCCCCTCAAAATCCAATCCAGGTAATAAGATCAGTTCATATTTGGTGTGGGATCATATCATATCAAAGATTCAAGGTAAGGGCATAACAGTGAACTTCAAATCCTAAACCGTGTAGAAAACCCTTAAGAGCAGCAACCGCCTAACTCTCACCGACTTTACGATTAGCAATCGCAGTAACTTCGTATCTTGATAAAGTTAAATTAAAAGAAAAACTAAACAATTATTTACGTTTATATTTTTTGGAAAATATCATACTCTTAGCCGCTATCAAAATTTCGTATTTTAATCTTTAAAAGTCGTGCTTTAGTTAAGACAAAACACTTGAAACTTTAACCCACTTTACTGTAAAACTGTCGTGATAGAGTTACGATGTTCTTATTTGCGAGCATCGAAATGTTAGGGAGCTTTAAGAAAAAACGCCTTGTCTTGTTTTCAGGTTTTTCACGTTTCAAAAAATCACCAGCAAAATAGAAGCCTAACGAGTCCATTTGGTGGAAAACCGCGGAATATTATTCTACGTTAAAGTTATTCTTCAATATTATAACGTTGCCTGCGTTGCTATACAATAACGAATTCATATTCCACCAACTAAAGTGCTGCGAAACACAAATAGGGGATGATATTTAGCATCTTCGAGAAACTTCCGTAAACATTTTGAAAGTTTATCTCATTTGAAAGAGAGATCCTTAATTTCCAGTAGTATTTTGCTTGGCTAGACATCCTTCCATCCCTTATAGAGAGAGGATAATTGGCGAAATGCGCGGCATATCTCTTCAAAGAGGTGCTTCGCTACCACCACTAGTACAGCGTGCCTAGCGATGTCGTGCCGGATATTATGCAAATAAGGGCGACTTCCGTTTCGAGACCTATTCACCCTCAAACTCCACTCCGCTTATAATGTAGAGCCAAGCTCATTTCAACTATACGGCTGCTTGTAACTTATTTTGTGTTTAATGTTGTAGAAATGTAGTTCACGCCTTTGGATTGTAGATGTTAAATTGTTTGTTTAGAAGAAAAACACACACAGAGTAATTTATAAACAAAGATTTTTTTTTTAATGGACAGGGTGCTTTACTTTACATTGAACGTTTTTAAAAATAGGGCTCTATTTATAGCACAGAGGGTAAAAAATTAAGTTTGGTAGAGTGTACAGATGTACTTTAATGTAATAATATCTATATTTGTCAAAAAATTAAAAATAATTTGTAGACAGGTAAACAAAACATATAAAACATAAAAATAGTAATTAATACATACCGGTACATCGTCAAATAAATAAATAAATCAATAATTAAGATACGTAAAGTAAATTAATTAAGTAAATATTCTACAGTTCAATATATATATACAAAACACGCAATACAAACTACTAACTACTATCCAGTGTGTGAATCGCTCAAAAATTAGTGCACATTAAAAAAGTCACCTACTGTATAAAAAGCTTTTTCTAACAAATACGTCTTTAGAGCATTACCGAATCGAGGAAGGGATGATAGCAATTTGATTTCCATTGGCAGATGGTTGTGCATTTTTTTTGCATTGTATATAATCGAGCTTTTGATTAATTCGGAGGATAGGGCTGGCAGATAAAGATCATGTTCGGCGTTTCTAAGGAGATAGTTATGGAATAGTCTTTCAGAGACATCTGACAGGTGTTTGCGGATTAAGCAGACCGATTCCAATATGAATTTTGTAATGTTTTGTAATCTAAAAATACGCCCAAATTGCGTTGCACAGCATGTACCCGAGAATGGAAGGGCGTATCGAAGATGGGATTCGAAGAGTGTAAAAGTAGACTGTTATGGAAGTTGACAAGTTAAGTTCTTTGGAAACTGATCTAAACGCAAAACAGGCAGAGCTTAATTTTTTTAATAACGCATCAATGTGCAACTTCCACTTCAGGGAGCTGTCAACAACAAGACCCAGAAACTTCATAGAAGAAATAATAATAATAAATCGTCTTTATTTTTGAAAGTAACAATATCATAACACTATACCTACATATAACACAGTTAAAACAGTCACTAGATAGGGCGAAGTCTAGGTTAGAGCTACTCTACTCAACCCTAAATAGCAACCAACATAAGTTAAACAATATTACACAAATACAAAAAATTAACACTATTCTTCCATATCATTTGCCTATCTATAAATCACCGTGTGCGAAATAAAAAAAATAAAAAATAGATCACCCTGTGATTGCACGATTCCACTCTCAAAGGACAAGATTCTACTATAAATTTAAAAGGAATACAAGTGAAATAATAAGAAAGAGAATCAATTAATGGTATCGATTAAGAAGGTATTTCTTAAAATCAATTTTAAACCTAGCTGGACTCAATATCCGGAACCCCTTAGGAATAGTATTATAGAGCTTTATGGCGTTGTATGTAAAACCCCTCTGAAAAAGCGATGTGCGATGATGTGGTAAGGTAAGGCGGTCAATGTGTCGAACATCTCTATCATGATATCCCTCCTAGGTACAAGTTTTTCTCTAATATCAGAAGGAGCATCTGAATCAAACGTTATATAAATAACAAAATTCCCAAGATGCAGAAGGCGACGATCCTCCATTCTCAGCCAGCCCATATCATGGATTACATGGGACACGCGATCATACTCTCTAAGACCCTTTACAAATCTAACACAACAGTTCTGAACTCTTTGTATGCGTTCACGATCCATGCTGTCCAACAGAGGACCGTAAACAAAATCACAATAATTAAAGGTAGATAAAACCAATGCTTTACATAGTGTTTGACGCAACCCCCGGCCCAAAATATGTTTATTTGAATACAAGAGTTTTAAGGTAACGTATGACTTTCTAAGCAACCCTTTCACGTGCTCCCGACATCTCAATGAAATATCCATATTCACACCCAAGTTCCTTGCAGATTTGACACATTGGACAACATTACTATTTATTACAACTCTAAAATTGTCTTTGAGAAAATCTACATCATTTCTATTGCTAAACAGTAGCAGGTTTGATTTTGATGGATTCAACTTTAAATTATGATTCCTGGAGAGGGTGTACAATACATGAAGATCGGCGTTGACGTTCTGTTGGGCTTCCATATAATTATTAGTGGGAAACGACGTCAATAGTGAAATTATTAAGTTCAAAAGACTGCAGGCACCTTTATATGACACAGATTCAGTTTTCGCAGTGTTCAAGCACAACAGGTTAGAGTAACACCATGATTTGATGGTGATCAGGTCTTTGGATATGGTACTATGAAGAGCCACACTATCCGGGCCGCACCAAGTGAAACTAGTATCATCAGCAAAGAGACATACTTTACCGCTGATGTCTAGGCACGTAATGTCGTTGATAAATAGCAAAAACAAAATATGACCCAACACCGAACCCTGAGGAACTCCATAAACCATCGGCCTGCAAGAAGACACAGCGGCATTGACCCTCACACACTGACTTCTGTTGCTAAGGTACGACTTAAACCATCCCAGTGGAACCCCCCGAATTCCGTAGTGCTGTATCTTGTTAATTAGGATGTTATGACTTACAAAGTCGAATGCTTTGGAGAAATCACAGAAAATTGATGCTGTAAAGTGGAGATTGTTCAAGTTGGAGTAAACATTGTTGAAGACGGAGAATATAGCATCATTGTTAGCTAAAAATCCAAATTGGTGACTAGTTAATACTTCATTTTAAAATAGAAAGTTAACGCAGGAAGAATGATGTCGTTTGTACTGCTAATATTGTGCAAATTTCTACAGAAACTATAGTATACATGAAGCATAGCTCTAATAATTGACTAGGCCATGTTAAGTCGGAATTAGATTCCGTTCTACCGTAAACTATTTAAATTAAGTTCTGTTATAGAATATTATATAGTTAGAATTATTATCCCACTTATATTATGTATTATTACACTATACGTGATCCAGCTGATATAGGACATTAAACATGATACACAGGACATTATATGATTTAAGCTCAGTTACTATGTGTTCCCTTCTACTATTGATAATAATTAGAGATTCCATTACAGTGTGAAATAAATGGATTAAAGGGTCATTAGTCGACTGGCTAAATTTCGATTGAGTTTTGATATTTTAACAGGTGTTTAACTTTTGAAGCTCTCGTTTAATATTAACGTTCACAAATGCGATTTGATCAGAAAATTAAAACACGAAAACAGCCATCATTAGTTTATAAATGTCAAAATTTGGTTAACATAGTTCAAACTATCATAATTTTTATATATAATAATTTCAATCAATTATTAGTTTTATTCATAACGCTGTTCTTGTGATAAGAATAGAAAATAACGATGTTCATATAGTATCATATGTTGTCTATTAATTATTTGTAAAATTAGGCTTTACGTAAAGTTGACCAAGTTTTTTTCCGCCTTTAGAGACCGCCTATGCACATTAATATTTATGTGTATAGGCGATATCTTTTATGCCAACTTCTATACTCTTAATTAAGAGTAATTTTTTTGTGAGGGCTTCAATTTTAGCAATATATATTCAAAGATACTGCTCCTTTTTTTTTAATTAATAGTTCATTACGATATTTTTTAGGTCAAGCTCTATTAGCACAAAAGAATTGCATGATTTCTCCATTCAGTATTTTAGCAAATATGATTTTTTGACCCTTTTTTATACCCTCTACCTACGTACTATGCCTCCCAAAATCTATTAATTTCCTTACCATGTCGATTAGAATTTTGGTACCGAATTTGGAAACATCAAACTGAAACCAATCATTGTCCAATTCACTAATAAAATTATAATTAAATGTTAAATTAAATGTCTTAAATTTTCCAAAGATCAAGGCATGTGGAATATGTCTTTGTACACTCGCAACAAAATGGAAAATGAATGGTGTTGTAAATATTTAAGGACCACTAATTTAAAGCTTTAAATGATGATTACTTTCGTAAAGCCAGTTGAAGTTTGAACCAGTAGCTCCTTGGGGTTGGAGCAGTCAACAAAGCTCAAACAGGACAGGTGTTTAGATGAACTGAAGGAATTTGGTTCTTCTTCTTCGGATGCTATCCACTAATGGATGTTTGCGATAACATTTTCCATCTCCTCTCTATCTCTTGCGGTGTGAATTAGGGTCTGTATGTCATTTATTCCTGTCCACTGTCGTATGTTCCGCAACCAGGACAATTTCTTCCTTCCTATCCCTCTACGGCCCTCTATCTTACCCTCGATCAACAACTGTAAATACTCATACTTCTTGTTCCTCATGACGTGCCCCAGATATGAAGTCTTTCTCTTTTTTATGGTGGTTAACAGTTCACGTTCTTTGTTGATGTTGGACAGAAATTCTACGTTTGTTATTCTTGCAGTCCACGGTATCTTGAGCATTCTCGAACGCTTCCAATTTGTTAATGTTGTTGACTTTAAGGGTCCAACCTTCCATCCCGTTGAGAAGTAATGACCACACATAGCACTTTAAGAATCTCAACCTCAGACCAATATCGAAGTCCGAGCAAGTTTAATTTATACCGACTCTGTTATTCATCTGGCTCTCAAAACTTGACCCCTGGTATAATCATTTCTTCGGCTAACTGCCCGGAGCAATACAGTGTTGTCCTTTACACTTTAAAATAAAGGACTGGCACCCGAGAAGATCGAACAGCACCGAAACCGACACACAGGAAAGTAAAGCGCCATTACAAGTCTGGTTAATATTCAATAATTTCTTTACATTTTATTTTTGACTTCCTATGGATTGGGTAGGCAACTCGAGGGTTGCCTTTTATATTTCGGGATTAGAGAACAAAAACAAATATTAATCATCGAAAATCACTTTATTGTTTTTCAAAATATTCCCTATGAAGATCTATACACTTTTGCATGCGTTTGAACCAACTGTTGAAGCACTTTTGCCACTCTGATTGAGGTATCTCCAAAACATGCACTCTGAATGCAGCAACCGCTTCTTCAGGTGTGGAAAAACGTTGACCTCTCAGTTTGTTTTTAACGTACGGGAATAAAAAGAAGTCATTCGGTGCCAAGTCAGGACTATACAGCGGATGACTCATCAAATCGATGTGTTAGGTGCTCAAAAATCCAGTTGTTTGAGCCGATGTGTGAGAGTTCGATGTAATAGACGTGTTTCGACGCACCGCGATCGTATTTTTTGAGCATTTCTTTCGACCAATCGACACGAGCCTTTTTTGAACGATTGACAAATTGTGTGGGATCCAACGCGAACAAATTTTTTTGACAGTCAAATGTTTATGCAATATTGAATGTATGCTGGTCCCACTAATGCCTAAGGTTGTCTCAATCTCTTGATAGGTCACATGACGATCTTGCGATATCAGTTCGCGCACAGCATCAAAGGTTTTCGGAACAACAACTGAGTTTGGACGACCTTCACGAAATTCGTCTTGGAGTGAACTACGACCACGATTGAATTCACCATACCATCGATAAACACTGGTCCTTGATGGAGCTTCATCGCCAAAAATTGAATTAAGTTCATCCATGCACTGTTGCTGAGGTAATTGACTTCGAAAGTTGTAAAAAATAATCGCACGAAAATTCCATTTTTGGGCCGAGATGAATCTTTTAAGTTACTGTAAACAACACAAATAGCGCTCGTATGTCAAAACGTTCTGAGTAGGTATAACCTCAAAAATGTCCAACTTTACGATAGAGCTATTAGTTGCCAGATTGCAACACCAGGGTTGACAAATCCCGAAATATAAAAGGCAATCCTCGTATCACTTAGCCAATCCAATGTTCAATAATCAAAACGAAAAGTCAGTGATTTTTTTGAAATCTCTTATATTGTTCTTCCTGTATAAGGAGAATCTATATCCACCCCTCGATGTTCGGTGTGGTAACTTCAAAGTTATCTGAGATTAGGCTTGTCTTGCATGAGTTTCGTGAGATTGACAACACTGTCTCTAGTTTATTGGGGTTTTTGGGGGAGGCGAAAGCCGCTTATACCGTTGCTTATATATTCGGCTTGGATTTATGGAAGAAAGGGCCGAACAATGGCTTTTCTTAATTAATTGACTGTGTCTTTTAGATAACGGAATCCCTTTTTTGTTAACATTTAAGGATTTTAAGTCAGGATAGACATACCTACAAGTGGAAATTAAATTTGATTTGAAATATCAGTTTTAAAAAACAAGCCTATGTACTGTATCTTTTTAAATATTATTAGGACATTATTTACTTTTGACTCTGATTACTTTCTTGAACATTTTATGCATATTTATGTGATATCAAACTCTACTGCAGATAATATATTTTGCATAATTTCCAAAGTTTAAAGACGTACACGTGAACCTTAAATTGAGAATTACTCGAAAACCGTTAACTTTAGGACGTTTTAGCAAGAACAAGTTTTTTATGTAGAATGAATCACGCCTACAGATTTTTGAAAAATATATTTCAAAAAACTGACACAAAAAAAATAGCGTAATAAAACCTTTGAGTAAACTACACTTGATTAGCTATATCAACGAAAGACATTTTTTTTTCATCAAAAAGCAATGCTTTTTCAAAACTCGAAATTCACTTTTTTAGTTAGTACTAATTAAAAATCATATGGAAAAAATTCTAGTAACGCCATCTATGTGTCATCCGATGTCCTTTTTGAATGGACTAAAAAATACCTAATTCTACACGTTCAGTTTATGTGAAATAGTGTAAATGAAAAAAATTTACCATGGTGTGGTGGACCTGATTCAATTACAAAATCTACGTGCCTATTTAATTATTATTGCAGAACGCACACAGCAGAGAGTGAAATAGGTTTACAATGCTCTTCTGTCATTGATGGATGACATGTTCCATTTTTTTTCAATAATATCGATATATAAAATTTATGTGGTTTGGTTTATTTTTTCCAGTTTTTTTTAAATTTATACCAGCATTTTTCTAAAAGTTCACACAGAAGATACTCAATCAAAACAATGATGGTTATTGATTTAGCCATTCTTATCGACGAAATCATTCATAACTCTAAAACATAGAAAAAATTCAAGACAGCCAACGAACTGAATGCTATTTCTAACTTAAAGAAAGTGGAAACTCACCCGATTGTCATCAGCTGTAACTGAGACCACGACATCGAACGTTAATATGATGCACATCTGTACGAAACTCTATTTTATTAAACAAATAAGGTGGTGTTTTATACAAGATTATTTTATGATAGAGACAGAGAGCGTAATATTTGAACCTGTTTCTCATATTAAGCCACTTTAAATCCACAAGTTTATGGGATATATGTTCATATTTTTTAATTCCAAAAATAAATCTCATACAGGAATTCTGAACACGCTGCAACCGACTCATTGTGTCAGTATGAAGACAGGGACCAATTAGTGGTGCACAATAAGTAAATTGAGACAAAACCAAGGTCTCAGAAAGCATTTTTTTATGGTTATATTAAGGGACGATCTATGAGGGTATAAAAGTCTTAATGCTCGATAGGCTTTTCAAATGTTCGCAGTGCACTGCTCACGAAACCTCAAAGTTCTCTCCATAATTAGTCCCAGATTCTTTGCACTGCTAGCAAACGGAATAGAATCATCTCCCATCTCAATTCTCAAAGCCTCATTAAGAAAGTCATAGTCAGTCTTCTTTGCAAACAAGACAGCCACCGACTTCTCCGGATTTGTGCATAAATGATGTTGTGAAGCTCTCTCTGCCAACGAATTCAAATCCCTGTTCAACCTGGTGTTTGCCATAAGGTATTCTTCTGGACGAAAAGCTAAAAGCAACTGCGTATGATCCGCATACATAGACAGTCGTGAGTACTGCACAAACCTGTAAAACTGAGAAGTATACAAAGTAAACAGCAGAGGGCCCAAAATTGACCCTTGCGGAACTCCCCTGGATATGGTATGTGGGGCAGATATATTGTTATTAATTCTCACAACTTGTACCCTGTCAGAAAGATAAGACCCAATCAGCTCAACCGCTCCATTACGGAGACCACACGAATTTAAAATAAAACGTATTGATGCTTCAGATGAGTGTTTGGCGCTGTTAAACCGCAATAAACATGGATTCACAATTACACACCAGAATCAAAAAGACAGTCAGCAGAGTGGACAGCAATCGACGAACTGAATCCAAAGCGAGCAAAGACGCGACAGGCGGCCGGTAAGGTGATGGCGGCTGGATTTTGGAATGCGAGCGACTTCCAAAAAGGACCCACCATCAACAGCGACTATTACTGTGAACTTTTGTTGTTTCACCAAGACAATCGATGAAAACTATGGCAAAATTGAATGAATTGGTCTTCGCATTGTGTAAAAGCATAATGAATGACCCTGTACCTGATATGCTGCTAAAGGGTCAACTTATTTAACTTCAGGAATCCTTATAATATTATGTCTATGCTGTAGATATTTCATGAACCCTATCTGTACAGTTTAATCTGGGATTAAATGGGGGGATACCCGATATATCTACAATGTTCGATGCTCGTTTGATGCGGTGAAAAACTCATTTTACCAAGATGTTTCGTTGTGGCAAAGGATGGAGCTTCATCCGAACGTGGAAATTAGTATCGCCCTCGTACTATCATAATAATAGAGCTTTGATAACTAAATAAATACAGTAGTGATTGATGATTTTATTCTGTGCTAATAATAATTTTAATGTTACAATTCCCATCAGATGTAAAGCTTCATTTCAACAGTGAAAATATAAATTATATTATACAAAAAATACCAATAAAATAACCCCGCTACACAACAAATACAACTCAACAATATAATTTCTATTTAGAGTATTTTCGAAATTGATGGCACGTGTTCCGTTTTTCAAACTAGTTTAAATAATTTTCCTAATGTGGATTTTGACATGCATGTTGAAAATATAAATCAAATAAACGACAAAACTATAAATGTATTTTAATAAATTATATTATGAATAAAATCACTAAAACTAGCAGACGAAAACACTATGAAATGGTACACGAATATTGCATAAATGGGAGGATGTCTCTAGTTTATTCTAGGACATATACAGGGTGATGAATTAAAACTGCCAGACCGGACTAAGAAAAGGATTTTATTAAAAAACGCTTTCAAACAAAACCACACAGTATTCTGACTCTCCGCTTGCGAGGCGTCCTGCGCATGTCGTCGCGCATGCCGCCATTATGGATTAAAATGTCACAATAATGGCATAGACGTAGGTAGATACCGTTCACTCCTGCGTCCAATATATAGTTCATTGTCGGCGTGTGCGAGATAAATAAATATTGTGTTTGTAATCTAATTCTGTGTTTTTGGTATAGTGTTGGTGAGAATTAAAAGGATTTTATTTTTATTAACGTGTCTTGTGATTAATACAATGAACAATCAGGGGGGACATGTGAGTGCTGCAAAATGTTGTCCCAATAAGCGGTACACTAGCTCTAAACATTTTTTTGCTTCCCCACAGATCCTGTTAGGTGAGTAATAGGTAAAAATAAAGATGAATACTAGATAATTTTACGTGTATAACAAATATTTGTATAACCGTCAAATTTATATTACGAAATGGCAGTATCTAATATGTTTTTAAACTAAATGAAAGTAAAACATAAACACAAGTTGTCTCGTGGCGAGATAGCATGATAACGCAATCAACTAGAGGTTATATTATATTGACAATATATATATATATGGCCCTTGTTTGACTAAAATTGTTGAGAACAGGATTCAGTTGATGCAGAATTGAGGCACACGGCTTGTATGTGGAATTCGTAGGGCTGAAAGAGGCTAGCAATAAGATTAAGGAAATCGGCTGGTTAAGAATGAAACAACGTCGGATTTTCATTCACTAATTTTGATTAATAAAAATCATCAGATGGAAATAGGCGGAATACTTGTATGAAAGATTGAAGTTCCGGGGATCTGTGTATGATGCGAATATTCCTCATAAAACTGTCATTACGCCACCGCTACACTCAACATCAATCTTTGAGCCGTCATTTTCCTATACGGTTTCAAAATATTACAACGCTCTGCCGGAGAATATAAAAAGTTTACAGGGGTTTTCGTTTAAGAGCGCTGTCTGACACGTAATAGAACAAATTAATTTGTAAACATAAGCTACCTACTTAATTTGGCCAGCGATGTAAAACAATTTTCAGATAGGTTTAAGCTAAAATATAAGTTAAATTTAGGTTAAGTTAGGAAGCACTGCTTCAACTTTTGTAAAAATGTCTTTTTTTTTTTGCTAATAAAGTCTTTATTATGATTGTGTTTATTATTATTATTAAAAATCACACAATCACGTCAACATTTACCTAATACCACCATTCAAGGCTGTATTCAATCACTATGACACACCACAAATATTTCTGAAATTGACAGCGATATTATTATGTACTTAAATATTTTTACAAAAATAAAAATTCAGTACTGTGGTTAGAAACCAAAAACTATAATTATTTTTAGTCAGGACCTGACTTTTAACCCAAAATGGCGGCGTCATACGTCACAGTTTGCAACTATTTAGTTCAAGGTGCCAACGTGGACTCGGAATGCTATACTTATTAATGCTGTGTGTGGCAAATTTGAGGATAGGAAGTAAATTGGCTGTCAAATGATGAAATGTAAATAATTGAGCTGTCATCCTTTAACATTTATTTAGTAAAAAAAAAGAATTTTAATGGTGGAAATTTACTATCAAAATGGTGAAAATGTACTTCCTAATCTCAAATTTGCCCACCCTTAATATCAGTAAATATAAAATATATCCCGATGACAGCCTGCCAAAGATCTTTTAATGCTATCAGGTTAATAACTGAATAAAAATAGAAACACGAAAGCTTCATGTAGATTTTTCTGGCGCAAAATAAATCCTAACCGTTCATGACAAGTACCTCTATTTTCTCATGAATAGTCTAATTAAGTTTCTCAAAAATTTAAATGTTAAAATTATTTGTAAACAACAACTCTCTGTCGAGAAATGAATAAAATATTCTTTAATTAATTCTATTTCGCCCTTTCATTCGTTCTATTTACCCGTAATAATTACATAACTTTATTTATTAGTCTCAATATTACATTTTACAGTTCTTAATTAATATTTAAAATCCATTAATTAATAAAACCGGGAAGGTACAAGTACAAATAGAGATAAATCAGAATCATCGTAGGTATTTTTCTTTTTCTCGCATCGGATAAATTTGAAAAAATAAATAAATAACAAACCCAAAG
Organism: Apoderus coryli; assembly: GCA_911728435.2. Lineage (NCBI taxonomy): Eukaryota > Metazoa > Arthropoda > Insecta > Coleoptera > Attelabidae > Apoderus > Apoderus coryli. Next base: position 7,749,405 of record OU452212.1, read on the forward strand.
GAAAAAATAAATACTTATGAAATTAAAACATCCCAGCCCAGTCTTGCAAAACTTTATGAACGCTTTTAAGCTAAAGTTGTTGTCTAAGTAAATCGCTATCACGTTGCGAGGATGCATAATAGTAATTTCTAGATCGTAATTTCATTTAAAACCACACTGCGAAGCATGAAACTTGTGGAGGGATAGGAGCTGGTTGCAGGGGATGAAGGGCGCTGTTTTTGGTTGAAATGAAATTAAGAGGCGAAAATTAGAGCGGTTTTCCATTATATATTATACTATGCAGATGCAGAAGAGGACTCCTATATTGTAGAGGGTGCAATATTTCAGGTGTATACAGATAGAGGACGAAGAGATAGTGTAATTAGTTGCTAAAGTTTGGAGTTATTTATCAGGTAAACTGGTATTTCTACAGGGCATTTTTGACAGTGTTCCGTGAATCTTTTCGTTGGGAATTATATAAACAGTGGCGTACATGACTTGTAATGTCGTATGACCAACCTTGCTCTCGTTATAATGTTCCTGACTAAGTAAAGCTTGTCTAAAAAAGAAGAATCACTGGAAAAAAAGATTTTTATTAAACAGGGCGTCTCAAAAAGGCATAAACTTAGAATTAAACAATCAAACCGTCATTTTTTGGTCTCTTAGCGTAAGATGATAAATAAAAAAATGCTCCAAATTTAATCCTAACCCTGATTCCAGAGTTCCAGAAGAATATTTGATATTATGAATATTTTTTTTTTCTTCATGTTGTGTTTGCTAGTTTTTTTCAGCATTGTAAAATTCATAGTTTTGGCGAATTCGTACACCGTTGAAAAGTACTTCTTAAGGGTGTAGAAATGAACATGCGGGATAGTTATGACATTATCACTGCTATATTGCTGTTGTGAGCAGTGGTGTCTCATTAATACGAGTAATAGGAACTCAAGCTCTTTAATCACAGGGTGACGGTGCGGTTGTAGTAGTAGTGAGATGTGAAGAATGTAATAACGAATAACTAAAATTAGAATTAGATGGAAAAATAACTATTATAAAAATCAAATCTGAGCAGGCCTTGACGAGCCGCCACTGAGTAATAGTACTTTGAAATTTAATTGATTTTAGTTGGTTATGATGGCTTTAGAGATCAAATAAATATGAATCTACACGGCATACAATTCTTTCGGCAAAATCAAACTACGCGAGGACTGTAGGCACATTTTTAGAGGCCTTCGAATTTTGACGGTTCCTTCTGTGTTTGTGTTGCATTCTCTGGTTTACGTTAGGGCGAATATGCATGAGTATAGTTTGCAGAGGGATATTCATGAGCACGGTACTAGACATGGTTCGGACATCAGGGTGCAGTTCAGTAGAATAACGGGCTCTAGATCGGCCAAGAATTATTATGGTCCGAGAGCATACAATGTACTGCCGGAGAGGCTTCGGGAATTCCCCGTGAAACCGTTTAAGTCTATACTGAAGGTATATTTAATAGATAAATGTTTTTATTTATTTGATGAATTTATGTTAAATGATTTCCGTGATCTGATTATCTAACTTTTTGACTGTTTGTTTTTGTTTATTGTTTAGGGATGTTTTTTGTTTTTATATTGATATTGACATGTGTAATGCTCTTGATAGTTCTATACACCAATAAAATTATTATTATTATTATACGAGTAGCTCGAAGGACACGTCCAGACTAACCTGTTTACAGACATCGGTCTTTAGCATATACGTCTAGTTACTTTTAAATCCCATATTCACTATCTAACATTAATTTATAGGATTTTAACTTTAAGTTCCTGTTATACATGCAACTTTCAAAAACATTTCGCTATTTATTAAAACAAAAGTTACTGCAATATATTACAAAATAGAGTTGGTACTAAAGCACTCAAATAAAAATGAAAAATAAATAAATATATTTTTTGTTGTATGATAAATCCCAAACAACACACAGCCGTTGTAGAAGCTTTAAGAAATAAGCTGCTTTACTCGCTGGCTTCAAAATTTATGAGAAAGTTTTTAAACAGAAGTAATAATAAATAAAATATACATGGAATGTACTACTAGTTGCATGAAACATATATTTATATACCTAAAAACTAAAAATAAACATAAGGACATATTCTAAAGACTTAAAAACAAACCAATCATTATTACTCTCATCTAAAGATGAAGAATTGCATATTATATCCCCTACATTGAGAAACGTTTAGTCCAATTTTTTATGGACTAGATGGTATGATTCATAAGGGGTGCAACAATCCAAAACTGGAGATTCCTGAACGTAGTTTCTGGACCTTTATGTTTATGAGAACTTTTTTTATAAACTGACCTGAAAAATCGTCCCCCTCTATATTGCCGCGTCTTTTTGGAACACCCTGTATAGTTGAAAAACTATTATACTCCTAAATGAATACATGCAAAATAGGTTTATCTTTGAATCTCATATACAGTTCTATAATATGAAAATATACATCTCTATATGCAGGCCAGAGTATTCAGTGTATATCCGAGTACAACACATTTAATATATACACAGAGATTTAAAATTGTAAATTAGAAATACACATTTTCCATGAATATGCAAAGTTCTAATATAGAGCCATAGAGCAATGTATCTCGTGTGCAGAAACGGCATGAGCCATGGCTTTCTTATGAATAATAAACGGGAATTTGGATTGAGGATTCGAACTAACGCTATTTTTCAGATAAACTAAATTAAATTACATAAAACCACGAACACGTGCATTTAGACAATCTATTGAGTTGATTCAAGCCTGAACGTTTTTCGCAAAGTGCTAATACCGAGATAATTTTGTCATATAGAGAATGCCGTGTTGCTTGATAATCGCCCAAGGCCGCAGGCAACTCGCTTGAAGGATTCTCTATGACAAAATTTTGAGTATTTATCAAGGCCCGAGGAGTATTCGATAAGATAATTTTTTACTTTTTAGATATCAAAAATTTGATTGTCAATCTGACGTTTAATAATTTTCAATACAAAATGTATTAGTTTTAATCAAACAAATATTATTCATTTTTATTTATAACTACAGTTGTGAAAAGTACAATTTGTAAATGTTAAATTGGAAGAAGAGTTTGCTGAAGTTGACGGATTGTTAATTTCCACTGTTGAAGAAATTCCTAGCATGGTGTTGATTATTTTACAATGGCGTTCTTGGTTAATATTCAAGTACGGTTTAATTGAATTAGAGCTGCTATGTCCTGTTATTTTTATTAATTGCTGTTCAGGAATTCCTTTATTTGCCAAATGGCTAACTGCAGTTGATCTGTACGAATGATTGGATATCTTTTTACACTTAGTGTCCAAACCAATAGCTTGAGCAGATGATTTGGTTCACATATTAATTGTGTTCTTGCCTACCGCTATATTGTCAAACCATGTGTCACTTTCGGATTTGCAGAAACGATTTGGTCTCAAGAATAGGCGAGTGAAAGTAATATTTTTCCCCCTTTTGGACAATAATTTATGGAATAACCGAACAGGGCATGCACTTTTTTTTGCCATATTTGGAACAAGCCACTTACTATTTGTACAACTTTTCGATCCTCCTTGGCATGTTTTACTGAATATTGGATTGTATTCAATTCTGTTGGTTGGCGTTCCATCATTATTTTTCTCAATCGTGAAATAATCTATAAGGCAATCAGCTGGTTCACCACCTCGCCAAGCTAACTCAACAGCTACAATATGGTAAATGTTTTTTTGTAAACCTTTTGGTGTACATTCATCCCATAATCCAATGATTCTAGCCAAATCACTTGAACTCAAATTTGATGAACTGCATTTTGGTTTGTTTGGATCCTGCTGTAATCTTTTACGTTTTGCATTTGTTGCATCTCGCGCATTTTTGAATATCACACTGGTAAACGGGTCAAATACAATTTTGAAGTCATTGAAGTATTATTTATTTAAATGTTTTAGTTTATAGAGTTGACGTTGATTTTAACCAAATTTGGTACAAAAATACTACAGGATATATCTAGGTACTAATTATCTTTTAGGAAACATTGAGCGTAGGCCAGGGGTTTAAAAAGGGGTCAAAAATTGGCAGCTTTATGTTTTTTGGTATGAGAAAAATAAATATGATATTTTTTTTTCGTGAAAAGCTAATGCTTGTTTATTTTCGATATTTTAATACGTTTTCAAGAAAATACTATTTAATGCAGATTATGTTTTCATCGTACAAAGAATACTAGTTAAGGGTTTGTTAACAAATCGTAATAATTATCGAAACTTAAAAATATTCATACTTCTTTGGTAATTTGGGTAGTATGGTTGTAATAATTAAAACACTGTTTAACGGTATGTACAAAACTGAATATTTATTAAAATGGAAAAGAGTGTGTTTGAGATTTAGGTTGTTAAAATTTGGAGAGGGAGTTTTCGCACGAGAAAGATGTTGACGGTTTTGATGTTGAAGACTGACTGGTTAAATTATAGAAAAAGCATCTCTGTGAAGAAAGTACCACATCTGCTCGGTACGTGGCGTTAACAATAACCACTGCTTTTTCTAGGTAGAGACTAGGGATTTCTTTTGTTCCCGAAAATGAAAAACAGTAAAGAGAAAGTAGAAATACTGGTGCCAGATGTTTAGACATTTGGTGAAATTTAGAAAATATGATTTACAATTACTATACTAAATTTTTACAAAGAAATAACTAAATTTAAAAATACATATATACAGTGTGGCACAATAAAAAGGTTGCCACAGTATCTACAGAATAAAATACAATATATACAGTGTGGCGCAAGAATAATGGTCGCCACACTTCTTAAACTTATTATATATCATATTGGATATTTTTCATTTGTTTAATAGAGTATAATCTAAACCATTCAAATTAGATCACATTGGCGGTCGAAAAGAGTTTATAAAAGGGTTAAAACCTTAAAAGAAAACATATTTCCTAAACATAACAGAAATATTGACTAGTTATTTATAGGTTTAATATAATATAACATATTATATGAAATAATAAATATAATTTTATACCCGATATTACAAAGGGCAAACGGCATACGTCAAGTTCGTCATTTAGTATAGATTCGTTAGTCTTTAATGCCAGGGAAATTTAAGCTGGACAATGGTACCTATTACGAGTGGTAATTGAAGGTGAGGCATCCCCTAAACGGATTTGGCTCAGAAGGGAAACTGACGAACTGTTTTATTGTTTTTCAACCATACCTAATTTGAAATTGTAATGTTATCTCTTAAAAATCTCGATATATCGTTTTTATAGCAAAATTTAATTTGCAAAAGTTTAAGTAGAAAAGAATCCTTGTATCCATACGTAATTTCACTTACTATGGAGTTTCTTATCTTTACGGTTATCAGAATACATAAAAACACGCAAAAAACGGCACAACATAAAAGTTGAGGATATAAAACTCTACTAAAAACGTCGCGATCATTGTCTCAAAGTAGGTATTGAGTTTACGACGTCATATATGGCATGCAGTAAAAAACGAAATTTACGGAAAATAAACCTAATTTGGTTGGATTTATAAGAATGCAACCCAAGCTATATTTAAATTTTTTTAAATACAATGTATTTACTGTTCTTGTACAGGATGTTACAGAAGTCGAAGATCAACCTTAATGGGGGAAAATGGATCTCAATAATTAGACAAAGTAAATCCGTCTCAATCTGACCGCTAACGCATTCAAGCACTTAACATTAAAAAATCGTCGTTGTACAAGATTCCGAACTAAGATCGACATTTTACAGCTCGTTCAAGAACTGAAAGTAGGAAAAAAAATATCAGTTCCAACTGATTTTAAACAAACAGAACTGCCACTACTGGACCAACGAAAATCCGAGAGAGAACTACATAGCCCAAAAGTTATTGCGTGGACTGCCATGTCTAGTTGGGCCTATTTTTTTTGAAGACCGGCTAGGGCGATCATTTACGGTAAACAGTGAACAGTAATGCGATTTGTTAAGGAACTTTCTGATCCACAACTGCAAGAGTTTGAAGGTTTTAACAAGATCTCTCGTCGAGGCATTTCCTAAAAACCCCGATCTTACACCCCTTGATTATTTCTAATGGGCATACCTTAGACAGAAAGTGTATAGAACAAACTTTGGCTTCAAGTTTCATCAAAAGAAATAAGAAATCAAGTAAATATATTTTTTAGAATAGAAAGGCTGCAGACTATCTATACTGGTAAAGAAATTGAGGCAGTATGATTAGGCCTATCTCCCGAAGTCGACGAATTGACGAGTGAAGAAGGCCTTGGTGAGGGAGATCTTAGCTTGGCTTTTTTGCGCGATATTGTAAGATACTAGCATCTGTTCACAGCTGCAACTTCTTGCTGTTCCTCATCAAGAATAATTTATTATTATAGCCATTATATTATGAGGGTGTTGATCAGCATGATTGGCTTTTGAAATACTCGTAGCTTGGAATTTCGAGAAGGCAAAAATGGTGTTGTTGTGTTGTAACACGAGTCATTGCAGTATAGTAACTTTTGGTGATGGCTTATGTTTTTCTGGGTATTTGGGAGCACATGTTATCACACGTTCTTGTTATCATTCTGTCACACTATCCATAAATAATAAACAGAGTGATAACAAGAACGTGTGATAAAATGTACTACCAAATACCCAGAAAAACATAAACCATCACCAAAAGTTGTTAAACTAATAATACATAATTTCGAAAGTTTCGAGTCTGTGAAGAATTTGATTAACTAATAACGTGAACGTATGATACACAGGCACTTGTCATAACGTGGCACCAGTTTTTGAATACCCTCCTCATAAAATTCTGCCGCCTGACTTGTTAACCACTGTATCACAAATGTTTTGACTTCGGTATCACAAAACCCAACGTTTAGGCAGTGCATTGACTTTCCTTGGGCGGTACCACAATGAAGGTGAAGATTTTTTAGACCAAATTGTTACTGGTGACGAAACATGGGTGGCCTACGTCACACCAGAATCGAAACAACAATCCATGGAATGGCGACATTCATCATCACCCAAAAGAGTGAAATTTAAGCAAACAATTTCTGCCCGGAAAATCATGTGCACAGTTTTTTGAGACAGAAAAGGAGTATTGCTAGTGGAGTTTCTGCATTTGTGATACAGTGGTTAACAAGTCAGGCGGCAGAATTTTATGAGGAGGGTATTCAAAAACTGGTGCCACGTTATGACAAGTGCCTCAATATTCACGGAAATTATGTAGAAAAGTAGATTAAGGTACAGGCTTTCATGTAAAAATAAAATTATTGCGATATCTTTGCACGTCTTTTTTTAATTCCAAAACGGTATTTACTTAAAAAACATGCCTCGTATAATAATCGATCGCTTTTAGAAAATCCAGAGTCCACTGCAAATTTTCTCAGAGAAGTCGTAGGATATGCCGTGAAGTACCCCAGTATAGCTATTTCTACAGCTTCATTGTCACAAATAGGTTTCCTTCGTTTTATTTTTGTCTTTACGGACCCGAAATTTTTGAAATTATCTATTATCCGTTTAACAACTTTTGGTGATGGCTTGTGTTTTTCTGGATACCTGGCAGCAAATGTATCACACCTTTGTGACATCACTCTGTCACATTATCCATAAATTATGAACAAATTTAGATAGTATGCGTTAGTATAATTTATACGCCCGCCATGATTATTACTACTAATTGATGTCTACAATTTGTCATAGTTGTTGATTATTTTTGTCAAGTGTCATATTTATTTGCTATCTAAAGCCATCATGGCCAACTAAAATCAATTAAATTTCAAATTCATATCACTATTGTAATATAAAAATGTAAAATTGCCAATATTTTGAAAACTATTAGTTTTTGTGATAGACATCCTTTCATAAACTTGCCCTTATTTTTGATCAGAAAAATAAAAAAAATATAAAATGGGGGGTTGCCATTTAAAAATTTTCAATTTTGACACTTTTTTACCCTTTTTTCAAATACCCTGTATTAATATTATTAAAAAAAATAAGTAAACTAGGTCCATATCTCCTAGGACATTTTAACAAATTAGATTATTAAAGCTTCCATATAATAAAAAGTTATTATTCTTTATTCTGAAAACGTCATTTTTGACATAATAATAATAATAATAATAATAAGTTTATTTGCAGTTCAAAAAATAAATTACAATACCGTACTTAATTTTAACTTAAACATAGAACTACAAAATGGTCTAGATGGCAGTAAGACTGATTTCAAAATCTAGGCCAGAGAAAGAAAAACATAAGTAGTTAACTTATATTTTACAAAATAATAATAAAAAAAAAACAACATGTATAAGTAATATATCATTCTTGTATCCTCCTATCACATTTAACAGAAAAAGAAACTATTGACAATATAACAATATTATAAAAATAATAACACATAATAACAATAATAATCAAAACAAAAAATCAAAAATCAGAAAAAAAAAATAAATAAATCAGAGCGGATTAAGTATAATATTACGGAGTTTTTTTTTTAAGGAAAAGATACTTAGGCATTTCAGGTTATTTGGTATATTATTAGAAATTTTGCAAATTTGGTATGAAAAGGACCGTTCGAAACTGGAAGTTCAATGTGCTGGAGGAGACAGAAGATTTCTACATCTAACATTCAAATTATGTATGTCAGAACATAAAATTTAAAATATTTCGAAAACGGCTGGCGATAAGTACAAAATAGTATGCATAAGATATGTTTAGAATTACAAGGAGAATCCAAAAAAAAATATAATTTATATAGGGTCGTATTTGAAATAAGGAAGTTGACACCCATTTCCGATATAACCTAAAGTGCTAGATTCTTGAAAACATTTTAGCCGAATTGGCCCGATCGACCTAAGTACGACACCAGATTTTCAGATTGTTCGACAGTGTAGTTTCTCCATAATCGATCGAATCCCTTCCCGGTGGGTGTTCACCAGTTTAATGGTACACTTTTCTTATACGCGGGAGGGTTAATTTTTTGAAAACCTCAAAATTCAGCTTTCCGTATACAATAGAAATACGTTTTGCCGACAAATTTTGAGGCTTGTTAAGTTGTGGAAAAAGTTGATGAGTAAAATAATAGAAGAGCAGTTTTTGTTGTTCCGTTTTCACTGCCCTAGCTAAATGATTCTACCTTGGAATCGACCAATTTAAGAAGAAACTACTACACTAAACTCAACTTGGGCAATTTTATTGAACCTTCACGCAAAATCAATCTGTTAAACGCTAAAATAAATTTGTTAGCCTTTATGACAATATTGTCTGCAAAAACCAAAACCAATGAAAATACAAACGACATAAAAACCATATTAACTGAAAACTAGATACTAATTTGTGCTTTGTCCGTGTTTTACAATACTGTTTCATTTAGACGAGTCTAAATAATAAAATAATGCACTCAAAAATACAGTGTATACCGGTCTGTTCCATGACATTAAATTCCCTGGTTACAGACTGCAGCAAGTGTTTTGACAAAATGCAGAATTGGCTTTTATGTAATGGTAATATAAAAATGCAATTGCACCAAATTTTGTTATTTGTTCTTTTTTATTTCATACAGTACCTACTCGTTTTACAATTTTTATTTTGATGTACACCATATAAACCGGATATTCTGTAAAATGTGAGGTGGAAAAATGGAATTTTCTAGGCAATTCGTTTCCGTTGCAATTCAATATACGTCACTTGTATATCGTTATAGTTTTTATATGCAGCTTTTAGTCCACTTCAGTTTTCCAGCTCTAATATAGCACATTTGTGTTTGTTGAATTCACAAATTTGGTAATTTAATAAAACCTGTCAGTGACCGAAAGCAGCGACCACTTAATATTAAAGGCTTAAATGTGTGGTATGCTCGGTTTTCCCTTTTTGAAAATTAACGTGATTTCTCGACAAACCCAAAGAGTCGTAATCATTTTTCCAATTTCCCAAAGGAAAATATTGTTTTTTCTAAAACCATAACAAAAAGCAAACTATTTTCGAGATCATTTGCAATAATTTCTATGAGGCATCCGTCTAGAGTTCGATTTGCAAATGTACAATTTTTCAAAGTTGGCTAAAGCATTTTTTTGATATTTGCTTCCATAATTCTCGAGGAAATTGCGTTACAATTAAAATACAATATTTTCAAAGAGGTTACTGTGGCGTCATTGATGATTGAGAGTGTTCGCTTCGCATACGGAAGATTATGGGTTCGAATCCCACCTCTGGCAATACTTATTTTTCTAATTTTTGAATAAAGTAGTTAGTTTGTTACGTTAATTTATTGGAAATAATGAAAATAATACAATTATATCAATCATTATTAAAATTCTGTTTCGTTACGCAGGTCATATATTTTTGATTACATTATAAGTTGTCGGGAAAGTTTTGGGGTGACACAACCGATTTTTAGCTCTCCATATCATATATTATGTAATATATATATATATATATACTTAGTTGAATATCTTTGTTTGTTTGTATATATATATATATATATATATAAATTTTATTTTATAATATTTCGGCTAAATATATTTAAACTATTGTGTGTAAGGTTTTGGGGTGTCAGCCTATATAAGTTAAAACTCTTTTTACTTTCCAAGCTTTCGGAACACTTTAATTCCTTCTTCAGGGCTAAAAAATACAACGACAATATGAAATTACACTTGTAAGAAAAATCAATTTTACAATTAAATGAATATAAATATTGCTTTACCTTTTTTCTAAGTGTAAAGCAATATTTATATTCATTTAATTGTAAAATTGATTTTTCTTACAAGTGTAATTTCATATTGTCGTTGTATTTTTTAGCCCTGAAGAAGGAATTAAAGTGTTCCGAAAGATTGGAAAGTAAAAAGAGTTTTAACTTATATAGGCTGACACCCCAAAACCTTACACACAATAGTTTATATATATATATATATATATATATATATGGAGACTATTAGTTTCATGAAAAATTTTTTTTTTATTTCACCGGAAATACTTGTTTTTGGTCATTTTATACATAAATAAGTAGATTTAAAAAAATGTCTGTCTGTCTGTATCCACGAAAACGCAAAAACCACTTAACAGATTTTAACCAAATTTGGTCGAAAAATACTATTGGACATGGCAAGGAGCTAATTAGATTTTGGGAAACATTGAGCGTAGGCAAGGGGTTTAAAAGAGGGTTCAAAAATTAAAAAAATTAGTTCTTAAATTTATCCGAAATACTGCATAATTTTTTACGCATTTAATTGAATATAATCGAAAATATTGAACATAAAATATTAGACCACATTGGCGTTCGAAAATAGTGTAAAATGGGGTAAAAAAATTTAAAAAAATCGTATTTCTTAAAAATAGCAGAAATATTTACTAGTTATTTATAGCTTTGATAGAATATAACCTCTAAAATGTGTCATAAATAACTTACTTTCATAGGCGTTCGTAAATAGTGGAAAAGGGGTCAAAATATACAAATATATATTTCCTAAACTTATTTGAAATACGGATTAATTTTTCATTGGTGTGATACAATATAAGCTACAAAATATTACATAAAAAAATTGGTTCACACAGGCGTTCGAAAATAGTCTAAAAAGGGTCAAAAACGAAAGAAAATGCAGCATAACATATTTATTTACATTGGCGTTCGTAAATAGTAGAAAACGGAATAAAATAAAAACATTTTTATGTTTAACTAGTTGTATTGGTGTTAAAAATGCACTACAGAAATTAATGTACCATAGGCGTCCGTGAAAATTCTATAAAAGGGTCAGAAAAAATTTGTATCCGTGATAACTTAAAATCCACTTAACAGATTTTAACCACATCTGGTACGAAAATACTACAAGATATTTATAGGTGATGATTAACATTGAGCGTAGGCAAAGAGGGTTCAAAAATTAAAAATATGATAGTTCTTAAACTTATCCGAAATACTGAATAATTTTTTGTGCGTTTATTTGAATATAATAACCTAAAATATTTAACATAAACAATTAGACCACATTGACATTCAAAAAAAGTGTAAAATCGAATAAAAAGATTAGCAAAAAAACGTATTTCTTAAACATATCAGAAATATTGACTAGTTATTTATAACTTGATTTCATAGGCGTTCGTAAATAATGTAAATTTATTCGAAATACGGAATAATTTTTCATAGTTGTGATAGAACATTTTTTAGGATATATATAACCTAAAAAATGTTACATAAATGAACTGGTTCACACAGGCGTTTGAAAATAGTGTAAAAAAGGGTCAAAAATTAAAAAAAACTGTACGAATAAATAGTACCTCCAAAGAGAAGACAAAGGAACAAAACCCGATACGTAAAAAAAATAACTGTTGTCTAAAACAAAAAAATATATATAAATTTTTGATAAATGACAAAAAGGTCATAAAATTATTACTTGTACACTTAAATATAGAGAGCCATTCGTGCCTCTAGAGCAATAGTTTATTTGGAGTTAGTATCTTCCGGTATAGTTTTATATCTAGAAAATTACATAAACATTTCATTCGAAAATTCTTGAATTTTTATATCTGCCAAATTAAAATCTGACTCTACGATATTACGAGGAATGAATATTAAAAATATACTTAAGTATGCATCATCCTTCAAAGCTCCACTTTAAAATTAAAACTATGTCAAAACGAGGGGTTTGGGGTAACTGTAAAGAGCCGTCTCTCTCGTTCACCTCTTCGCGTGGTCACCAAACGTACACTTTCTTAATTAGTTGCCGAAACTTTGTTAATTTTGGACTCACGTTGTCAACATGAAACTTCTTCGAAATTAGCATTTTCCCAATGGGAAGCAGCAAGGTAGGTACAGTTTTCAAAACTATTTCAGTTATTTTAATACGTTTTTCCAAAGTAGTAGGTAACGGTATTTGAAACTTGCATTAAAAGTAATTGCTATTTCTAATGAGTGTCAATTAAATTTTACACCAATTCTACATTTAGTTTTGTATGACTTTTTAATCGAACATGAGAAGAGATTTAATAGAAATACGTTTAAATATTCAAAACACTATAGTATTATCCTGGACATCATCATAGACTTCGTTGGATATAAACAACTTTTGATAGTCTGACCATTAAAACTCGCCGATCAGAACCAAATAGACTGTATATTCACATAATAGCTCTCCAGGTTAGTATTCCTTTTGGTTTGGCAGATGGTCTACTCCAATCTCATACATTGAGCGAGAAAGAATAATTGAATATTAATTCAATTATTACAATTTTTTTCTTTGGATTTTAGGTTCGTAAATATATTTTTTATTAATGTTTTTTGTTGTTGTTTTTAATGGTCAATAAACTATTTTGTCATCCATGAAGGATATTTCGTTCAATTGATTGGCTTTTATTTTTTGCATGTTTCATTATTTTTTTAATTTTAATTTTCTTCTCTAGTCTAGCCTAGAGAAGGTTCTTATCAGTAGTAATACACCTAGGGTCTTGATAACACCGAGATCATTTTGTCATAGAGAATGCCGAAAGCGTGTTGCTATTATCCTTGAGCAACTAGATCATTGACATAGAGCAGGAAAAGAAGTGGAGATCCTATATCAATAGTAGAGTTAATTTTGATAGTTATCTTTCGATTAGATAAATAAGATCGTATCCATGTATTAACTGGGCCGCGTATTCCAATATTTTTTAATTTGTCGCATAAGAAGTCTCTATCTACCACGTCAAACGCACAAGACAGATCGAATAGGATAGCGACGGCGTACGAACCATCATTGGTCAGATCATAAACACGCTGAATAAACTCTCGAGTACATGTTTCGGTAGAAAATCCCTTTCTAAACCCATATTGACAGTTGCTCAAGACCCCACACTTACCTAAAAATCCGTAAATTCTCTCCGCCACTATTTTTTAGGTCTGTAATTTTCAATAGCCGTGGGACTGCCTTTTTTATAGACAGGAACAATGAGTGCAGTCTTCAGTTGTTCAGGAAAAGTGCCACATTGCATCGACATATTTGTCAATTCCGCTATTAATGAGCTTAAGGTTTCAGCAGATCTTTTTATTATCTTAATTGGTATATGGAATCTAAACCTGTAGACTTTTTTTGTGGCAGATTTTGAATTGTTTTGGAAACCTCATCCGGTGAAACCGGGCTAAAGAACATTCTTTGAGAGTTAGCTGGATTTACTCTACAAGTCCCAGACAAGTCTCCATTAAAATGCCTATTTAATGTTTCAGTATCACAGGTCTAGGACTAGATAAGTGAAAAGTTATGGCAGACGACAGTAGTAATAGTATGATATCTGCAAGATTCGCTTTAAGGTCTTTGGCATATACATAAAAACAGTAGTACCGTTTAAAACTTCAACAATTGTCCCCTATTCGTCGTAACATATTTCCTCAAATTAAGCAATAAAGTTTAATTTCCCAACTGGAAGTAAAGGCAAAGGATCTACTGTTAAATAGCTGCATCAATATGCATGAGCGAGAGGAATTGTCCTCTTATACAATAATTGGACTATCATACAATTCCGTATATATTTGGGGATAGGGGTGTTAGCTTTAGACAATGCGACTATTAACGAGCTTTTGTGAAATGCGTTTTGTATATATGTATGCTCTTCAGCTATATAATAGATATATATCTAACAATCCATACTTCTATACATTGCATTGCTATAAATGTAGATATATCCATTCCATAGTGAAAATGGTTAGTGGTGGTATTCGATAGAGATATTATTATGCCGTTTTCCAGAGATTAGGTATTCAAATGGTAGTTGTTGGCATGTATGCGGTTTTGTAATACTTTGAATTTTGGAGTAACGGCTGCCAAACTGAGCTTCAGCAAATTACCTTACCCACATGTTACTGTTCGTTCAAATGGTTATTTACTAAACAAAGTCTGAGGAGGTTAAGTAGTTGTGGTCTTTTATTTGTCCTGTACCCTATGAAATAATCATTTAGTAAAAAAAACCCTGTATATAAGCTTTTTATCCGAAAAATCCTGCATTCCAAACATCAATCTGAAAACAGAGATTGACAACACAACTCCCTGCAAAAACTGTATTCCCATATCCCGATTTGCTCTCACATATTTGAGCAGGAATTCCATTTATAAATCTATCACATCAAATGTCAAATCCTCATGTTTACTTTTCGTTAGAATCCGTGCTCACAACAATGTAATCTCACAGACAGCGCAAACCCCTTACGGTACTAAATTGTATGATATTATAGAAGAGAGAAATTCCTACCCTTATAATCCGGGAGATAGAAGCACACCACATATACGTATATGTGATTCTCCTGTTTTCAAGCCTCTACACCATGATTGACCTGATGACTTTATTCTCAATCCCTGTGTGACCACTCTGCAATGAAGTAGTTGTTGGTTTATGTATTTGAGTTATGAGGAATTTATTTTTTTTTAATTATGTCACGCATGAATTAGATAGGGAACTATATTATACGAGGGTTGCGAAATCCCGAAATATAAAAGCCAACCCTCGTAGGATCGATCGGGTCATAGATTAACGCAATTGCATAGTTTTACCGACAATTAAATGTAGAACATCCTCATGAACCGACTCAAGAAATAGGACAGGACAAAATAATTTTGGAAAATGGAAAACCGGGATCTGGAAGAATGATTAAAAACATTAAAACTCCAAATCGTATAAAGAAAAATTAATTTGTAAACTAAAGCAAAGATGATTCAGATCGTCGAATTGCGATTTGCGAATTTAATTAATGAATCTGGAAAATAATGATCCAAATATTAGTTTACTAGAGTTTTTTCCAACAGGAGTCGATAGTAGCTCTTTTAGGTGGGCATCAATACAATAAAACATGTTAAAACACGTTGCAATTTGAAGCCAACAATCGGGGAACTGAAAAAACCAAATTCCCACACATCTCGTGAAACAAAACATTGAGTTGAGGATCCGACGTAGAGCCGAAAAATAATTTTCACAACTTATGCCACTTACTGTATAATCACTCACAGGGCGTCTATCTATATATTTCGTGGGGCCTCAATGGACGCTTTTGGGTGCAAAATTGAGGTCAACGTCAGGTCTGTTCGATGTCAAAGGATTAATTGGATCTGGGTTTTAAAGGGTAAATATCCCCGCGCGTGTGCTTTATTTTTCTCGTTCTCCCTCTAGTTCACCCAATGAATGTGTCTCTATACTATACCAACTGTGCTCTATATTATGGTGTGTATGTTTTAGAGGGCTCTGTTTCTGGCTCCGTAACTCTATATACAGCATATATATATTTTTTATTTTGTTTAGTAGGAACGTTGATATTTCCAAGAGAATAAACATGACCGGTTTTTTATTACAGAGCTTTTTGGGTGAATATGTTGTTTTCACGGTGAGCTTACTCGAATCAAAAGGTCGAAACATTAATTTGAGGTACATATAGTGGAAAAATGCTTTTAACACGAACTAATCGGGTTGATGTTTCAATATTTTTATTTTATAAAGATTTTTGGAAAACTAACATAGAACGTATGCAATTGATGTATAAAAAAATATAGTATAATGGTAGCAAGTCTTGCAGAAGAAGAATACTGAATTAATTCATTGAAATTCATCGTGTATATACATGTTTTTATTGATAAGCATGTGTGCTTGTAACAATGATAGTATAATAACAGCAACACCAATAAAAAAAACAAAGATTAAAACTTAAAAGTAAATTTAGAATTCTATATCACAATATACGACCTCTCACCGGCCGAGTATGTACAGTAGGCTGGTTTACTAACCGTATTGCGGTTTTGCCATTGTATGTTCATGGCTTGTCTAAAGAAGGCCGTGCCAACGCTCTCATGTATAGCTTCTCTTGAAACCGATGAAAATAAAGCCAAAACGCAAAGCAGTGTCAAATATAAAATAAAGAAAAGCTTTGGTTTGACATAATCGGATTTAAAATAGTACCCTTAGCCTTATTATTTATTTTTTTTAGTAGGAACGTTGATATTTCCAAGAAACATGACCGGTTTTTATTTACAGAGCTTTTTTGGGTGAATATGTTGTTTTCACGGTGAGCTTACTCGAATCAAAAGGTCGAAACATTAATTTGAGGTACATATAGTGGAAAAATGCTTTTAACACGAACTAATCGGGTTGATGTTTCAATATTTTTATTTTATAAAGATTTTTGGAAAACTAACATAGAACGTATGCAATTGATGTATAAAAAAATATAGTATAATGGTAGCAAGTCTTGCAGAAGAAGAATACTGAATTAATTCATTGAAATTAATCGTGTATATACATGTTTTTATTGATAAGCATGTGTGCTTGTAACAATGATAGTATAATAACAGCAACACCAATAAAAAAAAACAAAGATTAAAACTTAAAAGTAAATTTAGAATTCTATATCACAATATACGACCTCTCACCGGCCGAGTATGTACAGTAGGCTGGTTTACTAACCGTATTGCGGTTTTGCCATTGTATGTTCATGGCTTGTCTAAAGAAGGCCGTGCCAACGCTCTCATGTATAGCTTCTCTTGAAACCGATGAAAATAAAGCCAAAACGCAAAGCAGTGTCAAATATAAAATAAAGAAAAGCTTTGGTTTGACATAATCGGATTTAAAATAGTACCCTTAGCCTTATTATTTATTTTTTTTAGTAGGAACGTTGATATTTCCAAGAAACATGACCGGTTTTTATTTACAGAGCTTTTTTGGGTGAATATGTTGTTTTCACGGTGAGCTTACTCGAATCAAAAGGTCGAAACATTAATTTGAGGTACATATAGTGGAAAAATGCTTTTAACACGAACTAATCGGGTTGATGTTTCAATATTTTTATTTTATAAAGATTTTTGGAAAACTAACATAGAACGTATGCAATTGATGTATAAAAAAATATAGTATAATGGTAGCAAGTCTTGCAGAAGAAGAATACTGAATTAATTCATTGAAATTAATCGTGTATATACATGTTTTTATTGATAAGCATGTGTGCTTGTAACAATGATAGTATAATAACAGCAACACCAATAAAAAAAACAAAGATTAAAACTTAAAAGTAAATTTAGAATTCTATATCACAATATACGACCTCTCACCGGCCGAGTATGTACAGTAGGCTGGTTTACTAACCGTATTGCGGTTTTGCCATTGTATGTTCATGGCTTGTCTAAAGAAGGCCGTGCTAACGCTCTCGTGTATAGCTTCTCTTGAAACCGATGAAAAAAAAAAGCCAAAACACAAAGCAGTGTCAAATATAAAATAAAGAAAAGCTCGGGTTTGACATAATCCGATTTAAAATAGAACCCTCAGCCCAAACCCTCATGTAGACACTATAGTTTCCAATAAATACTATTAGCTTAAACGTGTTTTGTATTTTATCATCCAAATTAATACTTCATCAAATAATTTAGTTGATTAGGCTACACTTCCGTTTCAGGGGATTTTGTCAAATCTATCCTACCGAAGGTACAGATAGGTATATAATTTGTAGTGTGAATAGATATCAAACTAGCTCTCTATGTTGTTGGTATGTTTGTTGTTGTGTTTATAAATCTGTATTTACAGTGAAAATGTATACATAAATCCACTTTAGTATTAAATAGGATAGGCGTACAATGTCGACATCAAATGTCAAAAGCAAAACCATCAATATCAAGCGCACAGTAATTATTTATAGACATCACACCCGCCTTTAATTAATTAATATTTATGGGTATAACGGAATAGTGTTATTATTTTTTTGCGGTAGCATTGGAGAAAAGTAGAGAAGAAAACTGAAGTCGATATTAAGTGAATTATCGTATAATATTTTGAGAACATTGTTTTCTTTATTTTTGAAAAACTACTCTAATCTAATTACAATGATTAGAAACTGTTAAATTTACTCATTTGTTATTTGTTCATAGTTTAGGGTGTAAAGATGATCACATTTGCCTGTTTATTTAGTGATCATGTGGTTCCTTATCCAATCGACTCCTGAATAGGGTACATTGTTCTTTGTCTTTAATCTCGTCGTCAGGACAATTTCGTTGATATTCCCTATAAAAAATACAAATATATAAATAATTTAAAAATGCTTTAATTTATGTATTTTTTATTGTATTGTACAAATAAAATAAACTGGCAGAAATAGCTCTCCATAAAAATATTAATTTAAACCTGTTAATTATGACCATTTATAAAAAAAACTCAATTTTTTGGCAGTTATAAACAGTTGGTCATTTTTGCCAATTTGCTAATTTGATAGTGGTTATTATCGAGCCAAATTCTGAAACTGAAATTTCGCATGCCCTGTATGCCTGAATTTTATGTCACAGTCCTTTTTAAGCCAAGATTTTTTGGCATAAATAAAATTAGGTGTACTCCTCACATATGGGGCACCAAAACCTAATAAGTTGCTCGCCATGTTCATTATTTAACCAAATATGTTCATCTATCCTCTATAGTGTATTATGAGATTTTTAATGTTGCTTATATATTATACGAATTATGTTTTGATCCGTATAGTTAGACAACTACTTTGTAAAAAATAGAGAAACCCAGAATCAACCCTTGTGAAACTCATTTTGAAGTCAATTGTCAATGTATTAGAAAATCAGCAAAATAAGTCTAGGCATAGATTTTTGTTGTATAAACAGGGAGGAATTTGTTCCATTTGATCTTTCCTGAACAAAACCCTGATCACACACAGAAAACTGAGGTTTTGTTTATTTACATAAATCCGTTGATAATTTCTGAATTCAAAATTGGACACACATTTGCAACTTGCCAGAACCTTTGACGTACTAACAACTGAAGCCTTTATAAATTTAAACTGAAGGTTTTGAATATTTTTGTGTTGTACTTACTTCAACAGACAATGTCTTAAAGTTATCACAGCTGGGCTGCAACCAGCAGATGCATGCTCTGCAGCTGATTTTTGAGCACCTTCTAAGCAACTAGTCAAAATCTTGTCTTGTTGAGATTCAAACCAAGAGGATTTTTTAAACAATGTCTTAACATATTCTTTAGCTTTGTCTTCAATTAGATTTCCTTTCTCATCAACCTGAAAACGTAGAACGTCAATTAATATTTTTTATAAATTGAGGACGAATTACTACTGATGGTTCAACAACAAGTTGCGGTAGCGGTAGCGCATCTAATACTCTGATCGAAAAGCAGTCACAAAATATGTTAAACATTTTGCAAAACTCTGTATCTTTGCTCTTGTAGTGTTCGGTTATATTCGTGTGAGATTCAGAGGTAAAACTTCCGGTATATATAATAGAAATCCTAATTTTATAAATAATAATAATTTAATAATAGTAATGCTCACCCATTGCAGTTTTTGACCTTCACATTGAGCAAGACACTGTAAAAATTAAAAAAAAAACATACACAAAATATTAAAATAAAATATAAAGCCTCAAAATTTGTTTAACTTGTCCTTTGAACTAAAATATCAAATAAAATGGAACCTAATATTCATACTTACCAACATGCGATCTCTATGTTTCTGTACATCTTCACATCTAAATGGATCAGGTCTACCTTCAGACCTTTCTTCACTATTTTCCTTGTCTCTTAATTCTTTGAAGCAAGCCTCTTTAATGTCATGCTCGTTTTTTCGTATCTCATCAAAAATCTCTTGACCACAACACATTGGTGGACCTCTCCGATGTGGAGGTCCACATTTATTATCTTCTGAAGATGTATCTCGACGGCTACGTGCGATTTGAATGTTTTCAGACTGTGCTGCTAAGAGGTCGTCCAAATCGGAGGCCAGTATTTCATCTAAATTGGAAATTGTAAAGATTAGACTGAGATACAGTTATTTTTTTTATGTGTGGCAGATGATAGTTCTCGCTCTAAACGTCTAAATTCACTTGGCCATTATTTATCAATTACTAATTCGTTATTTTTTGTAACTTTCTAAAGTATCAAGTACAACAAAGAGCAATTGTCACTACTACATTGTAAATTGATTTATACAAAAACAAAGAAAATCTAGTTTACCGCCATAGTGACAATTTTTCTTTATTATGTTGGTGGCCTTGTTATAATTCTAACGAAGTGAAAGAGTATGGAACATATTTAGTAACGCTTATTATAATACCTACTTTAATAATAAATTATTGATATGAGTTATAATTTAATATTACCCAATTATAGCAACTGATTAATTTCAAAACAAAACAAACAACGAAAACCGTTCTTCTTTTTAATTGGGTTAAGGGCATTGGTAATTTGGATAAGTTGAAAAAACAAAACCTTACATTACCAAAGAACTTACAAGAATTCAGGCTGCCAGAATTTGGAAAGCTCAAGTTTTAGAGGCAGACAGGAACCACAAAATAATATCAGTTTGTTTTATAAACTATGTTCAGAAAATGCTTCTTTAGAAAATTTTTGTAAACAATTCTAAATTTATTAATATTTTTAAAACTACTCTTTCGGCACGTTTAGGTAGATAATTTAGATAAATATTTTACGCAGAAAATAATATTTTACTTCCACTAATGGCGTGCGTATCGGCAACTTTGCACAATTTTAATGAAAAATATGGTACCCCTCTGATTTTTTTAGGAGCAAGAATTACTTGTAGAATACTACTAAATAAATATATATTTGTCAAAAAATTAAAAATAATTTGTAGACAGGTAAATAAAACATATAAAACATAAGAATAATAATTAATACATACAGGTACATCGTCAAATAAATAAATAAATCAATTAAAATACTTAAAGTAAATTAATTAAATAAATATTCTACAGTTCAATATATATACAAAACACACAATACAAACTACTATCCAGTGTGTGAATCGCTCAAAAATTAATGCACATTAAAAAAGTCACCTACTGTATAAAAAGCTTTTTCTAACAAATACGTCTTTAGAGCTTTACGGGATCGAGGAAGGGATGATAGCAATTTGATTTCCATTGGCTGATGGTTGTGCATTTTTTTTTGCATTGTATATAATCGAGCTTTTGATTAATTCGGAGGATGGGGCTGGCAGATAAAGATCATGTTCGGAGTTTCTAAGGAGATAGTTATGGAATGGTCTTTCAGAGACATCTGACAGGTGTTTGCGGATTAAGCAGGCCGATTCCGATATGAATAAGGAAGGTAGTGTTAGTATTTTAAATTTTCTGAAGAAGTCCTGGCAATGGGCTCTATAGTGCAATCTCAGAGAGTATCGAATAGCTCTTTTTTGTAATCTAAAAATACGACCAAATTGCGTTGCACAGCATGTACCCCAGAATGGGAGGGCGTATCGAAGATGGGATTCGAAGAGTGAAAAGTAGACCGTTATGGAAGTTGTCAAGTTAAGTTCTTTGGTTACTGATCTTAACGCAAAACAGGCAGAGCTTAATTTTTTTGATAACGCATCAATGTGGAACTTCCACTTCAGGGAGCTGTCAACAACAAGGCCCAGAAACTTCACAGAAGAAACGACGTCAATAGTAGAATTATTAAATTCTAAATATGGTACTACGAAGAGCCACACTATCCGGGCCACACCAAGTGAAACTAGTATCATCAGCAAAGAGACATACTTTACCGCTGATGTCTAGGCACGTAATGTCGTTGATAAATAGCAAAAACAAAATAAGACCCAACACCGAACCCTGTGGAACTCCACAATCCATCGGCCTTCAAGAAGACACAGCCTAATACTACTAATTTACACCAAAATAATGCTCTTTACTTTCTTTTGTTTGACATACCGTTTCCAAGTAAACAATTAAAATACCTATTGATTTCTCAAAATGAAAATAAAACAAAAACGAAACTAAGAAATTTAATGAGTAGCTTTCAACTACAATAACAAAACGAAAGAAAATCAAAGATAAAATCACAAAAATTGCTCGAAATATTCTTGATTAGAATCCCATTTGGGTACATACTACAGTGGTTTGGGGGTAAAGATGGATTTCATAAAACATAAGAAAAAATCAGCTAATTTAAGATATGATCAATATTTTTTTCAATATTTAAAAATAAAAATAATAATATCCTTAAAATCGAAAGACAGAAAAATAAAAAAAACTCCTAACTTTTAAATTCCATTATAAATTTCTTTAATTAAAATAATTGTGGGTTATTGTTTTTTATTATTAGTTTAACTGTGTGTGTTTTGAAAAGTTGTATATTTTAAACATCTTTTAAATGGTGTTTTCAAAAGTAAAAGTTTTCGAGAATTTTTGATTTTTGTTTTTATTTATTACTGACATTATTTTTACAAATATAAAAAAACTAAAAGCACTTCCTGATTGTTACTTTCTGAGGAGAAAGATAGCGTTTAAAAATGTTTCGTTTTTAAAAACCATCATCAATTTATTAACAATCCTTAACTGACCGACTGCACACTAGTGTAGGCTTTGCAAGCAAGATGGTTGGGTATTGCACTTTTGAGGAAAAATTTGATATGCTAAAGTGTTACATTTAATGCCACTCACATACTCAAAAAGCTGAGGAAATATGAAAGAGTGCAGCCAAATAAAAAAATCTTTTGAAGAATCATTTAAGAAACCAGTTGTTACGAGAAACACACCATGTAATGAGAAGATTCAAAATAATATGGCGTTAGTTGTAACAGAGGCCTTAAATTGAACAAGAAAAATCCAGGACCCTATTTTAAAAAAACAATTTGATGATGGTTTTTCAAAAACGAAACGTCGTAGTGGAAATTAGTAAACGCCATCTTATTCTCCTCAAAAAGTAACAATGAAAAAGTAATGTCAGAAATAAATAAATACTAAAAAATCGTTTTTTCAAAAATTCTCAGTTTACTTTTGAAAACACCATTTAAAAAGTGTTTAAATTGTACAAGATTCCAATGCTGTCCCATTCTTATCTTGGACACAATGTATTTTTTCTACGACTGTCTTTAAATGCCTTTATTATATGTTCAATCATGATTTGAAAATGTAGTACATTGTAATGCTATTTATCATTTACCCGTGCGTAATAATATTTCCCACTAGTTGCTAGGCACGGATAAAATTTCCTGGTAATGACAAAAGTAGCGGCGGGCATGAAAAATCACCATAACAACACCGAAAATACAAACACCAAATTGACAGTTTTGGTATTTATAATTAATAAATAATTGAAGATTCGTATGTGTCTTGTCTTATCGCACTGAAACTACTGTGACAGCATCTACGGTCCTTGTCTTGATAGTGTGGACAGAGGGAGAGTTCAGAAGTTGCAGAACTCTTGCTTACGGTTCATATTTGGCATTCGCAGAAGACATCGCATATCTCACAAACTTAAGGAGGCAGGTTGGCTGAATATGTATAACAGACGCATTCACCATTCAACATGCTTCTTTTACAAAATAATAAAATATAAAATCCCTCCTTATCTGGTTAATAGAATTGTGTATAGAACTGATGTGCATAATCTAAACATCAGACGTAAAAGTCTAATAACAGTCCCTGTTCATAAAAAGGAAATATTTAAAAGATCGTTCTCTTATAATGTCGCCACGCTAGTTAACCGGTTTGTGATTAAGGATTTCTCTCAGAGTTTGCATATGTTCAGATCGACGAATAAAAAGATATTGCTTGACAGCGTTTAGGCATTTCATTTGGGCATTTTGTTTGCACTGTTTTTAACCCAACACTTTATTTTTGTATACTTATGTGTTTTAATATTGTATTTATTGTGTAGTACTGATTTTTTTTTGTTATTTTTTATTGTGTATTGTTTCTTGGGCTTCAACAGCACTCAACCTAGTTGAGAGGCTGAGATTCCACGCCCTTTAGTTCTAATGGTTGTAATAATACATTTTTTGTACAAATTTATGTACCTAATACCTTTTAGAACTAATAAACATATATTATTATTAAACATATATTATTATTAATAATAATTATAATAAAGTATTTCGCTAATTTCAAAACACATAAACAGTGATAGTGAATATAGTTTAAAACCACCTAGTCAATTTAATACTTCTAATTCATCGTATTTAGGCTTATACGCTAACAAGGGTAAGTTTCGAAAAACAAATATTTTCCTAAAAATTATGTTAAATTTATTCAAAAGCATTAAAACAGTCGTAGAAAAAGTATAGTGTGAAACTATTATCGTACCCATATATATTTGAAAATTAATACAACTCTAAAAACAATTTAACAATTATTCTACTCTACTAAAAGCTCTTTCCAAAGTTAGACTTACTGAATGCTTTGTCGTTGAAATCGTAACCGTGTGAGGTGGTCAGCACTGCCAGCAGTAATGTAACTACTAATTCCATACACTGCCTATTCATCATGATGTTATAATGTGCACTAAATAGATCAGATATAGAGAATTTGTTGTACTGAAGTTTAGAGGCTGAGGCACACCATTTATATATTAAATGCTAGGTGCGAATACATACAAGGTACCTACACAGATTCCGATACAGCGTTTGGCAAAAGTCAAACATAAAATTGAAAAATATATTTTTTTTCATTATTCATCATTCCTTATTAAAAATCTCAAAAATTTAAAAAATATTTCAGGTATGCTGATGATTACCAAAAACAACAGGGATTGAGTATTATTTGTTAAACCTAGTAGGGTGTCGATTTATTATTGAAAATAACCCCTTACAAAAATAGTTCAGGGTTGAAAAAAAAAGCAATGATTTTATGGAGCAGACGTATTTTATTCATCAAACAACGCTCACCAAGTTTCTATTCTTTAGATTAATATACAGGGAATATAAAAACATTTTTTTCGGAATTTTTGGGTGTTGTTGTTTAATTCAGGGTTATGAAATGTGGATAATACTCAATACTCAATACTTTATTGACTTTTCATACATACAACAGTACATTTTAAGTCCCAATTACAATGCATCAAAAGTAACAAAAATCAATTGAAATTATATACATTTACATTTAGTAGGCAATTCAGCACCCTATACCATAAGTATTAATTTATTAATTTACAAAATTCTATTTATTTATCTTATTTAAACTCATAATAATAATAATACAATAAAACAATTAACAGTACAACGCAATATAATAATAATAGTTGTTAAGAAAACTATAACGCTAACAATATCCACTTCAACGATAACAATTAAAACTATACAATATCTCAATACATTATTAATTCATATTTCCTGTTCAACTAATTTTATGACAATCTGTATTAAGGCTACACATAAGATAATCAAATACACTATAGAAACAACTATTTACAAGAAATTCTTTTGCGAATTTAGAAAATCTTGATTGATTCATATTTTTTATATTAATAGAAGGAAATAATAAAATTAGCTTATTGTACAAATTGTAATCTAGTTTATTATTTTTTGCCATCTGTATCCTTGAGAACTGAGAAACCAAGTGATTGGCATGCCGTGTTTGATATGCATGAAAAGAAGAATGACTTTGGATTTCATTTCTTTGGCGATGTATATTTAGTAAGCTCTCAAGGATGTATATGCACGGTAATGTCAGGATTTTATATTTAAAGAATAGTTTTTGACAGTGCTCACGGTGGGGCGCGCCGTCAATAATTCTTATAGCAGCTTTCTGCGTAACAAAAGCTTTGTGTGCAAGAACGGAGTTTCCCCATACACCATACATAAGATGACTATGTATGAGAGCATAGTAGATGGACCTCAGGACATTACTGTCTATAATTAATCGGCGCATTTGCCGCATTACAAAAATTTGGCTCGACAAACGTGAACAAAGGTCCGATATATGACTGGACCAACTCAACGTTGAGTCTAAAGTTAATCCAAGCAGTCTTACAGGACCCGACTTTAATGCAAATTTATCCGAACTAAACACGATATTTTGAGTCTGTCCCTCATTAAGGCAAAGTTTGTTGGCACTAAACCACGTCTTAGCAACACTAAAACATTCCTCTTTGACACAATCATTTCGAGTCAACAAGGTAGTGTCGTCCGCAAACAACACACTGGTACTGTGGTCAAGTGCACTAATATTTAAAGGCAGATCATTAACGTACAACAGAAAAAGAATGGGCCCCAATACCGACCCTTGAGGTAGACCAATATTAACGCTAACTAAGTTAGATGTTTTAGTACTTATGCAGACCTACTACATAAATAGGACTGGAATAACTTAAGTATATTTCCTCTAAAGCCATAGTGTTCCATCTTACAGATTAAGATGTGGCTGTCGACACAGTCAAAAGCCTTAGACAGGTCGCACAGAGTAGCATACGCCTCGTTCCCCATATCAAAGCTCTGCACTATATATTCAACAACCTTCATAATAGCTGATGTTGTAGATTTATTTTTCTGAAATCCAAACTGTTCAGAACAAATTATAGATTTATTAATTAGGTATGAGAGTAACTTTTGTTTAGGTATAATTTTAAATATTTTAGAGACAATTGGCACTATGGCAATGGGTCGATAGTTGTCGCAGTTTTTTACATCACCCTTTTTATGAATAGGTGTGATTTAAGACATTTTCAGTGCACTAGGCCAATTTCCCTCTTCCACACAACAATTCTACAGTAGCGCTAGTGGCCCCACCAATGAATCGAGAGCAGCTTTTATCATAAGTGAATTCAAATTATAATAGTCAAAACAAGGCTTACTCTTTAAAGATAAGATGGCCTCAAGAACATCGGATTCCACAATAGGCGACATAAAAAATGAGAATGCAGGCCTCTTTATATTTTTTAGAAAAAACATATAATCTTGAGTTGGAAGAGAAATATGACTTGTTACCAAGTGGCAGATGTTGGCAAAGTGATCATTAAGAGCATTTACATCCAAAGGCAGAGATGATTTTGATTGTTTTTTAGTTGTTCTTACATTATTTACTATTTGCCGGACACGTTTTGATTTATTTTCTGCTGCTTGAATTGATTTTGAAATTGCTGCTTTTTTGGCATATTTCAAAGATTTTTTGTAATGTTTACGTTTAATAATAATAATGTTTTAAAAGCAGTTCTTTATGACTCATGATATTTTACATTTCCCGAACAATAAATAAATTATAATATTCAGTATTATTGTAAAAATAGTCAAATAATGACGATGTAATATCAACAACAACACCTATCCATGTATATTATAAATCCATGAATAAAATTCTCCACAATATTAGACAATAAAATAATATGGTTAATACCTAATATTATAGCAATTTGTATATTATGTTAAATTATTAGAAATCACAATATATGTATGACAAATAAAAATATTAAATATAATATGTTGGATCAAGGCTATACGGGGAAAAACTAAATTTAATGGTTATTGTTAAAAAATTATGTTCATAGTAATTGTACACTATTTTTTAAAATGTCGAGATACAATACAATTACACAAAATCGTTTCATTGTTATAGTTAGGCAAAATAAACATTGATTAATTCTGTCAAACAAATAAATGAAGTTTCCGACAAATACACGGTAAATCATTAATTGGGTTTATTTTTGCAACAACACACAACAAAAAAATATACAACTTACACTAATGCATTAACTAAATGAAGAAAATGCGGATCGACAATTATTCAGACAAGCATTTGTAAAAAATCAATAAATCAACCATTTGGAAAAGGAAAGAGATTCTTATACCTCATTTTGCCAGCCACATCCAACCGTACAGGTGATTATTATAAGGACAGAACGCTTATGTTGAGGAAGAATACGTTGGACAGGACATTGGACTCATCCTAGGGAGATTCATTATTTTAGTGCAGAACTTATACCTACGTATTTCCATTTGAGGTGAGGTGAGCTATGTGATTTTGACGTCATGTGTGTTTGCTTTGATGGCTAATGATGCGAGCATCGATCTCTTGAAACACGTTCTACTTTTAACTTATTAATATTTTGATTAATAGAGGTTGAGGAGGTAACGTTGATCAAAATTATTGTTGAAATTAGTAGACATTCAAAATTTGTTTAAGTATAATATTATGAACATATTCGTTTCAATTATGAAATATTTAGTTCAGAAACTAGGGCAGAAAAAGAGGTCAAGTCAGGTAAAAAATAGAAAAGATTTTGAGATTCTGAATTCGATTTTTGACTTTACCACATCTAAAAATCTGCAAAAAATCGCGAAAAAACGCCCTTTTTTGAATTTATTTGCTCATAGCTCGAAAAATATACTGTTTTGGAGAAAAGTTTCAATTTACAAAAGTGAAGTAAACTAATTTACCTACAAATTAGGTTCCTAAGGTTTTTTGTTAACCAAACGAATTTGCCGATAAAGCACCTTGAACTTTAATAAAATGTCCATAGTTGGTTTGGTTTGGACGGACATCTATAGAGATTTTCAGAGGTGGGGTATCACGCACCATTATAGCCAGTTGGATCGCCAACCTGCGTGGGGAGACGGCGTCCAAAAAAAAAAACACTTTTTGGTATGTAATATTGTATATGATTCCTATGAAACACGCACGTCTTTAAAAGGGCGTCTAAGTTAAAAGATGGCGTTATTTCTGTGGTGTTTTTTTTTTTTGTAGATAAATTGTTAATGTGATAATTGTGTTTGTTATATTAAAGACTTTTTTGGTACAATATAAAAATATACACAATAATCAACCATAATTGACAAAAAATAACGACTTCAGGAATTAAACGCTGATTTCCAGTACAAAACCATTAATTTTTTTACTTCAAAAAAAGAACAACAACCGTCAATAATTCACGGAAAAAAGCACTTAATGTTGTTTAATTTGCGGCGAGTAGCCTTTGAAGCAAAATGTGGACAAATATTTGCTTAATCTAAGCACATTCGCATGAAACCAAAATGTTGTAACAATTATTCTGTTTAACGTCGACTTTGCTAACTATTTAATGATCTTTTCACTAGGTAATTATATTATTACAGAGTGGGTCGTTATATTATTTCACTGGCGGCTCGTGAGTTTTGAAAGAAATAAATTACGTCAGTGAGTTTGTTGCCAAAATCTGGGATAGATTGGACGAACTTCTTTTCAATTGATGGAACGGCCAATTCGTTCAGTAGGAGGGTTTCTATTTATCTAATGAGAACTGGCAACACTGGTATTGCCAGATGATATCTGTCATCACCATCTTGAGGTTTGACATTTTTGATAGTATACGCACTGACAAACGTTTTGACAGCCATAGGAATAATTTTCCAAATATCCAATATCAGCAGCAAGCTATACAGGGTGACCCAGTTTTATCCAGCAATATTTAAAATTTAGATTCTACTGATCCAAATGAACAAATTTGGTTATATTAAATTTTTTTTCAATTCTTCATCGATTTCGAGATATTGGCCTTTAATGTTTTTTTTTAAGTTTTAAATATTTCTGAACACTTAACCTACAATTTTTCTAGAACTACACTTACCAGAAAAAAAAATAACCCTAGGTCCATTTTTAAATGGCTCAAATTTGAAAAATGTAAATTTTTAAACGACAGATAGATTTAGTCGGCAAAATAAGAAAAAAATTTAAACAAAACCTTATCAGCTTAGATTTTTTTGGGCCATGTAGCATTTCTGTTGGTTAGGTACTATTATTTTTATAAAGTAATAGGTACGGGTGTTTTATATAAGCGTGGTCTCGGAATGTCATGTCCGGTTCAAAATCATAAAAATGACGACCTAAAATACATTTAAAATAAGGACAAATTCACTTTTAAACCTTATAAGAAAAACGCAGCTTGAGTTTTTTTAACTGCAATTAAAACTTCTTAGAACAAGCATGTTTTTTAGCCATTGACAAGTTGTCAAGTTTTCCTAGTGCTTTTCTAAAATTTTTTGAAGTGAGAGAGAAAAATTGAAAAATTTACAGTTTTTAACTTTGAGGCATTTAAAAATGAACCTAGAGTTAATTGTCAGGATTTACTTTTTTCTGGTAAGTCGTTCTAGGAAAATTTTGTAAGAAAACAAAGACAGACGAGCAGTAGAATTTACTTTTGTCCTACCCTGTATATATATTTGGGTAATTTTGGATATTTTCTCTTATTTATATAGTTTTATACCTAACATGTCTAGAAATCTAATTTTTTCATAAATATTATACAACATCTGTAAGTAATAAAAATATTATCTTGGGTTCCTGTGATAAAGAATTTGTACCATAAAAAGACCTTTTTTCAAGTCGAAAAGTAATAAACACTCCCCAGTAAACACATATACGTAAATTAAACGTTGATTCAACGTGTCAGTCGTTGATAATTGGTCTTACGTTAGAAAAGTGACGGTTTATTTTTACACCGTTCAGTTTAAACGTTATAGACATGTGTTTTTATTATCTAAATACAACTACGTGCATTAATTATGTTTAATTAACGTTGTATATGTATTATGAATAAACCAGAAAACATGTGTCAAACATTCTCAAAATTAAAAACGTTTATAAACCGTTCTTTATGTAATTTATAATAAACCGGTATTTATAGCTAAAATAACGTTAGAAAATGTTCATTAGAAGCGCATAATTTTTAGAAGCGACAATAAAAACGTTAAAATGACGTATTTTAAGTATTTTATAATAATCCGAAAATTACAGTTAAGGTAACGTGTAAAATAAACCAAAAAGTTGGATTGTTGGTTGTAAATATGCAAAAAGCCGTTTATTTTTTTGTGTGTTATTCAATATTTTTATATAAAATATTGTCAAAAAGAAATTACAAAAATTATTCGATATTATTCGGCGACAGAAAGCGGCATAGTTCGCCGAAACTTGCATTATTGTATCGGATAATTTTGTAAGTTATATTTGACCACAATATTTAATATTAAAAAACACCCAAATGTTTATATATTTTTGGTTTAACTATTTAACAAAAAGGGCATTATTTTTTCATCAAACTTTTGTATCAACTCAACAATGGAAATCTGGTAGTTTTATTGATTTATTCCATACATTTTATCGACGTATTTACAAAAATATATAAAAGCAACTTTAAATAACGTGAAATCAAACGTTATTTATACGTTTCTAAAATACGTTAATAATACGATTTCACAAACGTTTTTTTAAAGCTAATAATTAACGTTTGTGTAATCGTATTATTAACGTATTTTAGAAACGTATAAATAACGTTTGATTTCACAGTCGAATACATAAATACGTTGAATACACGTTTTTTTAAAGCATTTAACCAACGTTTCATTATTCGTGTTCTGTAACGTGAAAAAGCGCGACATATAAAAGTAAAATGTACGTATTTAATGTACCTTTTTTTGGAAAGGTGTTTTGTAATGATAAACGTTAAGTAAACGTATGTGTGTTTACTGGGTCTGTAAAGATAAAGAGGACTAGAAACAGATGGCTATGTTTTCTTGTTCAAAGAATGACATGTTTTAAATTTGTTCATTTTGAGCAGTAGAATCTAAATTTTAAATATGCTGGATAAACCTGGTTCACCCTGTATAAAGGAGCGCTTTATTCGCGTTTTTTGTCCTATTTCAAGTACACACAATCCGAAATACGTTTTGCTTTCATCACGGTAATTGATTGAAGCGCTTATGGAAAAATTTGATGATACTGTCTTTCCTGATAATTTTGTAAACGTTCCATGTTTGGACCAGATTTTTTGATGCGATGTTCATTAATGTCTATTACCATAGAAAATTAACAAACAGTATTTAATATCGCTGGCAAACATTTTTGCTGATTAAAATTGGGCGCGTAATAGTTTTGTTTTACTTTGGTGATGAATGCATGCAGAATATTCAAATTTAAAAATTCAGTTTGCATTCAATTATTATTCATTGCTAAAATTTATATACCTATACAGGGTGTCCATGTCGCAAACGAAGGGGCTGATATAAGATGACAAAAGAATGTTAGTTCTTCATGTAAAAGCGAGCTTTTTTACGTAGTTAGTTCAACTGCTGCTCTGTCTAGACCTTAAGTTCAAAGGCATCAAAGATACAGACCACATCTCACTGTTTCTTCTATTACATGTGTGCTTGGCATATTAAAGTGACTAAATGTAGTTGAATTGAATATAATCCTAGTCGTAAAACTCAATAAAGAAAGCAATCAATTTTCCAAACACTTATCTCTTGGTGGTAGTACCAACTGTGGCACCCTCAGTATTAAAGAGAGAAAAATCTGAGTTTTCCACAGCTTACAAATTTCCCTTTATGTCGTTCAAAAGTATTTCGATGGATGAAAGTTTTATGTAGTGCCAGTCTTTGGAGTAAGTGTAACGGTTATTGGAGTTCGCGACAACTCATTCCAACGGGAAGTCTGTAAAAATCCGTAGCAGAATGCATGCTTGAACTTTCCCAATATAGAGGAAGAAATAGCTAGTTTTTATGGCTAACTAAAATCGTTCGGAGTAACAAATTCTTTCGGGAAAATAAAGACTATACAAGAATCGTAAAACGAGCATTTAAATAGCCAATATAATTTAAAAATAAGAATTTGAAAAATATATCATAAAAGTGCATAATATATCTCCGGCATGCCTAATCTTTATGTGCTCTATATAACAGAAAACTACAGTATTACTAGAAACAATACGGCTATATAAGTGCAAAACTTTATAGCTCATTCTAGTTTTGTGTTGTATGAACTGCCAAGATCGTTACTGCTACTAAAACTTTTATTGTTTATTACAGTTGAGACATAAAAATTATAGTATGGTACAATATTATTATGTTTTCAGGCAGATGTTTGCACAATTTTACATTTCATAATATCGTTTTTGTTTATGTAAACATTTAGACAAATATATGACGCTGCAAAATACCATAAGAAGAGCAGTAAGAGCGGCAAAAAATAAGTGGCTGAAGGAACAGTGCGAAGAAATGGAACACTTGCAAGAACAGCACGATGAGTATAACCTGCACAAGAAAATAAAAGAAACAGCTGGAATGTACAGGAAACGGACTTTCTCTAATATACAAAATGAACAAGGACAAATGGCACAAGATAACGCACAGAGAAAAGCTATTTGGGAACAATATATTAGTAATCTTTTTGCAGATGATATACCTCAGTTAGAAGATAATCAGGAAGATGACCTGCCTGGACCGTCAATTACAATAGAAGAGATTACTAGGACAATAAAAAGCTCGAAAGATAAGAAATTACTAGACAACGAAAGTATTAAGAGGCTACAAAGACTTTTCAACCAAATTTACAACACAGGAAAATTCCCAACCAAATGGCTTACATCTCTTTGTATTCCACTCCCAAAGAAGAGCAACGCAACAAGATGTGAAGATCACAGATTGATCAGTTTGATGAGCCACACTCTGAAAGTGTTTCTGAAGGTCATTCACTACAGAATTTCCACAAAATGCGAAAGCGTTGTTGGATCCTCTCAATTCGGATTTAGAAGGGGTCTCGGTACAAGAGAGGCACTGGTCGCAACCCAAGTGTTGGTTCAGAACTATTATGATCAGAGAAAAGATGTAGCGATGTGTTTCATAGATTACGAAAAAGCATTTGATAGAGTGCAACATCACAAACTCGTTCAAATGCTGAGGCGAATTGACATAGATCAAAAGGACATACGCTGTATTGAAAGCTTGTACTGGAACCAATCAGCGGCAGTTAGATCTGACAGCGAAGTTACGAAAGCACAGAAAATCCTTAGAGGTGTAAGACAGGGATGTGTCCTCTCCCCACTTCTGTTTAACATTTACTCTGAAAATATCTTCCAGGAAGCTCTCGAAGGACAACAATTAGGCATCAAAGTAAATGGCACATGGATCAACAGTATACGGTATGCAGACGAAACAGTCCTGATAGCAGACAATATGAATGACCTCCAAAGACTCCTGGACATGGTTGGAATGCACGGCCGACGCATGGGAATCAACATCAACATAAAAAGACAAAATTCCTAGTAATCAGCCGCAAATTGGATGAGTTCTGGAATGCGGAACTTACATACGATAGTGAAGACATAGAACGAGTTAAAAAGCTTAACTATCTGGGGACTTGGATATGTGAAGACTGGTCTTCAGATGCAGAAATCAGGTACAGGATAGAAAAAGCGAGGAGCTCATTCATGAGATTCAAAAACGTCTTTACGAACTCCGACTTTGACCTCAATCTCAGAATAAGATTCACAAAGTGTTATGTATGGTCCGTACTGTTGTATGGTATGGAAGGCTGGACAGTGAAGGTTAGCACAATGAATAGGCTAGAAGCATTTGAAATGTGGATCTATCGAAGAATCCTGAAAGTCCCATGGACAGCAAGAAAGACCAACGAGGAAATTTTGAGGACGATAGGAAGAGAACGCGAATTGCTGGACACGATAAAGAGCAGGAAAACAGCGTATCTGGGGCATGTGATACGCAACAAAAGGTACCATTTCCTACAATTAATAATAGAAGGAAAAATAGAAGGAAGAAGGGGGTGTAGGCAGAAAGAGGATGTCGTGGCTCCGAAACATCAAGCATTGGACAGGAATAGGAACCACAGGAGAATTAATTCACACCACCAGAGATAAGAAAAAATGGTCAGAAGTGATCGCAAACATCCATTAATGGATAGCAGCGGAAGAAGAAACATTTACACATGTTTCGGCTGGCAATAGAACATTTATACTGCATATTTAGGGCGCGAACAAAAACTTGGGACACTCCAAGGAATATTTTCCAATAGTTCTCATAGTTGATTGCATTCCGCTCTTAAATTTGCTCTACAATTGACCTTCAATTGGCTCTATTTCCAGATCGTGTACTCTCTCGTTTTCGTGATCAGAATTGCCCCCCTAGATTGTGTGATTTAACACCATTAGATTTCTTTTTATGAGGTTATTTAAAATCACAGGTCTATGTCAACAAGCCCACAACCATGCGTGCATTAAAGGAGGAGATTCAACGCTGCATCAACGAAATTCAGCCACATTTATGCAGAATGGTCATGGAACATTTCGAATGGATTCATCCTAGGATTCCTACAAACTCATACACCAAAATTTAGCTCAATTGGTTAAAGTTTAACTAAAAAAATGAACGAACAGGATGTTTTTCCAAAATTACCCTATTTTTTTGTAAAAAACGCAAAAATTGAGAAAACGGTTAGATTTAGAGATCATAATAATAACAACCTTGTTTGCTCCAAAGTAGACAAAAAATCCATAAAATACAAGGTTTTCCATTTGAAAAACATATCTTTTCTGGAACACCCGGTATATTTAACAATATTTTCCTACTAGACTTACATTTTCATGTTTGATGTAATATTTTACACACTCTGTATTAATATTTACCAAAACAATTCAAAGTTCTCATAGAATGACTATTTTTGAGATAGAAATCTAAATCGATGACTAAATGTTACCTTACAGGAAATTTTCATAAGGATTTTAGAGCCCGCAAACGTCATTTTTGACATAAAACCTTAAATATAAAATACAGGGTGTCCCATTTAAAAAACGTGGGTATTGCTCAGATTCTAAATTTGTTTAAAAATTCATAATCTTAATTTCTGTGATTAAGGAGTTGTTATGAACTTACTTTTAATTATTCCAACGAATTTAAAAATGTACATATATATAGGGTGTCCTCTTTGAATTTCTCGTCCCCTAATAAAGTCCCACCCTTTACCTACATTAAGTGCAATTTCAATAAAAAAAAAAACAACTTAACGGGATTAATAATTAATCAAAGCATTCTAAAAAGCGTAGATATTTTTTCTTTCATCTCCATACTTACATACAATAAATTTCTAACAAAATAAGCATTCTACACAATCGATTTGTTGATAATGTTCTTTTTGTTCGGCTACAAGGCTGTCTAAATAGGAAATCCGTTGTTCATTAAAAGTGCTTACGTTACAATATTTTTAGCGTCATAAAAGACTTTCCCGTTGACAGGGGGCTGTGTATAATCAATTTTATATTTGATTTATCGTTGCCAAATAAGCCACGTTATGCACAAAAGGTTTCTACATTGTATGAAATGTTGGTTGATACTTTCGAACACCTGCAGTTGTTTATTTTAACTCTCTTGCTATAATATTTAGTGTGTTATTACTTATATTAAAATCATTATATCATATGACACAAGATTCCTAAACAGAGAGGGCACTGCACTTTCTGTAGCTGTTTATGAGTATGAAGAGGTCCCAAGAACTGAGCCAAACAGTCCTTGCCAGTGATTCCTCCCTTGAAGACTCCAACTCTAAATAGTTTCCCTCGTACTAGGCGCAATTGGTTGATATTATTATAGCAAACAACAATAAGAATACGATGCAGTATCTGTATCTTTAAAATTTAAATTGTACTTCATCCACACGATGCATCTTAATACAATGCAAAAATTTGCTTGAATTGTTATTTGTATATCAGTCACAATATAGCGCAAGCGTTCCCTTTATCCTACGGGACCACCACTTTTGAATTCAGCAATTGGAGAGAAGTTTTAACATTTTAGTTCTGCTCCAACTTGTTGATGCCACGTTCGTGTGACTATCAGACGCTCTAAATTTGACTTTATTGTTTTCATATTTCGCTGATATGCCCAAGTTGACGGGAAGTATATTTAAAATAGGAACTGAGTTGTATTTATTGCAGAATAAAAATTGTATTTCGTCTACTAGATAAATAGCTTTGCTGTTATTAAATTTCACTTGTGCTAATTTTTAAAACTTGTATGTTGTGATATTGTGAGACATTTTTCAACTTTGAAGTTCTCTTAAAACAATATTTGAACTACGTGGTGGGTTTCACTAATTTCTCCTCAAGTAAGTACGTAAAACATATTTTGATGCATATTATCGTTTGAAGTGAAGAAACTCTTCTTAACTTTAAAGTTGATTGATAATTATTGTAAAGCAGTCTATTTTCTATGGACTGTAATATTATTTCCCCACATTCTCTACATGATGTTCTTAGTACAGTCTTGTCCATTACTCGCGAAATATTATTTTGTGCTGTAAATATTTTTGTAGAGTTAAAAGATTTATTTATTTTTTATTATTGAACAATATTTTTAATATTTAAAAGATTGTATTTCGCGGAAGAAAATGTTGACATGATATTAACACTTGGTTAATGTTTTTCAAATTGTCAATTAGCATGCAGTGTATAGTAGAAATTTCCACACCGGAGACACCCTGACACCAAAGTGCTACTGAGTGTGGAGTGTTAACGTTTTTGGTGCTATAGTCAGAGAAATCATGATTGGGCCATATTTCTTTGACGGTCATTTAAATGGAGATAAATTTTTGGTTAATTTTGGATAAGGTCCATTAGACGTTAGGCAAAAATTATGGTTACAATTGGATGGAGCTCCTGCACATTTTAGGCGTACCCTGCGCGATTATTTAAATAGGAAGTTTCCTAATCGATGTATCGGCCGTGGCGGCCCTATAATTGGCCAGCAAGATCACCTGACATAACTCCATTAGATTTTTTCTTATCGGGTTATGTAAAAAACATAGTTTATAGTAGAGCTGAAAATATGAAGCAAATGATGAGAGATGCTTTTCGCACAATAACAACTGATATACTTAGAAATGTTTGGATATCATACGAAAATCGACTTCAACATTGTGTTTATGAAAATGGGCGTCCTTTTGAACATTTGTTATAACTTTTTTTTTTACGTTTTAAGTTTTTCAAAATCTCTCTTCGTATAAACATAGTTGCCAGCGTTTAATTGTACTAAGCATAGCATACGAATCTTGCCATTAAAAAAACACTATAAGAAGCACGCTTCATATAGATGCAGCAGACATTTAATGTAAAATAAGGTTATATGACAATGCTTGGCGAGTGTTTTGTACCTATAAGTCGATTATTACTTTGATTATATCTATCTCTATCATACAGTCGCAAAGTTCTAGTGCTATCCTAATATTATTTTTATTTACTTTTCGAGAAGCTTAAAGTTTTGATATTTTGAATACAAATTAGTCTTTCTATTTAGTTACGTACATATTTAATTGAAGTTTTAAAATCTAAAAAAGTAGTGAACAAATTAAAAAAATATAGATAGGGTTATTAATTAGTAGGTACCTACCTATTTTTATCAAAAATAAATGGGTAGGTACCGTAAAATATTGTTTTTTTTAATAATACTCGTATAATATATTATAATATCTCATACTTTAATATGAAAGAAGCAAGTGGAAGTAGTACACATCAGCAACGTAAATTATATTTACGCTAACATCAGGTAAGCGCAGTTATTATGAAAAATGATAGTTTATTTTTTAATTTTAACTAAAGTTAAGTTTTTTTAATCAACACTCCTTTTAAGAACAGAAAAATCTTGTTAAAAATATACAGACACATCTGTTCCAGATTTAAATAAATGTTTGATAAATATAGATAAAGACAAATGAATAAAAGCAGAGCTTTTTAATGTAGTCCTGATAGGTGTACAAAATCAGACGTTGAAAGAATTGTGAAAATCTGAATAGTTTTGCCACAGTAGTCCGACTCACCTTGTATATCACGACATTTTGCTTTACAACAAAATACCCATCTCATTTTTCATAATACAAGACAAAAGAATAAAAAAAAAAGTATAGTAAAGTAGCTCCAAGTATGTAGAATAGCTCCTATCCATAAATTATAAAGGTAGTCCTGAAAATTTCATAAGCGCAAGAAGTGATACAAAGTCATATATTTTATGCAAAGTTTAAGGGAAAAAGTGAGCCATTAACGATCCTTTATACACTGGCTTTGGAGGTGCAGAGATATGAACCTCTTTCTAGTTAGAGAGGATAATTTATAGAATTTAGCAGAAGAGGTGTCGTGAGTGATCGATCGTACGGTGTAGTTCAATCACAATCACTTAAAAATGGCAGGGATACTATCGAAAGGTTTTTGACTTTCGACCAATTGTTGACAAGCTTTTCGATACACATTTTCACCATAATGTCTTAAGAACTAGAGTAGAATCCTTCAGAAGGAGCGCATTTTATAGAGATTCTCTTAATCGACGGTTTTGGATCAGTTTGCCACATTTTTCATTTGCCCTGCGAAACAGTCGTTGATCCTGGACGACCTCTGGTGATAGAGATCTCAAGAACACTATAAGAGTGGTGCAAGGGGTAAGACATCGACAACTGAACCATAATTGTTCATCTTATAAAAACAGTTGGTCAATGGAAGTGCCTTAAAAGATCTGGACGCGCTAGGGACGTACACGTACCTGGGGGTGTCCTAATGCCACATACAAGAGCCCCCGTTTCGAAATCAATATTGAAAACTGTGTCATTATTGACACTTGACATTTTTTTATATATTTTGATCCTTTTTTTAACCCCTTGATGGACAGCCTATGCGTATTAATATTATATCGAAGAGCTTTCAAGCCACATTCTGTACAGTAGACCAATTTCACATTATTTTTCGAGAGAGAGCTTTAATTTTATCTATACAAGCAATGATTTTGGTCTCGTACCAAATTAATTACGGAAGCCCTGTATACATTAATTGTAGATCACAGCCATTTTTAGACCTAGTTTTAATTAATTTTGAACAGAAAATTTTCCCGTTCATATAGCAACAAAAATGTAGATTTAGTTTTCTAAAAATTATAACAG
Organism: Apoderus coryli; assembly: GCA_911728435.2. Taxonomy (NCBI): domain Eukaryota; kingdom Metazoa; phylum Arthropoda; class Insecta; order Coleoptera; family Attelabidae; genus Apoderus; species Apoderus coryli. The sequence continues at coordinate 7,789,778 of OU452212.1, forward strand.
CGAACTATATTCTCTCCACTCCAGTGGCAGCGTCGAGGTTTATTTTCTAAAAACTAGTTAAAAATAATTTTGTTTAACAAAAATTGAACCTATGACAGGTAAAATGATCCATTCATTCGAAGAAAGTCAGACAATACAGGGTGTTCGTTTTGAAAATCAGAACCTACTGCCTTTTCCAGTTAAACCGGAAGTGACTCGTTAGGCAATTCAGATTCGAAATAGTCAAAAAGTTGCCTCAATTAGGCTTAAATGTCGTAAACTGACATGAAATTGGATAAAAAAGGATGACTATAGGCGGGTAAACGGGGGGACCCTTGACTTAATTATAACCTAACTTTTTTTTCTTGTGATTTTTATTCATTTTGTGTCAAGAATGTGATAAAATAAAGTTTTCTACATAAAAAAGGCATACTTTTTTTTTCTCGAAAAACTTAAAATTTTCAAACTCGAATTTCTCGAAAACCTTTAAATTTTTCGAGGAAAAAGGAGTATGCCTTTTTTATGTAGAAAACTTTATTTTATAACATTTTTGACACAAAATGAATAAAAATCACAAGGAAAAAAAGTTAGGTTATAATTAAGGCAAGGATCCCCCTCGTTTACCCGCCTATGATCATCCTTTTTGATTCAATTTCATGTCAGTATGCGACATTTAACTAGGTGAATAAATATGCTACATTTGGTTAATGCATCTTTACTCGTTTCGAAAATATTTCAAAAAAATCGTCCTCAGGCAGTCATCTTTAACACCCTGTATCTTTGTAAATAAAGACTTCGAAAAATTATAATTTAGATTTTTTTCATGATTAGATGTCCCCAATTCGCTCACAAATTTTGGTCAGCTTTTTTAGAAACCCCCTGTATATTGAGTACTAATCAAAAACGGTAAGCACATTTTACCGATCGGGGACAATTGTCTGAGATCGGCACAGCTGAGCTAAAATAGTTATGTTATTGTCACTTCCGGTTCTACCGGAAGTAGGTGTCATCTTGCTTTTTTTAAATGGAACACCGTATATATTATTCCAGATTTGATTCTACGTAATATTGATAGTAGTTCTATACCAAACAAAAGCATTCAAATTGAAACCTGTTCGTTGGCTTCTGGGCTGTGAAGCTTATGATATTATGAAGGCCTATCTGCATGCCAAACAACATGCGTGGTGTGGCTCATTAAGGGTAGTTTCTTAGGTCTTGAATGACTGGAAGCTTCTATCTTTAATAATACCTAAACTACCCTGCAAAAATCGAATTCTGTGCACCCTGTACCAAAAAGTAAAAATCAAGGAAACAATAATTAAATATTTTTAAAAGAAATTTGCCTTTTATGCGTGAGTTGTGGTGCTCCCTGTATATAATGGAAAGTTAGTCGTGACTCATCTACATGATTAAATTATATTCGGTGTGAAAAAATAATTATAAAACAACGTACAAAGAAACGCGAAAATTTATAAACTTTTCCTTAAACTGAGTGTGAGAGGAACTTTGAGGAAGAAAATTTAAATAATGAAATACCAGAGTAAAAAAATTACACGTGCGGAAGTTTCATTTTAACTTTTCCCTGTCTCCTAATTATCTTTCGGATATCTGTCTGTTATATTGCGTTTGATTTTTTTACATCAAAAATATTATAATTTTATTGGTTGATGTGAATAAAATATGAACTCTCTGAAGATGATCTGCCCAAGTCGTTACAGACGAATGTAAATAACAATAAGTAGGGATAATTCTACACTACAGAAACTTTCTAAATTTGTATAATTTGTGCCCGTAAATATAAATGAAAAATAATTTCGTGGCATAGCGTTTTGTATTCATTTAATTGCTATTTTAACGGCTGGTGTTACCTATACATTGGATTTGTTCGGCCTCTGTATGGTGGGAAATGCATTACTAGATGTAGGTAGATGGTACGTGTTTACATATAGCTACTGTTCTATATCTCGCAGTGCCTATGGTAGTCTGACAAGCTCATAATAAGAGCGTAACGAATTCGTCAGTATCTGTTGACCCATGCCTCGGTTTGGTTCTACTGAATTAGACTGAGGCCCTGCTAAATTATTCCTTGTGTAGGTAAAACCAGTCACTATGCCACGAAATTATTTTTCATTCCTCAATTTGATTCATAATGGCTTTTATACCAAAATAAATTATGTGCAAATAAACCGCTATTTTCACCTCTTTCAGATCAACGTTGCATTGTTTCTAAAATAATCCTTTAGGATTAATATTTAGAATTATAAATAGTGGCGAATTACCCACATACTACTTTCTCCTAATCCAATAACATTCTTTACTTGTCCCAATTCTTTTTATACTGTCATAAATTCCCACCCTACTCCAAATTACTCTTTTGCCCTCGTCGCGGCAATTTCACCCAGCGAGCTTATTAAAATTATTCCTCAACCCATTATTTTCAGCGAATATATCCACTGGTATTATTATAATATATTTTTACGCGATTTAGAAACATGATAAGTGGCTATGGCTATAGGTGGTGTGATGGAGAGCTAGGCTATTAATATTAGAGAGCTAATTGCCAAGAAGAGAGCTGTTTGAGATGGATTTATATAGTATACTTGAGAGAATTTCAAAAAAAGATGCGACGATTAACTATAGGATTAAATTAAAACATTTTAGAATTACGGTATATTTTTTTTGTACGACTTGATCAAAATGCCTAATAAAAAATTGGCGCAGTCATAATTATATCAAAAAATTATTATTTCTTACGGAGCAATCATGAGGCATGTACATACCCTCCATCATACACCCTTGCTAAGCTAAATCAGTTATAAAATTGTACAACAAAACATTTTTGTTAGAAGATCGTTCTCATAGCCACCTGGTAGCACGAAGAAGCAATTAAATTGTCTTTAATTTCCTGAAACAGACAAATAATAATGTAAATGTAGAAATGGCGAAGCACATCAAAAGTCTAGACAATTTAGAGAAAATGTGTGTGTAAACATTAATATAAAATGGGGGCAGAGGAACTAAAATACAAACGAACTATTATGCCATTCAAGTTAACGCTCGACCGGGCAGGGCTAACAATCTCTTTAATAGCGATGAGGGGAGAGCTGCTTGCGTTTCTTACGGAACACTAAAGGGAGAATTTTCGTATTATATAAATGTTGATATAAGGTGATACAAAAATAATTTTTATGAAATTAAATATCTTCATCCAAGCTCATTTTCAGTCACTTGTATGAGGGTTGCCTTTTATATTTCGGGATTAGAGACCAAACACAAATATTAATCATCGAGAATCACTTTATTGTTTTTCAAAATATTCCCCATGAAGATCTATACATTTTTGCAAGCGTTTGAACCAATTGTCGAAGCACTTTTGCCACTCTGATTGAGCTGCATTCTGAATGCAGCAACCGCTTCTTCAGGTGTCGAAAAACGTTGACCTCTCAGTTTTTTTTTTACGTACGGGAATAAAAAGAAGTCATTCGGTGCCAAGTCAGGACTATACGGTGGATGCCTCATGAAATCGATGTTTTGGGTGCTCAAAAATGCAGTTGTTTGAGCCGATGTGTGAGAGCTCGCTCGTGGTGAGGAGCGATCCGTCTTCGGCGGTTGGTTTTCCTAATTTCTTTGAGGGATTGACAAATTGTGTGGGATCCAACGCGAACAAATTTTTTTGACAGTCAAATGGTTATGCAATATTGAATGTGCTGGTCCCACTAATGCCTAAGGTTGTCTCAATCTCTTGATAGGTCACATGACGATCTGGCAATATCAGTTCGCTCACAGCATCAATGATTTTCGGAATAACAACTGATTTTGGACGACCTTCACGGAATTTGAGTACGTATAACCTCAAAAATTTCAAACTTTACGATAGAGCTGTGAGTTGCCAGATTGCAACACCAGGGTTGCCAAATCCCGAAATATAAAAGGCAATCCTCGTATCAGTTAGCCAATCCAATGTCTAATAATGAAAACGAAAAGTCAGTGATTTTTTTGAAATCTCTTATATTGTTCTTCCTGTATAAGGAGAATATATATCGTCCCCTCGATGTTCGGTGTGGTAACTTCAAAGTTATCTGAGATTAGGCTTGTCTTGCATGAGTTTCGTGAGATTGACAACACTGTTTCTAGTTTATTGGGGTTTTCGTAAACTTGACTTTACTATAATAATTATATTATAGACTGGCCATTAAACGTAATAAAAAGTGTTTTAGATTTCATGGTTTTGAAGCCCACTCTGTTAAATATATGATGAAACTCTACGGGGTAAAGGGAGTTAATTTGGAATCCAAATAGTTATTTTTAAAGATCTTTTCTTTTTAAATTAAACGATATAAAATCGTGATATCATCGAGTAAACTAACCAGGTTTATCCCCTAACCACTTTTCATCCACCCCTCGTAATTGTGTAATAATAATCCACTTTTATCTACCGAAACAGCCAATAATTTGACATTTTTTTATATTATAGATATCCTTATTGCCGATCAATTCCAAAGTACCTATTTTATCCCAAAAAAAAATTTTTTCATCACCCTTCTAACATTTCAAGTGTACTTACGAACTCAGGCAGGTGCACCTCAAACTTTGAAGTTTTATATAATATGAGAGCTATGTATGCCGGTTACAAAAGGAACGATAACTGCCCAATTTAACTGTAAATAGATGCCGCCTATCAATATTATAGAGAAAAATATAAACCCGTATAATATTGAAAATAGAGAGCTTATAAATTTTGAAAGCTTTTTGATCTACGTTGTATTAAAATGAGGCAATATAGACCAAAAAAGAAAAAGCAACGTTTTAAAATAGTATAGTTATAGTAGGTATAGGCGGTATATAGCTATTTATATAAGACGGAAATTGGTTTCAAATATCCTATCATGTTACAAAGATAATCTATAGGGAATCATCAATTTTGAAAATGTAACTTTTTTTTCTCCTAGAAATGGATCGCGAGGGCAAGGACGCATTTAGCTTCTAGTTGTTCAAAAACGACTTTTTAGTGAGAAAAAATCGCATAACGTTAACTTTGATCAATATAGACGAAACGTTGTATTTTAATTCTTCCATAACATACAAATTCTTTTGACGTCCAGAATTTAAATATAAATCGGCTCATATAAAATGTCCAGCATACCTCACTAAATTTTCCTCCACATGAAAATGCAACAACGAAAACACGAAAATATTTAAAGGAATATGTAAATATTCTCTACTTCTAAACATATACCGTGTGAGCGAACAAAAAGCGTTCACTTTGCAAGGATATTTTCTCCATAACACGTGGGAAAACAGCTCAACGCTGGTTTTTCTTCGGGTTGATCTTGTTTTATGTAATATCATTACATGCTGAGATGGCGTGTGAGGGTTTATACGAGATTCCTCATAATATTTTCCATGCGAACTTATTGACAATTTGTGAGGTTCCCCACATCTATAGCCAACGACATGAGGATGCAAAGAGAGAACTTCGAAAGGAGAGAGAACGCATCCATGGGGCAGCGCATCTACAACGGCCGGTAAATGGTGCTGATTGGGTGTGTCAATTTTGTGACAAGGTTTGCGGCTCGAGGATCGTTCTGAGTTCAATAACAGGAGTGAATGCTAATGATGATCCTTCCAATCTTTTCACAAAAATGGTACGTCATTACAAACAATATTTATACAAACTTAGCAACATAATAACAGTGTTAGTATATGTGTTAGATGTAATAGCAACATATGAGGTATAATTAGCCCTATTTTCAAAAGAAAAACATTTATTTGATCCTCTTATTTTGTTGATGTTCACAAAAGCAAAAATATCCTAAAAGTCCCCCGTATTACTTCAAACGTTTTAATAATAACTAGAATTTTCTCTTGTCAGCCAAAGTGAAAATTTAAGTCCCAGAGGGCGCTTAGCCGTTTTCCACGACAAGTGAAACAAGGTTTTATTAAAATTTTCCAAACACTGAAAACTGAATATCCTTTTGTGCTGTTTTTTGTGTCAGAACAGATTTAAATTAAAAATATCCGCCTGAATTCAGATGAAGACGGGATTTATTATTAAACTGATACACTTTGTGCTGGAAAATGATTTAATAAAACGTTTACGTTTTTCTGTTTTACACTAAACGATTCGTTTTACGAAGAAAGAAATTAAACTTTCTTCTGCATTGTGGCCAATAATAGTTGAAGACTCTGAAAAGTTTTGAATTAGAATCGATACAGATGATCCAGAATTTACATAGAGAGACCAGCCAAGACTAGAAACCGAGACCGACGTATGAACTCTAGCAACTTCACGCATATTCTCTCTAAACCATTATATAGGTAGTTGCTTAATTCTCCCCAAACGCCACTGCACTGGAGCATTGAATATTTGTTTGAAATATTGAGAAATTAGCATTTAGAAGTAAAAGCTTACATGGCAGAATCATAAATTTCGTCAAATACCATAGTTGCATTTTGGATTATCGATGAGCAACTCTTAATTTGAATGAAGCCCAAGTTAGCGAAAGGTAAATTAGAACAAACTCTGCCTTTTTCTCAATTTCTCAATAACACTATGTTTCATTAAAGTTTAACTCACCCCACTTTTCCTTGCCTTGCTTTAAGATAGAAAAAATGTACATAAGTACTAAGAACCAAAAATAAATATATCAGGTATTTACCTAAAAATCCAGCGGAATTTATTAATAATAACAAGAAATCCCTTTGGGTTTTCCCAGTCGTGTTTAAAAAAAAAAAAATTCAAAAGAAAAAAATTCAAAAACAAAAATAAATAAAAAAAAGTATTGCCAGAGCTGGGATTCCCCTAATCTTTCACATGCGAAGCGAACGCTCTACCAATGACGCCACAGAAACCTGATAACAAATATTGTATTTTAATTTTAATAATATATACCTAAAAATACTGTAAAATATACAAAAAACTTCAAATTAAAATTTTTTTGAAACATTTTTTAACCACCCTGTGCAATAATTTCATAAACCAATCTAAAAAACTAAAAAAATCTGAAAATTTTTCTATCTAATACGTTCTACCGTACCTAAATATATTGAAGATAAATAGAAACATTTTTGAGTTACCCCGTAGATCAACTCTAGGAGCTTATAGTTTAAATTTCAAAGAAATCTTGAATTGAAATCTAAAGAAATCAAAAAATTATTCAAAATATTACTTATTTGTCCTTATCAAAATAATGAGATACATTTTTGACTCACCCCGTATATAAATTTAAAGTGTATGCTAAAAATTTCTATACATTTAAAATTTCTTAAATGTAGGCTAATTAATGTTCTTTTTGTATCACCCTGAACATGCTGCTTATTAATTAATATTGTTATAATCTGATAAATCCTTAGCGCATAGCCAGATGTTAAAATAACGTTAACCTTAATAGAGGTGTACGTTATTTTTAGGACTACCATCTCTCTATTTTGACATTCGTTGGTTGCAGTTATCTACCATATCTCTCTATTTTGAAATTCATTGGTTTGTCAGGTTTCCATTTCTAGGACTATCAGGTCTCTCTAACTTATTATGATGTGGTTCAATAAAGCAGATGAGATTTTTGGATTAGAAAAACTCAACTCGAATTTACGAATGTGTGCGTTATTCTTTGATACGATTGTGACTAAAAATATTATACGAAATTGCTTGTCCCATATGTTTTTCTAAGAATATAGTCATGAAAATGGTTTTCAAAAAAAAATCGACAGGTTCCAACATAGTTGACACCTCTAGTTTCACGTCATAATTTGGTTTTGGTAATATGTTTTTACTAAAATTATTTTCCTTGTTTACATTAAGAGTCTAAAAGTTTTCGGCATTATTTTCATGTGTAAGATCAATTTCTATCAACATGTTGTATATTGTAGTGTTATAAAATGGTTATTCCATATAGTTGTAGTAAATTTAGAAGTTGTCATACAAGTATTTGAAGTAATATTACTGAAAAAGTGTTCATAACCTAAAGTGACAGTGTCATGATCGCCGTCAGATGGATGGATGTGATCATATGTTTGTCAATAACCTAAGTCAGATGGATGGGAAATAGTTGATATCTCCCTTTGCGTCGCACACAAAATGAACTTTTGTAGATGTAAATAAATTAATTAATAAAATAGTGTGGCCGCATTACATCCCCTTGAAAAGTACCCGTTGGGATGCAGCAAAAAACAAATTTTCTATATAGACAGACCTGCGGCTGCACCTTCGTTGCAGCTTTAAGTTAAGTCACACTCGTACAAAACACACTTCCACCGCTTAGTTATACGACAAACACTATTATTCCGCGCTGGTACAAGAGTAATAAACAAAGCACTAGATTTTATTAACAAACCGTTTATCTGGCGTTGCAACATATATCTCTACTAGTTTTACAAACAATGTAAGTTCAATAAGCACTGGTTTAATTGGACCACGTGTTACAAATGTCCGAAGATAAACACAAACAATGGACTTGTATACCACGTTGCCAAAGTTATTAAATCGATTGGCCTACTTGTATATTATGAAACGTTGATGTTCCATATTTGTAATAATATCATCAACCAATCTGTATAATTTAAAAAGGAAAATGTTTCAATATTTTAACAGCTATAATCAAAATGATATCTTGGACATTTTCGATTACCTTTTTTATAATATTGTCTCGTGGTTTTTCCGTTAGTTTTCATTATGTCTTTCACTAAAAAATGTATAGGAATCTGTGAAATGTCCATATGGTTTGTTAGCCATTATTCAGCTAGTGAACGTTTAGCCTGATATAAAAAGGTAAAAGACACAGTCTATAATTTAAAAATATATAAGCCTCAATTTTTCTTCAATTTACTATGGACGAGCGAAAAACGTAAAAATAATTATAGCGAAATAGCTTTGTACCGGGATCTCGAAAACAGTAAATCAATGTATACTTGGCATATTACCGATGTTAGAATATTGAATTTTGTAAATTATTGGGAACCATTTTACAAAATCTAGTTTTGTAATTCGCGAGGAAATGTTGTTTTTTAAGTTAAAATCCTACAAAATGTTTACTCGAATGCGGTTTATAGAAGCTGATTATTTTTCCTGGGCAATGTAGGGAAATTATAAAAAGAACATGAAGGACTTTAATGTATAGAACCAATCAACAAGAGAAAGTTTGCCCCGCTTTCAAAATAATTTCATCAAATATGGGTCAACTAAGAGCAAAAAGCCGTATTTAGCGAAGCCTTATATGACTTCAGCTGAACTAAATTAGATTTGTCAATTTTAAGGAATATACCAGTCGCATTTAAGGTATGATAGATTAATAAAAATGAACGAAAAACGCAATCATTGAAAATGCAGGATATGAAAAAGGCACAGCGGCGTCCCAAATATGCTTGTACGTAACTTTAAAATTGTTTTTGTACCTATCCACAGCACCAATTTAGAATCTAAACAACATTGTCCACGTTATGTATCCCAGAGATCCAACAATTTTACATAGGTAATAAACAGCAAATGAGGCATTAAAGTTCGAAGGGACGATCCACAGGCGTAAGCTTGGGCAGTTATTGTTGGCTGCTAGTAAATTTGCGCCTCAAAAATATAGACCTTCACAATATATAGGATTGGCACGACTCTGGTATTTTGAACTCAGTTGAATGACAGTTTTGTTCAGCTTTTATGTGACCGAAACTATCGACTTAAAATACAGACCCACCTTAACTTATTAAAAATTAAAATCAAATGATAGTCATAAACCTCATGTTTATTTAAATTATTAATAAGCAAAATCCGAACATCCACAAGCAAATAATACAAAGAAACTTTAGTATAATAATTCTTATATTGATTAAATAATATTTTAATAATTTATTAGAAAAACGACAAATGATATTTTATTATAACCGAGGTTGATTTGTGCAGTGTATTTAACAAAATGAAGAGTATCGGAACTGATAAAATAAATTCATCGTACTTAATTATGTATCTAGTTTGTTTAATATTTTGTACAGGGATTTAGAACAAATTTATGCTAATTACAATTTATAACCATTGACTAAACAATTTAACTTTGGAAATTATTGATATAATATGCTTATGCTATGTATAAATAGCATCAAATATATAATGTTTGGCAAATAGAGCTAAAATTTAGTACAAAATTGCATTTTGGCAAAATACGTGGTCTATACAGGGACTTGTATACCTGATGAACCCGGTAGTGAATGATGAAACGTCGTGCAAAATGCAATCCATCTAAGGCAGTGGAATTCTGGTAGCTCGCGAAGAGATTTCTTGTACGTAGCTCCCAACATATCTATCTACATGCCAAACGACATGCGGAGGATTCCTCATTAATGATAGTTTCTTAGGTCTTGATTAGGTCCTGTATGATAACGTCCTATACGAAACCAAGGCCCCAAAAAATTGAAATCTGATTTCCTAATATTGGGGTCGTGAAATTTACGCAGGTCAATGACATTATGAAGGGCTATTTGCATGCCAAACGACATTCTTCGGAACGGTCATTAAGGATAGTTTCTTAGGTCTTGATTAGGTCCTATACTAAACCAAGGCCCCAAAAAATTGAAATCTGTTTTCCTAATAATGGGGTCGTGAAATTTACGCAGGACAATGATATTATGAAGAGTTATTTGCATGCCAAACGACATTCGGGAACAGTGTCATTAAGGATAGTTTCTTAGGTCTTGATTAGGTCCTGTATTATAGCGTCCTATACCAAACCAAGGCCCCAAAAAATTGAAATCTGTTTTCCTAATAATGGGGTCGTGAAATTTACGCAGGTCAATGATATTATGAAGGGCTATTTGCATGCCAAACGACATTCTTCGGAACGGTTATTAAGGATAGTTTCTTAGGTCTTGATTAGGTCCTGTATGATAGCGTCCTATACCAAACCAAGGCCAACAAAAATTGCAACCTGTTTTCCTAATAATGGGGTCGTGAAATTTACGCAGGACAATGATATTAGGAAGGGCTATTTGCATGCCAAACGACATTCTTCGGAACGGATGTAAGGAAAATAATGAAGTGGCGAATACACATATTATAAAATGTCAATGACTAAGTGAGTAAAATTTGTTGTTAACAAGTATTAACAATAGTATTAATTATTATAAAATGTCGCTAATCCAAAGAAGCACACTTCGTATCTGTAGGGAAGTTGAACCGACTTCTAAAGCCACATCGTATATCTACGAGAGGATATCCATAAGGTCGCCATTAGCTATTTTTTGCTACATTGTAAATTTCTCTAATTCCCCCTACAAAAAGCTGAAATTAGAGGTGCAGCAGTGTTAGACTAGATTGTCTGGGCTTTTTGCGTCCGTTTTTAGCTTTCCATATACCATGTGGAATACAGAAATGGTATATGGAGAAGCTATTGGTATCATGAATTTTTGTTTTCAGCGGAATTACGTGTTTGATGATCATTTTAGACCTGCCTGTCTTTACGTCATTTTTCCAGACATTATACACAATAACTAAAAACGGCTTAACATATTTATGGAATATAAGGGAAAACCCGTTAAAATTTGGGACTCATAGGGCCTAAAAAATCATATTTGCTAATCCAAATAGAAAAACTGGTTAATTTTCTTTATTCCAATAGACCTGGACCTAAAAAGGGATATTAAATATAATACTAATATGCATAGGCTGTCCATAAATAATTTAAACAGGGTCAAAATACAAAAAAAAAATGCAAATTGTCAATGTTTCCATCGCGTATACAGCAACTGCACTCTCCTGGTCATTGGAAATATTTAAACTTAAAAATGCTTCGATTTCTGGAGTCAAAATGATGAGAAGTTAAAATGAATTTACAATAAATACCGGCTTTTTTAATAAAGTAGTCTGAAATCTACTAAATTTAGTGGATCCGACAGCGTCCAATAAATATATATTTATGTATGGTTAGCTATTAGTGCCTTAGCGGCACCAGTTTATTTTGTATAACATAACGATGCACTCTATCTTTAAAAGTACTTATGGGCGTAAATATATATTTTCTCGCAAAACTACTCAATGTAATTAAAAATTTTAAAAGCTCTTATAAAAGAGTCAGCCAGTTTTATTTTTATAGTGTAGATATATAAAAGGGAGTTTTTTAAAAGTTTCTACTCTATTTTTTCACTACTAAGCTAACCAGGTTAACCGTAAATGTAATTCTTAAAAGGAATCTGTAAAAATGGGGCTGATATTTTTGTAGCAAGCAAAGTACAAAAAATAAGACTGCCTGTAACTTCCGCCTACTCTATACATAGATGGCGTTACTAGAATTTTTCCATATGATTTTTGTTTAGTACTTTCCTATGAGTCTACCTCCAGTGAGGAATTAAAATTAACGGAACGAAAATATCGGAAAAATTTGGCCCGATATGTCTCGGCAAAAAAAAATAAGGCATTGATAGTGAAAGTGCTAAAGTTTCCCAAAGTTGTATTAAGGAATTCGGTAAACAAATTGTGAATATTTTGCAGAATAACAAAAAAGGGAAATAAGTTTCTTAAGCAAAATGCAAGTCACTTTACTAAATTAATTTATTACTGGTAACTTAAAGTTTCCTTAGTTGTTTTTTTTTTGTTGTACTCATTCGCTCTAAGAATGTATAAAGTAGGTATAATATGCAAAGGCAGCAAAGAAGTTGTGGCTTTCTATAAGCAAAAAGCTGCCTTCTATAAGGTAAGTTTATAAGAAGTTCTTTTTTGTGTAGACATCCACTTGATATAATTACTTGAGCGTTTACATTTTGGTATAGCTATTTTACAAAAGTTTATGAAATTCTTTTGAGTTTAAAGGTTTTAAAAGTTTCACTGTTGGAAGAAGGATTTTCAGTAATTTATTTAGATTTTATATACGCAAAGATATTTCTCAAAAAACTTTCAGTGGTAAAAAATATCCTACTAATTTAATTTCGTTTCATACGATAAATCCAGGATGGAATTTTAATGTAACATGATTATCATCTCATCAACATCTCATACTTTAGACTATGAAAGAGTCCTAGAATTTGTAGAGATCGTCTACAGATTTGTTGGTTGAACTTCAATTTTGGGAATCAAATGGCAGGACCGACGAACAAATATAAGCGTTCTGGAGGAATTGAGGCGATCTTTGTGAGGCACTAGTTGCGATGGACTGGCCACGTAATCCGCATACCAACGGAACGCCTTCCAAAGAGAGAGGGCAGCAAAAGAGGTACAAGGACCAACATGAAGAAGGGCAGATTTTATATGTTGGGCCTTGGCAATACATACCTATTGTCAACTGTTGCTTTAACTGTAAAGTTTACATTGTTTACAAGCTGAACCTATGGATAAATCGATGTCTACTTAATTTTATCTGTACAAAATAATATTTGTATTTTAATATAAATTTTGAGAACGTTTTCTCACGCAAATAGAGAAAATTAATTATAGAGATATACCCTTATATTATCACACCTGCGTGTAAATAAACTAGTGCACGTGAGTGGTATTGTATATCTCGAAAACACCACACACTGATAACACTCACATATCTGAGTTATGGGCTACGCTATGTACACATAGAAGATGCAGTGAATTAGAGAAAATATAGAGCAATGTAGCGGTAGAGCGACTGAAGGGGTGTGCCTGATTAATTGTAAGCATTTTACACATATTCCACGGAATGAAGTAATACTTACTGACAGTGGCGGTTGGTCCATAAGGGCACGTGGGCACGTGCCCTACGTAAAAAATGAAGTAGGAAAAGCCCCCAAGTCCTACCGAGTCCATATGGGCGCTGTGGCTCTCGATATGGTTTTCTCTATATGCTGATTCCAGATTAGTCGTTTATCCAGGATTGCTCCCAGGTATTTGACTTTATCCGATAGTCAAATTTGCTCACCGCTGAGAGTGGGGTTAATAATACCCACCTTTCTTCTTCTCGTGAATGGTACCAACACTGTCTTTTCGGATTTATATTCAATCCCTCAGCGTCGCACCAGTTTTTAATTTTGTTGAATGCAATTTGCATGCGGTTGGATATAACTGATGTGTGTTTTCCCTTAACTGTGAGAACAATGTCGTCGGCGTAGCTTTGCAGAGTAAAGCCTGCCATATCCATTTTTGAAATGAGATGATCCAGCACTAGTGACCATAGAAGAGGGGACAATACAATACACATGTGGACATCTCCTAGCCGCTGTCACTGTTACAGACACTTCTCCTATTTCAGCCGTAATGACACGGTCTTTCAAAATTGCCTGAATCCATTTCACCAGTGAGGAGTCGACACTCCTCTCTTCTAGTGCTCTACTGATGGATTCATGTGAGGTATTGTCAAAAGCACCCTCTATAACGATAGGCGCATAAGGATACTTCTTTTGCCTTAAATGACTTTTAGATGTCTTTTACTAAGCAGTGCAGGGCATTAATCGTAGATTTTCCCGCTTGGTAGGCGAATTGCCTTTTGTGAAGCGGTTTCCTATTTAAAGTTTCGCTTCTTAGGTATTCGTTAGGTTAACCTAATAGGCATGTAGGACTTAGGGTCATACTCTGGACGGCGTCCTGTTTTCGGTATAACGGCTACTCTAGTTTCCCTCCAAGCTTTGGGAATATGGCCGAGGATAAGGCTTGCTTTGAAAAGCCTTTGCAACGATGATTACAGTATTTCCAGACCTTTCTGGAGGAGGGCCGGAAAAATTCAGTCCATACCTGGTGATTTGAAAGGCTAGGAGGATGGACTTCACTTACAAACAGTTTTAATGGTCATGGTTTGGTAAAAAGTAGAGTCGAAACGTTGAGGTAGAATTGGAATTTCTGTGATAAATTGATGTTTGTTTATATATACGTATAATTTGCAGCATTTTATCTAAGTAATTGAGCCCCTCTGTTTTGAGTCACATAATATAACAGAGATATGGTGGTGTATAGTATAGTGTTTGTTTCCCTTCTTGACAGGTCGTGTGTAGATAGACGTATTATTATAATGCTAATTAGACATAGTAAGTTACTATATGATTATACAAACAATATTATATTATAACAGTTGTTGTGTGAAACGATATGGAGAAACAAACGCGTTTACGCATTGCGTCGTTTAGGGTATGAATTTATTAGGGATGGTTCACTAACAAGATTATAGTTCGTGAAAATAAAACCAAGATATCATTGCCGTGCTAGTCGTGAGCTAAATTAAGTTCAAAAATTTTAACAGAAGTAGCTTTTCCACTAATTTCAAGCACCAAAAATACTCTAACTAAAGGGTGGTTTCATGAGTCTTTGACTGCTCTCGTCAACTGCTATCCATCGATAGACTGAGTTCCATTACGCACCAGTTCAAGTGACGCTGAAGGAGGCTTAGATAGGTATATCGGTCAACAAATATCTACTGGACTAGAATTTCTTATATTACCAGGGTTGCCTTTTATATATCGGGATATATTCCTATACAAATACAACTACAGGGTGAATAGTAGTTTACGTCTTAGAAATAAAATACATTTTTATGTCGACTGTAATAATGATTGTTCATACTTAGATATCTTATGTTGGAGTTAGTTCAAAAGATTAACCAGTCACTACCATTTGTAAAGCAAGAAACAATACGATTTTATAAAGACTTCTCAATCTGTCGAATCAGCGACTGCCCAAAACCCATTGCTTTTTATTCGCCCTTTATATACCTATATTATTTGATATGGGAAACCGTGACACCCTCCAACTACTAGCTTCTGTATATAATAATAAAAGTCCGACATTTAATTTACATGAAGGTATTTCGATGTTCAAAAGTGAGACCACACTGTATTTAAAACATATCATTCTTCGAACAAGAAAACACGGTCCATCTGTTTCAGAAAGTTCAACAAAGAAAAGAGACAAAAATTATATATTTTTGTTATTCATTTACCTACTTGTAGACATGTTTATTGCTCTTCGTAAAACCCATATCAATAAACGATAAGATATATAGAAAACAGACCCTTAAATTTCATGACTAAAAGGACAGTTTAGGAACATTTTTTAACAATCTACTTAAAATAATATTCACAAAAATATTATATTTCCCAAACTAATAGAAAATATCTATAAAATCACCCAACTAGTATACATAATACCAGTGGCGTGGAGTCTTATTACAATTGGTTCAAACGCATGCAAAAGTGTATAGATCTTCATGGGGAATATTTTGAAAAACAATAAAGTGATTTTCGATAATTAATATTTGTTTTTGTCCTCTAATCCCGAAATATAAATGGCAACTCGTATATTTTTTTGAATAAAAGGGGAAAATAAGAATCACAGGATAAGGGCGCCACTCAGAACCGCCCCATTTTCGACATATAGCCCACCCTATATCGGAATGTATGAATATATTATTTTAATATGCATAACTAACTGTTATTACTGTCAGTCATAACTAAAATACTATTATTACCCGTTGTTGTAATAAATGCTATTCTCTATTATACATATCATAGCATATTCCATTTATAGCCATATTTCAAGATATTTTATGACATGGCATAAACTAGTTTAGTACAAACTGGAATGACAGCAGTCTAAGTTTTTCTGTTTTGTCGTTCCGTATCGAACTGTTGTGGGGTGTTGCATTTTTCGTTTTACCATAATATTTATTTCTTTGAATGTTGTAAAATTTTTATTCCTTTAAATTTTTAGAGCTGCATATATCCGCAATAGTTTAATGTATTGTAATTTCAATCATGCGATGTGCTTTCTTCCTATCAGTAATAAAACGTTATAGATCTGTATTCCTTGACGAAAACTAGGTTCAAGTGGGTGTAGATAGATCTCCTCAAAATCAAAAGAAGTGTAAAATGTGTCATGTGTTTTTATATACATTTAAATATTCTGCAAACCACAACGTTTATTTTTGTTGAGGCTCCTTTAAAGGGAAACATGGGTCCAACATATGCTCTTCTTGGAAATGTATGTGTGTTAACGTTGATTCTTCGTAATCGTAAGGTTACGGGTTCTAGACTGGGCAATGGAAGTTTTTTTTTATTGAAAGTGTAGTAAGTATTTAAGCAATATTTTATTAGGTGAGAACACATATACGTAAATTAAACGTTGATTTAACGTGTCAATCGTTGATTATTGGTCTTACGTTAGAAAAGTGACGGTTTATCTTAAGTTTAATTTTATACCGTTCAATTTAAACGTTATAGACACGTGGTGTTATTAACTAAATACAACTACCTACATTTATTATGTTTAAGTAACGTTGTACACGTATTATAAATAAACCATAAAATAAAAACGTTTGTTTTAGGTGTTTTTTAAACGCGTGTCAAACATTGTCAAAATTAAAAACGTTTATAAAACGTTCTTTATGTAATTTATAATAAACCGATATTTATAGCTAAAATAACGTTAGAAAATGTTCATTAGAAGCGCATAATTTTTAGAGGCAAAAATGAAAACGTTAAAATTACGTTTTTTAAGTATTTTATAATAATTCTAAAATTACAGTTAAGGCACTATTTTAGGTAAGTAATAGGTGTCAATAAGATACAACACAAGATTTTATTATGATACTAAAACGGCTTAAACATATTGGATATTTACACAGGGTATAAAATTAGTGCGTTAAGATCCATTTACGCATTATTTACCACCATATTTGCAGAAAAATGTTATAAATAAAAATTATGCGCCCTATTAATGTACATATTTTTTAAAATAAGTATATTTCATACTCGTTTGTACTCATCAGCCAGCCACACCACTCGATATTTTGCTTTTAGAACACTAATAAAAATTAGATTATAAAATTTGAAAAAATTCACAGGAAAAAAATTTAAAATTGACAAATTAATGCAATGAATTTACTGGGTGTTTGGTTTATTGCACTCAGGAAATATAATTTTAGATTAAAAGTAAATATCTTTTACTTTTGCCTAAAAATGTATAGAGTATCTATACGCTTCTACCAAAACTAACATTACATTCTAAATATTTATAATTATATTATGCTAATACCTATGTATACATTTTTCATTTCAGAAGCAGCCAAATTGAACTTTCCCGTGCACCAGAAAAATGATTTGCAAGCATTATTTATGTATTAGATTTATGATTTATTGATTTTTTAAATTAATTAAAATTCCCTATCGTAAGCGGTAAATTTAAGCATAATTCTATATTTTATTCTTCTTAATATGTGAAAGAATTATTTGTTCCTTAATTTAACTTTCTATTTGTTATTAAAAAAAATGTTCCTATGTTTAGAATAAATTACATATTTATAGACAATTTGTTATCTTACATTTTACACTAGTGATTCTAGAACATTTTGTTATAATTATATGCAACAAAAAATGTAAAGTGTTTTTATCCTAATAAAATAACGGACAAGGTTCGATGCTAAAAGCAAAGATTGATGTTGTGTAGATTAATCTTTGCTAAAAGTATGTCTCCAATATCCTAAATCGTTAAATCAAAAAGTTGGATTGTTGGTTGTAAATATATTAAAAACAAATCAAAAATCCGTTTGTTTTTTGTGTTATTCAATATTTTTATATGAAATATTGTCAAAAAGAAATTACAAAATTATTCGATACAACGTAAGTTTCGGCGACAGAAACCGTTCGCCGAAACGTGTATTATTTATTGTATCGTATAATTTTGTAAGTTATATTTGACCACAATATTCAACATTAAAAACACCAAAAACACCCAAATGTTTATATTTTTTGGTTTAACTATTTAACAAAAAGGGCATTATTTTTTCATCAAACTTTTGTACCAACCCAACAATGGAAATCTGGTAGTTTTATTGATTTATTCCATACATTTTATCAACGTATATTTCACGTTACAAAAATATATAAAAGCCACATTAAATAACGTGAAATCAAACTTTATTTAAACGTTTCTCAAATGCGTAACTAATAAGATTACACAAACGTTAATTATTAGCTTTTAAAAAACGATAAATGCATGTATATGTAATACACCGTTGAATATATATACATAAATACGTTCAATACACGTTTTTATATAGCATTTAACTAACGTTTCGTTATTAGTTTTCTGTAACGTGAAAAAGCGCGACATATAAAAGTAAAATGTACGTATTTAATGTATCTTTTTTTGGAAAGGTGTTTTGTAATGATAAACGTTAAATAAACGTATGTGTGTTTACTGGGCTTCTATACTCTAGCGTTAGTTTTAGTATACTTTTAGATAAACTCGAAATACTAATGCTAGAGTTGAATCCGATAACTGACCATTTAGAATATGATGAAGTTGTTATAAACTAATAAATGAAAAATAGTTTTATGGAAAAGCGGACTAAATATCTGGTTTTACCTACACAAGGAATTTTGTTTTTTTTTTTAAATATTGTTAATAATACCTTTGTTTTGTTTTTTTGGCACTTGGCATTATTATGCTGTCATGTCATGTTAAATTTCTTATGTTCTAATTCTAATCCTTACAAATACGTTTCTGTTATCCTATTAGTGAAATTCAAATAATGAAATGTTTGAGATATCGATTGCTACTCTGCAAATAACCCATTAGTCGATGTTAATAAAACACCCGTCCACTGAAAATTTACACTAAAACAATTGTTGCCATCCATTCTATCAATTAGCATACCAAATAAGAGAAAACCGAGTTTGCTCAAAAGTGGATACCTAATCGACTTCCCCATACATAACTATATTGAATCGAGGAACAAGGGTCATCCTATTGATACTAATTGTTTGAAACATTAGAGGCCACATCCGCGTAGATATTGAACTTAATTGAAAATTCATTGCTTAGATATTAGCTGTGGAATTGCCTGCTTGTTTGCATAAATTATTCGAAATAGATGTGTATCATGTTTGTATAATTACAAAATGGGGTTGCATAGAAGAAATATTGACTGTAGATGACGAAGGAGATAAATAAAAGACGAGGTTTTACCTCTGTTAATATGATAACTGATGAATGAGATTTAAACTGTACACGGGTTCGATAATAAGCTTTACGAGCAGCCTATATTTTTAGGTTTTAATTGATGAAAGAAGAATATCAAACAAAGCTAACTGGACGAAAACCCATGTTCATATTTTCGGCGCCCTTTAGATTTATTCTTTGTTATGGGAAACCTTGTTAACTCCCCAACTACTAGCTTCTGTATATTATAATAAAAGCCCGACATTTAATTTACATGAAGGCATTTCGATGTTCAAAAGTGAGACCACACTGTATTTAAAACATGTCATTCTTCGAACAAGAAAACACGGTCCATCTGTTTTTGAAAGTTGAACAAAGAAAAGAGACAAAAATTATATCTTTTTGTTATTCATTTACCTACTTATAGACGTATTTATTGCTTTTGGTAAAACCCATATCAATAAACGGTAAGATAGATAGAAAATAGACCCTTAAATTTTATGACTAAAAGGACAGTTTAGGAACATTTGTTAACAACCTACATAAAATAATATTCACAAAAATATTATATTTCCCAAACTAATAGAAAATATCTATAAAATTACACAACTAGTATACATAATACCAGTGGCATCGTGTCTTATTACAAAACTGAAAGGTCCAATCTCTTAAAAAAAGAAACTAAAACAATTCTTAACTTTAGAAACTAGTACGTCAATACGATTGTAGAAGGACTTTTCAATCTCCAGAAGGAGCTACTGAAAGAAAAACCACACATCTTTTCGAGCCCTTTAATAATCATACTTAGGTGTATCTAATCATCTAATTTTCATTTCGACAATAGTTAAGAGGTTCATTCATTCATTCACTCATGTATTTTTGACCGAAAAAAGGTCCTTAGAAGATGTGCTGAAATATTTACAATCTTTAAAATAATATTCAACAAAAATATCTTATTTCTTAAAAAAGTTAGGTACTTATAACCCATATAGTTTCGTCATAAAGACAAGAGGAAAATAAAGATAAAAACTACCCTACATAATATGGCACGAAATTTGCTAGAGGCGTTTTGTTACAGTGGAGTGTTACCAAAGATTTTTGGTTATGGAGGACGATTACCGGTTATGTCCTTTTTATTTTCCCGACCCATAGGGTCACAGTGGATACGAGGGGGGAGGCGAATTTTGACTAGGACTATATGTATACATTCAAAGATATTAAAACTTATATTAAGGGTTAGAACGATTCATCATTTATAAAATTCGCTACGAAATATATTGCACAAATTTATTGATAACAGGACAAACATCCACTGAAAATAAAGTCCATAAAAAAATCGAAATAATTGCCTAGTTAGATCCTCAACGAACGACTTTGTCTAGACAAGGTTGTTACTAGTAACAACAAAATCTAACTTTTGTAGTAATTGCTTTTGAACTCTCACATGACGAAAAAATATCTTAAATAAATTTGTTTCTCTATCCTTTCGCATGGTATCCTGTCAGTGTTATTTTATACACGTTCCCAACTTGAAAAAGTTTTACCCTAGTTTTGTGGGAAACTTAAAATTCTTGCTGACATGTAGTTTTTCCTAACAACTAAAACTATGTTCCTGACGAAAATAGATATACATATTACAATCCCCAAGTTGAAAAGTGTCGTTTCAATTTTTAATCGCGACTGAAAAACTTGAATAGATCTTTGAGTCTTACCAAGCGAACGGTGATTTATAGAAAAATTGTTCTTCGTACTTAAGATATATTGAAGGTCATGGATTAGCCAGTTTATGGTTCAGAAAAGTATTCAAGTGCCCTTCACGGTATATCTGACAGAGACAGGTGGCTCTGATGGCACGTCTCCTGAGCTTTTTAGAGAAGGAGGACCTGTGATATTGGAACATTCTCATGTTCTAATATCCAAAGTATCGAACGCTGCATCCAGCTGGACGTCAGGAGCAGAGTATCTCGGATATGAACCCATAAATTAGGATTCCGTTGTGTGGTTATCGTGCCGAGGAGCACCACACGGTGTATAATTAGAGAAATTTATGACAATTTGATTTTGCAACAAAAAACATTGCACTGTAACTTTAAATCCGTAGTTGTTCTTCACTTACAAAGCTCCAAATTACAATTATCATAAGACTGTGGTTACCGGAAACAATTTCTATACCAATATCTGTTTCATTTCTGTTGTGGTGTAGCTTTCAATTTAAATTTGTTCAGCGTTGCTCCAAACTCAGTCACAACTTCCGTGTATTATCCAAAATAACATGGCAAAATCTATTTCTCCAATGGAGAATCACACCCATCGTAATATCACATTGAGCGCGGTATGTATTATATCTCTCTATATCCAGAGAGATAGAGCGTGTCGCCTCTAACCACTATAATAGAGGAAATATCCAATTACATCGTCGTCATATACATATATACATGGATTTTGGTTAAATATCTGTGTGAACTGTAATAATATGAGCCATATTACTAGTAAGCTTTAGGGCATCTGGAATAATCTATTAACTATACATATTGATTATGAACGTTGATATTAATTATTGACGCAGCGTATTTAAAATAGGAGCTAATATTAGCTCAATATGAACAGTAAACAAATCGGAATATTAAATGCTCTTTCTTTTTAATTAAATGCTCAAATAACATATGCTATTATACATGCGGTGAAGCACTAGTCTCAAATATGAAATAGCTATTTGATTTGAAGAATAATAACAATTTTACTTAAGACATTATTAACAAATTTGGCACAAAGATACCTCAGGATATTTCTAGATGCCGATGAACTTTTTGGAAACATTGAGCGTAGGCAAGAGGTTTGAAAAAGGGTTCAAAAATTTGTATATATATATATATATATCCGAAATATCTAATAATGCCTTATAACACGAACGTGGTTAATAATGGCAAAATAACGTTATAGCTAGTTTTCTACGACCTAATCAGATTATAAATTTAACCATAATAATACGGCCGCTGAAAATTGCTTGCCCTTAGAACCTAAATGCGATCAAATATTAATGCAATCCCCGATTATGCTATAAAGTAAAATTAAGTTTTCACACATCCACTTCAGAAAGCTATCGACACACATACCATTATAGGATTACCCTAGCTCTCTCCCAACTTTTTAGTGCACCTTTTCAACTGAATATTACCCCGTACTTTGAACTTTAATGACACCTCTTTAGAGCAGATTGAAGTTTTAGATTAGACATCGAAGCAATTTTAATACTTTTTTAAATTATGGTCGAAACCGTTTACTTTTTTATCGTCAAATTTAATTTTTCTGCTTGAATATATAAAATAAAATCGATTTTGCCACCACAAAGGTTTCCCGAGGGTTGAACTATCGATATCGCCTCAATAATAATAATCCACTGCTACGAATCTCGTTATTTTGAGCCAGTTTTTGTCAGAAAGTTTGGATAGCGGAGGTCAGGTTGACGCTATTTATACGGATTTTACCAAAGCCTTTGACAGGCTTGACCACGGAATTCTGCTGCAAAAGCTTTCGGAATTTGGTTTATCTGTGGATCTTTTAAAATTTCTGTCTACTTATCTCCATGAACGTAAATTGTATGTGGAGTACCGTGGTTTCAAGTCCGGTATTATCCGTGCAACATCTGGAGTGCCGCAGGGTTCTGTGTTGGGTCCCCTCTTATTTATGTGTTTTATTAATGACGTTGTTAATGGCGTGAAATGTCGCTCCCTACTCTTTGCTGATGATTTTAAGGTTTATTCACTGATTACCTCAGCTTCTGACTGTCTTCAATTGCAGAACGATCTGAATGTCCTGCTTGACTGGTGCATTCAGAACAGGCTTGCCCTTAATTTGGATAAGTGTTGTTCTGTAACTTTTACTCGTAAGGTAAATCCATTAAAATTTGTGTATAACAATGGCTCTGTTCCGCTTAAAATATGCGATGAGGTTAAGGATCTGGGGGAGCTCTTTGACGCTAAACTTAGTTTTGTGGGGCATGTGATTGATGTGGTTTCGTCTTCCTATAAGAGTCTGGGTTTTGTTATAAGAAATACAAAGCATTTTGTGTCACCTAAAATTCTTATTTTACTGTATAATTCCTTCGTTAGATCAAAATTGGAATATGCGTCTGTTGTGTGGAGTCCTGGTTATGCGTTGCACTCGAATAGCTTAGAGAGGATTGAGCGAAGATTTGTAAAATACTTGTGGTTTAAGTGTGACGGAGTGTATCCAACCATGGGATTTCCCCATGATGAACTTCTGGGTCGTTTTAATTTTATACCTCTTGATAAGCGTAGAGAATATGCCTCACTCCTGTTCCTATTCAAGATCGTGAATGGCATCATTGACTCTCCCGACCTACTTTCAATGGTACCTTTTCATGCTCCACATAAGAGAAGGCGTAATTATGGTTCTAGCTTTTACTTGCCTACCGTACGTACCAACTTGTTGCTTTTGTTTGAGATGAGTTCTGTTTGTGACTCGGTGAGTACCGATATTGATGTATGTTTTAATACCATATCTTATATTAAAAAAGTGTTTTTTAGATAAATATTTGTTGTTAAACCATTCTGACTATTTTTCGCGATTGTAATATTTGTATTATTTATAATTTTGAAACGTGTATTTATGTTAATTTTATCGTTTTGTAATACCTGCCCTGTAATTGGATGTGTTTCTGTCTGGGTAGATGTAATCTAAATAAATAATTTATAGTGCTAAAACAAAGACAAAATGCTTTCAAACTTTGTTTACATATTTAAGACGACATGGCAACATCCAAGGTCTAATCACTGACCGACATGAAGTGAAGAGTATCCAAGATTTAACGAGTGATGATGGCTGGACTCATCCAGTATGACCCTGCATCTACCTGCAAAACGACCACAACAAGGAAGGAAACTAAGGCGAAAGCACACGAACAACACCTGCAGGACAAGCTCCCAGAAGAATATCCGTCGTCCAACATTTCTCCAAAACAGTGTTTATCATCTGGAGAAGCAGATTAAATACTCTTCAATAACTTATATGCGTTTCATGCAAAACCAAGATAAGAAAAGTCTCAAAACACTACCTTTTGGGTAATCATGCAGTATAGTTGTACTAAATTATGGTCTGACCGCGCAGCTGCGCAGTCAGACGAATTTTATGTGAACAAGTGTCACTACTCTAGCGATGTTGCAAGGTTGATATCTATTCACTATATTGACTGATAGAATGAATAATACAATTTTATGATATATTTATACAGTGGATGTAATTATTATCATTATTTTTTTAATGTAATTACTAATAAATCGATGGGAAGCGAAATATAGGGTTATTTCAGTACTTGGAATGTTTTTCTTAAAGTAGATGAGTAAAACTGATGTGAGTAGAAGTGATGTGGCATGGTAATCTCTCACTCACTTACTGAAGGTTACGTGCGTAAAACGAACACTTAAAGTGATGTTGGAAATACATATGATATTAAAGGAAATTACGATTGCAAGATTTATAATGCATATTTAAACTGTTTCAATAGGACAATAGGATCAAAACTATAAGAAAATAAATGTTTGGAGAACTAATTTATGTATTTGAGGAAAATAAAAGTATATTATATTGAACCAAATTTATTTTTAATAAATTACAGAATAGCGGGAACTAAATAATAATAAAATAAATACAATAACAAATAATTTCTGGTTTTCTATTATTCAGATGATTTGCTGCAAAATAAAAATCATTATTTTAATAAAATAAAAATTATTACACGATGTTCGTATATACCTCCATGAATTCTATTGAGGTTAAAATACGCTCTCCAACCATCAGACATAATAATTGTGCCTGGCATAATATTCCTATAATAACATTGTAACTGTTTAATAATAGCACAATAAAAACCCAACATTCCATGGGGAACTCTACAAAATTATTGCAAATTAAATTATTTTTACAATTTATACTAAAGCAAAATGCAAATAAACAATAATTATTCTGATAAAATTTTTACAGAAGCCAACCAAATTTCACATGCATTTTAATGTACCTATGTATATTATTTGCAATTTACTGTTCAATAATAGCACTTAATGTTGCCTCAGTTCGGTCCGGTACATCCACAAGGAAACATTTGCCGGTACCTCTCTCTATTCCACCAAAAACCCAGTGTCCCTCCTTCCAATGACCTCTATGATACTTCCGATGGAAAAACTTACTTTCATCAATTTCTACAACTTTTGCCGTCATATCGTCGTTCAGCCCGCCAATAACTGAAGGGTTATTGAACAAGTCCTGCTCACAAATATCACGACAAAAATTGCACCAATCGACAATAGTGTGTCCCACTTCTACGCCTGCTTCATAGGCTATTGTAGTTTGAGGGTAATCCAATGACCACCCATACAGAATTAAAAGTATTTTTCTGTAAGGGTAACCTACTCGTGTCAAAAAATGAGTTTTTCCTCAGCGATACCCTCTTTCTACAATTTGGGCAAGCCCCATCGGATCGCTGTGTATTCGACCATAGTTTCATTGGAATCTAAAAGGTTATATTTGATAATAACATGATAATTGAATGTATTTAAAGGGTTACCTCACACAAATCACACATTAATGTGTTTCTTATCAATCTTCTTCTTGCTAGCCACTTTAATAGGTCCATAAACTGTAAGGTAATATATCGATGGCTTTCTCTTTTAACGTCGTCTTCGTTGAGGATTTCTTCATCGCGAACGATTGCTTGAGGTCTTGCTGCAGCATTCATTTTAAATGAAATTGCTAAATAACTATAAATAATAAACTTTTTTACACAAATACACAAGTTTTCTCACAAATATAAATCGCATAAATACAACAAATAGGTATATAACCTAGAGTAGCATTTACATTTAACGGTCAAAAATTAAGCGCCAAATATTTAACCGTTTCAACATAATATGTGTGTTTTAAACCTTGCAACACCGCACTTCAAATTACAATCTGAACTCCCAAAACTCGTCTGACTGCGCAGCTGCGCGGTCAGACCATAATTTAGTACAACTATACTGCATGATTACCACCTTTTGTAGTACTCATCTCAAGACTACAATCCGCGAACAGATACAGATCGCGAAACTTCGGTTATTAAGATGGGATTCCAATCATTTTTGAGACTAACCTTCTCCACAAAAACCCCACCCTTCAGATTACCTTAAAAGTGCAATAGGCCTAGAGTTGGTGTTATCCTCCTTTTTCAAAATTAGTGGGAAAATTGTGGACTGACTGACGTATCAAATCGAATTAAAGGGATAACTAGTTTGAGAGTATACGGATAGAACAGTAGGCTTTCTGCGTCCCGGAATATCCCAATCAAAAATCACCGTATTATTAGGACTCAAGAATGCTTAGAGATAGAAATCCGAAAAGAGCACATCACTCGAAGACTACCCTTGAATACTTCATGACTTGAAAAAAATATACTGGAAGATGGTCAGCTGAAGAAGAAATAAGTCGCAGAAATGCCTCGAGCATAGCAAATAAAACGCATTAAAGTGTGGGCTAAAACAACTAATTTAATAATTAAAACTAATTAAAGAAATTTAATAACAATAAAGAAATAAATATGTATAAATAAAAGAAAGAGAAAGAATAAAACAATTAAGCGATAATGAGAATTTAGAAGAAAATCGTAGTTATTACTTGTACTACTTAAAAATAGGAAAATTAATATAATTCGAATAATTATATTGTGAAAGGGGAATTTATTTCAAATACTAAAAGAAATAACTTTAAACTTTATATAATAAAAACTGATTAAACAAAAAGGCCTTCAATTAAAAGAATATCAAAACTTACGGAACTTTATACAATTCACTACTTCAGAATGAGAAAGAAATGGACTCAGTCTTTATACAGATACTTTAAAACATTAAAAAACAAATTAAATTATTTAATTTAACATTTTATAATTAGAGAAAACACTTCTTTACTCAATCAATCAATCAATCAATCGATTCTCCTCTTAAAGTCCTATTGCCTTTTCAGAATTGCCTCATAAAAATCACATAGTAGGTAATACAAAATGAAAATAAACCAATCATTTTACAATATATACCCAAATACATTTACAGGGTGAGAACATTATGAAATAAGATGCATTTTTATTTGTATGTCGACTTTAATAAAGAGTCTTAATTTGGAGTTCGCGACTGGACAAAAACCCATAATTTTTTATTCGCCCGTTATATATATTATTTTGATATGGGAAACCGTGACGCCTTCCAACTAGCTTTTTGTATATAATAAAAAATGTTCGACATTTAATTTGGATGAAGATATATCGATCGTTTTCAGTGTTTAGATCACCGGGTGTTTCCACCATCTGGTTATCTTTCCAACATGTCATTCTTCGAATAAGAAAAAAGGTTGTTCTTTTTAGGTACCTAACAATTCCTTTAGGCAAAGATAATACTTGTATTACTTGCAGATGTTGTAAAACCCATATCAAAGGAAGATAAGATAAATAGAAAACATACCCTTGAATTTTATGACTGAGTTTAGAACATTTGTATACAATCTACTTAAATAATATTCCCAAACTAATATAAACCATAAAACTCAGACATAACCCCAAGGCCGGACAACAGTAAATTCCATTGCCCGTCCGTTTTATTACAAAAATACACAATCGGCACATTTTCAATAATTAACCATTTTCTGATTTCCAAATTCAATTCCCGATTCCTTGATATTTATAATTTGCTCGTTCACATCGAAAAAATCGGGATAAGGAATAAAAAAGAAAATTCAAGGAACAGGCATCATCATTTCGTCTACACGCGCTTTTATGGCAGTGTAAACATGTAATGTTTGGAACCTTTTATGTGCTGGTTATTAGATTCTTTTTCACATTGAAATTCTATTTTATCTCTGTGTTCTAGAATGTTAGATACAAACGAAATTGAAAATTTGTTGCTGTAGATACATTTTTGATGATGAATATAATTTTTAAATAAAAAGAGTTTTTAGAAAAATATTGTACAGGGATATTTAAGATATCAAGGATCATCCTGAAAATTAAATATAATTAGTCAAATGAAATGCTGATGACGCTACAGATTTAGCAACAAGGACTTCTTCTTCTTAGGACGCCGTCTCCCTACGAAGGTTGGCGATCCAAATGGCTATTGTTGTGCGGGAAACCGCAGCTCTGAAAATTTCTATGGACGTGGCGTCGATCCGAACCATCTACGTAAGTCCCTCAGCCATGAATTTTGTCTACGGCCGACTGACCGTTTTCCTTCGATCGTTCGCCTCTCATGATATGTCCTAGGTACTGCAGCTTTCTCTCCTTGATTGTCGTGAGGAGTTCTTTGTGTTTACCCACTTGCTGCATAACCTCTATGTTTGTCTTATGTGCCGTCCAAGAAACTCGCAGCATTCGTCTGTAGGCGTACATTTCGAACGCATCGATTCTCTTTTCTGTGGTTGCATCAATGGTCCAGCTCTTACATCCGTATAGAAGGACAGGGAAGATGTAGCAGCGAAGTAATCTAATCCGGAGGTCCAGGCTGAGGTCTCGGTTTGCCAGAAGTGTCCTCATGTTATTCAGAATTTTCCGTGCTTGAGCAATTCTTTATCTAATTTCGGTCTTTGAGTCGCATTGCTGGCTGACGAGTACCCCCAAGTATTTTATAGATGACACTTGTGTAATGTGCTCTCCGTTGATCATTAGAGTAACGGGTCTTGGTGATTTTGAGAATACTATCAGTTTGGTCTTGGATGTATTCATATAAAGCCCAAAGTTCTCACTATACTCCACAATAAGGTTCATAAGGGATTGAAGTTCTGTTATATTGCTGGCTATTACGACGGTATCATCTGCGTATCGAAGGTTACTTATATTGATTCCATTGATCTTTATGCCTGCAGTTGAATTTTCGAGAGCTTCGATGAATATTGCCTCAGAGTAGAGATTAAACAGTAGTGGGGATAGTGCACAACCTTGTCGCACGCCCCTTCTTATTGCTATTTCTTCTGATGTGGACCCTTCGATTTTGACTGTTGCTGTTTGGTGCCAATAAAGTTCAGTAATGATCTTTAGATCTTGAGCATCGATCCCGGTTGATTTTAGGATGTTGATCATTTTTTGATGTGACACACAATCAAAAGCTTTTTTATAATCAATAAAGCACGCGAATACATCGACGTTCATGTCCCTACATCTCTGAGTTAGCACATTCAAAGAGAAAAGAGCTTCTCGGGTACCCGTTCCATTCCTAAAGCCAAATTGCGAGCGATCAATCATGGACTCAAACTTTTTATATATGCGGTTATGAATGATCCGCAAGAATATCTTCAAGGCGTGGGACATCAAACTGATCATGCGGTATTCGTCACATCGTGATGCCTTGTTCTTCTTTGGCAAAGTAACAAAGGTGGATCTCAGCCAGTCTGTGGGTATTTTTCCGACTCTGTACATTCGGTTAAATACAGTAGTAATGAGATTTAGACCAACCCCGTCCTCGGCAGCTGCAAGTTTAAATGTTTCCGCACGCACGTTGTCAGGACCAACTGCTCTTCTGTTCTTTTGTAGTTTAATTGCATGTTTGACCTCTTCTTTTGTAATTTCAGGAGCCCTTTCGTTGATTTCGTATATATCAGGGGGTGAGTCTGGTCTCATGTGATTAAAGAGATTTTCGGTATATTCTTTCCACCTTTTTAGTTTCTCATCTACTCCTATAAGAATTTCATTGTTGGAGCCCCTTAATATTCCACTATGACATCTCCGCTGCCTGCCTGTAAGCTCTTTGATATTCCTGTGTAAGTTAAAGATATCGTGCTTCTTCTGAAGTATTTCTATTTCCGTGCATTTGTTCGCCAACCATGATTCTTTGGCTTGTCTGCATTTCGCACGAATGAGCCTATTAATTTCGTCATATTTATCTGTATTGTTGTGTTTTTGTTCTCTTCGTTCATTCATAAGTGTGAGGATTTCATCGGTCATCCACTCCTGTTTTTTGGTGTTATTTGTAAATCCAATATCAGTCTCCTGGATCGTAGTTAACGCCTTCTTCAGAGCTTCCCATGAAGACTCAATGTCTTCATCTGATACGTTGTTTATAGATCTCTCAACCTCTTTCAACCTGTTCTCAAGTTTTTGACTGATTTGTGTTCTTTCTGCCAGATTCTCGAGTTTCCCTACATCAATACGTTTCCGTCGTGGGGCCAGTTTAGATCTAACAAAGCGGTGTATTTTAATGTCCATCACAACTGGGTTGTGGTCGCTGTTGATATCTGCTCCAGGGTATGTTTTGACTGATTTAATAAACTTTTTATATTCGTGTCTTACGAGAATGTAATCTATTTCATTTCTTTCTATATGTCCGTCTCGATCAGCAGGTGAACGCCAAGTGTATAAACGTCTTTTGTGGAGCTTGAAAAAAGTGTTGGCAATGCTTAGTCGTTGTTCTGAGCAAAACTGTGCAAGTCGATCGCCTCTTTCATTCCGTTCTCCCAGACCATATTTTCCTACATGATCTCCATCATCATTTCCTGATCCGATCTTTACATTGTTGTAATCTCACCATTTTTTGTTAATTTCAAGGCTTCTTCGAGTTCGGCGTAAAAGTCTTCAACCATGTCATTCGTTTTGGACTAGGCAACTGTCTTTTAAATTATCACTTTCGAAATGCCCTTCAAAACATGATAAACTTTAGGTATAGATTTAGCAAACACCTAGCAGCAGTAAAGTGCATAATATTCGTACATATTATATGCTCTTGTTTACCTTAGCTGTGAACTGTGATAAAATGGATCAACATCCATGGGAAGAAACACATAATCATTTATGTTAAATTATTGCAAAATAACAAACTAACTATGTCATGGTAATTTAATTATGTATAAACAAAGATTTGACCAAACGAAATACAAATATTAGAACATCAGCGAAATTACCGTTTTCGCAAATATAAATATATAGTCTATCTCCTGCTACATACACATCAGGCATGCAGCAGTAGCGTGAAGTTCACAGTTCATTAGGCAAATTGTAAACAGTGACAACATTATTCGGATTGCCTGAATATTTATGAAGTTGCATACTAATCAAAATGCGCAAACCTGTTAATTAATGAAGGATCTGCTAATTGAATTAGAGGTCCTTTGAAGTTATCGCTAGTTAGATACCTGAGTGTAAATTAGGTGCACGAGGTATTTGAGTTCCTTTATGGGCCAATTAATTTTGTAAAAAATTATATGCAGGAATCTCACTTGTGACACGGAATTTTTTTTCAGTTCATGTTCATGTCAAATCTGTTTTGACATTTGTATATTTGAAATTTTAGAGAGAAAAGGAGAGATGCCGACGCGAACTTAATTGATTGGTTCTAGGTTTTATGTGAATCGCTCTTGAAGTTTTGAGGCTAGAATCAGGAATAGTACACCTTGGATTTTTGCTGAAAAAATGCAGATTGTCAAGCTTTACAATTAAAATAAAAACCGAGCCAAATCGCACAGTTAATAAACTTTTTTTCACGAAGAGAAATGCCGTCACCTACCTGCCTACAGGTTCGTCTAAAGTTCCTTCAACATTGGCCGACACTGTATCGGAGATTCAGGCCGAAACGTTGGCCCAAAATAATTTTTTGTAGAGTAATTGTTGGGGTTTTTGCGTGAAGCATTCCATAATCATTTTTCCAAGTGGTAGAGTGGAAATAAAGCGAAATTAAAAAATATATATTCTATATACGTTATACGAAGACTAGACGGATAATATAACCCTGAGCAACACATAGACGGCTAGAAAACGAGATATTTTTCCAAAGGCGAAAATTTAATTTAAAAGTCATGATAAAATGAGGAGAATTTTTGATATTAAAGTCATCCGAGCTTAAAATAGGAAAAAGCACAAAATTTATTGCGATGATATCAACATTGATAAAATTATGCTTTTTTCCTATGTACCACTATATGGAATTTTAGGATTAAAAATTATGCATGATATTTTGGTAGAGTGAACGTTCCATATTCATTTAAGACCTTCCGTAATAACGCTCGTCGTCTTGCATGTCAAGAGTTCATGCAATTTGTCTAATACAGCACAGTATATTTTAGCATTTATTGACTAAAAGCACTAAAATAAATGTTCAAAATGTCCACTAATTTCACGAATGATGGATTGGAATTGTTTTCTGACAGATCTTCAACTATTAAAAATTAACTGTGCAATATTTTCATTGTGTAACAAAACGAAGACACACGGGCAACATAATTTACTTTTGCCCTACCCTGTACGTATATATGTGGATAATTTTAGATATTTTCTCTTATTTTTATACCCAACATGTCTAGAAGTATAATCTTTTCGTAAATATTATACAACATCTGTAAGTAATAAAAATATTATTTTGGGCTTTTAACAAATGTTCCTAAAAGAATTGTTACCTAAAAGAACGACCTTTTTCTAATCGAGAATATTGAGTTTGTTTATGAGTTAGTCCAAAGATAAAAGCATATATTAGAAAAGATAACCAGATGTTTCAGTTATAGGATAGTCAAAACATTCAACATTTTCGAAACACCTTCATGTAAATTAAATGTTGGACTTTAATTATTATATACAGAAGCTAGTAGTTGGAGGGTGTCCCGGTTTCCCATATCAAATAATATATGCAAAGGGCGAATAAAAAAACAATGGGTTTTTGTCCAGTCGCTGATTCGGGAGATTGAGAAGTTGGTTGTTCTTCTTTAATTGAAACCGCTCGTAAAGCTTGAATCGAACCCGTAACAATTTGAATAGCATATTGGGATTCATTCTGGACTGAGCTATAAAATTAGTATTCTTTCTTAATGTAAATAATTCAAAATTGTTACAATTGTAAATGCATCTACCTGTTCCCCAAAGGATACCGCGGAGAGTGGTTACACTGTCTCTTATATTTACACTGGTCACGTTGGACAGAGCAGATTCCAAGGCTTTGGTGATTATATTTAATTTGATTTAAACTGTTGTCATAGGTTTACGTTAGTTTAATCGTTATAAGTTATTTAGTTTGTATTTTAATTGTGAATTTGCAATCTTTAAAGTTTTTTGTTTCAAATGAATTTATTTGCATTTGCAACTCCATAATTGCTCCAATATGTTGTATAGAAGCAATCTATCTCTGGAAGATCCATTATCTAGAAGGCATCTTCTAAGCCGACTTAACTGTACCGAGTATCATTTATCAGCAACAGATACCGAATAGACGTTTCGGGGCAAGAGTGCAGAATATATAGTTACAAATCATTGGGACCAATCCGGCTATACCTATACACTGTTGTATACACAGACAAGCGATTTTTCAACCAGGTGATTTAGAGTAAAACCCGAAGGAGTAATAGATATCCGAGGTGAAATGGGAGGCAACACAAGGATTAGGTAGATAGATATATACATATATACGTTGTGCATTGTTTTGAAGTGGATGCTTTTTGGGAATCCATTAACTTTGTTCGCTAACAATTATTGGGTTGATCAGTTATATTGTGGCAAGGGAGAGAGCGCGATTAGGGAACGATTTTCAAGCGATTAAGCTAAGAGAGTTGACTGCAATTATTACATATACAGTTAGATTGTAGTTTTTAATAACTTTTCTCTTAGAAAGATCCGTTTTAGTTGACAATAAAAAGTAAATCATCTGAATGTAAATTGTAACCATTTTGAAATTAGCTGCCGAATTTCAAAGAAATCGGTAAAAAGAGATATTTGATTAAAAAAAACGTCATTTACAAAAAGACACCCATAAATATTGCTGCCTGTATAATATATCTACAAACTTACATTATTGAAAAAACAGACAATATCTTCAAAAATTAATTTACCAGTTGTATTTTTTGCTGTTCATTTCCTCATGGAAATAACCAAAAGAACATAGTGAGAGGGAAAAGAAGCCGAAATGGCTTTTCTCTAATAAGCCACAACTTAGTTATGTATGAAAAGTCGTTCCAATTTAAAATAAATTGCCGAGGATATCGCAGACTTTGTGTCAGAATTTTGCCTTATACCCATGAATATTAAAATTAAAATTATTACACGAAAATAAACCTGTGAGAATTTCGAGCAGATAAATATTTTTATAGTGTTTTGAATATTTTTTTTAATTAGTCTAATTGAGTTTTTCTGTCCATGAAAATTACCATCACCAAAGACCTCTGGCAAACAAACTATGGTGTAGCAAATAAAATTGACCTTGAATAAAAAATTACTGCACTGAAAAAAAAAACCCTTGAACCAAATAAAAATTCAGTTGACTTAAACAAATATTGTTTTGATATGCTCCAAACAAATTAATTCTTTAAAACAAAGTCATAATTTATTTGGTAGATCAGAATGCAATTTGTTTCAACAACCTAAATATTTGATTGGTAGAAAGAATTAAAACAATTAATATAAAGACATACTTATTCAATTTTAATAATTATATTTATTTTGTTCAAATACTTCACTATTATTTCGTTTTTGTTAGATTTCCTATAGTTTGTATATTGCCGTTAGAAACTTCGATATCGTCATTATAGGATTTAAATCAACGACATTGTTTTCGTGATCTATCGAATCAAGCCTGGCTTTTTTAATTGTGAGTTGATAATTTTGTTTCTTTTCCTAATAAATTACTTAATCATTAAAATTACATTATAAATTATTTACAGATATTTTGTTTACCTTAAGTTCCTCAAGACCCCATTTCAGTCGAATTTTATCTCTCAAAACATTTATTGAGGAAGTCAATCTGGTCTAACCAAGCTTGTATCTTTAATATTATGGCAAATCTTCATGGTTAGCACTGAACCAAGGATTTCCTTATAACGGGTGGCAAATTTGAGTGAAAAGTTGGGAAAATTTTAACCATGCAACGCTACACTCTTGAACAAACAATTTTAATTGTGCAAATTTACTATCGAAATGGTGAAAATTTTACTGTGTCACTTCGTAAAATTCGAGCAGCTTTTCCTCGTAATCAGGCTCCTTCTGAGACTGCGGTGCGCAATTTAATCGCTAAATTCGAGGGTCACGATACTGTTGCTGACAATAAAGCAGAACAATACGCTCGTAGTGGCGGTAGTGATGCAAACATAGCCGCTGTACAAAAAAGTGTTGAGAATGGTCCTGGAAAACATCAACTCGTCGACGTTCGCCACAATTGGGCGTCACCAGAGGCACTTTGCGCAACATTTTGCATAAAAATCTGCATCTTCACGCTTATAAAGTTCAACTCGTTCAGGAATTAAACGTTTGTGAGTTGGCTGTCTGAAAACCTAAACGAAAACAACGCATTTTCCAACAATATCATCTTTAGTGCTGAGGCCCATTTGCCATTAGGTGGTTATGTAAACAAACAAAGTTTTCGCATATGGGGCTCACAAAATCCTTGAAAAACCATTACATCCAAAGAAAATGACTGTATGGTGCGGTTTGTGGTTAGGCGGCATCATCGGCCCGTATTTTTTCTAAAATGAGCAAGAAAACGCCGTAACAGTGAATTCTCTGCGCTACCAAACCATGATAACCGATTTTTTTTGGCCACAATTGGCTAATGTTGACATCAGTGACGTTTGGTTTCAGCAAGACAGCGCCACAAGCCACACAGCCGGCCAAACAATTCAGTTATTGCATGATAAATGCCATTTGAAAGACCAGGTAACACACCACAAACAACTGACGCTCTAAAAGATGAAATTCGGCGCTGCATTGACGAGATAAGTGAAGCTTTGTTGCAAAATGTGGTTCAAAATTTTGTGAAAAGAGCGGACAAATTTGCCCACCCTATTGCAATTTTCCAACGGAAGTAAAGCATTGTGAGTGTTACTAGCAGCAAAACCCACACTCATCAGTCACTCAATCCATAGAAACTCTCTAATACGTTAAACCCGATACAAAATGTTTATTATTGTGTATCTATATCTGGTATATCCCAAATCCAGAGAGTTGGATGTTCCCAAAGGAGCGCATTTGTATGTTAGTATATATTCAATGTATTTCGACACTATCCAACAACACACCGGCACACATGTATTCCCGTAGGACTCTAGTGCATTTCCTGCTCTTCTCTCCTCTGTTACCAAACTATGCTCTTACTTCTATTCCTGCTGCGTCTACCTACCTCTCCGTATATCCAACACTTTTGGGTTCGTTTGCTGTTAGCGAGCATAGCATATATTGGTGTACCTTACTACTTGGTATTCCTACGGTGAAAGTATATATACGGGCTTTTTTTCATTCGTTCCTTTCTCTTACATACACATAACTAGAGCAACGTGTTTTCCTGACTTTGCCAAATAGTTTTCTTATACTCGTTTTATGCCCAGCTTTTTCTTTGTATTGTTGTGATGTTTCCTGCTTGTGGGATTTTTCGAATTCCACTGAACAGTGAAATGCGATAAAATTAGGTTAGTTTACTGAAAGAAGAAAACAGTCTGCTGCAATATCTTTGGATACTTTATCGCGGCAGGTTGGTAAGACTCTTTTTGACAAGCTATATTGCCAAATATAATTTTTTAATGAAGACATGAGCTGTTTTTTATTTAAATTGGTCCATATTTCGATAAGAACTAGGATTTTTTTGTAATTTGACCACTTTACTCCACCGCCATGCAATATTTTGTTCAAAATCAATCCTAAATAACTTTTTTAGGATTGTATCAATTTTGACAATTGTTTTTTCGAGTTTTAGCCCGTTTTATTTTCATCATTTTTTCGTATCGAGCGGATTTGTTGTTATACAGGGGTGAACAAAAATTTAGATTTTACTCTAAAC
Organism: Apoderus coryli; assembly: GCA_911728435.2. NCBI lineage: Eukaryota > Metazoa > Arthropoda > Insecta > Coleoptera > Attelabidae > Apoderus > Apoderus coryli. Next base: position 7,827,386 of record OU452212.1, read on the forward strand.
TTTTTAACACCCTGTAGAAAAAACTCACCACCGAATCATGATCTTTTTTGCAGCATTTTGAAGCCCCATCTTTTCTGAACAACCTGTTTTTCGATTATATATATCAATATATATATATATATATATACATATATCAATAAACGATAAGATAGATAGAAAACAGACCCTTAAATTTTATGACTAAAAGGACAGTTTAGGAACATTTGTTAACAATCTACTCAAAATTATATTCACAAAAATATTTATTCCCAAACTAATAGAAAATATCTATAAAATTACCCAACTAGTATACATAATACCAGTGGCGTGGTGTCTTATTACAAATCTTTGACGTCCGACAGATGAATATCGCGTGAAATGAGACTCGTCTGTAAAATAAAATGCAATTATGGCTTCTGGCGAAGCAGAAAAAAAAAGAATCACCTAAGCTGTAAGTATATATGTAAAAAGTATTGTTGATTATTTTTAAAATTATTTAATAAAAGTCTCAAAACCACACCCAATATCATTTATTATTCGTCATCACATAAAGCAACGTATTTCTCACAGCTCTTATTAACAACATCTGTCTTCTATTACATCTTCTCATCTTATGATGTTCTTAGTACTGGTTCGGCCGTCCTTATTGTATCGAAAACCAAAACCTGTTTGTCTGGTGTGACGTAGGCGAACCACGTCGAAATGTACTTTACAGGGGATGATTTCTAACATATATATTGGATGAGGTTCGATTCTTGTGAATGCAGCATTAGGACCTAAGAAAGTATCAGGTCACAGAAATATTACTACTACTAGTACAGTTAAATATCAATTTTGTTACGAATAAATAAAAATCATATATTGCAATTTATAAAAATGTACATATATATTTGTTAAAAAATATTACCCCAGCAAAAAATATTACATTGTAGATATTAAAATGGTATTGTAAAAACAATATAAATGAAATTGGGCGAATAATGTATTTATAATATTCGGTTAAATAAATATTAGTCTAACTGAAATACTAGTTACTTTTATTTACATAAAAAAATTCAATATCGGTGAGATTTGTTTAATTAAATAGAAGCTCAAAAGTAGCTCCAATTATAAAAAAATATATAAAAATTGGTACTAATGCCATTGCGTTGCATTCTGCAATTAACCAGACAAATTAATTTGGGTAAAAAACGGTTTTATGAATCGATAATGTCACACCCTGTATATTGTAACAAAAATATTCCCCCAGGTTAAATTAGGTACCTATTTCTGCTGATTCTCAAGATTTGCTGATTTACATTTTCCACAAAATAACGTAATGCCGCCACAAATTGAACTGAACTAAACTAAAATAAATAGCAACTAAAGAAACTGTTCAAAGTGGTCCCGATTTGCATTTACACATGTTTTGTATCTTTTTGTTAAATTGTCCAGGGTTCTTCTTAATACTTCTGGTTGGTTAATAGAACTTTTAATTTCTTGCTCTATTTTTATTTGATTTTGTTGAATATTCATTCATTCCATATAATCTTAAGATTTTATATCCCCATAAAAAAGTGTCCATTGGGATTAAGTCAGGACTATTAGGACGCCAAATAATGGTCCCGTTTCTGCCAATCCACATGTTGTAATTAATTGGCATTCAGGTATTCTCGACCGACTAAAACACTATGAGGTGGTGCTCCGTCTTATTGCCAGATTAAGTTTCTAGATATACCTACTTAAAGGGAGCATATTATTTCACGACCTCCAGTATCGATGCCCTGTCAGATACAATAATTTTCCTATAACCCGGTTCTTGACTATGCCGGACTAAAGATCTATCGACTATCGGCCAGATCGATAACGTTTTTCTAGGATTTTCCGCTGCTCAAAAATGCAAATTTCTATCGCTCAATAATTCCATCGTTATCTATGAAAACACCCCCGTCATCCACTGTCTGGTCGATTACTAAATTTGTTCAAAAATAGGCGAAAACTTTAGCAACGACAACAAGATTTGGAATGAAAGAGCAGAAAAAAATGAGAGAATAGAAAAAAAATGCACGAAACAAGAAAAAAACAACAAACTCTATATTTTTCTCCAGGGAAATGGTGGTGTTTTCCCATTTTCCACCGAGGAAAATGCCTGAAGACAATGCAAACATGGGAGAAGCAGTACAAAAGGAGAGATATACATTTTATTTGTGCCAAATTGAATGTAAGCATATCTTATTGTTATGCTTAAAAATGGACTGATATAGTATTATGGGATGGTTTATGTTTTTTTTCCAGATTTATATTTACATTTATGTATTTGTATTTTAATGCAGAATAATAAAAAAAGCTCAAAGCTGTATATCTAGGTAAAAATATTTAAACCCACTAAAAGTGCAACTCTCAACCAGTTGAAAGTGTGTACGATAACCTAGACAGCCTGAGTTGATATGTAGAGTTGCTACGAGACGAGATCGTCTCGTTACGAAAATGTTCAGAACTCATATGTACCAATCAGAATTGAAAAGAACAGCTGCCACCTATTATTGCCAAGGCCCAAGATGGAAATAGTTGCCCTAATTTTCATTGTGAATTACCCTGTATAATAACATTGGATTTACTAAAACAACAATAACAAAAAAGCACAAAAATATATTAAAATTTTAAATTATTATTCTAGTTACAAACGCTAAAATAGATTAAAGCTCATAAAGCTTTAAAACTGTGGTGCTAGATAAAAATTATGGCATGTGAAATGTTGGATTACAGTTTCGTAAAAAATGTATATCTATGGGATATGCGTATAGCTACTACCCTAACCTATTTATTAAAAAAAAAAAAAACAGTTCAACAAACATAAATCAAAAGACTTTTTTATTTTTCGAGCTTTATAATTTTTTTTTTGCATTAACCAACACGCTATATACAAAATGCACCCTAAAATTTATTATTTTATGTTAATAAGATCATTATTTTCATCTTGTATTATGCATGTAACGAAATAGAAAAAACCTAGTACCTACCTATGTGATGCATAATTAGCAAGTCTTGATTTTGAAAATAAAAAATGAGCCAGGATTTATTTAAAATGCAAATTTGGCTTTACTTTATGAGCTATACACAGGAGGCTTTAAATCAGCAGGTTTTTCTTTTCTTGAGAAATATTAAAAAGGTCAGTGGGTTACATTGGTAGTTTTTTAGAAGCAAGGCCTTGTATGTTTTGAGATTTTGCATATGAATTCAGGAGATGTAGCTATACACCATCTAAGATAATAATAATAATATTTATTGGCCATCATAAGGTATAACAAATGTATACATTGGCAAGTCTACAATATTGTGATAAAGTCACGTAAAGGTTAAATAAAATAATAAACAATATACAGTATACAGATAAACGGACACGTTAAAAATACAAACAGAAATAACAAACAAAAAGTGTCAACAATTTAAAATAATTTTGTGTTATTGTAGTGCATCTATAAATTCTTGCACACTATAAAATGTACCGTTAATCAAAAATTTCCTTAGTTCATACTTAAATCTTCTCTCGGTCTGACAGGTCCTTAAGTCCTCAGGAAGGAAATTGTATAAGAAACAGCCCGCATATGATGGTGACCTCTTATAGAACTCAAACCTAGGACGCGGCAAGTACAACCTATCTCTTCCTCTGGTTGGATAATCATGACTACTGCCACAGGTGGGAGTCAGATGTTTGCTTTTAAAAATATCAGACAACAACTTATACAAGTAAATGGATGGGACGGTGAGTAATTTATTGGCTCTAAATGCCTCCCGACAGCTGCCTCTATAGGGAATGCCAAAAATACATCGGATTGCCCGTTTTTGCAGAATAAAAATTCTGAGAGCTCCAGTGCACCTACCCCAGACCACTATATTATATGCAATCGCTGAGTAAATCATAGCATAGTAAACCGAGAGCAACGACTTCACGCACATAAACCTCTTCAAGGAATGTAACACAAATAAGTTTTTATTTAATTTGCCACATAATCTCTCAACATGTTCCGCCCAGCTCAACGTCGGATCCACTATCACTCCCAATAGGCTAGCTGAATCTGAAAAAGCTAACTGATTGTTTTCAAAGTTTATATTAAAATTTTGTATTATATGTCTACTGAAGTTTAGGGTCTTTGTTTTATTATAGTTTATCATTAGCCGGTTTTTCCGACACCATGTGTGAAATTCATTGAGGGTTTGATTAATTTTATGTTTCAGTGCCTTGAGATTTTTGTCAGACAGCAAAATCGTGGTATCGTCAGCGTACATATAGACATGACCATGCGTGATATTTGCTGGTAGATCATTCACATAGAGCAGGAAAAGAAGTGGACCCAGTATGCTGCCTTGAGGAGTTCCTATATCAATATTTCTAACATCTGATAAAACAGAGTTAATTTTCGATTAGATAAATAAGATCGTATCCATATATTAACTGGGCCACGTATTCCAATATTTTGTAATTTGTCGCATAAGAAGTCTCTATCTACCACGTCAAACGCACAAGAGAGATCGAATAGGATAGCGACGGCGTACGAACCATCATTGGTCAGATCATAAACACGCTGAATAAACACTCGGGTACATGTTTCTGTAGAAACTCCCTTTCTAAACCCATGTTGACAGTTACTCAAGACCCCACAGTTACTTAAAAATCCGTAAATTCTCTCCGCCACTATTTTTTCCATAATCTTCGAGAACGTACTTAACAAAGCTATAGGTCTGTAATTTTCAATAGCCGTGGGACTGCCTTTTTTATAGACAGGAACAATGAGTGCAGTCTTTAGTTGTTCAGGAAAAGTGCCACATTGCATCGACATATTTGTCAATTCCGCTATTAATGGGCTTAAAGTTTCAGCAGATCTCTTTATTATCTTAATTGGTATGGAATCTAAACCTGTAGACTTTTTTTGTGGCAGATTTTGAATTGTTTTGGAAACCTCATCCGGTGAAACCGGGCTAAAGAACATGCTTTGAGAGTTAGCCGGACCTACTGTACAAGCCCCAGACAAGTTTCCATTAAAATGACTATTTAATTTATCGGTAATTATGGTAGAATAATATACACAAAAAGCAGACGCAAGATCAGAGGAATTAGTGATAATACGGTTGTCGAGATTAATGTTTATTCTGTTTTCTCTTCTCCTCGCCCCTCCTGTGTGCTCTTTAAAAATAGACCAGATAGTTTTGGTTTTGTTATGAGAATCAGCCAAGTGACGATTAAAAATTTCAATCTTCTCATTTGAGATTTTCTTGGCGATAATTTTTTTGTTCTGCTTGTATAAATATTGTAGGTTTTCGTCTGGAATCCGTTGTCTCAGCCAATTTATATTTTGAAGCTCCAAGTACTCACGGTGTAGTTCGTCGGAAAAAAATATTTTAAATTTATTTGATCTATTAACTGATTTTACAGTCTTAAGCGGAAAAGCCACATCGAAACTCCACTCCAGTCTCTGCCAGAACCTGTCGAACGCATTTTCAAAGCTTATAGTTTTTATGACATGTAAGTCCAATGCACTAAGTAAAAAAGAAAATTCGCTAATTGCAGCATTGGAAAACTGTCTAATCTTGGAGACAGATATTTTCCTAATGGCCTATAATGTGTATTTCTGTTTTTGTTCGATAATCTTTTTATGTTCGTTAATTTAAATATATTTTGAAAACCTGATGTAATGAAAAGTTCATGTTGAAAACATTTTAAAAAATTATTGCTCCTAGAATGGCTAGGTACCAGGATTTTTAACATTTTTTTTCAAACCCGAAAGAAAATATAAAAATATATAATTTCTAGCAAATTTATGAATCACCCTGTATAAAAATAAACTGGGCCCGATTATTAAGCATTAAAAACATAAGAAGGTTTTTCCCTCAAAGAATATTATGAGCCATCAAAGAATTTCACGAAAATCGAGAAACGGGACGAAACGCATCCAAGAAGGGGGCAATGCAGGGACCCAAATGGTTGGAGAAATCTAAATTCTGTTTTCTGAATTTTTAACAAAGCTATTTTGACAAATAACCTGTGCAATAAAACCCATATTGAAATCGTTTCTAAATATAGTTTTCTAAAGTAAAGCTCACTTGCAATTTTGGTGAGAAAATTACCTTCTGTTAATGATATGGTGATATGAGAGAAAATATCTAATAACTGGTAATATTTGCCACCAAAGGAAATTCCCAATTTGCGTAGAGGAATGAGAAAACATTTTTTTTTCTAGAGTTTCTAATGAAGTTTATCCAGTATTGCGATTTACAAGAGTTGAAACTTGCTAGCGCTTTAGAAAAAAAAAGTTTTTTTAGCCGATACAGCATAACAATGAATTATTTATAGTTCCAGTTGCGAATACATAAAAAAAATAAGAAAGAAGCTGATTTTTTGTTGTGTGGGTGTTTTTAGTGAAATATGTATCCGTGGTGGTAGAAAAAAAAATGTTTGTTTGACTCCAAAGCGGAAACTTTTTGTTCTTTTTTTTTTTTTGAATGCCTAAACAATCTATATTATTTGATTGTTTTTTTTTTAGTAGCAAATAGAAATAGGGATACAATGTTCGAAATGCTTTCATGGATATTCGATATACGATTAAGTGCATTTGAGGTTACACAAGGTTTTTTTCTCTAATTATTTCAATGAGAGAGAATAGGGTAGTACAATCTTTCATTTACGAATACACTAAACCAAATAAAAATTATACCTTTATTTACGTTATATAAATTTTCTGGATAAACCCGTTTTAGAATATTCTGCAGCCAACAATTCACGTCGAAAGTACATTTTAGTAGATTCCAAATTACTTCAGGTCAAACCAGCTCAATAATATTAAAAGGGAAGCTCAGACTATAACTTCTTAAATTGACTTTTTCGCCAATGAAAGGGAAACTCTCACCAGACCTCATTACTGCTTCTGTGATCAAAAGTTCTGACCTCATCCTTATTACGTATCTTTATTAATGTCCGTTTCATATCTGAGCTTTTGCTGACTGTTTGCCCGTTAACATTCGGTGTCGGAAAAATACTATAACAATTAATGATCAAAATCGCTTTGTGGTTCTTGTTATCTTCTAGAACCTTCCGAGGGCCATTGCAAATGAGCGCACTTTGGAAAATACAAACCTGTAAAGTGCTAGAGCTTGAGTTCTCAATGGCACAACGGTTTTACCATATTCCAGTATCAATTGACTGGTGGCTCTTGGTCCCATTGCTTCGAGCTGCCTGACATGATGTGAAAAAGTCGCAAGAGGCTAAGTCCACTGAAAACGGTGGATGTTGCATCATCAATACCGATTTCGTCTGGCGTAACTCCTTTTATATATAGGTGAGTTAGTTTCAGAAATTTCCTCAACGAGCCGTCACTTCCTTCGATCGTTAATATCTAATTACAAGATTTACAAAGCTGAGCATCGAAATGTGAGCTTCATGACTTTCAATAAATTATGTTTTTCATGAACATTGTAGAACATTCTACAAATCGTCAAATGAATCAGTTTAGGACCAAATTGAAGCGTGGGGAAACAATAACTTTAAGGGAAAATAGCTTTAATAAATCCGACTGATATACTATGTGACAAACAATTAATCTTTAGCACTGAAGTAATCGTGACTATATATTATACATTTATATTACTCGAGCTGGCGGGCGGGAGCGAATTACGTCATTATGAATGATCTTTATTCTTAGTCTAAATTATCCTATCTAGTCAACTGGCTCTGCTCTATATTCGTTAGAGTCAGGGGCGGCTTCAGTCCATTTACTTATTCACATTTCGTAAATTGGTATATGACCGTTTGACTGCCAGAAAATGAACCACATTTACTATTTGTCTCGCGGAACTATCATCAAGAAATCTAATGTTCAAAGCAGTCGAAAACGAGTACAGGTGTGCTCTTAGGAGGATGTAATTGAAGCAGTTCTCCGATGGAATCAAGCGGCACGTTCGCATCAATATCGAGAAATTTAATAAAGCAAAAGGCTCTACAATTTGCTAAAGAATTTAACTGCATTAATTTTCAAGCGAATGAAGGATGGTTGAATGCCTGGAGGACTCGCAATGCGATTGTTTTCAAAACGGTGTCTGGCGAGAGTGCAAGCGTTAGTCAGGAGAGCTGTGACATTTGGACTGAAACTGTTTTAAAAAATATATTGAAAAAGTACCAGCCAAAAAACGTTTTCAATTGTGACCGGTTTGTTTTTTAAATGTTTGCCAAATGAAAGTTATGCTAAAAGTAAATTGCCGCTCAATCAATTTTTTAAATGGTTAGTCAAACATTTTTAGACCATGACAAATCTGGCGATGTCTTAGGAATGAGGCTTTCGGCAGGGCATGACTATTTATTGTTTTAAACAAATTTTTGGCATTCACAACCATATGCTTCTAAAATATCCAAATATTACTCTATAGAATTCTTTGTTCCTATTCGAGAAAGAGGTTCTACGAAATGAACTGCTATACACCGTTTTAAATTACTATTCCTCAATCCAATCCTGTGATGTTATCTTTCTTGTGATTAATATAGTTGAACATTTGAAATGTATTTTCTTGGGACTGAAGAGCGCGATAATGGATTCGACTGCTACATTATCTCACTTCAGCCTCGTCTATTAATCGAAGAATAATCAAGTTAAAGTATTTGATAAGTATAATTGTTATACTATGTAGTATGGCTTTTACTTTATTTTACTTATTCTTTGTAAAAGTTCTTGTTGTTGCTGTCGAAGGCTCTGGCCAGCACATCCAGAAACACGATTCCCGTGACTTGGCGCGAGCTCAGTCCTTGTGATAAGTCCTCAACGAGTCGTAAAAGTTGCAGCTTCATATTGTCGTTGGCCCTGAACCCAAACTGCTCGTCGGGGATTACCTCCATTTCGTCCGAGAACTCACGAAGCCGCCAGAGGATAATTCGTTCTGCTATCTCGGACAGGGCGTTTAGTAAACTGTCCTTGCCTTGCCGTGTAGATCCCACTTCAAAAGCTGACCACCACGGGGTCTCAACGTACTGAGATTCGCCGACCCAAGCCTATCACCAGCTAAGGATCTGGTTATTGCACTTGATACCAAAATATTTCAAATAGCATGCTGATGAGGAAAATATTCACTACAACCTCGTAATGCAACGTTTCGTAGAATCATAGATGAGATGTATCTACTTTCGTCAATATATGATTGTCTTATGTTCAACGAACATTATATTGAAATGCCAGGATTTCCCGTAACATAAAATCACAAATCGACCGTAAAACCATTTTATTTTAAAAGATTCCAACAAACACTTTTATAACCTTATGTTGGACCGCATTTTGGTTGTAAATTTCAATAGAAGCATTTTGAGGCGGCACCCTACTGTCTTTAAGTTTTAGAACAAATCTCCACTCTCCTAAATCCATTTTTGTGATTGTTACACATAACCCCTATCGAAGGCGTTTGCCAAACTGTTTGCATTTACACATACATGTAGAAAAATGTCTCTTCTAAACTTGGCTTTTCTAGACGATCTTATAAAGCGTAAGTGTGTAGGGGTGTCAAAATTTTACTCTAGGGTGTTCCTCAAGGCTATGCTTTGTGTCCTTTGTTGTTTGAATAATTTATTAATGATTTGTATGACTTTCTCATCGTCAAATTTTCAAAACTATCGTATGCTAAGTTTTCCGATGTACCATCGAATATAAATCACCCTGTGTATGTAGAAGCCCTTAATTTGATATGATGATGATGATATATTTAAAGAAAAATTATAAACCATTCAGCATTTGATATCATACATTCCATTTTCTATCCCATATTTTTTTTTATAAGAATTTATATATCTTTATATGTTTCTTTTCCTTTCTCCTAACTGCTGAAAGTTGTACTTGAGAAATGCTTTTTCATATACACTTGTGTCTCTAATGCATCATGTTCAATAAAAGCAGATATCTGTTATACCGATATGTGTGTACAGGCAAAAAGTTGGCGACATAGCCCTTGCTAGATTTTGAGAGAGCGTTTTCGCGTGGCGTCATAGGCGGAGGTTATTCTTTTTGTTGCAACGTTGTATAAACGGTTTGTTAATGAAATGTAGTGCTTTGTTTATTACTCTTGTACCAGCACGGCATAGTGTGTGTCGTATAACTAAGCGGTGAAAGTGGAAGAGTTATTATTAAGAAATTCAGCCTAATTCTAGAAAAATCTGGATGTAGAACAACCGAAAGTACGAAGACTGAGCCGATATAGGCGAATCGCGCCTCAATTTACTTGGTCTTTCAATTCCCATTAATTAAGCTGCTAAGCAGTAGACCCATTATAAAAGCTCTCCCTCAGTATTGTTAAAATGTGAGGAGTTTTTGCTAATTTAAAGATTTTATGGGCTTTCTGTTGATTGTATTTTCAATTTCAGGGTAACTCGCTCCTATATGAAGAGTAATGCATTTATCGGAGTCCCAACCCAGGACGCCACAGTGTTGAGGACTATCTAGAAGGTATTAGCGTTTTGAAGCGCATTTCGGAACCGTTTATTATCGTCGGCTAAGGAGCATACATGCGATGGTTGTTTTAAGCAATAAATATTTTAAAAATTACTAGGTACGCCTATGTTACAGAAAAATTCAGTTAAAGCTCTACTGGTAGGAAAATCGATTTATCTCATCGGACTATTATGCAGGCAGTAGAAAGGTCGGTTAGCGTCCCTTTTTTTCAGTCCCGTCATACGGTCCGTTCTAGGGAGAACTAAAAGTCTTTTCTAATACTTTGACACGGCGGCATGTTGCAAAAAGTTTTTAAAATGATACGGATTTCACAGGAAAAGTTGTGTAATTGATGAAATTTGTTATTGTCCACGACCATTTTATGTATATGGAATAGTAAAATGTTTGATAATAAAGTTATTTCGAGATATACAGGGTGTCCAACATAAAATGCTTCTCAATCATTGATAAAAATGCGTTTGCCGTAGCCATAAATAAAAATGACATGGAGTCAGGTCTGGGCTTCCGGGAGGCCACTGAATGTCTCCTCTGCGAGAAATCACCGAGTTTTGGGCACGGACAGAATGGACGTGTGGCAGCTAGCACCGTCCTGCATTGCAACCCACATTGTGGCCTCCCTGGGGAAATCTTAAAGCCAAGTGTACAGCAACTGACCTGGTAGCTATAAAAAACAATATTCGGCAAGAAATCGAAGCCATAACTGCAGACACTTGCAGGAGTGTTATGCCCAATTTTAGATGTCTGCTTCAGCAGTGCCATGTTGCTTGTTTTTTTTAACTTTTTGGACCACTCTATACAATAGATATCATCTGTTAAATTAAGTGGGGAAATGTTCGACAAATATTTAAATTGTCATAGTACTTACTAGAACGCCTTTTCCTTTAACGTTTGAGCTGAGTTTTTACTGTAACTTCATTCCAAGCTAATTGAGTTTGCGACATTGTGTTCATTTTTACCATGAAATAATGCGCGCCATATTGTTTACCAACAGCACGATTTAAACGCCAACCGTATGTATAGACACACTTTGTCGTCGTATCAGCAAAACGGTGGCGTAAATCTAATTATTACGCCACTTTCTCAGTCGGTCGCCTACAAAAAAAAGACAAAACAACACGCGAATGATGAAGAAGACGATCGTAAACAACAAAAGCGCTACAATGTATAAGTTGCGATACAACGTGGTGTCTTTTGTTTTGCTTACAATTTTCACTCTTACACTGTCTGTCGTGTCATATAGGGTAAACTAGATTACTTGAAAGCGATGTCTTTGCCTTTGGGCTTATGTGTTTTCAAATTTATTGTACCTATGTATGGAAATGGTTGGCTTTTATCACAAAGAATAGCGGAAAATCTTTGAAATGCCTCCAATTCGCTGATAAAGCAGAACAGATTATTTTTAATGTTCATAGTGATTTGGTTTCGTGATCTTTTGTAGATAAAATAAATATGTTCATAAAGGAATCATGACCGTCATTCTCTGACTGACGATGTTTGTGAAGCAAATGAGTTGTCATGCCCGAAAATACATGATATCTTTGGTGAAAAAAGGGTATCAATCAATCCTAGTCGGATTATCCTTAAAAATTCTTTAAATTAGAATGTTGGATAACGTATTTGTCTTCCAGGGTCTATGAATTGACGTAGTGTTTTTCTTTTTGTTTCTTGGAAGGCTTCTTCCATGAAATAATGAACAAAGTCCATCCACTAATGATTTGCTATTTTAAAGCATTGGGATTTGACAGATTGCCTAGGATGGTATTGACTATGGGCTAAAATCAGGAATCGTTGAGCAAGGAGGAGCTAATTTTACTCGGTACAATCCACGGTCTTTATTAAGACAACTCAACCTCTCAAAGCTTTATTTCTGGCGGATTTACAAACCTACTGAAGTCAGTCTTCATTTGAATAACATATCGTCTGAATTTGCATTTTATTATCTAGTAGTGTCCCCGTAATGAAACAAAATTGCTTGAGATAAAAATTCGTTAAACTCCGAGATGTAAAATGTGTAAAAATTCTTGTAATTTGACAAAAGGAAGAAGTAAAAATTCCTTGATGAAGAAGTTTTTCGTCAAAGCTGTCCAGGTGAATAATCATTTATTTGTTTAAAGTTTTGTAGTTCTATATGTCATTTCATCAATCAACATAGTATCCGCAATCTCCCTCAACAAATATGACCCAAATTCTGGTGCCAAATTCGTCCTTGCTAAACCATTATCCCTTTTGTTGTGAAAACAAAGTATCCAAAGCATAAACAACAATCTAAACAACAGGAATAGAATTATTTCGCATTGGAATCCTACACTATATCTACCCATTACCCCACATTATTCAGTGGATGTATATATATATTAGTATATGTTTTGGAAATGACGCAATGTTGCGGTCTATCCTCATTACCCTTTCGCAGATCTCTGAGACTCCTTTAACAACCCCCTTGGATGTGTTACTTAAATGTTGTTAATTGCATTAGACCCCGTTCTACATTCGTACTTCTCAACGTAAAATGGTAATTTATACTTGCAGGAACGGCGTTTTCCTTTTGGCCTTCCTGTTCATTGTTTCGGATCATGCACGTATCCCAGAAAGAGTCCTTAAAATTTAGTAAAACCAAAGGTTGGACTTTAGCATCAATAATCTTGGGCGTAAGAGCAGCAATGGTAGTTCATAAAGACGTTTTAACTGTTCTTTCTTTGGCTGTATACGGAAACCAATAACAATTAAATCCTGTTATTTTGTCTTGACAAAGTTCGACGTTGCCTTTGAAATTGCATTAGTTTAGAGGTGACTTTAGGGCTTCTTCATATGTTTAACTCCGCCTAATTAATTCAACTGTGTTCCGAAAATGGTCAAGCATACCTTTCTAACTAGGCCATCGCCAAAAGCTTCCGAATTAGAACTCTAAGCCGGGTGGCGATCTTTATTGTTCGAAACATTGGCTGATTGCAATGATCTGGACTCTCCCAAACGTCGATCTTTTGCCAAGTCAAATATTCTTACTGCGAATGATTGTTGTTAAGATGCTAAAATACGAACGTTGCTCTATAGTGCATAAATTCTACAGACGTGTGCGAATTTATATTTAGAGTTTTTATGTCATATTTCTAAGGGTGTTAGAACGTCACTGCTTTGTTGTTTCCACTAAGAGTCAAATAATCGAGAACATGGATAAATAAATCTGTACGTTTTGCCATAAATGCCGTACATGCTTCGGTCGTTGGATTTGCTAACGATTTAATTGCTCTTATCTTGCAGTTCTGCCGTTTATTTTCTCTATGTGTATTTGCAAATAATTTTGGCAAATGCATGCCAGCGCACTAGTGGTACAATTCATGGTTTCAGATTATTTTATTGTGATAGCAAATTGCTAGTGCTTGTATTTGTATCTATGAAATTGTATAGAAGAATGTCACCGAGGACCTCATCAATAGGGAATCAAAAAAATCAGCATTGTTAAAAAATTCAAACTCCTGCAATATCTATCTTTATATATTTACAGTGTTGTAGATTATTTTATTAATAACTGGAGATCAAATTAACACCAAAGTTGTTTGAATAGCCATAGTCCTTTCAGTAGTAGTTATATCTGTCGTTACAAACATACAAATCTTAATTATTTAATGCAACTGGGCGAGTTTCAGTACGGTGCTTTGCAAGCAAATAACCGTCTGTTCAGCTAACCCATTGAAAAAACAAGCTTATGCTAAGTTGAAGAAAAAAAATACGTATACAAATTACAAATATAAATACAAGAATAAATACAAAAAGCAACTAAGAAAAAAGAACAATAATAAAAAAAACAATAATTTACTGGATTCGAATGCCATGAACAAGCATGCAGCCCCACATATTACACAGCAAGCCTCAACAAAAACCACTCTGGTTTAGGCAATGAGTCTCAAGAATTTTCTCTTAAACACATTTTTCGTTTTAGCTTCCCTTGATTCTTTTGGCCAGGAATGTATGCATTTCGTGACGTTATAGGAAAGGATAAGTTATTTCGAAAACGTATATTTATATTATGAATGTCTGTTCGAAATGTAATTTTATTATAAAGATACGGTGGTGTTTTATACCGAATAATCGAGAAATATCTCACAGACAGGTGTAAATGTCGTCTCTGTTGCATGTTAATCCAGTGCGCCTGCGAAAATGTGTGGCTAACTCTGTCAAATTTCCTGATACCAAAGACAAGGCGAAGACAGGAATTCTGGAGCTTTTGTATACGATTTCTATCAATTACTGTCAAACAGGAATCATAAATTGTATCGCAGTAATTTAAGTGCGATAATACTAGCGTCTCACATAATGTTATTTTAAGTTTTCGAGGCAACACCTGGCGATTGTGGAATAAAACTTTCAGATTCAAGTATGCTCTCTGCAGAGCACAACTAATGTGCCTCGAGAAGCGCAATTCATCGTCCATTACAAGGCCAAGGTTTCTGACCTTCCTCTGAAAATTAATGACTGTATTATCTATCCTTAAAGAGTTGCTGTACATATTCAAAAATGAAAGCTTATCGGCCTTGCGACCAAACAATATTGCAACAGACTTTCCTGCATTTAACCTAAGACAATGACTCTCAGCAAACTGCCTAAATGAATTTAAGTCGCAGTTGATCTGCGCGAGAGCAGTTGAAGATTCCTTTAATGGAAATGCCAAATACAACTGACCGTCATCCGCAAAGTAATGCTGGTTACAATATGACACAGCTCTAGGTGAGTTTGAGACATAAATACTAAACAACAGTGGACCAAGAATTGATCCCTGTGGAACACCCCTGGTTAAGGACAAGTAATTGGAGATTTTGCCGTTATAGATAACTGCTTGTGTTCTTTCATTAAGATAATCTTTAAATAGCTCAGTTGCACTTGGCGTCAGACCAATATAGTGCAAGATCGATAAGATAAGGTTATGGCTGAGAGTATCAAAAGCCTTTGAAAAATCGAGGAGTGTTAATATAGTTAACTTTTTATCATCTATTGATCTAAAAATATCATTCGTAATATCAGTTATAGCCGACGCACAATCATATCCAGGCCTAAAACCGGATTGCGTTGCGTGTAAAATAGAATTTCTCTCAATATGCTCTCGAAGCTGTATATCACCTTTTCCAATATTTTAGAGAACGCAGGAAGGATGCTAATTGGCCTAATATCTTTAAAATTTGTCGGATTTTGCACCTTTGGCAGAGGCAAAACTCTTGCTATTTTCCAACTCTTTGGAAATACCGAATTTGTTAGACTAAAATTTATCACATGTGCAATAAATGGGAGCAAGTAAGGAATAAAAAGTTTGATTGTGTCAATATTGATTCCATCAACACCCACAGCTTTGGTTCTGATATTGTCAATAATGTTTAAGATGGTTATCTCAGACACCACCGAAAATTGAAATTTTGAGAACTTAAGATTGGTCGTATTGGACTCGTAATAATGCAGCACATCACCATCTGGACTCAAATTAGGAATAGAATCTAAAAAATAATTATTAATGTCGTTCACATCATCTATTGGATTGGGTAATACAGTAGCAGATTTCCTATTGATGTTTAGTAGTTTCAATGATTTCCATATTTGTTTTTGATCATTATTCTTAAGTTTTTCACTAAAAAGGCATTTATTTTCTCTTTTAACAGCAACCGTACACATGTTTCTAAAAGATTTATAATTTTCGTGATTCTTTTTGGTTTTTGTTCTCTTATATTTAGCAAGAGCTTTGTCCCTATCTTTCTTCATGGCACGGAGTGTATCATTAAACCAAGGAGCATAAGGTTTACAAATTCTGTACTGACGATAAGGTGCAAACATGTCAGGTAAAATATTAATATTTTCAGTTAAAAAACACACCTTATCGTCAATGTTATCATAGTGGTAGATATTTCTCCATGGAATCATCTTCAAATGATTGCAAAAGTTCTCATATTGAAAATTAATAATAATAATAATAATATAGGGTTTTTCAGTCGAGCCGGATCGATGTTGGTGATTGGTGCGGATTTTTTTAAAAAACCCGTTATAAGATGACCCATAAAGTAAGATAGGTAATTTTAAAAGGACACTGGAATTATCTATGCGTTAAAAAAGGAATATTCAGGTTTGCTTTGAGTATTTCCCTGTATGTAAAAAAACGTTATTTTAAGAATGGTTAACGTTCTTTGGGCTGTAAATTCTGGAGATTTATATTTCTTAATTTGTCCCCTAATTTCAACCCTGGAACCGTGTGTAATTTATTAAAATAGAAAGTAACCAACAGATACATGGGTTATTAATCGCAGAAATCTAAGAACAAAAATAAACAATAGTCTGAGAAACATTTTCCTCATTTTCCATATAATAATAAGCTGTTGTTATTTCCGCATTTCTCGGTTTTGCCAAAGCGTGTCAAAAAGTTTTTATATTCCTCGTTATTTTCTCTCCGGGCGACGATTGTTTCTCACAAACAATAAAACCTCCATTTAGTTTTAGCATTTTCCATTTCTAAAAATGTGAAATGTACTAGATTTTTCTTTTCTAGAATAAAAGAGAAACGAAAGCGGTTTAGAAGTTGATGGAGTAGGTGCCGTATAAGACATACAGGGCAGTAATTTTAATACTGAAGCAACTAATGATAGTTCCGAAACAGGCTTTAATATACTTTTTGTGCTGTTTTGCTTAAAATTTTTAACAAACTTATGAAATATATTTATTATTGTATGATCTGAACTCAGGAACTAGGCCAGTGTTACCTATTTAGCGGTCACTCTTTTTCCGAATACGTATCATAGAGTTGTACCTTTCAGCTCAAAAGATCTAAGTTGTTCTTGAAGAAAACACCCCCTAATCGGCTAGCACATGCTGTTTCCTCCTCTATCCCACAGATCATAATTGTCAGAACCTCCCATATTAGCCCTTTTGAACAGGTGCCTAAATAAGGCAACAATGCCAAGTAAGAACTCTTGCCACACGGTTACGATTCAAAAATTGGATAAACTGCGAGTTATCTTGAATTTATGAATTCTTGAGGCACTATTTTACTTCCAGTACCCCTTCAGAGTGACCCCTGCCTAATGATTCAACAGTGAATTCATCTTCTTTCTTCAAAGCCTCTAACTAAATTTAATGCTGCCTTACGCGACCAGCAGTGAATGAGCCTCTTCTGCATTCACCGCTTTTAGAGCTACTTATCGGCAATAATACCTCTATTAGTAAGTTCCAACATACTTCTCGGTTATTCGTACAAACATTGTAGGACTGGGATCTGTCACTATAACAGAGAGGCGGTGATCCGTCTGCACTCGTTCCTGCTGCCGTTTTTCCTACACTGGAACGAACTTTTCTTTGTCTTACCGTCCAATTTTGCTTTCATCACAACTTCTTTATCCCAATGTGCCACCGGAAACGCAAGAAGTGACATTAGAACTTCAAGTCACCACGGACCCTCAAAGATAATCGAAACCATACATTTGTACTAAATCCTCACTTTGAAAAATCATAAAAAAATAAGCAATCCTGCTTCATTCCTGAGTTTTGGATATGTCCATCGGACATCTATTCCGAATCGAATAGGGTATGTAGGATATTCCACGGCTGTCGACTAAGCACAGGGTATGTCATCAAGTAAGGGTCTGCATATAGCCCTGTGGGAATATATTGAGGAGCTGATTCCCACTACTCTCCTGACAACCTCCAAGCTCTGGAAATGTTTTCAGTACATAATCCGAGAGATCATTTCGATTAGCTCAGTTTTG
Source organism: Apoderus coryli (assembly GCA_911728435.2). NCBI lineage: Eukaryota > Metazoa > Arthropoda > Insecta > Coleoptera > Attelabidae > Apoderus > Apoderus coryli. The sequence continues at coordinate 7,845,552 of OU452212.1, forward strand.
TTCGAATTGACCGAAATCAACATGCTGCCTAGCTCTAAAATAGTACAAGCTTTGAACACTCTAATCCCACTTTGATTACTTAGATTGGATTCCGATGTGCCTTTAGTAAAAACTAAAACAATTTTCTAATGACAATCCTAGTTTCAAATTAACACACCAAACGTTTACAAAAAGAGAAATCTTTATATTGAGATGGAGAAAATAAAATGCAATTATGGCTTCTGGCGAGGCAGAAAAAAAAGAGTCACCAGATCTGTAAGTATATATTGGATGAGGTTCGATTCTTTTGTAGCAAAAGCCAAAAAGCCTCTTTAAAAGCAGAACATTGAGCTTTTACTTTTGTATTGACACATATATGGAAAGAGTTGAAAATGTATTAAAAGATAGAGAGAGAGAGAGAAGAGCTTATATATAATGTATGTAGCACTGGAAAGGTTTGAAAGAAATGAGATAAGCATACCAAAAAAAATAACACTCGTTACTGCTTTTATATTCTCATAGTTTTCTTGTATGCAAAAAACCAAGTTTTTGCTTTCGAATCATTTTTTTCAAACTACTTCAGCCAATTTGCCTTTGGTTTACCAATACCCAATCAACGTTTTCAAATTTTATTAGAAATTTTCTTGTTGTTATGCGATGGAGCAAACAATTATTGAGCATTTCGCAATGAAAATTGAGCCTCATTTATTGCGAAGAGTGTGTGCAAATTACGCCATGCCCAAGATCATATTAAAAAATTTAATGCCATAAAAAAAATCTTTTAAACAAGCCCAATTTCATGCATATTAAAAAAAAAATCTGTCCTTAATTTCAACTTAAATATCTCCGGCGATGTTTAGGCAGGTGTAGATCTACTAAAATCACAATATCAAACTAACGTTTTTGGTTTATTTCTAAACGAGATAAAGCTGAAACAGGTGAATCTTCTCGTAATATAAGAAAAATTCCACCTGCTTATATATTATTTAAAATAATGCGATGCTTTTATTTTTGGTTTAGACATATTTAATATAATGATTTATCGTCTGAGTTTTACTAGACAACAGGTGAAAGAAAGTACAAACTATGATTGCTGACTGTTATTTTAAAATTCAAAAATATCTAGACTGAAAAATACTGCATAGGAAAATTTGTCTTTACCTTATATGTATATGTTTAAGTAGAAGGCATTGAGACAAAAATATATGACGGCAGTAGCCCATAGACTAAAGATGAGGCCTTGCTCCTATGGCTAAAAATTCTACATCGCCAAAGAATTGTCGAAGTTATAGCTAGTCAAAATAAGACTATCCCATTTCAGCTGCCGCGTAGTCAATTCCATTGCTGCTTCTTTCTTCAAGCACGGTTTCAGTTAAAGATTCATCGTCAGAATCTTAAGAGGCAAACCACTCGTTGGTACATTTGTAAATTTGTTGAAGTTTCGTTTCTGAATATTCCACGCTATTAAATCTGAAGGAGGCTTAGAGAACTATAGAATTAAAAATATTGAACACTTTTGAAGGGCTTTGGAATACTTTATCATTCAGTTGAAGATCACTCTAAAAAATGGACAACAACGGCAATTTAAATGTCTCCATAGATGTCAATGATTAACATACTTCTGTATTTAGGATTATTGTGAAAAATTCCTTGAGCCCACCTCTGTTTACGTTAGACTTCGTTCGCACGCAATCCACTTTTTCTTATAACAGTTTTTTCCTATATATCGTGTATAATAAAGAACGAAAACTGAATTTTACTCGTCTGTCGTTGATTGATTCCATTTTTTCGTGCACCATCAATTTTTTCCTGGATACGATACGTCCATGGAATTCCTAACAAAGACACATTAAAAATATTTCTTGTCTTAATTTGTATATAAAGTTAAAATGATACGTGTATAAATTTTTGATGAAAAAAATACAGTGGAAACCAAACAATGGCTTGATAAACATTATCCGAACTCTAAAATTGAGTTTTGTCAATATACTGTTTTTTTTATAAGGAGAGCTATTCGTGCCTCGAGTGCAACAGTTTATTTTAGTAAAATTTGGGATTTAGGGTATTAAAAATTACACTTGGCAAGATGGTACATTTTTTGTTTCGAAAGTTTATAGTTTCGGCAAATTGAAGGTACTTATGGATTCATTTCAAAGCAGAGTTAAAAAGCGTAATAACGGCCGGGATAAGTTATGAATCATTAAATGAATTTTACGGCATTACGCAGATTTACTCATAACGGGTGATTTTCGTGGCCGTGAATTTACCGATTAAGCAGATCAAAAAAAAAATCCTCTATACTGAAAACACAATTAACTTGTAATGGTACCATTGAAAAACACTCACCATGTATGTTTTCTATTCAGAAAATGAGTTTCTCTTGTTTCGACAGTAATAAATATTGTAGTGAACTAAATTTAAAAATAATTCGATAAATCATGCGCGTATTAAAATTAAATATAGTTTCACTATATATAGAGGCAATAAATAGATTACAAATAAATTAATTCTACAAAACTCGTGTGAAATTTCATTAGAAAATTTGATGAATTTTCACATTGTGTATAGCAATTCTACCACGATATTATTATTATTATTATATTAAATATTTTGGAATCTAATTCGATTAACGTTTTATTGGACACACATAGGTACATAAATATGAATCGAATTTCTGGAAACAAGAGGAGAATTTCAAAAAATTAAATAATACGCATAAATAATAACGTGCAATGTTCTAAATCAATTTATTGTATTATAAAACAGGTATTATATATATATGTATATATATATAGTGATTTCATTTTAAAACACGTCGATCTTGTGTTTGATAGGGAACTTCACCACCCGAATTTTATATTTCTAAATGTCATCCCCTGTTTTGTGACGTATAATTTTAAGTAGCGTAAAAAGTTTTACTCGTACACCAAAAATTGTTTGTTTCATTGCTGGGATAAAAGCATAGTAAACAACAAAATAAAATATCAAAAAAGGTATTTTTCTTTGTTTATTCTTGAACCGTAATTTTTTATTCCAAAACTTTTTTAAGTAAAAACAATATCCATTTTTATTATCGTCGATTTATTATTATTATTATTTAATTAAATTGACAAAAATAAAAATGGATATCCTTTTCATTTAAAAAAAATCCCAAGAAAAATTAACTGAAAACGAAGCTTAGAAATATTCATTCATAAGTCTTTGAGCATTTGCGTCAAATTAAATGTATCCGTTTAGTGGGCAGTTTTATTTACAATAACAGTCGTCACGTCAAATACTAATATTTTATAATTTTTTTTATACATTTTGCACAATTGTTTGGCTATATGGCATATTATATCAAAATGTTTCAAAGTTTAAATTAAATTTAAAATGAAAGTACTGTATATAAATACGTGGAGGCGTTCGTCCGATGAAATTTGATTGGAGCAATTCCGTATATAAAAACACGCACATAGTTGCATTTAATTGTGTGATGAAATTTTAGTATTTATTAATAGACATTTGAATTAACAGTGATGATTATCCCCAGGGGGATCGCTAGAGATGAAGTGAGTAGTCCAAATGGAATTAAATGAGACAGTAACATCACAAAGATTAGGTATTTCTTGTGAAGAATTTTTTTTAAGGTTTTATTGAACAAATCTCACTTTTACAAACCGACCATTTCATATAATTTTTATCCAGTTGATTTTTCTTGGGGTGTGTTAGGTTTACCAAACCTTTGTTTAGATAAAAAAAACTATTTTTGTTTTATAGAATTCTATATGCGTGTCCCAAAATTAACGCAAGATTTAAATTAAATAGAAAACACAGTTTTTTAATAAATCATAAATAAAACTACATGAACAAAATACATTTTTAAAATAGGCTAAGAATTTGATTAGTTAGCAACTGGTTAAAATAATGTAAAACAGATTTTAATTTTCAATTTGGCACCGTTTAAATAAAGCTTTGCAAATTTAACTAATTTTGTTGGTAATAAGCACTATATAATGAGAATTACCCTGCTATCCGTTAATTGCTTAAAAGCCACACAAACACCGGCTATGTTAACCACTTTTATATGTGTAAACTATATGGCGACCGAAAATTTAATTCCATATAATTAAATTCTCTCTGATATAGCCTACTATACACCGTGTCCAGAAACGAATGGAGCAAACGAAAGCCACAAATTCTAGAGTGAATTTCATAGCAATTCGACGTCAAACTTCTAATTCGAAATTGCTACCGAAAGGAGTTGCAGCTCCTGAAAGCAGCATAAATGTCAGTGAGTGTACTAGGGGCATTATTTTTCAGGTACAGCTCAAAATTGTGGTGTAACTGTTTGTTTTCGTATGAAAAAAATCGATTAAATTAATTTATTCCCGGTAAACGGCTACGGAGGAGACATGGGACAAGATTGAAACACGGAAAAATCTTAAAATCGGAGGCCTAAATAATCCTGAAACCCGTGCAGAATACTCAGAACTTAGTAAGGAAATAAGACAACGGTGTAAAAACGATCAAAACACGTACCTGAATAATATCTGCAATGAAATTGAACAACACACAAATAGAAACGAGACCAGAGACATGTTCAAAAAAATTAAGCAAATCACACCCAACTTCTCCCCAAGATCCTCAACGATAAGGACACACACTGCTAACAGACAAAATACAAATCAGAGATCGATGGAAATGCTACTGTGAAGAGCTAATGAAAGACAGTACAGCTCCCGGAAACCAACTAGAACCCGAGCACAAAGAGCAAGAACCACCCATATTAAGAGAAGAAGTGACAGCAGCACTCAAAAAGTTAAAACCTCACAAGTCAACCGGGGCGGACAACATCGTCGCGGAAATGCTGGAAGCGAGCGGAAATGCAGGAAATGCACAAAATATGCAACCTAATTTGGAAGAACGGAACATGGCCTAAAGACTGGACTAACTCAATATACGTCCCACTTCACAAAAAAGGAGCAAAAGACATCTGTGGAAATTACCGTACAATAGCTCTCATCTCTCATGCTAGCAAGGTCATGTTGCAGATATTAGCCGAACGCCTTAAACCCTACATCCTACCACAACTGCCCCCGGAACAGGCAGGCTTCTTTCCGGGAAAGGCAACAAGGGAACAAATCTTGAACCTAAGGCAAATCATAGAAAAAGCAAGAAAATTTAACACACCAACTTATCTGTGTTATATTGACTACACCAAAGCGTTTGACTGCGTGCGCTGGCAGAAATTATGGAGTATCCTAAAAGAAATGGGTATACCTCGGCATCTGATATGGATAATAAAAAACTTATACGACAGCAACAGCGGTCAAGTCAGAGTAGGAGACGAGCTCACCGAACATTTCAGTGTCAGCAAGGGTGTTAGACAAGGCTGCATACTAAGCCCAATGCTCTTCAACATATATGGCGAATGGATTATGAGAAACGCCTTAGAGAACTGGAAAGGAGGAATAACCATCAACGGGGTCAAAATTAATAACCTTCGCTACGCTGATGACACCACGCTCATAGCTGCATCCGAAGACGAATTAAAAGAACTTATACAACTAGTGGAGCAAATTAGTATGGAAGTCGGTCTTCAAATGAACAAGAAGAGGACCAAGATAATGATAGTAGACCGACAGAACCAGAATAGATCGATAGTAAAGAAGATTGGTGATATCGAAACGGTAAACACGTACGTCTATCTAGGTTCTCTCATCACGAATCAGGGCGGATGCAGCGAAGAAATCAAAAGAAGAGCCGCATTGGCTAAGCAAGCTATGACGAAATTAACTAAGATATGGAAAAGTCATCGTATCACGCTCAACACAAAAATAAGACTGGTTAGGGGCCTGGTATTTTCTGTGTTCCTTTACGGAGCTGAGTGCTGGACACTGAAGCAATCAGACAAAAAGAGGATAGACGCATTTGAGATGTATTGTTGGCGTCGAATGTTGAGGGTCTCCTGGATCGAGAGGAGAACTAATCTGTCAATCCTCGAACAGATTAATGTAAAGAAAAGGCTACGCATCATAGTTTCAGCAAACATCGCCAAATTCTTCGGTCATGTGGTCAGAAGAGATGGGCTCGAAAAACTAACAATAGAGGGCATGGTACCAGGAAAGAGAAGCCGCGGAAGATCGCCAACAAGGTATACCGACCTGATCACCCGACTCACTGGCAGGACCTTGCCACAATCAATAAGGATGGCTGAGAACCGAAATGAATGGAGGCTGACAGTAGATTTCACGAAATCACGATGCTTGAAAACAAGCTACCGACTAGGAAGAAGAAACGGCTACAAATAGGCATATAGAGAAGTATAAAGAAGAGTTGCTCATAATTACATTACTAATTACAAGGATTCGAAAATATACAGGGTGTTATCACGGTTGCCAACGTTTCAAAAGCGGGACACGCTGTATTCATTTTCGCCAATCTACCAGGTGGATATTACCGACGTTCACACAATAAAACATGTAAGTACAAAAGAGGCACAACACCGAAAACCCCACATAAACATATAATATTTACTTTCTTATAATAATACAAGCGCCCGATATGTATTTCCCATTATGATTGCTTCCTCAACCAGGTAACTTTCGGATTGAGTCGTTATGAAAGATTCTAATGCGATCCGACATTATTATTTGAGGATTTTCTTTTATAGGATACGCTGAGATTTCATGCTTTTTACACATGCATCTGGCGTATATTTTCGGTTTGTTGTAATTTTTAAAATATTGAAGCAAAATGCGGTGTTTGTTTTTCTTCGCACATTAATTTAAATTGCATTAACTTAACATTTCTAAATTTCTATTATGAAAATTCATTAATTTTTACTACTGATTCTTAAGTGTTGAGAGCCTTCACAGATTCCACATGGGGCCATTCAGCTATGTGGCAAAATTAATGCAATACTAAAAAAGTTATTGTTAATCTATAAAAACATATTCAGCACTTCTAAAGACTATAAAAGACAATCCGGATGAAGAATCATTTAATTTAAAAAAACTAAATTAGAAATAAACAAGAAAAACAACAAAAAAAAAAACATCTCCTTCATGTCCTTTCCATTTAAATTCCGATGTATAGAGGTATTTCGTTTTGTCTCTGACGAAGAAATATATGGGTACTTTCTAGGTTTTGGTATTCCCGATTTAACCAGAAATTTATTGCTTAAAATTAAATGTGTGCCGGTTTTGTGGATGCATATGTATGTGTGTGAGAGAGAGTTGGATTAGGTTGGAGTATATTGGAATTCAATGCCACACAATTCTGTCTCTGAATAATTTATTTATTCGCCAAAATGAGCGGTTTTTGGAACGGTTTTATATGGTTTTAAATATAGGAGATAAAAAAAATTAACAAATGCACACACGCCAAGAGAAATAAAATATAAATTTGGTTCAATGTTTGTTCATTTCAACAATAAGGCGAAAAAGAATTTATCCTATTCGGAATTTAGATTTAAAGGTTTATTGTGTTTTTAGTTTAATAACATTAAAATACAAAAAACAGCTTGTATTTTAATAATGTATAATAAATAATATTAGAATGAGCTTTCTTACTTACAAAAAGTGGCTGATGTTTGAACTCAATTTATTAGTTAATTACTTATTGTTCTGGTCTTAAAATATGTCATTACCTAACTTCATCATTAATCTCAAAAATCTCATCTAAATTTTTGCTACCAGATACGTATTAGTGGAGAATTGCATGCGCAAAAATATGTCTGCAAAATCGAAATTTGATCATGTTTTAACTCTGTTTTTGAACTAACTATTTAATATTTGAGCTTCAAAATTCTTTATTACCTAATCTCATCCTTTGACTTTAAAATGCTGTCCAAATTTTTGCTACCAGATACAGATTAGTGGCGATTTCTATGTGCAAAAATATGTCTGCAAAGTCGAAATTTGATGATGTTTTAACTCTGTTTTTGAACTAACTTTTTTAATTTAATAGCTGCTGAAATTTATAGGGTGTAAGTCACAAAACCACTCATTTTTTTCTCGTCTTTTAAAACTCCCGAAATTTCGCGAAAATTTGTGAATTAGTGTTTAGTTTATATTGAAAATAACAGTTTTAATGAATTTTCGATATCTCGTCAAATCTGCAAGATATCGAGATTTGAAAAATATGTATTAATTATACAATATTGCTTAAAATAAACCCCCTAACATACTTAATTTATAGGGTGTCTTCGCGCTATACCTCGATCCATTCAGTGAATGGAAGGTTCCTTGAAACGGTGGTTGACGGGGGGCAGCATTTGGCGAACTGTTGAGGGAGTGGTTCTAGCATATTAGACCGGATGGCGACACTGGGTGCTGCTACTGGAATTTCATCTGAGCTCCTCTGAATCGTCGGCAAGGAGGTCAGAGGCAGTGTCATTTGGAGGAACAACCGTTTGGAACAATCGATTAGTAGCTCCGATTCTCATTTTCTGTCCTATCTTAGGTTGTATGTTTTTCTTTTCATTATTTTTGTACAGTCTGCGCAACTTATGCCTGTCTCATTCCAGCTTCTCTAGAGATCATTCACCTGGCCGTATGTCTCTGATCCGCACTGTGTGGGAAGTTCTGGATCACACACAGTTACTTTGATTGGATACGACGGCGGTGGTGTCTTCGCGTTGAAACTTTCTGTAAGGTTAAGGTTTTAGTATGGCATATACTATAATTATGCTGGGTTTCCTTCGTGGGCTTGACACAAAACAGTGGCACGGTACTAGTGCTACGGTATATTTCACTTTGAAGTTATTTGTAGACGGTCAGTTGATGTCTGTCACTTCGATGTGGGAAAAGCTTTGATCCCGTCATGATTTCATTCTTCGTTCAGTCATTATAAGGTATCTTAGTTGTAAATATATTATTAAGTTTTCCATCCATTAGGGACTTAAATTAGCATCCCTTAAACCAAAAAAGAATATTAACTAAAAAATTGTTTAATCCATTTCTTAGGACTTGTAGAGCCCTAGTGTATGACATAAGAACAAATTGCTTAAAATCAACTATAGGTCAAGCCGGTTGTCCAAGATTCAAGCTACACTTGAAAACAAAATCACCTGAATATGTTACAACGTTACAAGAGAAAATTGTTGTTAAAGTTAGAGTATTATTTATTGTATATTCAATCTGTAAATTATTCGAATAAGGCATACTGGCTGATTTAAAAGTGATCGCTAATTTATACAGACCTTAGTAATAAAGCAAAGATCTGAATTTCAGATTAGAGAAACGTTTCCACGAAACAGTATGTACCTAATCAGGGGCGTTTAAGGTATAATTAGAACGCTACTGTAATGGGTATCAAGACAGGTGAATCAAAAAAAATACCAACTACGTTACCAGGTACTTTTTTTATCTGATTTGTCATGAAACTTCACATAGAACGGAAATTTGGCGCTCCTGTTAATTTCTAACATGTTTAGATAACAACATGCATCAATCTATAGTGTTTAAACTATTGCAAGGAAAAATGAGGTTGAGGAAATTACATGAATTGTCGGTCTGTCACAACCATTTCACAGGGAAATAGTTTGGAATAGAACCCTGAAATTTATTTCCAGGTTAGATAGTGGAACGAACAAATATTGTCATACTCAAAAAAAGGTAAAATTTTGATATTGAATTTGCGACCACGGAATGTTCTAGGTATGCCGTTGTAGAACTACAAATATTTCACATATCTGTGAGGTGTAAAACTCTTCAGAAAACCCTCGTATATATTGTACTAACTTTTAGAGTAGGTAACTGTAATTAGTGTTTTCAGATTCTGAAAGTAATTTCATCTAGTTTACCTGTACCAGTGAGGTTTTACTAATTTATCCAAACAAAATAATTATCCATATTGGCTAAATATGAATGTTTACATGATTTGCATCACAATTACTGTATTCAAAACTGATTAAAATTGAATACAATATCCATGGCAAAACATAAATAAACCCAACACATAAAATTTAATTTTAAGTTTACTAAATACTCTGTTGTATCTGATTTAAATTTGCAACCTGGATAATGCTTTGTAATTACCAAACTGAAACACTGTTTTTGAAACTAATATTTAACTAAACTGGAAACAATTAAAATAAATTGTGAAATATATCTCCCGGCAACTGATATGCACAGAGTAGTGACTCCTGATTATAAAATATTCCGATTTTTTGAGCAGTATTTTTATTTTATTTCGCTAGAATTTGTATCCATGTTGCTTGTCAGTTCGCAGTCACGTAAACGTCACAATATAGATGGGCGACCTTGAGCCGACCAATGGCAATTGGGACTTATTTTATTCTAAAAGTTGTAGTACAAATTGGACGGCCTACGAAAATATAATAAAAACATTTATAAAAAATAGACTATTTTGTACTGTGTGCGTACTCTTTGGTGTTGATTATTTAGTGCATCTCGCTGGAAAGGCCAAACTGCATGGAAATTCCAAGCAGCATCTTAAAAAAGAAATATACAAGAACGGCATATTGGACCAACATTGCAGTTCATAACGAGAAGGTAACAAAAAATAGATTTGTACTTTTGTGGTACATTCGTGACATCCAACGGTATACCTATAGTTGAGGACAATATATTTAGATATAAAATATTACTTTGACACTTAAATACTTGTCCATTCAAAAAGGCCATAGATGGCGTTACTAGAATTTTTACATATGATTTTTATTTAGTACTGGTTAGTGGCCTTTTTGAATGGACAAATATTTAAGTGTCAAAGTAATATTGTTGTGAGCTTTTTCGTAATACTGTTGGCGACAAGCTATATTTCCAATTAAAATATTTTTTGTATTGTACACATTAGGTAATTTTTTCGCGGACGCCTATGGTACATACATTTTTTTCTCGTGTATTTTTAACATCAATTCAACTAATTAAAGGCTAAATATATCATTTTTATAGTGTAATTTTTGTGACCCTTTTCCTACTATTTATGAACGCCAATGTGATCTAATTTTTTTATGGTTAATGTTTTAGGTTATACTCTATTGAACCAACGAAAAACTATTCAATATTTCGAATGAGTTTAAGAAGTATGCAGTTTGTAAAGTTAATCAGCCCCTAGTCATATGCTGCAGCATGTTTGTACCAAATTTGGTCAAAATATCGTGGATATAGACAGAAAGACATTAAAAATAGTTCAATTCATATTTAGTAAGAGAAATATTAGCTAAAAACATAATAATTGAAGATATGTTTCAAAAGGGATGGAACCAAAAAACACCGTAAGTGAAATATCGTGTTAAACTGCCCCCCCAAAAATAACTAAGTACCTTAGTTAACTTTTCGGAGGCCACATGCGGCTTCAGTAATTAAATAATTGCGGTAGGGGGTAATAATTTACGTGGATACTACAGAGGGTTGAAATATGGTACATGTGAGTTTTGGGGGTGTCCACACGGAGAAATGGAGGGTGATATCGAATGAAATATGCAACAGAATACTATAGCGGTTGAATATCTGTTGTCGGCTATTAATATTAAGGTATTTCAGGACTACAGGGCAAAAAATATGTGGTTGAAGTCTTATGAATAATTATAAACTAAACTAAAATAAAATTTGAGGACTTTTCTTAGTCCCAGTCTTCTCGAAAGAGAACCAAATTGGCATTGAGCTTTAACCGGTTAGGATTTAACATTCTCCAAACTAGACTGCCGAAACTAGCGTTTTCTTCAAGGCTTTCTCCACCATCTTTGGCTACTTTAAAACAGCCGAGAATGAAAATACATGAACGCTCCCCGTAGATTAAAGCAGTTTTGCACTTTTTTAAAAATTAATTAATTACCCAACTAGCAATTCGACATTCTTAAAGAACTAATATATTTTATAATTATTTTATTGCCGCTTGGTAAAAACTTTTTTGTTTTTTAAAGGTTCGTTTGGTGATAAAACTGCTGTGTTAAACTTTTCTGTGAGAAAAACTGTTTTAAGAACGTTTTTACAGCAAAATAATAAAATAGTTATAAAATATGATATCGTAACAGTTTTATAAACGTTTATAAAATATTTTTTATAGGACGAATTTGTTCCGAATGATAATTGGTTTTAAAAGCATTTTGTAAAAGTACTAGTCTGGATTAACTTGTTCCTTTAAAAACAATTATAAAATTATTCTGTTAAAGTACGTTTCGTAATAATAAAATAGTTTTTTTATTGTCGTTATTAAGAGCGATTTGTTTGCTGCAGCAAATTTGTGCGCAAATTAATAATTACAAAATTGTTTTTTAGTTATTTTATTAAAAACAATAAAAAAATAAATATGTTGCCAATGCAAATTTTATAAAATTAAAATGCTGTCATATACATTACCTAGAACTAATATATAACATAGTCTTATTTATTTTCAACTGATATTTATTGTTATATCATACACAGGTTTAAAATGTCCAAACGAAAAGCAGTTGTGCATTTAATAGAAAATTAATTACAATATTATAAATTATCAAAGGGAAAACATTAGTGACTATAATAAAGAGTAGCAAACTGTAATGGAATCTAATCAAATTAATGACAATTTATAAGACATCAAATATTTTGAAGACTGACAAATTCTCAGGAGGAATTATTACTAGATGGTGAGCGGGTAGCCGAAATAGAGAATTGGTGATCAATATCATGCTTCAAGCACAAGTGAGCTAGAAAAATATGCAAAACTAAGAGAAAACATGCGAACATGGGCAGTATCAAATAATGTTCCGCATTTTTCCCAAAAGAAGCTTTTTGCTATACTCAATAAACACATGCCATATTTTCTACCTCAAGATCCTCGAACTCTCTTAAAGACACTCAACAAACCGTTTTAATAACGGCAGTTATAAGTTATAACATACATAACATAAACAAAGGGCTCAATTTAGGTTATGTTTAAATTACTCCCGTAAAAGCTAATAAGGGAGTAACTATAAAAGCATTTTGTTTTATAAGAACACATCAAAAGCTTTTATAAAACATATGTTAAAGTTTGTTTTGTAAAACTCTGTTTACTATTTTATTATTATTCCAATATTGAGACGATGCGACACACGGCGGCGACTCAGACAAGCATCAAAGTATCAAGCACGAATACTTCAAGTAGACAGGACTAGACTTGATTAATTTCTATACATTTTATCTTATATATTTTTTGCAGCACCTTTTAATTAAATTTTGATTTTTTAGAGCATTTATCTCCAAGCTTGTTTTAGTTTGTTTTACTATTAATTTATTTTAAATGAACGGCAAACGATTACTAAATACATAAAACTTCAAGAAAAATACTTGTAATTAGCGTCATTATTCATTATCAAGCTTAGTGAAATATATTTTTTTTACTCCATAACTGGTTTATAAAACATTCTTCACGTTTACATAAAACATAGGTACCTATAGTACGACACAGTTAATATACGCTTTTAAATGGGCTATCCATATAAAAGTGTATCATTCTTAACTGTGTCGTACTATACCAACTTATATTTTGGCTAGTATCCATATTCTGATAGATATAAAAGAATCATATCATTCTTCTGCTATCAAAGGGGTTTCAGGTAATATTAATTTTATATTACATTTTATTTGCACTTAAAATATTATGAGATTTATGTTTTTTTAACGAATACGCCCCTGTATAAAACAATTCTGCAGTTATTTTGTAATAGCTGTCTAAAGAGCATACTCGTCTGGGTTGAGATAATTTTGTTTTATAAGCATCGTATAAGGAAGAAGCCATTTTTGGTTTCTTTAAATTGTTAGCCATGTTGACCAAACTTTTAAAATTAATATTTTTTATAATTTGTAAAATTATCTTAGCTAATAAGGTATACAGAATCAGTCATTACATAATGAAGGATCTCCCAAAAGATTATTTTCAACAATAAGTGACAATAAAAAATTTTTTTTATATAATTTATAAAATCTAAATTCATTAATTTACATAATTCGCGAGGCGCATTAAAATTTTAGTAATAATATACAATATATTTAACAGTAAATTTTGTTTCGCAGCCAAATCTGCTCATGGATGAATTTTATCTGACTTATTTTATTATTCATTATTGGGTAGGTATTATAGCGTTTTATATTATTTTTACCTCCATGATTGTTCAGATTTTATTAATGTGTACCAACAACAATGCATAATAATTATAAAATAATTTTGTGTAAAAAGATATTTTAAAAAACGTTTATATCCTTTAACAGTTTTATAGTAGTTCTACAAATATGTCGTTTTGTTCTAGAGCTATAATAAAACTGTTTTATAACAGTTTTATTTGATTTTTATTAGATATTTATAAACGTTCTAAAAACTATTGTATAATAGCAACAAGCAACATTTATAGAACCGTTAACGAGTCGATTTGTTTTATAAATCTGCGCCTTTTTCGTGTTTATAAGGCGCGTAAGAACGTTGTGAAAATGTTTATAAAACAATGGGTGTTTTATAAAATATATTTTATAAACGTTCTTACAGCAATTAAAAAAGTTAAATTGTTAGTTGGGTATGAATAGCCTTTACCCTTTGGCTTCAACTGAAAACTGTGTAACATTAAACCTAGCAGGCAATTCACGAGTTGAAGTTCGAACCTGATTATTGCAAATACAAGTGTCTACTACATGACATGTGCACGATTTAACGAGGCTCTCGACCCACGTGTAAGCCACCCCAAAAGTCCTTTCTCACTCAGTGCTTTGAGAGCACACATGGAATGAAGTCATTAGCAGTGCGTCGTGTTTGTTGTGAAAATAAATGCGTTCCGGAGTGAAAATATACTTTTCATTATTTTCGAATGTAGCTTCTCTCGTTTTTGTTGAAGCTCATGCAAAACAATTTGCCTAAGGATAGCTGGCAGTTAGGTATACAGAACAGGACCTTTTAGTTTTAGGTTGCCCGTTTTTTGACGTTACAGGGTTGACGGGAAACTTCTGCTCCTCTGTCTATGTCTTCCCTTAACCACTAGACAGTAGTTGAAGACAGATACAAAGTAAACGATGCATAATTTCACGCTTGAAGAGACGCTCTAAGATTCTGTTATTAATACGGTCCTGTCTCTACTTCAAGTGGGTATATATCCCAAGGGAAATACGTAATTTTCCTGTGTAAACAAATAATCATTTCAGGACTTGCATTTGCAAGTTAGTAGTGTGGAATTCCTAAGGATATACTAACAGAGATTGACTATATGTGTGTGTAAGCACTAAATCAAGATAACGTATGGAGAAACATCTCAATGGGAGATTGTCAACTCAGCCGCTGTTATTGTTTGCGGTTGGAAATCCTGAGACAACAATCGACTCATGCATTACGCACGCAAACAAAATCCCATGCTTTTAGCTTTTTAATTACAACACTTTCGAGTGTAGTTCTTTGTATATTCCAGACAGTATTGAGCATAAACTTTAGAGCTTATGACCAAGAGTACCTTTTGTGTGTAGAAAACATTGGCGGTTCAAATGGGTATATTAAAATCGTACTTTTTCCAGTGGCGTAGAAATTGGGGAGAAAAAGACCCACTACCCCTTCAAAATCTTCACCAATTATTAATTAAAAAAACATTCTTGCACAAAACATAGCTTATTATGTGTAGAAAATGCTCACAAAAGCTGTTTCCGGAGATAACCGCAAAAAACGGATTTTTTTTTTCAATTTCAACAAGTCTTAGCTCAATTACAGTCAGCAATGTTCAAAATTAAGTTCCAATTTTCAAGAAAATATTAAATATTCGTGTCCGTGGTTATACAACAATCACGATAATTCAATTTATGTCTTTTACACGAAACAAAGATTTAATTAAACTCAAAACTTTTGTGTACCAACAGCCCTGAATGAATAATATAATGTGGGAAAATACAAATCCAGGTAATATTGAATTACTTATAGTAACCCCATCTAGGTTTATATTGTTTTGGATTATTTACAACATTGATTAGTCATTCTCTTTAGAAAATAATTTTCTCTCTACCATATTCCTCATAATATATAGCCGAACCAGATTTTATTCAGCGTATGTGAGAGAAGTTGCTTTTAATTCAATTTGAAGTTGATTGAAGTTGCATAACAAGTTAATTGGAAAGGTATAATGTCTTTATTTATTATTTTATGTAATATTGGATTGGCATTATTTTACTACTAATACACAGGGTCTTCAAGATAGATTTTCAAAATAAAATAGCTTGACAAAATTAGTAAAAACGGCAGTATTTTAATAGAAAATATCATAGTGTGAATACAGCCATCAGCATTTGGTCCTTCGAGCCAGATTCAATCCTTTAACTTTAATTTTGTGTGTTTGATATTTAATTCCTAATGATTCTATGCTAAAAAAATAATTTACCAAATTGTGCAGTTCTTCATCTTCCTTTTCATGTCCATAATGCAGATGTACAAAATCATCCATTCTTCCTTTAAACTGCGAAACATTTCCGTGTAACACAACACCAAGGGACCTTCTATTAGCTTTCTTGTTGCAATTAAATTCCAATAATCCAGCCCTCTATTAATAATTTAAGTGTTGTATTGTTTATATCAGGTATATTAATATTTTCCAAGTGATTCCATTTAAATTTCATATTTTTAATATTGACGAATTGAACATGTAAGTGTCTTCTGACTCTCCAGATATTTGGAAACTTATTTTGCGAGTTGATGTTTGTTTACATGTATTTTTGTCTATTCATCTTAAATTTAATGTTGTATGAACACCATCTAGTCCTAAATCGTCTGCAATATCTTCATCTAATAAACTTATAGTAGAACCTTCAACAAATAAAGCGTACAAATGCAATTGAGAGTGAGCTGCCTCAGAACATTGGAGCTTTTTGGAGGTTCATTAATTCTAAAAGAGGATCTTCAGACCTGCCCTCGCGTCTATCATGGGGTGAACGAACGAGCGACGCCGATCAGTGTGGGGCGGATTTGTTTGCTTCGTATTTTGAATCAGTGTATAACGACAGATGTCTTGACTCTCCGGTTGGCTGTGTCGGGGACACCCTAGTGAATGTTTCCGATCATCACATCTCTCTCTCAGATATTTTAGAGGCAATTGTTGGCTTGGAAGTGAGGAAGTCGGCCGGTCCCGACGGAATCCCAGCCTTGCTTCTCAGGAATTGTAGCTTTTCGCTTGCTAGACCGCTTCAAATTATTTTCAATCATTCGGTCTCCACTGGTACTTTCCCTGTATTATGGAAAACTAGTTTCATTACCCCTATTTTTAAATCCGGCAACAGAAATGAAGTAACAAATTACCGACCGGTCTGTATATTGAATTCAATTCCGAAACTATTCGAAAACCTGATCACTCGTTATCTGACGGCCACTCTAGGGCCATTAGTGATCTCCGATCAATTTGGATTTCAGACAGGTAAATCTACCGAGCTCAATCTCCTCGAATTCACAAACTACTTGTCCCGGGCTTTGGAGCACGGATATCAAGTTCATGCCATTTACACCGACTTCTCTAAGGATTTCGACAGTGTCAACCATCGGCTTCTCATTGAGAAGCTTGGGATTGTTGGAGTCTCTGCGCCTATGTTGGACTGGTTGGGGAGCTACTTATGTAATAGAACTCAGGTTGTCCGGATCAATGAGTTTTCATTCCAGGCCCATATTAGTTTCATATGGTGTTCCTCAGGGGTCTCATTTGGGCCCCTTATTATTTAACTTATTTGTCAATGACATAGAGCAATGTTTCGTTCATAGTGAGATCAAGTTATTTGCTGATGATCTAAACTGTTATAGGCGTATTGCAGGCCCATCCGATTGCTACCTTTTGCAGGAGGATGTTATTCGGCTTGTGCATTGGTGCGAGGCGAATGGGTTGGATTTGAATATATCGAAGTGCTTTTGCGTTAATTTTAACCGTACTAGGGATCCACTTTTTCACGAATACTTTATTGACCGGGACGCTTTGGATTATAAGGCTTTGGTCAAGGATGTGGGTGTCTACTTGGATTCTTCACTGAGCTACACCGACCACATCAGGCGCGCGACATCGCGGTTTATTAAGATGTTGGGCTTCATCAGACGTTGTTCGGGGGATTTCAGTCAGATTGGTACATTCAGAGCCCTGTACACATCCCTTGTGAGGCCGCATTTGGAGTACGCCTCTGCGGTGTGGTCTCCATCTTATGTTTGTCACACTGTCTGTATCGAGAGGGTTCAGCACCGTTTTCTGGGGTACGTTCATTTTAGACTTGGCCGTGAACGATTTTAACTTAATTAATATAATAATTAATTTTAACTTAAACTACGGCGTATTGCTGAGTGAGCTGGAGTTGGCTACATTGGGCGCCCGCAGGGTTGTCAGGGATCTGACTATACTATATAAAAGTTTAAACAATACTCTGTTATCTTCTAGTCTTTTAGACAAAGCAGAAGTTCTGATCTCTTTCACGTCTCGTTCCACCGCGCGAACTACGCTATGAATACCTTTGTCACCAGAGTGGCGCGACCGGCGAATCGTTGTTCTAATCATAACATCGATTTCTTTGCACCATTTGGTGAGTTCGCCGGTCGCTTGAGGAGAGGGTCTGGAGATGAATGGTTTCCCTAATTCCTTGTTTTTAAAATTTAAAATAAATTATCATTCATTAATTCTTTAACATCAGCGAGCGTTGGAGTCCTGCGAGCTGTTGTATGTCGCGCAATTGCTGGTTTTTTGTTTTTTTTTTTATTAAGTTCAATTGTAATGGATAGTCTAGAGTTATGTAAGTTTTATAATTTCTGTATTATGTTGTATGCTATTGTTTTGTACATGTTGTAATAATGGACTTTGTCCGTATATTAATAAATAAATAAATAAATATCTTCATTTGTGACGTATCGCTTCTAATCGGTATTTTTAACAATACCTCGTTATGGTTTTTTGTGGTGGGTAATGGATTATCTATGAGTCTGGTTTGAGTTGTTTGATGTTCTTGATCTTCGTATCTGTCGTTATTTTTTGAACCCAAATTTTCATGTTCAACAAAGGGGTTAAATGAATCTGGATTTAAAAATTCCCCCGGGGAATATAAGATGACCGTGTTCCAAAATCAATAATCATTTATCAAATAAAAGTTTTAAAATTTTCAGTATTGAATTTAATTTTTAATTTAGCTTCAACAACAGCAGCAACTCCGATTCCGGTTGAATCTTAACTGGAGCATAATTAATGTGACAACCCTGTACCAATATCACTGGGATAGCCTATAGCCTGTTCATATTGTCCATAATAATCGGGACACACATAAATATCCTTGCACTTGAAGTGTGCACTCACCATATTATTATCGGTGCAGCCATATTGTATATGACAACATGATAATATCCATGATATGGTGATGATCATCGTCAAATCTCTCGCTAACTGCGTTCATGCGGTGACAAATATCCGTATTTCAATTGTTCTTGCCACACACATAACCATAATTCATATATAAATCTAATAAAATCCAATTACACATACTGTTGGGCACATATTATACGACCTCAAATTTTTGAGGGTGTAAAAAGCTGTAAACGCTTTATTACTCTCCCTCTATGTATGGTGTGAGAGGGAGAGATGATTTTTGTTTCAAAAACTGTCTAGTTTTTGAAACAAAAATCCCTCTCACTTTCAAGAAAATCCACGGACGTTCCTCAAACATTAAGTTCATTTAGGGAAATTATACTACCCTGGCCTGGTTGGATACTGACACTATATGGCGTTTCAAGTTTTTTTACAAAGGAATCGCATCACGTTCTGCTACAGTCTTTTTTAATTCCTGAACTGAAGGTATTGTGTAGAAGGCTTACGTACGTAGATATTTTCACTGTATCAACAAGACCTTTTCGATTAATGGAAGAACTCCCAGGAAGTTGAG
Organism: Apoderus coryli; assembly: GCA_911728435.2. Lineage (NCBI taxonomy): Eukaryota > Metazoa > Arthropoda > Insecta > Coleoptera > Attelabidae > Apoderus > Apoderus coryli. The sequence goes on from OU452212.1 coordinate 7,865,351, forward strand.
ATGGTTCTTTTCACCTCAAAGCGAAAATTAGAAATCTTGGTGCCGCCGGTGCTCATGTTGGTCTAACTTTCTGGATAGATTTCAGTATATCTTCAAGAAATCCATACCTAAGTTATGGCACTAAGGACTATGCAAAACAAAGTGGTTTGGAGTAAACCGTTTTTTTTTTGCCAATTAACTTTGCATATAAAATCAGTTGGAAAGGAAACACAAGGATATTTTTGTGTAACTCTAGGCATATTTACACTGTAAAAGTGGTTGAAGACACTTGAACATGTATGGAGTATCACGACAGTAGCTTGTTAATTACTTAAGTGTATGTATACACATAGTGTCCCTAAAATTACGCGAGAAAGCTCGTATGTTTAGTACTTGTTTTATTGTATACATAAAAGTTTTGCCTATCAAAAATATAAGATCTCTCAAACCAAAAATCAGAGGTGATTGCGTGTCGACAGTAAATAAATGTTCTCCCAAATGGAACAGCCTATATCTTAGTAAATATTCTGAACGACAATCAAATGACCATGAATATAATATACACGTCTAGATATCGAGGTATCCTCTGTTCGCTTGTAGCACCTCGTCTTCAGTAGCTTGAACATTGTAAATAAACTGTGCCAGACTCTGTGTGGAGGATTCTGACCACCAAATTCCACACCCACACCAATCCGACAGACAATTTGGAAAAGAAAAATCTGAAAAAATACCAAAAGAAACGTTTAGAATCGTGTCAGTTGAATCTGTTACACCCTGGTTACAGTACATGCATATATGTATGTATATTGCACACAGTCCAGAACTTCAACTTTGGAGTTTCGAGGTTAATGCGACACGATTGTGTGTTGCCGCCTTCACCGCTCTAAACTGTTGTGAGAAGTTTTGTAGGAAAGGGTCGGTTGGAATTTACTTTGGTTGGACGAAGGTATCCGATATATTGAGGACAAAGGCGTATACAGAACTTCTTTTTTTACTAGCAAAATATTCCAGGAATTTTAATATATTAAATAAATGTATTTGTTTGAATATTCTAGGACTATATTATTAACAAACTGTGTTGTTTTGACGCCAAAAAACCTGTTATTCCAGCATTTACGAGGAATTACTTAACGCGACTTAATTAAAATTAACAACATAAACCAACTATGACGAACAGGCACTTATTGATTATCTCTTAAGCCATTGAGACTACCAGATGGCGACACATACATGTTAGCAATCATCTCCTGTAAAGTACATTCCGACGTGGTTCGCCTACGTCACACCAGACAAACAGGTTTTGGCTTTCGATACAATAAGGACGGCCGAACCAGAGATGCGAAGAAGATATCATAGAAAAGAGATGTTAATAAGAGCTGTTAGAAATACGTTGTTTTATGTGATGACAAATAATAAATGATTTTGGGTGTGGTTTTTAGACTGTGATTCAATAATTTAAAATAAGAAGAATACTTTTTACAAGGGTTCTTAAATAATTTTTTTACTATCCACAAAACAAAAAATACGAACTAGTTAAAATTTGTTAAACACGCCACTGAAGTCTGGAATACGAAATACGTGATTTATTGCTTTAACGTCGTCGGCTAGCACGTATGGGTATATGTGATAGAAAATTCGCAGTGAAATAAGGGAACTGAAGGTGCAAAACGTACGAAAAGTTGTAGAAGTTCTCATTGAAAAGTCCTGGCAAACTAATGGCTCCATATATCCGTCAATTTAAATTTTTCATAATATTCATTTGCGCTCGCAGTGGAAATTGCCCAGAGCCATTATTGGCACGGTTTTTAAAAATGAATAAAACTTGTAAGATTTATTCAATTTCGATGAAAAAGCTGAAAGGAGGCATGCAAGAAAAGAACTTTTAGCCATATACTTAATACATCACGTCCGCATTACAAAAAGATTTGCATCATATTGTTACCTGGAGGCATTCTGATTCTTTGTCACTTGGCAATTATTGACTTGTCATTTACCTCATCTCCGACCTTGCCTCAAATTGTAGTCCATGCAGGAAGAGTTGAATCGCATTTGTACTAATTTCTGATCGGTAGTTTGTTTAATATTTGTGGCATCTGTAACTCCGCGAAGATTAAGTCTTGTAGTTTTTTTTGCCAAGGCAGAGAAATCGTCATGACACCTAGGAGGTTGCTTACAGCTTCCCTAGGTAGTGTGGGACTCTAATCCAAACTACAACTCTTCCTTATCTTTTTCGTAAGGCTCGGGATTTAAACCCTTTTCCCATGTGGTCTCTTGGTTGATTTCTAGTGGTGTTTTTGATTCATCTTCCTTTGCGTGTGCTTTCTCCTTGTCGTGGTCGTCTGTGTCTGCAAAACTCTAAATTATAGTTTTATATATATCTTACTGCTTTTATTTCTGTTGGAGTGCTGTCTTCTCCCTGATTTCATCAAAGTCATAATTGGCATCTTGGACGCTTGTGTCTTCTGGTATCTGCCACTACATCGTAGTCGAATGTTTGTCTGATGAGAGGGTTCTCCCTAAGGGCAGTGAGGTTCAGCTGCTGTCCTGATGGCTTTGTTATCCGTTGATTCCAACCTTTTTAAATAGGTTGGAGCAGCCTATCGCCACGGCAGGCTGGCATAGATTAAAGCCGGTCGAACGACCGCTTTGATCATGTGGAGCTAGGTCTGCAAGAGCAAATCTTGTTGTGTAAAAGCATTTCATTGTGTGTTTGATCTGAGGAGCCACAGGAACTAGTTTAACCAGTCTGGAACATTTTAATCTAAAGTTGAATATAGCAAGAAAGACATGTGTATTGTTCTTTTTCAGAAAATATAATTAATTTACTAACAGAATTTCAGTTTTACTTTCTTCTGAAGACAGCTATGTTGAGGAACTGCTATAAGAGTCAGTTGGAACGCCACGAACATGCACCGAACATTATGCAGGTTGTTCTGTAATTTAAAGGCATAGTCAAAATATTCTTATGCGTAGAGCATTCCATAAAGTTAGCGGACAGCCTGTATATCACGACTTCTCTAATTGTCTTAAATAAACGTATAATAAGCACCTTTAAAAAATACGAACACAAAATACCTTCTAATTATTAGGTATAGTGTATCCAAAGTCGGTTAAATATATACATTTAAAGATTACACACACATTATATTATAAAAGTATAAGACGTATAATAAATCATGCTTGCCAAAAGATACCGACAGTAATAAAAATAACTACAGTGACTGGAAACAGTATTGGGTTAATGATTAATCGAAAAAAAAAAGGATTAGAGTATGCAAATAAATATAACAATAAAACAAATAATTTTTGGCAACTTTTTGCAGTCACTGTCCCTGGCCGGTATACGACACGAGTGGAACACGTTGGGAGTTTAAGCATGTGCAAAGCCAGCGTTTTCTTTTAAATATTTATCAACACTTAAGGTTATCAAAAGTTAAAAGGGTGCGCCTATGGACGGCTGCGGTCGGTATTGAAATTACAAAGAGATATCGAGTTATGGTTTTTTATATCAGTTTAAACTAACTTTAGAAACACTATACTATTTATGCTGTGAATTATATCCCAAATATATTTTTTAGATTCCGTTAACTAAATATTGACGTTTGTATTTCTTTTGTTTTCAGGTTCGCCGCATACTGTATTGCCTTAGGTAAGTGTCACCTGTGTAAACTCTTAAAGCTAAAACAAGGTAGAATCAATACGGAAGTAAACCTTCAAAAGAAATAAAAAGAGACGAGATAAATATTCAACTATTAGTTGGTCTAGTTTAATTTGTCACAAAAAAACAAGGTACTGTCCCCTAATAAAGTGCCCACTCTGTATAATAAGGCAAATGCAATAAATTATCGAAAATATACGAGGGTAGTGCGCGACATTTTGAATATACTCATTTTATGCTCCCACTAAAGCCAAATTTGGCGGCAACATAATGTCTACTAAAAGTTAGCACGTCACTGAGTGTATTTCATTCGTAAACCAATTGTGTTTAGAGTTAGAAAACACGTAATTTAGTTTGACCCAATAATTAAGCAAGCTTAAAATTCTAAAACTTTATTTAATACAAAAACGTCTCTATTAAATTATTAACGATTTACGGTAAAATCGTTTTCAACTTGCCGAGTGATATATCAGGAGGAGTAACATGAAACATACCAACTTCTCCACAACTCGATTAATTATTAAAAAATTGTCCAATATTTGTCAGTTAGACAGTATTTGCCCCAATGTTTATATGGTAACATGAACCATACAGAATATATGAACGCATTTCATATACCGTGTTTAATTTTTTGACCTTGAGTAATATATTTCTTCATTAATAGAGGCAATTATCCTAGCCTATTATTCAATAGTAAATAATTCGGGAATCGACTCTGAGAATAAAGCAACTAGGCTTATAAGATCATTTGAGTCCTATATTGAAACTGAAAAACAAAAAAAATAAACAGAAAATAATATATATATAATAGCTTCCCCAAGAGTGCCAAACTCGACTTTCAGCCACTCAGAGGCCTATAACCAGGTAACGGTCTTGTAAGAGAAGATGTTAAAAGACAGGTATGCGTTGCGCGACCCGAGTTAAGCGGGAGGCCTCGTTCACATACCCTCCAGTTATAGTGCCCCAGGAAGACCTTCACAGGGACAACCCCAATCCTAAACCACACATTTCCCCACGGTAGCACCGTTCCAACGAACAAGAGAACTGAAAAATAAAGAAACCAAAACATACGACACAAGATAGGAAAGAAAACGATGAAATGGAGCCTCTAGGCGCTTGTTCGAAAACAAAAACAAGTAGCGGTTGTTCCTGCAAATGACACTGCCACTGATCTCCTTGCCGACGATTCAGCGGAGCTCAGGTGTAGTACCCAGCGTCATCGTCCGGTCTAATAAACTAGAACCACTCCCTCAACGACTCGCAAGCACTACGCCCCGTCAACCACCCTTCCGAAGAATCTCACCAATCAAAGCAGCCGTCAAAGACCCAGTAGCACCTATCTATTTACAAGCCGATCAAAAAGGAGAATGAACAAGGCCTAGCAGACTACCAACTAAACAAAAAGGAACTAAAACGGAAATATGACAACAAACACAAAAAGGTAAGTCATAACGACTTAAAATGCATAACGCCTATCAAGATGTTCAGATAGTTAACTTTTAACGTCAGCAATATTGTTACAGATTTGATGTTAGGCTGCAACTACTGGTAATGATCATTCCTAGATCAGATACCATTTAAAAGATCCCACCCGGAACAGAATTCAACATTAAATCCGCATGAGTTCTATCAAATGTCCTGGACTCAAGAAAAAGATTTACGAGGGCTCCACCATAAGTAGTAAGTATAAATTTTATATTTCTTTTTTAAAAACTTTTAAATAATTATTAAATAGACATTTTCTGTTTTAGGTGTTCACTTGGCATGAAAAAGGATGAAAGACAAAATTGAATCTAAACCGCATACCATATACAGGACCGTACTAAGAATATTTAATTATTGAAATAACAAACAAGGCAATTTTATTTTGTCAATTAAACAAGGTTTAGATGTACATGTAATTATGAATAAAATTTTAAGTAAGGTGAGTGCAATTGGTTATTTATTATTATAAAAATTGCCGTAACAATGTGTTGTTCAGGTATGAATCCTATCGAAAAGAACTATAACACATCTGGGAATAACTTTCTAAAAATATTTGCCTAAATTTGAATTTTAATTGGTATAGCACGCTATCATTCTTCGTCTTTTAAGATTCAGCCATGATTTATGAATGAATATTGTTTGAGGTTAAACTATCGCTTCAAGGATTCCAATGAAAATTTTTTGATTGTTAAACTATAAACTATGTATTGTGTAATTGCTTCCAATATCTGACCTGATTCCTAAAGTTTCTTAATTAATTCGCTATAGGTACACTTGTTGTTGGGTAGGTATCTTGGTAAGTATTTGGAGCACTTCAATGTCTTTCCAACATGCTCATCAGACAACCAAACAATGCACGCACTAGTGCACTTAGTGCACCATTATAATGTGTATGGTTTGTTGTTAATCGCATACACGTATGGTTATATAATCGAAGATCGAACTGTGTGTGGTGTTGGTTTAGATAATCTATAGAGCTCTACGTAGTTTAGTAAGAGTTTCAATTTAATAAACTAAGTTAGGTTTAATGCAGATATTAATTATTATAACAATCATGAATTTATAACATGGTAACCAAATACGATAAGGCACGTTCTTAAATTAATATCAAATGGTACAAATAGTTAATGGCATTTCTCGCACACCAACTAAGATCCTGATTGCTCTGTGATAATAATAATCTTTATTTTTTTACTAAACAAAAGCAAGGCTTCGTGGTCACTCCTTGCACGGACTCCACGGCGCAAATGCCCTCTATACAACAGAGGCAAATTCTAATTTATTACACCACCAAAGTGTTGAGAATTCCTAATAATGTGACCCCATATTTCGATTCGTATTAGGCACAACGCAGTCAAAAACAACTCCACTCACGCTCTCCAAAGAAGATCCAGTCCTAGCGCATTTAAAGCAGCCTACGGCCCAAGAAGATCGTTCTAGAAAAGTTACTTCATAGTACTTTATTGTAATCAGATCAGTCAAGGTCAAGAGCCTTTAGATGTTCGCACTAATTGTTTTCTGAATGTCTGATTTTTAAACCATAGTGGAGATACTCGTATCATCTTATTCAAACTAAGTTATTCTGCAATTTAAAGATGGTTCCTCCTTAGTAATTTGTGCTTCTTCGGCCCCAGTTGAAGAGTTCAGTTGAGGCATGCCTAAGTTGGATTGTGGCCTTGCCAATTTAAATAAAATCCTTTGAGTGATGTGGTGTCAGAAACGTAGACCGAGTTATGTTGCGAGAGCCGAGTGCTAGATAAACCTATATTCGTTTGCTTTTTGCAGCTTGCAAAGATTTCGAAAGGGCTTTTTTTGACTCAAAGTGTCTGAAGCATTCTAAAATTCACCAGTTAGCTAGTTGGAACGTTTTTATTAGAATATAATCGAATCCCACCTCTGGCAATATTTTTTTTCTAATTTTTGAATAAAGTAGTTGGTTTGTTACGTTATTTTATTGGAAATAATGAAAATAATACAATTATTATAATAATTATTATATTATAGATTCGATAGAATTTTTTTGATGCTGTCCTCCACTTTAATATTACAGTACCGAATCCAAAAAGATTTTGAAATTATTTTGAATAAAAATTTTGATAGCACCCGATATTCCCTACGCCAATGAGTTTTCCGTGTTTCAAAAAAGGTGTTTTAAAGCGTTCTATCACGATAACAATACAGCCGTTTAAGCGATCGATATTTTTGTTTGAAAATGGAAAAGGAGCGATAAATCAAAACCTATTGTCGTCCCGAAAACTTTATATACCATATAATAGTATAATACCCTTTCCTTTAGCCATGTTAAACTTTGTATAAAGACATAAATTTTAGATGATGACTGTTAATTAAGTTCTTTTATTATATGCTACAACGAAAGATAAATTTTGAGGAATATTACAGAAAGTTTGCTGGATATAAAAGTGTATTATTTAATTTTATCGATTAAACAAGTTTCTGTATAAATTTATATCGGTTCAAATCTATTATCAAGGCAGGAAAAGGGATAGTTGGTACATAAATGAATTATAAATAAATGATGAAACTAATGACACAAATCAAATAAAATATAAAAAATTAATAGAAGAGCTGAGATTTATAAACTCAATAAAAAAGGTATCGGCGACATACATTTATTTATCAGTCTTTTCTAAGCAATTCTTGATTATATTACAGCCATTCTATTGTCAATTTTTCATATTTAAATCCGCAGTCTAATAGTAATTTATTTGCCACAAAAAAAAAAACATATTACAGTAATAAACTTTACAAAAGTTGACAAATAAATAGTTTTCAAAAATATTGTCCTAAAATTTTCAAACGCGAATTTCTCGAAAACCTTTAAGTTTTTCGAGAAAAAACAAGTATGCCTTTTTTATGTAGAAAGCTTCTTTTATCACATTTTTGATCCAAAATTAATAAAAGTTACATGGAAAAAAAGTTAGGTTATAATTAAGGCAAAGGTCCCCCCGTTTACCCACCTATGGTCATCCTTTTTTATTCAATTTCATGTCAGTTTACGACATTTAACTAGTTGCATCTATATTGTCACGTTTAGGTTTAACGTAAACTACGAGGGCATTGAACATAAGGACCTTATCTAAAAGATTGAAACACCGAATACCAAGTTTAACTAGACTAAGTTTATTAACAGTTAAAGTTGAGAAAGTTGAGAAGAGTTTACAAAATGATGAAACTTAAATTAGAGACTATATCGTTATAATAATAGAATACAAATAATAGTACTTACATTAAAATATAAGAGACCACATACGGTCAAGTTGCACTATGGTTCACATTTTACTGCCTACAGGTTTTCTTACTTTTAATTTAAAATTAGGACACAACGAAACTTATTTCTCTGGAGAGGAGAATTTATAATAAAAGGGTTCTTGAGAGGATGGATTGAATCAAAGATGGTTTCATTTTTAACACCCTGTATCTTTGTAAATAAGGACTTTTCGACAAATTACAATTTAGGTTTTTTTCATGACTAAACGTCCCCAATTCGCTCACAAATTTTGACACAATTATTAGATAATATTTGGACACAGTATATCTTGTATATTTCGGTACTTTGATCGTACCCCCTATGAAATTAGATCGTTCATCTCTCGATGTTTTTTCAAAATATGCAGGTACGTTCATCAAGTGAACGTTCAATAACATGCTATTATTAATTAATTATTTAATTTTAATTGAATTAATTAAAAGAGAAGCATCAATTGTCGAAAAAATCGCATAATGGCTTTTGTTACGGCTTGGATGCGGAAAGTCAATTTTTTGGCTCTTTTTCTCCTATTTCTGGACGCATATGCAAACAAGTTTTTCAATACTGCATTTTGTAGGTTATCTCACATCAAAACCACAGCATTCCGACTCCACGTTGGCACTTTGAAATAAATTGTGACGTATGACGCCGCCATTTTGGGTTACAAGTCAGGTCCTGACTAAGAATAATTATAGTTTTCGATTTCTAACCACAGTACTGTATTTTCATTTTTGTAAAAATATTTAAATACATAATAATATCGCTGTCAATTTCAGAAATATTTGTGATATTGAGTGGTGGTATCAGTTAAATGTTGACATGATTGGGAGATTTCTAATAATAATAAACACAACAATAATACAGACTTTATTGGTAAAAAAGACATTTTTATAAAAGTTGAAGCAGTGCTTCCTAACTTAACCTAAGCGTAACTTATATTTTAGCTTAAACCTATCTGAAAATAGTTTTACATCGCTGGCCAAATTAAGTAGGTAGCTTATGTTTACAAATTAATTTGTTCTATTACGTGTCAGACAGCGCTCTTCAACGAAAACCCCTGTAAACATTTTATATTCTCCGGTAGAGCGTTGTAATATTTTGAAACCGTATAGGAAAATGACCGCTCAAAGATTTATGTTGAGTCCAGCGGTGGCGTAATGACAGTTTTATGAGGAATATTCACATCATACACCGATCCCCGGAACTTCAATCTTTCATATAAGTATTCCGCCTATTTCCATCTGATGATTTTTATTAATCAAAATTAGTGAATGAAAATCCGACTTTGTTTCATTCTTAACCAGCCGATTACCTTAATCTTATTGCTAGCCTCTTTCACCCCTACGAATTCCACATACAAGCCGTGTGCCTGAATTCTGCATCAACTGAATCCTGTTCTCAGCAATTTTAGTCAAACAAGGGCCATATATACATTGTCAATAATATAACCCCTAGCTGATTGCGTTATCATGCTATCTCCCCACGAGACAACTTGTGTTTATGTTTTACTTTCATTCAGTTTAAAAACATATTAGATACTGCCATTTTGTAATATAAATTTTACGGTTATAAACGTAAAATTATCTAGTATTCATCTTTTTTTTTTACTTATTACTCACCTAACAGGATCTGCAGCACACACATGTCCTCCCTGATTGTTCATTGTATTAATCATAAGATACGTTAATAAAAATAAAATCCTTTTAATTCTCACGAACACTATACCAAAAACACAGAATTATTAACACAATATTTATTTATCTCGTACACGCCGACAATGAACTATATATTGAACACAGGAGTGAACGGTATCTATCTACGTCAATGCGATTATTGTGACGTTTTAACCCATAATGGCGGCATGGGCGACGATATGCGCAGGACGACTCGCAAGCGGAAACTCAGAATACTGTATTATTTATTATGCTGTGTCAAAACTGTATAAAATTAGCCAATTTTCCTGATATGTTTGGGGAAAATTTATATATTTTTTTAATTTTTGACCCCTTTTTACAGTATTTGTGAACGCCCTATGCAACAGTTTGGAACGAATTAAATTAAAATATTCTTTTAGCTAACAATTTTTATTGTTACACCACTGCATTTATTTTTAACACCGATCCTTGTTAGCTATATACATATATACACATGGTTTTTTTTTTAATTCAGCTGTTTGTACTTTTGCTTTGACAGTAACACATATACTACTATACTGTTACCAAGCCAATAATGTTCAACTTCATATTTCAGATCTAGATTCGTGGAGTTTTCAGCAAAACAACTTCACCTCGGACTTTTTCCTGCAGTATATCTACACTCACGTATATGTTCCTGTAGTAGTCGTTTTGTATAGTGTTGTTCTAACCCTCGTAAATCAGCTCATGCGAGATCTTGTTATTGGTTTCTGGACCAGTGGCAGGGACAGAAATAATTTTTTAAGTAGTGAGTTTGAAAATACTATAAAATTCATCAACTATCCTTTGGCGAAACATGACGAGAGCAACTATTTAAGTGTTGAGCCTTGGCCACACTCATTATTGTTAAATGTCAGCTTTTACTGGAGAGTTGAGCGTGCCAATTGATGCAAAGGAATGCTGAAAAATCACACTATTGGCAGTACTTCAAAAGACATTTATAAAATTGTGCCTAATGCAACAAAAATGGACGACTTGATCAGACCTATTTCAGCAATTAATATTGTAAACAAACCAACCTGTAAGCCACTGAGTTTTACTCAGATTTAAATAAACGCTTTTCGATGTTCCATCTGATATGATTTTAAATTAACGACGGCATTTTACCGTTGGCAAAAGAGATAGCGAAATAGATTTTAGATGCAGTTTTTAAATTGGATTCTGGTAAGAGTAACGGATGAATCGAGAAAGCCGGTGCTCTTAGCCTCTATATAAACAAACAACTGCTCATTATCAAAGACTTGTATTCTATACGAATAGAATGATTTACCAATTTTATATTTTGTTAATATTTATTGAAAATACCCACTTGGCATTGAATAAGTCCGTAGGATGACACATAGATGGCGTTACTAGAGTTTTTGCCATATGATTTTTATTTAGTACTAACCTTCAAACGATACGTGTAGAAATTTGACAGCAATCTGACATTTGGTTGGTGAGTTATAGCATTTTGTGTGATGCAATGTTATTGAAAAAAAAAAATGGAAAAAATTGAATTTCGAGTTCTGATAAATCATTGCTTTTTGATGAAAAAAATTCAGCAGAAACCAAACAATGGCTTGTAAAGATATCAGATCATATTTTGCTGTTAGCTAAATTGGAGAGTTTTGGTTTATCTGATCGGCTTTTACTTTTGTTGCGATCTTACCTGTTGGAAAGGAGCGCAATTTGTAGAGTATGAGGGTTTTAGATCCTTTGCTTACCCCTTGACCTCCGGCGTGCCTCAGGGATCAAACCTTCGACCTCTCATGTGTAATTTATGTTGCACTGATCTTATACTCAATTAATGGCAGTAGACTTGCCTATGCAGATGATCTTAACAAATCCTTAATTGGCATGTGAATTTTCTGTATAAATGGATTTGGAAATAAATAGTATACGATCAGATAAAACGCAATGATTCTTCTATATATTGAACCTTCTTCAGGCTTATGTAAAAACAGTTTAATTTCTACTGTTACTAGCGTATAGCGTAGCGATGCATTGCTGTCTCTGTTTTTCGCACTCGATAGCAAAGAAAACAATAGAGGCACAAAAATGTTGTGTCAAAGAGCATCGTAGTATGTACTAAGACCTACGTTCTGTTTCATTACCGTGAATAGAGGCCCTGCAAGAGTGATTCTAGCATAAACAGGGCCGTCTTGGATTCAAAATTTCAAATGCAAAATTTTATACGGAATTCTAAAGAAATCACACTGGTCTGGTGCGAAGTATAAAATCTAGAATGATTTGTTCTACTTCATTTTTTAGGTAGGGCACGTGCCCACGTGCCCTTATGGACCAATAGCCACTGCAAATACTCAGTACAAATATACTGACACAACTCATTCATTCCTATATAGAGTAAACCATCCTACTGTGTGTCTTAAGTAAATGGTTAGCAGTCTACTGTCACTGCTCAGTATTCTTTAAAGCCTCTTTTGTAATATAATCAAACCTCTGTCTTGCTTTAGCACTAGTAACCTTGGTAGGATCATCTTCAAACTGACTCAGGTCTTTAATATAAACTAAAAACTAAAAACAAGAGGTCCCAGGATGGACCCCAGTGGCACCCCATGCGAAATTCCCCCAAAAGCAAACACCCTGCCGTCTGTCCTTCAAATAGCCTTCAGTAAGGGACAGAGGAACATCTCTAATTCCATAGCACTTGAGTTTATCGAAGTTGCAACAATATTTTCAACTACCTTAACAATTTAGGGGGTAATCGAAATTGGTTGCTCAAGTTATTAGGATTGATTTTCTTGAAAATTGGTGTAGCTGCTTAATTAAAGTGTTTCAGGAAAGATTATGAATTCTTGAAGGATCTTCAGCTACTTGATAGAGAAAAAACAGTACAGGACTTTAACATCGGCTTGACTGGATTCATATTTTCAGGAGGAATCCTCCGGATTGATTCAATTACATGGTTCGCAATAGTGGCATTCAACCAACAGATAAGAACACGTTCTCTGATGCTGATTTTTGTTGCTCTCGTAGTTGATAATTCTCCAGCAATACAGTGTGTCCATATATTTTGGAATCGTTGAAATATCATTACATTATACGAGTACCTACAGGGTATCCATATTTGGTTCAAAAAAACCTCATAACAATACAATTTTCAATAACGCTCTCGATTTTTGATTTTTCTAAAAATAAAACAGTATTATATCATTTGAAATGAAAAAAAAAAAGTAGTTTAAATGGGTAAACAAATCATGGTGGTTCTATTAAAAAAAACTAAGTTTAGGTGATATTTTGTAACTAGAGGCCAAATAAAAAACTTAAAGGTAAACGCCTATATAGACTCCACATAACTTAACATCTATCAAACACCATTTATATAATTCGGCTCTGATTATTAAGGCATTCTGAGTTTGACAAAAAAGGAGCAACACGTGGTGAAAACTGGATATCGCTAACTTCGCCTATCTGGACATCCTGTACATTAGAAAAATCAGTTATTTTCCATATCTCTAAGTTCCAGAATTGTATCCAGGCGACAAAAATGCAATCAATATTATATAATGTATTATCAATTTCACAGTAAATTGCCAAATAAGCACGCCTCACGAATTTCCTCAGTTTTCCCAGCAAAAACCAAATGTGTATAGTTGGTAGTTATAATAATTGAACGTTTCACGTTATATTTCACAAACAATAAACAGAAAATATTGTTTGTTTTTCAAACAATGCGATACTAGCAGGAGATTTATTGTTATTATTGTTTTCAATTTAGCTCTCGCGAAATCAGTGGCTTCCCGTATATATATTATACAATATTCACAAATATTTAATCTGAAAAAGGAGTCCATTCTTAAGTGAAGTTATAATGTTTTCTTCTTTTCCATAGTTCGCCACTGATGATGAGACTGCTCAAGTCTCGAAACATGTATGGCTATAAGAAACTAAACTAACGATTACTATATCTATTACATTTGTGGTGTTTTGTACCTTAATCCTTTAGATTGGTTCAAAAACCTTTGATCTATTTTTACGAAAAAGGACAAACAAGTATAATATTAGGAATTTATAAAGCCTCAAAAACCCAGCACATGATTGTTTATGTTATAGATTAGATTTTAGAAAACGTTTTACTGAAACTAGGTGTCATCTTGCTCATTTTAAGTGGAACACTCTACATATTGTCGCATTTAACGTCCTATACCTTACTTCAGCAAGCTAATCTGCTCCTTCTTAGTTCCATGACTACTTTAGAGAGCCCAAAAACGAGCAGAGGCTCTCCAAGACGTTACTCGAAAGGAAAACTTTTATTTACCCGATATCTATCCACAATTTTATATCCATAGAAACATGATTCATGACAACAAATTTCCGAGAATGAAAAAGTTGGATTTGTATTTATTTTTGCTCGTGCTTTAAAAAATATGTTTGTTGTTATGAAATATAGAGCAGCGAGGACATAGAGAATCTCTGAGAAAGGAAAATATATGAGAATTGCACAAAACAATCAGAGTCGTTGTTGGTTGAAGTTTTAGCAAACTTTCAGCGACGATTACGAGTTGAATTATTTAGCTGGAAATCTTGCTAAACAGAACAAGTTGTGTTTTATTTTGTTTTGATGGTAGGCGAAGCTCGAAGTTTCGTTGAGTTATGAATAGAAGAATGTGGAAAGTGAGAAATTAAAAAGATTTTTTCAGATTTCATGAATGTGACATTATTTTCAAATCAAATTGTAAGCAATGTAAGAGATTATTGGAATAAATCGATATCAGTGAAATAGAACTTCGGTTTGTTTCGAGAAGTATTTTTTCTGAAGTCATTACAAAATATTAACGTTCTAGGGGCATTTTGACAAAATATCTCAAAAGCCAAAGATGATCAAGAGGATGACTCTGCAAGCAAAAGTTTAGATTTCTTCTTTCGATGATGTATAGATTTGAATATTTATCGCTAGGACATCATTCTTTCGGATTTCCCGTATGTTTTTCGAAGTGAAAACCTTACAGCTTTGATTTTCCAGAATTCCAATGAATGCCTCTATTTACAAGCACAGAACAAATTCGAATCTCTATGCAAAGATCAACTACCTATTAGTTATTGTTTGTTCACCTTTTAGCTTCTACAGCTGTCGCTGTTGAGAATTGAAAATTTAGAAATTCACAGCTCTAAGATTCGTATCAATCAAAAATCTTTTGGATTTCTCGGATTTATTTTCAAAATTATACTAAAATCCCAAGTTCTCTTGATGTATATGTGGCCTGCCTTGTTTGGTCTTCAAGGAACTTAATGGTTGATATTTAATCTAAGTTCTTACAGGTAAAACTTTAATTCATATTGGATCTTCTTCTTCTTAGGACGCCGTCTCCCTACGAAGGTTGGCGATCCAAATGGCTATTGTTGTGCGGGAAACCGCAGCTCTGAAAATTTCTATGGACGTCTGTCCAAACCATCTACGTAAGTCCCTCAGCCATGAATTTTGTCTACGACCGGCTGACCGTTTTCCTTCGATCTTTCCCTCTATTATCAGGCGGAGAATCTCATATCGTTCGCCTCTCATGATATGTCCTAGGTACTGCAGCTTTCTCTCCTTGATTGTCGTGAGGAGTTCTTTGTGTTTACCCATTTGCTGCATAACCTCTATGTTTGTCTTATGTGCCGTCCAAGAAACTCGCAGCATTCGTCTGTAGGCATACATTTCGAACGCATCGATTCTCTTTTCTGTGGTTGCATCAATGGTCCAGCTCTCACATCCGTATAGAAGGACAGGGAAGATGTAGCAGCGAAGTAATCTAATCCGGAGGTCCAGGCTGAGGTCTCGGTTTGCCAGAAGTGTCCTCATGTTATTCAGAATTTTCCGTGCTTGAGCAATTCTTGATCTAATTTCGGTCTTTGAGTCGCATTGCTGGCTGACGAGTACCCCCAAGTATTTTAAAGATGACACTTGTGTAATGTGCTCTCCGTTGATCATTAGAGTAACGGGTCTTGGTGATTTTGAGAATACCATCAGTTTGGTCTTGGATGTATTCATATAAAGCCCAAAGTTCTCACTATACTCCACAATAAGATTCATAAGGGATTGAAGTTCTGTTATACTGCTGGCTATTACGACGGTATCATCTGCGTATCGAAGGTTACTTATATTGATTCCATTGATCTTTATGCCTGCAGTTGAATTTTCGAGAGCTTCGATGAATATTGCCTCAGAGTAGAGATTAAACAGTAGTGGGGACAGTACACAACCTTGTCGCACGCCCCTTCTTATTGCTATTTCTTCTGATGTGGACCCTTCGATTTTGACTGTTGCTGTTTGGTGCCAATAGAGTTCAGTAATGATCCTTAGATCTTGAGCATCGATCCCGGTTGATTTTAGGATGTTGATCATTTTTTGATGTGACACACAATCAAAAGCTTTTTTATAATCAATAAAGCACGCGAATACATCGACGTTCATGTCCCTACATCTCTGAGTCAGCACATTCAAAGAGAAAAGAGCCTCTCGGGTACCCGTTCCATTCCTAAAGCCAAATTGCGAGCGATTAATTACGGACTCACACTTTTTGTATATGCGGTTATGAATGATCCGCAATAATATCTTCAAGGCGTGGGACATCAAACCAAATTGCTTTGTAGTAAAAATAATTCCAAACCTATCTTGCGCATCAATTTGTCATACATAACTAGCACCAATTTCCTGTTTCCTTAAATACAATCATACATTTTTTTTATCAATACAATAGGTTTCTTTTTTACGCCTATTTAAACAAACCCAAATAAAAAGAGACCAGTGCGTTTGTGCTTTCTGACCACAATAGGGTCGTTTCCCTTACCTTTTGCTATGCCTATACACACTTACGTGAATCTGTATTGTCAAAACTTTGCATTCAATCTAGTATACCTTGAGAAAAAGGTAGAGGGATATTTATTTACTGATTTTTTCCTTCGAAATCAGGGCGAGAAAAAATAATGGCTTTTGTATTATTTGAGATTTTTATCAGTGGCGTCTCCATCCAGTCAACGTTCTTTACTGAAGCTTAGGCTATTCTTTTCTGTTTGTTCCAAGCTTAGTAAGCTTTGGTCAGTTTACAAATATTATGTATAGTACGGCGACCGCTGACTGATGCAATTTGGTTTCATTTTATGTACCGTCGGCATAGCTCAGTGGAATTGGCGTGGCTTTAGTGCGGGAAGTTCTGGGCTCGATTCCTGGTCTTGCAATTTTTTTTCTTTCTAATTTTTGACCAAAGTAGTAAGGTGTTTTAGAATGTTATTATTATTATTTTTATGATTATAATAATATAAATAATAGTGTATTTTTAGATTTTAAATCTTTCATGAAAACTTTTCATTACCCAGTTGAAATCATATTTTAAATTATTCGCCATGAACTCCACTATAATTTATTGAGGCGGGAGCGATAGTTCAAACTTCGGGAAAGTTTTAAGGTTACACAACCGATTTTTTTTCGTGTAAGCTTTCCTTATGGAGACATAGGTCCTTAAGGAGCGCCGTTGTAAATCGATATTTTTCAGAGGAATGGTCATGACACCTAGGGAGTTGCTTACCAGTTCCCTAGGTAGTGTGAGACTAACTCAAACTAAAGCTCTACTGTGCCTTATCTTTGTAGTATGGCTCGGAAACCGTCCCTTTTCCATGTCCTTGTTGGATTGTCCTCTCTGTTGCTGTAGTCTTCATCTTATAGATCTAGAAATACGATTCCCGTGACTTAGCCCCAGTTCAGTCCTTGTGCTGCGTGCTCAACGAGTGTTAACAGTTGCAACTCCGCGTTATGATTGGCTCTGAACCCAAACTGCTCGTCGGGGATTACCTTGAGTTCGTCCGAGAACTCGCGAAGCCGCCAGAGGATAATTCGTTCTGATATCTTGGACAGGGCGTTCAGTAAACTGATAAGCTACTCTATATTATAACACAACGAACAATTTATATGATTAACACGGTAAGTTTCTGGTTCCTTCTTTTTAGACCAGACACTTCATTATGTTTGTTATGCGTCCAACATTTTTTGATTAGTGCTACTAATTTCTTAGCACTTTCTCATTATCATCTAATTCAAATCAAAATTTAGCCTATGGAATGCTTGAAGTTCAGATCTTTCATTTCGATTCTTCTTTGGTTGTAAGTTTCGTTATTTGTCTTAAATTGCTTCAATTCTAGCCACCATTAGAGGTTATACAAATAAATAGATTAATCCTCATTTACAAATGTCAAATTGGCTAAAGAGGGCTAGTCAACAAAGTTTTGCTAACATGACTTCATAGATATTCAGATCTGGATCAGCTGATTTATTTCTAGGGCCTATTAAAAGAGAATTGCTGTTGAAAGATGGACATGGACGAAAAATAAAAGTCGGGAATTCTAGCATTGGAATGCTGGAAGATTATTTTGACAAACAAAATGGTTTTTTCAATTTACGATCCAAAAATCACAAAGGTACGTCTATGGCAAAAAAAATGTTGATGAAATAATAATAAATATAGACGCACACACCAAGTTCAGCAGAAAAAAAAAATGAAAGAAACGGTCCAGCCGCGTTCACTACAGCCACATCTCTTTCAGGTAGAAAGCAGGTGTTTTGTGGGCCCGTAAAATTTTCAGGCCCAGACCAATATTAGAGGTAGAAGCGGACAAAAACGTTTTAGGGTCCTCTACTAGTGCTATGTACCATAAATTATAAATTTTCAGGGCCCAGGAAGGTGCTATATTATAATTATTATCCTTTTAGAAAATATTTATAACACAAAAATAAAATGGTTATATAAAGGGCGACAATAGAGATGGTATTTATGGGTATTTGCTGACTTTTTACCCTGTGATATATGTATAAATAAATATTCCGCAAAATATTATCGAAGGAATTTGAGAAATTTGGTTTAAAATAAAATTGCAGACGCTTAGATTATACCACATGCCTCTATTTTGTGTTAGAAAGTCACCAAACAACAACAAACATTCTAATTGAAGTTGTGAGATGCCTGGAACATTTAATAAACAATGCAAAGTTTCGCGAAATTTTTGCTCAATAATGCTAAAAATACTGAAAACTTGTTTAAACCATTACGTGTCATATACCACCTATTTTTGAATTGAAAAAGGCTTTAAAAAAACGAAGTTGATGATGGATTTACAAAAACGAAATGTCGTAGTGAAAATTTGTAAACGCTATCTTATTCTTCTCAAAAAGTAACAATGAGAAAGTGCTTTTAGTTTTTTTATATACGTATGTAAAAATAACCTCAGAAATAAATAAAAACGAAAATTGCAAAAAATAGTTTTTTCAAAAATTCTCAAAAACGGCTAAAGTTACTTATCTTGGACACAGTGTATATGGTGTGTTCTGTCTGTGACTCGGTGACAAACTTTCAACAGATTGAAAGTGTTTTTTGGATAAATCTGAGTACTTTTTGTTATTTTATTTTATATTTAGTTTCTTTACCAATATGTTAAATATTTCTTTGAATTTGTGTTTATATATCGAATATTATTGATGTTTGTATTGATTCTGTCTGGTAATTGGAAGGTTTTTCTTCTATCTGGACAGATGTATACTAAATATATAATGCCAAGATAGGAGAAAAAAAATCATAATAAAATTTTATGTGATGTGCCTTGTATTTTGAGTTTTTGACCTCACATATCTTTATCGACATATAACCAAGGAACTCATAAACCTATTATTTGAAATAATGTCCTCAATCACAATGAATAATTGAGTATCCGTTTAATAAATATTTTACTTTCGACATTACCTAAACAGCCACAATTGCATATTAGAGCCCCAATAACATAAATATTGAGCATATTTCCATTTTAGAGGCCTCTATGATGCATTTTATCATGTTTCAATATACTCTATTATAAGTACTTAGATACTCTACATCTGTCTTAGTCACGCAAGTGTAGCATACATAATGCATTCACATTTTCTTAGTCGTAGAGTCAACTGCAATTATTATTATACAGGGTGTTCATAAATGGGTTGGAGATGGCTTGTGGGATATCTTTTTAACTCACCAAAAACTCCTACTTCAATACTACTTTATGCATGAGATAAATTGCATTTGGATCGTTCTTAATAAATGTTAAAATTTGCTGACTTTTAAACCACAGTTTTTTTTTGTCGACTGTGAGCTCACGTGGCACCCACTGCACCTTCAATTGACGTTTTCTGGAAGGAATAACTACTGCACTCTGCATTATTTGTGCTGGTACGACCACGTGTAAATTCAGCAATCCACTTCTGTACCATTTGTCTCAATGGAGCTGAGTTCGGATAATGTTTATCAAGCCATTGTTTGGTTTTATTCTTTAATATTCATACATTTTTTAGGCAACACCGATTGTGCTTCATTACAAAAGAAAACATGTTGCTAAATCCTTTCGATTCATAGCATTCTAAGAAGATTAGATCTGTCGTTTACAGTATTATTTTCCAACTCTTTTTTGCAGATGCACATACAAACAAATGATAACAAAGGAATGTTGACATGAGGTAAAGTTTGTTTGAGTAGTATAAGCTTATGCGATGTCAAACTTGTCATAATGTTTAGAATAAGAAAAAAAAAACAGATTTCTTTATCTACCTTTTTGATATGAGTTGACATGTTATCTTTCTTCTTTATAGCAAACCAAATCTTGAAGATGCACTGCATGCTCTTATACAGTGGAGTCATCTTTGATTCTAGATTCACTTAACACATCAATACTAAAGCAATGAAGTAAGGCTTACGGTTTTATCAAAGAGTAAGAGTAATTCTTGTCAACATTTTTGCCAAATGGGCCTTGTCAACTTAAGTACTACAACGCCATATTGTTCCACAATGTAGGTCCTCTATAATCAATCGAAACCCTGTATATAACCTCTCTAAAAATTGCATGTTACTCAACATTTCAGGCACAAAACTAGCTTAATCGGATAATAATTATTCATGGTAATTAATGGTATTTCATATATTATGATAAGGACAAAAAAACCGTGACACGTTCACCCTCATAAGACCGTGTTAATTCCAACAACAACGTCGAAAACTTTTATAATTTATGTATACGTTTCGGTACATGAACTTCATGTTCGTTAGTCTCTATTTATTTATTTTTATTATTATTTTGTTTTCTAATTTAAAAAAATATTTTTTATATCACATAAAATATAACTAGAGAGATGCAACGTGTTATGTGTGTATAATTTTCTCTATCTGCTCTATATGTATGCAACTAGGTATATAATATAAATAAAAAGCGGGAGTGCATTTTTATGGTTGTGTAAAATATATCTTCATTAGATGCAATTAGAGTTTTACAAAATAAAATGGTTAAAATGCAGTCTGCATTGTGGGGACGTGGAAGGGTTAAAGCCAGCCCCATGTTAAATCAAAGCGCGTTCTAAGGCTAAATGTTATTTAAATGTATATTTACTATGAGCGAACGTCAGGTACATTGTGAGTGGCTCATTTAAAACTTCATTACGAATATTTTTTTTCGGAAAAAGTCGATTTTGTTTTCAAGACGGAGATTTTTTAGCCAAGATTCATTGATAAAATATCAGAGCTCTAAAGATAATCTTAAATGACATGTTAAAATTGTTCATATTAAAGTTATGTGTTTTAAATGAAACACCCTGTATTTACAGAAGTATTTCACAGTAGGTAAACCAATAATTTTGACCCCTATAAAATTATTTTGACTCTAAAACATTCTTCTAGAACAATTTGGTGTACTGCAACAGATCCGCACAATTTGCTCATCATTTCACTGGTGTTGCATGAACACAAACGAGAATACAAGGTTATGTTGCCTAGAGTATTATTGTCGAAAGAAAATGAGCCTAGAACACCTGTTATCCCTAATAACCCCTCTGACTAGGAAATAGGATGAGTTCAGATCATCTGGACGTAATGAATGACTTCCGGATTTTCTTGTTTAGGTTTAAAAAGAAAGTTTATAGTTTTGCTGTCAGTTTATCAGGCTGTAAAAGTTACGCAAATTAACAAAAAACATTAGATCGTCGCCAAAAATTTGAGGTTACAATTTTTTAGCACATCAAACGTTTCCGAAAAAAGTTAAACGTTTGAGACAAAAAGCCAAACGTTTGAGATAAAAAGTCAAACGTTTGAGATAAAATGTCCTCAATCTGATTCAGACTATCTCAAACGTTTGACTTTTTATCTCAAACGTTTGACTTTTTATCTCAAACGTTTGACTTTTTTCTCAAACGTTTGAGATAAAATGTTAAACATCAGCGTTCAATTGTAAGTAGTTTAGTTGTAACTTCAGGCAGATTATTTCTTATTATTTGAGAAACAGTTTCACTTTCATCAAGGAGACTGTTAATTATCTCATTCAGACTCCTGGGTGGTTTTGCTTGGTAAAGCACCGGTGTTCTCACTCTGATTCAGACTATCTTGAGTGGTTTTCTTTCTACTTACAATTGAGCGCTGATGTTTAACATTTTATCTCAAACGTTTGACCTTTTATCTCAAACGTTTGAATTTTTATCTCAAACGTTTGACTTTTCATCTCAAACGTTTAACTTTTTATCTCAAACGTTTCACTTTTTATGTCAAACGTTCGACCTTTTTTCGCAAACGTTTCCGAATGTCTCGTATATCATATATCACATTTTTTCATTTAATAAATCAGTTTTACTCGCAAATCGCTTAAACCTTCCAGAAATCACACTCATAATTACGATAAAGCCGGCGCAGCGCTGCAAAAAACAAAAGACTACATTATTGACTTTGAAATCGTTTATTATAGCTGTTAGAACCAAAAGCATAGTGTGCACAAAAAGCAATATACACCGTTTAAAACGGTTATAACAGTTGAAAAATACGGCAGTTTTATTTCTGCCAAAAAGGTGTGTAACTGCCAAGTTTTCAAAGTAAAACGACTTTTTAGCTGTTGGATAGGAAGTAAATAATTCTATGGACGTGATGAAAATTCCGAACAGAAAAATGAAGTCGAATTTATACACGTTGAGTGTTCTTAATCCGGTAGATTTATGAATCAACATTACAATTTTAACTAAATCTTAAAATGCAACCAAAGGGCTGTTAAACAACATGAGCATTACAGAAGAAGCTTCCCACTTCTATCACATTCAGAATGAACTATGGAACCACATTTCATGGCTCATTTAGCAACAACAACCTAGACCTTCGACTATATTCAATTCTTGCAGAGGATCCATATTCTCAAAAAGAAACAGCCTTTTCAGTCACCGGTGTACTCATGTATTCTGAACTTGGAATCCTAGACATCCATGTAATACAGACTTATCCAGACCGTAGGCTCTGGAATCTGACAACAAAGTTGGTTGTGTATTTGTGGTTCTAAACCTGCCTTACACGAGAGGATGCTTCTCCAGTTTCATTGCTAAGGCGGTAGCAATTAAACAGGCTTGAGAGTTGTGACCGATTCATTCTTACAAAAATCAGATCATCAGAAAAGAACCGAATGTTCAGAAATCCTAAGGGAATTGGTACCAAATGATCCCAACATTTTATGAAACTGCCAATCAAATTACTTTTATGCTAGCAAATCATAATACGTCTCATACCTACCAGGTATTATTAAAAGCTCTGCTTTATGCATTTGTCTTTATTTATATTTATCAAACATTTATTTAAATCTGGAACAGGTGTATATTTTTAACAAGATTTTTCTCTTCTTAAAAGGAGTGTTGATTAAAAAAACTTAACTTTCATAATAACTGCGCTTACCTGATGTCAGCGTAAATAAATATAATTTACGCTGCTGATGTGTACTGCTTCCACTTGCTTTTTCCATATTAAATTACATTAATTTGTATTCAAAATATCAAAACTTTAAGCTTCCCGAAAAGTAAATAAAAATAATATTATCATAGCACTAGAAATTTGCGACTGTGATAGAGATAGATATAATCAAAATAATACCCATTGGATAAATCCTCCGAGAATGACAAATACAGCTCCTATTGATGAAGGATAACATCAATAGAGGAGTTGGCGAGGACTACTCCACTTGGAGTTGATATGGATAATATCTACGAATTAATATTTGCTTGCCTTTTGAATTTTCAAATTATACTTCAGACCATTGCAAGTATATATTTATATATATATATATATATATTAAGCTGGTGAAAATTAAGTTGTCAACGCGACAGAAAACATAATTTGATATGTTACAATAAGGGACACCAGCAGAACACCCCCCCATCAGGCTTACATGGATTAAAAACTCTCTCACAAGGTTGAAATAATAACAATAAATAAATGGCCTGTCACAATTAATACAAGTAATATTTCTTTTTTTCTCTTAATTTATTTTGATAATAAATATGTCACCAATATTTTTTATACGGGTATAGGCAATTTTGTAAGAAAATGGAATTAATATGGCGATTATATGGTGCGTTATATATATTTTTTTATTTTATTAAACAAAGCGTAGCATAGCCACACTTTGGGTTATTAATTAGCCCTGTATAAAAATAATATTCTCTAGAATTAATTTTTTGATTTTAATCGTGTTACCATGGATGGATCACCCGAAACGTTCCCGTATTCCAGGTATTCTTGTGCCGAGTGGAACAAAACCCATGTACGGAGCGTTATCTGTATCTTGTTATAGCGTGGCCTAGTTAAATATTGTATTCTTACGTTACGTTAGTTTTATTACTTTTAAATTCAATCTTATCTATACAAAATATTAACGTATATAGACTTCTGTCGCTTAAATAATCGAATCCGCAGATAGAAATTCGTTTACTGATTGCAGCTGCAGTCGGTCCGGCTCTGATCCAACTAAATTAAAGGGCCGCACAAGGTGATCTTTATATGTGGTGTTACTGCCGCTGCTTAGGACTTTCATTAGATTAATTCAAATATTGTTGATTTTGTGTATATATATTTTTTGTTTGGAGTCACAACATCAAATTCTTGAATTTCTTTCTTTGTCCAAGACATAATGGGTGTTTGCAAAATTGCCTTGAAAGATAGAGTTCTCAATCCACACCTCAAAAATAATATTAGTTCATTCAAAAAGGCCATAGGATGACACATAGATGGCGTTACTAGAATTTTTTCCATATGATTTTTATTTAGTACTAACCTTCAAACGCTACGTGTATAAAATTGACAGCAACCTGACTATTGGTTCGTGAGTTATAGTATTTTTAGTGAAGCAACGTTTGTTATTGAAAAATGTTGCAACCACAATGAATCACCCTGTATAACTACGCTCGAATCAATTGATAGTTTCCGCAAAAATAAAAACGTACGCTCGTACCTATTTACAACAATTAACAAAATCTTAGATAATCTATTTTTGGCAGAAAATTAAACAACTATTCACAAAGATATGTGATAAGTTTTGTAAGTTTAAATTCTAGAAATAAATCATTCTTCAAATTCAAAGCCATAGATACATAGAGGGTGCAAAGGTTTCATCTCTATCTCACCGAAATAGAAGCAATTAAGTTCGTATTTTATGGACAATAAAGCCCACTCTTAGTGGCTGAGTGTATGCGGAAGAACAATAGGAGGTAACTGTAGTATTGTCGACATAGGGCCTTAAGTGCTTAGATGGCTTTGTACATTTTATTTCTAATTTTATGCGGGCTTTAGTACAGGAACGTATCATGTCCCGAAGTATGACTGGGACTTTGTGTTATAGCATAATAACATTGTTTGAAAGTCTTTGATATAATGCAATATAAACAGGTTCTTTAGTGCAAATATCATGAGTAAATTTGCTCAGTTGAAGTCTTTTAGCTCTCACCGGTGACGTGGAGAGGACCCACGGGTGAATCATCTTCGACGTCATCGCAGTTATTGTAAAAATTTACAAACCACTCAAGAATTCATTCATATTAATAGTAACTCTCGAGAACAGGAATAAAAACAGAATTTTCGGAAGCCATTTATTATATTTTCAACTTGTTTTTACCTTTAATCCAAAATATTGGAGTATTTTCATCAATTCTAGAGCTGCACTATTTGAGTTTACCAGGCAAAGAATAATTCTGCTCTTTTATTTGCAGAATATTGAAAAATGTTTATCATAATAATACTGCTGGAGACCAGAGACCCTCCCATTCTTCAATTTCCTGATATACAAGTTTTGGCACTTCTATTAATAAAATATCAAACAAAACTGCACGCAAAAGACGCGATTACCATTCAGACCACTCGTTGTGCAGCATTTCTTTTTTTATGAAGTGGCTTGTAGACAGTGGTGTGCACTCAAGAAATTTAAAAGGAAAAGTCTCATTGCACACCGACCCTGTAACAATAATAAAAAAATACAACACGATAATTCTAGCACATTCGAGGACATTCTAACTCATATGAAACATTCTACGAGAACCAACAGCAGTATGTATCTGAGGCTCCTGACATAGCTTTTAGCTATGAATCTATGAACAAATAACCCCCGCACCCCATTTTATCATTCAATTTGCATCATTTGACAAATAATGAAAACCACAAACTCTAAGTTTCAAAATTATAAAGTATTGTGCACACCACTGGCTCTACGCTACACGCCCTTAGGACGAAACGATATTGGTCCCTCTCCCGTCTTTATGTTATGGCGTTGAGGAATCACGAAAGGGTGGGATTTTTAAAAAAGGGACCAAGGGGATGAAAACTAAAATGCATTCTCTGCGTCTGGTGCCTGCCGGCGCTATAGTGGATTGAATTTTTTAGTCGCACCAATAATAGCAGGATAAATAATATTCCTCATTTTTTCCTTATTATTTTGTGGAACCTTTCTTGTAATATTATTAATTAATACGATCTGTAGACTATTTCGCTTATACTAGCATGAGATACCGAATGATAACAAGATATTTGTAGCGACATCTGGCGACAACTTCACTAACGAAGGCCGGATAAGAAGCAACAACTCCATTGCATCCTATAGCCAACACAAAAGGCTTTATTTAAGACTTGCATTGTCATTGTTTGCCTGCTAATACTAGATGTCGCCACAAATAATCAGCTAATATCAGAGAGGTAATTAAAGTCATTTGTACAAAGGGCAACAAAAATACAAACTTTTATTAATTTCATCACGCGCCATTTTTAAATTGCTAGGCATTAACAAAATATCACACTTGCGTCCAAATTCGCCAATAGGAGTTGTAGTAGTTCTGGTTAAGCGTTGTACAGCCATTTCATGGACACCCTGTATAACTAATTATTATAAGCATTGCATTTTTTAAGTGAGGAAGGATATTGTTTGTGTGTAGATGACAATTTTTGGTACAACCAAAGGCGTCAGAACTTTTTCTTTAAATTGACCATCAATAAACATGTAAGTATATTTATTTAAGTAACGCTACTGTGTCCTGCTAATTGCAGTAAAAAATCTACATTTAATAATTAACTCATATATAAAATTACTGCTATCTGTAATACATGTTCCTCCTAATTTGTTAGAATTTTTTACCAGCACAACTTCAACACTAAAATAGAAGTTACTTAAATATCGCTAGTTATTTCATGACGTTTCGTTCTAAAAGGCAATTTATTCCCATAATGACCCGTAATAATAAAGATGGCATACGAACTTAACAAAGGACAGTTGAAAATTGCGCTTTATTTGAGTTTTTAACTTTTACAGAGACGTACTTAACACTGTTTCCAACATTTTTAACCAGTTTGTTTAAAAAATTTCATAGAAACGCTCAAATGGTTATGTTTAGCTTCCGTACCTGTCTGGAGAGTTCAAGAGGAGGACTAAACACAAATATACAGGGTGTTTGAAAAAGTCATTTGTTGAAAAAAAGGTTTTTTTTTATTTAAGTCAAAATCTCTTTACCAATTTCTTTGAAATTTGGCAGCCTTGTTGTTAGAAATAGGGAGGTTATATGTCCCTAACAAAACCAAAATTATTATGTCCAGTGGCGTTAGGGGGGGCAACTTAATAAAAATTATTGACAACAAAAATATCCACCACTGACTGTAATTTAATTTCGATATTGTCTTGAGACAAATACAACTTTTTTATCTCTTGTATTTTGTTCAAAGGTTACTTCGTTTACAAAATCAAGAATATTTGTGAATAATTCGACTTATCTGTTATAAAACAATCAACTAAACTCACTTGTTCCTCAGATTAATTGTATCATTGTGGAACTGATACTTTTTGTTCGCAATTTTCTAATATTGGTATAGCTCCCTGAGAGATGTGGTGCCCTATATGCTCCCAAGGGATTTCTATTTTATCTCTTACAAAAAATATACTAAAATGTGTATGTACAGAGAGTGGATATACACTCGTAGATCGTTTATCGACAAAGTGCAGCTATAAGCACTGGGACTACAGAATGTATTCGGAAAGTGTGGCATATGGAATATGGATCGAAGAGGTTAAACTATGTTTGATAGAAGGAACGGGGGCTTTAATGAAAATGTTCTTCGGAGTTTTGATTGCCATGCGTCATTAAAAACTGTACGAATTACAAAGAAGTCGACACCATGGCTCTCGTCTAACCTGACATTTTAGATGAGGTTGAGAAATAAAGCTTTGACTATATATAAATGAATTAGGACTTGAGAAATCTTGGAAATCGTTCAGTTAAATTAGAAATTAAAAGATTGAGGCACAGCTCTTTGTATACCTCTCCAGGATTCTAGAAAAGTGTTTATCTTAGCCGTTGTGAAATATATTCCTTTATCAAAATATAACTAATAAAACAAAACGCTACAACCCTCAATAAGTTTGCAACCAAATCCCAATAAAATGTAACACATGTCACCCCATACAGCGAAATACTAAACATATTTTAAATGGTCTCTTCACTGCATAATGGAAGGTACTTATAAGTAATGGTAAAACTGCCTGAGGAGGCTATTTAATACGAAAATGAAACATTTATTATTGGGGTTGTTGTACTATAGAGGAAAAATAGAGCCTGATGGTAATCTACGATAATGACTCAATAACACATGGTAAAAACTAAAATATAGGGTTGGTCAAAAAAATGCTAATTTCATACTTACGACATTGATTCGAAGAACAAAATGGCGCCTTTATGAAATAAATAAATATGAAGGGAAAAAAATGACAAAAAATTAAAATCACCCTGTATAAAGTTACATTATTTACCCACCTTGCAGAATAATTCTAAGATAACAACCGTTTAAAAAACAAATTTTTAATAGATTCGTTCTAGCTGTCAAAGTGAGCATAGAAGGTGTTGTACGACTTTAGGCATATTGCCTATTTCGAAAAAAAATTCTATAATAGACCAATACAACACAAAGGTGCCTTATACCTTGACAATAAGCTGAATTCAATCCATTCAAAGCTGACGGTGGATGTATGTTTGCCTCTTATGCCACACAACTATTGTGATAATCTTCAGTGGCGTACGTTCCTTAATTACATTTTAATAATCAATTCTGTTGATTTTTGTTGAAGTGAATCTTAACTTTGAGTCTTTGAGGAACAATCATTCGCTAGAGCCCATAGCAGCGATTTGCCATTATCAGAATATCTTTTTGTTATGGAGTACAAATGAATTACCTGCCCAAGGCTCGGCATTTAACTAAAGGAGAATGATTATATCTACTAGATTGCAGGAAAGTGTCCTGGAAGGATATTTCCATTTTATGCATCTAACTGACTTAAACAGTTCAAGTGATTCTTGCTGAGATCCATCCAAGAGTGATGATTCTTTTGTTTTTGATTTTCATTAATGATTTACCGCTACATCTGCCATGCTCTGACCTGACATTGTTTGCAGACGATTCAACTATTGTCGATGTTGAACTGTCGAGTGATGTTCTGGCCTCAAGTATGATTAATTCACAGTCGAGGGCTGCGGACTGGTTTGCAGCTAACAAACTCTGTATGAATGCCAATAAAACAGCTACTAAAATATTTACATTACGTGAGACGGATGTTGCTGTTTCTGATGGTCTGGTAAAGTTTTTGGGTGTCACTTTGGACCAAAAGCTAACCTGGGCGGGTCATGTCGAGGTTACCATTGCCAAGTTGTCTAAGGTTGTGTTCATGTTGCGAGGCTTGAAGGGTGAAGTCTCTTTTAATGTTTTGAAATCAGCATATTATGGCCTTTTTCACAGTGTGGCTTTATATGCTTTGTCAATTTGGGGACACTCTTGTCATGCTAGTCGGGTATTCGCAATCCAAAGACGAGTGGTGCGAATAATGACAGATTTAAAGTTTAGAGAGGATGTCAGACCTAAATTTAAAGAATGTAAAATAATTACACTCCCGTGTCTCTATATCTACAATTCAATTATGTATGTGAAAAATAATTACAATCTGTACATAAGGCATGATGAAGTTCACAACCACAATACCAGAAACAAAAATGACATTCTTCCTGAATATATGAGGTTGGGTAGAAGCAGAAATTCTGTGAATTATTATGGTCCCACATGCTATAATCATTTGCCAGATAGTTTGAAAACACTGAGCCTTGCAATGTTCAAAAATAGATTGAAAAACTACTTAATTGACCAGGCTTTTTACTCCATTGATGAATTCCTCAGCACTGACTTTCTGTTTTGATTAAGTTATATACATTTCTATGTTTTTATGTTGTGTTCTGTAATATTTTTAATATTTAATATGACTTGTGTAACCCTTTTTTGGTAATGACATGTAATGACAATAAATAAATAAAAAAATAGTGAGCGATGGATATCGGTAAATGCTTCTCAGTGAACAGATACTCCCGTGTCAGAGAGAACCTGGACTCAATAATCTTGCAACATGACACCTGCCTAAAATGGCTTGGAAGCTTAAAAATATTTTTTTTTATTTAATTTTATTTCAGATGTTCCTGTATCTTTTTGATTATGACCTTCAAGCATTGTTTTTCTGCCTAACCTCTTTCCTCATCATATATCTACTCTCTAACTAGTAAACTAACTTTTGTGTTTTTTCCAAGCTTTTATCTACTCTATGTTTCGAGATTTTTAATATCATCATCAACCAACTTTCAGTAGGTTTCATAAAACGATAAATTTAAAAACAAATAAAGATTTTTTTATTATTTTTCAGGGAGTTTTGATCCTATATGGACAACTACACTTTCGTGCGAATTTGGTAAGTTTTGCCTATCGTAACTTTGTGTATATCAACAGTTGATATCGTTGGTTTATAGAATATTTTAAATAAACTGCTGAGAAAGCCTTTAGGAATCAAAAGAAACTAAAAGAAGGGTTGTTTGCTTATAGGGGACCTTTTCAGTATCTCAAAATATCGAGTTCGATCAAAATTGAATATAATAGAAAATTAACTATATACAGGGTGACTCAAAAACATACCGACAAACGTTTAGAAGTGATAAGAACATCAAAAGAAGATATGATTTTTAGTAAACCGTATGTTTTTGGGAAACCCTTATAATATACAAGTTTAACCTGGGACTGCGAGAGGATAGCTCCTAAAAGTTGCAGTCGTATTGTAATATACACTTTTTCAAAAAAAAAATGTTGTTTCTTCCTGTTTTAACACAAATATTACTACAA
This sequence comes from Apoderus coryli, assembly GCA_911728435.2. Classification (NCBI taxonomy): domain Eukaryota; kingdom Metazoa; phylum Arthropoda; class Insecta; order Coleoptera; family Attelabidae; genus Apoderus; species Apoderus coryli. The sequence continues at coordinate 7,896,893 of OU452212.1, forward strand.
GAAATTTGACTTGATATTTACGGCCGTTCGGGCCGCTACTGATTTACAACGGGATGCAAATACAGATTGCATTTCTATTATTGATCAATGAATGTTCGGAAGGGAACAATATAGAAAATGCTCAGCCATTATAATGCCAAATGGCCGTACGCTAAGCTTTTATTGTCATGATTATTACTATGGACCAAAGGTTTACATAATAAAATGGTTTATGTAGATGTTTGCAAGACGTTTTAGTTTGTTATGTTTGTTGTAGGTACCTCTAACTTATTGAAAATAGGCAGTACAGTAGAAAATTCCTTTATTTATTTGATATGGATTGTGCTAAATTTCAGTCATTATATTGTTTTATTTTTTAAAAAATTTTAGGGGGCAACTTGGTTGACTGTCCATTTCTTTTGAGCAATTTAGGTTTACTTGTTCTGAGCCTAGGACCGAGACGATGTTTGATGTTTTAAAGGGGCTCCAGATATCATGCAAAGTCTCATGTATTTTATATGTTGTCTCTAATGGTCTCGATGTAGACATTGACTTCTATTATATTCCTTGTTCAATCTTAAGGCACATCTAATTGGTATTGAACATTTTTTGGATTGTATCAATAGTAATTTTCTCGATTCATTCTTGCAAAAATACTCTATTTTAGATTTATGTATTCCTTGTAAACAAAACTTTCGATATTGGTCTTCCGAAAATCTACGCTGGATCATGTAGGGACGAACTCAGTGACCACAAAAAATTAATGTATTGTTGGGATTGTAATGTTATTGGGCCATTCTTCATTTATGACAATCTTACAGCTGAAAAATATTTAAATTTGCTAAGAGAAGAAATGCTACTCGCTGTGTTGGCTTGGTAGTACGCCAATTATTGAAATTTGGTTACAGCAGGACCGTGCTCCTAGTCATTTTGAGAGAGATGTGCGGCAATATTTGGATGAAGTTTTTGCAGAAAGATGGATTGGTTGTCGAATGCCGCCCTGTTCTCCAGATTTAACACCCTGTGATTTTTTTTCTTTGGGATCACTTGGACAATAGCATCTACAAAAACAGACCAATAAATTTGGAGGAACTGAGAGCTAAAGTTATTGGAGAATCTAGAAGAATATTACCTGTCTTGCTAGTAAAAGTAAGAAACTAATTTGAAAGGAGATTTGTTGGAGACCTTCTAAATATCTGAGAGGAGACTTTACCTTAAATGCACTCAGCCAAAGTCGAAAGTTCAAATTCCTAACCTCTCAATTATAATTATTTTAATTTGAATTGAAACGCAAAAAAAAAACAAATTAAAGAAAGAACACCATGAGCGTCGCATAATTTTATTTTTTTGCTTTCTTCAAGCACTCAGATATATTCAGAATAAGCCTTTGACACTGAAGACGGTGACTCACGCAACGTTGGCATGCGCCACAGCACAGGGGTCTTTAAGCACTTGGGCATGATCTTGACCATATTTATGACCTCTGAAAATTAATTTTTAAAGTATATTTGTCAAGAATTTTGGTGTTTTTTTTTTCAGGAATAAGTTATGGAAGTTATTTCAAAACAATGTTTCAATTTCCTTCTAAATTCGTATGTTATTGGATATTAAAAATCAAATAGTAAAATTAAAACAAATATATCATTTTTATATAAATGCATTGTTCCATAAAATACATATGCAGCAACAATTTAAATGTAAATTATAATTTTTTCCGCAATGCCGTTATGTGATAATATTTTATTGATATAAAATTATAATTACTATAAAGCTGATTACAAAATATAAAATTTGTATAGGATGATAGGTACTAATTTTATTGTCATGCATTTCAATACATTTTCAATAACATCGGTAGCGATATGTGGCTGTCAATTGAGCAAACTTTTGAACAATTACATTTTAAATTAACGCAATATCATCTTCCTCATATTCAAGCTTTGGTCTTCGACATTCACATGAAAAAATACAGGCGTTGAAATCCGGGGATCCTGCAGGCTATAAGTGAAGTCCACCTCGATCAATCCAACGATTTCCGTATGTTTCTGTTGCTTGTGCTTCACACAAAATGCTATAACTCCCGAATCAAAAGACAGATTGCTGTGAAATTTATACATGTATTGCTTGAAGGTTAGCACTAAATAAAAATCATATGGAAAAAATTCTAGTAACGCCATCTATGTGTCATCCTACGGACTTATTGAAAGACGTAATATTTGTGTAATCAAGAGAAAAAAAAATCCTTTCCTGGTAAATAAAAACATACAAGGTGTTCCATATATAAAAAAATAACGTTGTGACAATTTAACAAATGTATAAACAAAATTATTAGGCATTATGAAAAGAAAAACCAAAGATAGATGAATTTATACAACTTCCGAAAGTATACTTAAAGATTGTGGGTTGTCTGTGCGGTATACTTGGACACTATGTATATTTTTTATTGTTTCACCCTGATTTAATTAACAAATATTTATGTGTGGATCATACAAGCATAATATTATTAATTGTTATTGAAAAAAGTTTATTTATAATTGATTCTAATAAATTTCCTGCGTTGTTTTTGGTATACGACTATTGGTAATATAAATTTATTTTAATTACATTTCAATATTTTACCCTACTGTCAAAAACATGTGTATTTCATAAAACAGTGGTAAAGGGGTAGGTTTCCAATTATACCAGTGGTTAGTTTATTGGATTTTACCTACTATAAGTTGTCATATTTTATTTAAAGCCTAAAAATATTATATTTTTCTATATGACCTTTATGAAAATACATCTGGACTATAGAAAACTTAGAGCACTTGTCATCCCCTGTAAAATAGAGAAAAAGAGTCATCCCACTACTGTGCTCAATCCTAGTTTTGGTTAGCGTGTTACATTCGGACATTATGCTAATAAGGACCGTCAGATGGTGGAGCATACAAAAAAAGGGATGCAAACCCAGCCTTCAACTGTAATATTAAATATGTATCTGTCGCCTCCGTCTATTATAATATTACAGAGACTTTAAAAAAATGAGAACTTAAATATAAAGCAAAAAAGAAAATACTGAAACGAAGAATATAATTATTTTTTTCTTTTTTACTTTCGCTAAAGGAAATTTTAGTTTATTAAGAATATAAGTATTTCAACAAAAGGTAAATATGGGTTTGGTGTGTTAAAATTGATAGTATTGGGGTGGTTCTTTGAGAATGTATTTGTGATTACTATCATGATCGAAACAGATGATCTTCTTTGTTAAATATAACAAAGACTGCTGTACATAATTAACACCATTAGAGGTAAAGATATGTTGTACTCTCATTTTAGAATATTATTTGTATAGCCTTTATATTCCCTCGGAACCTTCCCTGCATCCAGAGCCGTCTTCACCACCTTCGTCAGCGCAAATCAACTTCTATTAAATCATTTTTAGTCCAACCGAGCCACATTACATTCAAACATGAATATTCAAGTCAAGTTACATAAAAATCATCATTTTTCCAAAGCTTCCACCACACCTTGAGTACGGATCTGCGTTCTGGAATCCTTCCTATGCCACGTACTTACATAATTCGGTAAAAGAAAAAAAAACACATTTTAACTAATTTTTATGAAGTCCACGTCTCCTAAACAATTGGAACTAACAAATTAGCGAGGTTTACAACTCTCAGAAAAAATCTACGAGTCCCGAATTTACTTGCTAAACTTTGGTGCAACTATAGGTACAGTTATATCAGAAAGTACAGTCAACATAAATGATTGGTTTTATTTCAAACTTTTTCCTTTAGATCATTACCATACCGAAATCTCCATAGACTCTTAATTTGGAAAAATGTCAAACTCTAAGTATATCCAAATCAACTCAATTCGGTTTGGCATCGGGGTTTGCCAAAAAAAGAATAAAAAAATCCACCGGAGCAACAGAAACGAGAGGCTTCTATATTATGAGAGTATGTATATAACAAAAACTTTTACTGCTTTTACTATGCCTTCGTGTTTTTTGTTTTTTTTTTGCTCTTGTCTTGTTCACCCAATGTGAAAGTTCGTAAAATTAAATTAACTCTGCAAATTGTAGAGCGGCAGAGTTAATGAGTTGTCAAGAGTGGGTTTGTGTTTTTAATACCCAGCGATATCAACATGTTGGTAGAAAAATCCGCGTCAAATTCCTTAAACATCAACTATTTCTATGTTCAGCCTTGAAAACCCTTACTGTTGCTAAGTTGTGAGTCATCTCACCTCAATTCCAACCACTTGTATCAAATACCTTGTTAGTAAACAAGAAAACACATTTCCTTTTAGCAACAGCTAGATCTGATAAAATAGAGAAACATCCAACTGTGTATCAGAAGTTTGTTTGTGAACAGTATTAATTTGGGACGATGTTACTCAATTCTCTATACATTGTGTGAAACAATAAACATTCTATATGGTCAACGTGCATACTGAAAACACTAGATAGTTCTAAGTTATATTCGCTGAGGCATGTTCTATATAAGCATGGATATTTCAGGTAAGGGGTTAGCTATAATATTTCCGTTAACAGGGTGTTTTTTAGTGAGATTGTTAGGAATATGTATCAAATCTATTTTATTATTTTACCCGCGCTCTAAAAAAATGTAGGCAAACACGGATATAACCATTTTGAAGTTCCTTGAGACGATTAACACCGATTCCAAACGGAACTCTGCCTGTCTGTGTCGGTTCGCCAAATGTTACCCCCTGACAACCACTCTTCCAAAGAACCTCACCATTCAAGGCAGTCCGTAAGAATCCAACAGCACCTGTCGTTCACAAGCCAATAATCGGGACCACGAACAAAGGCCAGTAACTAAATAAAAACGAAATATGACAACAAAAAGTAATAACGCGATACCGATGAACTGTATACAAACGTTATTAATTATTTGCAGGACAGAGAATCGCCTGCTAATCTTGGGATGTCCGAAAACATAAGTATGAGGTTATAAAATCTCGAAACATGGTCTGGTACTTCTCTAATTATCATGGACTATTTTTTTAAGAAAGTAGTTTTATACAAATTAACGTTTTACAACAAAAATAATGCAGATATAATTATTAAATAAATAACAGGCACGTAAAGTCAAAATTTGATTACGTATATCGGTGAACGCATTATAATGAACAGAAGTTTAGATATGGATAATTGTATCCCAAACATTCCTACACTGTATATATAACTGAATACTCAAAGTAGCTTACAGAATTCCTGAAATTCTGAAAATTCCTAATATTGTAAATATACAGTGAGTATGCAGTAAAGCATAAATTCAATAACATTTGAAGGAATTTTTTTTGTAATATGTCACTTTTGCTTTTAAGTTACCTATTTTTGACGTAACAAAAAATATACAGGGTCGATCGTGTAGTGGAGACACGTAATTACATAATACGTTTTTCTTATGGAGCTCCTCGTATAATATTAATTTTTATGATTCTCCATAAGAATCTAACTAAAATCAACGGTTATCGAGATATTCACGGTCTATCCTTGACAGCGTCCGAGTATGTTACATAAGCGTTCTCTCCGCTCTCATTTTAGTTCTTTTTAGAAGGTAACCTTTGGGTCTAAAGCAATCCCTAGATTACCTCTCAGGACATTTTCACAATTTCACCTTTCTGTTTGTAGAAGCCAAAGTTGCTGACTCTTTTTGTTGTTGCAGACCGTATTAAGCAGCGGAAAGCCTCGTTCATATGCCCTCTGGTTGTATAGCCCCAGAATTTTTTCCACAGAGAGAACCCACACCCGAAAGCACACATTTCCCCACAACACTACCTTCCCGTCGAACAAATTAACACAAAAAAAAATAATAAGGAGCCACTATTCGATTGTTCTAAAACAAAAACAGGAGACGGTTGTTCCTCTAGACGACACTTGACCTCCTTGTCGACGATTCAGAGGAACTCAGGTGCAATTGCAGTAGCAGCACCTATCGTCGTCGTACGGTCTAATGCAATAGAACCACTTCCACTCCCACGGTGCGCCAAATGCTACCCCCTGACAATTTCACCATTCTATTCAGTTCTTAAGGATCCCACAGCACCTGCCGTCCAAAAGCCGATAATCGGGAGAATGAACAAAGACCAGTAACGACTGTTTTTTTACTACCAGCCTTCAGAAAACATTGCAAGACGTCCTCACACTCACAACTAGTAGGTCAACTATTAAAATATACTCAGTCGTCTCAAAAAATTACTCAATTGTTTTAAGGTGAAATTAAACCGTAACGCCTGCTCTAACATTCAGTTTGTTGCAACGTTAAAATTTATAGAGCATCTCCATACTTTGTTCCAAACTATTGTCTAGCTTACTCAGCATTCTTTGAAAGAAAAATAACACAATCTAACTAATTCACATCAAACTATACATCAGAATTATAAGTAAATGCAATGAGATCTATGCCACTGGGGTCCAAACTGTAATTTAAGTTACGCTGTATAGTCTAATATATGTTATAGAAATTCCGTTCATTTTATTATTAAGTTAACGTTAATTTCCTGTGAAGTTTCGGAGTTGCGCTTAAAACTTCTGCGCTGACAAACGAAGTTAAGATGCTATGCATACATTGACACTGTTTTGAGCAAACTTTTCCGACACATGTAGCTTCTAGCAATGATTTAGAGTTGTGATATTTGAATTAAAGTTCAGGTATGCGTTATTCATTATCATCATATTGTGTAGGTAAGTGTTCGTGTTAATTTCCAAGACGAATTACTGTAGTCTGTTGAAGATAAATGATACTTCCTATAAAATAACGTTTAAACGATATTTATCCGCTATCCAAGGTCACTAATAAAACTTTGTTTTCTGGCATCTGTACTTGTCGAACATTAATTAGAAATCGAACAGAATATTTTATTTGGAAACTCCAAGTTGATTGTTAACGGACTGTTTTTCAATCAACTCTTTGTGGCCGCAGTATTCGATTCTTAGATCTACGTTGATAGTTACCGAGAATATGGACCTCACTAAATTCCATCGCCTAATATCTTTCCTAAAAATAAAGGCTAAAGGCTACATTCCTAAAAAATCCAAAGTTTTGGATGGAGAACAAGTTTTAACTTTCATAAAAGAAGCTCCTATTGAAATGTATCGGACGATTTTGCACTAACTTTTATATTAAAATTAAAATTCCAAATCAAACGAATTTAATTTTTAATTAACATCTTTTACACAATTTCCTGCCAATTAACAACTCAACTAATTCCTTATGCACATAATAAACATTGAATAGAAAAAGTTCAGTTAAAATTAAAACACTAAATGAAGCTATTGTTACATTCCATATTCATGGTTTTTGGTGCTCTCACACGGCGAGAGAGACAGTAAACTGGGAAAGTTTCTTAGCGGGCCACAATGGTCTTAATTGCCTTTTGCCGCCGTATGGGGAGATCAGGCGTTAGCTCATGCATAAACAAGAAGATAAGTGGTTATGTCCCATCACACATACAAATACAGTGACCAAAACTTTCAGATGAAACTTCCTGGTTATGCTCTCATACAGTTGATTTTCAAAGTTTGCTGAACAGGATAGTTTATGGGCTATTATTTTCGCTGGAAGTGTCTCTCTCTTTTATAATAATCGCTCATTTCGTTACTTCAAGGACACCCTGTATATCTTTTTTTTTATTTCACTTCAATAATAAAATAAATTTTATACAAAAGAAAAAAAAAAGAAGTTTCTCTCGATACTTCGGCATAATATCCAATTTTGTTTCAAAAAGTTTACATTTTTCACGGTCGTCATCTTTTTCGATGTTGATTTTATCCACAACAAATATAATATTACATCTAAAGATGAAGAAACTTTCTCTGTTTTCTGGCAAACCAATCGAGATAATCCCGTTTTATCTTTTCAACTACTGTTTGGCTTTATGATATTTTCATTTCCGTGGGTATCTCCCGCTGTGTCGTCGTGAGACGGGTTCTCTTATGCAATTTTTTTTTCTTTATTTTGAACTATGTATATATATTTGACGCGACTTTTGGTTTTGTTTGCGAGCTTCAGAAGCTTACGGAGATATTCTGTATTCAATATTTCAGTAAAGTGGTTCTTTTTTCTACCGATATCCTATCAGGCTTTATTTGCAAGCCTTCAGATTAGATATTTGATGCGACTATTGATTTTGTTTGCAGGCTTCAGAAACTTTTAAAATTGATATTGAAATTTGTTTGAATTAAGCTGTAATTGTCCTGTATAATACGCCTGAAATGCAAAGTATCTGTTGCAAAATATTCATAATAATACCACGTTCAACATACATTGTTTATATAAATATATTATATACACATAACGTTATGAGACCTCAGCCAGCGGCATTCAAATGCTGTTTGTATAAAACTATGAACTCGTGAAAAGGCTTTAAAAGAAAGAAAAGAGGTTTAATCAGTGAACCGAGAAGCAGAAGAGTGCAAGCACCACCTGCCATGCCGGTTTGGTTCAATTCTATATACCAGCAATAGCGAACGCCGGCGGACGACCGACGTACCCGGGCAAAATGCACCTGCTCAAAATTTAAAATTCCTCGAGTGTTATAATATATGCGTTGGTATAGTTTGTATATGTATGTTCTTCCATTTCTTTGCACAGAGCGATCCACTAAACGAAAAACGGAGTTTATAAGTGCCAGGTGTTTTCTTCAATGGTTGTTCCTAGTTGACATGAATTTTAAATTGATGCGACGTTGTTGTAGTTTTGTAATTCGTATTTTTATATTTTAATAATTATCATTAGTCATTTCAGATGATCCTCAGTAAAGCTTGTAGGCCAAAAATATTATAACTAAGGCACTTTAAAAATGCTACTACAATAGAAGACATCTTTCCGAATGAATAATCATGTGGTACATTGTTTGACCAAAGACAAGGTCCTTGTAACAAAAATAACTATTGTTTTGCAAATATCGTTTTCATTTACATTTGCTGATTCAGACTCTTTGAGGCCTCGGTAATTCCAATACATACAAAGACCCTCCTTTGGTAAAGTGAAAAAATCAAATTTAATAATAGTCACTTCTTTTAATCTCAAGAATTGAAAAAAATTTTTCCCCCAATGTTATCTTAATAATAATAATAATAATAATAATAATAATAATAATAATAATTGTCAGACGTGTGTTGCAAATACCTTAAGACCTTGGCCTTTGGCCCGGTCAATAATACCAGGAATAAAACCTGTGGAAAAAAAAAAAAAAAAAAAAAAAAAAAAAAAAAAAAAAAAAATAATAATAATAATAATACTTACCTTTAGCATCAGAAATCAAAACTCTGTGGAAACAAGAAAAAGTTATCGTTATACCTATCATCATCGGCGCGACAGGTGAAGTTCCAAAAAAACTCCACAAATACCTCTCGGATTTAAACTTACCGTCAACCCTATTTATAACCCTCCAGAAGATCGCAATCCTAGGAACCTGCCACATCGCACGTAAAGTATTGAACACTGGAACCTGAAAAGAAAAACAAACATATAAATCCAGAACAAAATTCTTCACACTTGCATGCACTGCCGTGTGGAGAATACTTACCTGCAAAAGCAGAGAAAACCTGAAATAATAATAATAATAATAATAATAATAATAATTGCCGAACAACAATTCTTTGGAACCAACCTGTGATAACAGACAGAACAATACACTGTAACAAACCTGATATAATTATTAAAACAAACGAAATGTGCTATATAATTGACGTTTCTATTCCAACTGATAAGAACATTAATAAGAAGGAAACAGAAAAAATAATGAAATATAGGGATCTCGAGATAGAAATAAAACGAATGTGGAACACGAAAACTAAAATCTTGCCCGTGGTCCTGGGTGCTACGGGCACTGTATCCTGCTCACTCCAAAAATTCATAGACGACATACCAGGTAAACACTTCAAAAAACAGCAATTCTAGGAACCTCTCATATAGTGCGCAAAATATTATCGTAAAACCAACCACCCTTTGGAAACCGGATAGTTTCCCGGGTGGATAAGGAAAAACCAGTGGATAAAGCTGAGAAATAATAATAATAATATAATAATAATAATAATCTCTTTATTTAAATGACAAATATTTTAAAAACTTACGTTGGATACTCTCCAATCTCTGTATATGAACACGGTAGATGGGCGTTCAAATGATTGTAGCGAATCCCAAAATAGACACAACAAAGGAGAAATAGAGACTTTTCAGGCAGTCCATGTTGTTGAATTCTCTGGTCTGTCTAAAAACAAATCCTAACATTCGCAAAGCATTAGCAGAAACTTGCTCAATGTGGTAGTTGAAAGATAAATCACCATCCAAGTGTACACCAAGATCTTTGATTAAAGCGCAGCGTTCCAAATTTGAATTATCGATGGTGTACGAGTAGTTTCGCACAAACGGATCTTGACGTCTTGTAAATGTCACCGACTTATATTTGTTCAGGTTTAGAGGAAGTCTATTTAGATCACACCATTCTGAAAGCCGACACAGATCTGTTTGAAGCTGTGCGCAATCGTTCTCACAAACAACAGTGCGATACAATTTTAAATCATCCGCAAACAACAAATAATTGCTATTGAAACCAGGGCCAATATCGTTTACGAATATTGCAAAGAGAAGAGGAGCCAACGTACTGCCCTGCGGAGTTCCACTTGAGGCTGTGAATGAACTTGAACTGAATCCATTGTATTCAACAAATTGTTGCTTTGCTCCCAGATAGGACTGAAAAAAAGATATCAGATTCCTGCCGAAGCCAATGTCGCACATCTTCTGTTGAATCAGGGAATGATCAATCTTATCGAACGCCTTGGAAAAGTCAGTATAGATTGCGTCGACTTGCAAACCTCGACTGACAGCCAGAAGGAATTACATCCTGCAGGAAAGTGGTTAGATTGGTCACCGTAGAACGACTCTTAATGAACCCATGTTGCTGGTAAACCAGCCTATGTTTTATTTGCCCAAATAGCTTATTGTGCAGAGCAATTTCAAAAACCTTTGCGAAATTAGGAAGAATTGAAATAGGTCGATAGTTTTCGATTCTGTTAATATCTCCCGATTTATGTATAGGACATATACGAGCTATCTTCCAGTAGTCAGGAAACAAGTTGGACCGCAGGGATAAATTAAAAATGTAATACAATGGTTCCACAAATGCATAAGCACAATCTTTAACCACCATCGCGGGTAGGTTATCTATACCTGCAGTCATCTTCGGTTTTAGACTTCGAATATCTTCCATATCCAAGCTCCTCACATCTACCAGATCATCACTGTTAAAAGTCTCAGCATAGTCCTGGCTTATCGAATCAACATAGACACTACGAAAATAATTGGCGAATCCGGAAACGATATTTATTGGATCCGATATTTCAGTGCCCCGCTCGTCAAACATAACACCAGGAATACGTGACCTTTGTTTTTTATTCTGAACAAACCTCCAAAGGTGTGCCGGATCGCCTCTTATTGAGTGTTGAATGCGATTTATATATATTCTGTATGCTTGCTCGATTTCTATCTTTATCCTTGATCTTAATAACCTGAACTTAGACAAGTAGTGCGGTGCTCCAGAAGTCTTCCACCTGCATAGGCATTTATGTTTCTCTTTAATATCCCTTATGAGATCCAAGGAATACCAACAGGGATAGGAATATTTTTTTATCGTTGTTTAAAAATTGGAACACTGATATCCAAAATAGCTGTCAATCTATTCTGAAACTCAGCCACGGCAACATTCACGTCCCGAAATTGGTTTAAAAAGGACCAGTCTTGTATAGAAATTAATCAATCTTCAAAATTAATGACATTAAGTTATGGTAGGTATAATGCACGCCACTGTAATTCGATATTAAATACCCCTATGATGCACTCCATTATAAATGTAAACACCGCAACATTTTTATTACACCCTTTTTACAATATTTTTTGGTCTGTCTCGTTCCCTCACAGAACAGAAGGCATATAGTCTCATTTCTGCTCATAATTTATGTGAATGTTCGTATTCTTAACACAAACGCACATATATATCTGCCCGCTCCTATTTCAACTCCCAGGGGGTAGTGGTAGTGGAGGGAAAAAAAAAGGAAGAAGTGTATACCAACCACTATAGCAGTGAGCATCCCTCTTTTTCGCATTCTGCAGTTGAGATATAAAATATTAAATCTTCCCTTTTTCTATATTATGTCTATTACACGTATGAAGTGGACGAATCATGTGAAGGGAGAAGGGAAAGCAATTTGTTGTAGAGTTTATTTCCGTGGTCTCTTTATTCCATAAAATATGCTTCTAAGCAAGCTGGAATCCATTATCATGGATCTAATATTCACCATAGTTCCAAGTCTGGACTTTGTACTAAAATGATTCCAAAATTGTTGAATTTTTCGCATCAATGTGCAACTTCCACTTCAGGGAGCTGTCAACAACAAGGCCCAGAAACTTCACAGAAGAAACGACGTCACACCATGATTTCATGGTGATTTAATCTTTGGATATGGTACTATGAAGAGCCACACTATCCGGGCTGCACCAAGTGAAACTCGTATCACCAGCAAAGAGACTTACTTTACCGCTGATGTCTAGGGACGTAATGTCGTTGATAAATAGCAAAAACAAAATAGGACCCAACACCGAACCCTGTGGAACTCCACAATCCATCGGCCTGCAAGAAGACACAGCCGCATTGACCCTCACACACTGACTTCTGTTGCTAAGGTACGACTTAAACCATCCCAGTGGAACCCCCCCCAATTCCGTAGTGCTGTATCTTGTTAATTAGGATGTCATGACTTACATAGTCGAATGCTTTGGAGAAATCACAGAAAACTGATTCTGTAAAGTGGAGATTGTTCAAGTTGGAGTAAACATTGTTGAAGACAGAGAATATAGCATCATTAGTGCATTTGTTAGCTAAAAATCCAAATTAGTGGCTAGTTGATACTTCATATTTGTGCAGAAATGATAGAAGTCTCCTTTTAACCAGTCTTTCAATGATCTTGGATAGAGTAGATAGAAGTGCAATTGGACGATAGTTTGAAGCTTAATCCTTATCGCCGCCCTTGTGTGTAGTGAAAAGGATTAATGTACATTCCGGTAGATTAGACAACATTTTCAAAGTGATTCCATCAGTTCCAGATGACACCTTCTTTTTGATGTCTTTAATATCGTTTACTATGGTTATCTCGGAAACGGATCGAACAATTTAATTTAAACAATGAGAGTACTGTATTATAAGAAGATAAACCGTATTTCTGACTAGCTCAGACTAGACTTGTTTTCCTATGGATGTTTTCCAGTAAACCTTGCAGCAAGCAATCAAAAACAAAGTAAAATAAAATAAGCTTTAGTATCTCATATATTTATAAAACCATGTTATTGCACATAAGTTGCTACGTTTACATTCATAGGTACGGGCAATAATGTACAATTTAAAAATACATGCAGAAAGATTTTTCCCTCGCCTGCCATATGTGTCTATAAATAAAGAATGCATCTCTATAAACGTTCGTTTTGGTACATGCACTTATTTAAATCGACATTTACATTATCATAATACGAACTGCAAGCAAGTTTCGAAAAATATGACCGAAAAAAAGAAATAAGGTCTTTCCTGCAGTATTTCTGTGGAACTATTTAGTCGGAAAATGCGATTTGCTGGCAGGAATATTCATTTCACATTTAGTTGACTCAAAATTGATTTAATTACAGGATTTAGAAGCAACCCATTTGATCTTGTTCGTTAAAGCTTTATGAAAAGAAGTCTATTTCCAATTTGCTCTACATCAGATCAGCCAGAAAGGCGGTCATTTCGTTCCTTTAGACTGCAGTCGCCAGGGATCCAGACCAGACTCAGAGTATTGCTTCTCCCGATATTAGAGAGTCTGTTTGGACAATTCCACACTGTTCTTGACATGAATCTATCTATTGTGATTCGGACTTTTTAAGCATTATACGTACCTAACTACAACAAATTTAAGTACCGATTTTATGTTACCGGAAAACCAATTAGCCTGTTGAAAGTTATGTCTGCAATTTCCTTCTTTTAAGTTATATTTCACCCTCCTTAAGATAAGTGCAAGTGGTAGTTTCTTTTCGCCCTCATATCTAATAAATTATCTCTACTGAATATGAGCTTTTAATATGACAAATAAGGTTTCCCACAAATAGTTGTTCTATAATATATGGTTAGGAACATGTGTTCCCAAAAATAAGATATGTGTCTTTTTTTTTAAACAAAGTTCAACATAATAGTAAGACTAGACCACTAAATAGGAAACGACATATCTGGTGACAAGTTGTGTTTCGTCAAGATTTTTTTTTTGATACATTGTCGAATGATGTTGCAAGTTTGGCATTGAGTGGGGATTAGGTGGAGATAGATACTTGCAAAATTAATATTTTGTAATCAGAGCAGCCACACTATAATACTGTTCAGACATTATAATCCATGGAATTGCTATTGATTTTTTGTATCTGATTTTCATCCTTTTTCCACTTTTTGTCAGTTTTGACCACCAAGGACTAATGTTTCGGCAAAAGACGTTATTGTAGTAGGAAATAAAAGTCTGACTCCACAAAATCAATTTAATACGTTACACTCAATGTGTTAATAACAAATATAAACTTGTGCTTCCTGTATAGATTGTAGTTTTCTAGATAACATATACATATTGTTAATGTTGAAGTCTGCAAAATAAGACAGCGCTCAAAACAACAAATTCATATAGTTATTTATTTAATTATACCTCCACCCACTAGAGGGATCAACATACATACCACCAATTTTGAATATTATTATTATTAACAATCGAAATATCAACCATTTTGTCTATCAAGTACTGCGTAGAAAGACAGACCACAACTTTGTTAAAAAATTCTATTCTGCAATGATCACAAAAAAGAAAAACCAGATATAACATATGTTAACATGATTTTATTTTAATAACATTAACAAAAATTTTTTCCTCAAAATGGTGAGTTATTTAATTACAACAACGTAACTACATTATAACAAAAAAGGTCCTTTTTCAGACTTCAACACATTACTCTCAACCTAGTCATATGTAATATTTGCAAATACAATTTTCTCTCGAAATTTACCACTGATGATGAAGCTAGTGAGCTTCGAAACATGTTTGGATGTAACACATTGAGTGTAACGTATTAAATTGATTTTGTGGAGTCAGACTTTTATTTCCTACTACAATACATTCACTCCACTTCAGAATGGACTACTTCTTTAAAAAAAAGACGTTATGTACAATTTTAATGCAAGCAAAAAAACAAATAAAACGAGACTATCTTGGTCGTTGTAAGTGAGATAGTTTCTGAATTACAGCATTTTAAAATTTTGCAAAATTTCCACAACAAGAAAATAGTTTTTTTTTGCCAGGGTATTTCAATATTGACCACTAAGGACCCACTTAATGGCAAAAGTTATCACATATAATATTAAGGAGGAATAATTTTTCAATAAAATGACACTAATTTGCTTTTTTTAGACCTAATAGTTCTAGAGATACAGCTGTCCAAAGTTGATGAGGTCAGTATGCAGATATTTGGAGTGTTAGGGCTAATAACGAAATAAATTTAAAAAACCATTATAGCAAATAGTTATTTTTATATTAAGTGTGCGAAATTTTGATAGTAGAATGAGGCGCATATCGTTTGGCATGCAAATAGCCCTTCAAAATATCATTGTCCTGCGTAAATTTCACGACCCCATTCTTTGGAAAACAGATTTCAATTTTTCGGGACCTTGGTTTGGTATAGGACGCTATCATACAGGACCTAATCGAGACCTCAAGACCTAAGAAACTATCCTTAATGAACGTTCCGAAGAATGTCGTTTGGCATGCAAATAGCCCTTCATAATATCATTGTTCTGCGTAAATTTCACGACCCCATTATTAGGAAAACAGATTTCAATTTTTTGAAGCCTTGGTTTGGTATAGGACGCTATCATACAGGACCTAATTAAGACCTAAGAAACTATCCTTAATGACCGTTCCGAAGAATGTCGTTTGGCATGCAAATAGCCCTTCATAATATCATTGTCCTAAGTAAATTTCACGACCCCATTATTAGGAAAACAGATTTCAATTTTTTGGGGCCTTGATTTGGTATAGGACGCTATCATACAGGACCTAATCAAGACCTAAGAAACTATCCTTAATGACCGTTCCGAAGAATGTCTTTTGGCATGCAAATAGCCCTTCATAATATCATTGTCCTGCGTAAATTTCACGACCCCATTATTAGGAAACCAGATTTAAATTTTTTGGGGCCTTGGTTTGGTATAGGACGCTATCATACAGGACCTAATCAAGACCTAAGGAACTATCCTTAATGACCGTTCCGAAGAATTTCGTTTGCCATGCAAATAGCCCTTCATAATAACATGGTCCTGCGTAAATTTCACGACCCCATTATTAGGAAAACAGATTTCAATTTTTTGGGGCCTTGGTTTGGTATAGGACACTATCATACAGGACCTAATCAAGACCTAAGAAACTATCCTTAATGAACACATGCTAAATTGTTACTCCAGTCTGTGAGAACTCGATGGTGCCTCCGTATGTATATTGTGTGTCTTGTCACATCTCTTTTAGAAATTATCGGTAGTTAACACCCCCTGGTTGAAACGGTAGCGCCCCTTCTGCGATGAAATTTAATATGTCGAGCGAGTAGCAATTTAAATGCCATAATAAATTCCGATGGATTATATTTTGAGGATTTACAGTAATTGGAGATGAAAATCATGTGGAAGAAGCAAAAAATAAATTAAACATTTTCTGAAAACAAACAAAATGGATGAAAAATTAAGAGTTATAATGGCTATTTTAAAATTATATAAATTATACAATAATATAGTACCTATATCAAAATATAGATGGGGTATTAGAATGATGAGGGATTCCCTAGCACCTTCAACTGTTTTTGAATAAATCATATATTTTAAATTTCTAGGGCCAAAAACAGTTCACAGAAAAATAATTGTAATTTCATCATTTGGTAAGGGAAAATCATGAAATTTTGGCAGTAATTTAAAAAGATCCTACGGAATTCAACTGCGTTTACAGATTGCCTCAGCAAGTCACAGGGTGGTAGCATGGCTAACTAGTAAAAATAGGCATAAGTCAATCAATTCTCTCAAGTGAAACACCCTGTATATTACTCTATAGTTGGAAAGAAAAAGAAAAATGCTTTAAACTGTCAACGCAGTGCAATTCCACAAGTTCCTGTCAAAACATTGTGATTTTCCCTTATCAAACGAAGAAATTATATTTTTTTCTGTTTTTGCCCAAAAAAAAAACCTAAAATAAATAATATTTATTCAGTTGGAGATTATTTCCGTAAATATTTTCGATACACTCAGGCACCGTTACGGGCTCCGAGCCATATATATGAAATACATATCAATAAGACGTTGTGAACTCCGCCACAGTTGCCGACGTTTACGGAGGTACTAACGTAGCCTGGTTATATATCTGAAGTATGGTTCAGGAAAAATTACTCCAAATTGAATAGGAAGTCCAAAAATATACTAGTATATAGGGTGTTCCGTTTCAAATATGGTTAAGCAACCAAATTTTCAAAATGTTTTGCATAAACATCTAACCTATACCATCGCCCGTGCATCACCGGATTTCAGGACACTCTGCTAACGATTTCCATCAACCTTTCTTTTTCTTTAATGCAAAGTCTAATAAAAACGTAGAGAAAGAATAATTAAATGAGAAAAACCCTTAGCACACCCCTGCAAACACGTTATTTACTCAACAAAACAAACTGACTGCCACATTGAAATCCCTGAGGAAAAACGCTGCCGAAACGTTAATTAAGTTAAACGGTTTCTTTCCTTTTTCGTTTTTTTTTTCTCTCCTCGGTTAGTCTTCTTCAAAAAATGTCATATTATTACGAAAGCAAAAAAAAAACCCTAATGTTATTAATGTCGTACAAGTTTTATCGAAGGCCTGTTTTCTCTCACAAAATGTTCGTTTTTAGTTGACATTGTGCGATAATCTAATTTGTTGAATGTGGTGAAATGGGCTTTTTATGAAAACAAACTTAATGCAGTATTACAATAGTATAGAATTAAAAATTAGTAACAATATTTACCCTGATGTCCAAGAATAACTAAAGAGTGCTTTTATTCCACCAATATTACTCCCGAAGGACCAAAAGTATAAAGTAAAACATAAAAAATTTATAAGACGATAAAACCAAACACTATATATAATCTTGGCTAAAATATGTATTATACGGAGCCTCACTCTACGCTCGTTCTTAGCCTTCCTATATAAATGTATATAGATTTTAAAGGTCATATATATATCCTACCCTTTCGTAAGCACCCTCCCATTTTCACCCTCCTCTTTGGTCAATATTAGACGAAATGCCCTGAAAGAAACTCTTACAGAAGTTCCTTTTTTTCAATTATACAATATTATTCAAAGAGGTAGGAGGAGAAGAATGTACGCGAGATGGCAATTTTGGGGTGATCGGCTTGTGCACACGCACTTATAAAAAATATTGCCTGAGGAGGAGTGCCTAAGTAGTCTACAGTAGCGCACCGGAAAGTATCTACTCTAGCCTCTTGAATATAATATTAATTTAACTATTATATTTATGATAATATTAATTTGTAAAAAACAAAAAATCCCTGAAGATGTTCGAAACATGTATAATTATGTGTATTATTATTTGGTTAATAAGAAAATTGTCCATTAAACTGACGTTAGTTTCAGGAAATTATATTTCCTTGACACATTTATTTTATAGAAGAAAAAAACTAAAACCTTAACAGAACGCCTATGATCAATGATTAAAATTACCCAAAACTTTTCTCCCCCACGTATTTTTGTCAGCCATATGGGCACAGTTTCGCAATTCCAAGGGAGGGTGCTGCAGAGAGTCTCTCCAACCTCTTTTTTTTATTATACATTTTCATCTCAATGCACAACAGAATTAACTTTTAAAAAGCTTTTAATTCGTTCACAAATACATGCCTTAAAATGTGCCTCATGTGGCTCGATAATTTCGGGAAGTTTGTACAGACGATCAATTATCGGCTGATTGTGTATACACGCACCCTTATTGATGACGTGGCATATAGTGGAAGACGGATTTAAAAGGTGGGCATTTTAAGCAAATGATGTTTAAAATGAGAGAGACGTTATTTTAAGTTCAATCAGTTACAGATTACTTTGAATATTAAATAACAGAATTGGATTAGAGAAGTTAGCAAGAAACTCGAAGCTTCATATGGAATTCCTACAAAGTTTCTTCGCAAGAAAACGTAGAAAAAGACAACAGTTAACTTTTAGTTACTCTACAAATACTAAATGTACCACATGATGTCTTCATCTCATATGGTAAAGCAAGATTCGGGAAGATGCTTTCTAATGTAGCAGCATTTTTAAAGTTGCTGAACCAAAACGAATATACGGAGGTTGGAGGTTACATAGAAGAATCTATTGAGAAAAAGAAGAAAGTTCGCAAACTGACAAATTGAAACAAATCGGTAAACCAAAGCTCAGTCAAAAGAATTCTACATAAAAACAAAATTACGATGACTATCTCTGGCGAATTATGTTATGCCAATGGGCCAAACAATAAATTCACAATCAGGAAGATTTTTTTGATTTTGTGTTGTTTGGAGATGAAGCCATATTTCATAAATGAAAATATCTTAAAAACTAACAGCTTTAGGTATAAGAAAGGCTATGTAAGAATAAAAGCTTATCAATTTTCCTTTCAGTTTTTGATATTATATAAAGGGTGTCTCATTTGGAAAATTCGAGTAAAACGCAAATTTGAATTTGGAAATTAACCAAAGACAAATCCAACGATATATACGATGCGGTGCCCTCCAGTCACTGTTTGTAAAATATTAATGAACTGCCAAATGTGCGATTTTTTAACTTGCGTTAATTTTCAAGCTAGTGAAGGGTGGTTGAGCGTCAGCGTTCGTCAGGAAAACTGTGACATTTGAACTGAAACTGTTTTAAAAAATGTAAGTATTGAAAAAGCACGAGCCAAAAGCGAGACGTCTGACAATCCTAACGCTAAATTAAATCAGAGCTATTTTATGAAGAGTGCACGGGATTTTATATACATTTGTAGAAAAATATAGAAACATTTTGGACGTTACAACAATAGGTGAGATGAAAATGAAATACTCCGGAAGATTCTGGCAATGTGCCTGTTCCGAGTTATAATAATCTGTAATTCTTTAGGTTCGACGAAACAATTTTATCATTTTTACATATCAAAGGATCTAGCCTATACGAAATAAAAAAAAACTCCATTCATGATTATTCTTTGATTAATATATATTATAAACTTTGTCCAATATATTATCAGAGCCCAAATTCTCAGACAACAATACACACAAAGGCGCTTCGATCAAACATACCAAAAAATAGATATCAAAAAATAGAGACGAATAAACGAAGATCTAGTATTGTAAGAATTATAATAAAAAGTGATTTGTCATAATGTTCTTCTTTTTTTCATCCCGGTGTGATTACAAACACAAGATGCTATGGTTACATTTTTATTATATAAAATGTATATGTGCTGCATCTTATGATTTATGAATGCTTTAACGAGATTTTCCGACTGCAAAGGGTCTGTAGTTGGAAAAAAGGCTAACCACAATGGGGTGCCACTGCGTGATGTTAAAAGTTAGTATATTGCTTTGTAGTGCGAGATCCATAGGCGTATCTTGAGTTTTAAACATATGCCCTAACCTTAACAAAGTAATTGAACTTTATAAGTTAAGTTCAAGCCCTTTATTAATTCATGAGTTTCACTCATTTTCATAGTTGTATCCAGCATTAAAATTCGTGAGAGAGCTGACGTCCAAAGGTTGATCCCCAGGATTTTTCATGATAATTATGAACAAAGCAATTTCCATTCTACTGAATGATTTTGGTTTCAATTTTTTATTTAATTTTGTCGTGGCATTTTTGACAAACTTTGATTTTTTTTCTATTAAAAATTGCATTTGTTTGTAGACACAATTTTACGTGCAGTCCTTTTTGTAATAGCTGAGAAAATAGATATATGTGCTCGTAGTAATTCTCAAACATATGTGTACTGAGTGTAGCCTAGTGGCTAGCCTGTGGGTTTTGTAATCGAGAGGTTGTAGGTTCGATCTCTCTTGCAATTATTTATTTCTTTTTATTTATAGTTTTTGTCACCTTTAAACACACTTCTTGATCAGCTAAAATGAAAATCTCGTCGATTTTGCATGAGCATTTATTTGTGGAAAAAATATGTTTAAGCTGAATTCCACATAACTTAACCAAAGCTCAAAAAACAGCTCGTGTTAATTGGTGTAAGGATATCGTAAAGAAACATTTTGTAAAGAAACTTGACGAGAAAATCATAAGTTTGACGATTGGAACGATGAAAATGATCAATTCTGAAAGTATTTGACGCTAAAGTTCAGCAGCCGACTGGCAAGGGACGTCTGAAACTCATATAAAATAATAAAACTTATATGAGCTGCCCCGCCTGTGCAAAATGTAATAAAGCATAAACAACTGATTCTTTATAGTAACAGTGTCGTTATCCACTTCACTGAGTTCCGAATGGTTTTGAAAAATTAAGTTGTAAAGCTCACCGGCTTCTTTTATATAATAACATTATAATAAGTAATGCCTTGATAAAAATTTCGTATAGGTACCTTTCTCTATATCTCTAATTTAGAATTATAGAGCAAGCTGATGGAGCATCACAGCATGGGTGTTATTTTAATAATTTTCTGATTTTTATTAAGAATTTATTACGTTTGAATAAATTTTGTGTTATATTAACGATTTACAGATTTTGAATTTAATTCACAGCAGGAGTGTAATTTTGTTTTTAGTTGTATTTAATTTTATGAGTGAGATACTACGAGGGTTGCCTTTTATATTTCGGGATTAGAGAACAAAAACAAATATATTATATAATATCATCGAAAATCACTTTATTGTCTTTCAAAATATTCCCTATGAAGATCTATACACTTTTGCATGCGGTTGAACCAATTGTCGAAGCACTTTTGCAACTCTGATTGAGGTATCTCCAAAACATGCATTCTGAATGCAGTAACCGCTTCTTCAGGTGTCGAAAAACGTTGACCTCTCAGTTTGTTTTTTACGTACGGGAATAAAAAGAAGTTATTCGGTGCCAAGTCAGGACTATACGGCGGATGACTCCATAAATTCAGCTGCCTTGGGTACGCTGGTGTCAGCTAGATCAAAATTTCTCAATGTCTGGTTTCCCAGGCTACTGTTTTTGAGGCAGAAGTGTTTTGATGAGGATCACTGTGCTCGTCAAGTCAATTGAAGGATTTTCCTGTTCTACTTTTCTAATCGCTTCATAAAACTTATCTTAAAGCTCCTATTTGAGTGATAGAAATCTTTAAAAAATTAACCAACCCCTATTATTCAACATTCTGTCATAAAATAATGCAAAACTGAACGATTAAATTAACAGGAGGATAATATTTCAAATAGTCCAATGTAGAGATGTAATAAATGAATAGTAAACATTATAAGCTCAGTTGAGATAAAACTCATTAATCTGGACATACTGAAACAAGGCGCAACTGATAGATACTAAATGTACAGAAAGACAGAGAGAAACTCATCATGTAATGGTTAACGCATATATATTGTGAGAGAGAACGTTTATCAAAATCTGATAATGTCACAGGCTATATCGAAAAAGTTAAATTGGTTTAACGCGCATAGATATTGCGCTGTTATAGAGGTATGTAAATGGAGATGCAGGATTTTGATTATTTTAATGTATTAGGTTGGCATTGATGCATGTTTTTTTAACTGTTTTGTGGTGTAATTGGATAAATTCCATAGTACAGTATGTCCGCGAATTGGCTTTTGCCAAATTAACCAAAAAGTGAATCTATACTGCGGTAGATTGAAGTTCGAGATATTCTAACGAAGATTCATCTGAAGTTCATGTTCTCCTGCTGTTTTCGGTTTATATCTTACCTACCGTTTATCTTTATCTTAATTATCAAAGTTCAGAGTTTATCTTCTTCTCAAACGATTTTACACTGCTGATGATATTTCGATAAGAGTTTCGTTTGAAGTCTGGGCTTGTTGTATTTAAACTTCCACTCGATTTATTTATTTACGATGCTCGAAACAATGACTCTATTAAATTGAATATTATTTTATTGAAATTGGTTTTGTTTATTTCTTCTGTACTCCTAATTAGAACCATATAGGTGACAATATGGAACCATTGTTTATTAAGGTAAATTGAAACAAAACAAACGGGATCGCATAACGTTTATATATAATTAATAATGAAACGAAATTCAATGTACAATGTTTACTTCTATTTTTATCATTCTGAAAAATATTGTTCTAGCGTATTTCCTTTATAATGACATTAATTTTAAAATCCCAGTGTTTTTCTACTACTGTGAACTAGTAGAAATAATATTTCATGTAAGGATTATAAGTGACCTCTTTTAAATCCTTCGAATTATTAAAGATCTTCTCAAGATTGAGTTCTCATGTGCTGGACAATTGCTTTCGAGCAAGAAAAATTTTGCCTGACGTTCAAGCTCGATATTTTTGGAACCAGACTGTCCAATAATGATGTATTTTAACGCACTCAAAGGTTCGTGTAAAATGGTTTTTTTTGACGTTTTCTGGAATTGAGCGTCCATAGTGAAAGGATATTTAACAACCTTAAATTACCTTAATTACCTTTAAAAATAAAACTACAAGGAAAATCAGCACGTGATCAAAAATTCGGAATATTTTGTTTCTCAATGGCATTGATAATTATTAATTTTTCTTAGCACATCATTGTAAAGCATATCATTGAGAGATTCAATATTTTTAATGACAATAAATATGCTAACCGAAAGATTGCAATAACTTTACCAATAAGGACAATTCAGGATGGTTTAGGTGCATAAAAGTTGAAAAAAATTGGACGTTATGGAAAACATCGATATTTTTCTAACTAAGGCAGATATAAAAATGTTGAGAAATTAATTATTTTTTTGCAGAAGATCAATGACTCATAGAAATAAAATTAAAAAACTTTGTTCGGAAAGTTACACACAATCAAAATTGGGATAAAAATCACGGACTCTTTTACACTCTGTATAAAAAAGAATTTGACAGTTGAAAAATGTTTAAAATAGCAGTGTCTTTCACAAAAAGGCAATCTCTCATCTTGTGAAAGCCAGAGGTCGATATTTGGTGTGGTTCCAAAAATATCGAGTTTGAAAGTTAGGCGAAATTTTGGAAATCATCTTCAAAAAATCTTTCAAAAACCAGGCAATATAATATTTGATAAAACGATTCGTTATCAAGCTAAAATAATGTTGTTTGGGTCGATGTTTTTAGTCAATACAATAAAATAACCATAAAACAAATTTGTAAAATTACATAAACTGTTATTGTTTGGTCCCACTATACAGTTTGATAATTGCTGATATTAACTTTTAACCAACAAACAACAATAATAATTATATCCCTGAATTGAAAACTAGCATCAGCGGCATTATAACATAACATCTGTAACATCAAATTTACATATGTAAATTGCTATTATACAACCAAATACAGCCCCCAAGTGTATACCCTGTACATATAACATAACCACCCCCTCGACTCCCTCCGAAAAATACTTTCCATATATTCTCCCCATTTCTGCCACAGCATAACTTCGTATATGCTGCTCACCCCCTTGACGTCTCCATACTGCTATTTTGCTACCTCCCCTTCCTCCTTCCTTGCTGCTGCTGCGTCCGATTCCGTTACGATTATAGAGTGCAATAAGGGTGTGACATTTGGCAGGTCTGTATTTGGCAAAGTTTTAACTATTTCTCTTCGTTAATAAACGCAAAGAAGCAAACGCAAATGAACTGACCGCCCAACGATGCCAAGACAGTATTAAGACTTATGGAAGTCTCCTTCTTACTTGGAACAACATTGGGGAGGGAGCTTGCACATCTCTAATCAAACACATCCCATCTCTAAAGCTCCCGAATGACCATGCAAGCACCAAGGAGACACACCGATGCGTTTGTCAAAAGTTGTCTTTAATTTGAGAAAAATACTTTATGTGTTTAACTCTCACTCATACACAGATTGTTGAGACAAAACCACCCCATAGCCCTCGTTAAGGTAGTCAAAACGATGCATCAAAAAATCGTTTATATTTATAAATATATGGTAAAAATATGAGTCCCAAGACAAAGCCCTAGGGTAGGCCTATTTATTTGGCGATTATTTTGCTGGGTGATTTTTCATTTAGACTCTTTGGTGTAGAAGAAATATTGCGAATGTAGTTCTGACTACCGCTGGGCATTCGATCGTCGATCGACACTTGAAATAGCTCTATATTTATTGAACTGCGTATAATATAATCGTGTTTAAGTAATTTAATTCTAAAATAATTATTATAGAAACACTCCTGTATGATCCGTCTTTTAAACAACGAATAGAAGTTCAAGCTTCCAGAAACTTTTACTTAATAATACATTAGACTAATAACGCAAGTCATCAAGCTAATGTAGACTCCCATTCTGCACTTTGTAAAGCTCTACATGTATTATTATGAATTTGAATTTTGAAACGACGTTTACACACTCCTATAGTAGTTGATGCTAAATAGTAGGAAAGTTGCTTCCAAGATTTTTGCAGAAATAAAATTAGGTGTAAAAACAAATTAATAATATATAGAAATCAATAATTGCTAGTAATTTGCCAACGAGAAGACCCCGCACGTGGTGATACCAAAAAAGAAAAAACCCACCTCACCGGCCAAATCCCTTATCTTAACGCGTACATCTCCAATCTCACTTTTATTCTTCCGCTTTTTTCCCCTTTGTATTCTACTTTGGTTCCTTCTTTATGCTTTTTTTCCTTCCCAAGCACTGTACGGATTAAAGTTCCATACGACAGATTCGACAGGATAACGTCAATAAGTATAAAATAGGATTCAGTTGAAATAGTGAAACTGATACGTGGAAAAATGCCTCCCGACAAAAAAAATGGTTAGAATTTCGAAGGTGGATAAAGCTAAAATTAACTACAGAATCGGACTCAAAGTTTCACATTTACTCACATTCGTCACAAAGACTTAACCACGATCAAAACTAATAAAACTAATAGTTGTGCACAACGTGATTCAAAACAACGCGAGATGCGACGCGAAGTCTTAACTACGATCAAAGTGCACGGGATAGTTGTGCACATTTTTGAATTATTGAGCGAATCACATTAATGAGCCTCAATAAGGCTCGCTTCCGTCTTAACGTACATCCCTAACGTGTTATTTATATTTATTTTTTTGCCACCCTACATACATGTCTACTGTATATGCTTTTAAGAGGCTCGACCTGTAAATAATGGATTTTTTTGCGCCATAAAATATACACGTTCTATACAACACCCTGCATCCGTCGGCTCTTATATGGGGGCTGATATAAGTTCGTTAATGTAAGTGGTTTTTTCCTCAGCTTAGATTAGTGTTTCGGATGCGTTTAATGGTTGAAGGTTTTTAGAATATATTTGGAGCATATATATATTTTAGATTTTAAGTATGCTTCAAGTAAATATGCGAAAAAAATATACGCTAAAGTGTGTCGAAGAAGATTTTAACCTTAATGTGGTTGTTACAAGGATAATATAGTATTTTACATTAAAAGCGTTTTTATAAGAGCGAAAAATGTAACAGTATATACAGGGTACAGGCAGTCATAAAGTACGTATTTTAAAATTATTGTTATTTGTACAGGGTTTTGGAAAATTCGAGTAAAACGCAAATTTGAGTTTGGACTCACCCTGTATACAGGTTTTGCACTATATACTAACAATTATCTTTTCCTCAAAGTTGGTAACTATCAAAAAGCTATGCCCGTAAGAAGCAGAGTTTAAATTATTTCAGTTCCAGTATAGAAGCCATGTTTTGCATATAATACTACTGGTAACTTTTGAACCACTCTGTATAATTTTCTAAAATAAATAAAAACTTCAAGTTAACCCAACAAAAGTTTCTATTTAACTTTTTGTTGTGCTGTTTATCGTTTCTCAGATAAGGTAGTGGTCCCTCTTAGAACGGACCACCCGGTACAAGTCTACACCTTCCAGTATCAAAATACGCAAAGGCATACTATTTGCTTACGCATCATCTCAAAACAACAATTCCGTGCTTATTTCGCACGAAAGAATTTGATTTAATAAAAACCCAAATCCTCTGCTTTTGCTATCTGCTTGTTTGAAAAAAAAAAAACGGGAAAAAATGCTCATATAGGCAAATTCTTGACGTCCATATTATAGACCTCCGCAATCATAATAAAAATAATATAAAAAAAAAAAAGGTCTAAACTTAATAACTCGAAGGGGTGAAAATCGAGAATTTTCACACAAACAGAGAAAGACAAAATGAAATATATGTATGATTATATATATTTTCATGCCGCCTTAGGTCTTTATTGGTTAAACCAATATTTACTCGTCATATTTTGCCCAGTATATAAACTAGCGGTTTCTGATGCCTTTGTGTCAACCGTGAGTGTTTGCTAAAACTTTATTAAATTTATCCCGTTGCCCAGTTTGTTCTTTATTTAAATTTGGTTTGTACTTAATTAACAACATACACAGTGAGTTTTATTTCAAAAAGGTCTGCCAAAATTTCTAGGACATCAAAAATGAGACTGAAACCGTTTTCTGGCAATTTCTTCCAAACTATCAAAGGGAACTTAATGCAATTTGGCATTGGCACGTAGTTTTTAATTAGACATGCAACCAATATGTCGGAAGCGTCATAGTTTACTCAGAGGCGTAGCTTACGAGAGGGCTGGAATGGTTTAATCACCATATTATTTTTGTGAGTATTATTATCTAAAAAAGGTATCAAAAAGATCAAAACTTGATTCATTTTACATAAAAAAGGTACTATTGTCAAAATGTCTTAACCGCGACAGTTTTCGGGTAATTTAGATGGGAATGTTGAAGTGTTTTTCAAGCAAAATTCTATATATACGTTAGGATTGACCAAAGTGTCTCTTTTTTTAGTAATCCTCGATATTACTGAATAAACTCTCACAAAATAGCACCTTGAAGAAAATCTACGCCACTGGAGAAGATAATGCACATATTCACAACGAACGTCGGGGATTTGGACAAGACAGACTTCTTCTATTCATTCATCGCATGCAACAAAAGCCACAGGGGAGGTTTGACAAAACCGCAAATAATTTTGATTTCTTCGTTTTTCATTTCTCATATATTCAAAACTGTCTCACAATACCCACATATATATATTCGGTTTCATATAAAATGAACTGGAAATATATATTTTCCCTTAAAACCTATTCTTATTGTTGTTTGCAGCAAGCCCTTTTGGGATGGATATGAAGTTTATTATATTTTTATTATACAAAATGGCAAATGTACATTAAAATCTTTTTAAAATTTGTCGGATTTGTAGGCAGGTATAAACCTATTATTCTTCTGTTACCCGATGACAATCATTTTGGTTTATCTTTTCGTTTTTAAAAGAAAAGTTGCAAGAAATACACACAGTGGGTATAATGAAGTGTTGATAATTTTTGACATTTTTAACAGTAGCAAATGGCGCGTGGGTCGTTTTGAAAAGAAATATAATTATTGCATACTGACGTTGTTACAATCAGTTTCTAGATCTCGTCCTTTGCCATTCCTTGCTTAAAGTTATACAAAGAAAATTACCACCAAAGACATCTTGAGAACAACTTGAATTACCAATCAGATTTCACCGTTCTAAGTTCCTCTAAACGTATAAGTGCCGAATTCATATCAAATGTTTTTTCAGTCCAATATCGTGTTCTATGGTAGTATCAATATTTTATTAATTAAGTGTCCACGGGGCATTATAATAGTTAAAAGACACCTGGGCCGCAATCAGAACTTAAATTTGTTAGCATAAACTAAATATTAAAATAACTTTTGATTGTATTCACAAAAAACTTCGTCCTTTAGTAGGAAAGACAGAAATGTGTGTACGTGATTCTCACAGCTACTTTTTAGTATGAGTTCTAATGATTTAATAATATTTGTATGGATTTTAACAGTTCTGTTCGTAATGTTTAAAATAAACTAGAGGTAAAATATGACATGTATATGTGAATTGGTGTTTAAATTGTCTTTTTCTTATTGGATAAATGTTAAGTTAGAAATCACAATTTTATAGCCAGGGATATACTTTAAAGAACATTTAATTACAAGCTGGAGTATATAGTTCCAATTAAAACCAAAACTTCTATAGAAAAATGCCAACGTTTTGCCTGTTTATTTAGGCATTTTCTATTCTAATTGTTGATTTCTTTACTTTTCAATCAAATAATAATGTAAATTTCGTCTGTTTTTTTTATAATTAACTGGGACACAGAGATCAACCAATTAGAATAGCCCTGAGGATGTCTAAACACGTGAAACGCTGCAATTTTTTACGAGTTGGTTGTTAATTAGACCAATAATCCACCAAACGTACATGGCTATCGATATACAAGTGAAAGTTTCATAATTTTTTCGGTTTGTGTAAGTGTTCTCCGACATCTTCGGACGGTCGCTGCGCTGTTGAACTTCCCCTGACCCCGGATGTTCTTTTGAACGGTTACACATCGTGTTCCGCCTTTTATTATTAAATTGCTGTGCGTTTTTTTGGGTACGATCAAATAAAAAATCCTCGTGAGCCCTTTTACGCGTTTTTGTATAACTATAATCCTTATAATGCCCTTTATTACCACATTTGCTACAAGGTCTTAACCTAGCCGGACAATTACTAGAGTTCGAGAGATGATTTCCACCACAACGAGAACAGTCTTTAGTGCGATTATTACGAGATAAGTAATTTAATTCTAAAGTTTTTTGTTTTTGATCCGTAAAACTTTCTAGTTGCTTGTTTATTGCTTCTAAAGCATTAGCTTCTGAAATAATACCTACTAGATTTATGGTGTCACCCAGAGATAAAATTTTCTTTCTTAATTCCACTGACATGCACTTTTCTACGATCTGATCTATTAAGTGCTCCTCTACGTTGGTAAATTTGCATTTTGAAGCTTGATTCCTCAGTCGGACTAAAAATTTCTCAAATTTTTCACCTTCCTCCTGTTTTGTTAAACGGAAAATATGACGCTCATATATTTTGGATTGTCTTGGATAAAAATATTCATTGAGTTTTTCAACTGCAATTTTATACACGTCTATCTCCTTGCCAGTATCATCTTTCGCCTCTGCGTGCGCTCCCGGCAGGTTCTAGTATATCTCTTGAAGTGTGCTTCCAGCACAGTGCAAAAGAGTTGCCATTTTCTTCACTGGTTGCTCTATATTTGACGCGTCTATGTATATTTCGAAAGATCGCAACCATTTTTCCCATCTGATTCCGAGGGAGCTTGCCTCTCCTTCACACTCAAAAGTCTGTATAGGCAGCAGGTTTGCCATTATAGTCAAGAGCCTGTTTACGCAAAATAAAATGGACATTGTACTAATAGCTTTGTACGATATGCATATGAGGCCAATATCCCCTCAGTTTGATTGGTTTTTCCTTGCCCTCATAACAACGAGGTTTTCTTTTTCTCGGATTGGATGGATTTATAATCCACACATCCCAATTCAACACTGTACGTGATTCTAACTTTTGTTTTGATCACACGGGTTAATATTGTCTGCATACCTTCGCATTCGTCTTTTATTGCTATTTTATACTAAATAAGAAGCCGACATACCTTTGTTTAATGATAATATCCAAATTACACCAATACGCCACTTGTAATGTTCACTAATTAATGATATTTTATAGTAAATTAAAACACAGATTTGTTACACATACTTTTAATGTTAACTATTCCGGTGTTCATCTACAACTAACTCATTTTATATTTTATTACAGAATGTCGCACTTTTAGCCTTAGTCATCTATACAATACCTATTAGGCGTAAAAAGATGATAGATATGGAATTATGATATGCTTATAATAATAAATAGATATGTATTATACTACAAAATATAATAATAAATACATATAATACTATACTCTACAGGAGCTATAAATAAATTTCTGTTACAAAATATTTTACTACGCTCATGAACCTTTTTTATGGTCAAGCCCTAATAACAACACAATGACCGTAACCGAAAACCTTTCTTATTATGTCTGATGTGTAGCAATGCCTTGTTTAAAAGATAAAACTAAGATCGCATATCTGCTCTTAATATATTATTGCATTCTCCCCAAAAATGCAACAACACGAAAAGGAATACCGAAAAAGAACATGTCGCATCACATTTTTATACAGAACTAATCTAATTCAGGCTAAGATAAGGGCGTATTTGGGCCCTAGAGATTCTCGATGGGGTCTTGTCTTTGCTACATTACTCTTGGTAAATATATTTTGGTAATCTTAACTTATGCATCTAACATCAAAGACGAATCGATATATGATGGTAATTTGTATTAAGGATATTTTTTCTACTGCTCTTTTTTCGCTTTAAATAAATGTTTAAATGTTAAAAACAGCTTATAGGGGGATAACCTGAAATGACAGAAATATATTTTCTAAAATACAGCCTTCGAAACGTCGCATTTACTAAAATATGGAGTTTTGTTTCATTTCGCCATAGCTTCCTACGTTAACCATCGTTTGACAATCCAAGTATGCATTGCTATAAACCATTCCATTGAGATTCCGAAACAAAATAAAACTGCATCGAACAAGCAGAGTTTTAACACTCTAGTTTCTTCAAAATCATCCTACCCGCCTACATCGGCACAGAACTAAGCGCACCGCAGAAGGATTGGCCTCACTGGCGCTTGTGTAAAATAAATAAAAAAAAAACTTTTATGTACCAACGGTTTTAATTTACAAATTACTTACTTAATTTAGATGACAACGAATATACAATTACAATTTTTACCGCCCTCGTAAGAATAATTTTTAAACAGGATGAGATGCCCCCGTAATACGCTTTCTCAGTTATCTTCTATTGTTCTGCATGTCATGATAGGCGGTATCTCTCTGTAAATGCAGAACAAAGCTAGCGGCCCTGCGTGAATATACTGTATCCCTTGAATTTACGATGCCCTAGGAGTAGGATTGGTAAATTATTATATTTATATAGGTCCAATTACAACAAAGACTTCTATAGTAAAATGAACAACGTTTTGTCGATTTATTTCGGCATTTTCAATTCTAATTGCTGATTTCTTATCCCAGTTAATAAAAAGCAATCAAATAATAATGTAAATTTCGTTTTGTTTTACTTTCCCGCAGAGGGAAAGTATTGTGAACGCGCTAACAAAAATTGAGATAAAGACGGGTATAACCATTTTGAGGTTTCGTGAGACGATTAAGACCATTTCCAGATGGAAGTCCTGTCTGTCTATATGTATTCTATATTCTATGTATTCTATATTCTATATATACCCACGATAGCGCCCAAACGCTTTAACCCATTGAGCTAAATTTTGGCATATGAGTTACGGGCAGTCCTAGGATGAAACCATTATATTTTGGTTGAAATCGCTTAAGCCCTGTGCTAGGGGTGGACACAACCACTAAATTTTCTTATATTAGTAGGGGTCGAGTGATACATAATTTCAAAGCATTTTTGGTAGCTGAAATTAATAGGGATATCCCTCCTTCGTCAACTGCATAAAATATAGGTTATGTTTACAAGTAGGTACATCACCTAAGTATTGTTTTATTACAAACCTGTTAGAAGATGTATTCAAGTCATCCTCCTCATTCAAATCGTATTATTAACGTACGTTGCCCCGGACACACTCATCTGTTATATGTACTTCAGTGATACCTGAACCAGGAACTTCAAACATTGGCTCCAACATTAAAGATTCCTTAAAATTAACATATAAATGTTAGTTTTTCACAAAATCGATTCTATAAATCAGATAACAGAAGCCAGTATGTTTGTTTCCTCAATTACCGATTGAGCTAATTGTATTATAACACAAATTAATGAAGAATCAGTTTAGTACAATTTGAAATTGCGTATTTCATCTACCATGATCGCTCAAATGCTCCGAGCTCCCATCTTTCGTTCCATAGCCGATGTACCGATAGCACTCAATGCATCATTCGTAAATGTCAGATTACACTAATCCATGCTCAGCAGTCTCTGGTATTGTGGTATAAGAGCATTTTTAGGCTCTGTTAAAATTCGTACCAACATGCTCTCGTCCAACCTGTGGAACGGAACTAACACAGGGAACCGTCCAACAAATTCCGGGATCATACCGAAGTCGATCAGATCACGAGCTTGAACTTGGCGTAGAGCTGCGTCTTTCTCAGCATTCTCTTCGGCAGCTGTTTGGGAAGACTGATGTAGGGCAGCTTGAGCTACAGCTCGTCTTCCTTGACCACCTGACACCGGAGCTCCGAAACCTAAATACTAGAGAAGAAATATTTGACATGATGCGCATAAATTCGAAGAATGCGCTTACATTCTCATTGTTTCTTCGTTGAATTAACCTTTCCAAGCCATTGTAAGCTCCACTAGCTCATTTTTCATAATAACTGCGCTTACCTGATGTCAGCTTAAATATAATTTACGCTGTTGATGTGTACTACTTCCACTTGCTTCTTTCATATTAAAGCATGAGATATTATAATATATTTATTTTTGATAAAAATAGGTAGGAACATACTTATTAATAACCGTAGGTATATATATTTTTTTAATTTGTTCACAACTTTTTTAGATTTTAAAACTTAAATTAAATATGTAGGTAGCCAAATAGAAAGAGTAATTTGTATTCAAAATATCAAAACTTTAAGCCTCCCGAAAAGTAAATAAAAATAATATTAGCATAGCACTAGACTTTGCGACTGTGTGATACAGATAGATATAATCAAAATAATAATTGACATATAGGTACAAAAACTCGCCAAGCGTTGCCATATAACCTTATTTTACATTAAATCTCTGCTGCTTCTATATGAAGCGGGCTTCTTATAGTATTTTTTTAATGGCAAGATTCGTATGCTATGCTTAGTACAATTAAGCGCTGGCAAATAGGTTTATACGAAGAGCGATAGGTGGTTGTATAATGGGTATATGCCAGATGGCAGTGTTGCCCATTGTTGCTGAATTATAGATGAAAATCCTTTGAGGCACGCTTCATCTGCATAAGAACGTGTATGATAAATAAATAGGTTATTGGTGTGTCACAGGACACAAGCACTGGCAAGGATGTCAACTGCCGCACACAGGGAAGAGAGAGACCGAAATAAATAATGATTTACTATTATTATACGAATAAAAAAAGAGAGAAATACCTATAGGTATGTAAATTAAGTATGTTAAATAGGTGTATAGGATAAAGCCTGCTTCAGATGAAGACGAAATTCAAAATTACAGTTTTATGGTAAAGCAGGTTGAAAATTAAGTAAACATTAATTTATAGTTTAAATTTTATATGGAGAAAAATTATTACACACTAAAATAAAATACTTAAATATTATTAATTTTCAAATTGAAGTTGGTTGGTTTTAGGTCAGTTATAGAAACAAAGTAATTCCTCTGTCGACGTTTCGACTTTTATTAAGTCATCCTCCGGACACTAGAATACAACAAAAAAGAAAAACATAAAGGGTGACTTGAAATTTACAATTAATTGTTAAATACACAAATAAAAAAAAATATATAAAAATATAAATAAATAAAAACATCAAGACATGTATTGTAATTTTTTTGCTTTTATTAATTGTAAATTTCAAGTCGCCCTTTATGTTTCTTTTTTGTTGTATTCTAGTGTTCTGAGGATGACTTAATAAGATTCGAAACGTCGACAGAGGAATGACTTT
Source organism: Apoderus coryli (assembly GCA_911728435.2). NCBI lineage: Eukaryota > Metazoa > Arthropoda > Insecta > Coleoptera > Attelabidae > Apoderus > Apoderus coryli. The sequence continues at coordinate 7,931,703 of OU452212.1, forward strand.
GTTTCTATAATTGACCTAAAACCAACCAACTTCAATTTGAAAATACTTAGAGGTCACTAACACAACAGTTAAATTGTGAATTTTACCGATTATTTAGGTGAAGGTTGCTTCACTTGCTTCATAGGACAAGCCACTGCTCCTGATGTGTCAAAATTATTCCTTAGGCTGTACCTATTAGACATACTATGACCCATTTTACTATCCCACTCCTTATGATAATTCATCCCATTAATGGTTTAGTTAATAACGCAACTCTTCCAATCCATTATCTCTAAAACTTAACTAGGTGCCCAAAATACTTAAAAACTTATAATTAAAAATCGCTTAATAGAATATGTCAGATTAACAACGTCCAAAAACTATATACTTAACAAGGATTACTTAAGAGCCAGCTGTAACTACCATAGAAAAAAAAATAATAAAAGCAGGGATAAGAAAGAAAAACATTAATAATAGAGCATTAAAGAGTCGCTAGACAACGGACCACAATTATTCGACAGCTTCACTATTTCACCAGAGCGGTGCGGCGCCACTTTCCACTACAATATATAGAGAATTGTTTAGATTGCGGCTCGACTGGACGGTTTCATCCTCCTATTTCATTTTCATTCAGTTCGTATCTAACCATAGAGCGCGCATGGTGTTAGTGTTAGTGAGCAGAAATCCCAACCGTGTTTAAATAAAAATTTATTACGTTGAGTTGAGTTGAATCATTTTTGATTTGTAAACAAATGTGCGTTAGTTTGATTGTGGATACGTACTTTGTCCATTCATTAATCATTGGATGATTTTGTGATTGTATTTCGTAAAAGTTTAATTTATTTATTTTGTACCTAAAGAAGTGTGAGCGTGCAATTCTAGTATTTGTTTTGGATTATGTGGCAAAAGTGATACCTAAGCAATATTGTGGTTCATTATGATATGATGTAAGTAAAAATTTGAATATGACCTACTTGGTAATTATAAAAATAAAAGTGACAGTAAACACCTTGTTAAATTAAAGGGAAAATCAAGTCCCCAGTCCTTGATTTTTGGATGATTTTGAATCAATTAAATGCAATAAAAATATACCAAAAATTTATTATTATATATATATTTATAAAACTGTAAATTTTCGGAATACACATCCTTTCATCCTTTTTTTTTTATACAAAAAATTTTGAAAATCGGGGTTTGCCATTTAGAAATTTTGACAATTTGATTTATACCTTTTTTTTCAAATACTTACCCTGTATTAATATTATGTATTACAAAAATATATTATATAGACGCATAAAGTAAGTATATAACTAGAATATCCCAACAAATTCACTAATTATTAAAGCTTCCATATAATAAAACATTTTAATTATTTTTGACGTAAAATTTCAAAAATTTGATAAAAAAATTTAAAATTTATACAGGCTTGTATTTAGCCGTCGTATTTCACCCGTATATCCGGAAGCACTAGATGTTTGAAAACATTTTAGCCGAATCGGCCCTGTCGACCTGTTCCAGATTGCAGTTTCTCCCAGTGAGACACCCGGTATAGAGAGACAATACCAAAACTAAATTAAAGCTACACTTAATCTGATATAATATAGAAACTAAATACCTACAGTGCGGACGAAAAGTCATGCAAAAATTAAATATAAATTTGAAGAAAAATAAACGCTCACTGTCATTTTAGACCAGGGTCGATAATTTTAAAAATGGTAAAAAGTGATGATGACACCCATTGGAAAAGGTAGAGAATATAACAAAAATGAAAGGAAAAATAAATTACGGGCGATCTGAGGTCGGGAAGGGGGACGGGGTGAGTTTTTAAAGGTAAAAAACGGTTAATCTCGATTTCTGGTAAAACTGCAAGTCCTATGAAAAAAAGTTAAATGGCAAAGTTGTAGGTAATGAAAAGATCTACAACTTTTGTAGCAACAATTTTTTCACATAACCGCAAAATTTATGTGGAAAATTCGAATAACCGCGTTTTTGGTTTTTATTTTTATCTTTTGCAAAAAAATTTATTTTTTCACGAAATTTGGTGAAAACTTACCTTTGTACGTCCCAAACATACAGTAATTTTTTTGATTTAAAATATTCATTTTTTCACCTTATTTTGACTTAATATCGAAAAAGCACCCTAATTTTCAATCGAAAATTCTCACGTCAAAATATCTGCTTTTTTAAAAAAGTTGGGGTGTTTTTTGTTCAAATATACACTACTATTGTAAATGTTCTCAGAAAATGCAAATAATGAAAAAAACTCGAATCCGAAAAAAATTTTTATTATATTGATAAACAAAAAAATTCCGGAAATCAAGATTAACCGTTTTTTACCCTTAAAAACTCACCCTCGCCCCCTTGCCGTCCTCAGATCGCCCGTAATTTATTTTTCTCAACTCCGCAGCTTAAATCTTCTAAATGTTAGGTTTTCAAAATCTTATTATAGCATTTAACTCCTATGTAGTTAGGATTTTTCTGACCAATACAATACAACCCTTGATATATTAACATACATGACATGATATTTTGCTTGAAACGACCCCTTTCTCCCCAGTTTTTTAGATTCTTTCTTTTTTTTTGTAATAGTCCTTTTCCTATTATATTTTCACAAAATATAAGCAGTAAGAAATATTTCAAAAACAATAATACTTGTAAAAGATAGTAAATATTTCAAAAAAATCATCGAATTCTAATTTTTTTCAAAAAAACCCTAAAACGATCAAAAAATTTGACATACGGCTTGTACTGTCAGAGGAAGTGAATAGCCGCTTAAATATTTCGATACCTGTTGAGTTTAGTTGAATTTTATAATACATTTTATATTTTAATACAATTACGAAACCTCTGTTACAAATTATACCGCATCCATACTAGTTGGTCCTTTCTTTTTAGTTGAAAAATCATTCAATAAGTATGTGTCTACACATTCTACTACTACTTACTCGTCGCCAAGTTTCCTTTTAGAAAATACATCAAATTAATTGGAGTGCCAACGTCGTTATAGTGACAACATAGTTCCTTGGAAAGATAAATTGAATGCCTACTTATTTCTTCTATAATAAGTAGTATTATTTATACATTTAAAATAATTCTAGTTCAACATACAAGATCATATTTAATAGTCTCGAACCGTTATTATGCTAAGGATATAAATAAATAACAATTATATAACATGATGCGTTCATATACACATTCAATTTTAATATTCAATTTCTATTCTGAAAGCGTTTAGAGTTTAAATTGTCTGCTTTGGCAATAATTTTGTGTTGTTCTAAAACGTCTGCATTATGGGCAGCACCTTCTATAACGGTATATTAAATTTGCACGCATCTTTTCGCAGCAAAAGCCACAATTCCTGAAGACTGTCCGCACTTACTAGACGTCTGATAAATATTTGACTTTTAATGAGACTTTCCCCAAATCTTAAATTGGACCCCTACTCTGCCGTCCTAATAAATAAGTTACATAGTTTTGATAAATCGCTGTTTGAAAATATTTTTTGCGAGTTGTTTTTTGACATGTTGATATTTCTAAGCGTTGCCCAAAAATCAATAAATAATTTGCATAGAAACAATTTTTTTAAAACTAATTAAATTAAATTCTGAGATCTTACAAATCAATCATGCATAAGAAAATCGAGAAAAAAAATAATGTAAAAGGCATTTTGATAAGGTTTATTTAATATTTTCTGATGTAAACCATTACAACGGATGACTCATCAAATCGATGTTTTGGGTGCTCAAAACTGCAGTTCTTTGAGCCGATGTGTGAGAGCTCGCATTGTCGTGGTGAAGAGTGATCCGTCTTCGGCGGTTGGTGTTTCTGATTTCTTGGAAGACAACTGGCAAACAAATGGTTGTGTACCGCTCAGAATAGACTGTTCTGCGTTGGTCTAGTGGTACGGTTGCGACATGTCCGGTTTTTCCGAAAAAACAGGCGACCATTTGCTTGGAAGTGCTTCGTGCGCGACCAACTTTTGTTGGATTTGGCTCATCTTGAAACATCCATACAGTCGACTGCTGTTTACTTTCGGGCTCATACGCGTAAATCTACGATTCATCACCTGTCACGATGTCATAGACGTGTTTCGAAGCACCGCGATCGTATTTTTTGAGCATTTCTTTCGACCAATCGACACGAGCTTTTTTTTGGGCGATTGTCAAATTGTGTGGGATCCAACGCGAACAAATTTTTTTGACAGTCAAATGTTTATGCAATATTGAATGTATGCTGGTCCCACTAATGCCTAAGGTTGGCTGAATCTCTTGATAAGTCACATGACGATCTTGCAATATCAGTTTGCGAACAGCATCAATGGTTTTCGGAACAACAACTGATTTTGGACGACCTTCACGAAATTCGGCTTGGAGTGAACTACGACCATGATTGAATTCACCATACCATCGATAAACACTGGTCCTTGATGGAGCTTCATCGCCAAAAATTGAGTTAATCCACGTCGAAAGTTGCAAAAAATAATCGCACGAAAATGTTCACGATTTAACCTCAAATATAGAGCTGTCAGTTGCCAGATTGCAACACCAGGGTTGCCAAATCCCAAAATATAAAAGGCAAACATCGTATAGATAGTTCTGAATGGAACTGCCTTATGAAACTAAAAATGTCAAACATAAAAACCCGAGAAAAACCAATTTTCGGAAAAATGTCGATTAGCCAGTTTTGGAAATAATAGCCTCATATATATCCCATTTGTTCCAGATAATTAAATTCAAATTACAAAAGACCCTTCATCCAAAACTGCAGTACACAAGCAAGGCTGAAAGTATTTGTTTTGTAATTGGATTAACTGATTAGATCAACTATTTTAACCAATTCTGAATACAGGAATGAATTTGCTTAAAAACTCGACCCTTCGAGAGCGATAAAACGAGTATAGCGATTTTCCAAATTTTCGGTACAACTTTCTCGTCAAAATAGGCCTCAGTTTCAGCGATTGGACTTAAATTTCTTTCCAGCAAGCATTTTCTTGCGATCTGAAAACAGCAACTTCCTATTTCATTGTTATTTTTGTGTGTAACTTTTTCTCATGTGATCTAAATGATCCACATCCGTATCAATTGAGTGGAAATTGCATACTAACTAAAAATTTTCGGATTGGAATCGAAATAACCTCGAAAATAAATATCCAAATGCACAGAGAATACAGCCAATCAATAATTGAAAATGTGGTTCTCCATTAATACATTTAACTATCTACTGTTTACTGTCAAAATCCAATCAACATTTTTAGCCACAGACCCAAACACATAGTGTTGATTAATACGTACAAATTTTGTATTGAAAACATACTAATTGGGCCGACGGTATTGCAGTTTGGATGCCGTGTGTATGGGTATGTTAAAATTTACTCAGTGTTTAGTTTTGCTTGTTGCTATCAGGCTCGGATCCAAGATTTTTAATACTTACGCACATAGCAAGATCCTATATAGCCCAAATTTGTGTTTTTTTTTTCGGTTACGACGTTTCGGCATGTTTTTGCCTTCCTCAGGTAGGATAATAGTTAAGGGTATGATACGTCTGATCTGAGGAATGCTTTTTAATTTTAAATATTTTTGCTTGTTGTAAAATTGGCCACAAAACATTAATCTATTGTTATTGACTATTATCACAATGCACTTATCCTTGTACAATATACAATACCTATTACTTGAGATAATATCCAGCACGCCTTAAGTGGTATTAACCTATTAAAGCGTAAATTAAAATTCATGTTACATAGAACCGAAAAATAATAGAAAGACAAACATTAAAACCAACAAATCCAATTAGATAGAATAGTTGAAATATTTTTGTGTAATACAAAGTAGTTTACATTCAGGTAAACGAGGACATAAAAAATTAACAGCATAGGGTGGTTTGATAAGGCTGCGACTTTTAAAGGAAATTATATACAGGGTGAATTATCAGTGCGTCGAAGTTCGATATTAGCTCAAAGACTAAAAATTTTACGCAAAACTAAGCAGCCAGTGTGTAGGCAGTCATCTTCTTCTTCAAATTGATGGCCTCCTGCTAACTTAGTAGCATACAGCCAGCGTTTCTTCCATATTTAGGGAGGTCATCAGCATTTTGGGTGAATTACTTTTCCTTGCTGAGGTTCTGGTTTTTCTTTCTTCTTTTGTTATTGTCTTCTTGTTTGTTTAGTCTGTGCTGTAGTGTGATTTTAGTGTTAGTAGATGATGAAGGATCTAGGTTAACACAAAAGGTTGACTTTTCTCGCTCTGGGACGTATCAGTGCTTTCACACTTTGGGAGCGCCTCGGATTGGGAAGGTTATGGTTGCGGTGTCTGAAATAATACTTATTGAAAAAATTGAACTAATATTCGTGTAGGCAGTCATAAAGTACGGATTTTAAAATTATGGTTATTTGTACAGGGTGGCTCATCTCATCAGGGTGAACCAAACCTGTATACAGGGTGAGTCCAAACTCAAATTTGAGTTTTACTCGAATTCCTATGAAGCCTTTCTTATACCTAAATCTATTAGTTTTTAAGATATTTTCATTTAAACAAAAAAATATTAGAAAGTTTCGTGATCATATATTGTTATATTTTGGGATTCCCCATCATTTTTTGAGTTTTTTATTTTAACACTTCCCTATACCTACTGTTCTTGAATAAATAATTTATTTATATTCGCCATTTTGTCGGTTGAATAGACAGAATCTTGAATTTTGGCAGGTAGTTTAATAACATCTTAATAATATCAACCATCTTGAGAGATTGACGCACTTGGTTACAGGGTGGTCAAAAATTACTGTAGTATGCTTTACTACCACAAATAGCCATTAGTCAATTTTCTCAAATCACGTCTTGTATATTATAATTCCTATATTGTTTATGAAAGACCCTGTACATACACATATACATAGATGTGTGTAATTCCACACATTCCTAAGGCCTAAAATGAATATATCAAAATAATGCTTACCGATAATATAATTAGGTGTTGTGACTGCTTACTAATTCAAAAATCTTTAGTATATAATGCCTGGAGATATATAAAACAGAAATAAATTAAACAGACTTTGGTAATTAATTTTAAATTAGGTAATTAATTGAATTGAAATCCTACTAATTATGCCTATTTCAAACATTCCGAAAGCAATTAATTGTAAAGGAAAAATTGGTTAGCGGGAGGTTCTTGGAATGCTAGAATTTAATATACAGGATGTCAAAATTATGTCGCAACGTCAAATTGTACAGTTTAAACATCTTTTAAATGGTGTTTTCAATAGTAAAATAACTGTAGCCGTTTTCGAGAATTTTTGCAAAAAAACGATTTTTTCCTATTTTACTTTTTATTTATTTTTGACATTATTTTACAGATATAAAAAAATGAATAGGACTTGTTCACTGTTACTTTTTGAGGAGATTAAGATGGCGTTTACAAATTTGGAGTACAACGTTTCGTTTTTGAAAAACCATCATCAACTTGGTTTTTTTAAATACGGCCGTGGCTTTTTTATTGTTAAATTTAAAGTCATTTTCAATTCAAAAATAGGTGATATATCACATGTAATAAATATTTAAAAAAAATATTCAAGAAAAATCGCCATGTTTGGCACTTATTTTGCGTAGAACATTCATCTGAGAATGGCGTTTTTTTAATAACTCCAAAAAGTACAAAAATTCCAACTGTATTTTAAAAACTGCGTGTTGTACTGAGAGAGAAATAAGTTATCCAGGGCCGTATTAAAAAATACCAAGTTGATCATGGTTTAAAAAAAAAACGTCGTTAGTAAAAATTTGTAAACGCTATCCTATTTTCCTCAAAAAGTAACAATGAGGAAGTGCTTTTAATTTTTTTTATATCTGTAAAAATAGTGTCAGAAATAAATAAAATCTAAAATCGCTAAAAATCATTTTTTCAAAAATTCTCGAAAACGGCTAGTTTAATTTTGAAAACAGCATTTAAAAGGTCTGTAAATTGTACAACTTTTTTCTAAATACATAATTCTTATCTTGGACACAGTGTATATACTGCCCATTAAGATTTGTTTTAACCTGCTTAATCTATCAAGATGAAAATTAATAAACTGACAACATTTTCATTTCAATTAGGATGTAGAATTACTGTTGGATATTATTCTATTAAATACCATGATTTGGGCACCTAATTAAGGTGAAATTTAATTGACTACTTGCAGATTTAGAATTCAATAAAAACTAAAAGAATTTGTTCTGTCCTATCTACGAGGGGGTGCCGGCGATTTTAATATATTTGTTACGGGTAAAGTTAGATAAGCGAGTAAACCTAGGTTTACCCGGGTAAACTGCGTAATACCCAAGACTCTTGGGTAAAGTCCAAAATATACTTGGCATTGTACACGTTTCGGGCTTTATCCGGGTAAACCGCGTTTTATCCGCTTTCGTTTGGTTAAAGTTGGATGTACCATAAATGACAAGGCCATTAATGTTTGAAAAACATATTTAATTCAAAAAACACATTTTACAAATAGAAAATAGAATTCTAAAACTGTATTCTCTTAAAGATAATCTACTCACGAGTGCTTATTTGTTCAAACAAGCTGCTGTGACATTTCGAGTTGCAAAGATTTCCAACAGTTTTACATTTACATTTATTGGTCATGCATTTAGTTTTACAGTTATATCGTTTATAACCTTGACCTCCTAAAAGTAATTGTTCGTTTGCAAGCTGACGTAAGCGCTTCTTTTCTGGTGATACACCATCCAGATCTACAAGTTTCTCACTGCACACAGAAAATTGGTTCCTGGAAAACATTTCCTCTATTGTTCCTTTCTCGTTTGCTAGCTTATAAAAATTGTCATCGGTTTTCTCGGTAACTGTCATGAGTATTTTTTTAAAAATCGCCCCTCCCTCGATCAACGTCTGGAATTTTCACTCTCACTGTATCTCCAACAGAACATGGAGGGAACTTCCATTTAGATAATGCTTACATCTTCTTTGCTTGATTTTCTAAATTTATTTGTGCGTCTCTTCTGTTTGACTGAATATTATTTGTTTGGCACAAGCAAAGTTCACACCTTATGTACTTGGCTCATCACATTCTGCACATTTGGTATGATTTTCTGAAGTTTCTACATTATTAGCGTTTTCTTTATAATTATTGTCGACGTCTTCCATATTGGCACCTTCAGTAATATCTTCTTGCGGATTGTCTATTTGTGGGCCACTATACATAGACTGGTCTTCATATTGTTCGTGTTGACGCTGTTCTTCTACACCAAATTCCTTGACAACTTTCTCAAGCTCTTCTTCTTCGGTTCGTAGATTCTCAATAGTTTCTTTTGGAAAAGCTGATGTGGATAGGCCAACTTTAATATCATGCCCAAACATGGCGGCGTAAGGAGCTCGTTTTATTCCATCGTGGTATGCCCTGTTCTTCATTAATTGGACAAATCTCAGACCTTGTGACCATCGCCTACAGTTTTCATCGTCCATCCACGTCATGAGCATTTTTTTTATATCTTGATTTGCTCTTTCCACGCTGCCTTGTGACTGACTATGACGTGCTTTGCCATGTACTATTTTAAGGCCATTCCACATGGAACATAACACTTGCGGTTCGCGAACTCCCGCCCATTGTCCGATTGTAGTATAGATGGCGCGCCAAAAATACAAAATATGTCTATCAGGATCTTAGCAACTTCCTCAGCCCTTTTCGATTTTAATATACGTATCTGTCCTGATATACCAAGATAAATTTGTATCCTCCATCGGGATGGGATTGCATGTCTATAAGATCCACTTGACAACGGCTGTTCATCTCCGAAACACCATTGGCGTAACCACAAGTCCTTTTTTGACAGATTTCAGTTTTTTTTTTGACACCCTTTACACAAGCGCAGATATAGCTTAATAACATCTTAAGTTATATTCTTGTACTTTGTCTTACATTCACTTTGCATACGATGTTTACCACCATGTCCAATGGCCAAATGTGCATCATGCAAAATATCAAACATATCGTCGTTTGTAACGTAATATTTGGAGTCACCTGATGATACACGAGCAATAAGCTTTTCGATGGCATGAACAGAACATAATATGTCGAACCTCTTCAAACGTCGATATTGAGAGTGGACTTGGTTTTAGCATTTTTTGCTAACTGAACTGATTCCAACATTTCTCGGTATTGTTCATTATTAAAATAAAAACTATTTGCACTTTTAGAAGACACCAACTCATCGAAAACTTCATAGAAACACTGTTTTAAACGAGCGCGTCCACTCTCTTCGGTTGCCATTTTCAAACTGCACGCAGCGGTGGTAAAAGATGACACAATAATAAATTCCTACACCCAACTTTAGCCAAGGGAAAACGGATAGAACGCGGTTTACCCGGGTAAAGCCCGAAACGTGTATAATTCCAAATATATTTTGGACTTTACCCAAGAGTCTTGGCTATTTCGCAGTTTACCCGGGTAAACCTAGGTTTACTCGCTTATCTAACTTTACCCGTAACATATTCACTGATGCAGGAATAACTGCAGACTATTGTTTTTGCTGCGCACAAAACTAAACACATCTTTTTAAGTACGGCTCTGCATTTTACACAATATAACTTGTGATACATAATATATGGGAACTTTTCCCGAATTCAAATCTCTTTTAAATTGCCTTTTGCGTAACATCACTTTTGTTTTGTTCTTGTACGATAAAATAAGTGTTTACGTTCAATTTCAAATTTATTCCCCCCGGCAATCTAACGACATAACATTACCAGAGGTACCTACGAGTGAAATTTTATTTTATTTAATCTCATAAATAATAATAATCACATGAATATTACATTTTTGTAACAATATGTAGATTTTTAGAAGTTTACTTCCTTACACACTTTGGTATAATAATTCTAATGATTAGGCAAGTAGAAATCGTGATTCCTGTCCCAGAGAATTTTGTACAAATGGTTATTAAATGTTAATTTTGATGATATAATTTCGGTAATTATGTACGAGGTGTATTCAAGAAAAAAGAGTGACATTCGCCATAGCCTAACAAAATTGGCATTCCTTTTAACAAAAATGTGCAGAAAAGTATGGCATATCAAAGTTATATTTTTTTAAATGCAACAGCCAGTATTTTTTTGTATTTTTTGAATACTTTGGATAAAATAAAGTAAAGTTATTATTATGATCCCTGTACCTAAATCTAGCCGTTTGTCCAATTTTTGCGTTTTTTGCAAAAAAAAAATATGGTCATTTTGAAAAACATTCTGTGCGTTCATTTTCTTAGCTAAATTGTTTAAAATTTTAAAATGGCAAGTGAAGAGGACATGCTTTAGGTCGGGGAATAGTCCCATTGTATATATTGTACAGGGTGGTCACAATTTTTTATTGTTCTTGTCAATTATATTTATTTAAATAACTTTCTTATTTTAAATAGCAGATTTTTTTGTTTTTTTTTTTTAATTTTATGAAAATATTTCCAAAACCGTGATTCATTACACCAATAGTGCAAAAAACACTAATAAACTTTTTTCTCAAAGTGGTTAATTTCATAGCTACTATTAAAATAATAAAATTAAAAAAAACAAGAAAATCAAAATCATTAAAAATGTTATTTTTGATATACCCTGTATAGTAATCGTAAATTTCGTACTCGAAATTGTAGTTTTGACACAAGCAGACGTTTTTATAAAGAATGACTTTTTCTTCTAAATCTACAAATAAAAAGTTTTTGCTCTTTCAAACTCTATCCGTGGACAGATTCGATAGAGTTTGGAAGAAGAAAAACTTTTTTATTTGTAGATTTAGAAGAAAAAGTCATTCTTTATAAAAACGTCTGCTTGTGTCAAAACTACAAATTCAAATACCAAATTTACGATTACTATACAGGGTATATCAAAAATAAATAATATTTTTAATGATTTTGATTGTCTTGTTTTTTTAATTTTATTATTTTGATAGTAGCTATGAAATTAACCACTTTGAGAAAAAAGCTTATTAGTGTTTTTTGCACAATTGGTGTAATAAATCACGGTTTTGAAAATATTTTCATAAAATTAAAAAAAAAAACAAAAAAATCAAAATCATTAAAAATGTTATTTTTGATATACCCTGTATAGTAATCGTAAATTTGGCATTTTAAATCGTAGTTTCGACACAAGCAGACGTTTTCATAAAGAATGACTTTTTCTTCTAAATCGACAAATAAAAAAGTTTTTCCGCTTCCAACCTCTATCCGTGGACACATTCTATAATATCTTTGTGGACTTGGATAATTTACATAATTAATTACCCAATTAATGACCTTTAATTGTATAATTATTATTATTATCAGACTTATTTTAGTCCTTTAATTCAATTTTTATAAATTTGGAGAAAACAGTACTCGAAATGGAAAGGTACGTATATTTCAGTCCAACTCTAACTTATAATCTGCACCCTATAATTAAACTACTAACTGTGTTTACAGGGATATTTCCAATTCTGTTTCACTCTGCTTCAAAATGCAAAAGCTCCATCACGGCATAAATATATAAATCAGAATAAAACTAGAGATACTCCTATATACAAGCAACTTTAACTTTAAAGTTGATATTATGCAATGTGAGTAGATCCAACTAAAATGAAAAAGGTTTCCCTATGTTAACTTTAGTTTTAAACGTATCAACGTTAATAACTTTCAAACGGGCATAATTTGGATATTTTATTAAACGTACATACTTTGTACCTATTTATATTAAATACCTACTTTCCACATAGAGAAAACTTTTGGGCCATATAGAGAGATGATGTCGGAAATATTAATGAAACGTTAATTAATTAATTAACAGGATAGAAGCGCAGCTAATTTGGATGAAATCACGTTAGCGAGAAGTTAAAAAGTCTTTCATTTACCTTATTTAAGCAGGAAATTGAATCAGTATACAAGGTTAATGGAAAACTTTAGCAACTTTGGGCCTTTTTCATAATACGATACCAACTTTCTCATCTCAAATAGACCACCCTATATATTTGGATTCCCCATCGATTTTGGAGTATTTTGTTCTGACACTTCCCTATACCTATCTTCAACTGTTTTTGAATAAATAATTTATTTTGATTTTTTTTTTTGATCCAAAACAGGTCCTCGGAAAATATTCACCATTTTGCCATTTGACTAGACAGAATCTTGACATTTTGAAGATAGTTCGAGAACATCTCAGAAAAATCAACTGTTTTGAGAGATTGACCCATCAGCTTACAGGGTGGTCACAAATTATTGTAGTATAATCTACTAAAACAAAATAGGCATAAGTCAATTTTTCCGCAAATGACCACCCTATATAATATCAAATTTTATATGCACCTTCCATGTTGCTTACATTTTTATCCAGCCACCTAAATTTTTGTTTCTCCGGCTGATTTTTTTCCAGGATATCTTTGAAATTATAATTCCAATGGAATTTATTGTGAGCCGAGTCTTTATTGAGCGTTTAATTAATTCTATGAGACGTCGAAGATTAGAAAACACACTTTTCATTATGAAACAATGACATCCTGTATAGAAAATATATTTCTAGCAATTTATAAAGGTATTACATGGTTTATTTTTATTTTTTTGTTCATGTCTTTAGAGTTTTTTGAAAGCTTCGTTTATATTTTTAAGCTTAAACTGTTTATATTAGTTTTCTACATCAAAGAAAAATTACCCTATAGAGTTCGGCTTTAATAATTTCTATCTAGAGTAGTATTTACTCAAATATAAGTTGGATAAAGTAGAGATAGATTGGTAATTCTTTGAATCTTTCAACTGCAATATTTTGCCGAAATGGCCTGGCTTAAAACCTTCCTGCTGAAGCCGAGCAGGGGATGTATAGTTTCTGGCCTGATAGAGGTCTGATTTTCTGCTTTTTTCTTAATATAACAGTGATTGTGTTGGTCTAGATATCGAGCAGACGGCGAAAAGCTGGCTAGGAAAAACGCAGCCGTTAGTTCTCTAAATTTGGAAATGTCTCAAAAACAGTTGAAGTTAGGTACCTCCACAAAATGTGTCTGGAAGCGAATCAAAAAATTCAATCAAATACAGGGTGTGTTATCACTATCATTAAATTGTTTAGAGACCTTCATTCAACTCTAAGAGTGGATAACCAACTACTGAAACACATTCTCTGAATGTACGTATCTACCTACTTTTAACCTATTGAAAGTAAGAATTTTAAATTGAAAATTGTCAGCTTTGTCGGGTATAAAAGACAACATTATATTATAAAAGTGCCTGAGAGAGCGCCTATACGTACGTATTACGCTTGTTCTGTGTGTTCTATCATCGAACATTGACCTTTTTAAAATAAGTAGAGTGTATAATATCGCAGCTATAATATGAGCTATATCGAGTTACCTATACGATTTAGTTTGTTTGAAATTGATCACGGGTAATTTGTTCCATTAGGTCTTGATAAGAACGCATTTTTGTTCACATGGTTAAAGTTTTATAAATAATATAATCAGCTTTATTACCTATTACATATTGTTAGCTTTCTTACAAATCGGTTATCAGCACGCTGATGTTTTGTCTTTATTATTAGGTATGTTTACTCGAAATAATTGTGTAAACATATAGGTAATCTTGACAAATACGTTTGATAAATTTTAAATAATTTGGTGGTAGCTAGGATCCTTAGAAAATGTTGTTCGCTATCGACCGCTGACTGATTGTCTGTCCCTCTTATACATTGGCTATTTATATGGTTTTTCTCCTTTCTCGAACGCTTCCAGTAAATGGTCGTTTGTTCTACAACATTCTGGCGCCTGTACGTCCATTCTAGATCTATACTGTAACAAACGTTGTCCCTGACGAGGTATAGCCTATTAAATCTGTACAGAGTCGCCTCTCGTCAGTTTGAGTCGCGAGCTTTGAGAACGATTACAATAGTATAGCCTACGCGGTGTTGCCGGAAGTATTTATTTATCTCTAAACGTAGGAGACATTTTTTTTTTCGAAAGGGTCCGTGCGACTTAAGTCCCCGGTTTCACTGCAGCCTCATGGGCTTATTGTGAAAAATCCCCGTATATTATGCCACCCAATCCAGCAACCCTGTACCCTCCACTAACTTGTGGAGTTCAGTTATGTGTTGGGTGTAAATATCTGCTGGCGCAATCAGCGAATGCCCAAAAATAGCGTGTTGTCTTCGTTGTAGAACTACACACTCACATATTACATGGTAAGCTGTTTCAACTGCCCCATTACACAATCTGCATTGCAGGTCCCCATTGTACAGCCCCATCTTATTTAGGTGGTCTCTCAGAGCGCAATGCCCAGTAAGGAGTCCCATAGTTATTCGCATCTGACTCCTGCTTAATGATAGCAGTTTTCCAGTGTGTTTTGTTGCGGCACCAGGTATAAACCTCTTCCCATGCTCCTGCTTGGGAATATGTTCCCAATATCTCTGGTGCTCGCTTTTGGCCCAGCACTTGAGGAGTTCCGTCGCCGTTCTTTTAGACAAGCCCAGCGCAAGTTCCGTGCCAGTATATGTGGTTTCAGAGGCTTCTCTAGCCAGCCAATCCGCTCTCTCGTTGCCTTCTATTCCGGAGTGCCCCGGGACCCACACTAGATTAACCCTGTTGTGGTCCGCCAAGGCCCTAAGTTCTGTTTGGCATTCCCATACCAGTTTGGTTGTGACCTTGGGGCTTCTCAGAGCCCTTAAGGCCGCCTGGCTATCTGAACATATATTGATTCGCTTATTTGTATAAGCCCTCAATCTGTTTAGTTTTGCACATTGCAGAATTGTAAACACTTCCGCTTGAAATACGGATGTGTTTTTCCCCAGTGAGAATCTTAGATTCGTGTTCCTTGTCTCACTGCACCACTTCCACTTTCTTTCGGTTTTTGACCCGTCTGTAAACCAGGTTATCCCTCTCAGTGTCCGTATGCAGTCTTTATCAAGAACTTCGCGGTACACAATATGCACTTCGAAGTTTATGTCAAATTCAAATTTTGGTATGATGTGGTCCATGTGCATGTCTATGATGCCATCCCCAATACATACGCCAATTTTGGTATATCCCCGATAAGTGGGTACAGTTCCTACCAACCCTCGCAGTCTAATCAATGCCGCTCCCGCCCCTATCCTTACCATGATGTGCAAGGGTGGGAGGTTCAGCAATACTTCCATTGCGGCTGTCGGAGTAGTTCTAAAAGCGCCCGTCATTGCTAAGCAGGCAAGCCTCTGTACCCTGCCCAACTCAGCAATGGCGGTATGTTGTTCCGTTTTCGTCCACCAAATCAGCGACGAGTATGTTATCATAGGTCTAACTACCGCAGTGTACAACCAGTGCATCATCTTTGGATTTAGTCCCCATGTTTTCCCATGAGAGCGTCTGAGTAACATAAGCGTTCTCTCCGCTCTTGCTCTGGTTCTTTTAAGGTGTGCGGTCCAGGTAAGCTTTGAGTCTAGAGTGACCCCTAAATACTTTACCTCCCCGGACATTTTTACGATTTCACCTTGAAGGTACAGTGGTCCTAGTCCCTCTGTTTTCTTCCTCCTGGTGAAAGCGATCATTGCTGACTTTGACGGGCTCATTCTTAGGAGACATTTTAATATCCGTCACAATATCTACCACATGATCTATGGCAACAATGTAAACTCACGAACTATATGCACTACTTAATAATGGTAATTGAGGGTGAGGCGTCTCCATACACTCGTTTTTGATTTCCGGAATTGGACGTATCGTTCTCGTATAACGTCATCCAGTCTTAATTTATTGTACATTTTTTGTTTATTCATTCTTTCAGTGTATGTACTTGGCTAAAGAAATAGGACTACCTTCCACGTTGCCACATGTCATCCCAGGCATGGCTTGTAACCAACTATGTTATACTAAGTATAAGTACCTATATTTGTTCCAAACAACTTATTTTTCCGCATTTACAATTTCCCTGTAATATTCTTTTATAAAATGCACGTGAGAACTACACAGTCGACGAGCTTAATGTAACAACCTCTATAGATGTCTTTTATATAGAGCTGGAATTCATCTCACATCTAGTTGGAACTTTATTACTTCTATGTTATAGGTATCTATATTTTCTCACATAGAGAAAAATGACAATATAGGTAGCAGTGTGCAACGAGAATGTATTCGATAAAAACCTTCATTTTTTTAGTGCTTATTTCTTCTTGTCGCAGTGCCTTTCTTATTATATTCCTACTTACCCAATATTTATTACTTATTTTTGAAATTTCAAATAGGAAAAAACCTTCATTGCATAGAGGAATTATAATCTGGTATCGATGTTAAACTTTCCTGTATAAAGTAGTTTTTATGAATGAATTATGACGGCAAAAAAACAACTGGGAATCTCTTTCCATACTCTTAGGGATATTTATAGTAAAACCAAGAATTCGCTTGCAATCGGTGTCGATGTTGGAGGCAGCAACTGGACCCTCTCCGTCTGAAGCTTTCATAGTTTGGATTTTGGGAAAGCTTATAAGAAATTTTGGGGGAACGGCAAAGAATGAACTGTGGAACGCTCTCTCACAGTTCCGAGGTTACGGATAGTAAAAAGAACCAATCGTTTGCAAGCGGTGACGCATCTGGCACAAATAGAAAAGGCTTAGGTTAAATCTAAGGATTTGGAAACGGGCAGACATCATTCTAGCTTCTGCAGCTTCCATTTATGTCAAAACTGTGCTCTATGAAAACAACGAGCGTCTTTTCCTATATCTCCTGAAAAAAATCCCAATTCGTTTGCAATCAGTGTCTATGTAAGAACCTTCAAGAGGCACAGACTTAGCTACATTCAGTCTTTTGATGTTTCAACAATATTTCGTGTTGGTTTTATCTATTCCTGATGGATATTGAAGGCTAACAATCTGTCTCGAAGCTTCTTTGCTGCAAAAATTAAAAACTGCCAAGGAGAACTATTATGACAAGAAAATACTCTCAACTTCGATCGCATCTCCTTAACTTTTAGTAGTTAAATTGGTTTTGTAAATTTTTATATTTTTAAAATGATTGGTTCCATCATCGAAATCTTGTGAGGCTCTGTTCTATATATGCATTATAAAGATAAATTCAAAAGTGATATGGCAGAATGTTTGGTGTATATTTCTCAAAATGAACTTCAGTTTGGATGTATAAACTTGTTATGAAGTTTAAATTAGATATGCATCCGAATATTATGCACGTATATTTTCATGGAAATTGTCTAATGCAGCCGTAGTGAGTTGGAAATATTTTAAGACACAATTATTAAATTTTTTGAATGTCCTGGGTTCGTCGCTGAAGGCTAAATCTGGAGAATACGGCACAACACTTTTTCTTTTGCAAATGTGGCTGCTTCTTTGCGATTTCAGCATTCAATCCATCCAAAAGTATAGTGGCTGTTGATGGTGGTTTCTTTTTGGTGGTGTACAATCGAATCGGGAATATTAATTGGGACTTTATCGATGATCAAAATATAAGCATTGATAGTAGATTTCTAACGTTTACTAATGTCATTGCAAATACAGCTGAAAGTTGTTTTCCTCTTAAATCTAAAACGGTCACTGCTGGATCAGCGCTGGGTCGCATAAATTGGTTCAGCGATGATTTGCGCAGGATGAGAGATCTGCTATGCACCATGCATTTGATTCATAAATCAGATTCTCAGTCTACAGTCGCCTTAAGACACTATAAAAAACAATATCGAGCTGAACTTTCTAAGGCCAAAAGAAGGGCGTATGAGGAGTATATTGCATCCGCTATTAATAGGCCTGCTGCTGTGTGGAGACTGGTCAAGGATTGGGAATCAACTCCAAATCTCGGGACAGCTGAGAACTCGACAGCGCATATTTTAAATGACTACTTTACAACTGCGGCTGATGATATCATAAAACAGATACCAGCCACATCGGTCACTTTTGAGAAATATATGTCTCCCACTAGAGCTGCTGGATTTAGTTTGAGAACGGTAACCTTTAATGAAGTACGTGAAAAACTGTCAGGTATGAAAAACACAAAAAGCTCGGATTGTTATGAGCTTAATGTTAGGATGATTGGGACTTTAAATAATCTGCTAGTGGTGCCACTTACTAAGTTGATAAACCATTGCATTGGTGTCGCTGTATTTCCGGCGGTCTTGAAGGAGGCAAGGGTTATTCCAATCTACAAAAATAAAGGATCGGTTGATGATCCCAGTAACTATCAACCAATATCGCTCTTGCCAATTTGTTCAAAAATCTTTGAGTCTATTCTTAAAAATCAAATAACTGAATATTTTGAAGCAAATAATCTCTTTTTGCAAAGTCAATATGGCTTTCGTAATAAGAGATCTACTACTCTTGCAATTAATAACCTTTTGGAATATGTTTCGGATGGCATGGAGCAGAGCTGTGACACCTTTGCTTCCTTTTATGACCTCACTAAGGCTTTTGACTGTGTCTCACACGAGATACTTCTTCAGAAACTCTCACTCTTCACTCTGATATGCATAACTATGGTACGTGAAATCGAAATGACATATTGCCTGAATTTCACCGCCTATTGAGGACTAGGAAAGGTTCTGACTATTATTGTGTTAAACTTTATAATAAGCTTCCGTCTCACATAAAGAACCTTGGTGAAGTCCAGTTTAACAAAAGTATTAAATCATTTTTGATATCTCAAGCTTTTTATACCTTTTTATATATATTATATTGTAAGATTTTTCTAGATTTTAGTTTGTTTTATGTTGTTGCTATTTTAATTTGTTTGTAAGCCTTTCTTTGTTGCTGTAACTTTGATTGATTAATTTTTGTTCTTTTTTGACGTACTATACATGTTTTGTAACATAAGATGGTGAATAAATATATATATCTCTCTATCTCTATCATCGTGTCGGTACGTCTGATGTACGTGGGTTCAAAGCAATTCGCCGCGCTTATTGTTATAGTATAGTATAATATAGTAGCGGGCCCGAAATGAGCTGGGAATACGACGAGTCGATGCCGTTTTCAGCGTTTAGTGGAGCTTCTTGTATATAGTTAATATTCCATGGTTTTCGTGTCGAAATCAAGGTATACTTCACGTTTTTTCTGCCACCCTGTACCTGTTAAATAATATTATATTATAAACTGTCAAATATCTGGGCTTACCGAAGAATGCTGAAGATATCATGGATGGACAGAGTGACGAATGAAGCGGTTCTACAGCGTATGAATAAAGAAAGAGAGGTGCTTAATACCATTAAAAGAAAAAAGCTAGAGTACTTTGCCCACGTAATGAGAAATCCGAAATATGAATTACTTCATATAGTCATTCAAGGAAAAATAGAAGGAAAGCGTGGTCCTGGTCGCCGAAGAACATCGTGGCTCAGGAATCTTCGCCAGTGGTATGGAGTAAGCACTACGACACTGTTTAGATCTGCTGTGGACAAAGTGAAGATCATGCGACTGATCGCCAATGTTCTGGGAGGACACGGCACTTGAAGAAGAAGAAGAAATATCTCGGAACATCTGCTAAATTAAACTTCTATACCAAATAAATGTTCGAGGATTTTAGTGACAGCAGTATAAAGGTATTTATTGTTGTTACTCAATCAACTATCTCTATTTACTTTTGTGTTATACTTTTCGCAACATAAGCAGCTTCTGAAGGCTAATAAAATTTTACATCTCTCTATTTACATGAAAAGTACTTATGAAATGTTAATGATGTTTACAGTATCATTAAAAGTGAATTTTTAAGCATCTTGTCACAACGGTTTTATGTCGTGTTTTAGCACCTTACAACATGTTTTTCTTTGAGCATAAATAATATTTGCTACTTTATTAGATTCCTATTATACATATATACCTAATTATTGTCATGCTGAGATAAACGAAAAATCTTTTTTCCTTTTCTGTCTTACACAGGACACCCCAGTAATTACAAATAACACAGTTTCAGTAACAAACTGAAACGAGACTCCCAACAACTCGCTCAGCCAACCTCATAACCATTTAAAATTATATCATCAAACTGATGTAGGCTTATAGGTTATTGTTTGTCTAATAGGGAAATCTTCAATCTTTTTTTAAACAAATTAACTCTGTCCGGGCCTATGCTCCTCAGATTGGGATCGATCTGGTTATACATCATTACGGCATTGTATGTGAAACTCCTTTGGAACAAGGCATTGAAAGAAGTTCCTCGTTTCTTAAAGATCTCTGACATAGATCACGGCGCCAGACAAGTTTCCCGATCAAATACTGTGGAACGTTATTTTTGATCAATCTTTTAACGGACGTTAGGAACAAATAATTAAAAGTATTCTCCGCGTTGAGCCAGTGAAGCTCTTTTATTTTAAGGGAAACATGATCAAACTTCCTGAGTCCCCAAGTGAAGCGGCTGCAATTATTTATTATCCTCTGTATTTTCTTCTTGTTTCCATAATTCAGACAAGGGTCGTACACGGTCATTGCATAATGAAAAACAGGCACAATTACCAACTCTCACAGCTTCTTCCTGGTTTTAAAATTCAGGATTTTACGACTTGTGAATATTATTAAGTAATCACTGCGTTTTGTTTAAAAATCCTGACAAAAACTAATTTGTATTTGTATTATACTGTAATAGTCCATTTTCTTACGAGGAGTTTAATTTTTTGGGATGAATAAATTGAGTCTGCTCCACAAAAGAATATCATATATTTCAAATCAATAAGCATTTGACCGTACATGTTTCGAGAAACTAGTTCTCATCTTCAGTGGTATGCAAAGGGAATTACAATTGGTTTGTGAAAAAAAGGTTATTGTTATAAATCAATAATTAGCATTCTTAAACTGTGTGATATAAAATAAAATTAAATTTGAAAGTTTTTTTTCGATTATGACTACATAATTTCGCAGTGAAAAAATAATCAACAATTATTGTAGATACTAATTAGTTTTCCTAAAAACAAAATTAATGATGTATTTTCGTTATTTGATTAATCAGAAAACGACACATCAAAAAGTGGATAACGAGCCAAACCTGCCATTTCTCAAAAAAAAATATTTTGAAAATAATCGCCCGTTACTTTATGAACACCCTGTATGTATGCCACTTTTTACGTCAGATATAATCCACCCTAACTATATGCAGTTGAAAATTTCAATTCTGTGCATTTCTAATGAAATGGTGTGTGTGTACACAACCCCCGAAATGTGGAACGTGTATGCCTAAGGGAGATTTGCGTTATAGGTGAAGTTGATAATATCTAGAGGTATATACAGATTCACAGCAGTGCAGATACTACATTGATGATGGACTAGTGTTCCATGTGCAAATTCTAATAGAATCGGTAACGAGAGGGTATTGAAATTGCTGTTTGTAAAAAATGTAGACATGGCAAACGGGCAACGCATAGTTGCCATTATATGCCAAGTTTCAATTCATTCAATTCAATCAATTCATTTCCAAAACTAATTTGAAAAACATGCTTTTAGTCCTTAAAACAGAAGAAAAACAACCCTCTCCTAATGTGAAATAAATGACTGCGATATCCTAACCAAAATCTCCCTACCGTTTCTTATAACGTACCAAACACACTCTAAAGGTAATCTAAATCTGCATGTTACTCAGTTTTGCTATTCACATTACATATTAGTTCATTAGGTTTAGGATACATTTAGTCGCGTGTATAACTTTAATTGCTTTACAACAGTTGAGAAACATTTGTTGCAAACAGTGTTGCCAACAGGAATCATAGATGAAATTTCTTCATCGGTCTTGAGTGGTGTCCCGCAGGGGTCTGTACTGGGGCCATTGCTTTTTCTGGCATATATATCAGACTTAACAAGAACCATTACGTCAAACATGAGCTTCTTTGCTGATGACACCAAATTGTTTTGTAACCCACTGCGAGACGATAATGAATTCCAGATCGACATTGATGGGGTAGTGTCCTGGTCGGCGGTTTGGTTGATGAACTTGAATTTGGAGAAGTGCCAGGTACTACACATCGGAGCTAATAATCCCAGGACTCCATATTTCATCAATGGAAATGCCGTTAAATCTGTAAATCAGCAGAAGGATCTTGGTGTCATAGTAACAGCGGATTTGAAGTGGGAGGCCCATATTTCCGCCACAGTGAAGAAAGCTAATAGACTGTGGTATCTGATACAGAGAGCTTTCAAATCGAGATCAAACTCTCTAATATTGCAATTGTATAAATCGTATGTCAGAATGGAATATGCCAACAGCGTTTGGTCCCCCTACTTCATTAAGGACATAGAGGCACTGGAAAGGGTTCAGAGGAGATTCACCAAGCTACCTTATGCACTTAGCCATATACCATATGAGGAGCGATTGAGGCTTTTAAATTTGATATGTCTTTATGATCGACGACAACGAGGCGATCTAATTCAAACATACAAGATACTTAGTGGCTACTACTCGGTGGATCTCAATGTAGTTCATCCTGCTAGAAATCCTAATCTGCGTGGCAATAGTAAGAAACTTGACAAGGAGAGATGTGCTAGACTTCCTCGGAAGAATTTTATAACAAACAGAGTTGTATATGCATGGAATTCATTACCTGAAGAGGTGATAATGGCGCAAACGGTTGGCAGCTTTAAGAACAGGCTGGACAATTTCATGGAGGACCATGGCGATCAGTTGGTCCACTACTCGCTATAGAAGATTAGTGAGGATGACATCAATATTTCAAAAACCTCAAATTAGGAACTGAGCAACAGTTTCATCGGTTTTACCGTTTACTGTTTTACGATTAATAATAATAATAAAATAATAAAAATATTTTCCTAATGATACTACAAAACCTGGCATGTCCTTTATTCAGTCCTTCTTTCTGAAAGTACTTTCACTGAGTCTCCAGAATCAGCCCCTGTGGTATCTCTCATAGGCTGCTCAGTTCACCGATGAGTCTATATTTTTTGGGAAATTCATGATAATTGCCAAAAAATCAATATCCTTCTGGCGTTGTTGTGCTTTCATTAATGGAAAAGGCCGAACGTTGTAATCAGTCTTTCGAGTGTATACTCGTCAAATCTTGTGAAACTGTAGCTCTGGCCCGTGCTCCTGCCTGCAAGTCAATGGTCACTTGCATTTCTTCAGTACCTGCGCTTCCCTCATCCTTCATCTACTTTCCAATGTAGTTCCATGGTTATCAAAGCATTTATTGCAGCGTGGAAGGTTCTACCGTCTGACAACTAACAGCTGTAAGATGTTCATCGTTTCCAAGCTTTTTTTTACCGAGAAAAAAAGAAGAAAGTCTATTGGAATAGAGATATAAATCACTTCAGGAGAGTTTTGAGCTATGATGAGGTCATTTAAAAATGTACAACTACAGACGTTGAAGCTCAATCAGTGTTTGTTTTGATGCGTAAGGCCGAGCTGAATCAAAAACACTTTCCTTAGGTGTTTTGTTGAGAAGTTTTATCACTCATTGTAATGCGAGCGAGCTAAGTGTTACCTGAACTCTCATACTGGTTCAAAAATTCAATTGTTGCAACTTATGAACTTCAACCAAAAGCTTCGGTACCCACCGAGCACATCTAACTCTGTCGCTGAGGAAATATTCACAGTAAAAAGACAATCTTAGTATCTTAGATTGAAGATTCAATCGTCTTCATTGGTAGGCACTTAAAAACGATGTCAGGGAACTTGTCAGTCTTTGATGACCATAATGGGGATTTTTCCAGAAACTTTGATCTTGGATGAATTGCTTAGCATTGTGCTTCTTTGCAATATAATGAACAGTAGTCGCGACTTGGCAACGCTGTTTCAAAGATGTATGTGTTCGTTTTGGTTCATTTATTTGCCTGGACTTGAAGGGCTTGTCGGTCTGGTACACAACAAATTGCTAGGAAACTGAGGCAAAACTAAAGTTTCTCATTGTATTTTAAGATGAACATGCAAAAGCAAACTATTAACATAACGGTATATAAAGTGAATACATATGTATATACGTTTATATCATTACCTGTATGTGCGTTTTATGTAGAATGGGACGAGGTTTGGATTTGCTTTTGTTAGGATAGGCATAAAGTTGCTATGGTATGTGTGTTGGTTGAGATTTATGTTTCAATTATCAACTAACGGAAGAGTTGTTAGATAAAGTTGAATGAGATGACGGTTTTTAGGTTCGATTGACGTGAAATCTTAACAGCTAGTAGAGAATTGGTCAAGAAACAAAGGTTGTATTCTCAGGGGTGGCATCGAAGGCACAAAAATCAATATTATTATTAGCTTTAACTTTATTGTCATAAAAGAATCACAAAAGTTCTTGTAGACAAAGTCATACTTAAAATAATATATAACAAAGATGTACACAAGTACAAAAGATTAATGTAATTAATCGTTTGAAATACAATATAACAAAAATATTTTAAAAACATACGTAAACCTACTACATTATGTTGTCAGTGTTAGTAGGAAGGCAAGAGTAAAATCTCAAATCCCCCACACATTCATGACATAAAAATATGTAAATAACAACACAACATAAATATATATATATAAATGCAAGTAGCAGAACAGAAAAGACATAATACATTAAAATCATCAAACCAAGCCAAAAGCGGATCAACACAACAAAATCAAAAAAAACACTACCATGCATCAGCAAAGTAGTCCTCCAGTGAGTAGTAGGCCTTCTCAAGAAGAACGCGCTTAACAGCCTCCCTAAATTGCTTGGGATTTTTTACAGCCGTCAAGTTTGGCGGCAAATGATTCTACATTCTGCGACTGTCATAAAGGAGTGATTTCTTTACCAAGACAGACCTCGGTATAGGCAAGTGCACCCGCTGAACTAGTCTCGTGGGATAAGGGTGACTAGGTGGAGCTGAGCTGTTAATGTTTCTTACATTTTTATGAATAAGACATACAGTTTCTAAAATGAAAAGTGATGGTAAGAGTCAATATTCGATGTTTTTTGAATAATTCTCTACAGCTTGCAGTAAAATCTGTCTTACACATATAACGAACAGCCCGCTTTCGCAGTGTAAATATACTATTAAACAAAGTTTGGCTACAAGTACCCCAGAACGCTATTCCATATCGAAGATACGCCTCCACTAAAGAAAAATACACATTTCGTGCAACTTTCAGTCCAAGAGCCCCTGACAGAACTCTCAAAGCATAACAGCCAGATGAAACCTTCCTGCCCAACAGTTTAACGTGTTCATCAAACTTAAGCTTTAAATCAATTTGGAGTCCCAAAAATTTAACACTATTAATATGGTTATTTTCAAATAGCAAATCATCAAATTTAAAATTAAAAGATAATACATGTGTTTTTGATAAATTAAATGAAAGATAATTCGAATCGCACCATTCCTTTAACTTTCCCAAATCACTACGAATGTTTTCTTTGACAACATCAGCATCTCTATCATGCCAAAGGAGTGTCGTATCATCCGCAAACAGCGTAAAGCTTCCCGTTAGTCCAATAGTGGTAATGTCGTTAATATAAAGAAGAAAAAGAACAGGACCCAAAACAGACCCCTGTGGCACTCCGCAAGGCACACACATACTATCAGACATACCACTCCCAAACCTGACCAGTTGTCTTCGGTCAATCAAATAAGAATGAAACCAGGCCAAAGGTGCACCCCTAACACCATAAAACTCAAGCTTCCTGAGAAGGATGCTGTGATCTACACAATCAAACGCCTTTGAAAAATCGCAAAATACTCCGGCAACTGCTCTATTCTCATTGAGCTGGGAATAAACATTCTCGAGAAAAGAAAATATGGCATCCGAAGTGCTCCTGGCGCTCTGGAAGCCAAACTGCTCCGATGTTATTATATTATTGGCTCTGAGAAAACTGAGGAGTCGCTTTTTGACTAGCTTTTCGATTATTTTGGAAAAAGTTGACAGTAAAGATATGGGCCTGAAATTTGATGGATTATTAGTTTCACCCCTCCTATGTAATGGTATAACCAATGCGGTTTTTAGGCATGCAGGAAATACACCTCGTAAAAAAGATAAGTTTATAGCATCGATTAAGGCTCTAAGAGCAGCCAATGGTAAGTTTTTAATTACTGTAATCGCAATTCCATCAATTCCACAAGAGTCTCTCTTCCTGATCTCAGCAACAACCTCAATCATCTCCGCCAAATCCACAGCAGACAAACAAAATGGACCATCCCATAGACGCTCTCCCATATAGCTTAAGGCGTCGTTCTTTCGTTTAATTGATTCAGTCAGCCTTCTACCAATGGAACAATAAAATGCATTAAGATCGTTTGCGTCCACATCGGGCTCCACAGTCTGAGTAGCATTTCTACCTCTAAGATCATTTACTATCGACCAATATTCCCTGATTTTATTATTTGCATGGTGGATACGAGAATCAAAATATTTAGATTTCGATAGTTTCATTACTTTCCTATATATTGATCGATATGTTCTATAATAATTCATTAGATCTGTTGAATAAATATATTTTTTAAGGTAATGCAAGCAATAGAGGGATGAATTCTAAGCAAAAATGCTTTATATAACGTTTTTTCCAAAAATTATTATTTCCGAATTCTTCGCGATTGAACATGTTGATTTTTCATCTAAAACGTGCATGTTTTTCAACCATTTTTGATCAATAACTCGAAAACCTTGCGTTTAATTGAAAAACTTATATAACGCAAAATAAATCTTTTGAAAGAAGGAATCTTGTGGATTGTTTATTTTTCGGAAACTAAAATCGAAACTTTTACGGTAAAATAATGGCGAAACAACTAATTTTTGAAGAAAATGGGTGTAACACTTTTGAAAAAGCTTGGAACGACCTTTAAAATGCATTTAGAAAAAAGTTCGTAGCTCAAAAACTCGCGGAGTTATGATGAACATAAAACGGTCATCTCATTTTGTCGGAGAAAAAATCAACAATAAACTCTAAATGGCTGAACCATAAAAATAGCATAGCAAGAAGATTGTTTACCTTTTGTTTATGGAAGAATAATAGAATTAATTCCAATGAAAGTTTTGTGATCGGCAAACTATACCGTGCAGAATACAGCGAGAGAAACCATTGAGCATAGAGGCTCATGTACTCTTACTACAGTTCAAGCAAAGAACTGTCTTATGGTACAGAAATCGAATTGCAAGCGAGAGCTCTTGCTTCAAGAAAACCAACAATACATAGCTCTAAGGCTTCTTCGTCCTACTGAATAGACCCTGAAGGTCAAAAGCAGCGAAAAAGGCAGAAACAGAAGATATTTTAGTTTGCAATCGAACTGTCGTTGACACTTGACGAATAACGGAATATTAAATAATCAACAACTGATTTGGCATGATGATTCAAGGGATGAGTTGCCCCTTTTATACTCGCGTAAATCATCTCCTATGACAGCTGCTTTTTCGCAATATTCGACTGTCGTTAGTAAACGTTAAAGAAACTTGCAGTATCTTGAAGATAACACCTCTGATTATTGATAGTAAATACTTTAATCATAGCATAGGAATTCTAACCAATTTGTCATATTATAGTCCCAACATCCGTTGCTAATATAATTTACAGCATTTTTAATAACAACCATTACTAACGAACCCATAGTTCTTTGTATTTCTTTATGTTAATTTGCTAACGCAGGCACGTTTTTTTTTTATAGATACTTAACGTTAAAATAACAATTTTTATGAGTTTAAATGTCGTTCCTTTACAAAATTTATTGCAGCATTGACATTTCGTAATTCCGTAAATCATTTATCTTATATTCATTCAAATTGCAGGAATTTTATATAAACAATGAGATAACAGTTTTGTAACCGACATTTCTGTGAAACACAACATGTATTAAATTATTCTTCAAGCCATGATTCTTGTAAAATATTTAATATTGTTAATCCTTTTTCTTCTTCTCTGGAGTACCTCAAGGGTCAGACTTGGGACCCCTACCATCCTGTAGTAAATCTGTAAACGTGACACGAATTGGCTGAGCTTGAATGGAATTAAATGGAAATACGAGGGTGCCAAACAAAGGTATTATAGACACAGAGAAGAGAGGGCGCGCAATAAGTCTAGAGAAAACTGGTCTATCATCAATGAACTCAGAGGTACCTCAGTGGAAGCAAAAAATTATCCAATCGATGTTAATGAATTTAACAAATTTTACTGTTCAATAGCAGAGAAGCTGACAAATAATACCCGACCTTATACAGATCCATTGTCTTTCATCCAGCATGTATCGGTTAAGGACTCATTCTACTTTGCTCCGACGGATCCTCATGAAATCAGAAAAATTTTACAAGACGCCAAGAATTAAAAGAATTATTAATTAGAATTTTTCAATGTTTGCCCGTTGACAGTCTCTCATTCCTGGCGTATGCCATAAATGTCACCTTCGAGACTGAAACATTTCCATCAAGTCTTAAAGTTTCCCTTGTGAAGCCCCTATTGAAGGCGGGCGACCTAAGCGATCCAACAAACTACCGTCCTATAGCACTCTTACCATGCCTGTCTAAAATTTTAGAAATGTTAGTTAGAAAAAGAATGATCAACTTTCTAACTGTGCATGGCATTTTAAGTGAGTCCCAGTTTGGCTTTCGGGAGCACGAGTGATGCGATGTTTTCCTTTCTGGAAAGACTCTATTTGAGCTTGAATGGTGGTGATGTGGCCGCGGCCGTGTTTTTTGACTTTAGCAAAGCATTCGACTGCGTGAATCATGATATTCTCCTTGGCAAGCTTTTTAGGTATGGCTTACGAGGTGTCTCTTTGCATTGGTTCAGATCATTCCTAACGAATAGAAAGCAGATTGTTGGGTCGATGGGTATTTACTCTGACGAATGCCTCATACCTCATGGAGTTCCACAGGGCTCTGTCCTTGGTCCCATTTTATTCCTAATATACGAAATTTCATCTCTTGCAATAAGAGGTCAATTCACAGTATTTGCTGACGATACTACTATTCTATGGTCTCATAAAGACCCTACTTCATTGACAACAATAGTAACAGAGGACCTGGTGGTGATTAAGAGGTGGTGTGACTCAAACCTTCTGTCCCTAAATGTAAGCAAGACTAAACTAGTATGCTTTAAGTATTTGTGTTCAGAGCAGATGGGTATTCGGGATGAACCATTGGAGATTAGTGACTCTAACAAATTTCTTGGACTAGTGATAGACAATAAGTTAAAATTTCATGACCATATATTGGCCTTAAGACAGAAACTAGGCAGAGGGTGTTACGCCGTTAGAGTTATAGCCAATGAACTTGGAGTGGAAACTGCAAGGCTAGCATATTTTTCTCTTGTGGAGAGTCATCTGCGTTATGGGATTGCTTTCTGGGGATGCTGTAGTCAGTATCTGTTCAGCTCTGTGTTTGTTTTGCAGAAGTGAGCAGTAAGATTTGTTTGTCGAAAAACTAACAGAGACACTTGTAGGCCTGTTTAAGACTTTAAGGATATTAAAAGGTCTGTAACATCACTTCTTAAGGAGAATGTATTTTACAATCTAGATGAATATTTTGTGACCACGTGTGAGTGAAAATGATTTTAAAAATGATTTTAATTGTTTGTTATGCGTTTGTTTGTTCTGACCATTGTAATTACTGTGATTTTGATTATTGTTAGCATAGGATAACATTTTTTTTTTGAGCTTTGCTTACAAATACTATGTATTTACAACAATAAAGCATGTTTTGATTTGATTTGATTTGATTTGGAGATACCTCAATCAGAATGGCAAAAGTGCTTCGACAATTGGTTCAAACGCATGCAAAAGTGTATAGATCTTCATGGGGAATATTTTGAAAAAAAAATCCCGAAATATAAAAGGCAACACTCGTATATAGGGAAGTTTGGCCCAATCAGCTAGGTCGCTTGACCTTACGTTATTGACAGGAAAATATTAAAATACCGCATACAAGACGCATTCCATGAATTCAATTCGTAAAGTGGGAGCTAGCTACCCCCCACATATGGCACATCATTGTAATATACTTAGGAAGAGTTACTCAAAAAATACCGCGCGATCCGTTACTACTTTATAGACACCCTGTATATTTTTAAGACATTGTTAGTTTGACTTACATATGCACAATATTTTATTTAAAATATGAGGTAATAATAAAAAAACTCGTAGTTAAGGTGTGGTATATACCCACGATGAAATATTAGTTATACAAAAAGTTGCTACGCCTGAATTTCACGTGTATTATTAAAACGGTAATAAAGAAAATTTCATAGTCACAATACAATAGCAGGAGAATGAAGGTAACAGTTGTTGTTATTCGCTCTTAAACCAAAAATGAGTGAACAGAGCCAATTGTTCACGCAGTGAAGTTTTTAGAGCCAAATAAACAAACACGTTGAGACAGACTTTGCGGACCTTTAGGTCAAGGAAAGTTGATTGGTTGAAGAGTTTCGTTGGTTCTTTTCTATATCGTAAACTGCAGTACTACTATTGAATGGGACAATTTAATGAAACTGTTAGGAATTACATACAGTGTGTTTCATAATTCAAACAAATGCTCAAAATCCCCTTTGTTTATTTGTTAATCATTTTTTGAGATGCCCTTTCACCACTGTAAATGCGTCTCACATATTATGAAACCGCATGTAATTAGTATAATACCGTTAATTCGTATGACCAAAAGGACAGCTATAAAACTTTGTCAAATTACTCCCAAAAAAATAATCTGAACATAATCAAATTTCACAATATTAATATTACTTTTCCGTGCATCTAGATAAACATTTTGTTTACATTTTAAACAAATAAAAATTAGTCAGCTAGTAGTCCTGTCACGCAAGTGGAATTGGACGTGAATGAAATTAAAACAAAACAAAAAAAAGCTATACCGGTAGGTACATAGCACAGAAATTTAATAAATGATGAATATCATTATTCATTTAAATATAATTTCAAATTTAATTTTATATTCATATCACGAATATTTTAAAATTTAATAATGGGTAAAGTAGATGATAGAATTTATTATTTTTGCTGTAAAAAGACTGAACGAAGTGTATTTTTAATGTTTCAGAAAAAATCCAGAGAAAACGCCTTCAGTTCTACTAATAAAAAAATGGTGAGTTTCTTGTTTCTTTAAATCTAAGTTCCGGAATAAGTAGTAGCACTTTAGCTTCCTTTTGAGACGGAAGTCATTTACAAAAGTTACAATAAACTATTTACAAATATAAATTGATATTAATGAAATTTGGACGAAACGTTTTCAAATTAATAATAATAATAATATCTTTATTGTCTAACAGGTATAACTACCCAATTACAAGACAATACAAAAATATATATTATGATACAATGACATAGGTGATTGAAAATAAAACTAATAAAAGTAACAAAGGTATAAAATAAAATAAAATGGCCACCCAAATAACCACCTAAATAATATCAATTTCATTAGCCTGTAAGTACCCGCGCAGGTCACGCTTAAATGAATTGAGTGATGCATTAAAGTAATTAATATTCTCATGGATAGTCAGACGATTGAAGTAGTTGCAAGCCCGAAAAAGGGGCGCCCTAGTTTCATAGTTTGCGTGAACCTGGGGCACCCAAAATATATCAGAAGCTCTTGCGTGTAAGCAGGGAACACGAAACCCAATCTGATGAAGCAGCCGAGGACAGTCCAGCAAACCGTTTATTAATTTGAAGATAAATATTTGAGAAACATAAAGGCGCCGCTCGGACAATAGTTGAAACTGAAACCTGTTCAGCAACAAACCGTGACTACAGCCGCGAGATGGAAAACATCCATCAAGCTTAAATGACAGATATTTTAAGAATTTGCGTTGGATGTTCTCAAGCCTCCGTATATGGACATGATACATAGGTGACCAAACAATTGAGGCATATTCCAATTTGGACCGTACATAAGCAAAATATAGCGTTTTAAGGCAGTCTATATTATTAAAATTCTTTGTTTGTCGGAAAATGAATCCCAGCATCCTGAGTGCAGCCGCCATGGTCATTAAAAGTCAATTCACTGTCAACATAAATCCCAAGGTCCTTAATGACATTACATCTCTCCAACGCGATTCATTAAGTATGTAGTTGTGCATCACAGGTGTAAGGCGTTTTGTAAACGTTATGGATTTACATTTATTAGCATTTAAGGGAAGCTTGCTTAGGTCACACCATACAGACAGCATATGTAGGTCTCTTTGCAAACGATCACAATCATCGGCACACCGTACAACACTGTACAACTTCAAATCATCCGCAAAAAGCAAGTGCTGACTTGAGAAATTATCACCAATACTGTTCACAAAGATAGCAAACAGTAAAGGAGCCAAGGTACTACCCTGTGGGACTCCACTCGGCACAAAGAAGCAATCAGACCGATAGCCATTATATTCAACGAACTGCTGACGAGTCGTTAAATATGACCCAAAAAATGCAATTAATTTCCTGCTGAAGCCAATGTCATTCATGCGTTGCTGCATCAAAGAGTGATCGATCTTGTCGAAGGCTTTAGAAAAATCTGTGTAGATTGCGTCGACTTGAAAACCCCGACCAACAGCGGGATATACATCCTGTAAGAAAGTCACTAAATTGCGTGGAGCGTGGAGTGGAGCGCTTCTGAAAAAATCCATGTTGTTGCCAGACCAACCTAGCCTTCACCTGGTTGAACAGCTTATTATGTAGTGCAATCTCAAACACTTTAGAGAAATTAGATAGGATAGAAATTGGCCGATAATTTACAATTCTATGCAAGAGGGCAATACGAGGGTTGACTTTTATATTTCCGGATTAGAGAACATAAACAAATATTAATCATCGAAAATCACTTTATTGTTTTTCAAAATATTCCCCATGAAGATCTATACACTTTTGCATGCGTTTGAATCAATTAGCGAAGCACTTTTGCCACTTTGATTGAGGTATCTCCAAAACATGCATTCTGAATGCAGCAACCGCTTCTTCAGGTGTCGAAAAACGTTGACCTCTCAGTTGGTTTATTACGTACGGGAATAAAAAGAAGTCATTCGGTGCCTAGTCAGGACTATACGGCGGATGACCCATCAAATCGATGTTTTGGGTGCTCAAAAATGCAGTTGTTTGGGCCGATGTGTTAGAGCTCGGATTGTCGTGGTGAAGAGTAATCCGTCTTCGGCGGTTGGTTTTTCTGATTTCTTGGAAGACAACTGGCTAACAAATGGTTGTGTACCACTCAGAATTGACTGTTCTGCGTTGTTCTAGTGGTACGGTTGCGACATGTCCAGTTTTTTCGAGAAAACAGGCGACCATTTGCATGGAAGTGTGTCGTGCGCGAACAGCTTTTGTTGGATTTGGCTCATCTTGAAACACTCATACAGTCGACTGCTGTTTACTTTCGGGCCCATACGCGTAAATCCACGATTCATCACCTGTCACGATGTCATAGACGTGTTTCGAAGCACCGCGATCGTATTTTTTGAGCATTTCTGTCGACCAATCGAGACGAGCCTTTTTTTGAGCGATTGACAAATTGTGTAGGATCCAACGCGAACAAATTTTTTTGACAGTCAAATGTTTATGCAATATTGAATGTATGCTGGTCCCACTAATGCCTAAGGTTGTCTCAATCTCTTGATAGGTCACATGACGATCTTGCAATATCATCTCGCGCACAGCATCAATGGTTTTCGGAACAACAACTGATTTTGGACGATCTTCATATCATGAAATTCGTAGCCATGACGACTGTTTGTATCTTCAAAGATGCTTGCATTTTCTTGCAGACTGGTGTGATAGAAACAAGTTTCATCTGAATGTAGACAAGTGTAATGTGGTGACCTATACGAGAAAAGACAATAGAATTACTTTTAATTATTACATTGACGGTTCTGTCTTGAATCGAGAGACTGTTCTCAGGGACTTGGGTGTTTATTTTGATGAGCGTTTCTCCTTTGTAGCTCATGTGCACTAAGCTGCTTGGTTTTATCCTAAGAAATTGTAAATATTTTAATAACACCAAAACTTTTAAAATATTATTTAGTGCTTTTATAAGAAGACTGGAATATTGCCAAATTGTATGGCACCCTATCTATGATAGACATGCTGAGACTCTAAACGCGGTGCATCGAAGATTTCTGAAATATTTGATATTTAGGGATTATGGTGTTTATCCGCAGAGGGGAGCCGAGTATCAGATTTTACTATACGAGTGCGGGGAGGCCTCACTGGAAAGCCATCGAAGACTCAAGTTAAGTTTTTGCACAGTCTATTGCATGGCTCAACAGACTGTGAGTATTTATTGTCTAAACTGAATTTTCTAATACCACGACAGGCTGGCAGGCTTAGGTTCACATTTTACGAGGACCCTTGTCGTACCAACATAATGCTTCAGTCTCCTGTACACTATATTTGTGACGGTTTTAACAGAGTATCGCACTTGCTTGATATCAACCACAGCACGCTCGCGAATACCTATTGTTTTGGTGAATTATTTGTAGTTTCTGTTATTATATTGAATTATGTTTTGATGGTTTATTCTGTTTGTTCTGTTCTCTTATTTTAATTTTCATTCATTCATTTTTTGTATGAAAAGATATTTTTTTTTGTTCTTTATATGGACACGGATATAATGTGATTATGTTTCCTGTAATTGGGGTTCTACCCTGTTGGAAATAAAGAACTATTTATTTATTTTATTTTATATGGAAAAAATTCTAGTTACGCCATCTATGTGTCATCCTACAGACTAATTGAATGACCTAATACAGTTCGTATTTAGACGAATTATTAATGTTTTTTTATTAAAAAGCACTCAGAATATTTTAGGGTATAAATATAAATAACGTTTATAAATTATTAAAGTCGAAATTTAAATAAATTTGCGCTCGAGATAAGTACAATGTTATGCTTTTATTATGCGGATTAAAATGTGTGTTTAATAAACATAAAATAACTACTTATGAATATGGAATATCGCTGTCGAGAAAATGGACGGTAAATATTATTCAAGTGTATAATTTATATGATAAAAAAAATACCATGTAGGTGATTAATTTAAAATTTTAGCAAAAACCAGACCTGTCAAAAGTGGGCTGAGGGCACGTTGCAAGGCTCAGGCGTGCATATTTAAGTTTCATAATTAACATTTTTTTCTGTTTATAGTCTATAAACGAGCATAATTTATTGTTTTTCATTTTATTTTCATGTTATTTGAAATTAATAGTGAATAGCAACATTTTAGTTATTGTTTTGATGCATAGATTGCACCCTTAGAGTTAGACTTCTTAATAAATTAAAGATGGGACTGGTTTTGAAAAGCTGTTTTTTTCTGCTCAATTTAATGACCTCGCATCCTTTTTTTTCCATGTAGCTGCTTTTACCTGGGACACCCGGTATAATTGAACTAAAATACGCTTTGTTTGTACTTTTGCATCATTCCGTATCACCTCTACTTGAAAAAATAATTAAGAATAATTGAAAAAACTAATTATTGTTATTTATAAGTTACATTTGCACTTAAATAAATTAAATAATATTTATACATTATGTATGTACATTTATGCAACCTCCAGGCTAACAGATAAATAATTAATAAACACCAATTTAAATATTTTAAAATATTTATTTATACGGGCATGCATATATCCTCGTTTTTACCATGTCTGCAACAGAGGGCAGGTGACAGTCTGTGTGGGCTATCTGTTTCTTATAACACCAGGGGCAAACAATTCTTGTTCATTTTTAAGAAAAATTATAAATGATGATGTTTCTTTATGGCTTAAGGGTTCTGTTTGAAACGTATCATTACCATTGTTTGGTAAAACCACCTGTATTAACAACATACAAGAATAAATGTGCTCACTTCAAAGCTATCTGCTCATTTTAACTCGCATACCATTGCTTTGTTGGTTACTCTATCAGTATAGGAATAAGTTTCAGCTCTTACTTGGTCAATTCTTTTTTCTGACCGAATGCTTAATGAAGCAAGTGGCCAAAAGAAAAGAAGAAGAAGAAGATTGAGAACTTTTATAATTATATAATATAATAGGTATTAACCTATTGAAATAATATGTGTGCTATTGCGTAGGAACGGGTTTACGTTGAGCTTAGGCACCTACCCCGGCCGCCTTCTGTCTATTGTAGATAGGTAGGTATACTATTTGTACGAATTTTACCTTGATAATTTTCTAATTTTCATCTAAGGCGCTAATTTCTATATGGACTGCTCGTATATAGAAAGACAAGTAAAGAGTACTCCATATTTCTTCTTCCTTCTCCCGTCTTCGTCCTGCACTGGTAATATTATTTATGTTTTTATGATGAAAGTTTCTCGTATCTGTAACGTACATTAACTCTAACATTGACACCATCTGTATGTTGAAAGGAGTAGGAAACTATGATCCCACCAGTCCAAAATACACATCCGTCACACCTTCACTATACATTGGCTACTCCCTTGCCCATTTGGAAATTTAATTTTTAGGAGGGTTAGGAACGGCATGATTCAAGATATGTCCAAATGTTTTTTTTTATCAATTTCAGTGGATCACGGAATGCTGTTGAGTTCTGTAGATACAGTTGGTTTCCTTGTTGATAGTTTTCTTTCGTTTGTTCCTTATATTGCAGTCTTTTAGAATGCTGCTGATTTCATTGTTGTTCTTCCAGCTCCTAATTTGGCCAGGGTTCACAATAGATTTTTGCGTTATGTTTCGTTTAAGCATGGATTTCTTCCTTGACCTTGACAATCTAAAAAAAAATCGCCTGCGGAGCCATTTTCTTCATATCCATTTTTTACTTAGTGCCTACCTAGTAAAATTACCCATGAGCCGCCACTGATTAGACGTAGTATTCTCTGCTAGTATTTGCCAAATTATTGTTGCCACTTAAATATTACTATTGCTAGGCCAAGTGTTGTAGTACTAGTATTTGATAGGGGTTATAGCTACTAGTAAATCAACTTATTGCTGATATTTGTCGCCCAAATTATTAGCTGATTAGTGATTTGCTAATATTTCGTTAACTGTTAATTAGTATGTATTAATTTGGTCTAATTTACCTAGGACTTGATTATAGATAATTGGCCAATTTTTAGCCCCGTGTTGTCTTGTTAATTAAGTGATAGCTCCTTATTATTTGACCCGTTATTAGCTAGAATTAGGCAGATGGTTAACTTTTAATCAATCAGGTTATACCTATGTGATTTGGCCAATTGTCAGCTGCTATTTAGTTAATTGTTAGCTAAAATTTGGCCAACTGTTGATTAGTAGTTGTCCAAGAATTATGTGATATTTACACAGCGATTTTCTGGTCAGATTTTAGCTAGAATTTCCCGAATACCTTTAAGTTTTTCGAGAAAAAAGAAGTATGCTTTTTTATGCAGAAAACTTTATTTTATCACATTTTTGACACAAAATGAATAGAACTCACACGTAAAAAAAGTTAGGTTATAATTACAGCAAAAGTCCCCGTTTACCCGCCTATGGTCATCCTTTTTTATTCAATTTCAGGCCAGTTTACGACATTTAACTGGGTGCATAAATATGCTACATTTGATTAACTCATCTTTACTTGTTTCGAAGATATTTCAAAAAAATCGTCCTCAGGCAGTCATATGTAACACCCTGTATCTTTGTAAATAAGGAGTTTCCGAAAAATTACAATTTAGGTTTTTTTGATGATTAGAATTCTTAGATAATATATACACAGTGTATATCGTGTATATTTCAGTATTTTGATCATACCCCCTATGACATTAGAGGGGAGCACCCTTCTATACGCGCGCGTCAATGTTTCAGTCGATTAACCTTCGTGCTCCTCAGTTTTGGCACGCAATATATACACCCACTTTGCTTATTAAATCATTCGTGAAAAGGACCTTAAAGTGACATATAAAAAATTAGACCATTTATCGGAAGGAAGACAGACAAAAACGAACACATCCATTTATAGCAAAAGCGTGGAACTGAAATAGATATGTTAAAAGTTTTATAAGGATAAGCAAGGGGATTTATAAGTCTACAGGATGGAGTCTTGATAGGATGGTAGTTGATGAATTCAAGTTTTTATATCAAAAATGACGTTTGAAATGCTCATTTAGTTACCTTAAGTTGTAGTCCTTGTTTGAAAGGATCTAAAGGATTATATATGCGTAAAAGATGACCATATCTCCGCCTCTGGTCTTCGTACTTTAACAGCATATTCATTAAATCGTGAAGAATCCTTAGCTTGTACTGTTTGCCAAATTTCAAGCGTTTCTAAGCAGTTGTTTTGCCTGATCACAAGGGAATTATCAACAAAATGTATTTTAATACTATGGGATAAACATTATTTAGGACACATTTTGCATAAAAGCTGCAGAGATAAGCTCTAAACATATACCTACCTATACGTACATAACTATATCTATGGTTTATATATAAAAAAGTACATATTCAACCGCATAAAGCTCTTTATGCCACAAGTAAAGTCTATATCCAGGAAAATTATATCGTGATGCGGGATATGAAATATTCAGGAAATTACTTGTCACATTATGTCGACCTATAGTGGGTTTTTTTTTGTATTCGACTCTATATATGTACAATAATATGCCCTAAAACGATACTAAAGCTACGTTTTACACGCAAAAGTCGAAGTGTTTTTTGACACGTGATTTGCAGGATCGGACTTAGGATCTTTGCTTGTGTAAAATAGTTTTCAGACTTCTTGTATTTCCCAAACGTTGGAAGAAGGTACCGGTAGTCCTTATTCAGAAATCAGAAGTCAGTTCATTTGGCAGTAATTATAACCCTAAAAATATTGGGTGTGCTTTGGTGCTGGCCAGTTTATCCATGAGCA
Organism: Apoderus coryli; assembly: GCA_911728435.2. Taxonomy (NCBI): domain Eukaryota; kingdom Metazoa; phylum Arthropoda; class Insecta; order Coleoptera; family Attelabidae; genus Apoderus; species Apoderus coryli. Next base: position 7,971,297 of record OU452212.1, read on the forward strand.
GTTTGGAGTTCAAAAGAATATTTGTTCTGCATCCACTGTCCTGAGCTGTTGTCTAATTCTTTCAAAGATTTCAGGAATAACCAATGGCTGATTAATAATTTGATCTTCTGTAGCTGAATGAAGATACAATCGAATGCATTTCGAAAAAAGAAGAAGCTTTTTTAGCTCTCATTGAAGTTCTGCCTTTCCAATGAATGTATCATTCTGAAAATGCATCAGTGCGTCATTAATTTAAAGGATTTTCGGCGCACGAAAATCCCCAACAAATGAGGTATTACTCTACCCCTCATTTGAAGGTACACTCAAATAAGAATAAAGTTGCGTCAATTATTTAAAAACTCAATAGTAATACCCCTAGGGTCTTGATAATACCGAGAAAATTTTATCATAGAGAATGCCGAAAGCATGTTGCTTGCTATTATCCGCAGGCCGAGGGCTATTATCCTTGAGCAACTCCCTTGAAGGATTCTCTATGACAAAATTTTGAGTATTTATCAAGGCCCGAGGGGTATTCGATAAGATCATTTTTAACTTTGTAGATATCAAAAATTTCATTGTCAATCTGACGTTTAATAATTTTCAATACAAAATGTATTAGGGGGAGAGATGTTCCTGGCGACACCTAGCGTGAACAGGCAATATGCCAGGTGAAACACAGTTCACTAACGATGGCCGGACAAGAAGTAACAAAATGTATTAGTTTTAATCAAACAAATATTATTCATTTTTGTTTAAAACTACAGGTGTGAAAAGTACAATTGGTAAATGTTAAATTGGAAGAAGAGTTTGCTGAAGTTGACGGATTGTTAATTTCCACTGATGAAGAAATTCCTCGCATGGTGTTGATTATTTCACCATGGCATTCTTGGTTAATATTCAAGTACGGTTTAATTGAATTAGAGCTGCTATGTCCTGTTATTTTTATTAATTGCTGTTCAGGAATTCCTTTATTTACCAAATGGCTAACTGCAGTTGATCTGTTCGAATGATTGAATATCTTTTTACACTTAGTGTCTAAACCAATATCTCGCGCGGATGATTTGGTCCACATATTAATTGTGTTCTTGCCTACCGGTTTATTGTCAAACCATGTGTCACTTTCGGATTTCCAGAAACGATTTGGTCTCAAGAATAGGCGACTGGAAGTAATATTTTTCCCCCTTTTTGACAATAATTTATGGAATAACCGAACAGGGCATGTACTTTCGTTTGCAGTATTTGGAACAAGCCTCTTACTATTTGTACAACTTTTCGATCCTCCTTGGCATCTTTTACTGAATATTGGATTGTATTGAATTCTGTTGATTGGCGTTCCATCATTTTTTTTTCAATCGTGAAATAATCTATAAGGCAATCAGCTGGTTCATACCTCGCCAAGCTAACTCAACAGCTACAACATGGTAAAAAAAATTTGTAAACCTTCTGGTGTACATTCATCCCATAATCCAATGATTCTAGCCAAATCACTTGAACTCAAATTTGATGCACTGCATTTTCGTTTGTTTGGATCCTGCTGTAATCTTTTACGTTTTGCATTTCTTGCATCTCGCGCATTTTTGAATATCACACTGGTAAACGGGTCGAATAGAATTTTGAAGTCATTGAAGTATTTTTCCTGGAGTAGCCTACTCGTAGTTTTCCAAATTGTTTTTACAGTTGTTTCTTTATATTCAGTTCCGTCAGCTTTTCTCATATTCATATTCTTTCAAGTTTGAAGTTTGCATTTGTTTGACAAAATACGTAATAATACTTTACGTATAATTAACACTTTCATAATTTGTCTGTATGATAATCCCATAGAGTATGTCCAGCTTTCAACTGCTCAAATTGAATAATTTGTCACCAAATCATGTACGAGATTATTGACATATGCAAATGTTTCTTGATTACTGCATTGTGTTGCATTTGACACATACATGGGTATCATATCTGTTCTGATATTATTAGAGAAATCTATTGTGACATCATTTTTACGACAGAGCTAAATTGCAGTCAAGGGCGATAAAGAAAGAAATTATGATTATATGTTTTCTGACCCATAATGTACGACAGACAAAAATCGTGATATCGACTCTCTCATGTTTTTATTACAATACAAATAATTAAGTTGACAAATCGCCAGAAGTAAAATACAAAATACCACGAAAAATGATCAATCTTAATCTTCCATCTATACCCTTCTGGGGTTTTGCACGTCATACCCCTTTTTAGGCATATGCGCAGTACAGTTTTTGTCGGTCGGTTTGGGTCGGTCACTTTTGCACCCATTTGTGAGCCTAAATCTCCTAGACCTACTACTCCTCAGTGTTCTCAAAGGTTTTTCCAACATAATATCGTTAAACTATAAAGAATTTGTTGATTATTTATATTTTAAAATGTTTATTTTGTCTTGCAACACCATTTATTAACAAATATATAACAGGAATTCCTAGTAAATTTACGTTTAATTTTTCTATATGACTATTATTAGTGAGGCAACGTGTCTTATCTTATCGCTGATTTAGCTGGAAATTATTATAAATTTATTATTAAAAATAGATTAAACAAATATTGACAAAATACGATAACAAAAAATCAACTGTCATAAATAATGTCGTTATATTCAACGAATTCAAATAGGAATAACATACGCACACTCAGAGATTAAATATTTAGTTATTGGTAAAATAACCAGACGCAAGATCGATTAGAAAATTGTATAAATATCATCAACTTGAAAGTTTACTAGAACACGTTTGGTTTGTTTTATTTTTGTTTAAATTTTTGATATGAAAATTGTTGTTAGCCAGTAGCGTCGACAGTATAAGTTGAAATAAACTAACATGTACGAAAAAAATTCAATGACGATAGTGGAAATTGAACTCACACCTCCCGATTGCCGGTCAGGTGGTTTATCAATGTAACTGGCAAACTTCTTTAATGCATTTGAAGGCTGAATCTGTTCCTGGAGAAGTGTCAGGTACTACACATCGGAGCTAATAATCCCAGGACTCCATATTTCATGGAAATGCCGTTAAATCTGTAAATCAGCAGAAGGATCTTGGTGTTATAGTAACAGCGGATTTGAAGTGGGAGGCCCATATTTCCCCCACAGTGAAGAAAGCTAATAGACTGTGGTATCTGATTCAAAGAGCTTTCAAATCGAGATCAAACTCTCTAATATTGCAATTGTATAAATCGTACTATTGGAATATGCCAACAGCGTTTGGTCCCCCTACTTCATTAGGGACATAGAGGCATTGGAAAGGGTTCAGAGGAGATTCACTAAGCTACCTCATGCACTTAGCCATATACCATATGAGGAGCGATTGAGGCTTTTAAATTTGACATGTCTGTATGATCGACGACAACGAGGCGATCTAATTCAAACATACCAGATACTTAGTGGCTACTACTCGGTGAATCTCGATGTATTTCATCCTGCTAGAAATCCTAATCTGCGTGGCAATAGTAAGAAACTTGACAAGGAGAGATGTGCTAGACTTCCTCGGAAGAATTTTATAACAAACAGAGTTGTATATGCATGGAATTCATTACCTGAAGAGGTGATAATCGCGAAAACGGTTAACAGCTTTAAGAACAGGCTGGACAATTTCATGGAGGACCATGGCGATCAGTTGGTCCACTACTCGCTATAGAAGATTAGTGAGGATGACATCAATATTTCAAAAACCTCAAATTAGGAACTGAGCAATAGTTTCATCGGTTTTACCGTTTACTGTTTTACGACTAATAATAATAATAATAATTCACTAGTTCACTGAAACAGCTAAAAGAATTCTAATTTTTTACAGGATAATCCCTGAAAACCAGCCCTTTTAGTTTACCGGAATCTATCAAAAATCATTAATAAACGATGAAAAATTTTTTTCGTAGACTAGAGAGTACTTATTATTGATTCGACAATAAAATAAATAATAAAAAAATTAACAAAATAAAATATTTTTACGACAAAAATACATCTTTTAGGCATATGCACAGTACTCTTCTTGTCGCTAATCTAAAAAATTGGGTCGGCCACTTTTGCACCCATATGTGATTAGATTCAAAAATTACTTGAAATCTACCTTGATCGCGTGGAAAAGCCGACCGTTAAAGTTAGCCTCCTGTTCACCGATTTTTCCCCCAGAGCATAAAACAACAATCCATGGTATGCCAAGTATTTCTGGAGTTTTCTGGGAACCCTGACTGTTGACCTCGAAAACTTATAGGTCAACTATCAGTGTGCTATTTTATCGGCTTTGACCATTTAGTACTATTATAAAAAATTATCAAAACATACCTATACAGGGTTTTCCTGAAACACATCTGTGTAGAATAGAGCAAAAAATAGTTTTTTCAAAAATTCTCGAAAACTGCTAAAGTTTGTTTACTTTTGAAAACATCATTTAATTTAAATTGAACCCTGGCCGATCTGACAAAGTGGTAATAGTTAATGTCGTAAAAAATATGCTCCCTATCTACTTCCAATATTGAACTTTTAATTGCTGAATCCCAGTATAGTAATAAAGCTATAAAACGAATTGTTTCGTTAATTCCGCAAACAGGAAGGAAAATCACAATAAAGAAAAACAAGCAAAGTTAAAATATAAAATAAAATAGCAGGCGTTTTCGTTGTTTATTTCAAAAGATTTAATGTTGGTGCCGTACATTTTATTTTTGTGAAGCAAACTAAAAAAAAAAAACACACATAAAAACAAAACCGGAGAAAACACATTAGGTGTATATACCTTACCCGGTATAAATATAGCCGTAGTGAAATGTCAGAAACACAATTTTCGTATAATTTATCCCTTACCCCATAATATAATACATTAGTCTGTTTTTTCCTTTGTGCGAAATGGCCAATTCTACCTCTCAGGTGTATTTTACGTAATTTGCAAATTTAAATGTTTTGCTCTGGCAAACTAGTAATGATGATTGTAAACTTTAAAGTGAAAGGATAAGTACGAGGATGGTATGCTAAATGACACCATTTCATTTTACCGAAAAACCTGCAAAATACTCATCCGTGGTGCTATGATTACCTCATTCGCGTGAAACGCTTAAGGCAGAGACAGACTGTTATCACGTTACGTGAGATCACATGCTAGTACCTCACGGCAACAGTCATATACTTAATAGGTAGCTAAAATTAATAGGGATATCCCTACTTCGTCAACTTCATAAAATATAGGTATTGTTCTCTTAAAAATCTTAATTAAAGTGTAATTAATATCTAGAATATATTTACCTACTTCATAATAATACTAAATAAAACACATTTTATGAAACTGTCAATCAAATTACTTTTATGATACCTGTTAGCAAATCATAATACGTCTCATACCAGGTATTATTAAAAGCTCTGCTTTTATGCATTTGTCTTTATTTATATTTATCAAACATTTATTTAAATCTGGAACAGGGGTGTCTGTATATTTTTAACAAGAATTTTCTGTTCTTAAAAGAAGTGTTGATTGAAAAAACTTAACTTTAGTTAAAATTAAAAAATAAACTATCATTTTTCATAATAACTGCGCTTACCTGATGTCACCGTAAATATAATTTACGCTGCTGATGTGTACTACTTCCACTTGCTTCTTCCATATTAAAGTATGAGATATTATAATATATTATATTATTAAAAAAACAATATTCTACGGCACCTACCCATTTATTTTTGATATAAATAGGTAGGTACCTACTAATTAATAACCGTATATATATTTTTTTAATTTGTTCACTACTTTTTTAGATTTTAAAACTTCAATTAAATATGTAGGTGACTAAATAGAAAGACTAATTTGTATTCAAAATATCAAAACTTTAAGCTTCCAGAAAAGTAAATAAAAATAATATTAGCATTTAGCATAACACTAGAAATTTGCGACTGTGTGATAGAGATAGATATAATCTAAATAATAATCGACATATAGGTACAAAACACTCGGCAAGCGTTGTCATATAACCTTATTTTACATTAAATCTCTGCTGCATCTATATGAAGCGTGCTTCTTATAGTGTTTTTTTAATGGCAAGATTCGTATGCTATGCTTAGTACAATTAAACGCTGGCAACTATGTTTATACGAAGAGAGATAGGTGGTTGGTATATGCCAGATGGCAATGTTGCCCATTGTTGCTAAATAATAGATGAAAATGCTTTGAGGCACGCTTCATCTGCATAAGAACGTGTATAATAAACTAGGCTATTGGTGTGTCACAGGACACAAGCACTGGCAAGGGTGTCAACTGCTGCATACAGGGAAGAGAGAGACCGAAATAAATAATGTTTTACTATTATTAGACGAATAAATGAGATAGATAGAGATATATGTCTCTATCTATTTCCTGTCCATCTCAATGACACCCGGTACATCCTCCTAGACTTATTCTTAAGAATTTTATTTTTAAGGTCATCGAAAATCTATTTAATTTACTTGTAACATTAGTTTGGTGAAAATGTGGCATACATCACATTTAAATATTGTACGCAACAAGGTCTGAATAAGTATTATAATCGTAACAAGGTCAATATGGTTCATAAACATGTATAGTTTTAATTTTAATGTTGGATAATATCTTAATTGTTATTTCTGGCTGTAAATATTAATTCTGTATTATTATTATTATTATTACAAATGATAATGGAACATGAAGGATTGGTATTGCTTTCAATTAGTTTATTTTAAATCATATTTTCCAGAGCGTTATTAATGGCATTTCAATTGCTATGAAATATTATAACAAATACATTGGAATGTTGAATAAAACTGCGTCTACTCCACAAAAGATCTTTATACACACGTTACAATTCGTGTAGGTTGCCAGACATGTTTCGGACTATATGTCCATCATCAGTGGCTAAGAAACCTTGTACAATGTCGTTACATGTAGGAATTATACTTCATATGGCCTTAATATAGAAATTAAAGAGTTACAGGATTAAAACGCCTATACAATATCATTCTGTGGAAAAGTGTTTACATTAAAGATTAAATTTTATGAACTGACTTGACTTAAATGATTACATAATGTTGAACAATGTTATTCGAAATACATTTCATGTAATCATTTAAGTCAAGTCAGTTCATAAAATTTAATCTTTAATGTAAACACTTTTCCACAGAATGATATTGTATAGGCGTTTTAATCCTGTAACTCTTTAATTTCTATATTAAGGCCATATGAAGTATAATTCCTACATGTAACGACATTGTACAAGGTTTCTTAGCCACTGATGATGGACATATAGTCCGAAACATGTCTGGCAACCTACACGAATTGTAACGTGTGTATAAAGATCTTTTTGTGGAGTAGACGCAGTTTTATTCAACATTATCATTCACTCCTCGATAAATGGATTACTTCAGAAAAAAAAAAAAAAATACATTGGATTTGAGGAATGTCTACATAATACCTTTTTTGAAGAAAATAACAAAAAATAATGTTTTAAATAGCATTCTCTTGAGCTCTGAAAACATGGGGCTAAATCTAAAGTTAAGCTATCTAACACAAAATATGTGATCTGTCAAAGATGCTTGAGAGAATCGTATCACTCCAGATTCGGGATTATTTGGATCAACTCCGCATTTTACCTGTTGTGCAGTCTGGGTTTCGTCCACACCATTCCACTTCAACCGCTTTACTAAAAGTTACAAATGATATCTCATATGCTATGGATAAGGGAAATTGCAGTATTTTGATCTTACTTGATCAGAGCAAGGCCTTTGACTTTGTGAACTTTCAGCTTTTGATGGACAAGCTTAATTACTTGGGCTTCGACGAAGTTTCTATAAAATGGTTTTGTAGCTATTTATTCCATAGAAATCAATGTGTCAAGATCAGATCTTCTTGCTCTCAGTTGAAGGAATTGAGAAGCGGTGTGCCACAAGGAAGCATCCTTGGCCCGCTTCTTTTTACAATTTTTACTTTTAATTTGCCCATGAGCATAGCTCATTCTGCAGATGACGCGCAAATATATTCTCATTGCTCTATTTCCGAATTTCAAAATACTATTTATAATCTTAACCAAGATCTGTCCCACTTTGCGGATTGGTGTAAATGTCATGGTTTGAGATTAAATCATAATAAAACTGTCGCTCTGTGTATCGGGAATGAACGCCATACTGAGTTGATTCGGGCTTCTAGTAGTATTTTCGTTGAGGGAATATTGGTGCAGTGGGTGAATAACGCTAAAGATTTAGGTATACTAATTGATAGTAAAATGAGTTTTGATGATCATTGTTCTCAACTATACGGGAATTCCTTTTTTAGGCTAAAATCTATGTATCATTTGAAGTATTTGTTGGATGAAGGTACAAAGTTGATGCTCGTAAAATCATTGATTTACCCACACCTGGACTATTGTTCGCAAGTGTATTACTATTATCTGGCAAATTATAATAAAGATAAAGTGCAGCGAATACAGAATGCAGGTATAAGATTCGTGTGCAAAGTTCCCTTCGCAGCTCATATTACTCCATTTCTTACTAAACTAAAAGAATCTAGGCTCGCCATTCGGTTTGATTACTTGTATTCTGTCTTGTTGTATAAAGTTCTTACGTTCCATATACCTCAGTACCTTCCTGACTTGCTCTTGAGGAGGTATAATGTCCACGGACTTGATTTGCGCTTCAACTCCTTCACAATTTAATGCCAACAACATCCAAATCTGCTTCAGAACCAAACATACCATCGGTAATCTTCTAGACAATAGTAAACATACAACACATTGGCTCCAAAAATCTGGTGTATACCTTCTCCTATGTGGATCAAACAATTGTAACACCGCATATGTAGGTCAAACAGGTCGTAGCTTTCTTACTCGCATCAAAGAACACACCAAGATCATTGACAAAGCTACACAAGACAATATAGACGAAATAAATAGTAGTTCGGCTTTCGCTAACCATGTCATAAATCATCACCATTCTTTTTCCTTAGAGAGTAACTCTAAAATGCTTCACACATGCCCCAAAAGCACTTTGTTAAACGTATTAGAGGCCTTAGAAATTAATAATTTTAGACACAACCCCAAATATACATGTGTGAACGATCAACTGGATTTTGACTGCCTACCATTCTTTAATTCGCTTTCTTTTAACAACGAACCATAAAACTATATTATTAATTTCCTGAACATCTGTCCACAATATCCTTCTAATAGGCCTCCAGTGTGAGTTTTGGTACATAACCTCACAAATATTATAAACATACATAAACATAATTTAAATGTACCTAATCACATCCATAACCTAACTCTACTATTATCTTCCTCTTCTTCTCCTTGTTTACAACTTGATTTGTGGCATATAGCAAATGATCCGATACTCAGTTCACTCACTTCTAAAACACATTCAACAACATACCTGCACAATATCTTTTACAAATACAAGCAAACCTGGTCCAATCTTTGCTATCCTGTCATGTACCTACTGTCCAGTTTGATTTACACAACTTTTTATGTTAATCTGTTTACCATCTCTCAAAAGTTCTATTTTTCATAAAGATTTAAACTGAACCATGATATACAAAAAGAAACTATAAAAATAACTAAAATTTTTTATATACTATGACAGCAAAAATTTTTTGAGTTTCTTCTTCATTAAGAAAATGTTTTATATTTTAATTTTATAATATTTTATTTAAATAATTTCCACTAAATGGTAAGTTTTTACATAGTAGTTTTAAAATATTCTCATGTCTAAGAGCTGTAACACTTTCAGTTTGTATACGTTTATATAGTCCATGCCATACTGTTTGACTTTAACTAAATGACTGCGTGACTGTTTATTTTGAGCCACTGATGATGGAAACTTAATGTTCCGAAACATTTTGGTGGAGTAGACGTTGTTTTATTTGTGTCTTACACATTCAACTCCTCTCGAAGATGGATTACTTCAGAAAAAAAAAAAAAAAAAAAAAAAAAAAAAAAAATCCTTCACAATTCCTCAACATTCTACTGCTAAATTTGAAGGATGTTTTTCATATAATGGTCCCAAACTTTTAAATAACTTAATAGATATTCTTAACTTATCGTTGTTTAGTTTCAAGAGAGAGTTGAGGCGCAGACTATTTCCTTAAATTATATTCATAAGTGCGTGTTTCTTTTGTACCGTGTTAAGTTTGGAATAAGTGGAAGAGTGGCTATAGCCAAAACTTATTCCTTTTGTGTAAACTAGTCTAAGTGACTGATTTGTTATTTGTAAGCAAACTTTGTATTCTTGATTTGTCGTTTGGTTTTTTTTTGTACAATAAAACATTTATTATTATTATTATTATCCTACTGCTTGCTCTAACCGACGGTAACGCTCTGCTTGCCTTCTGAAAACAAGAACCCTTGCAGGCATTTCAGAAACGTAACTTGACGGACTATAATTTAATAATAATTTTTCATTTATATATTTTTTTCTCCATAAAAAAAAACACTATGAATAAAAATTCAACAAGCCGTAGAAAACAACTCTAACAATGTTCAAATTGTAAAATGAATTATGTATGCCGGATGTTCATTAAAGCATTTTGTAGTGCAACTCTATGATGTGTTAATTAACTTTTTAGAATCTCTGTTTGCTTATTTTTCACTTCAATAATGAAAGCAGCAATATGAAGAGAATCACGAGGAGAATAATTAAAAAAAAATGTTTTAATAAACCGCAGCAATTGAATTTTTTTCCATTAATCAAATTATTATTTTGTCACTCTTTTGGCTGTTCATTACAGATGAATTATTCGTGTCAAATTTGTTATACCCGCTCACAGGAAACAAGACGAAACACGCCATCTTTGTTTTCGAAGAATACGGGATCGTCTCATTTTTTGACATTTGGCCAAACCACCTACAAGTACCTAATAAACTTTGTATTGGAAAAGACTACCTCCAAAAAGGAACCTTGATGGTGGCTCAAGCTAATTTGGAAGACACGGCGAAAGTCAAACACCTGCGAGCGATAGTTTCTCAATTCTTTCTCATAACAATAACTAAATAGTTAAAATAAAACGTACTCGATAAATGATTTTGTAGGATGGAACTGAATTGAAAATTCAAATCATTATGCAACGTTATCTGCCTCATCTTCTCGGCTGCCTTTACACTTGGATATACTTCCTGTATTTCGTTCCGTAGATTCATCACGTCTTTGCATAAACAATAGACCCGCTATTACGTCGTGCTTTTAGACGCTTTTATATAGAGTGAGCATGACAAGTCAAACTAAATTTGATTAAAATTTATTGAACAAAATAAACTACAAAATAAAACCTCTCATTAGTGTCTATTTAAGCAACCAAAAATGCCAGTCACCAGATAAAATAATGTTCGGGATCAGGCCTGGACTATATTATACGGTACGTCATTTATAAATGTCGTGCAAAAGCAAGACTTCTTTCTCCGATTGCTTCTTTTAACTATTGTAAGATTGAAGCGTATTAGTTTGCAGTGACAGACAACTTGTGAAGTGCTGATGTGCCGTTCAATGCCATTGCATGGACTGCTGCTTAGATGATGAACCCAAGTTTTGTCACCAGTATCAAAATCATTAATTATAAACATTAAACATAGTAGAGGACCCAAATTGGATCCTTGAGGAAGCCTAGTACTTCTGGGCGATATCCATTGCGAAGGTTAGACCATAAATCAGTATGGGACTAGCCAAGGTCTGATATTTATGGCCCATACCTCGTAAAAGTAAATTGAATCTACGTTATGCGTATGAAAAACGGCAGACAAACATTAATTATTATAACTGGTTAACAAAGATAAGAGAAATTCCTTACAAGCAGCAATGAATCATTTTTTTTGTTCAACAAACGTTACTTAAATTAATAACACTTAAACTGTTCGCAAAAATGTTCTTCGGTGTATCCATACAATTACCCAGGTATTATTATCTTAAGCTTCGTTGAATAAATAAATTGAAAGAGATGAAAATCCAAAAAAAAAGACAGAGGCGGCATTGTTTCGCTGGAAACAATTTGCTTGGTTTGTATATTACAGAAAATACTGTCTTTTATTTATTTTATTGTCCTTAGGAATTTAATTGACAACCAGGTATGAGACTTTGCACGCTGTTTAGAACTTTTCGTTCCAAATTACAGGTTTAACTATCACTCAATACAAAAATTTTAACCACGTGCTCTGAGATGCATCAACAACTATATGTTTCGGAATTTGTATTCGATGTTTAAACTAGCTGTTGCCCTCGAGGCACGAATAGCTCTCCATATTTAAGTGTAAAAGTAATAATTTTATGACCTTTTTGTCATTTATCTAAATTTTTGTTTTGTTTTAGACATCAGCTATTTTTTTTTTTTTTTTTTGTATCGGGTTTTGTGCCTTTTTCTTCTCTTTGGAGGCACTATTTATACGCAGATATTTTATATTTCAGATCTAGGCCAAATTCTTGTACGCAAAATAATTGATTTTTTTTTAGTTTTATTATAAAATTTATTTTGCCCTCTTTTCTACTATTTACGAACGCCTATGTAAACAAAATTGTTATGCTGCATGATGTAGGTTATCCGTTAAGTGGTTTTTGAGTTATCACGGATACAATTTTTTCCTGACCCTTTTATAGAATTTTCACGGACGCCTATGGAACATTAATTTTTGTCGTGTATTTTTAACACCAATTCAACTAGTTAAATATAAAATTTTTTACATTTTAATTTTTTTTAATTTTACCCCTTTTTTTTACTATTTACGAACGCCTATGTCACCACTATATAATTAGCCAATTTTTCTGGTATATTTGGGAAACATTTTTTTTTCGTTTTTGACTCTTTTTTTAAGACTATTTTCGAACGCCTTTGTGAACTAATTCTTTTATGTAACATTTTTTAGGTTATATTCTATCACACCTATAAAAAATTATAAAATATTTCGGATAAGTTTAAGAACTATAATTTTTTTAATTTTTGAACCCTCTTTTAAACCCCTTGCCTACGCTCAATGTTAATCACAACCTATAAATAGCCTGTAGTATTTTCGTACCAAATGTGGTTAAAATCCGTTAAGTGGTTTTTGAGTTATCACGGATATAAATTTTTTCTGACCCTTTATAGAATTTTTACGGACGCCTATGGTACATTAATTTTTGTCGTGTATTTTTAACACCAATTCATGTAGTTAAATATAAAATTTTTTACATTTTAATTTTTTTTATTTTACCCCTTTTTCTACTATTTACGAACGCCTATGTGAATAAAAATTTTATGATGCATTTTTTAGGTTATCTTATATCAAAGCTATATATAATTAGCCAATTTTTCTGGTATATTTGGGAAACGTTTTTTTTTTCGTTTTTGACCCTTTTTTTTAAACTATTTTCGAACGCCTTTGTGAACCAATTCTTTTATGGAATATTTTTTAGCTTATATTGTATCACAACTATGAAAAATTATTCCATATTTCGAATAAGTTTAGGAAATATATATTTTTTATGTTTTGACCCCTTTTCCACTCTTTACGAACGCCTATGAAAGTAAGTTATTCATGACACATTTTATAGGTTATATTCTATCAAAACTATCAATAACTAGTTAATATTTCTGCTATTTTTAAGAAATACGTTTTTTTTTAATCTTTTTTACCCCATTTTACACTATTTTCGAACGCCAATGTGGTCTAATATTTTATGTTCAATATTTTAGGTTATATTCAATTAAATGCGTAAAAAATTATGCAGTATTTCGGATAAGTTTAAGAACTATGAATTTTTTTAATTTACGAACCCTCTTTTAAACCCTTTGCCTACGCTCAATGTTTCCCAAAATCTAATCAGCTCCTTGCCATGTCCAATAGTATTTTTGTACCAAATTTGGTTAAAATCTGTTAAGCGGTTTTTGCGTTTTCGTGGATACAGACAGACAGACGGACAGACAGACAGACATACAGACAGACAGACAGACAGACAGACATTTTTTTAAAACTACTTATTTATGTATAAAATGACCAAAAAGAAGTATTTCCGGTGAAATTAAAAAAATTTTTTTTTTCATGAAACTAATAGTCTCCATATATACATATATTACATATATGATATGGAGAGCTAAAAATACGACCAACTCACGTTTTTCCCCGGTAAATCGGCACCTATGACAACCACTTTTCAAGGCGCCTTCCAACATACGCACAGCTGTAGGAATGATTTTCACGGCGTTGCCAATTGTAGAGACGACGAAAATGAAAACGCATTTCCTGACGTATGTTTATGGTAACTTTTTTTTATAAAAAGACCTGAGAAACACCGCGTAGATATATATACAAAATCATCCAAAAAGTACATTGTCTATGTGGACGTAATGTAAGTCATTTCTTTGTGGAGAGTTTCCTGTTCCACACCACCCTCACCCTATATAGATCTTAGTAATTTTCTGTTGGTATAGTCGTCCTAGCAGTAGCAGGGTCGTAAAATCGTATTCCCAGCGATAAATCCCTTACAATTGTTGCATGACGCTCGACGCAGCATTTATACTATTATAGTACACTCCATACCCTCGGCATATATAAAATGGGTGTGAACCAAAAACTGTAAATTATCGAAATGGGCTCGGATATAAATCTATTTTAGTTTCGACATTTTGACACGAATTGGAAGATTTACTAGGTTTCTTATCGCAAATATAGGTTTATGTGTATGGAATGTTAAAAAGATTTTGTAAACAAGTATTATAAACTTTATATAACTAACTTCTTCTTAAATGCAAATTATGTGTGTGTTTTTTTATTTCTGCAAATATATCAAGTATATAGGACGTTGTTTGAATTTAATTTATTGCGATATAGTGAATGTAGCCTTGAAACAAAAACAAAACATACATTTTTCGCATCGTTCGTTGTATCTATAAAGTTTTGTGGTAGATTCTCGAAGAAGATCACTAGAACAAATTAAAATAAAGAAATAATCCATAGTTAAACTGAATAACTTGTGAAGGGGTTAGGTATAGGATTCCTTAATACATTTTGGAAGATCATTCAATTGGTCACAATCAACGAAACCGTCGGCAACGTTTGAGTTCTAAAAACAGTTTTCCCAATTAAATATTTCTTTGTAACAAACAAAGTATTTATTGGAAGCAAACTACCAGATTTTGCCGGATCATATTATTTATTTGGCTAGAACAAATCATACACATATTTAAAACAAAAAAATGTTTATTTATATAGGTATACCTAATACGCCTAGTTGATTTCGCGTTTGACATAAACGCCCGTGAATATGTTTCAAACAAATATTTGTTTGAACTGAATAAATATTTCATTATATAAAAAAAGGATCTCATTATAATATTAGGTTTAGGTATTTATACATATACTTACATGAAATAAACAATCAAGCATTAGTACTCAAGTATTTTAAGATTTTTTGGTCACCGTTTTAATTATAATTAACTTATAACATTTAGGCACTTACACCTTCTACATTGGACTAATACTAAACTAAAACGCGTGCGCTATGGAGTTGAATCCCCAACAGCCATGCTCGTCGACTCATTTTGTTATTATTTATTTGATTCAAATAACGGTGGATTTGTTTCAAATAACCAGGAATTAACTTTAAGCTGTTATTTATATTAAATAAATGTTTATTTCTGCCAAAGCACCCCAGCCAAATAAATATTTTTTAAAATTCAAATTTATTCCGGACAAACACTATTTATTTGAGTCAAATAAATTTTGTTTGAGTTCAACAAATAAAAGCCAAATAATTATTTATTAGAGTTCATTTTTAGAATTTTTTTCAGTGTACGTTTCATTTTGATGATTGTTTATCTAAGTGAAGCCTCACTTGATAAGGAGAAAGACTTTATTGTCCAGAAAAAAGCAAAAATTACTGCTGCGAATCATGCATGAGGCTATAAAAACAATTTTTCTACTTGCATGTAGAAAAACTATCTTTCATCGAATCACAAGCAAATTCACGGTCAAATTAATTACACTGCCTTTGTCGAAAAAAGAATAATAGATGCAGTGCATGCATTTTTCCCTTGCATATACAGACTGAGGGTTGTTTCTAAACATTCATGTACGGAATATACGAGCATTATTAATGAATCCAGCATGAAGGGGACCTACGGAGTTGTTAGTCGTTATTTTCACCCTATAATACAGGAAGAATAGGGTGCTATACTGCCGATGAACATACAGTTTTAAGTGTACAGATGGAAGCTCACATAATATTTTATTGCGTGACACTAACAGAAGGGCAATTCACAACTAGTGTACAGTGTGTTCAACGTATCAACAAGATTCAGAAATTAAGGCCAAACGGGATAATTATCAAGTTAGGTAACAATTTTTATTACCAACATCCTGAAGAATGACTATTCATAATACATCGTAGTAATTTAATAAAAAAAGACACAGTTCTATATAAGAACACACTAAACTATAATGCCACGAGATTAATCAACATAATTTATTATTTCCTATGGGTCTACTTGCTACCTTATAATGGTAGAATCATAAATTCACAACGAAAAACAAAAGAATTGTCAACATAATTGTTTCAAACTAAGGACCACAATTAGTGGTGTTTGTTGTACCTTTTTATTGTGTGTACGTAGTGGTAAAACTCAATTGCGGGTATGTTACTGATGAGTGACCTTGATTAGACTTTATTTTCTACTATTTCCACTATAATTCATTTAGGTTTGGTGGATGCTACTTTCCACAAATTATATTGGATAAGGCCTTTGTTTAGGGAAGAGTTTGTCCCATGAAACTTCGAAAAAGGTTGGTTGATTTAGTAAATTTATATTACATCCCTGGATACTACAGTGTCCACTCTGTATCCATGCTAAGTAATAATATACTGGGTTTAAGAGAAGATACTCTTTTTATCTTCATAAAAATATGTATTGACTATTACTTAGTTACTATGCAGAACACGTATCAGTCTAGGTATGTTCAATGTTCAAGGCTAAGATGATCAGGCACTATAACAGCACAGCGGTGTTATTATACATTATTATTTATACAAAAACGAATTTATTATGCATTTTGTGTGTACCTACTGCCTATATGCAACCACTAATGAGTATTATGCCGACAATCTACAGGATGTACCCGCATACGTTTACAATAATTACACTCGAGTTGATTTTTCATAAACTTGATGATATCGAGGTATTGATCGATCTTCTTCTTCGGATGCTATCCACTAATGGATGTTTGCGATCACATTTTCCATCTCCTCTCTATCTCTTGCGGTGTGAATTAGTGTATGTATGTCATTTATTCCTGTCCACTGTCTTATGTTCCGCAACCAGGACAATTTCTTCCTTCCTATCCCTCTACGGCCCTCTATCTGACCCTCGATCAACAACTGTAAATACTCATACTTCTTGTTCCTTATGACTTGCCCCAGATATGAAGTCTTTCTCTTTTTTATGGTGGTTAACAGGTCACGTTCTTTGTTGATGTTGGACAGAACTTCTACGTTTGTTATTCTTGCAGTCCACGGTATCTTGAACATTCTGCGGTAAAGCCACATCTCGAACGCTTCCAATTTGTTAATGTTGTTGACTTTAAGGGTCCAACCTTCCATCCCGTAGAGAAGTACTGACCACACATAGCACTTTAACGAATCTTAACCTCAGACCAAGATCGAAGTCCGAGCAACTAAATACTCTCCTCAGTCTTAGGAATGCTTGTCGGGCTTGTTCGATGCGACTCTTGACCTCGATATCAGAGGTCCAGTCTTCAGATAACATGCCCAAGTATTTGAATTTGTTCACTCTGTCTATGCGCATTGCGTTGAATGTTATCTGTGAGTCTTCAAACGCATTTAGGTTCCTTGATATTATCATAAACTTCGTCTTTTTAGTGTTTATGTTTAGACCCATCAATCTGCTATGTTGACCGACTGTGTTGATCAGTCTTTATAAGTCTTGCATGTTATCAGTGATGAGCACTGTGTCATCAGCATAACGTATGTTATTAATCCACACTCAGTTGACTTTAATACCGATTTCCGCATCTTCCAATGCTTCCCGGAAGACCCCCTCCGAGTACAGGTTGAACAAAAGCGGGGACAAGACACATCCCTGTCGCACGCCCCTCTGGATCTCTATATCATCAGACAGCTCATTACTGAGCCTAATCTGTGCAGTCTGGTACCAATATAGATTTTCTATACATCTGATGTCTTTTTGATCTATGTCAAGATTCCTGAGAAGCTGCATTAGTTTGGGATGTTCAACTCGGTCAAAGCAAAGGCATATGTCTTTTCTCACATCATGGCAGTTCTGTACAAGAACTTGCGTGGCCACTATCGCTTCTCTTGTGCCCATCCCTTGTCTAAACCCAAACTGTAAGCTACTGATATCTCTTTCGCATTTTTTATAGATCCTCTGATGAATTATTTTTAGAAATACTTTCAAAGTGTGGCCCATCAGGCTAATCAGTCGATGGTCTCCACACTTTCTAGCATTATTTTTCTTAGGTAGAGGGATGAATGTTGAACTTAGCCATTGTTGTGGGTATTGTCCTGTTTCGTATACGATGTTAACTATTTTGTGTAGAACTTCAATGCCTCTTTCATCCAATATCTTCAATATTTCCGATGGGATCCCATCCGGTCCAGTTGCTTTATTGTTTTTAGAGTTATGTATCGCTTTTTCTATCTCCGCTTTTGTGATTGATGGTCTTGTCAAGTGGTCGTTATCTTTGTTCATAATTGTAGGTCTGTCCTGTTCATCGATGCTAGGAATATATTGGCCTAAAAAAATCAAAGTATTATTTTTTGTAGTACTTTTTTTTCAAACCGACTGTAAACAGGAAATTCTGTTATCTTATTGAATCTACTCGAATTTCATATTTGTAAAGCACTTCTAAAAGTGTTGCTTTAATTATTGTAGGTGTATATATTTTGCAAACATCTGCAGTTTCCGATCTGAACACTATTTGTATAGTATATCTGTGCCTCAATTATATTAATGTATCTAGCCTCAATTAATCTTGAAATTATATTAAAGCAAGTGACAACGTATACAGAAATACAAAATACAGGATGTATGCATTCGAATTATATGATGCTTTTTAGACAAATGGATAGATAATTTGAAATTGAATTCAACTACTAAAATCATATTTAAAGAAAAACCAATTCCGAGAAAAATTATTGAGTAAAATACTATCCAGAGAACATTACAAAACTTGCTGAAACTTAAACGTGACTTTCAAATATAAATTTAACTCCAATCAATTTTTACACACTGCAAATGACGTCGAGGCCTGTGTGATCATTATACCCTGAAGATGATGATGAAAACTGTTGAAACGTTGAGCGGGTGCGTATTTTATTTCAGCATATGCTGGTGCGGTCTAACACGTTTGTCGTTAGTTCAGGATCTATATTAAAAGCCCAATGTTAAAAACTATCAAGCATTTTCCATACATCGTTATATATTTCGCCAGCTCTTCTCCATTCAAACCAAAAAATACGTAAATCCGCATTTTTAAATGAAGGTCCGTATTGTGCATGATTTCCCGTTTATATTCATTTCACAAAACTGAAAATTGCACGGACAATAAACATGAAGAGCGCAAGTGAGGCATGTTGGAAAAAAACTGTACATTGGTAGATAATGTGTGTTATAATTGACGCTTCTGCATTTTCCGTGGTCATAACTAACGTTTACGCTGGTGTACTTCCGATCCACAATTTTTTTCCACCATACATTCATTTGGTTCGTCAATGTATAGGGAGGAACAGAAATGTCAATTTGCCTAATACGAAAATACGTTTTCAATTTGTCGATTTTTTTACGAACAGTAATGGAATGGAGTCAAAGCTGTTTCTGCCTTTGCTGAAAAGTTAAAAGTCGAATTTAAACGTAGTCGTAACTGCTTGTCGGTCACAATATGGCACTGATGACCGTCAAAGGGGCTGTCAGGCTATCGTCACGTTGAAAATCGTTCCTATCGCCTGAGAACTGTTTTTTTTTCATTAACTGACGCATAAACTGCATTGCAAGGACTCTATTTGAAACAGAAGAAAATGTTCTACAACCATCTGATCAC
The DNA here is from genome assembly GCA_911728435.2 of Apoderus coryli. Lineage (NCBI taxonomy): Eukaryota > Metazoa > Arthropoda > Insecta > Coleoptera > Attelabidae > Apoderus > Apoderus coryli. Next base: position 7,991,307 of record OU452212.1, read on the forward strand.
CATTTTCAAATGTATGTTGTTAGATGGTAGGGTATCATCAATTTTAAATGACAAATATTTTAAAAACTTACGTTGGATACTCTCCAATCTCTGTATATGGACATGGTAGATGGTCGACCAAATGATTGTACCGAATTCCAAAATAGACACAACAAATGCGAAATATAGACTTTTCAGGCAGTCCATGTTGTTGATTTTTCTGGTCTGTCTAAAAATAAATTCGCAAAGCATTAGCAGAAACTTGCTCAATGTGGTAGTTGAAAAATAAATCACCATCCAAGTATACACCAAGATCTTGGATTAAAGCGCAGCGTTCCAAATTTGAATTATCGATGGTGTAGTTTCGCAAAAACGGATCTTGACGTCTTGTAAATGTCACATTTGTTCAGATTTAGATGAAGTCTATTTAGAGCACACCATTCTGAGAGCCCACACAGATATGTTTGAAGCTGTGCGCAATCGTTCTCACAAACAACAGTGCGATACAATTTTAAATCATCCGCAAACAACAAATAATTGCTATTGAAACCAGAACCAATATCGTTTACGAATATTGCAGAGAAGAGGAGCCAACGTACTGCCCTGCGGAGTTCCACTTGAGGCTGTGAATGAACTTGAACTGAATCCATTGTATTCAACAAATTGTTGACTTCCTTCCAGATAGGACTGAAAAAAAGATATCAGATTCCTGCCGAAGTCAATGTCGCACATCTTCTGTTGAATCAGGGAATGATCAATCTTATCGAACGCCTTGGAAAAGTCAGTATAGATTGCGTCGACTTGCAAACCTCAACCGACAACCGAAATTACATCCTGCAGGAAAGTGGTTAGATTGGTTATCGTAGAACGACCCTTAATGAGCCCATGTTGCTGGTAAACTAGCCTATGTTTTATTTGCCCAAATAACTTATTGTGCAGAGCAATTTCAAAAACCTAATAAAAAAATAATAGGTTTAGAATACCTACTATATTTGTGGAAAGGAAATAAAACGTTAAACTCCACGAAATCAGTTTAATACATCACAGTTAATGTGTTGAGTCGATTAAATTGCTATTATATTTGCTTAATTTTCATAAATTGTATTTTAAAATTGCTGTACCATTTGTCCTGCGCTTAATTGTATTTTTATTCGTCCTGTAAACTGAAAAGTCATACAGCAACGGTAACTACAAAATATCCTTTTTGTTTTTTCAAATTTCACAACGTTAGGGGACGTTAACGTTTTTCGCTATAAACCCGTTAAAAAGCAATTAAGGGTGTCGCACATGGATGTCGCAAATGTTTAGATAAAATACTGCCAACAGAAAATGGTGTGAAGTAGAATTAAAATCTAATTATGCTATACACTAGATTTTCCTGCCACGTTATTTTGGTGAAATTGGAAAAATCTTGTTAAAAGAAAAGTAACTTCTAATGTTTTTGCATTTTTAGATTTTTTAATTTCAGTACAACACTTTCTGCCTATGGGTCGTTTTAATTTGTTCACCCTGTATAATTTACAAAAAGGAACTTTGCGATCTTAACAATTTGCTATGGTTTATTATATAAATTGGGTTTGACCTTATATCCTGAAATAAAACGAAGAAGAAATTGTAAAAGTAAAACGGTGAACGAGTGTGTTCTTGTTTTCACTTGAATTGAAATCGAAGATGGCTTTTAAAGATATTTATAACTTTCAATATATAAGATATTATAAAAGCAAAACTCGATGTCCTAGCTCTGTTATGAGAAAAAGAAAAACGACAGAAAAATTCTCAAAAGAGGTTTTTATTATGGTATTAAGTAATCGCCATATCTGATTTTTTTCAAAATTTGGAAACTGAAATAAATGAAGTCATCAACTTTTTATTTTCCAGAAACATACCTATATTTTTGCATAGTTCAAAAGAGCTAATTTTTCTGAGCAACTTTGTGTAAAAAACTAATGGTTTGGTTGCAAAGGTTAAGAGTCATATCGACGTGAAATTAATTCTCAATGAAACTGTATCCAATTTCATAGCGACACAATACATTCTTGTTAAAAACCAAATCCAGTCCGGTACTGCCTTCAAATTGCATAAGTATAATGCATGTATCACTTGTTGCTAGATGTCGGACTACCCGCAACGTTGTCAAATCTCATACTACATGGCTTCTTAACGTAAGAAGGCTTTGGCAGAGAATATGAACTCCCACCACTTTCTATTGTCCTGTGCGAGGCAAGTGGTAGCCATTTTTTAATATACTCGACAGATCCGTATTTACGTTTTATTGAAATTACAGGATAGGTAAAACATGCTAAAATCACCCCCCAATAAATGAGCAATAAAACCTGAGACGTGAATTTACTACCTGCTAATATCTATAATAGTTAAAATATGTTATTCAAATTTAATAAACACTGTCAGTTTAATAGAATTTTTGCACTCATCTAATTTTATAGCGCCACAATACATTCTTGTTAATCACCAAATCCAGTTCGGTCCTGCATCAAAATTGCATAAATATAATGCATTTTCCATGAGTATACCTATAACATATTCATATTTCCAATGGACGTAACAGATACCCTAAGGCGTATACCTACTACCAGGTAGAGAAAATTTTACTTTTAAAAATCGTTTCGGCAATATTTGCATTTTTCAGTTTTTCACTACGAAATAATACACATGGCGAAATAAAATAGCACAACCAACAACATCTATAGAGCAGTATGATTTCGTAACAAACCACAGGTCCGCATTAAGAAGTTTTGCTTCCAGGAAATAAGGAATTGCTAGCCCATTTTATGTTGGCCAAATTACTTTTTTATTTTTTAGAGCAGCTATCCTGTTGTTATTGTCTAACTACAAAATTCAAATTCATACAGATAATTTAATATTAAAATCCTACAGGGTGAAAATACCGTAAATTGTGATATCGAAAACTCAGAAACACTTTTCGCATTAGAAGGAGACTGTGTCTGTCTTTTAAAATGTTTACGAGTAAACATAAATATTTTACGCGTACGCTTATTACAATTTGAGGGTTTTTCACCCTGTTACCCTAGTCTTACACACAAATAAAAATAAACGGAATTCAATTAATTATTTATAATTCAATTGAATTTCACATGCTTTTAAATCAAAGCTATAGCAAGCGTGGCAACATTGATCTCAATGCAAGCCTCACAAAGCAATTAGTTTGGGTACAGGAACAATCAAACATTTTACAGTTTATATAGACGTTTAAAAAAATACATCAATTTGTGCCAACACACTAAAATTGTAACTAAAACAGAAACAATTAATATAAATTACCAATTAACTAAAATTATTGTGTGTGTAAAATGAATATAATTAAAACGAAATTGCATAATTATTTTGACAATTTTTAAGGGCTGATTTCATAATTTGAACGTCTCATAAAGATTGCAAACAAAAGGTTTACTAGCTAAATTTTCCAAGACGAATTTAAGGACTTTTCTTCCGTTGAATTTCATTCAAAAGTGTTTGTGTTTATCTTTTTCTAAGAATGACCCTCTTCCTTCTTGGTGTAACGATAATTTAATTAAATTAAATAATAATAAGACAAAATGTATTATTTTCGGCAGTAAACACATCCACGCTGAATATTCTAATTTAAACACAAAAATATTGATGAACGGTGAAGTCGTGGATAGAGTGGAAAGTATGAAGTATTTGGATATTATTATCGATAGTAATCTGACTTTTAAAGACCATGTATTGTTTGTTATTTCAAGAATCTCGAAATCTGTACATTTCTTAGTTCGAATAGCCACTTCATTGACGAGATATTCAAGATTGATGGCTTACAATACTCTTGTATTGCCCATTATACATTTTCTGCCTCCATTTTGTCCAATGCAAATAAGAACGAGATCGAGCGGCTTCAGAAATTACAGAATAGAGCTATGAGGGCGATTCTTGGTGTAGGTCGAAGAACTCCCATCCAATATATGTTGCGGTCTCTGGATTGGTTTTCGGTGTCGGAGTATTTAGAATTTAGGACTCTTACACTGATCCATAATATGAAACTCGGTTTGACGCCAGGTTATCTGACATCCAAATTGCTTGTGAACTCGGATGTTCAAGACTACAACACAAGAACAAGAAATGATTTCAGAGTTACAACAAAAAAGGCTCTGGAAGAACACTATTTCATAAAGGCCTTGTAAGGTATAATGAAAGGGGATCAGTAGATTGTTTGTGATTGTTATTATTTTATGTTCTGTTTTGTAATTGTGTTTTAATTTTTAATTGTTTACAAATGTAGTGATATTTTTTGTTTCTTTTATTTTTGTATGTATTTATACATCAACGTATATAGCATATATGCTAAATAAAGGATTATATTATTATTACCCTGGTAACGACACATCAATGAATCAAAATCCATACTAAACGTTCTTTAACTAGCTTTCACAGAACATTTCTTTACGAAGTACCTAAACGTAATTCAACGTCATTTCTGAATCAGCAGGAAATTTGAAATTCCACTTGATACCGCAATACGAAAGCCAAAGAAGAACAAAACAAAATAAAAGACAACGCCAAAGCAGAGAATGTAGAAAAAACTAAATCACTAAAATATAAACCAGCTCGGTTCTGGCAAAAAGGCGACAAAGGACAAAGTACCCGCAAAACGATTATATACCGCTTATATCCTTCTGAAACTGTTATATTGTCTTGTTTTATATGTATTTATACAAGGGTCTGTCTTTAGTAGTCCTCTTCCTTGTTTTTCCTCTGCTGTAGATATTATGGTTCGTGTTATTCTTTAGCGGATAATATACGGTTTACCAAAAATATTCTTACTATGAAACTGCTGTTTGCAAGCAAAAAAAATTTTAAATAATGTGAAGCGAGCTTATACGAATTTATTCTAACAGATGAAATAGTACAGAGAACCTTTAAAGTTCTACCTTCAGCGAGTAACGTGAAAGTTTTCTATTGATATTCTAGATATTGTCTACTTCAGTGGGATTCCGATCCGAGTTGATTTCGCTGGTTGGTCTTCCACCAACGTATTTGAATGGACCTTAGACCAAAGTTTCGGGCAACTATGGAAAAGATAATAGACGAATACCTAAGAAGCGAAACTTTAAATAGGAAACCGCTTCACAAAAGGCAATTCGCCTACCAAGCGGGAAAATCTACGATTAATGCCCTGCTGCATTTAAGGCAAAAGAAGTATCCTTATGTCCTTTATCAATATATAAGACAATAATAATCAACAGACCCTAAACTTGGTCTGTTGATTATTATTGCGTGTTAGGACTTGATGGTTTCTAAATCTAAGTAATTTTATAGCTTTCTTCGATGTATGGTTGTATTTTTCTTCAACGTTAATATGTAGTTTATGTTTAAAACGGCAAATGTCCATGTGGTAGGTTGATAGGTATACCCAATCAGAAACGTATGCCAAAATATCTTATTTTAAATTTATATTGCAACATTGCCAAGTTTTACATAATACATTTTAGACACATCCCTGCTTAGAAAAGAAGACAGCAGTCATTATTTATATAGCGTATTAATGTTTTTTTGCTTCTAAGGTTTGAATTGCTGTTCTGTGTTCCCATGCCAGGCACTTACACGCTGTTTTACAACCAAATAATGATGTTCCAGTCGGTTAAACTTGGCAACCATGCAATTGCGTTTAGTTTGTTTTTATTATTTCCATTTTTTGGTTAAAATAAAAAAATAAAACGAATTGAAATAAAATTACAAAATTTTAACCGCATACTGTGCGTATATTTTATGGCAGAGAAAAAATAATAAAATGTTGGTTTTTTATGAATGTTTTATGGACATTGGCGCGTAAGTTTTTTTTTTCAGGTTAACTTAAATCGAAATTGATGATATGTTAAAAGGGACTAAGATCTAATTCAAAGAAGTTACAACGAACATGCGAAGGGGACTATTAGAAAAAAAAAGAAAGAATCCAAAAAGAACAGGAGATACAGGGGTCGTTTTAAACAAAATATTAGGCCATGCATGTTAATATATCAAGGGTTATAAAAAACACTTTTTTTTGTTTTTGTATATTAATTTGACCTTCTTTGCTCCTTTAGGACTTTTTTTCCCATAAATATCTTGCCCTTGAAAGAGTTAAAACATAAATAATGGTTGCCCTGATATAAAATTTAGATTTAAATGGTTTCCACACGTAGAATGCCTGTGGTTTATTTCAGATTAGGTTTTATAACGTACGCCAATGTTCAAAATACGTCGCCGGTCGTAAAACTTGATGAAAACAAATAGCGACGACTATTAGTGCTCCCAGAGTTCGTGCTTAACGCTCTAAACTACTGAAAATGTATTTTCCACATTATAAATAACATATATAATATAGCCCCGAAAACTTTTTGACATGGCGCCATAAATTTGGCGCGGATACGCTAACACACATAAACTCACGTAAGTTACATATTATTATTATTCAATTAAATTTAAAAATGTATCAAAACCAACACGACGTTAGTGGATTCGCCCAATTTTACACTCACTTTGAAGGCCAATGTGATCCATTTTTTTTTGGTTAATGCTTAGCTTATACACTATTAAACCAATGAAAAATTAATCAATGTTCCGAATGCGTTTGGGAAGTATGAATTTTTTAAAATATTAAACCCTTTTTTAAACCTCTTGCCTACGCTCAATGTTGCCTAAAATTTAATCAACACCTAGCCATAGCCCATAGTATGTTTGTACCAAATTTGTCAAAAATCTGTTAAGTGAGTTTTGAGTTATCCTGGATACACATTATTCTGACCCTTTTTTAGACTTTTGCATGGACGATTATGGTACATAAATTTTTTTCGTGTATTTTTAACACCAGTTCAACTACTTAAACGACTAAATATATCATGATAACAGTCTAATTTTGTTTACCCTTTTTGTACTATTTATGAACTGTTGAAAAATAAGTTTGGAGGCAATTTTGAAGCTGAAGGAAGCTCCAAAGCAATATGGGACGTTTCGGCAAACTTCCAAAGCGTTAAAAAGGAAGTCTTTGAATATTTTAATTATACTATTTAGAAGCAACGTAAGGTACATGAATAAAAAGTTTCTCTTGTAGATTCGAACTTAAAATGTGGAAAACCTGTAGGACAGTTTCCCAAATAAACATCAGGTGAGCATAAAACAAATATTTCCCTCCCATTTCGTCAGATTGTAACTTCTTCCCATATAAATCTGTATAAATTTCATGCATTATCAGAATAACATGCCATGAATCCATATCTTTAGTACGAGAATGAAACTTTCCCAAACTACACAATTCTATTTGATAAAACTCCCAGAAAATGTCATCGTAAAGAACAATATGCCACCGGAGAAATCTTCCTGTTACTTTTATTCCTTTTTTTTCCTTTGTCATTCCCCGTCTTTATCTCCAAACGTTTAAGCAAAAAGTTGGAAACCACTATGTGGTAATGGGAGAGTTAATGTTCAAAGTTTCGGGGTGTGTAAGGTATGTAATGTAAAATGTGCACGGGAAGTATATCTGGGATTGGATTAAATTAAAAACTGTTTAAAACTATGCCACATTTCTTATTCAACCGGAATTTATATATCACCATTGTGTCACGTTACCGGAATCTGGATTAGTGAAATTTACTTTTAAGACTGTACCATTTGCTCATATTGCAGAATTGTAGCGTAAGCAAAAATGGCCAACGCTTCACACGAGGTATAGTAATTGAGACAAACGATCAGTTTAATGAATGTCGCAGGACCCTGAGTATATCCTGCGAAGATGAAACCGTAGGTCACACTAACATCATATAATAAGGCTTGTGATTGCATATGGATGGTGGTCTACCTTTTTATGGAATTGCTTTCGTTTTCAGTAAGAATCCAGTCACACCATCCAAAGGAACATGCTGATCAACTTCATTATCATCGAGTGTGATACGCCAATCTTCTTTTGACAGTGCAACAGCGTTTTTAAGCGACAGGAATTCAATATGAAAGAATGATAGACAACATTAGAATCAATTGGGGGATAATCTAGGATTTTGGATGCTTCCTTACATATTATTCCATTTCCAGATAGCCGATAATGATTTTTCTAGACTAGGATTTATAACAATTGTATATTCTCGAGGATTTGGTAAATTTAAGGATTTTTTTTCAGTATCTATAGCAACATGAAAAAAACGGATTTTGCCCACATTTGAATTCTGGTTAATTGCCATTATTATTTTTCGGTTGGAACGTGAAATGAATTTCTGCAAACCGATAGATACATTTCCATGTATCGAGGATAATCTCTTGTTTTGCAAGTACTCGTATATTGGTGTGCATGATATCCTGTTAATATTGTCTGGATATACCAGCAGAGCGAGACTATTAATTTGCAATAACTACCGCGTCCAACATAGATATTGAAATAGTTGTTAAATTATCTGCTATCATGATCACGTAGTGATGGTGGTTATTGTGGTGGATAGATTCCATATCTATTCTAAACTACCAAAATGAAGGTAACTTGTAAGCAATAATAGTAAAATCGTTTTGTCGCCAAATATTGCTGAAGTATATTTGGCGACAAAACGATTTTACTGTTTTAAAAACCATGTTAACTAGCTAAGGGATGAACGAAAATTGTTGCAAAGGTTCAGCAAAAAAAATATCCTCTACGTTCTTCAGGATTTGTTAAAACTAAAAACACTACCACTTGACAGAGGACGATCAGCGATACGTTAAGGGAGGTGGTTGCCTGTAAACATTTTTAGAAAACTTGCGAAGCCGTTTGATCTTTTGTAGATTCGAACTCGTTGTTTTTGCAACTGAGTATTTATTTTTCATCCATTCTATCAGTAGTTTCTGTTAGTGAGAGATCGATTAAACTGATCTTACGGATCATATTCATAATCTGGACAATACTGAATCTAAATAAATAGATCCATTGGGAATTTATGTAACTGCATTCTCTATAATAAACGAAAAGACTAATAAAAGTTTAAAACAACTATCGTATCGTTGTTTTTAAGTATCGACTACATCTCTACTCGAAAAGCACTCATCAGGTGGCGAAATAATGCAAAATAGGATATAAGATACACCTTCAGAAGCATATCTATTATCTGGGTGCTTTTCCGTACAATTTCCAGTTTGCAGCTTTCAGAATTGGTAAACTATTAATAGGTTTCTGTAACCAATTTGGTGCAGCTGTAGTTACCCTACACATGATTGTGGTAGTTGTTAAATATAGGTTGTTGGTATATTATAGGTAGATAGTGTTAGACCGCTGAACAACGGCAAAGGACGTTTGAACAATCTCTCAACTCATATTTCACATTAATATCTTGCTACGAATAGTGTCAGAAAATGTTTTGCAAATAAACACGTCTGTCATTGAAAAACTATTATTTTAATTTACTTCACAAGGTCTGGCTTCCTACGCTACTGTATTCCAGGCAGAAGTTCAGGCTCGACGAGGAGACACGAAGATCAATAAAAAAATTCTCTGATAGTCAAGCGGCCATAAAGGCCCTAAGCTCATTGAGATCCACATCGAGAACAGTGTGAAATTGTCAAAACAAACTGAAGAAACAATAATCTGACTCTGGTCTGGATCCCTGGCCACTTTCTATACCGTCGATGTCGGACAAAAAACCAAGTTATAACACACTGAAAGAAGAAGAAGTTGCACAAAAACTTCAAAATCGCGGATCTTTTAGGCATGTCTATCATCTTCTGTTAAAATTCTTCATAATTACAATATGCATGCTTAGTTTCAAATGAACAAAATCATGGTTGCGCACCATTATGCGTCATTACAGATCGATAACACGGTACTTTCCTGTCGGACCCTGTATATTTCATAACATAACAAGTAGTATACATTTTTAATATTTAAGTAAACACCAACACTATAATGATGACTTGTAGTCCTTGAACGTTAGAACAAAAATAAATATACAGTCTACCTAAGTACATAATTATATTAATATTCCAAAGTGTCGTCATATTATAAGCACCTTTTTTTTGTAACTATTTAATTAAAACAGAAAACTAATTAAGTTAATTATAACCACATGATAAAAATAAAAATTATCAAACTCGAATAACACACATAGGGGGAATATCATTTTGTCTTGGTCAGATAGACATAATTTAAAAATAAATCCATGCATGTTGGCGTTTGGTAGGAACAAGACGTTGGTTCATCAGGGTCTTATAGTTAGCATTGGCGACACACCTATAACCTATGTTAATTCAGCTAGGAATTTGGGAGTCGAGATGGATTCGGATCTCCGTTTTACAGGCCATGTCACAAAATGTATCAGTAAGGCCTATTCTGCTTTGAAAATGCTGTACCCACACAGACATAGTCTCACTAAGCATTTGAAAATCAAACTCACAGATGCACTTGTTTTAAGTAGCTTTAATTACTGTGATATTGTCTACGGCCCTTGTTTACTTCAGTCTGATAAGGATCGTATTCAAAGGGTGCAAAAGTCTTGCTTGAGATACATATACGGTATTAAGAAATATGATCCAATAAGTCACAAATTGATCTGCGCAAAATGGCTGTCAATGAAAGATAGAAGATTTCATCATGCTGCCTGTTTTTATCATTCATTGATACTTCACGAACATCCTCCATATTTATATCGGAAAATTGGCTTTAGATCTGACGTGCATAACCTCAACCTCAGGTTTAGAGGACTTTTATCGCCACCTCCTCACCGTACATTGTTGTTCGAGCGCTCATTTACTTACAACATTTATTGCACGTATAACGGAGTTCCGCATAATTATAAGACTTATAAGCCTTCGACGTTTCGATTAGTACTACGAAAAAGTCTATTGAATTCGGTATAGATATTGTTTGATAATTTTGGTGTTGGTGTTTATTATCTATTTTATAATTGTGTTGTCCAGATGGTATTTATATATATATATATATATATATATATAATCTGTCTTTTTGGGTCATAAATAATTATATTTCATTTTCTAGGTTAGGATACACATATCAGTTTTACTGCCTTCTAACCCTTTTTGCAGATATTTTTTTTTCTTGTGTATGTTGTAATTTTTTGTATATTATGTTGTATATTATGTCTGCAAATAAACTGTTTATTATTATTATTATTATTATTTATTTTTATTCACACGATACATTATGTAGCTATTATGCACTAGATGTCGCTATATACATTTCATGTATCTAAAACTGTTTCTGTTCCGAAAACTGTAATGAAGCGGCGGGGAAATATGGAAATATTTTCCGAGACATATAAAGTTCTTTTTTTTTAACAAACTCCAAAGTTAAAGCGTTAGTATAATCTAACTCACAAATAGGGACAGTCACAGTTCTCGATCTTACATTACATACTTTGCCTATACCTACCTAACGATTTCGATTTAAATTTAAAATTTAGTTTACTTATTTCTCGGTTCTCACGGTTGCCAAATCCATAAACGTCCAACATCAACTGTCATATCAAATAGAATTGCTAAACAATGTCTTAGGTAATAATAAGCCACTAAGTAGTGCGTTGCAATTATCTCTCGTGATAAATTATTAATACATTATCAGTCATCGACATATCGATACCAGTGTCGACTCATACCTTTATTCCAATCTATAAAAGGATATGACGTAAGGTTATGTCGTTCTCCACAATATAAGTCGACCTGAGAAAACTAGTCACACCAGAGAAATACCTCTACCAACCTCTCCTTAATCACTTTTTCATTCATGCTGTCAGCAATTATATGAAAATGACTACGTTGTTATTGTTGTTTGGTATACATACAATAAAGGCATTTCGCATAATATACTTACACTTACATACAAAACATACCTCTAAGTTTTATTTTTTTAGTCCTCAATGCACAATGAAGAAATTTATGGACAAGAATGTAGTCATAGTAATAATATAAAAAACCGTTTATTGTTGCAATGTTACACAGATTTACAATAATCGCTGATGTATATTGTATGTCGCTTCAAGCGTTCTATACCACCATAGTCGTCGAAAGAAATTTCTATACATACAAAATTTATTTTGATGTAAAATGAAGGAAGAACAATTATTCTCATTGTTCGAAAAGTGGGCCCACGTCCTCTATAGGCTTAAATTGGGAAAAAGTTCATGCCAAACATATGTCCCAATTTAGTTTTGTTTATTCTAAATTCCTAAAAATGATGTATCAAAAATTGGGCTGAACATTACGATCACCAAAGCGTTTAAGGTCTATTTTTGACTTCCTTAAGAGCTGTTAGTTGCCTCTATTAGACGGTGAGCATCGTGGTTAGCGGCGTGATTCCGCTCTCTTCGAAGTGCAAGGAACCTTGCTTTTTTAGCGAGCTCGCAAGGGACTCCACTTCCACCTTGTCGTCAAGATTATTGTTGACTTCTCCTTTTTCTGATCGTAAAAATGAAATAAAAGTTCTAATGGAGTCAAAGCATCTTCGAGAGTCGCGGTAGGTGTGTTGATATAGTACCATAAATTCTCCACATCGATATCGACACTTAAGAGCATGCGATTGGGATTTTTCGGTTTAATCGCAATGTGCAAATATAGCATCAATTAATTTTGTTGGTATAGTAAAGCTAAAGCTAACACCTAACAAAAATAAGTGCTGCCAAGGCTTAAAATATACAAAGTTACCCCGCATGACATTTTATACCCACATATGACGCATTTTTTTTAAATTTAATAAAACCAAATCATCAGCAAAACAATAAACCATAGTAATTAAAATATATGCTCAAAAATGCTGCCACATTAAAAGTTTTATCGTTTTAAGACTTTTCTCGGTATGCAACTATTTTTATGTCTACATCTGTATGTGAATATGTTAAATTTGTTGAAAAATGCAAAGAAGAAGTAGAAGAGAACATTCATTCACATTTCTTAGTTCAGATATATAGGTGTGATGTTAAAGTTATTAATAATATTTCTTTAAACATCCGCGCCTGGTATGTATAAATTATTTATTATGCTGATGCCTATCATAAATATTCTTCATGGAAGCAGAAGATACATTTAGAATCTATATCTGACTCATGTAAAATATTTGTTCATTTTATTGACGACAAAATATAAGAAATACCAATGATGTTTCTTCATATTGACAAACCGAATTCAAGAAATGTCAATAGATTTAGTATCATAGTAAGGAAGACAGGACTATACGGCGGATAGACTCAACAAATCGATGTTTTGGGTGCTCAAAAATGCAGTTGTTTGAGCCGATGTGTGAGAGCTCGCATTGTCGAGGTGAAGAGTGATCCGTCTTCGGCGGTTGATTTTCCTGATTTCTTGGAAGACAACTGGCAAACAAATGGTTATGTACCACTCAGAATTGACTGTTATGCGTTGTTCTAGTGGTACGGTTGCAACATGCCCAGAAAAAACAGGCGACCATTTGCTTGGAAGTGCTTCGTGCACGAACAACTTTTGTTGGATTTCGCTCATCTTGAAACACCCATACCGTCGACTGCTGTTTTCTTTCGGGCTCATACGTATTTTTTGAGCATTTCTTTCGACCAATCGACACGAGCCTTTTTTTGAGCGATTGACAAATTGTGTGGGATCCAACGCGAACAAATTTTTTTGACAGTCAAATGTTTATGCAATATGGAATGTATGCTGGTCCCATTAATGCATACGGTTGTCTCAATCTCTTGATAGGTCACATGACGATCTTGCGATATCAGTTGCGCACAGCATCAATGCTTTTCGGAACAACAACTGATTTTGGAAGACCTTCACGAAATTCCTCTTGGAGTGAACTACGACCACGATTGAATTCACCATACCATCGATAAATACTGGACCTTGATGGAGCTTCATCGCCAAAAATTGAATTGAGTTAATACATGTCGAAAGTTGTAAAAAATGCACGAAAATGTTCACGCTTTAATTCCATTTTTGGGCCGAGATGAATCTTTTAAGTTACTGTAAACAACACAAATATCGCTCGTATGTCAAAACGTTCGGAGGACGTATAATCTCAAAAACCAGGGTTGCCAAATCCCGAAATATAAAAGGCAACCCCCGTATTATGTACCACGATAAATCCTGGTCAGAATGAGTTGCACGTACCAACTATATTTATTTATATAGGAAGGTACAACATACATTTTTTCCTTTTCTCGCTTTTTATTTATTTCTATTACAACTACCATAACATAGTGTATACAACATTTTTTCCCACTTTTATCTTGATGTTTCTCCTATGTCCAAGCGTGTTTTTTAGAATGTGGCTCTCTATTTTCCGTTCTTTTTTTTTTTTTTTGTTCGTTATTACCAGCTTTTACAGAAACAGTCAAATTCCTTTCACGTTTATGTTTAGGGTCTCTGGGAAATTTCGTATCTATTGTCGATCCTAAGTACGTGCTTTTATTTGTAAAACGACAAATTAAATGACAGGTTTCCAAAATACAGGGTTTTAAAATCGTAAAAATGACATTTTATGTAAAAAACAACAATAATATGATGCAATGTTGTTAGTTGAAGTTTCCTCAAAAAAAATTTAAAGTTTCTTTAAATTTTTGACGGAATTGGTGTACCAAAACGGGTTTATTTTAATTATTATTAGTCAAATTTCGACAAAATCACCCCGAGAACGGTGTAAAGGCTTTGGCAAAACCATGTCAGTAAATTCAGTTTATCATTTAATTTAGCTAAGAGAAAACTCAACGCAGACACAGCAAATGTTTATACCTAAAAGTAGAACACAATTTCTTTTATAGCTTTACTTTTAGTGGGAAAGGACAGAGCAAACAACAACCAAAAAAAAAAAAATAACGGCAAAATGAAACTTATGTTTATGTATATTTCTATTTTCTCAAGGAACAACGAAATGAGCACTTTGCTTGAATATATTGTTTCAATATTGTTTGTTTTGTTTCTGTTATTTTTTGTCTGTCGTTTCGACAACTTCCTTGGAAAAAACAGAACGATTTTAGTAGCCATAGTAAGGCGAGAGAACTTTGGGTTGGTAAAATTAATTCTTCAAAAAGTTGTGCCGTTGAATTTTGATGAATATTTTAATATTCTTTGCGGAAAGACACGAGGTATAGTGCCTTAGTAGCTTTGCCCTTTTTTGCCGTTTTTCGCCAGAGACGGACTGTACGCTCGTTGTTATAGTTAACAAGATACCCATGGTCTAGCTACATCAAAATACATAATTTTGCCGCCTTCAATCACTGTTGAAAAGTACCCTATTCCGATTTGCAAACAACTAATTTTCCATATAGACTGCACTGCCTTAGTGGCTTTGCCTTTTTTGTGCAGTTTTTCGACAAAGACGGAATGTGCGCTCATTATTATAGTTAACAAGAAATCACTGCCTGATTTCCCAGTCGTTTTGTGGTAGTTTTATCTATGCCAAAAGTCATTGAGGGTGTTTTTGATAATAATGGACTGTATTAATATAAATTCTTATTAACTTTTTATTCATCAATAATTGACATTTTTTCAAAATTATTCTGACATTTCATTTTTATTTTGACAACATGACAAAGCATTAATCATGACTACTAGAAAATTAGATATCTATTAATGTTATAATTCCAAGAGATAATTAATCTTTAACAGAGGGTTTTAAAAAAAAATGAAAAATCTAAGTATATATCTCCTAAAAATATTGAAGATAAATTGAAACAGTTTTGAGTTACCCCGTAGATCACCTCTACGAGCTTATAGTTAGACGCTAAAGAAATCATGAATTCAAATCTAAATCAAAAGATTATTCAAAATATTACTTTTTTGACCTTAAAAAAAATAAACAAATACATTTTTGACTCACCCCGTATAGAAATTTAAAGTGTATGCTAAAAATTTCAAAACATTTAAAATTTATTCGATTGCAATCTAGAAAATTTGTTAAATGTCGGCTAATTAATGTTTTTTTTTGCATCACCCTGTACATGCTGCTTATTAATTAATTTTGTTATAATCTGATAAATACTTAATTTAAATAATAAATCCACTTGTCAAATTCAATAACCTTATAAAATTTTATACTAAATACCTACTATAAATATATTAGATAGGTATTTTAAATCTGCTAGTCTAAAAATGGCTGCCTATAATATGATTATCATTATAGGTGACGTTATTTTTGAGAACTACCACATCTCTTTATTTGAAAATCGTTGGTGTTAAATTAACGTTAACGTTAATAGCGGCGGACGTTATTTTTTAGGATACCCTATCTCTCTATTATGGTTCGTTGGTTTGTCATAGTTTGGTAGTATTTTTTTCGAACGTTGGTGTCACTTATTTTAGTTTAGTTGACACTTCTAGTTCACGTCATAATTTGGTTTTGGTAAGATGTTTTTTTCTAACGACAGACAAATTGCTTGTGTCAAATAGTTTATTATTATTTTCTTTGTTTACATTAATAGTCTAAAAGTTTTCGGCATTATTCGATCAATTTCTATCAACATGTTGTATATTGTAGTGTTATAAAATGGGTATTACATATAGTTGTAGTAAATTTAGAAGTTGTCATTGTGTATTTGAAGTAATATTACTGAAAAAGTGATAATAACCTAAAGTGCCAGTGTCATGAGAGCCGTCAGATGGATGGATGTGATCATATACTTTTCAATAACCTAAGTCTGATGGATGGGAAATAGTTGATATCTCCCTCTGCGTCGCACACAAAATGAATTGTTGTAGATGTAATTAAATGGATTAATAAAATAGTGTGGCCGCATTAAATCCCCTTGAAAAGTACCCGTTGGGATGCAGCAAAATAACAAATTTTCCATTTAGACAGACATGCGGCTGCACCTTCGGTGCAGCTTTAAGTTAAGTCACATAGATAGCGGTCATTTTTTTGCAGATTTTCGACGACAAAGACAGCACTATCAGAAATTATAAGGATTAACAAGATGCCCATGGTCTAGCTACATCAAATTTCGCTATAATAAAGATTTTTCGCTAAACTTCGATTGCAGAGCATAAAAAATGCATTCAAATATGCAATTAGTTTTACTTGAACCCAAAAAGTGCTCCTAATAACGTATGTAAGATCATCGAAAAAGGCGGCAAATATAGGCACATTAAACGTGGTCATAGCTAGGAGGTTGGACGCCACTTATAAGTATGATTCTATTCCAAGTTTTATCACACTGTTTTGGTTCTGAATTAACAGTACTCTCTATTCTGCAATCTAAACATCTCTTCTACCACACCTTTGTATAAAGCTAACTTAATCTCCTTTTATGCAAAACCATTATAGCAAAAATATGTAACAGAACACTTTCACACATCATCCTACGCACATCGTATGGATACATTTCAAATACAACTTTTAACGCTTGCTTGAAACTTCATAGAGGCATGTAGTGTTGCCTCTATTTAATAATATCATTGATTATGTTTACGCATTACAAGATAATCCCAATGCAAGCTCAATAGCTACTGAAGATCTGTTTTGTGTAAAGAAATTTGCAATTCCTCTAATCTAATAAATTTTTCAGTCATTAGCTCAATTTGAAATTGAGGCTTCTGATAGTTGAAAACAGACGTTATTCTAATTTGATCTTTCAAAGCTTTCTGTCAAGTTGAACTCTTCCAATTAAATTGCAGCGTAGTTTTAGGACGACTTTCACAAACAATTTGCGTCATTTTTTGTATCACTATGAAATCATTAACCTTCAATTTGTTGCCATTCTTAAGTCGTCTTCTTGGTCTGAAGCCTACACTGGGGTGTGATAGCCCTTCATAATAGCATTGTCCTGCCTAAATTCAAGACCTAATAAACTTGAGACAAAGTTTCTTTCACCCGACAACCCTATAATAATACGAAAATTAGAATTATGCCAGACAGATGAAACCAAACACTCTCTTATTTTAGACGAGTAATCTTTCATTCAATTAGCTTTTGTACCTTGTGCATGTGACTAGTTAGACGGTTATTGAAGTTTTCCAAAGTATAATAAAATATATGTTTCCGATTTTATCTTGACAAGCTCTCATATAGCTTCTGTCAGATTGTATACCTACCTACTGTATAATCTACATTTCATCTGACACTTTGACTCGTGTGTTGTGTTATATTATGATAAACGAGCGGAAACCCAATTTTTTCTCATTTCGCTCTGCCGATACATCTGACTATAAATAACCTTATTTTAAACAGAAACACGTTTTATAGAGACCTGTTTTATATTATATATTCCCTCATTCAACAGCGAAAGAAGAGAGGAGAATATTCTTTTGCAATAACGCTTATTTTCATCGCTTTTTCTTTTGCTTTATTTGCGAAAGAATATCGTCTTGCTTTAATAACAGTAGTTTACTAATACTGCTGTATTATTGATGACAGTGTGTCTGCCTGAATAAATTACTATGCTGGGGAAACCAAAGCAGAGAAAAACATGATTATATTCATTTTACCAAGGCATGGGCTCAAAAGTTTACCAATTTAGAGGAAAACTTGCAATGATAACGGTAGAGATATTGTTATCATTTTAAATGAATACTATTAGATACAGAGCGTTCCATTTAAATAATGACGTAACATAAAACGTGATGATGATGACGTCTACTTCACAATTCATATATAAATAAAAATTTAGGTCACCCTGTATAAGGAACCCACAAAATTGCATTTTCGTAAGATAAATTAAGCCCAGTTTAGACTTTTTAAAGAAATTTCCCATGGACCATGGACACCTTGTTAATATATAATAACGATCGCACAGGGCTCTTAGGCTTATGTGATGAGAGAGCAATAAATATGCTGAAATTTGACATAAAACTGGGAAAATGAACAAATTAGCATCGTTAGGAAACAATTAAAATTCGACTAATTGTCCTCTATTTGAAAAAATTATCCACCAATTTGCTCAGGGACCAGTTTTCATGAGCAATTTGAAAAAAACTTTCAGTGCAAATTGTAAATCGGTCAATTCCGCGTAAACTAATTATATTACAGGCGTGCACAGGGCGCATGTTCTGCTTTTTTACAAACTCCGTTGTCAAGCCTTGTAAGAGGTGCTTCACATATGCATTTTCTCGAGCATGGATTAATTTCTGCACTAAAGATAGTTTAGACAGATGAAATTTCAATTATTCAAGGAGGATCTGCCCCACAGAACGAGCCTAAGAGACTGCCTTACCAAGTCGATCTTTTGCGGTATCCTTACTGTTCATGGAAATCCAGTTTTCTTCTTTTTCACATCACCAGTTTGCCTGAAGTTGTCGACGAGGAACACGGCCACGGGGTGCAAGATTTGAGGCACGTATACGTGGCGAGGCGACCGTTACTAAAATACGGCTCGACAGCAAATGCGCGTTGTCTAACATATCCTTCGAGCTGGAAGTTATGCAAACAAATAGGAATCAACTTTTTTCTGTAAATCATTTTGTATCCAAGATCAGGGGATAGTTTGCGTTGCGAGAGACGACCCGTACAATGTTTATTAGTTACAGGAAAAATTAAACGATATTTGAGCTACAGTTGATTATTTGAAATGAATACCACACTCATGTTTGTTGAAAATAAAAACTGCTTAAATAACAAGAAATTTGATATAACATCAGTATGAAGCTACATTACATGCTATATTGCTTGACATTCTCCTAAACATAAACGATGAGCATGTCTGCGTGTGGTCGTCCACGTTTTATAACTTTAAAAACAGCAATTTAATAATTTGGTCAACTAAAATACCTATCTAATAATGTTAAACTTAATTATTCTACGTTTATTCAAAAATTCATCAACTTTTCAAGTATTTGTTCTCTATTTTCGCGGAAATTTGTTGGGAAATGTAGCTTCAACTTGGAGTAGTAGCTTAGAGTAGAAAAATTGTCGTTATAAGCAATCTGACCACGTTGGATTCGCAATCCGGTTGTGCCACTAATATATGCCAAGAACGAGCTTAGCGAAAGCAGTGGCATAATAACGAAATAAAAAAAAATACATAATATACGGTAAAACCGCGAGCGACTAAACAGAATGGCCATATTATAATCGCTACTCAGAGTATCAATGATAATTTATTTTTGGTGAACTTGAAAATGTTATTAAATATTTATAAAAATAAACAATAAGAAGTATTATTATAATAAATATGATAATAATCGAAAAGAACAGCTTAAACATTTCTTGGCAAATTAAGAAATAATATAAAATAAAAAAATTATAATAAGTTTTCAAAAATTCCTACATTGACTTGCATACAAAATGCTAAAAGATCATAAAAATTATTTATCGCGTTTTTTAACTGTTCGCGTGAAATCCTATTCCATATCTCGATCATTCTATTACGAAGATCCTGCGAATTTCTAACTGTACCATCATGTACCTTCGCTTTTAGGAATGGCCAATAAAAAAGTCAACAACCTCAACGGCGTATCCAGCTATTTAGGAATTTAGTATTTAAAAATGCCTGCACATCTCTGGAGGAATAGGATGGAGCTCCATCATGTTGGTATATATTCATTTTTGCACTCTGGGTTCTTTTTTTACTTTCCTAAATAGTTAAGCCTGTCAATGTTATTTTGCACTTTGTAAACTTTTACAAAACAATGTCAACTGTTTTTTGTTTGAAAGAAATGACAAAAATTATGTAAACGGGGAGGTATATACAGTGTGCTTGTTTATATTTTTATATTAATTCGTATTAAACAAAGTGCCTTATCGATTAAATGAAGTTTCTAGAGTTATTAGGCTCTGGCGTCGTCTTGTAGGATTTCTTTGCCTGATATTTTGGAAACTATTAACATTATTATAAATATTAATGATTCTTTCATTACTGGTTCTTTCTGGCCAAAGTACAGATAATTATCTAAATAAATATTATAATAAATAGTAGATATAAACAATTAATTATCATAGACTCTTTTTGTAACTACAATTTTCTAAATTTCGAGTATGCAACTTGGCTACGCCATGGAACTATTTTACCGTTTTCTAGAGGTAAATTGTTTGTTACAGAAATACTGATTAGGTAGCTGTTTTCTCCCCAACAAGAATAAAAAAAAGACACAACACAGTAATCTTTACGGCTTATTTTGGGGATTTTCTCGTGTAGATATATATAACGCGACGGTTAAAAAGAGGGTGAAAAATTGAAAAGACTTCCAAGCTGTTAAAATTAGACTCGAATGACCCTGTATATATCATCTACGTGATGAATAATACTGAACAGACCAGATAATCAATGTTTAAGCTTTGCCGATGATTGTTTTTCTTTTCTTGTGGTGTCTTTAACAAGTTTTATGTAGGTAGGTACCTGCCAAAAAAAAAGCATCAAAATGAAACAAAAACTTTCCATGCATTCCTAAACGTCGTTCACTGTGACTAATTGAGACAGACCATCAATCGTACGGAAACAAAAAAATTAAAATAAACAGCATTGCAGCATTTTTAATTTGATTTATAATACCAGGGATCGTCAAAAGTTCGCTATAAGGGTAGAAAAGAAAAATGATTTATTTTTTAATATGTTCGTTTAATGCCTTAACCAAAACTCATCGATCGAGCCCAGGTCTGGACATATCTACAATATGGCACCTCTATGGCTCTTCTAGCTCAAATCTTCCAATGTAGGGTAGCAAACCCTATTGGCGCTTTTTCTGAGATCCAAATAGATGTTCACCCTTTCGTGTTTCAATCCTGGAAGGTTTCGCCAGAGCAGTGCTCTTTTCTAAGCCACAAATTGGTTTAATCCCTACAAGTCTATTCTCGTGCTATAGTTTTTTGATTTCTTTGTTTGTTTCATTATTTTGACGTTAGAGCTAGATGGTTGTCCTCTTCCCTGTGGAATCGGCATTCATGGGTCTCAATGTCAGGTTGAAAACCCTATTGGGGCTTTTACATAGATTTTCACTCGATTTTCTTGTTTGTTTTATGACTTTTATTGAGGTTATTTGTGTATGTTAAAGCTCCAGACACAATTTAAGACCTTAGAGCTGGAATTGAAGCAGCTATTATTGCAGCAAATGATGTTCGAATGAAAACATGTAAAAGAAACCGGGAAGGATCCAAATGCAATTCAATTATTAGACAAATAATACCAAGAACGACAAATATTACATAACTACTATACCTACTTTCGTAAAAAGATTTATTTTCATTTGAAAGACAGAACAGATTTCTGATAAATTTCAAGGTTGGTATATATAGGTACACACATTGTATGGCATAGAGAAACTTTTCCATGGTCAGTTTAACGATAAAATAAACAACACAGAGAAAATCGTGCTTATACGTTGAAGATATCGCCTTCTACTAAATACATAAAACATACATTTTTAGCTTCCCAGAAAACTTTT